>OX377612.1:0-1311781 GCA_947397855.1 Thelaira solivaga | reverse complement strand
GAAGAGAAGAGAAGAGAAGAGAAAGCGGAAAATATTTGGGGGTCTAATCTTCTCCGAAAGCTTTTATTTGAATGGTCATGGGAACTAATTAATATTTTTTGGCTGAGCCTCGTACTGCCACATGTACATACATATATAAATTTACATGTCCCTGCTCTCAACATTTAATATCGTCATGGCATTTTAATATTTAAAATCATTTCATTCACATTCAAAATGAATGTATGGAAAATGATAAAATAAACCAAATACAGAATTAAAACTACAATTCAAAAATAAAAGAAAAATTAAAGGGTTGGTGGTGGCTATTGAGCAACAACCATACCATACCAGGTAGTGCAACCTTCTTTATGTTTATGAAGCATATGATAAGTAATAAAAATATTCAACATTTTATTTTAATTCTAAGTCGGCAACATGGAGGAAATTTCTCGCTCATACTCATGTGGTGTTCATGGTAGATCCTTTTTGGAGTTTTGCTCATTTGCTTTGGAAATTATTTTTGTTTGTTTTTTTTTTTTTTTAGAAGCAAGCAAAAGAAATAACATATAATGAGGTTGACTTTTCGTTATGGACAATGAATGAATAGTCCAGTCCAGTGGTCCTCTTCGACAACAATAATAATTTTCATTTCGGCCATCACCAAAATCTTTGCATTAATATTTTTTTTATAGCACACGAATATTTGAGTTTTCAATTTTAAATATGCATCACAAGCCTCCCAAAAGGTTAAATTAAATTGACTTGACCTGTTCATAGATTCAGTCAGTTTCTTTTAGTTAAACACTAGTAACAACTTTCATTTCATATCAGAAAAAGAGAATAGCATAGAATAGGATGAATGGATGGATAAATAAATGAATGTTTGCATACAGAGAATGTGAAATTTTAGTTTTGTCTGCATGTACGAGTAACATCATACCCAAGGGTTACTGTCAAGTAAAATTGATTAAAAATTCACAAGCGTAACGACGACGACGATGACGATGACGACAATGATATCCTTAATAAAATTCAAATAAAACTAAAACAAAATACAAAATGAAGTAAATAAACAATAAAAAGCAACAAAACATACTCTTGAATTGAGTAGAAATTTTAATGAGCTGGAGAGCTAAAGTAAATTTCTTTTAGTTTTTTTTGCACAAAAATTTTTTTAATTATTAAAAAGTGGACAAAAGGAATTGAAAATGAAAATATTAGAGTAATAATTTATAAGTATGTGTGTGTATGAGTGTATAGATAAAGGAAATAAAGGAGTTGTTTTGTAAAATCTTCTAAGGGCTGGAAGAGTAAGACTATGAAGTGTAGAGAAAGAGAGAAGAAAAACAAACAAATTTAATAAAATTTAATATGCAGGGCATGAATCACAATATTCGATATCGAATGAAATCGATAGAAATTCTAGTTTGTAATGAATGCGGTGATTTTGTGGTAGTTTTCCTACAGTATATACAAATTTGAAAAGAATTTCAAATTAATTTTTCTCTCCAAAGTCTATACTGAATCTAAGAGATTTTTAAGGTATTTCTGGTCTATTCAAAATAAAGCACACAGGCTGAATACCCCTATTACATCAAAGTAGCCTCTTGAATTAATTTCTGTGATTATAAATGACAGAAACTATTTTTATGCTATTCATTACTAAACTTTGCCTTCCAAAACCTGTTGAGGAATCATCGACTTCGATATCAAATGCTATTGATTGAAATAAAATCAGAAAATTTCATTAGAAATTGCTCGCTATTGACTCAATTTGAAAGCAATACGTTTTTTAAACAATTTATTTGTAAAATCTATTTACTTTATTGAGGAGAAGGGTATCCCGGCACTCTGATTTCATTACCATGCGTTAGTATTTATAAACAATTTTATAAAAACAACAAATCTTTTGCTCATACACTTTGGCAACACAAAAACGCCCAAAAATCCACTTCAATTATAGACAAAAAGCAAGCAAACAAACAAACAAATAAATAAAGAACCGTTTAAAATAGACTTACTGCACTCATGTATAATCATTTTTGCAAACATTTAAACCAAAAAACCAACTTTGCTCAACAACAAAATCATCATTATTATCAGCAGCAGCATCATCAACGTGACCATCATCAACATCATCATGCTTTACATCAATTAAAGCCAACCAAAACAAAAACAAAAAAAAAAGTACGTAAATGCTTTCACACAAACATACCCACACATTCAAATATAACCTCGCTGGCTATAATATTTGTGTACAAAAATCCGTTAACCAACCATAGAGGCTCAAAATAATCGACCGCGAAATCCGCGTTAATATGCTGCAATTGATAACCCCCACCAACAAAACCACCTACACAACAATCATTTACACACACACACACATACACTTGTATGCTTTTGGTAAACACGCAATAACAACAAGTAGTAGATGGCAAAGCCAAACAACAACAACAATAATAATAACCAAGTAGGCATACGAGTGTATATTGGACAAAATAACGGACTATAGAAAGTGATTAACGAGTTTAAAACAAATGTAGACGAGCACACACACACACACACACACACTCACTCACTCACTCCCTCTGCAGAAATGTAAATACTTTTCTACACACACACACACCGTATTTGAGGGTTTTCACTGTGACTGTGCGACTGTGAGTATTTAAAGCTGCGAATTGAGTTTAATGAAAGACCAAGTGGCAGTGAGTGCAATGCGAAAAAAAACCGCGTCCTTTAAACAAATAGAAAAATCCCCCCACAATTAAATGAAACTGTGAAAATTGCACAAAAGGTCATGAAGAAGACTATTAAAATAAAAAAAATAAAAATAAAAAAGAATAGAAAAATAAACGACAAGAGTAAAACATGCTTGAACATGACAGGTGGCATATGAAATCAAATATTGACTAATATTTTTTGAGGGAGGCGGTGGTGAAATTGTGTAACACAAAGTCAGGCAGGCACATTTAAAAAAAAATAATTCAATATTTAAGGCATCTGCTAAAATCTGTTAAGGAATTGAAGAATGATAAAGGAAAATTAAATTCTCTGGAAGGTTGCTTTCAACAATGGATAAATGCTTTAAATAAAATTTTGAAAATTCAGTTCGAAGGACCATAAATTAATATGCACTTTTGTCTTTGTTTGAAATAAATAATTTATGTTGCTTTTGTATGTAAGCAAAAGCTGACTTAGTTATCAAATTAAAGTAAGGTTGCTTGGAAAAATTACATCCAATTCATAAAAAGCTTTATTAAAAAGAGATCTTTTATACAGCCAAACACCCGGTTGTTAAGCAGGAATCAAACCTGCGACTACCACTAATCTAAGGGGCATCTACAGTCAATCAATAGATCAACTGAACTTTGAATTTGTTAAATTATTAAAAACAAAAGTCTTATTGGAATGTCTACTCTAAAGCCTATTGAAATCAGTCCATCAATTGGTGGCTTGTTTCAGTTAAAAAATTCCCTTCATATTTCCCTATAAAATATGACAAATTAAAAGAAAATTATCGCAGCCATTGGTTTTATCACAGATTTTTAAAAATATTTCTTGTAAGAAATGAAAAAAATTTTCCCACACACTTGCTACAGACACAGTTACGCATTTTTTTGTTTTTTTTTTTTGGCTAAACAGGAAAGTAAGTCGGCCAGCCAAGTCAAACAGTCAGTCAGCGAGTCATCAGCCTCATCATGAAAAACGACAACATCAACAGAGCCAAGCAGCAGGAACAGTTGTTTTTAAATTTACTAAAGCAACAACAATACCACCAGCAACAGTAACAAAAACTCATCCTTGTTGTAACAATATAATTTTCATTTTCATTCATGTTGTTTTGTTTTGTTGTTTGTTTATTCCATCTATTTTTTGTTTTGTTTTGTTTTTGGCTGAAATGAGCGCTTTGAGGGCGTTTTGTTGTTGTTTTACATCTAATTGCGTTGATTACAATGACGGGCAGTGACGGCAAGCAGTACGAGTGGCTTTAGAATACCAGTCCTGCCAACATTTTAATGCACTACAATATTGTTTCATATTTTAAAGAGTTAAAAAATCATACAATGACACTGTGATATGGTCATGATGCTGTAGCAGTTGAGGACACTTTGAGCTGTTTTTCATTATAATAATTTTTGTACAAACAGACACACGCCAACTAACTCTCGTGTATCTAAAGCCTCTTACCAACATAACAAACATACTTGTAGTATGAGCACAACAACATTATTTAAGGTACTGACGACTTGATATGTTTGCGTTATTTTTTTTTTTTTTTTGTAAGACTTAAAGTGTGAAAGTAACAACACAGCAATAATAACAACATTAAAAGAAGGAAAAAAAAATACGCGATTTCTTGTTGTTCTTGTGGCCGTTTTATTTTCTAAAGGGGGTTGTTTTTTTTTTTGTTTAGACTTTGCAAAAATGAGTATGAAAAAAATAAGCTTAATTTTTTGTGTTAACCGACTCTAATATGCTTAAATTTCAAGGTCATGACACATGATAAACAACAGGTTTAGTATAAAATTTTTTTGGGTGAATTTCAGCGCATAAAAAAGAAAAAAAATTAAAGCAGAGTTTAGGGGGTGTTTCACAAGAAAATTAAAGCATAATTGAAATGGTTTTGCAGTAGAATTTGGTTAACTTACGTTAAGGTTTTAGTAAAGAAAGCAAATTAAAATTATAGTCAGCTTTTAGGAGTTGCTTTTAGTTTAAAAAATATTTTTTTTTTAAATTAAAACTTAAATATAAAAGAGTTTTTAAATAAACTGGAGCTCTAACACAAGTTCATGTTAATAGAAAAAATATGTTGGTTGTATTTCACAAATAATGTGAATTTATTTTCATTGTATTAATGAATTTATAATCATTTATTTCATTACTTTTTTTAATATTTTTATCATTAACTTAATGTAATATTTCCTTGTATTGATGAAAGATATGATTAGTTTAATGAAATGCGTCATTGCTGGAAAATTGTTAAATTTTTCATTGAGTTAAAAGCAGAATTTTAAGGATATCTGAACAAAATTCTTTCAGTGTAGTCTAACCCAAAAAAAAAAAATTCAAAACCCTGAAATCAAAGCAAAGATATTCCAATTTTAACTGAAATTTTCAAATAATTTTTAACCGAAAAAATTAAATTTTTAATTTTTAGAAAATTAAAAAAAAAAAAATATCCTGTAAAAAACTGGAAGACAGGAAGTGGACATTAATTTTAAATTTCAATAACATTTGTTTGGAACGTTTTTACTAACAACTTTTTTTTTTATCAAATAAATAGTTTTAAACAAAATTATTGGATTAAGAAAATGAGTAAATAAATTTTGTAGATTGAATAAGAAAAATGAAATCAAATAATAAACAAACCTGAAAAATTTAATAATATTTTTTAACCCTTAAAACTTATAAAACTCACTCACAGTGATAAAAAAGCTTTTTTGTGCAACTGCCAACCAGCCTCATTTACTTTACAACATGCTGTGGCTAGAATTGTAGAAATTCACTCAAACATTTAAAACAAAACGGGGAAATTGTTGAATTCGAATTTCGAAAATATAAACGAAACATATAAACTGTTAGTGGTTAGTTAGTGGAATAAGATGGTGATGGAGTTAATAAAAGGTGTATATAATAGTAGCCGGTATATCAGAATAATTTTTTTTATAAAAAAATGTATGCACGTATACATTTGCTTAGAAAGAAAGGAGCTTTCGTTTGCTCAATAAAATAATTTTCTGTAGGAAATTATTGTTGCTGTGAAAGACGCTAGAAATGTCTAAAAAAAATTTGTACAAGAGAATAAATTTTATTGATTACATGTAGATCAGCTTGAATAAAATACTGCGTCAAATAAAGAAAATTATTAAAGAAAAAGATTTTGAAAAATTAACAAAAAAAAAATTTAGGAATTTTTTTTTTAATATTTTAGTAGCAAAAAAAAAAATGTTTTTTTTATTAGTCCTACCTTTAATTGAGTTTTGCTGAAACAAAAAATTAATTTGTAGTGCCTACTTTAAGGCAGACCGATTCTAAGCATTTGTTTTGCATATTTTAAGGCAAATTATTAATTATTTAAAAATTTTGTTTTCTTTTTAGAATCATTTGTAAACAAAGAAATTAAATAAAAATTAAAAAAATATTTCTATAAATATTTATATTAATAATTAATAAATACTAAATAAATAATAATTAAATTTATAGTTTTTCAAGCTTAAGGTTTTCAATAAGAAATTTTTGGAGTTTATTCATTCACATAAAATTTATAAATGTGATTTGATTTAATGAAATAAATTTTTGGTCCTTACGTTGTCGATATTTTATTAATTAATAATATTTGTGCCATTGGTTTTAAAATACAAAAAAAAAAAAAAAAAATAGGAAGTTTGAATTACTGGTGTCTTTCTTAATTTACATTTCAATAGAATCGAAATGATAACTTTGCTCAATATCGAATGTCTTGACTTGGCTCTGCTATAATTTAAATATTTACTTAATACAGCATTCAGGCTAACTGCTTTAAATTTAAATAAAATTTTTTTTTCTAAAAAAAAAAAAATTAATTATTTAATGGTTTTTAAAGTTTTTATTAATTTAGTTTAAATGCTAAAACATTAATTTATTGCTAGTTGTTATAAATCTTTTGTTAACTTTATTTTATAAATTGAAAATTAAACAAAGACTTGTAAGACAAAAACTAAATACAAATAATTGCATGCTTGGAAACGCCAAAAACAAAAATCCTTAACTACACAAATCCATTCAAATTGAAGATTTCAGTTTATTTAAATAAATATGTGTGTGTGTGTTTGCAAAGACTAACTACTTTCTATACCAATCAACAGCATTATTTCTATACTCATCTTTCTGATTTCAAATCTCAAATTCATACGAGTTGATTTCTATTTCTATGACTTCCTCTGCAGGTTACATTATGCCAACACACACACCCCTACCCCAGCATCAAATTTCAGCTGTCTTAAGTTTGTTTTAATTATTGCCAAAGATTTTTGTTTTCAGCATTCAAATAAAATGACTGAGAGAATTCAATGAAAACGTCTGACGGGTTTTAGCTGTGTCTGTCTTTCGGAATTTGTTTGTTTATTTATTTATTTGTTTATTCAAATTTCCATGTGTATGCAAATAGTTTTTTTTTTTTTTTTGATTTTTGCATTTTAATTTTTAGTTTATTTTCTTAAGAATAGAGTATTGAATGTTGGTTGCTTGTTTCTTTGTTTTTTTTTGTGCGTGGTGTGGTGAGTCTTGCTTTAATAAAATACTTCTTCACAGCTGTCTAAAACATAATATTTGGCGAAACCTTTTTTACTACTTTAAATAGTTATTTTTGATTTAGTTCTTTCGAAAAAGGATTAAGGATTGAGCAAAATAAATTAAAACAAAAAAGCGAAAGATTTTTATTCAACACTTGGGTTTTAATTTTAGAATTTTTTTTTTTAAGAAAATGTTAATGATTTAACTGCCTACTTATAGGCTTTTCAATTACACAAGTAAGCTTGCCTACCTTAAGGCTGCAAAATAGATTTAATTAGCATTTGCTCATTTCTGTTATTTTCATTTTATTATTTTGAAACATGTTTTGTATTTTATAATTTTAATTACATTTCCTTTATAAAAACTCAAAAATGCATAAGAGTGTTGCTGCTTTCAAACAACACGTTTACCTCACTTACACACAGTGTAAGTCCTTTTTTATTTTGTTTTGTTTCTTCTACTTAATATATTTTTGTGTCTCTGTGTGTGTGTGTGTAAAAAAACCGCTGGTATGCACATATGAAATGTGTAATGTAATCTTTGTTGCTCAAAAGAATATTCTTGCAAAACATTAAAATTTTAATTTAATATGATTAGCATTTGGCTGCTGCTACAAGTACTAGCATATTTCATGCTTTATGTGGTCACTTTTTAAAAGCATTTCTGTTTTGCTTTTGTAGTTGTTCTTCCAGTTACTTTTGTTTTTAGATTTTATCTTTTTCTCTGCCCTGTCATGTTGGCTATTGTCCAAAAAGGTGTTCCTTAATAAGCCTTTTGATGCGTAAAGTGTTTTTGGTTGCAAATCTTTACTTATATTTTTTTTCTACTTCTTTTCCGTGAGACAATGTTTATTCATTACTAACAGCTAACAGGTTTAAAAAAAAGAGGCTAAAAAGAGATTTTGACGAATTTTTATTTAGCAATTTTTTTTTATTTTTATAGCGCACCAGTAAGGGTTAATAAGCAGCCGACATGTTTCATTTTAATATGATTAACACAGCGAGTGTATGTTTTCGAAGTATTATTTTTGTTTGTTTAAGTGTTTAATTTTAATGAATTTGTTTAAAATGTATATAAAATTCCTTTAAAGGTCCTTAAAAAGTTGTACATATTTTTAGCTATTTTCTGTTAGACGACTGTATGAAGCTAATTGGCCTTAGTACTTGTACTAAACATTTTACTTGTCGTATTTCTGTCTCTTTTAATTGGCTGGCAGTTGCTGGCAAAATTCAGTGTTTATATAATGCAGCCTAACAATATGCAGCAGTTGTTTTTATTTAGCTATTTTCTTGTATTAAAACCTAAAAAGCTTTTGCTTATCTCTTTTTTAACAACAACAAAACTAGTATCAAGAAAAAAGTGTCATGTAGTACAAAATGTGAAAAAATTTTTTTGTTTTTAGTTGCTGTTGACAGAATAGCAGCTGAAAATATGCAACGTTTTTTTGGTATATGGAGCGTTAGCTAGAAAAAAATAAAATAAACACACATAAGTTAGTATAATTTTAGGATATACTTTGTATCTTTTTTTTTAAAGCATAATCTTAGGTGCTGTTTCTTTTTTTCGTTTAAACCATTTCTTTTTCTGTAGTTTAACAAAAATCTTGTTTTGTTTTGAAAATCTTGTGGTTCTTTTTTAAAAAAAGAATTTATTTCAAAGGCATTTCTTTTTGAGCGTGTTGAATATATATATATTTTTTTTTTTTGTAAATAAAAAGAAATGTAGCATATGCTAAAGGGTTGTAAAAGCAAAGTATTATGGTAGAAATTATGCTTTGCCGGAATATTTCTGTTAAAATTTCTGAAATAGATTTTTTGTTTTGCTAAAATTTTTATAAAATAACTTAACCAGCAAAGAAAAAAAAACATTAAATATTAGGGCGTTTTTAAAAACAGTTGCTTTTTTTCCAACAAAAGAAATTAACTAAAATGAGAATTTAAAAAAAAATATATATTTTACTGCAATTTTCAGTAAGATCTTAAGCTTAAATAATATTTACTAATAATAAATTTATAAGATCGAATAATTTAATAAAATTATTTAACCGCATTTTAAAATCTTTTGCCTTAAAAAAACTATTTACAAATTAAACTTATTCTAGAGCCTTAAAAAATATGCAACGATTTTTTTTTTTTTTTTTTTTTATTTGCATGTATGAAAAGACAGTGCTGATATCCAACCCTATGCAGAGAATCTGGATTACATCTTATTGAAAGAGAGGGACAGGTATATGGCAACCTCTATAAAATACAATTTTAATAAAAAAAATTCCAAATTAGAAATCTTCCAAAAAAAAAAATAAAAAACCCAAGAAGAGATTTTTATTTGTTTAAACTATAAATGGACTTTAACATATAAGATTAATAAACCTTTTGATAGCCTCAGCCTTTTTTTAAATACCCAACTCTTAGACAGCAAAAAAATTTGCAGCTTAACCTTTTGCTGAGAGGAAAATTGTTCATAAATTGTTTAACAATTTTGAAAAAACTTCCAACTGAAATTTAAGAAAAATTCTTTTTTTTCTGTGCAAAACTTACTTTTTTATTCGTTTAAAAAAATTTTCTTTTAATAAATTCTTGTTAATATTTTTGTTTGTTTTCTTATCTTATCGCTCAACCTTTTCATTATTAATCTTCTTTGCATTCATGACCCATTTTTGGTTTTTGCAACCAAATAGCAATTCTTACATGCTGTTTGATCTCCACAGATAGCTTTATTTAGATTGAAACTATAAACTTCCTTAACAACAAACAAAGTTAATATTGTTTGGCCATAAACAGCTTAAAGACATTTTCAAATACTTCTTAGTCTACGTAATAAGCTGCCTCTCTTTTTTGTGGTTGTTTTTGTTTTGCAGTAACTCGTTTAGTTTTTTACAAAACATTTATGACAAATTTTTGTTAAACTTATGGTTACGCATGATAAGAACGGCTTAACAGCATTAGCCAACAGCAAAATTTACATACAATGACTTTGTTACGCACTTGTTGGCTAATAGTTTTTCTTTCTTATTTTTGCCTGCACATATTATGTCATTATGTTAATATTTCTTTAAGCGTTCTTAAGCGCTTAATAAGTTAATATGGGCAAAATGATTATCATGGCCAAAGTTACAACAAAAATAAATACAAACGAAGATCAGCCAACTAGGAAGAATACATTTTAAAATTAAACACAAGTGTATTTTTGCATAAATTTATTGGAAAGCTTAACTCAAACAAAAAAAAAAAAATTGGTTGCTTAAAATCTAAAGATTAAGTTAAAGTAAACTACAGTTTACAAGAAAAAAGTTTATTAGTAAAATTAATTTGGTAATAGACACAGGTCCATGTGCAGAAAAAATAATAGGTAAGCAATTAATTTAACTTTAAAGTCAAAGTTATCGCAATTTTATATATATTTTTTCATAAATTTTACTTTAAAGTCTACCTCAATTTTTTTTTTTGGATAAGAGCATAAATATTTTAGTGATGTAACTCCCTTGAAAGTCTTCTAAAAAAGTTGTCACGTTACACAATTTCTGCCATTTCCAGTTTGGTGAATTCTGCACTGTTGACTGCAGAAGTCGGTTAGCTCAACTTCTTTTATAGGTATCACAATAAAGAACTTACTTACTTACCACTTGCCTTTATATAAATTTCTCAGAAAAAATTATTTGCTCGAAAAAAAAATTTTTTTTTAGGTTTAATTTTTCAAAACTCAAGTTTTATAAAAAAAAAAAAAAAATTTAGCAAACTTTTGTGCGATTTATTATGATGAAAAATATTGCCTATATTTTGTGTGCTATTCATTATGTTAATAAATATTGCCTACTTTTGGGCTTGTTATTTATTTATTTTGCTCTTTTCGAATGATTGTAACAAACTTTTCCATTTCAATTTATATTAAAAGGAAAAATTTTTACCACATCTTGCGGTAAGTTGACAAAATTCTTACCTACATTTACGTAAATAACAAAAACTATAAAAATCTAATAATATTTTACTTACTTTGCTGCTAGTAAGACAAGTTAGAATTTTACGACTTTTCTATAGGCCATACATTCAGTCATATTTGTTGCATTAAGAAATTCATAGCTTGGGCTACAAATGCTGTTTCCTTTTCTTAAAACAAAACCAAAAGAAAAGTGGTGATTTATTTTTTCTTTTTGTTAATTTTTTGGGCCAGGTTAGTTTACGACATTTTTATGAGCGAATATAAAAATTGACAATTTCTAAAGGTCTATGGCATAACAACTATAAAGGCATTGCTGTGATGTAGCTTAAACCAAGATATTGTCTGAAATGAGTTAGTAAATGCTGGCTGTTACTTTCCTTTGTGAGATAATAAATAGAATGATGAAATAAAAAACCTAAACCCCACCCCCAAAATACAAGTAACATAATCATTAAGTCATATTGAACATTAATAGAGGAATGCATGGAAAACTAGAAAATATTAAGAAGGAAGTAGATGAATAAATTATTACAAGACCAGTTTAAAGCCTTGCGTCCTGTAGAACTAAAACTTCTAAAGAATTTAAATAGAAATTTTTAACGATATATAATTTTTGTAAGCACAAAAATTTCTTTTTAATATAGTTTAGAGTGTTTTGCATAACAAAAAGCAGTATTCACTCAATTGTTCCGAAGAAAATTTTTTGTCTGCACAAATTTTTTTGTCCCCACGAAATAGTAGTTTTATTTCCCATAGAGAAAGGATAATTTCTTTCACTTGGTAGGAACAAAATTTTTTGTCCGCACAAAATTTTAAAAATTTTTTATGTGTAGTTGGAACTATCTTTAAAAAAAAAATACTGAATTCACTTACTTGTTCCGAAAAAAAATTTGTCCGCACAAAATTGAAATTTGTTTTTTTTTTTTTTTTTTTTTTTTTGTATTTTGAAGTATTTTTTACAAAAAAAGAACGAACAAAAATTTTTTATTTGCAGTTTGGAGTGTTCAAAAAGTAAAGAGTGAATTTACTTAATTTTTCCGAAAAAAAATTTTTTGTCCGCACAAAATATTAAAATTTTTTATGTGTAATTTGAAGTATCTTTAAAAAAAAAAAACTGAAGTTTCTTATTTGTTCCGAACAAAATTTTGGTCCGCATAAAATTGTTTTCCCAATATATGGTGTTTGAAATATCTGTCACTATGAATTGAAAAATATGGTGAGTGAGCCTAATTAACAGCCTGCCTACGCTAAGATGCAATCAATCTTAAACTAAACGTTTCCTTCGCATTTAGTTTCTATAACAAACTCAATTTAAGGTTAACCAATATTTAAACAAACAAAACAACACCTCAAGTGTTTGAAATTCTAATGCGTAGTGCTGCCAAATAGCAAAAAGGAAAACAAAAATAGTTCAGTCTTGCAAACAGATTGATTGCATGGCAAAACGTTTTTGTTTTCTTTCCCTCCCCCCAGATAAACATTTTCCACTGCATATTGATGTGTTGCTTGCACCAATAGTTATGTAGCTGATACACATGAATATATTTTCCAAAAGGTTACGCATAAAATCTTTACAACTCTAAACTAATGAAGACATGGCTCCTTGTGTGTGTGTTTGAAAGTGTCACAAACTTTTTAAGCAAAATTTAATATCTCTTTATCGACAGTTCAAATGTTGTTATGTGTAACAACATGTCGTTAAATGAGTAAGAGGCGTATGTTTGTTTGTACAATTTCATTTTTGTGCTGGAGTATTGGTTTGTGTATCTTTGAATTGTGGTTTTTAGCATTTTACTACCAAATGATGCTTGTTGCTAGACAAACAATTTTGTGGCAGTAACATCAATGATGCTGCTTGCCTCTCTTTTTGCCTGCCATCTTAATGTGCTGCTATCAATCTGTTTCTACTCCTTAAGTATGTACTTTTATGTTGCTCCTTTTCTTGTTTTTTTTCTTCTACAGTTTTGCTGTTGCCAAAATAAGGAAAGTGATGTTTGGTTAGATTAAAACCTTTGGCACCGAATGTGTTGGTAATTTGCCTATTTGTGTTTTACACAAGAAAATGTTGACATTGACATTGCAAATATCAATAAAAGATTAATGTTTGCAAAACGATTAAGGCTGCTTCATCGAAAGTTCTTTAATTTTGTGTTTAACAAAAGTTTTGAAATTTTTTTTTTTTTAGTGAAGGTGGAGGATGTTAATAAAAGGGTTTTAACTAGGGGACTTTTTGTAAAACAAGTGATTTTTTGTAATAAATTTTCTTTAAATTACAAGTCGGAAGTTTAGCTTATGAGAAAAGAATGCGGTTATTCAAGCGAAAATATCTTGATATTCAAGCTTAAAATTGTTTTTATTTTAATTTTCCAATATTTGGACTTTCTTTTGAAGGCCTATTTCAGGGAAATATTGCAACATTTAAATAAAAACAATTTATTAATATTTAATTTATAAGATCGAATAAATTAATAAAATAATTTCAATCTTGTCTGTAAACTAAGTGTAAAATTAAGGGCACTTAACATCATTTTAAGTCTATTTCGTAGTCTTCTCTATCATTCAACTTTTTAAAATGGTCCTTAGCTTGTTCTAAACATTGTGCAGTCTACTTTTAGGTTTATCTTGCTATTTGGATCAAAATTGCTCGTTTTTACAAGTCGACTTATTAAAAAAATTTACTTCATCAACTTGATAACTTTATTAATGTGGCTCTGGCATGATAGAGCGGTATATTCCACAAAGAACTAAATGGCAATGAAAAAACTCTTAAGACTTCTAAAGTTGTAGCGAAATAAAAATAATTTGAAGTTACGCCTGAAAAAATAGCATTTGTTTATTACAAAAAGGAAAGTTCAAATAAATCACTAGAGTCCTCCTTTTTTTCTTATTACAAATGCTAAATATTATGCTTGATATTCTTTTTCCCATGCTGCTGGGTTTAGTTATTATTTTGCCATCATTAAATTTATTTTTAAATTGAACAGTATTTGAAAAATTACACCACAAAAAAAATATTGAATTAATAATAAACATGATACAAAGCCGCCAAGCCTCAATGGCATTCACAAAGAAAAAAAGCACAAGGCGAAGTATTTAAACTCCTACCAAACCACAACAGCTCTTTTGTAAAATGTCAAAAAAGACGCGTGTTAAACACAAGAGTCAAACATGACTAAAGGGATTCTCTTTTTTTTTTTTGCTATTAAAGAAAAAAAATTATTTTGCAAAAGCAGGCTGAAAAAAAGTATTTCGCAACATGTTTGCCATTATCAAAGCCAAAGGCACAAAAATCAAAAAATACGCGCAACGTATGTCACTTGAATGAGCAACCAAAGTACTTTAAGAAGGATGAGAGTTGGGGTATATTGATGGCAGGGGGGTTTAACTTTACATTGTAAATGCTACGCAAGCGGTTAAACGCAAAATGTAAAGTAATTTCTCAAATGAAATGAAGATTCCAGAAGAAAAATCGCTTAAATCCCTTTTGACAGCCGTAGTTAGCAGCACATCAAACTTTAATTCATCTAAAGCTAAATCATTCAATAGCAGTTGTTTGATTTATTAAACATGAAACAAAATGAGAAAATAAAAACTTAGAAATAGAAATTGAACTGTTGGTGCTGCGGTTAATGGCTTATTTAAATGGCAAATGAAAAATTGCAAAATTGTTAACACACTGAAATGGGAAAATGTAAATGAAATAAATATTGATATTTCTTTAAGGCTTTAAATCATAAACACCCAAAGAGATGCTTAGGCTAAAGCATAATTGAAATTGGAAAATGCTGCTGCTGCCTGGCCTTAAATAAAAAAGAGAGGGAGGCGGCAAAAATAAAAAAGTGTAATTGCAAGAGTGTATCATTTTCTGAGGGGTTCTAAGCAAGGAAACGAATCGTTATTTTGTTAACCTCGAAAAACAAAAAAAAAATTTGCATATTTTTAGGGTGAGTTTTTTTGTTAGCAAACGGATTTTCCATTTAAATTATTTGAAAATTAATCTAATAAGCAACATTGTTTCCTTAGTGTAACAGCAACCAACAATTTTATTTTTAAATAATTCACAACAAAATTGAAAACAGAGTTGAGGCAAAAGGCAACAGCACTCAAAAAGCAACTTTAGCTAAGAAGTTTTTTTTTATAAAGTTTAATATTTTAACATGTTTTTGTGATAAGTCAATTTTACAACTCATTGATGCAGAAGATCAAAACTTCCGCAGCCATTTTTTATTATAATTTTTTTTAATTATTATGAAACAGCAAAGCTAACGACATTTTGTTAATGTAAGAACTCATATGAAATTTATTATAAAAAGAAAATTTTTAGAATTAATTTTTTCAAATTGATACTCAATTCGAGCTAAATATCAGCATATTCCTAGACAAAATATGCTTAATTATGTAAAAAATAAATTTTGAAAAAAAGAAATTGTTCAGAAAATCATTCCGATTGTGCTGCAAAATTTTTTGTTAATCACAAATCACAGCCTACTTCTAGGGGCTTTGGCTAAGTATAATTTAAAGTCTACTTTAAGTTTTATGCGTAAACCTACCACCCATTTTTAAGCAATTAAGCAGATTTTTCTTTCTTTCTAATAATTAATTTCCATTTTATACTTTTAGTTAAGCAATTATACATGTATTTCCCTCTTGGTATAAATAATTAGATATTTGTGTAGTTTTTCTCCCTCTCCCTCTCTCTCTATCTCTCTCTCTCTCTCTCTTTTTTTCTGTTTTAATCAAATTCTTCTAACAGACCATTGTTAACCAGCACACTTACAAACACACTTATGCTTTAGCTACCATTGCTTAAAAGCAAATCATATGCTCTTTTAGATCAACAAAAGCCAGCTTAATGAATGGCATAAAACAATGTGTTTAAAGTGCGTATAAGGTGGGTAGTTTAGTGTTTTGTAACCTAAAGAAAAATGAAATGAAATCAAGAACTCATTAAGCTAAAACGGATGCTTGTAATCACACTTTTCTTAAAACAAGCCAAAACGTAACACAAAAACAAAAACTACAGCAACAACAATATGAGAAAAAATTAAAATAGAAAAACCCGCAGCTAAAAGAAGTCATGTTCATTTCATTTTTAAAAATAAATTTTAGCGCTGCTCTCTGGAGCAGAGTTTAACACAAGGAAACTGCAAACAAATAGAAAATTTGTCGTTTATAAGTTGCATATAGTGGTAGATGGGTTTAAACAAAAAATAACTCTACTTGTCGCCTACAATTATTCATTAACTTGCAGAAAAAAAAAGTAAAAAATTAAACCTCAGCTAAATGCTAAGAAGAAAAAAAGTAAGCGGAAATATATGCTTGGCAGAAATTAAAACAAAATACGAAACAAAGAAAGATATGCCATCGTCACAGCATCAAAAAAAAAGAGAACACAAAATATAGAAATTAAAAAATATTGTACTTAATATTAACTTGGCTGTCTCTAGCATACTTGGCCACCCAGCACTGACGGACTGACTGCCTGCTACTACTCTTGCTTATGCCTTTACGCCAAGGTGGCTCCTACAAGTCAAGCAGTTAGTTGTTTTATTTAATGGAAGCAGTGTTTACCACTAATAAAACAAAAAGTCAAAAGTCCTTAAGCATTTATGAGCAGTAATGCAGCCCGATTTTCTTCTTTTTCTATAAATAACTGCACCAATTGTATACGTAGTGGAGGCTGAACTGTTGTTGCCACGAAAATAATGAATGACTGACTGACTGTATAAATGCAGAGTTAATGAGTATGAGTGTCCTGGGAGGTGGCGCATTCAAAGGGTTACGACCCTTATACCAACAGCGGCTACATACATGTGCACATGGAACATAAAAGATCGCAAAAATAGTGCGACATAGTGGATTTTTGTTGAAGGCTTAAAATTTCCTCCATTTCCATTCTCATAAAAACTACGTTTATAAAATGCGGGCAAGTGGCAAGCAAGCATTTCCGTTGTTCAGTTGTCCTGTTTTGCTCACCCGCTACCAAATTACTTTTTATAGACTACTTTTAGGTGGATTTTTAAATCACTTTTTACTATCAGCCTCATAATTTAACCTAAAGCAGTAACACTACTTAAATTTTTTTTTTTTTTTGCTTTTCTTCTTTTAATGAATCCTTTTCATATTTCCTTTGTATGGCTGTACGCTAACAATGCCAGCAGAAGAAAGCAGAAAAAAGAGTCAGCAAAAAACAAAGTAGAAATTGTAAAAGGCCTGGCTGGCAGTTGTCATGTGGTCACAAACATTTTGTAACAGCGCTAAACTTTTAGCGCGCTTGTATCTCACAGATTTCCTTTTGCTGCAGTTTTTTTTTTTTTTCTCCATAAACTTGGTATTTATCATATGAATCACAAACACACACACTGGCAATCATAATTATTTATTAAAAAAAAGTAAAACAAAAATAAAAATAAAATTATGTTAAAATAAATATAATATTCATAATTACATTCACTCCGGTAATTAAAAATTATTGTAATACTGGTGCAACTACAAAAAAGAATAATAAAAAAAATTAAGAAAATGGTTAAAAAAAAAAAACAAGAAAGAAAAAAAACTGGGCGGTCAAACAAGTTCATGATGTGCGTAAAACAACTTGTTATTTAAAAAAAGAGAACATCAACAATAAGAAGATAAATTTAGCGCTAGGAAATAGTACAAGCAAAGTTTCTTGTATAAAAAGATGCCTTCAAATAGGCAACACTTTTAATAAAACTTGGTTTTTTTTTCACTTTTCTCTGTTTGATTATTATGAATAAAAATTCGTTTTATTATAAAAAAATATTTTGGTTCCAGAAACTATTGCCTAAAACAAAAATTTTCCCTGGAAATAAATTCCTGACAGACTAATTTTTAAAATTTTAAAGGTCCTACTAAAAGTAGGCAACACTTATTGTTGTTTTGTTTTTTTAGTAGCCTCTCCCTTTCAACAATATTTCTATTTAAATAAGAAGAAAAAAAATTATCAATCATTTCTATTAAAAAGGTCTAGATTTGAAATTGTAAACCAAAAGCAATTAAAAAAAAGCCAACTCGGTTACCAAGATCTAAAATTTTCAGTTGGTCTACTCTAAAACAGTAGAAACTTGTGCAATCGGCTAAACCCCTAGAAATAGGCCACTGCTTTAAATTTGTATACAATATTTCTTTAACAAATTTTTTAATTTTTAAATTTCTTTTCTGGCTGCTCTTTATTTATGTTCACTTTCAGCCAATAAATCTGTTTAATGTGTTTCCTATTTAAATATTTCGTATGATTTATCAATGCTTTTAACTGTGAAGCCAGCCAGGCACAAGGATTTCATTTCTAAAAAAAAAAAAATCAAAAAGCAGCACAACTTTTTAAGAAAGTAAAAAAAAATTAGCATAAAACCGCGTATTTGCCATGGTGATTTTTTGTCATCAAATACCGTTCAAACAAGGGTGTCTTCAATTCACCAAAAAAAAAAAAAATATCTGCTTCTGCTGCTGCTGCTAAATATTAAAAATCAAATTCTCTTATTCTTTATGTTGTTACATGATTAATGTGTTTTGGTTAAAGCATTCAATTAATAAAAAAAAAAGAAATACTAAAGAGAAGCCATAAATAAAGGCCCCCAAAAGTAGGCTATTTTAATTTAACTTGAAATCAATTTAATTTACGAGTAGAATATTAACTAAACCCAGCAATCAACTTTAAATAGAACGTGCTTTAATACTGAATTTATTTTTTCTAGTGCTGCAATATCTCTTACAATTGACGCTTGTCATTTTATCAATATCACCTCCATCTCTGTGTGACTGGACTGCCTTAGAGATTGACAAACAAAACTAAAGCGCACACAAAATGTTAAACATCTTGTAATGTCCTTTAATCAATTAATTTGTTTTTCCAACTCCAACAAACACCAACTTACACCCAGAAACAGCATAAGCTTATTGTGTCTGACAGTTAGTTAGTAAAAAATTTTAAGAAAATATTTGAAATGTACCCAGCTTTCTAATCCCTTGTACAGACACACCCAACATCCATTCAAAAAAAGAGAACAAAAAACTAATAAATAGAAACAGCCAGCAGTACACAGGAAACCCCAGCATACTAAAGTAGTTGATAAAGTAAATGATACAAAGAGATGCTTGAGCTTCATTGCTTCTGTTCAGTTCAGTTCAGTTCAGTTCTGCATTTTTTTTTGTCTTGTCTTGTCTTGTCTTTGTACCAAAATTAAGAATTCCTAGTGAGTTTCTGCCCGAGTATGAATATACCAAAAAGCAACAAAAACAACAACTTGAATTAACAATCAATTGTCATTTGAACTTCGAGTTGGTCTTTTTTTTCCATCTTCAAGGAGTTTGTGTTCTTTTTATTAATGTTAAAATGAAGAAATCGGATACAATAAAATGTCCTTAACAATGGTCTGTCTATTATTGTCAAGTGTTTTTACAAATGATTTGTACACTTTAGACAATTTTCTTGTTTTTCTTTAATACTTTTCTTTGGGTCTTCTATTGCAGTTGATGTATTTTATTAGTCAATGTTGCTGTTAAGTTGAAAAAGGAGGTGTTAAAGTATTGCATACATACTGGGTGTTTTAAAGAAATAACACAGAACTAAATTTATTAAAATTTTATAGCATACTTCAAGGTGGACAAACAAGATAGCCCGTAGTAGGTATTGAAGTGAAATTTAAATTTATAATTTATAAAAAAATTAAATGAAAAAGAATTATAGGCGAAGTCATCCAAAATATTTTAAAGAAACCTTTAATAAAATTTTTTAAAATTTCGCTTAAATTCTATAAAAGTTAACTATTTCATAATTAACATTACGTTACTTTCACGTAAAGTTCTTCACTAACTAATTTAAAAAATTATTTTGAAAAGTTCTTTATTTTTATTTTCAAATAAAATAAAATCAAGTAAAATAAATCAAAATAAATACAATAAAATATTTATGTAGCCTCTGACTACGTACCAATTAATGTTTATACTCACTCGTATGTATTTCCTTTTTTTATTTGAGGGTTTTTTTAAACAACAAATTCTCTAACTCGATTTCCTTAAGCGTTATTTGCAACACTTATGCTTTATTGCCTTAGACAAACAAATCTCACTTTAACTCACTTCCTTCCTGGTTTTTTACTAAAAATAAAAATAAAAAAATTTACGCAAAAAATAACTTCTGATTTTTTTTGGCAAAAGCTTT
The DNA here is from genome assembly GCA_947397855.1 of Thelaira solivaga. Classification (NCBI taxonomy): domain Eukaryota; kingdom Metazoa; phylum Arthropoda; class Insecta; order Diptera; family Tachinidae; genus Thelaira; species Thelaira solivaga. The sequence continues at coordinate 1,291,407 of OX377612.1, read as the reverse complement.
AAAAAAACACCCACACACAAAACTACCAAGCCTATCAAATTACACCCTTAAAATATTAAATTCTTTTTGCCACACATGTTTGCTTATACGCCTCAATATATACCCCCGCTCCACATGCTGGTAGTCATATTGTGTGTGGTTTTTGTTGATGCTGCCAATGTCCGCCTAAAAATATGTTACAAATAAATTGACAAGTGTCATTTGAAAGTAAAACAAATAACAAATAATACACAACATTTAACAATATTTATTTAACTGTGTGTAATATTGCTGAATTCATTTTATTTGACGTGGCTGGTAACTTGTTAATTACCTTGTTGCTCAAAGATTTTAAGACTAATTATTCACCTTTAAATATTGGCCATTTATTCCACTGGCTATAGAGAAATTTTTCATGGTTACCCTCTTCTGTTAAAGGAAAATTACTCAAAGGAATTTGCTATTTTTTTTTGTCTTATTCATTATCACGTATAAATTTTCCTGCTGCAGAGTAGGTTTCTTTTCTATTGAAATGTTGTTGGTGTTGGGCTGCTGGTTTTATAAAACCCAGAAGATTAATTAACTGTATATCAGTGTGTTTGTTTTCTTACTGGTAAGACACCCTCTTACTTGGTTGTTTATGCTCTTATTACTTTTTTTTTGGAACAAAATAAATTGTTAGTTATTCAAAGACATTTTTTCTTATTTCCTCTTGTTTAAATGTTTTCTTTTCTATTTTGACATTTGTAGTCAAAGTCAATAAGTAAATAAATGTAGATAATTACACAGTGACACACACACACACACACACAGCCACACACAAGTAAAATAAGCAATAAAATGTATATGGAAAAGAAATTTTTTTGGCAGAAATGAAAGAAATTTGTTGATTTCAAATAATAAGAAAATGTATTTTAATTAATATTGATAGGAAAGCCTACATTTCAGAGTTCAATATTTAAAGATTTTATTGCATACTTTTTACAAATCAATATTGTAATCCATAGTTAGTATTTAAATATTTTAATGCATACTTTCTTAAATATTCTTTTTACTCAGTAGAATTTTAATATTTTTTTAGATACTTTCGGCAACTCTATACTGAAATATTGTGTAGCATAGTAATAGGTGCTCAGTATATAAAATTTTGTAGCATAATTTGTTTCATACTTTTGGAAGGCCAGTATCTAAATATTTTGTAGCATACTTTCGGGAGGTCAATAATTATATATTTTGTAGCATACTTTTGGGAAATCAGTATATAAATAATTTGTTGCATATTTTTGGACGGCTAGTGTATAAATATTTTGTTGCATACTTTTAGAATTCGATACCGAAATATTTTTTTTAATTATATTTTGTCGTATAGTTTTGAAAATTATTGCATACTTTTGGGCAGTTATTAGGTAAATATATATTTTTGTTTACTTTTGCTAACTCAATATTTGCTATATACCGTTGTTTGTACATATACCAAATATTTTTTTTTATACACAGAAAAAAAATCATGTTTATTTTTTATTTAAATTTTCACAACGACTAATAACGACTTCAAGTAGAAATTTCAAGTCTACTTTAATTTTTTTTGAATACAATGAAAAGTTTTTAATATTAAAAAATTGCATAAAATTATCATTTTAATTAAGTCTTGTAGGTATTTTTATAAAGTCACAACTTATACATTTTGTTGAATACTTTTGACCATTTATTTTATTTTACCAAGTCTTCAAGAAAATTTTTATAATTTAATATTTTTTTATTTAATTAAATTTATATGTAGTTTGAAAATTTCTATCCATAGAAAATATTCTAATTTTAGCTTTAATTGATTACTTTTTTATTATTTTTTTTATTTGTTAATTTTTCTATTTAATTAATATATTTTCTCGTCTTTTCTTTGCAGTTGTTGTATTTCTTTTCGGTAAGTGAAAATCATTTTTTATTATTTAATATATCAAAATAAAATTATTTTTATATTAAATTGTTGCAAAGAGTTTTTGCTCGATTACACGCTGCACTTTACTTTCTTTAGGTAGCGTTTAATGAATAAAATATTTTTTTTTTAATTTGGTGTGTAGTCTGACTTTTTTGTTTAATTTTACTGCTTTTCTTCTTTTTTACGATTTTATATTAAAAAGTTATTGGCCTTGCTTTTTCTAGTTTACAGTTTTTTGCACAAAAAAGTAATTTTTATTTTTTCTTTAAAACCAATTTTTTTTTAATTTAAAAATTTTCCCTTTTTTAAGCTGTGGTAGCAGCTGTAGTAGCTGCTATTGTTGTTGTTGTTGGGTTAGTTGTAGTAGAAGTTGCATTTTTACAGCCTCCTCTTCCTCCTCTATGACCTCGCCCTGAGCCACCGCCACGCAGAGCCATAGTTTTTGGCAGATCCACAACTAAACAGTTGCAAAGCTGTAAAACATTTCTTTTAAGATTTTATTTTAATAAATGAAAAATAAATTTACCGCGAGTAATAAAACAATTGCCATTAAACAGGCTTTAAAACAATTTTTGTAACTCATTTTTGAATTAAAATCAGTGCAGCTCGCCTTGAAATCTGAATTAAAACTAAAAAAAATTTAATATAAAAATTTCTAAAAATTATTTAATTTACACTAGTTGCGTTTTAATTATCTAAATAATAAATTATTTAATTTTATATTCAAAAAAAAGTGTAAGCAAAAATCATTTAACCATAAAATTCTATTGAAATCATTTTTCTATTTAAGTCTCTACAATTAAATTAAGCCTGATGTTTTTGTTGCAAAAATTGCTTACAGCAATTTAAGTTACGTGTTTGAGTTTGTGTATTGAGGCTTAAAACTGTCATAAATCATAAACAAATCAATTTACCAAAACAATTTGTTATCGATGGAGCAGGCGGCTGTTTGAAATTTTGAAAACAAAGTGTAACCCTTTTAATAACTCCTTCTCTATGTACCACTCACTGTACCTTCTTAAGCTCAAATGCATTGAACATTACAAACAACATTTTGCAATAATACTGGCCAACAATTCAATAAATCACTTAAAGTGCCTTTAACTGTAGCAGTGTAGATGCCTTTGATTTTTCACCCCTAAAAATATGCAATTTAGGAAATGCAACTTTTGTAAAACAAATGAAGCATTACAGATTCAACTGTTATTCTGACAACAACAACAACAAACATAATTACAAAAAACATAATTTAAATTCAAAAATCATTTGAAATTGCAACATTTACTCGTAGCAATTGTCTGTCCACTGGCCCCTTTATCTGTCAATTTGTCTGTCTCACTATTTGGCTTTGTGTGGGCTTGTTGTGTAAGCAAGTATGTTAAACAATGCAATAACAAGTTAAGCACAAACCTTTTATACTTGCAATATACACACTTACACACAACACACTCCTTAAAATTGTGTTGTAAGATTAACTATAGAAAAGTGACTTTGTGAAAAGGGTGGCAATTACGATAAGAGTGTAGGACAGCGAGAGAAAGAGAGAGAACAAATGTTGCACTTCATGTATTGCTCGCATACATTTTTAGCACACATATGGGAAATTAAGCAAAAGCTGTTGATAATCTGTGTTTTTTTTTTCTGAAAATTATTCCTCAAAGTGTCATAAATCAATAAAGTACCAATAAGTCGTGGTGCAAAAGATATTGGCTTTAAATAATATGCCACACAACAGAGAGGTGGTTGTAGAGGAGTGATTTTGAGGTAAAAATATTTCATTTTTAGGTTTTTAGGACAATAAAAAATTTCTTTTTTTGTAAAATAAAAAAAAAAAAAATTTTTTTAACGTCCAACAGTATGCTTTTAAATTTGTTTCGATTATTATAACAAGGACTAGAGACTTTATGCAAATTTATGTTTGTGGTCGTTAGGATGAGACTCACATAAAGTTAATATCTTTGCGAATCTCAATATTTCCAGTAAAATGGCATTAATTTGTTAGTGCATATTCGTGCATATTTTGCCTTAAATGCATGCTTTTGCTTGTTTTGGTATAAATTAATATTTTTTGTCATATATTGTAAATTTTTTTGACATCTCTTATTATTAATGCACGTTTTTCCTCATATTTGGCTTATTCATACAACAACAAAAAATATCCTCTTTTTTTTTAATTTTTTTTGTTTAGAAATATTTTTCTGTTCAAGGCGAATTCATTATAAGGTGTAGTCAGTGGATCAGCTGGTTGTAATTATTTGAAGCTGTCAAACAGTCCGCTTACTTTGACATTTTCAATTAGCAAAAGCAACAACATTTTGATAATTATAATAAATTCGCTTTGTTTCTGTTGCGAGTTCTACAGAGTTGTATTTTCTAGTCAATATTTTTTTCATTTGGCTCTTAGTGATGTTTTTGTTTCTATTCTTGCAATGATTCAATTCTACTTTAACAAAAATAAAATTTTACTCTACTTGACTGATGCAGCGCCGTACATCATGAGTCTGGAATATTTTTTTAAATACCCAAAAATATCACGTATCACATGCTTAACTCACTGAATAATAAGGCTGGTATTCAAAATTACTACTAAAGACTTCAAGTAGAAATTATGACAAATTTTTCATACAAATTTGTCACTATATCGATTTCAAGTCTACTCTAATTTTCTTTGAATACAAGCATAAATAAATAAATTGTTGAATGCATATTTTTTAAGATTATTTTTGCATATTTTGATTTTATTAAAACGCAGTCAGGGCCTTGAAATATTAAATTTCAACTGGCAGTTCATATTAAAAAAAAAACCTCTTCTAAACAAGTTTTCATACCAAAAATTGTTTAATAAACTTTAAAAAAATTATAAAGAATTTTGCTTAAAGTAAAGAGGCTGGACAGTAATCGCAGTAGGGACTTATTGCAACTCCAGAGAATCCACTTGAGAAATGTGGTGGCGGCAATAAGAGTCCACCATGCAAGGGGAATGTGTTTACCATCAAATGACTGCTGTAAAAGTTGTCAACACAATTAAGAGCTACAGTCTAGCCTTGATAATTAGATCTTAAAATATTTTTAAATCTTTATTTCCAATTTTTGGCTGCTTAACACATAAGGCTCTTATACAAAACAAAATTTGAGACAGTCTTTAAAATAAAATTTATGAAAATTTTCGATAACGTTGACTTTAAAGTCTACATTAACTTTTAGTGGAAAATGAAAATTTTAAGGTATGGTAAGGACGGCTATTTTTCTGGGAACCTAAAAAGTACAATCAAGTTATGAAATAAATTTATGGCGGTTCTATTAAGGCCCATAATAACGAAAAATTAAATTTTTATGTCAACAGAAATTTTTGCTAAAAATTTCTTTTCTAATAATTTTCTTTGTTTTTCTGAGCTCTGATATGTGGCAATCCCATCTGCCCATTTCTATGACTGCAAGCTACGCTAAGTCTTTTGCTATTGCTTTGTTAGCAGTTACTTGCTGCTGCTTGCACATGCAAAGACGACATTTACAAACTTGTGAAAATGCAAATTTCGCAAACACACACACATACACAGTCATTTAAGCCTACACTTATCTTTAGCATACTTCAAGGCTGCACATATTACAGCCAACCAACAATATTTTGTCCTGTGTTATAGCCATTGCAATTCAAAAACAAACATCAACAACATATTTCATGCAATTTTCAATTGAATTCTAAATCAATCAGTTTGAGACGATGACATTTTCCCAAAAGCACAAGAACTTTTTGGGTGTTTAGTCTCAAGCAAAGCAAGTCAAGTACAGTAAAAAGGAGGGAGTGAAGAGCTGGCAATAGCAATTCTAAATGCTCTAAAAGGTTATAAGATTTGGGATCATAAATCTTTAGAATGATGATTATGAATCCTTTAAAATCCAGACAAAACAAACACAATAACAACAGTAATACGAATTATAACCAGATTACAAAATATTGTTCTATTAGTTGCATGTTAAATGCAGCAACGGAAATATGGGCTAATATGAATTGATTTTGATATATTAATGGCTAAAAAGACCCAAGACTACAAATTACAATATATCAAATTTGAATTTGAATTTGAATTTTCTTTGGCATATAAATAAATTCTAAAACGCCAGCACACAGTGCAAGCACATGTAACTGTGTGTGTGTGTAAGTGCAGTTATAATAAAAGGAATCTAGAAATTTATCTCTGCGAATATACAAACAATATTGACCATTTACAAACATATCTTTTATACAAACACACACACACCAACACATGTACTCAGCAAGAGAGAGAGAGAGGGAGAGAAGAACAAAAGTTTGCAAGTGCTTTTCCTTTTGTAAATATTTGTGTGTGTGATAAACATGAATATGCAAAAGACAAGTATTTGCTGGGCCACTACACCAACACCATCACCAATATGACCTTATTTCTTAAGCATACTTGTGCTTGAGTCTGCCTGTGTGTGTGTGTGTGTTTTGTCACTTTTGGAAATATTTGGAAATTATGAAAATTTATGTGCGGAAAGGATTGGAAAATAAATTTTCTTCTTCGAATATGTAAAACAATAATATATTGGTTAGAAAATTGTTTTGTTCTTGTCTGTAGACACTTAAAGCAGGATTTCCTGATACATTTATTTATTATAATGCAACTGCTAACTCCTTTAGCAAAAGCCTTCTAGATACGTGTAGTTTGTGTGGCTGTGTGTGCAACACAAATCTGATTTATTTATTTATTTATTTTGAATCTTTTTTCTGCTGCTCTCTCTTACAATATTCACAAATTAAAATTTTTACCTTAATTCTGGGCAATAATGGAATAATTTATTTAAATAAAGTTTTAAAACAAATTACAGGTAATAAGCAGGAACTCAATTAAGCTTAACATGCTTAAAGCAAGAGAATAAAATGTTGAGAATAAAAGGTTCTTTCAGAAAAAATATAAATAAAAAAAATTTGCTGCTAAAGCGGTACAAGTTAACTCATTAATAATGTGCCCTTTGGCCCCTTTTCTACAAGGTTTTTGCCTTTCTTTAAAATTTTTTCTTGCCATTCCTTATTCCTTGACCGTCAAACCTAAATTAGAGCGACAAAAGTAGTATTTTTTAGCGCCTAAAACTTTTTCTCTTTGATAACGAAAATCTTTTTTCATTAATTTTTTAAATATATTGTATTCATAAAAAATTGTTCATTAATGCTATGAATTTTTCATTCGTTTTTCAAATTTATTAATTTAATAAAAATCATTATGTTCACAATTTTTTTTTCATTGATTTTATGAATTTTCTTTTTTTAATCAGTTTTTTTTAAATTCCTTAATTTTATGAAATTTATTATGTTCATGAAAGTTTTTTCATTGATGCTATGAATACTTTATTCATTTTCTCAATTCATTAATTTTATGAAATTCATTATGTTTACGAAAATTTTGTTTTATTAGATTAATAAATTTTCTAATTCTTTTTTAAATTTATTAATTTTCTAAAATTCATTATGGTCACAAAAAATTTTTTTTCATTAATTTAATGAATTTTTTACTTTGCATTTTAAATTCATTAATTTCATGAAATCATTATGTTCACTAAAATTTTTTTTTGGATGTCGTCAATTTTCTTTTTAATTTTTTACATTCATTATTTTCATAAAAAAATGTGTTCATTGATGTTATGAATTTTCTTTTTTTTTTTTATTAATTTCTTTAAAATTCTTTAATTTTAAGAAATTCATTGGCCCATAATCATAGTCACAAAAAAGTCGGCTTTTATTAAGAGCTGACTTTTGTTCAAAAGAATTATATGGATTTAAAGTCATTTTTAAATAGATACCGACTTTAGTGTGACTATGATTATGACCCATTCTGTTTATGAAAATTTTTTCATTGATGAATTTTATTTTTATTTTTGATCTTACTTGAATTTATTGCTTTTTAATTTGATATAGAAGATCATTCCGCTAAATTAAATTTCTTTTTAGAAATTGTAAATTTTTCTAAAAACAAAAAAATTTATGATCAATCAAATCATTTAATTTTGTTAATACTTCCTTGTGCTTTTTGTGCTTTGCATTTTGAATGAGTTTGTTATTTTATGCTATTAATTTTATTACGCACTTGCAATAAATTATGTTTAAAATAAATATTGTCTTGGAAATAAATAAGAATTTATCAAAAAAAAAAAAAAAAATAATTATTCAAAATCATCTTTTGCCACTCCATGCACCCAACCCATGTCATTTTTCATTTCGAAAATATAAAGACGTACTTAGTTACTACTCAAACACACCAAATAATCCGCTTAATTATTTTACCTGAAAACATTAATTTTGTAGTGAATTTTATTAAATTTTTTGTTGTTGTATTTCTGGCTCAGTTTTAGTTACTCTGTAAGTTGTAAATGAAGTCCATTTTAACTGATGACGCCTAAAATTTAATTACCAGTGTCATAATAATATAATTGAGCATTATGACACGCATCAAATAGTGAGTGTTACGGACACTATGGTTGGATTGTAGCGTGAATTGTTTTAGAAGAGTGCATGTGGATGTGTGTGTGTGTATATTTGTGTTGTATGGAATAGACCACAAATAGTGTAGTGACAATGATTAAACACCCATCTAACCCACAAATAGAGCTGCGAGCTTAATAAAATTGAAATGTACAGTTGGTACTTGACGTTTAGTCTCAAAATTTATTTCGAGAAAAAAATTTTAATTCAAAAATTTTTTTGCTAAGAAATTTTTAAGGAGCTTAAGTTTAATTGAGATCTGAAAGTAAAAATAGAGAAAAGCGATTGAAATAATCGAATCGTTTTTCTTGCAGTGTAACCCAGCTAAGAATTTTCTATAAATTTCGAGTTTTGTGCTAGCAAAGTATCAAGAAAAGAGAAAAAATTGAATAGAGACACTTCTATTCAAGAAGTCTCCTACAATCACCAGCAAAGCAAGGCCACGAAGTGGTTACTTACCAGCGTGTACTCTGCTGAGTGTTTAACTTTCCTCGTGCTCGTCTTGACAACTCCTTAAATTATCATTAGATAGCCGTGCCATTCTCCCAGTATTGGTTGCCAGAATTGCAGTGCTTGCCACCACATTCCTCAATTAAACTCTAAAGATTTCTTGGTTTAAGTGTGATAACTTTTTTCGTTATTTATTACGTCCCTTAACTCATTTCACAAATATTTTTTATTTAATTTACAATGTTAGGGGGATGCCTGTTTTATAAGTTTATTTGATTGTTGCTGTGTAGGCATACAAATTAACTAAATATCATGTGTCAAAAATGCATACACACATAAATACAAATTAGTTAAAAATTAATTGTCATCATTCACGCATTGTGGTACCCATCGTCCTTCAAACACTAAAACGCAAATGAAAATGAAAACAATTTTCCATTAAATAGCCGCTACGCAGCTCGAAACAATTATTAATAAAATGCTGACAATTCTGGCAATTGTTTAGTTAACAAAACTAAAGAATAAAATAAAAATTTTTAAGGAACAGGACATTGCTGCGTTGGCATGCGTTTATAATCGGATAAAATTTGTAATTATTGTTATTATGGCTTCTAGTTATTCAAAATGTTAAGCAAGAGTTGGCTACTGGACGTCGTTTTTTTTTTTTTTGAAGTTCTATTGCGTGTTAATTTTCATTATGATGAGAAGTTATCTTTTCAGTTAATATTTCAAATGAAGTTTGTTTTGCATAGTTTTGGAGTTGTAGGAAAAAACTATAATTTTTCTGTTAAATTAAATAATTAAAATTCCGCTCCTTAATTTTAATCATTAATAATAATGCTTGCCTAAGCATGTTTATGTTGTTGATGATGCGCTGTTGATAAGTGGCTAACAAGCCAGGTAGTTTGCATAATTTAGGCTTTTAGCCTTTAAATTATTTCTACATAAAAGAGCAATAAAGATAAGATACATCTAAAAGGAACTAAATTAAAATTATTTTTAAATAAGAAAAATCAGTCATAAAGAATTTCTGGGAAATTTTTAGTTAAAAAATTCTATGATGATCAGCTATAAGCTTAAGAACAGTGAGGAAACGTTTATTAAAAAATCAAATATGTCTTTTTAAGGAGGCCACGTTTTTTGTCCGTTTCGTAGTTTAAACAAAATGAATAAAAAACTCACTCAGAAAATTATTAAAAATACAGGTAATTGCGGTTTTCGACTCATAGCTCTGCCATTTATATACCGATCCGGCTGAATTTTAAAAGCAAGAATCTAACAGAAGCAACTAACAGATTGGTATGCTGTACTTTACTACACGTTGTCTAGGGACTTCAAAAAGTTGATTTCAACGACTTGACGGACAGACAAACATCGTTAAATCGACTCCGCTATTCATAAGGATCCAGAATAGATTCTTACTTACAGTGAAGGGTATAACAATTTTTTTGGACCCACCCTAATAAAAATTCTCAGCAAACAAATGGCTTGTAAAAAAGAAACTTTGCATACTTTTGGGTGGCAAAATTGAAGTACTTTGGATTCAGCTATTGAAAAGCGCGTGTTTCTTAAATTCTATTACTGCGTTTATTTGTTTTTAATTTTTATTTTTTGTACTTGTCAACAAACCCCTTGTGCTGCCAACTTGATCATTTGCCACAACAACAAAACGAAAAGCAGCAAAAATGGGCAACACTAGCAGTCAAAGGAGTGCAATAGCAAAGAAAAATAAATAAAAGCAAAAAGGGAAATATTTTATTTAAATGCAACGTAACGTAAGATGTGCAATACATATCAACCTGTTTATGGATGACACAGAGTAAATCACAAACTCAAATTTAACACATACACCCATACTCGCACCACACATGAAATTGTATGACAAAATATTAAGCAAAAAAAAATTTAAATAGATGACAAGAAATAAAACTCTGCTTTGCTAAAGCCAGAGTATGAAAATGAGTTTGGAAAGGGTGGAGGATGGAATAGTTTAAAAAAAAGCCTTTTCATAAGGAGGTGGGTGAAGGCTGGTTATGATGGTGACAAATACTTGCGCATTATTAAATGTGCAGCAATACGGATGATGAATTTTTTTCAACAGCAGCTTAAAAAAATTTATAAAATGTTTTACATATTTTTCTATATACGAGTACACACGTTTTTTTTCATTTTGTTTGTTTGTGCTGTTGTTGCAAAAGAAAAATCATTGCGCATCGTTTGATTTGCTGTATTACAAAAAATAATAATTTTTCTGTATGTGAATTCATTGCACTTCTTGCTGCTGCCAGGCATAAAATGTGCAGCTAAACTCTTATAAGAAGACTGTATTGTGTGTGGGTGATGCAGGCAGCTGGTAAAAGGACAAGAGTTGTAAATCGAAAGCGTTACAAAAATCTGTTATTCAAACAGCCAGCTTATTAATTATTTCCATAATTATGCATTTTCAAGTATTATGTTTGCACAAAAAAAAAACTTTTTTCTATTACTATTTACAAGTATTTTTATTCTGTAGTTTTAACACATGCTAAATATAGAAGTGTTTGTTCAAAATAAATTCAAAATGTGTGAATTTTTATAAGCCTAATAAATACCTGCTGACATCATCTGCTGCAGGCAAGTGAAACGTGATTTGTGTGAGGATATGCAGTGGCCTCTTTATGCTGGTTTTATTTATTATTTTTTTTTTAGATTGTGTTTTGTCAAATGCTGAGGTAAATTTGAATTTGAAGTCGGCGAGTAACAGAATTCTCCAACAATAAAAAATATTGTGGGTTGATAATGTCTTGGTTGGGCTACAATTCTTACTGATTTAATTGAGATCATCAAATGCAATTTAAATAAATTAAAATAAGAAATTTTTTGTTAAATAAATTTTCCATATGGAGTAGCGTCACACAGGCAATGTTTTTACTAGTGACCACAACGTTAGTCATGTTATTTAACATACAGCCCAAATTTGTTTGAAAAAAAATCTCCTTAATTGACAGAAAAGGGAGAAATTGTATTCAGAATAAGAGAAGAAGAAAAGGGAAAAAATCCCGAGGAATTTTTTAAGCCCAAATAGTTGTAATCAAATTACAAAGCCTCTAAAATAAATAAGCTTTATAAGAGAGAGAGAGCGAGAGTAGAAAGGGAGGGACAGTGGTAGAGGCAGGTGGAGACAGAGAGGGAGAGAGAGTGAAAGACGGAGGGATTAAGAGAAAGAGGGAGAGCGAAAGAGATAGGAAAAGAGAAAAAGAGAGAAAGAGAGAGAGAAAGGGAGAGTGAAAGAGAGAGGGAAATGGGGATAGAGAGAGAAAGAAAGAGAGCGACAGCGAGAAATCATATTTCTTCTAGTTAAAACGTATTTACCATTCGTTCCTAGAAGGAGCATGGCACCTGTGTAATAGTTTTTATTTTATTTAGTCTTCTGTAAAAGTTCCACCTCTAGTGTAATTGCATATACATTTAAAAAAAATTTTTTTTAAAATTATTTTTTATCATTTCTGACACAGAAAAATTAGTTAGAGGAGAGACTCGCTTTTAGAAAAATCTATATTTTCGGTTTAGTTGTTTGTTCGCTAAACACATTTTTGTTTCCCAATGGATTTGTATGAAATTTTTTACATATAGACCGACCATGCCCATTTTTACGCCCAGTTTTTTTTTTACTCACCACTGGACATAATAATGTGTGTCTATACTTAATTGAAGCCTAAAAATTATGCTTTAAAATATTTAATTTACGACTATAGTTGGCGCCTCTGCCGATAGTTCTAGCAAAAGCATGAGCCACTTTAAACTATTAAAATTCTATTTAATAACGAGTTTCTTTAAAAATTGTTGCATATTCTAAGAATACCAAGATCAGCTTGTAACAAATTCGGCGATAGCAACGACATGACACTGATCTCTCCTCTTTACGTCCCAATAGGCATTCTAAGGGCAATTTTTAATTTTAATGGGTTTTTTTTTGCAATTTTTAGGGACTTGAAGAGCTTACCAGCATGTTAAATTTTGACACCCTCTAACTCGATTCTGGTATTGATTCCCCTCTTTAGGTCACAGTAGACATAATTCGGTAAAATTATTTTTTTTTCGGAAACTAAATTTGTGTGTAAATTTATTTCTTTCTTGCACGTTTTAGTTGTTATTCGTTTCACAGCTTTTTGAAATTCCAAAGCTGTAAACTCTGAGCTGCTCTCCCTCTACCTCTCCCTCTTTTCTTCTAATGTGTGTTGCATTACTTTTTTTAAGTGTAGGGTGTCTGAGTACATTCCATCTTTGCTTTATGATTTCTTAAATAAAATTTAAGGCGTGTTTGAAATTTAATTAGAAACGTGCTTGTAAAAAAATATGAAAAAAATCCGTATTGAATATCAGTTCAATGCAAAGATTTGCTTGCATGCCGTTTAGTTTATTTTCAAGGTTCACAGCAGAATGTGTGCGTTAAATAAATTTTTCATAATCACTTTAACGACAAGTCATCTTTTGATATTAAGTGCTGCCTTAAAATCATGGCAGAATGAAAACGAAAGAGCTGAAATAATAGTGAGTTTTTTTTTTTAATGAATTACTTGACAAGATTTTACTGGTTTTTTGTGTTTGTGTAGACTTTGGGCTCCATTAAACCTTCAGTTGGTCCCTATCATGATTTAGTGTTTACAGATTTAGCTCGTCGAAGCAAAAGGGCGGCTAAAGAGAAGATTGACAAAAGTTTGGGTATGTTAACTAAGATCCCATTTTTATTCATTTTATTTTTAAACAAATCTCGTTTTAGATGGTAAAAGGCTTAATTATAAAACTTTGAGAGGTAAATTGGCTATAACATTTTAAGCACACAAATTTTTCTTGATTGAATTCAGTACAGAATTTTCAAATAAATTTACTGCAACCTCTTGCTGGTAAAATATTTTTATTAATAAAAATTTAAAAAAAATGTTTAACAAAAAATTTAAAAAAATTAAAAATGCTTAGCAAAAAATTAAAAAAAAAAATCTTTTCTTTTGTTTTATAATTTGGAGAGAAAGAAGAGAGTGCAGAGAAAAAATTCGTTTTTATGATTTTTATAAATTAAAGAAAAAAAGCTTTGCTGATCTTCACAAGCACACTTGAAAGTTACACATCACCACAGCATGTAAAATATTTTGTAATAAAAATAAGCTTGAAAAACATTTCAAGTATGCTTGAGCAGCCCTTTAGTCTTTACTTTATCCCTGAAAGTGCGCAGCATTTTACAAAAATTTTTTTTTTTTTCAATTTATCAGTCATTTTCAAACTGTAAGAATTCATTGCAAAATTTGCTAAATTAAAAAGTAAAAAGAAAAAGTTTATTAAAAATAAAACTAAATTTCAGCTTTCAATTCTTGACAACAAATTCAAAGACTAGCTAGAGCTAAGCCGGTGTTGTCTTATCATTTTCATTGATTAACGACACGAAATTTTTTTTTAATTAAAATTTTTGTAAATTTTTTCATTATTTGTTGTACAAAATGCGAGCAGGCAAAAAAAATTCAAATTATAGAGCATTGACATTCAAGTTGCCATTGTAAAAATTTTAAATTACCCGAGGCGAGCAAACTAAATGGATATTGTTCAATTTGCTGTATGTTTTTCAAGGGACTGAAGAACAATTCAATAAGTATAAATTAAAGCAACTAAGTTTCATATTATCAAGAGTCTACTGTATTTTTTTCTTCTAATGCTTAACTTACACTTGCCTTCGTAAGCATTTAATGCTCATTTTTAATCTGAGTGTTTGTTTAATTTTGTGTAGGATTAAAAAAACTGCTGTAGCTCTATTTCTAACTACTTTTAAGAGGTTTCATTCTAACCTTTTATTTATGGCTTGTTACTTAAATGTAAAGAGTATCATTAGAATTTGGTTTCGATGGAAGCGAAATATGGCACCTCTTATATTATTTTAATTTAGTTTTGAATACAACAACTTTAAAGCTCTAAAAGTTTTTCTAATAAAATTGTCTCGATTCCTGCAAAAGGTATTATTTTCCCTGCCATCTCGTTAATTGTGGAATAATCACAGCCATAACATTATTGAGTTAATTGTGACAACTAGTCGATTTTTACTTCCGTCGACTTAAGTGATTTTTTTTTTTGGTTAACTTTAGTGATTTTTCTCTATTAGCTGAGATTTTACAAGACAAGAAAATTGCCTTTTTTTTCTTTGTTTGAAATTCTTTTTATTTAATTTTATAATCTAAGCAATTACACAATTTAAATTTAAAAATTTAAATATTCTGGAAATAAAAAAGCTTGTGAAAGATCTCTTTCTTTGATTAAGTGAAAAGCTGTCTTCATTTTTTTTGTCTTTTTTTTTTTTTAAACTAAACACACATTAAATTTAAAACAAGACATAAAAAAAATAAAACCAAGTAAATGGCTTAGAAAAAATACTTTTTTTTTTAAATAAATTTAATCAAGTTAATTTGCTCAACACTGTCCGTGAGTGTGTGTTTACTGAAACGCATTTAGTGGAAAAAAAAGAAATAAAGATCGCTCGCTTGTTAATCTCTGGAGCATCAATTGTATTAAAATAACTACAGCCCACTTATTTTTAACTTGAATTCAAACTTATCGCCGTAAAGAAGAAAAAATATTTTTAGAAAATTTTGTCGTAATTTTTTTTTGTCTCCAGGGGCTTAATTTGCAATGACACCCTCTCGTGAAACGCAACCATAATTGATGAATTGTTGATGACAGTGGTCCACATTGTGTTTTATTCCTCTTCTTCTTATTTGCTCTTTATTTGTCTGATACACATTTAAAAAGAGGCGAGGGATTCATTTATTTTTTTTTTTTCGTAATGCAAAATTATATTAAATCACTAAACGCGTAAGTAATTTCGCTTACTAACTAGTTTGCTCTGCTCGACAGCTGTGATACACTTGTAGCTTAGATGAATTTCCGACTGAGAATAGAGATGAGCATGTGTGAATTTAGTGTTTTATGCTGCATATCACGCTAATAAGACGTGTGAAAAAAAATGTATTTGATAAGTAGCTGATCTATCTCACAAGTTTGAAAAGCTAAAGCCAGAACTGACTGCCATTTAGTCTGAAAAATCTAATGAAATATATTTTTTTTAAATTAAAATAAATTAATTTTCTATTTGTAAGCTTGTTTGATTTTTCCTTTTAAAACAAAACGGCTAATTTTTATCCTTGAGGCCGGATTAAAAATATTTTCTTTTATAATGATATTTCGCAGAATATAACTGAGCTGTTATATTTGAAAGTAGTATACTCGTAAGTCCACTTTTTAAAAAAATAAGTCAGCGGTGATTTCAGTTAGCTAAAAATACTATAAAAAACGCTAACAATTACTTTGAAATGGATTTATACCACTTTCAAAAATAACAGCTCAATTATAAGTTTATCAAAAAAAGTTAAAGTGTCGATATAAAAATAAATTATTATAATGCGACCTTTAGCAGTTTTAAAAAATTTAATTTGCTTTTTAGACTTCACTTTTGATTTATGTCTTTAAGTGAAGACAAAATAAAATTTTTGATTTTCCTCATACGGAAATTTAATATTTTTTTGCCTTGTTCTTGTAAACCTTGAAAATCCCTTTTTTAATCGTGTGTATGATTTTGAATTAAGTCCCAGTCACTTATCCATCTCTATATCTGAAGCAGATGTTAGCTAAATTATGAATTAGTGGCTGTGTGCTTAGGTTTACTAGATTTAAGTAGAATTATAGTTTTTCTGTTTAAGCAAAAATACCCTATAAATGGCAGACAGCTTTTGCAAAATTTTTTTTTTTAATTTATTTTGTCTTTTAGAAAGACTACAATGAAATGGCATAAACGGTTGTCCAGACTAGTGTGTAAACATCTAGTAAAAAAAGGTAGGCAAGCCTGCAAGCTTTATTTACAGAAGACAGGCTATGGCTGGATGCTTTCACAAGGCATAAAATAAAATTTTTTACTTTATCTCCACTCTTGATGGCTTCTTTTGAATTTCATTTGGAATAACTCGTTACTTTATTAGTCACAAATTACAAAAGAAGTGTTATCTATGTCTTTGGAAGAAAATTGTCCACTTCTTAGAAATTATTTATATTCGCTTTAGTAGTCAGTCACACCTTCAGAATTAGTCTAGTGATATATTTTATAATAAAAATGTTTTCAGCTGCAGATTCGCAGTCTTTAATTTCTGTTATCAATAATCAATAGAAAGACTTTTATTTTTTTAAACTAAAGTTACATTTTTGTACAAGGAGAGAATTTTGTCAGACATCCAATGAGAAATTCATTATATTTTATATATTCATTAATTCTCTGAAACAATTTCATTGACTCCATAAAATAATTTCATTAATTCAATGAAAATATTTCATTTATTCAATGAGAAAATTTAAATTATTCAATGAAGTAATTTTATTAATTTCAAAATTTAAATTAAATAATTTCTTGAATTTAATAAAATAATTTAATTTATTTAATTAAATAATTTCAATAATTCTATGAAATAATTTCATAAATTCAACAAAATAATTTCATTAATTCAATGAAATAATTTCAATAATTCTATGAAATAATTTCATAAATTCAACTAAATAATTTCATTAATTCAATGAAATAATTTCAATAATTCAATTAAATAATTTCATGAATTCAACAAAATAATTTCATTAATTCAATGAAATAATTTCAATAATTCTAATAAATAATTTCATAAATTCCATGCAATAATTTCATTAATTTATAATAATGCAAAAATTTCATTACTTCAATGAAATAATTGTATTATTTTAATGAAAAAATTTCTTTAATTCATATAATTTATGAAATTTTTTTTTAAAATCAATGAAATAATTTTAGTGAAATCGTTTGATTAGAAAGTAGAAAGTAGTTAGTACTTATTAGGTACGCTGTAATATTTGTTGTCTACTTATAAAACTTTAAAATATTTTCTTTTTTAAATTAAGTAGTGCCTGCTTTAGTCGACTCTATTTAAGGTAATTTTCTCACTAATTTAGCACAAGTTTATTTCATTTCGTTTCTTTATTTTGTGTCAACTTAGTAAAAGTATAAGGAAATTTATTGGGCTTGAAAAAAAATAAGAATTGCACAAATAATACTCATAATAATAATAATAATAATAAAATGAGAAGAAAAAAAAATAACTAAATAAGAAGATATGTAACTGGTTACTCAAACTTAGTTGCGGTTGGGTACAACAAGTAGAACAAACGATCGGTAATAAAACGAAATTGAATAAAAACGAATTTTTTTGTGTGAAATTTTCAGTTTAAGAAAAAAGTGCATAAAAAAATTACTAGTGGCAAAAAATGCTGACGAAAGGATAAAGGAGATTTAAACCTTTAATCAAACAAATAAAGAAATATAATAAAAGTACAGAAATAATTTATTTAACAAACGAATATGATAAATTAAACAAAAATAACAATGATTCAAAAGATTAGCAACACAAAAGGATTTATTAAGTCTCTCATTCAAGATCTTTAGTTAATTAAGCAAAATTTGGAGTTTTTGCTCAATATTATTAATAGTTATCTGAAGATCAATTGAAGCACTTGAAGTCAAGATTTCAAAAACACAGTGCCCTTACAGTCTTTAAAAAACAACTTTTCTTTTAAAAAACATGTTATTGCTTTAGAAATAAACAAAAAAAAATAATTCTTTCAAAAGCAAATTCATAAAAATTTTTTTGTTTTATTAAAGGCTTATAAAATGTTTTTTAAAAGTTTCACTGAAAGAAAATTTTTGTACATCCTGCGAATTTTGTCATTGATTCCATGAAAAGTTTATTATTATTTTTTTAACAGACTTAAGAAATTTTCATAAAACATTCATTATATGAAAAAAGTTCATTAATATAATGAAATATTTTGTAGAATCAATGAACAAATTTTAATGAATTCGTTTGCTACATTTTTTTTTCTTTAAAATTCTTCAAACTATTATTCAGTAAATTTTTCTAAAATAACTTTTACGAATTTAGCTAAAACTATTTAAAACTAATTTAAAAAAAAAAAAAAAAAAAAAAAACTTTACTACACTCTGGCAAAATGTCTATGAAAAGCAGTGTCGATGAAGTGCGCATTAGCCTTCAGCATTTCGGTTGGATCGATTATCTAGTGTTTATTTTAATGTTGGCCAGTTGTGCCCTAATTGGTGTTTATTTTGCCTTGAAAATGCGCAAAAAATCTAAAGTAAATGGTGAACTCAGTAATAAAGATGCCGAAGATGATTATCTAGTGGGTGGGCGCAAAATGAAAATTTTTCCCATAACAATGTCTTTGATATCAAGGTAAAAAGGGAGGAAAAAGATATTTAAAAACAGTGTTACACTTAAAGTCCGTGTGTGTGATCACTAAACACTTTTTTTTTTACAAATAAATAGAAAAAAGTTTAACAAATTAGAAAATTTATTATTTTACGTTTTATTGTTGAAACAAAAAAAAACAATAAAAAAAATTTAATGAATCTAGTGACACCCACCCACACCGTATATAAAGCTTCAAATGTGACACTGTGGCTATTTAAAACAAATTAAATTAAATTCTTATACAAACACTGACAGCTCTTGAAATGAATTTTTGGTTTTAGAGAAACGACTTAGACTTTGACATGAAAAATTGCCAGTTTTCTAGACACACATTTAGACTTAATTTATTGCCTTAAAATAGTTTTAAATAAAATTTATTTTAATAATAATTTAAGTCTAAATTGTATATTCCGGCTAACTTTTGTGTTAAGAAGTCTAACTTAGATTATTAAGCTCCAATCTGAGACCACAGCAACTTGTATCGAAATTTTCAAATTTTATAAATTTTATTCGGTATCTAATGCGACGATTGGCCTTCTCCACTTAATCCATTTTAGCTTTCGAGATATGCCACTATATAACATTAAAAGTCGTTTCTTTTTATTTAATTAAATGAATGAATCAGCTAAATAGTTTTACAGATATTGACTGACGAAAAAAAATTTTTATTAGTTGTTTTGCTTTTCAAAAAATCAGAAAATATTATGCAAAACATAAGAATCTACTTTTTTTTCTCTAAAAAAAACTTTTAATTTTATTTGTTTCCATAAAAATAAACCCCATTTTCAGAAAATTGATTTTAAACTTTTGATTTAATTTATTATTAAGTGAATCAGGATCAATAATACTGACCTGCTAATCATAATTGCTCGCAAGTTGTAGAGATTTTTCATACTTTGAATGCTCTGCTTTAATTACTTACCCCGTTTTTTATTATTTCTTTTTTCTTCTTATATTTAGAATAAGAATAAGACAGAATCAGACACACACACCCACTAAATTTGTATCTATTCACAGCTTAAGCTCGTTCTTTATGTGTTAGAGTTTACTATTTTCTATGTTTTATAATAATTTTTCCGCTGATGACAATTCTTCAATTTATTTTTTGCTAATCTTTTCAATTAAATTGGCAAAAATATTATTTATTCTCTTCCACTTAATTGCGGACAGTTTTTAATTTAATAATATTAATTTGATCAAAAAAAAAATTTTTTTTTTTGGTTATAAATTTGCATTTATCCCCAGTCTTGCTGGTTAATTTGTCATGTTTAATTTGCACAAACAGAGAAAAAATTGTTGTTTAATTTTAATTAATATAATAAATTCATTGCATATGGAAACTAACTGATCAAAAATAAAAAAGCTGTAAAAAAGAAAGCACTAGAAATAAGTTAAAATACAACGAAATAAGGAGGAGGCGTTTAATTAAATCAGACACAATAAATGCATTCACTCACTCACTTGCTCATTATATTTCTTATATTCACTCACTTGTTGTTGTAAGTCAAAGTCATTTAATTGCAAAAAAGAATACAAAAAAGTTAAATTTGGCTGTGTCGAGTCTTATATACCCTTCACTGTCTCGGGGAAATATTTATATTTTTCACTTTCTACATTCAAACTACAAAAATTTAGATAATTTAGAATGGCTAGCTTATTAAGCTTGAGGTCGTATTTAAAAAACTTATTAATTTTTTATTAGAGCGAAATATCGATATAAAAATAAATTTTTATAATACGACCTCAATATTAATAAATCAGCCTAGAAGACCTAAGTGAAATAAATCTTACAAGAATTGCAATATTCGTGAGGGAACTTGGTTACTAATTGCACTGCACTATAGATCGTACAGCTCGTTTTGCAATTGTGGCCCATAGTGATAAAAATAATTCTAAAAAAGTAGAGTTTGATTGCTGATATCACACACATCGACTGAAATCCTTCAAAATTATAGTGCTTTTGTAGGAATTATGACGACTAACAATTTTTTTTCTTTTTTTAATTATAAAATATTTTACCACTTAGAAATTTGATGACTGAAAATTTCAATACCTTTTGAAAAAAATAATAATAATAAAGAAAACTCCATTTACAAGGGCTGTCAGTCTAATTTTATAAGAGTGTGTATTTATTAAAAGACTGCAGAAGCATACTTGAAAATCACACTTCACTACAAACATGAATAATATTTTATAATAAAAAGTGCTTGTAACCCATTTCCAGTGTGCTTTGTAGGGCCTTTTTGTATTTATCACAGTAAAAAAAGCAAAAAAAAAAATTTGTTTTGTAATTTTATTCCAGCTTTATTTCTGGCATTACTTTGTTGGGTACACCAACTGAGGTGTATTTATATGGCACTCAATATTTGTACATTATTGGCTCCATGATCACCATGGGCTTTTTAATGCACTATTTCTATTTGCCGGTTTATCATGAACTTAAATTAATATCAACTTATCAAGTGAGTATTAAATTGGAATTAAAAAATATAGGTTTTGATACCTTATGTTCTGTTTCCATAATATAAACCATCAATCTGTCTAGAAATTTTATATGAAAAGTCTTTAAACAATTTTTATATTTTATTTTTCATACAAATTTTCTAGACAATTTGATTGTTTGTTTTATGAAAACAGCACAGTCATTACTTTCTTCTTTCTCTTTTCCATTTTTTGTTTTAATTTTCTAGTATTTAGAATCACGTTTTGATAAAAAAGTCAGATTATTTGGTTCCGTACTCTTTATATTCGGCACGGTAAGTTCGTTTTAGTTACTCTAGTGCAAAAAAATTTTTAATTTAGACTTTAAAGGAAAGTGTTATGGACATTTTGCATAAAATTTACTTTAATTGGTAAAATTTACTATAAAGTTTACTTTAATTTAGAAATTTTACTTTAAAGTCTACTTTAATTTTTAAAGTTTACCTTAAAGTCGACTTTAATTTATAAATTTTACTTTAAAGTCTATTTTAATTTACTAAGATACTTTAATTTCATTATTAACTCAATAATAATAAAAACCAGATGCTTTGGCTGCCCATTGTTATTTATGTGCCAGCTTTGGCCTTTAATCAGGCCACCGGTGCCAATATCCATTTTGTTACACCCATGGTGTGTTTGGTGTGTATCTTTTACACCTGCGTGGTAAGTTTAAAATCCAATCAACAGCCTTTAGACTTTCACAAAGATTTTGCTTTTGTGTTTAGGGTGGCTTAAAGGCTGTAGTCTGGACTGATGTTATACAAACTTTGCTTATGTGCGGTGGCATGGTTTTAATAATGGTTAAAGGTACCATTGATGTGGGCGGCCCAGGTGTAGTATTTAAGAAAGCTTTTGAAAGTGGCAGACTGGAGCCACCTAAGTAAGAATTAATTTTTGAAATTTTTTTCTCTTTTTTATTATTTTCTGCATTTCCAGTTTTACTTTTGATATCACTGAACGCTATACGATCTATTCTTTGGTCATTGGTGGGGTGCCTCATTGGTTAAAATCAAATGCCATTAATCAGAATATGATACAACGTTATTTGTCTTTGCCCACTTTAAAAAAAGCTCAAAGAGCGATATGGTATTTCATATTTGGTGTTTTAATATTTTTATTAATTTGCGGTTATAGTGGCTTATTAATCTATGCCACTTATTCTGATTGTGATCCTTTAGAAACTAAGGTAATCTAAGTGTTGTTATTCCCAATTACTTTGTCGTGCATGCACTCACTCACTCCCTCATATACCAGTCGCACATAAGCCCCCAAAGCCACCTATACGATTGTTGCATGATAATCTCTCAAAATCTAACCATTTAATCAGTGTACGATTAAGTCTTGCTGGTCTGTTAATAACACATTCCTCATGCCTGCTAGGCTTACTAATGCCTAGAATTCCTAAGAGTTTCTGAATCAGCCTTTAACTTTTTATTCCTTAAATTTTAAATTCACTAAATATTTTTTTGGTTTTATTTTAATTTTCTTTAAAAAAATGTTGCCCTCTTAATTTTCATTCAGTTGGCTAAGCGCAACGATCAACTGCTACCGCTTTTAGTTATGGAAACTTTAGGTGGTTTACCCGGCCTACCTGGACTTTTTATAGCTGGCGTTTTTAGTGCTGCCTTATCGTCTCTCTCCACCGGTCTAAACTCTATGTCGGCTGTAATTTTGGAGGATTTTTTTAAAATGTTTAGCCGACAACCTTTAACCAAAAGGCAAACCTCTTTTATCATGCGCTTAGTAGTTGTGGTATTTGGTTTTATTTGTGTGGGCTTAGTATTTGTGGTAGAACAGTTGGGTACTGTTTTACAGCTAAGTATTACCTTGTCATCGGTAGCCAATGGTCCCCTGTTGGGTATTTTTACTTTGGGCGTTATGCTGCCCTGGGTGGAAGGGATTGTAAGTAAAAAAAAGAATAATTTTTTTTTTTGTAAAATTGTAAGTTTTAATATTTTTATGATTTAACTAAGGGAGCTTTAGTGGGTGGCACTACAAGCCTTGTGTTTATGGCTTGGATGTGCATTAAGGCTCAGTTGGATAAAATAAGTGGAGCTGTTGTTTATGTGCGTAAACCTTACACCACCTCCGGTTGCAATTACACTTTTCCTGATATGGCGGCTTTAAATTTAGTAGCTGAAAATGTTACAGAGACTCTGGATGAAGTCAGGTGGGTTTAAAATTCTGAAATAAATTCAAATAATTGAAAATTTTTTTGTTTTTGTTTTTAGCGAGACCCCGTTTAAAATTTATAATATTTCTTACCTTTATTACACCATGTTGGGTGCTATTATCACCATAGTGGTGGCCTTAATAGTAAGTTTTTGCTTAGGTTTCAATGGGGTACATCATGTAGATCCTAAACTGCTGTCACCGTTTGTAAGGCGTTGGCTAGAACGTCGTGAGTTGAGCAGAACTGCAAAGTCTACTTCACATAATGCTAAAAATGCAAATGGTCATTTTCACACGACACAAGAAACGAAAACGTAATAACTATTTTTAAGTTTCTTTTTTTTTTAATAATAAGTTCCTTTGCTTAATCAGCCTGTTTATAAATAAAAATTAACCGAAAGTTTTCACTGTTTTCCTGTCATAGAAAAATCTCTGTTTTCTGGGCAATTTTTTTTTTTTTTTTTTAATTTAGCTGATTAAAAAAAACTTTCTATTATTCTTGGTTCTTGCTTAGAAAATCAACGTTACTGCTTAAGGTTTTTTAAAATTTTTTTTCTTAAAATTAGCTATTTTTTAAATAATTATTTGAAGGCTGAAGACTCTCTAATTTTTAAGTTTTTGCTAACTTAGATTTTTATTAAAAAAAAATTTATTTTTTCATGAGTTCTCTTGAAAACCCAAAAAAAAAACCAAAGCAAGTGTTAGAAGCAAAAAAAAAGGAAAAAAATTAAACAAATAAAAATAAGACACACAACTCAAATAAAGTCCTTAAGTATACACAGAAAGAACAACAATAAAGAAGTGGCAATATCCTTGTATACCGTTTTTTCCCTTGTATTTTTTATGAGCCCTAGAAAGCAGCATCAAGCATGTGATGATGATAAAGATGATGGGGCAGCAACATTTGGTGGTCATTTCTTAAGATGTATTGCTACTTGCAAGTAGTTGTGTGGCACTCAACAAAAAGTATAAAAAAACAAGTGGCCAAAAAAGAAAAAAATAAACAACAACAAAACAATCGTATAAAACAAGGGTAGCTGGAGAGTGAAGTATAAAGTGGCACAAGCGCTTGGCCTAACCTCAACAACAATGTTCATTATACATTTGTTTGCTGGCCTCCACCCTTTTCTGGTGACCTGTGTGCGCATGGGGTGGAGGATGTTTTTTTTTTTTTTTTTTTTTGAATATGCAACATATTGTGGTCTATTTTTAAACTTAACTTCCTCCAAAATAAAAAAAAAGGTTAAAGTATGGGCCTTAACATTTTTCTAGATTTTGAGTTAAAAAACTCAAAAAAAATTCTTAGAAAAATTCAAAAAAAAAAAAAGGTTTAAGAGAAAAGTTTTTCATTAGTAGTTTTGTTTTTGTTTTAGTAGGAAATACAACTGTTTTTAAAGTTTACCAAAAAGAAAAACAACTTACGAATGAAACTGAGAAACTTTTTACTTCGAAATGTAATAAATGCTTAAAAGGATTTATCATCAAAAAAAAAGTTTAAAATATTCTTATTTTGTGTTGTTTTTGTTTCTAAGTAAAAATAAAAATTCAAACGAAAAAGCAAAGAAAAGTGGTCAGTAGCAGTGCTTGAATTAAAGTGTATCCAGCACTTTACGAATAGTTAACAATGATAATGATGAAGTAGCTGAAGGCAGCAAAGCAGGGAGATGTAAAAGTCTAGAGGTCAGGAAACTAACTGCCTGGCTAAAATTTGTGTGTCATACGAAAAATACTCACGCCTAACAAAACATTTGTACTCACACATGTTCTATCACACTCATGATGATAAAATGAAAAATTACTAAATTTCTCTTTACATAAAATTCAAATTCACAACTGTAATTTTGTACAAAATTTAGTCTATATTTAATAAGTAACCTCCCGGCTCACACCCTTCTCTTTCGTATTATAAGCTTTATGTGCTCTAAAACAGAAGTATGTGAACAAGTTTGTGACTCTAATCTTCAGAAAATGTAAAAAAAAATTAATTTGTATCACAACTCAAATATGTTTCTTCTCATTTTTTGTTTGTTTTAATTTTTACCGGCATAATATAGCTCATTTATTTCAATAGTGTCATAACTCTAAAAGGACTTTTTTAAATAAATTTTTTTTTTTTAATTTAAAATTTTTGTTTCTGCTGGCACTATAACGCTCATTTATTTCAATAGTGTTACAACTCAAAAACTATTTTTTTAATAAATTTTTTTTTTATTTCTTTTAATTTACAAATTTTTTATTAAATTTTTTTTATATCTTTTAATTTTTAATTTTTACCGACTCATTTATTGCAATAGTGTCATAACTCAAAAAATGTGTTTATTTTTTTAAATAAAAAACTTTATATTTTCTCAATATCTTACCTCGTATTCTGTAGAAATATCAAAAAAAAATTTTAAATAAATTTTTCCCTTAAACGGCTTTGCTGTAAAATATTTTTTTGAGTTAATATATTAAGTATTCTAATTAGATAAGCTATAAATTTAATTAAGTATTGAGGGTGTCACGTAAACTAGTAGTTATTGTGCTAACCTAACAATCTGGAGGTAACAGGTTCGATTCCTGTCTGGACCGTGGGTGTTTGCTTGAACAAAAGATCCTTTGGGTTGAGCTGAGCGATATTTATTTCTAAATCCTAGAAAACTTAATGATACAATTTATTAAAATTGAAGGGCATCAGTTTTCTTTTTTCTAAATCCATACGCTCACCGATCGTTGGTAGAAATTCAACACTGAACTCCTCTAGAACTGAAGACAATATGAAGTAAGGGCCTTTTATATTGAGTTGCTCCTGATAGAAAACAATTTTTTGTTGTAGTTGAGGTAAACAAAGTTTCAGTTGTCTTTAGTGAGGTATTCTAATTACTAAATAAACTTAAAACTTTTGTTGTTGCTTAAAAATATTTAGAAACAAAAAAAGCTTCAGCATCGTCTTAAGAGCATTTTTGTTAAAAATAACACACACATTTACCCACATGTACACATCCAAAAATAAATAAATAAATGCAAAAATTCGTTGTATATTTTAAGGTAAAGCTTTATTATAGTTGCAAATAGTTTGGTGATTAAAATGCTTTTATAATGTTCAAGAAATTGTTGCTTAAAAAATTATATAAAAATGAAGTGCATAAGCATTTATTAAATGAACAAACAGTTTAACAGCCATCAAACAAATACCCAGTAGGACCCTGCTGCTTTTTAGATTTATAAAATTAATAAATGAAACAATTATTACTCTTTCATCATCTACTAAACATTTCTTTCCAGTGTAAGTCAACTGGCCATTTTCTATAAATTGAGGTTTTACCCAATTCAAAATAGAACTTTCTTTTGATTTTAATCCTTCCGATTGAAAATTTTATTAAATATAGAAGATTTTTTAAAACAAACCGAAAACTGTTTCTAAAATATTCCAAGGCAAATTCAAGTTATTTCTTATTTTCAAGAAAACCATCAGTTTTATAAATTTAAAAGATAAATTCGAAATTTCTCAACAAAATGGCCTTTAAGTCGTTTCTGTACATCTGATCAAAACTTGTCAAAATATCATTAAAGTTGTGACGAAAAAGTTCGCTTTTTTTTTAAATTTACAAAAATAAAACAAAACGAAAGTTGGCCAATTTTTCTATAAACCAAAGTGCTTACAGACCAAAAATTAATCTGTTTATAAATATTTAAGAATAAAATAATATTGCCCACAGAAAACAACTTCGGTTGTGTGAACTACATTTGTTTTTACTCAAAAATTCAATTGTGTTAAATAAATTTTGTAGTTGTATCAGCCAAAATTCGATAATACAGTCTAAAATGTGTCTATTCTATTCTATATTTACGATTAAAAAATTGTAATATCACAACTTAAATTTTGATTAATAACAAATTTAGTTCTCACAACCAAACTTTAGTATTACAGAAATAAATCAACTAATATAACTTTTAAAAAATTTTCTCATGAAGACGTGTGACATGAAGTGGCACGGTAAAGATTTGACTAAGCACGCAAACGCATTTATCAAACTTTCCAGAAAACTCACATTAATCATCAATCTTCTGCTTTCCAACATCGGCAATTTAATTGTAGCCAGTCTTGCAGTGTAAGGCTAAAGACGTAAATTGAATTTCCCAAACAAAAGAAAAGAAACTGTTAATAAATAGATGCAATAGTTAGTAAAAAGATCTCAAATAATAAACCAAACTCTAGAATAGATAGTGCTAAAGACGTATAAAGACATTAAGTTATTAAAGTTTCGGTAAATTCCTTAGCCCCACGAGCTTAGTTTACCATCAAAATAATGTGTTTATTGAAGAAATGCTAAATCCAGAAAACAAATTCAGTTATGAGAGAGAGCTAAGTTTGCTATCAATCAAATATTTTGTTGTGATGACATATTTTTTTTAATTGTGACAGCTCGAAATATCTTAAAAGAACTAAATTTTGAATTTTTGCGCCAACTAAAAATTTAGGTTATCACAATTGAATTTTTAATTAGTAACAAACCAAAGTTTTTTTTTTTTTATTTCTGACAACATATCCTGTAGGGTCAGTTTCTCTAAAAAAAACAACCACATGTGTATAAATTTTTGGTTTTTATTATTATTTTTTTTTGCTGTTCGTTGGTCAGCAAAACAAAAGAAAGACTTTGACTGCAAGCAAGTCTTTCACTTGGCATTAGATTAAGAAGAAGTTGAGGTTTATTTTAAAAGAAATTTATAACTTTGGCCAACCATTAAATGTATAAAAAGATGCCCAAGTAAATGTCTAGGTGTATGTGTGTGTATGTGCAAAAAGTAACTTCTCAAAATGAGCAACCATCTATAAATTTTGTTAAATATGTAGTCGTATGGTCGTGCATACTTACTGGAATTTAACAAAGTTTTTGTAGAGTTGAAGTTTCAGGCAAATATGGTAAAGTTGTTGGATTTAATTTTTTTTTGTTTTACTGTTTCTGCTGGTGTTTGTTCTTATTGTTTTATTATCCAGCCATTACTCAGTTAGTAACTGAATTTTGTACTCAAATTCTTTATTTATTTTTTTTTACTGAATCTTTTTATGGATCTGCTGAGGTAACTTGTAGCTCATGAGTGCTTGAGATAGATGCCTTAGTACTGTCAATTACCATTTACTTAAGTAAATAATTTAACGCATTTTAATTTATTTTTTAGCTCCAACAAGATAAAAACTTTATTTCATTTACTAAATTCAAATATTTACAAAATGACTTTATTTAATTTTGGAAATAAGATACCCATGTCCATTGCTGGACAATAGATTTATAACTCATGATAATAAATATTGTAAGAGTACGCACTGCTCAAAGCGTAGCTATTAAAAAGCCCGCATTTATTTTGCTTATCGCATTGTATAAAATATTAAAGAGGTATTTTTCCTATAAATAATTGGGCCACCCCAATGTTCCTTTACTTACATCTTTCATGCGAAAAAATACTTTTCGTGTAGCCTTCGTATTTTTTTTATTTAATATTTTTTATTATTATTATTTTACAATTATATATTTTGAAAAATTACAAAAAAGTTTATGAGCATAAATTTTTCATTTTCTTAAAAAAATTTTACTAACCCCAAATATTTAAGTCGTCAAATTTATCCCAAACCTTTTTTAACTTCTGTCCGGCATTAACAGTTGTTTGGTAAGATTGTTGGAGATTATTATTTGCTGCCTTGTTTGAGTCTACTTCTAAAATAGAGGGGTTGTTAACAGCTACAACACGAACCTCAGCATCCTCGTTTGAAGCAACATAAGAAACTCCATTATTTCCTACTCCAGCTGAAAAAGCTGGAATGTAAGAACTATCAACATAAATCTTACCAGCATCGTTTGATGCAACGTAAGAAACTCCATTATTTTCTACTCCAGCTGAAACAGCTGGAATGTAAGAACTATCAACATGAATCGTACCAGCCTCGTTTGAAGCAACATAAGAAACTCCATTATTTCCTACTCCAGCTGAAACAGCTGGAATGTAAGAACTAGCAACATGAATTGTACCAGCATCGTTTGATGCACCGTAAGAAACTCCATTATTTTCTACTCCAGCTGCAACAGTTGGAATGTAAGATTTTTCAACATGGATCGCACCATCATCGTTTGATGCAACGTAAGTAACTCCATTATTTGCTACTCTGCCTGAAGCAGTTGGTGTATCAAGACGGATCTCATCATTACCGTATGTTGCAACCTTAGAAATACCGTTATTGAGTAAGTTATCTAAAGCAGATGGTGGACGGTAATAGACATCACCATTATTGACCTCATTCTTTGCAATATGTGTCAATAGGTCTTTGTGCACGTTGGCATTATCACCCCCTAAGCTTAAAGTATTAGTTAGTTGAGTTTGGCCTATTTGCTTGAACAGCTCTATAGCTTGCTGGTCGGCATCAATCAGTGTATGTTCTAAATTACTTGTATGCTTTAAGTCTGTTGCTTGTTTTATGGACCAATCACCTAGACCACTAAGTTTGTCCAAGTTCACAGATGGAGTGTTGGACCACTTGTTCTCGAGTTCTTGCAAAATATATTTCGCTTCAACAGCATGTTTATGTTTTAATATTCCGTCTTCCAACAGTTTTAATAACTCCTTAACTTTATCTGTTAATTCATAGCCGGACAAGCCTTCTACTAATTCTTTCAATTTATGCTCCGCTTCAGCTGTTAAATGATGCTTTAATAGTTCCGCTTTTAGTTCAGTAAACTTTTCTCTAGTTTCAACATTTAGCTCAAATTGGTACAATTCATTCTCCAGTTCCTTTACTTTTTTACTTAAATCAATAACGTGCGCATGATGCGGCCATTTTGCTTCGATGTCTTCCAATTTCTGTTTTGTCACAATTATTAACTCGTATTTCTCTAGTAAAAGCTCCAATTGATGCAAGTGTTCAACAGTCTGTACATTCAACTCTTTTTGTTTGGCCAATTCATTCAAAAACTCTTTCAAAGCGTGATTGGTATCAACAGTCAGTCCATTTACTGAGAACACTTGTTTCAAATGGCTGAATTTGTTGTACAGTTCACCAACAAGTTTGTGATGGGACCACACTGCTAAAAAGTCATCTAGTTTTTGTCTGACAACATTATTTAATTCATATCTGGCCAGTTCATTTTTTAAGTCATTCAGTTTATTGATGGCTTCAGCAGTGAAACCATTTACGTTGCACTCGTTTAAGAAATCATCAATTTTTATTTGAGTTTCACTGGTAATTTGCAATTTGCGCCATTCATTCAATACATCCCTCAATTTCTGCTTGATTTTATTATTTAAATCGCGAATGGAGAATTCAATACAAACATTTTTTAATTTTTGTAGAGTGTCAACAGTTAGTCCATTTATGCCATACTGATGCAATAGCTCTTCGAATTTCTCATTTGTAGTTTCGGAAGTTATTCTATGGTAAGGCCAATCATCTAAGAACCTTTGCAACTTTTCCAAGACTTTAGTATTCAAGTTGTGATGATGCAAGTCGTTCAACAATTTTTTCAATTGCGAATTGAGTTGGGGAGTTATTCCATTGGTGGATGATTCTATTTGCAAATTGTGTAATAGATTCCTGATCTCAGTAGCTACTTCGTGCTTGCTCCAACCATCCAAAAACAGCCGCAATTTCGAAGTGACTTGAGCAGCTAAATTTTGGTTGCAGAATTCATCTACTAACTGCTTTAAGTGCTCAATTGTTTCAGCAGAAAGTCCACGCTGATGAAGTAACTCCAATAAACGATTCACTTTATATTCAAAGGCATGTGGAAGTTCGTATTCTTTCAATTCATTTAACAACGTCTCCAACTGTTGGATAGTTTCGTAAATCGTATTATGGTGAGACAATTTCTCTAGTAATTCATTCAACAATGAGATGGCGTTATCGGTTACGCCATGGTAGCTTAATTCCTTTACAATTGTATTGATTTGGTTGTTAACCTCCAAAGGTACTTTTTGCGTGGTCAATTTTTTCAACAATTCCAGCAGTCTCTGACTGACTTGATTGTCTGTTGTATTTTTCGATAATTCTGAGACTAAATCATCTAATTTCAATACGTTATCATCAGTAAGTCCGTGCTGGCGCAATGATTCCAATAGTACTCGCAATTTGTAGCGAGCCACGTCGTCTAATGGCTGTGTGGATAATTCTTCCAATAAACCAATCAATTGGTGTGTGGTATCAGCCGCAAATTTATTGTTGGCTAATTTTGAAATGAATTCCTTCAAGTGCTGGTTGAAGTCATCAGTTATTTTGGAATGGATTAATGTGCTTAACAAATCGTTAATGTTGTACTTGATGTCATCAGTCAGATCGTGTTTATACCAGTCTTGTAACAACCTTTTCAACTGCTGGCTAATTTCATTATCTACATCTTGTTTGCACAAGTCATCGTATAAATCTTTCAACTTGTTGATGAGCTCATTTGTGATTCCATGTACATTCAATTCATTCAATAACACTTGCAATTTGTGTTTGGTCAAAGGACTTATTTCCTGTTCTATCCATTTAATTAAAAAGTGTTTTAAATTCTGGTATATTTCACCTTCCAATTGGTTGTGCGATAAGACATCTAATAATTTACTTAATTGTTCATTGATCTCAGGAGTCAGTCCATGGTGAGACAAATTATTTAATAATTCTTCTAACTTAAGGTGGTTCTCAGGGGTTGTTGGACGTTGGGACCATTTTTTTAACAATGCTTGCAGTCTTAATATGGTTTCATCAGTTATGTCCTTTTTGCGTAATTTGTTTTCCAATTCTGTTAAGTGTTTGCTTAATTTAACATTCAAATTTTGTTTGTTTAATTCCTCGTTTAGCGGCTTTAATTGTTTGCTAATTTTAACCAACAGATCGTGCTGTTTTAATTTTTCGCCGACTTCGTTTAGTTTCTTGAGAGTTTTAATGCTGAGTTCGTGTGCTTTTAAATGCTTTTCTAATTCTCTCCACAAGTTTATGGTGTTCTCTGTTACTTCGTGCTTATGTATGTCTTCTTCTAGTTTTTTTAATTTATATTCGGCCTCAGCAGACAATACGTAATTGGATAACTCGTCTTGCAATTCTTTCAAATTGTGTTTGATATCAAGAGTTACTTTTTGGTCAGACAATAATGCCTCCAATTTTTGTATTTCCTTAAGCGTGTTAACTGTATGTTCGTGCTTGTATAATTTATCTTCTAGTTCTTTTAATTTTTTGTTAGCTTCATTAGCTGATTCTCCTTCGGTCAATTTCAACTGCAAAAGCTGTAATTCTGTTTTGATCTTAAGAATCTCTTCTTGATTGGAAAATTTTCTTTCTAATTGAGACAATTTGTTATAGATATCGATAGCTAAATTTAGTTTAGACTTGTCTATGTTTGGGTGTTCGTTTATATGGGGCCGGTGTAACTCATATTCTAAACTATTAATTATTTCTATAATTTTGTCAGTTCGACCGTTTCCGACCAATTCTCTTTCCAGGTCGTGCAATATTATTTTAAGTGCTGGAGTTTGCTCACGCTGTGAACATTGCTTCACCAAATTTATCAATTTTTCGTAAAGTTCGTTAGTCAAACCATGTTTATTGGAATCGTGTTCCAAGCCATTCAATAAACCATTAGAGTCGTAGGAAAATATGCGCCTGGATACTTTCCCATTTGCATCAATTTTGTTATTAAGTTGTTGAATTATCTCGGTGACACCCACTCCATTGTTGTTAATATAATTTTTATAAGAATTTCCTCCAGAACTAAGGCTGTTGAATTCATACGAATTCTTATCAGATTGTAAATGATTGAGGCCGATTGGTTTCAAGTCAGTTGAATCATATTTATGGAAGACATTCGATTGCTGTGTGTTCTCAAATTTATTTTTTTCAGCACTTAAAAGCTGAACACTATTAAGTAACGTTGCTTGCAATTCTTTCAATTTGCTGTCGGACTCAGCTAAATCTTGATTAAACCTTTTCCCGAAATTGTCGAAAGAGTCATCATGACTTAATGCAGATAATAAGCGTTCGTCTTCAAATTCCCTGTGTAGCGTGGTAGGAAAGGAGACCTAAAAAATAAGTTATTTAAAAAGCATTTAATATTTTTTTACTCTTTGTTTTGTTAGAAAATTTTGTTTTAAAGTTTTGTTTTCACTTACTGTGGCTTGTATTATCACCAGTATTAGAAATACTGAATAACTAGACGTTATTTTTCCAAACATTATGCCCTTTTACTTTTCTAGGTTCTAGTTTAGTTTTTTTTTTTTGGCAATTTTATTAACTGAAACAAGAAACGATTGAGTTAGAAATCTGGAAGAAGACTGATTATTTTTGCGAAATGAAGAAACTTTTATACTCAAACATGAAAATGTTGAAATTAGTCCAGAGTCAACTATCTAGAAGTTTTACTACTTAATTAGTGGAAATATTATAAGATATGCATGTCTGTCTGTCCGTCTGTCAGTCTGTTTCAATATTTGCTTTTCCTAAAATCACTAACATGAGCGCATAACAACCATAAAATCTCTAATAAATCTTCATCTCTATATCTTATCAAATTCATTTGTTAAAACAATACGAGTATTAACTTTAATAATTATTTATTTTTTATTAAAATTAAAATTATCTGATTAAACACCTGTTTCTTTCAACATGCAGAGCGACTAGAGTTTTTTCGTGAGATAACGAACAAAACTTTATCAAAGATGTTTTTATGTATTTGACATACAAATATATGCGTATTTAAGTATGATTACACTGGCTTATGCAAGCAGATACTGAATTGGAATATGAATTTATAACTTGTCATCTTATGAGTTTACCGTGGAGGTCAAATCGAGGAAAGTGGAGGGAATCAGTTGCTTACAGCTTATTGTGCTGTTATTAACGATATTAGAAATATAGCAGAACTAGATGATATTTTTTGGAACCGTTATGCCTTTTACTTAATTATTTTCGTAACTGCTGCAGTTACAGTGATTGAGTAAAAGCGGCTTTTACACGAAAAAAAATTTTTTTTTTGTATTTTCACGCTAATCAGTTCCTATTTTTTATATACATACATATTTACCTATCAATATTTTACCGCACAATTCCATATTTTATTGAAGGTCTGTATGAAATATTTTTTTATTTTTCAACAATTTATATTATTTTTTTGAAAATGCAGAAAGATTGATTTTAACCCCAGTATAATTCAATTACAATTTGAAAAAATTACGATTCGATAATTATCACATGCTTACTCGATACATATCGAAATACTTTCAATACAGAGTCTTTTACTCGGTGGTATGATACTTCGTCAGCGAAGTACCATACTGTCGCTAATATAATTTAAGTGAGTGAAGATAAATCTGCCGAGTTAAATATGTTTTAATGTAACCCGTTACGTTTTTTAGTAATTCCATATATATTTTTAGTATTTATGGCGTATTTATAAATATGCTTAGGAGAAACAAAAGATTACGGGATGGGATACATATCATTCTAAAGGGGAGGTCGTCTTGATTTGTACTCTATCACCCAAATACTTAGAAGTTACTTTGGACTATTTTTAATTTTTTTTTTTTAATTTACATATACCCCTGTGCTTTTGCTTTGAGGAGTTTTTACAATTTCCCACTTTGCCTAGGTACCATTCCCGATTTTGCCCATAAAAATACCTAAATCAAAAGGGAATTTAATCTGTAGCCTCTAAACTTTTACGAAGTGTTTTAACGTTTTCTGAAAAATTCGTAGTTTTTATTTTATGATGCAAAACGGAAACTGCCAAAATCCTTGAGAACAACAGTACTGGGGTGTATGGAAATTTAAAAAAAAAAATTAAAAATAATCCAAAGTAATTTTTGACTACTTGGGCGATAGATTACAAATCTAGACAACCTCTTGTATAAAATGATATACATCTCATCTTGTAATCTTCTTTGGTTCGTTCAGAAGTTACTTTGCATTATTTTGAAATTTCCATATACCCCAGTGCTGTTGCTCTAAGTGATTTTTAGCAACTTCCCAACAAACCATTAGAGAGTGTGTGATTGGACACATATCATTTTAAAGGGGAGACTGTCTATATTTGTAATCTACCGCCGAAATGCTAAGAAATTATTTGGCACTATTTTTAAATTTTTTTGGAAATTTCAATATACCCCAGTACTGCTCACCGAATTTCAAGCCCGTAGCTTTAGCCGTTTGGGCTGGGCGATAATGATAAGACAGTCAGTCAGTTAGTCAATCAGTAATGTTATTCTTTTTGTGTATAAATAAAATTAGAAGTTGTGCTCCGACTTAAAAACTTTTATTTGAAACTTATGAGGCCATATGCTTGACAAAAAAATCAGTAGATTTTTGACTCTTACTATTTTAAATAACTTTTTTTAATATGTAATAATTTCTATTTGGAATTTAAAAGTTTAACAAAATATTAATCTTCATTTGTGCTTAATTCGTGAAATTGTGTTGGTTTTAAAATTTATTCTTTTACTCATATTTTCAATATTAAAATGTTGGTTAGGAAACTTATTTATTTATTCAGTTCAATGCTTACTGAGTTTTTTGTTTGAATATTTGAATCTTTTTGTAACTATTGATTAATAATTCTTATTTAGTCAATTGCTTTTACAATATAAAGGTTCTAATGTTTGCAAGAAACGTTGGGAGTAACCTACTGAGGATTCAGAGTAGCGTCTGATGAAATGGTCTATATAGGTATGCTATCCCCTTCAGTACTTATTGTACTGAATAAATAACTCATGAGAATATCATGAGTAAAAGAATAAATTTTAAAACCAACACAATTTCTGGAATTAAGCACAAATAAAGATTAATATTTTAAATAATTTTTTTAATATTAAAAACTTCTTAATTTCGAAAAAATTACAACTTTTACAATATGCTAGAAACTACTGAGCAGATTTAAAAACAGTGCAGCTGTTGTGGAATTTCGTATTTTCTTTTCTAACAAATGGAACCAACAGTTTTCAAGTAATGCTGATTAATGTCGGGTTACCTCTTGAGGATAGAAAATCCAATTTAAAAAAACAAGACAAAACTTAAATTTGTAAATAGTAAACTTGTGTAATTAAAGGAAGTTAACTCAAATATGGATTATAAACATTTTTATTTGACCAATTTTAACTAACAAATTGCAAAATGCTCTCCATTTTGGTAATAATGGCATATCGCGAATGTAGATTAGACATCAGTAACCTAAATTATCAGTTGCTTTAATAAAAACTGTGTATATGCACCTGCCAAAAGAACAAACTTTTATACACAAACAAGAAAATGTTGAAATTAGTCCAGAGTCAACTATCTAGAAGTTTTACTACTTAATTAGTGGAAATATTATAAGACATGCATGTCTGTTTGTCTGTCTGTCTGTTTTAACTTGTGATTTTCGTAAAATCACTAACATGAGCGCGTAACAACCATAAAATCTCTAATAAATCGCCTTTTTAAATGAACACGAATCTTTTCTTCATCTCTATATCTTATCAGTTTAACTTTAATAATTATTTATTTTTTATTAAAATTAAAATTATCTAATTAAACACCTGTTTTTTTCAACATTTTATTTCGGCACATGTAGAGCGACTAGAGTTGTTTCGTGAGATAACGAACAAAACTTTATTAAAGATGTTTTGTGATACATAAACGTTTTGATGGGGTATGAATTTAAGACAAAATAGAAAACTGATATTTTTGACTAATTGGCAGAAAATGGGTTTTATCGAACTAAAAAAAAAATGCCTTCAAGTAAAATTTCTATGACAAGTTTTACTGATAATAAATGGAAGACTTAATTATCTAAATTATAGAAATCAAAGACTAATTTTATTTGTATTTAAATACATTCAATCAGTTTTTCTGCCGTTCTTTTTTTAATTTTTAAAAAGCGTTTTGTCTTAGCTTGAAGTTTTAATTCGTGCTACATGTAACCGATTTGAAATAGTAATTGGAAATTAGTATCATGACCAAGATCAGATAACCGCATTAACCGATTCGTTCATTGCAAGTTGTCAAAATTTATTTAAATTTTCATCGGAGAAATTTCTTAGTTTTGAAAATTAGTTTTTTAGAGTTAAAAAAAACCTGCACCAATAAAATAAATTTACAAATTTCAGCCCAAAAAAGTTTGTTTTGAATTATATCATAATTTGAAAGAAAATGAATTCGCTCTTGTTATGATTTTAGTATAGATTCACCTTAAATATTTTAGTGAAATGTTAAATTGCTGAATGAAAACTTGCAGAACATATTTTTTTTATTCTGCACAAAAAACTAGTTTCTAGTTGAGACGATATTGGCCGTGCCACATAGAATCTGTCATATGTGATACTGCGCCTTTTTCAACTTAACTCGACACACTCAGTTCTTTGTTCAGCAAAGAAACATTTAAACGATTTCAATCAGTTTTACTTTATTTTTTAACTTAGCACTTCGTCGACAACCTGAAAAAGCACTAAAAACAGTATTAACATCACTGAGTTGACACTCTATTTTCAAGTGTCTTCTATAAAGGAAGAGTTAGAGCTCAAGCTACGTAAAGGGTGTTTTATATAGACTTATAGAACTTTAAATTGCAATAAAACAACGATGGATTATTCGATTGACATGAATTTTATTTATCCGAAAGATAATTTTGCGGCATTACATTTTAAATATGATTTCTGGCATATGACCGCCACGGCTGGCTCGGATGTAGTCCAATCCGGACGTCCAATTTTCGATGACTTTTTCCAACATTTGTGGCCGTATATCGGCAGTAACACGGCGAATGTTGTCTTCCAAATGGTCAAGCGTTTGTGGCTTATCCGCATAAGACCAATGACTTTACATAGCCCCACAGAAAGTTGTCTAGCGGTGTTAAGTCAGAAGATCTTGGAGACTAATTCACAGGTCCAAAACGTGAAATTAGGCGGTCACCAAACGTGTCTTTCAATAAATCGATTGTGGCACGAGCTGTGTGACATGTTGCGCCGTCTTGTTGGAACCACAGCTCCTGGACATCATGATTGTTCAATTCAGGAATGAAAAAGTTAGTAATCATGGCTCTATACCGATCACCATTGACTGTAAAGTTCTGGCCATCATCGTTTGTGAAGAAGTACGGACCAATGATTCAACCAGCCTATAAAGCGCACCAAACAGTCAGTTTTTCTGGATGTAACGGTGTTTCGACATACACTTGAGGATTAGCTTCACTCCAAATGCGGCAGTTTTGTTTGTTGACGTAGCCATTCAACCAGAAGTGCACTTCATCGCTAAACAAAATTCGCTTATGAAAATCGGGAACAACGGCAATCTCGTTTTGGGCCCATTGCAAGCGTTGTTCAGGCGTCAGTCTATTCATGATGAATTGCCAAACCAAACTGAGAATAAATCAATTGACAGCTGTTAAATCGGTCGCCATCTTGAACAGTAATGCCAACTTAAAGTTCTATACGTCTATAAAAAACACCCTTTATAAGAAATATTTTATAGAAAAAAATTATTTCCGAATTGAGGTCATATGGTCCAACACACAAGTATTTGTTCGTGCATTAACAGTTTGGTGTTCGAAAAGTGCTTGGGGCGTCTCTACCTACAACCGTCTGATGAAGCAGAAAAATCACCCAACTAATGAAGAGTAGACTTTGGGAAAATTCCTAACGTAAGAGTAGTATAGGTTAAGGTGTCCAAATAAGAAAAACTTAAACTGGGCTACTGGGATTTTGTGATGTGGTGAAGAAGGATAGCAATAGAGATATAAAAAAAGTGAAAGGAAATGAATAGACTGTAAGATAGAAGAAACCAAGATTGCACAGTGAAATTTTGCAGGCAGCGCTCTCCAAAATGGATCGGGCACCAAAAGGGGTTCTAACGTTTCCTCCTCCTCGTCTTGACAACTTTTACAGTAAATGTTTGATGGCAAACCCATTCTCCTAGCATGACTGTCAAAATTGCAGTGACTCTCTGGAGTCCCAGTAAATCTCTGCTGCGATTGCTATCTAGCCTAGACCAGATAATAGTCGCCGTATTGCACATCCGCTCGTCTCTTCGTATGGACTGTATTCTTGGCAAAAATATGCTATTGATTTGCTGTTTGCAGACCAAGAGAGGCCGTACTTGTATTCTGCTCTGGCAGTCTCGATCCTATCCTTGCCAGCTTATTCGCTCTACAGTGCCCTACAGTAGTCCCATGTGCACACACACCCAGATGAGGGTGACCAGCATATGTCCTGCTATCTTATTCAACCATGACCAGACTGGAAAGAGTAATGGAACAATAAGTCTATTCTAGCCTAAGTGACCACTTGTTTTGTTCTAATTCTAATGCAGTATTTACAGCATGAATTGTAATAAATTTTAAATTAATTATTTCTATTATATGCGACTTTCAGCATTAGTCGGTATTAGCTGCTTTCTATTTTGAAAGCCTCAAGCTTAATAAACAAGTCGTTTCAATTCAAAAAACAATTATTTTATTTCTGTAAATTTCTTTTTTTAATAACTTAAAAAATAATACTTTCACTAAGAAATGAAAGCCAGTACAATTTAGAATTGTTTGATATATTTCGTAGTCTTCAAAGTTACGATACCATGAAAGCACTAACCTCTTCAAAAGTCTCAATTTTTTTTTAATTAAAAAAGATTTAAAAAACAACTTTATCATTGAATCTCAAATACTGATGAGTAGTTATCTGATCTATGCTGAGAATGAAACAGCAAGTTAAGCTGTTTTGTGTACTTGACTTCTTAGGCTAAGTTAGCTGGCGTGTCGTTTCACATGCTCATCAGACCAAGCTATTCCAATTCACCTAAAAAATATTCACTTAAAAAGTCTGAAAATAAATTTAACAATTTCAATTCACCTAGAATAACTTGTTTGATTAACATGAATTTCACCATCCTGGCACTTTTTACTGACTAGTTACATAGCTGGAAAGCCATAAAAATGCCCTTCCAGTTGTCTGGTCAGTTTTCTACTTTGTAAACAAACTAAGCACCAATTAGCACTATTTAGAAAACAGCTTGTTTTAAGTGCATTTCAAGTTAGTGGAGTTATACTGTTATGCTGTTCTAATTGAAAGCCGCATCCCCGCATCTGCTTTGTTTGCAGGTTTTTATTATTTAAATAATTTTTTGTCATGTCTCAGTTCTTATTTTTACTTTTATTCATTCGATATCGAATACAGATATTTTAAAACTCGATAAACTCTGAAACGTATCTTTGGCGACTTTAGTCCAATTCGTAGTTTCAATTTCTATTTATTAATATTGGAACCCTCACGAAACTTCTTTTTTCCTTTTTTTTTTTTTTTTTTGATAAAAATTGCTCTAACCTACATTAGAATAAGAATTAGAAAGAGGGGCGGGAACAAGTCAGCTAGTCTTTGCGGCCAAATTAGACCTATTGTGACACTACTCTCAAGTTACAAATAATCCCAGAGTCTAGTATTCATTAAGAATTTAGAAACTTCTTTGGACCATTACAGTGACCCAATATGTGTTCTGCTGTCTCTTCATCTTCGTTGCATTACCTGCAGAGGTCATTTTACACATGACTGTGATAACGATGCCACCCGTATTCAAATAATAGTTTTTCGCTTAACAATTTTGATAATTTTTATTTATTTATTTATTTTTTTTACAAATACTTTTTTAAATTACAAAAAATGTTTATAAGAATAAATTGTTGGGTTTCTTAAGAAAAATTTTAAAAATTTACTAATGCAAAATATTTAGTTCGTTTACTTGATCCCACATCTCTTGAATTTGCTTGTCACCACCATCACTTGCTTTGGCAGATTCCTCAACATGAGCAAGACCGTTAAGGGCTGCATTCTTATATGCTGGTTGAGGATAAGAAAGCCCACCTTTATCATAAGTTTGACCGTAATAGGAAACATCATTATTGAGTTTATTCTCTGCGAAAACAGCATCACCAGCAGCTGAGGTTAACTTATCAGTTAATTTAGTATCAGCAACATGGTTAAACAGTTCTTGAGCTTGATGGCCAGAACCAATCACTGCCTTTTCTAAATCACTTGTATGCTTTAGATCTGTTGTTTGCTTTAGGGACCAATCATGTGTATTAGGCGATTGAATTTGGGACCACTTGTTCTCAAATTCTTGCAAAATATGTTTGGCTTCAAAAGTAAGTTCACTTAAAGATAATTCCTCTTCTAATGTCTTTATTAAGTCGTTGGTGCTGCCAATTACACCGTATTGCGCTGACAACTGTTCCTCTAATGTTTTCAACTTATACTTGGTTTCAGATGATATTTTGTGATTTATTATATCGGTTTTTACTTCTGTCAACTTTTGGCTGATGTCAACAGTTACCTGGCGTTTGTACAATTCAGCCTCCAAGTCTTGCCATATTTTGTCAAGATCGACAACGGGCACATTATGGGGCCATTTTGCTTCGATATCTTTCAATTTTTGTTTTGTGTCAAGTATAACTTCGTATTTGGAAGCTAAAAACTCTAATTCATACAAATTTTGTATGATGTCAACATTTAAATCTTTTTGGTTGCACAACTCATTCAAAAACTCTCTCAATGCCTGATTGGTGTCAACAGTCAGTCCATTTACTGAGAACACTTGTTTCAAATGGCTGAATTTCTGGTGCACTTCATCAGCTTGTTTGTAATCGGACCATAGAGCTAAAAAGTCATCCATTTTTTGTTTGGCAGCATAATTTATTTCATATCTGGTCAGTTCAATTTTTAAAGCATTCAGTTTATTGATGGCTTCAGCAGTGAAACCATTTACGCTGCACTCGTTTAAGAAATCATCAATTTTTATTTGAGTTTCACTGGTAATTTGCAATTTGCGCCATTCACTCAATACATCCGTCAATTTCTGCTTGATTTTATTATTTAAATCGCGAATGGAGAATTCAATACAAACATTTTTTAATTTTTGTAAAATATCAAGAGTCAGTCCATTTATGCCATAATGATGCAATAATTCTGTGATTTTCTCATATGTAGTTTCGGAAGTTATTTTATGGAGCTGCCATTCGCTTAAGAATTTTTTCAAGTTTTCAAGCAGTTTATTATTCAAGTCGTGATGCTGCAAGTCGTTCAACAATTTTTTCAATTGCAAATTGAGGTGAGCAGTTATTCCATTGGTGGATGATTCTATTTGCAAATTGTGTAATAGATTCCTGATCTCAATAGTTACGTCGTGCTTGTTCAAATCATCTAAAAACAGCCGCAATTTCGAAATGACTTGAGCAGCTAAATTTTGATTGCAGATTTCATCTACTAAGTGCTGTAATTTCTCAATTGTTTCAGCAGAAAGTCCACGCTGCTGAAGTAACTCCAATAAACTATTCACTTTATATTCAAGGGCATGTGGAAGTTCGTATTGTTTCAATTCATTTAACAACGTCTCCAGCTGATGGGCAGTTCCGTAAATCGTATTATGGTTGGACAATTTTTTTAGTAATTGATCTAACAATGAGATGGCGTTGTCGGTTATGCCATGGTAGCTTAATTCCGTTACAATTGTATTGATTTGGTTGTGAAGCTCCAGACTTACTGTTTGGGTGGCCAATTTTTTCAACAATTCCAGCAGTCTCTGACAGACCTCATTGGCTGTTGTATTTTTCGATAATTCCGTGACTAAATCATCTAATTTGAATACGGTATCATCAGTAAGTCCGTGCTGGCGCAATGATTCCAATAATACATTCAATTTATAGTGGGCCGCTTCAGGCAATGAATGTGTTTTAAATTCTTCCAATAAATCAATCAATTGGTGTACGGTATCAGCCGCAAATTTATTGTTGGGTAATTTTGAAATCAATTTTTCCAATTGCTGGTTGAAGTCATCAGTTATTTTGGAATGGGTTAATGCGTTTAACAAATCGTTAATGTTGAACTTGATGTCATCAGTCAGTTCGTGTTTATTAAAGTCTTCTAGCAACCTTTTCAACTGCTCGCTAATTTCATTATCAAAGTCTTCTTTGCACAAGTCATCGTATAAATCTTTCAACTTGTTGATGAGCTCATTAGTGATGCCATGCACATTCAATTCATTCAATAACAATTGCAATTTGTGTTTGGTCAAAGGATTTATTTCCTGTTCTAGGCATGTAATTAGTAAGTGTTTTAAATTCTTGTATGTTTCACTTTCCGACTGGTTGTGGGATAAACGTTCTAATAATCGTTTCAATTGTTCATGGATGTCAGGAGTCAGTCCATGGTGTGACAAATTTTTTAATAATTCTTGTAATTCGTGTTTGTTCTCAAGATCTGTGGGGCGATTTACCCATTTTTGTAATAACAAATGCAATTCTTCTACGGTGGCATCAGTTTTGCCTTGTTGGCGTAATGCCTCCTCTAATTCTGTTAAATATTTGTTGAACTTGAGATTCGAATGTTGTTTCTTTGCTGTTTCCTCTAATTCTGTTAGCTGTTGACTGACCTTAACCAACAAATCATGTTGCTTTAATTTCTCTATAATTTCTTCCAATTTCGCTGCAGTCTGAACATTAAGTTCGTGTTTCTTTAATTCATTTTCTAATTCTGTGCATAACTTTTTGGTGTCCTCTGTTACTTCGTTCTTGTGCAGTTGGTCCTTTAATTGTTGCAATATATATTTGGCCTCAGCGGATAAAACGAGATTGGACAACTCCTTTTGCAGTTCATTCAATTTTTCCTTAAAGTCAGCAATTA
The DNA here is from genome assembly GCA_947397855.1 of Thelaira solivaga. NCBI lineage: Eukaryota > Metazoa > Arthropoda > Insecta > Diptera > Tachinidae > Thelaira > Thelaira solivaga. The sequence goes on along the minus strand of OX377612.1, from coordinate 1,246,973 downwards.
ATTTTTGTTTGTGCAATAATAACTCAACTTGTTTTAGTTCCTTGTGTGTTTTAAATGTACGTTCGTAGTTGTGTAATTGTTGGTTCAATTCATTTCTATTGTGGTTGACTTCTACAGACAATTTTTCTTTTGTCAATACCTCTTCCAAGACGTTTAACCCTTTTTGGGTCTCAAAAATTTGTTCTTCTTTAGATAATTTACTGTCTAAGTCTGACAATTTATTATTGATGTCGTTTACTAAATTCTGTCTTGACTTTTTCTCTTTAAGGCCCTGAATTCTGTGTTGGTTTTCATTGTAAAGGTCATGCTTGTGCAATTGTTCTAAGAGATCGTGCAGTTCATTATTGATTTCATCAGTTAATCCATGTCTGGTGTATTTTTCAATTAAATTATGCAATTTTAGCTGGGTCAGAGGATCAAGATCTTGATGCGACCATTTGTTTAACAAGTCCCTCAATTTTCCATTCGTATTGGCACTCAGCTCGTATTTTGTTATTTCCTGTTCAAACGCCTCTAATTTCTGAAGTGTAAGAGGAGTGAGTCCGTTTATGCGCCATTCATCTGACAACTCTCTAAATCTCTTCTTCAATAAAACATTAGTTTCATGTTGAGACCATTCTGCCAATAACTTTTCAAATTTGATATCCAACTCAACAGCCAAATTGTGTGTAGCTAATTTATCTTTCAGTGAGTTGAACTTTTTGTTGAGTTCAGTGTTTGGTCCGTATTTAGAAAATTTCTCTTTTAAGTCCTGCAATTCCCATTTAATCTCAGGGGCCAGTTCATGGTATTGTGACCATTCGTTCAAGAAATGTTTGAATTCGTTTTCAGAGAATACGAGTCTAGCTAATAGCTCATTTAGTTCTGCTAATTTTCTGTTCGTTTCTGAGTTAACTCCATGTATGGACCAGTATCCCAACAAATCTTTAAATTTGTATAAGACATCGTGATTTAATGCATGAGTGGACCATTCGAGCCTTAGTTTCTCTAATTTTGTTTTGATATCAGTCGTTACATTTTGTGCACCTAAAACTTGAAGTAGTTCAATGAGTTTTCTGTGGGCAATGGGGGTAAGTCCATGATGCTTTATTTCATCGCGTAAAGCGTTTATTTTCCATTTGATATCTAGCGGCAAGTTTTGTTTGGACAATTCGTCCAACAAGCTACTCAAGTCCTTCAGAGTAGTGCCAGCTAATTCTTGTTTGGACAATTCTATTTGTAATTCTTTTAGCTTGTAGTGGATTGCATCAGTCAAACCGCTGTTGAAAAACTCTTCGCACAAATCATTCAACATTTTGTTGAACTTGATGCTCAACTCATGCTTGTACCATTTTTCTTTCAGTTCTCTTAATGTTTTCTTGGTCTCAAGAGTTAAATCGTGTTTGTGTAGTTGCTCTATAATTACGTTAATCAAGTGCTCGGTATCATGGGTTAGACCGCCTTTAGGCCATTCGTTTAATAACTGTTTCAATTCAGCACTGATTTCGTAAGAAATATCGTGCTTGGACCACTCTCTGACAAGCCTTTCTAAATATAGTTGACTATCAAATGTTGACTTGTGGTTTAACAATTCCCCTTCTAATTCCTTTAAAAGCCATTTAGCTTTTGAGGTCAAACCATTGCTCAAAAACTCAAATTGTAAATCTTGCAATTTCGATTTAATCTGAGGATTACTTTCACGCAAAAGCCATACGGATATCAATTTTTTCAATTGTGTGTTTGTCTCAAAAGTGATATCGGTCCGGGATAATTCAGATTGCAAATCATTAATTAATTGGATAATTTTATCAGTTAGACCATTTCTGATCAATTCTCTTTCAAGTTCGTGCAATTTGATTTTAAGTGCTGGAGTTTGTTCACGCTGTGACCACTGTTTCACCAAATTTATCAATTTTTCGTAAAGTTCGTCAGTCAAACCATGTTTATTGGAATCGTGTTCCAAGCCATTCAATAAACCATTAGAGTCGTAGGAAAATATGCGCTTGGATACTTTCCCATTTGCATCAATTTTGTTATTAAGTTGTTGAATAATCTCGGTGACACCCACTCCATTGTTGTTAATATAATTTTTATAAGAATTTCCTCCAGAACTAAGGCTGTTGAATTCATACGAATTCTTATCAGATTGTAAATGATTGAGGCCGATTGGTTTCAAGTCAGTTGAATCATATTTATGGAAGACATTCGATTGCTGTGTGTTCTCAAATTTATTTTTTTCAGCACTTAAAAGCTGAACACTATTAAGTAACGTTGCTTGCAATTCTTTCAATTTGCTGTCGGACTCAGCTAAATCTTGATTAAACCTTTTCCCGAAATTGTCGAAAGAGTCATCATGACTTAATGCAGATAATAAGCGTTCGTCTTCAAATTCCCTGTGTAGCGTGGTAGGAAAGGAGACCTAAAAAATAAGTTATTTAAAAAGCATTTAATATTTTTTTACTCTTTGTTTTGTTAGAAAATTTTGTTTTAAAGTTTTGTTTTCACTTACTGTGGCTTGTATTATCACCAGTATTAGAAATACTGAATAACTAGACGTTATTTTTCCAAACATTATGCCCTTTTACTTTTCTAGGTTCTAGTTTAGTTTTTTTTTTTTTGTTGGCAATTTTATTAACTGAAACAAGAAACGATTGAGTTAGAAATCTGGAAGAAGACTGATTATTTTTGCGAAATGAAGAAACTTTTATACTCAAACATGAAAATGTTGAAATTAGTCCAGAGTCAACTATCTAGAAGTTTTACTACTTAATTAGTGGAAATATTATAAGATATGCATGTCTGTCTGTCCGTCTGTCAGTCTGTTTCAATATTTGCTTTTCCTAAAATCACTAACATGAGCGCATAACAACCATAAAATCTCTAATAAATCGCTTTTTTAAATGAACACGAATCTTTTCCTTTCTTTTCTTCATCTCTATATCTTATCAAATTCATTTGTTAAAACAATACGAGTATTAACTTTAATAATTATTTATTTTTTATTAAAATTAAAATTATCTGATTAAACACCTGTTTCTTTCAACATGCAGAGCGACTAGAGTTGTTTCGTGAGATAACGAACAAAACTTTATCAAAGATGTTTTGTGACACATAAACGGCATATATACTTAGGTATGTATTTAATGACTTATATAAGTGGACGTTTTGATGGGGAATAAATTGAGAACATGACATTTGTAAAAAAAATATCGCTTTGCTGCCTTTACTATTTTAATGCTTTTCAGTAGCGTTCTAGTTGCGCTTTACAGTTATAGATTCATTAATGTTAATAAAGTAAATTCTATATTTTATTTTAATAATGTGTTTTCGACCTTTTTATCAATATTATTAATTTTTTTTTCCTACCTCGAATTTTAAAAACTTTTACTTTGGAAAGTACAATCTTCTGCAAACGAGTAAAAAATTAAAGTATTTTTCACTTATGCACTTAGACTGTCTATGAATTTCAATCAGAGTTTGCAAAAAAACGAAACGAAAGGAAAGCAAACGTTTAATTTTACAGTTTTCTTTAATAAACTACAAAACTTTTGTTTCTTCGAGAACTCTGATTTCAATTATAAAAACAATGGCGCGCAGAGAATGTAAACAAATTTTGCCAGGCACTTTAACAATTTTAATAAAGTCGTTACTTTGTATGCTTAAGGCCATGACTCAACAAAAGCTTTGGGTGTTGCTCACTCGGGCTTTAATCACTTTTTCACTAAAACTGAGTTAACAATAATATGGGTTTTATACTAAAATGCACTGAGCCAAAAATTGCGTTGCAATATCAACAACGTATGTGGCTATTTTGACACCATAACGTTGTCTATTTTATTGACAACGAGTATTTTCAATTTTTTAACTGACGTCAACTTAGAAAAAAATCTACGATTTCATTTTTTTAACAACTTGTTAACGAACGTTGTGGGAATGATGGCATTATGTTGTCAAATTTCCAACTTATTAACAAATTTTGTCAAATTGACACCGAATTTTGTTATTTCAACAACCGTATGGTATCATTTCGACACCAAATGCTGTCATTTTGACATCAAATGATGTCGATTTATTACCAGTATGCTGTCATTTCAATACCAGTATGGTGTCAATTTAATATCATTCATTGTGCATTCTGCACAATTAATAAACTATTGACACCGTTGGTAGTCATTTTGACAATGAATGGTGCCATTTTTTTCGGGGTGTGCAAGTGTTAAGATTTTTATTAGATTTTGAAAGAGTAAAATCAAATTGTATTTGATACGACTGTCGAAAAATCATATGAGGGTCTTACACTATAATACAAGTGTTAAGATTTTCATTAGATTTTGTCAGCTGTTTTTATTATTCGATTGTTGGTATGGAAAAGTACAGCCCTAATATCCTGAAAACTATAAACGTTTGAAAAATTTTCTAAAAATGGTGAGAGCCACCAGACTGTCAAATTTTTATCCGCATTGCTTTTACACTATTATACTTTTTCATTTGATTTCAACTTTGGACAAGTTGTTTTACTGAGTATTAACCCCCTTAAAGAAAACATCAACAATAGAAACCATAAAAATTTACTGTGCATATGCAACTAGGTCGTCAGTATCCTTTTTAAAACTCTATTTTCTGCATTAATTGAAGCTTTGAAAAAATAGTGTTTTTATCAAGAAATTTCTTTTATAAACATAAAAGAGATAAAAATTATTTTATTGTACTTTTTTATCGCACTTATATGTGTTAGTAATATATAATGTTGAGACATCTGGCTTTTACAGCAGTTTTTATAACTTATCTTTATTCATATTTAAATTGATAATAAGAAAGTTTGAACTAATAAAGTTTTGACATCTCAATATCACATGATTTTTTTTTTTTTTGTCACAAAAACACAAGTGGATATTATTCAATATTTTTCATAAAAAATTTCTAGTTGTCTTTGTTTGCGTTAAATGTGCTGGTTTAATGAAAAACACTCCACTTTTTAATACTTTTCATATAAAAACTGCACACAAATGAATGTGTTTGTCTCCTTAAATGACTTTAGAAAATGTAAACAATCCCAGAGGATCTTTTTTATAACACATGAATACACTATTCCAGTTCTAGTCTCATATGAAGCCAATTACTTTCTATTTCTAAGAGAGAAATATAAGTGCATGGGTACAAATATGCATAAATACGTTGACTTATCACAAAGATTACGGCGTGGGACACATATCATTATAAAGGGTAGGTCGTCTAAATTTATAATCTACCTTTTGGAAATTTCCATAGAACCTGCAGACTAAATTCCTTTTTGATTTTGGTAATTTTCATGGGCAAAATCGTAAATGGTACCTCGGCAAAGTGGGGAATGGTAAAAATCCCTCAAAGCAACAGCACTGGGGTATATGGAAATTTCAAAAAAAATTTAAGAATAGTCCAAATAACTTCTGGGTATTTGGGCGATAGATTACAACTCTAGACGATCTCCCCTTTAGGTTCTTTTTCATAAAAAAAATATCAAAAAGTACCATTAAATTTAATAAAAAGTACCATTTTATCCCTTTAATGATTTTTTTAATGACTTTGCTTAGGATCGTTTAATTCCAATTCGCACTTCTAAGCTGGGAAATAATAAAATATTAAAAAATACCAAAAAAATCAACAAAAAGTACCATTTGTCACTTTAATGATTTTTGACTTTGTTTAGGACCGTTTCAGCCCAAATTTTTACTTCTACATTCGTTTACATTTTAAGATTGAAAAGTACCATAAAATTTATTAAAAAATATTATTTTGTCCCTTAATTAATGATTTCTTATTTCATTCAGTACCGTTTAATTCTACTGTCAGAAAACGAAGTTTCCACATAACATAAAAAGTAGCTCTACAATTAATTAAATATAAGGTCCAATTTTATTTCCCCCTTTTGGTATTTTTTTCTCCCTTGAAATTAATTTTTTTAATAGAGTTTTATTGGGTTTTACAAATCAATATAGAATGTTCAAATGCTGCATAAATTTACATCAATGTACATATTTAGAAATACTATTTAGTAAAAATGGGTAAATATTTTACCCCTTATTTGCTCGACTTTTAAAAAAGCGCCATTATACATTTTGGATCTTTTTAAGAAGAGAAGAATACAATTTTGTTTTTGTTGCTGTGATTCTTACTTTGAAAGATAAATGGGGTTAAAAAACGTATCAACATTAGTTTTTACCCTCTTTATCCTGCAAATCTACAAATATCAAAAAAGTACCAAATACCCATCCGCTTATTTTTTTAGTAGAATATTTATACTTATTCGTCCTACACAGGAATCTGCCCACTCGCAGCTTTAGCTGTTTGGGCTGGGCAATGATGATAAGTCAGTCAGTCAGTTAGTAACTTTATTCTTTTATATGTATAGATTTTTTCTTTGGCTATAACAATGAAGAGGATGCAAGACTCGGCACAGCCGAATTTGGCTCATTTTCCATAATTTTGTAAAAAAAAAAACAATGACAACACTAGTTGTTGTTAATTACTCAACAACAAAAGCTTATGCTTTCATTATTTTAAAAATATTTTTACGTATAGTAAAAATATGAAGAAAGTAGTGCATGCCTTAAGGCTTATAAAATGTTAATCTGGGGGGCTACTCTCTATTGCGATGCGAAAGAAAAACCATTCGCATCTGTATGATTTTTGCATTGAGTTGCGATGCGTTTTCTTTCGCATCCCCCCTGTTTAACTAGTAAGGGGACGGGCTAAGATCCCTTTGAAACAGTGCCAGCAATGTAATTGAGTGCAATTATGCTTCGTTTTGCTCAACACAACAATAAAATATCCACATTTGCTTTTTGTTTCATTTTCCTCCATTTACACTAAAAAAATTAGCAGGAACATAAACAATCATTTGCTGAAATACAAATAAACCGAAAACAACAAAAACATATACAATTAATAGATGAAGTTAAAGTTGCCGGATTTTTTGGAGGTCTTGTCATCTGGTAGCATTGATTATAGCCTTGCAAGACAATATTTGGAACATTAATAAAGCACACTTACGACCCAATTCAATAGACTCAGCATATATGTTAAAACAAATATGATTAGTATTGTTACGTTTAACTTATTAATAAAAAAGTTTAGTTTATTTATTAAGGTTCGGTATTGTAAAATAAAACACACAAGAAGTTCAGTTTCTCAGCACTTTTATTATAATCGTCTCAAAGACATCTTCTTTACTGTTTAATGTCTCTACTAAAACTGATCATCTGACAATCTTAGCATTGCTTAATATACCTTTCATAAATCTAGCAGCTAAGAATAGAACCTTCTACGTACTGCCTACATGTTTCTAGGTATATCAAGTAATAGAAGCTCAGGTAAAAGAACATGCTAATTCTAGTTAATTCTAGACACCTACAACTAACACGAAAACTATATCTACACTAATATAGATATAAACACTACACATATTACTTTATTACACTCACACACAAGCACTATATAGATACCTAAATTCTAAGTAATAGCTTAAACAAGAAATTGCTTGCTATGAAAAATAGTAACAGTGGGATGGCATGAATTTATTGACTAAATGATATTCGCTAGAGTTGTAAGTATTAGACTGAAGTCTTCTCTTGCCTCTATTACGGCTTACAACTCAACTTTATTTTAGTTGAAATTTTGTAACTGGAATCTTTTTGTCTTATAATCGATTATATATTGTGATGGACAAAAACTCATCAAAAACAGTTGTTACAATTTCAACTTAACTTCAGCTGTAAGCCGTGATCATTATTTCAATTTCAACTTAGTTTAGTTGTGCATCTTAATAGTGGCATTAACTTTTTGGAAAAATCTTAAAAACGTGTATTTATTTTTAATAAATAATTATTTTAAGTGAAATTAAAATAAAATAATTTATTTGTTCAGACTCTGATATAGAAATTTTAATTATTAAAAAAAAAAAAAAAAATACTGAAAACTGTACTACATTTTACATATTTAGTTTAGTATTGAAAAAAAGTATAGTTTGTTTCTGTCTGTCCAATAAATAAAAATAATAGTTTTTCATCTTTTTGATTTCTAATTTTTCTAATTTAATAGAATTACCTTTGTGGCATTTCAATTCTTTCTTTTGGTTATTAATTATCAGCACCTTAAAATTACAGCTCACCTTCTACACAATAGGCTTTAAAGGTCGTGGTGCGCTTAAAGCCCATAATGATAATAATAAATTTATTTTTTTTTAATGTTTATTTAAAAGTTTTAATTGTACATATTTTTTCACAATAAAAAAATTATTTAAAAATTACAAGAATAATTTTTTCAATTGTTCTTCAAACGATTTTAGAATCTTAAGATCTCTTTCTATAAATTTACCGACCTCAATTTCAAAATTTAAATTCATCTCAAGAGGATTTTCTTTGATTAAGCCCTCTTCATCAATGAAATTTTGCAGTATCTCTTCAAGTAATTTAAGATCTTCTGTCGACAATTTTAGGACTTTATATTCAAAATCTGGGGTTTTCTCGATAAGTTCGAGTTGTTGTTGTAAATCACTTTCATTTAAATTCTTTAGTTGTTCTTCTAGCAATATTACGACTTTATCTCGAAAATTGGGGTTCTCTTCCAGAGGATTTTCTTTACTTAAGCCTTCTTCATCGATGATCTGACAATCCTGGCATATTTCACTATCAGATAATTTCTCTACTTGTTCTTCAGGCAATTTTACCGATTTATTTTCAAAATCTGGGTTTTTCTCTAAAGAATTTTTTGGGAGCAACGGCCCTTCCTCGGTAAGTCCAAGCTGTTGTTGTAAATCACTTTCATTTAAATTCTTTAGTTGTTCTTCTAACAATATTACGACTTTATCTCGAAAATTGGGGTTCTCTTCCAGAGGATTTTCTTTACTTAAGCCTTCTTCATCGATGATCTGACAATCCTGGCATATTTCACTATCAGATAATTTCTCTACTTGTTCTTCAGGCAATTTTACCGATTTATTTTCAAAATCTGGGTTTTTCTCTAAAGAATTTTTTGGGAGCAACGGCCCTTCCTCGGTAAGTCCAAGCTGTTGTTGTAAATCACTTTCATTTAAATTCTTTAGTTGTTCTTCTAACAATATTACGACTTTATCTCGAAAATTGGGGTTCTCTTCCAGAGGATTTTCTTTACTTAAGCCTTCTTCATCGATGATCTGACAATCCTGGCATATTTCACTATCAGATAATTTCTCTACTTGTTCTTGAGAAAATGTTACCGATTTATTTTCAAAATCTGAGTTTTTCTCTAAAGAATTTTTTGTGAGCAATGGCCCTTCCTCGGTAAGTCCAAGCTGTTGTTGTAAATCACTTTCATTTAAATTCCTTAGTTGTTCTTCTAGCAATATTACGACTTTATCTCGAAAATTGGGGTTCTCTTCCAGAGGATTTTCTTTACTTAAGCCTTCTTCATCGATGATCTGACAATCCTGGCATATTTCACTATCAGATAATTTCTCTACTTGTTCTTCAGGCAATTTTACCGATTTATTTTCAAAATCTGGGTTTTTCTCTAAAGAATTTTTTGGGAGCAATGGCTCTTCATCAAGTTGGTGTAAATCACGTTTAGATAACTTCTTCACTTGTTCTTCAGGCGATTTCACGACTTTATTTTGGAAATCTGAGTTCTTCTCCAAAGGATTTTTTGTAAGCAGCGCCCCGTTATCGATAAGTCGACGTTGTTGGTGTAAATCACGTCCAGGTAACCTATCCAGCAGTTCTCCATCCAAAGGCAATGAATTCTTAAAAGAGAGTTGTTAATATTTTTAGTTTTTTAAATCATTTTGATTTACTTACGGCTGTTTGGCTTAACGTCAATAATATAAATATCGGTAAACCTAAAATTATTTTAATCATTGTTTTGCTAGATTTTTTTTAACTTGTCAGGAGAAATTAATACACTTTGTTTGAAGGTTTATGAAAGATTGAATAAATTTGCAAAATAAATGGCCTTACTTACGTTCTATGAGAATTTGACGACTAATCTAGAACTTATCTTTAAAAAAAAAAAAAATTTGAGATTCTTAATTTTCATCGTATAGCCGAGGGTTGTTTGAAAATATTTTTTTCTTCATAAATTTTAAAATGAGTTTTTTTTTTTAGTATTGAGGATACAAGTTTTGAAATTTATTTTAATTTTTGTATTAAGGACTTTTGCCATTTCTTTTTAATTAAAAAAAAAACTATTGAGTGTATCGTGCCATAATAAAAAAAATTTTGCTTGAAATTTGTATGCGTATTAAAAAATAATTAAAAAAAATTACAAGAATATTTGATGATTCTCTGGAAAAAAAACACACATTTCTATAAATTTAACTATAAACAGTTTTTTCTAAAACACACCTCGCATTTTTATGACTTTTATCTCTAACATTATTAAAAAATTTTGTGCGTTATTTATTCATGTCTGTTAAGTAAGCAAAAAAAGTCGAAATAAAAAAATAAAATTTTTTTTTCTTAAATTTTTTTTTTTTAATTTTTTTTTTTTTTTTTTTTTTTTTGTTTTTGGTATAAAAATTTTTTTGTTTTGATAAAGAAAAACAAATTTTTTTTTGCTATAATAAAAAATTTTATCCTTTTTTGTAGATTTTTTTTATTTTCTCTTTAACTTTTTAAAGGCTTCTTTACGCTTAAAAACCTAAAACCGGGAAATGATTAAAAAAAGGGTTCATCTGTATTTGCCATTGCATTCTGCACAAATTTCTGATTTATGTAACATAAGACTTTTACTATAATTAGGGTAGTTTCATGTTTACAGGTTGGCTGAGGTTTTCCATACAACCGTTGCAGAAAACCTTCAGTTAAAATGAGTTTTTCTGGTAGTTTGTCTAGTTAAAAATTTTTTCTTGAACTAATAGTTGTCCAAACACGTTTAAAATTATTTGTTTGTTTTTCTTTTTTTTTTTTTTTATTCCTTAACTTTTATTTAATATCAGTTAATTCGTATTCAGGCAATTTCTCCCACAACTCCTTTAATTCGTTGTTGGTTATCACGGGATTTTTGTGAGATAGCATATCGTTGCCTATTTGAGGTGAGAAAGGCGATCTGTCCTCTAAGCTGCCATCCTCGGCAGATATAGCAGTATTGCCTACTTCAGCAGAAAATTCAAAAGAAAGCTTAAACAAAATAAAAAATAATATCAAACAAAGGTTATAAATTATTAGGAAAGAATTAAAATTTTAAAAGCTCTTAAAGTTCTTATTGTAAAATTATTTCCATTTTCTATGAAAACTCGATAGCAACTTCGGTTGTGAGAACAAAAATTTAGTTGTGATAACCAAATTTTTTTAGTTCTAGGTATCAAAATTCTGTAATAGAGTCAAAAAGTTAGTTTTAATGCAAAATTTTTCAGGTGCAACATAGATTTTCTTTTGTTACAACAAAAAAAAAATTCGATTATCACAACTGAATTTTTGATTGTTGAATAATTTAGTTCTCACAACCGCAATAATAAAGTTAATTGCGTTAAGAAGTTAATTTTCACTTAAATCGACTTAAGGCATTCATTCATATGAAATTATTTATATTTTACAAAGCAAGGGTCTAAACGCGAAAGTCGATATCTAGTTATTTTGAGCGAATAATTTTCATTTGGCATCATTGCATTCCAAAGCGTACAAAAGATGAAATTTGAACTTTCTCGCCTTTTAGGTTGCAATTTTTAATTTAAATAATTAATTTTTATTTAATTAAATTAAATACAGTTTGGCCAAAAGTCGCGCAAAAATTTTTTTATCATAATTTTTATTTTTCCGATATTATTCTTCCAACCGAGTTATACCGCCACAATTAAAATTTAACAAAAAATAATAATAAATAAAAAAAATTATTAAATTTTTACTCGCATGCGTGGCTTTAGACCACAATTATAAAGTTATAGAGTTAATTGTGTTGGCAAGTCAATTTTTTATTTAAATTCTTTCATATTAACACAGAATTCATGGATTTCATATTTTTCTAAAGTAATTTTGAAAACTGGCTCTCATTGCGTGTACAAGCATCTAAAATATTTTCTAAATATTTTTCACTCACTTTCAATCTTGTTATTATTGTATTAAAAAAATTCAGCTTGTGTTTTTTATTTATTTACTTTTGTTTAACAGATTTTTATTTATGTTGACTTACCGATAAGTTTAAAACCATAAAGATAAAAATTATTAAATAGTATACTCGTATTTTGGATAAAGTTGACATTGTTTTTTTGTGATTTTTATTGTTGATTTAGTATTTAAAATTTGTTAAGATTGTTTTAATGAAAACAAAATTTGCTTACATTGAAGCACATGTTCTGTACTGACTGAATTGAATGCTGCCAAGTGAATTCGTTTTGTTTTTTTCAATAAGCTTTCAAGTTAGTTTTTTTTTTAATAATAATATTTCGACTTTGCAATTAGTAATTGTTTTTTTTTAATGTTTATTTTCATTTAAATGTTACTTGTTAGTCATAAAAATTATACTCTCGGCAAGCCCCCCAGCGTTACTATTCACAGCTAGAGAGAGATTTTGCAAAGTCAATTAGCTTCTTTAATTGAATTATTAAATGCTGGTTGATCCACTTACTCATACTTCATTACTGACAAAAATTTACGAACACTTGCACGAACAAACCAACTGTTACTCAACAGCTTTACAATTAAAAAAAGCTTTTGTTTTGTTTATTTAATTAATTTTGTTTCAATTATTTGATAATCCATAGTTTTTTTTTTACTAAAACTTAATAAAACGTAGTTTCCATTTGATCTATTATTAATTTCGTGGCTTATTATTTGCTTATTAATTAATTATGTAAGACAATATTTAATTTGTTGGCTGCAATTTATTTACATTAAACTCACTTGCAAAAAAAAAAACTCACGAGTACTATCCTACTCTATGGCGATTTCAAACACAAATTTAATGCATTTTTATTTATTTTTTATTTTTGTTTGCTTGTCTTCACCTTCACTATTAATATTCACCGAATGAACTTAAAAAAAAACAACAATTTGTAATTCAAACACGTTTATGGCTGAATGTAAAATAAATATTAAAAAAATAATAACAATAAATACGATTATTAATTTTTTTTAGGGTAAAACTGAGAGAAGAAAAAGGCTGCCCAATTTTGTTTTTACTAAAAAAAATATTTGTATTAAAAAAAATGTTTTTGCTGTAGCTGTAGCTGTACCTGTAGCTGTAGCTGTAGCTGTAGCTGTAGCTGTAGCTGTACCTGTAGCTGTACTTGTAGCTGTAGCTGTAGCTGTAACTGTAACTGTAGCTGTGGCTGTAGCTGTAGCTGTAGCTGTAGCTGTGGCTGTAGCTGTAGCTGTAGCTGTGGCTGTGGCTGTAGCTGTAGCTGTGGCTGTGGCTGTAGCTGTAGCTGTGGCTGTAGCTCTGGCTGTAGCTGTAGCTGTAGCTGTGGCTGTAGCTGTAGCTGTGGCTGTAGCTGTAGCTGTAGCTGTAGCTGTAGCTATAGCTGTAACTGTAGTTGTAGCTGTAGCTGTAGCTGTAGCTGTAGCTGTAACTGTAGCTGTAGCTGTAGCTGTAGCTGTGGCTGTAGCTGTAGCTGTACCTGTGGCTGTAGCTGTGGCTGTAGCTGTAGCTGTGGCTGTAGCTGTGGCTGTAGCTGTAGCTGTAGCTGTAGCTATAGCTGTAACTGTAGTTGTAGTTGTAGCTGTAGCTGTAGCTGTAGCTGTAGCTGTAACTGTAGCTGTAGCTGTAGCTGTAGCTGTACCTGTAGCTATAACTTTAGCTGTAGTTGTTATTTTTTGACCATCGGTCCTTTAGATTTTCTAGTGAACGAGTATTACGAACCATTTTAATGGAGCTTCATTAATACTAACATGTCGCAAATTGTTCCAGCCTACTCTATACCGTTCGTGTGGCTGTCTCTCATTTTAATAAAATATACGAAATTAATTATAACACAAACCAAAGGTATTTGCAAGTGTATTTCCGGTATCCGTTTTTGAATTGTAATGGCGGTGCCACAAAAATTTTTTTAACTGTCACCAGGTGTCCAAAAAACCACAAAATAATAAAATAAACAAATGCCCAACATGTACTCGAGTATGGAGAAATATGGGATACAAAAAATTAAAAAAAAAAAATATTGTAATAATGAGTGTTAAATAAATATTTTAATAAAAACTAAACCTCTGCCAACACACACACAAATACAAATATTTTTAACAAGCAGCAGGGTATTGGCAAACAAAAAAATATTTTTTAAATGAAACACATTGACATATTTCATCGCTGAAATAAACTAAATGTTTGGTTTGTTGGTTGGTGTTTGTTTTCATTTTTGTTTTAGTGAACATGGCCAAAATAAGGACAAAAAACGGAAATAGCCACCAAACGGATGCCAGCAAACGAAGCAAATGATTCATTTCCGATGATGATTCTGCGGATAGATGCCAACAAAAACAAAAGCGCTGACACCAAACTGCTCCATAGAAAACATCATTCATTCATTCGTGCATTCGGTAAACAATCTCACCCACCTCTTTCTCACTCATCATCATCATCAAAATAAGCAATAAGGCATTGAGGCGTATGCCACTATGCCAAACGATACAAGGACAATAAATACTTGCTTACTGCTACCGTTAGCTAAAGCCACTAACTAAGCCTAACGTTAGTTTGACTGTGATATTTGCAATCACCAACAACAACAAAAAAGAAAATAAAAACTTCTCTGCTTTGCTGCCTTACAATCTGTGCTAAAAACCTTTTACCTGTCACCAGGCCGACAAATTTAGCATATCGATAGGGCATTTTGAAAGTGTGAAGAAAAAGTGCTGTGGCAACATGTAAAACAAAGGGTGTGTATGTAGATGTGTGTCTGGGCTCTTGCTGTTTTAGTGTTTGTTTGGTTTATTTTCTGCGAATTCATGTTAAAGCATAAAATTTTGCAAATTATAAAGGCTAAGATTTTTTTTAATAAATAGCCCGTAGAAAAATATCAGAATTAATTAATAGCTGAGCGATAATCGTTTACTTTTTGCATTTTTCTGGTAATACCCCGCTCTGCAATGCATGCCAATCTTGCGATAAGCAAAGAGCAAACGCAAAACATTTGTCTTGATTGTAAGTAAATTTGTCGACACTAAAACTGTAATGCCGTCGTAGTAACATAAATAGTGATATGTGGCAACACCGGCCATATATTTTGTATTAGGTTGCAGTAACTGCGACAACCACAGCAACACTGGTAATAAGGTTGCAAATTTTTTTGCTGCAAACAGCTGTGGTTGCAATAATTTTAAAAATTCTTAATTGAAAAATGAAACCTGTCTGCCTTTTTACCTATTTTTTTCTTTACAAAATCTGTCTTATTACGATTGGCCAAATCGTTATCAAAACCAAGAAATGTGGCAACGCTACTCATATGTTATATTTAGAGCTGTTGAATTTCGACTGCAACTACGACAACCGTAATAAGGCCTGTTACCTTTTGTCGAACGTTTTTAAGTTTGTTGAGTAACATGTCACTAAAGTAGGTTCAAATCAGCAATTTGTCTTGTTTTATAAAAAAAATTCAAGTTGAGACTGGTTTCATTATGCCTTAAGCACTGGTTCGGTGATAGGTTTTGTTGGTTGTGTTAATTTATTTTGATTTTTATTTATAAAATTTTTTTTTAATTTAAAATGCTTAACAAATAATTTCGTTAAAAATAAATTTCATAATTCAGTCAATCAATCAATCAAACTAAAATGAATATTCATTGTTTGAAAAACCTTCAAAATAAATTACAAACAAATAAAAAATTAATTTAATATTTTTTAACATAAAAAAAATTCTCTAAAATAATTGCCAGCAAATAAAAAAAATTTATTTTTGCTAAAAAGAGTTAAAGGGAAATAATGAGAGTGTGTGAGTGGGAAAAGGCAAACAGACAAATTGCAATTATTGCACTTCAATAAATTTATTTTATGGCAAATTATTTGGTGCAAAACTCTTCATGGAAGTAAGTTTTCATATTTATTTTTTTATATGCCTGCTTTTAGTGTATCTAACCGGATGGCATTAAAAACGTTTGTGTGTGTGTGTGTGTGCTTTCTTTTTAAGCCTGTAGATTTTTGTGAATTTTTACCAAACAAATTTCGTTTGCTGTTTTAATTTGTTTTTTCTCATTTCGTTTTTGTTTTTACTGGCTGATACACATTTTTTCCATCAGTCGCACTCATTTGCGTCCCGCATAAATCAATTGCACTTGTCATCAACTCAATTAATTTTTGGCAAACAAAGTGCAGTAAATCAATTGCTTTGGCACTTGACTCTCTATGTCCCTCACTCTTGCACACATATTCCGCTTAAAGTATTTGTTTTTTAATGGCAAATGAAACAGAAGTGGTCTTCAATATAGAAATGGTTACAGCATCTATGCCTGTAATACCAAAATGAATGACAAATGCATGACCCAACATGTAATTGAAAATTCAAAGACTTTTATTTTGTTCTAGACAATTTCTTATACAAAAATTGCATCTGTTTTAAAAATATTTGCTGGGTTGGCTTAACATATTCGAATTCAATTTTATAGCTTTGGGATTATTTTTTGTCTATTCATTTTGTTTCTTTTTTTTTTTCTTGGCATTCCATATAAAATTTGTTGTCTATTGCCATCATGCCTGGTTTCGGTTTACTTGATTTTGTTTTAGTTTCTCTATTTTTTTGTTAATACTTCACATGCTACAAATTTTTTTTTTTGTTTTTTTTCTGAAAGGACATTCAGTGTTTTATCGTGTTTGAGCATACAGAGTTACATGCCACAAAATAATGCAGACAACTCGACATTGGAATGTCGAGCTGTAAAAGGAAGAGTATTAATTTGGGGTTAAAATGTGATTAAATTTTGATATTTTTTTCCCCAATGTTTATTGCTCTTTGTTCACGCGGTTGTGGCAGCAGTAAATATCTAGTGCTTTATTTGGCCAACATTATTTTTCTCTTTAAAAAAATGGTATGTTTAATGAGTATCTTAAAAATAAATAAAATAAAATAAAAGAGTGTGTGATAAGATAAAAGTTGAAAATAAGCTAAAACTAATCTTTGCTAGGAATCGTCTAATTAACAAAAAAATTGCATAAATTTGTTGAAAATATTTCATTAAAATTGTTTCATTGACTCAATGAAATATTTCAAAAGTTAATGAAACATTTCATTAAGTTAATGAAACATTTTATAGAATTAATTAAACATTTTATTGAATTAATTAAACATTTCATTGAATTAATTAAACATTTTATAGAATTAAAGAAACATTTTATTGAATTAAAGAAACATTTTATTAAATTAATGAAACATTTCATTAGACTAATCAAACATGTCATGGGAATGAATATTTTATTAGATTAAAAAGCTCTCACTTTAATTTATTCTATTTTATCAAACAGCTTTCCAGAAACTTAAAGCCCTTAATGGCATAAAATAATTAAAACGGCTAAAAAAAATTTTTTAAGTTGGGCTTAGCTCACAAACTTTTTTAAAACTTGAGCTTATTTTTATATATTTTTCATTAGTTTATTTATTATCCACTATCAGCTCAGGCTTTAAAGTTTCACCAAACTAAGATTTATTGTTGGAAACTTAAAGCTCGCTTTAGCTTAAAGTTTTATTTTTTATAAAACTACGATTTATTACTTTAAACCAAACATGTCACAAATTTATGATTTGTATAATTATTCTTTATCATTTTTTTTTCTGTTCTTAAGCAAAAGCAAAACAAAAATGAGAAACAAATTGCATAAATTTGCATTTAAAATCCAAGATGCAGTTTTACTAATTTAAAATATTTTTTTTTTGTACTTGTTTGCTTGTTTGTTAAATTTTACCAATAATTCTTGTGTGATTTATGACACATTCAACATTCGTTAAACTAACGAAATGGGAAACATACAAACAAATAAATGAGTTACAGAACAAATGAATGAAAAAAAAAAGAAATGCCTTGATGCTGAAGACCACAACAAAATATTTTTTCCTGGCTTTTTTTGTCTCTATAGTTTATGTTGTTGTTGCTGTTGCTGTTGCTGTTGCTGTTATTGTGGCCTAGAGGTTAGACTTCTT
Source organism: Thelaira solivaga (assembly GCA_947397855.1). Classification (NCBI taxonomy): domain Eukaryota; kingdom Metazoa; phylum Arthropoda; class Insecta; order Diptera; family Tachinidae; genus Thelaira; species Thelaira solivaga. The sequence continues at coordinate 1,228,927 of OX377612.1, read as the reverse complement.
GACCAATTTTCTATGAGTTGTTTGTGGTTTTGAATTATGGCAGGATTGCTTTGTTTCATTTCGATTTTTTTTTTCTGTTTTGGCACAAGAATTAACTTTTTTTGTTAAAAAAAAAAAAGAAGAACAATTTGTCCAAGAACATGAGCAAGAAAGAGATACATAAACGTCGTAGAGTATTAGCTTTACATGCACTCCAAAATAGTGCAAGTAAAGTGAGTGCACTTTTAGGGGTCGTTTCTGTTGGTAAGCCTACCAACCAAATGTACTAACGTAAAAGTCAAGTTAACAAAACCAACACTCTTGTTGTTGGCTTCAATGTCCATTTGTTTTTCTTTTTCTTTTTTTGTTTTTCAGGCTAAAGTTGAAAATCCTTAGTTACGTCTTTTGTGCATTTTCTGTGATTTCATCTGCAATTCATGGAGTTTTCTTTTTTGTAATTGTAGTGTCCGTTAGTGTTAGTGATACCCACTTTCAGGCTTCCTCTTACCCCCAAGTTGGCTTAATATATTAAAGCTGTATAACGTTTCCATTAACATTTGTACTGCAAGTGCAATTGTTACTTTAGTACATGATAAGAATTTCTGTTGGCAAAAACAAAAAAAAACCTTTGAAAAGTTTATAATTCACTCAGAAGTTTAAATGTTTTTCTAAAATTTCTAAAAATATAAAAAATCAATGAAAACATTTTCATAAATAAAATGAAATAAAACATATAGAAAAATTAATTAATTAAAAACCAAAAAAAAAATCATATTGTTTGTATTAATATGAAGAAGACTTGATATGAAAATTATGAAAAATGTTTCATACAAATTTGTCCCAATATCTAATTCAAATCTACTTTTTTTTTCCTTGAATTGAATACTTAATTAATTTAATGAAAATTTCTAATTAAAAAAATTTAACATTTTAAAATTTTTAAAAAAATCCGTGAAATATTTAATTACGAAAAATAATAATATATTTTGTTTAGTTAAACAGTAATAAAATCAATTAAACATTTGATCAATTTGATATTTTCTGTTTTGTGTTCAGTTGAAAAATAGTCATATTGATTACGTATTTAATTCATTCAATTAAAAATTAATCAATTCAACAATTCTTTTTTTTGTATTAAAATTTTTAATTGCAACAATTAAAAATTTAATCAATAAGATTATTTTTTATTTTTCTTTACACAATTGTCTTATTAATTAAATATTTAATTGATTTAATAACAAATTTAATTAATATGACAATTTTTTAATTCAAATATTTAATTAAAGCTTTTTTTTTTTTGGTGTGTTTGTTTTCATCTAAAATTTTGAGTTTTAATTTCAAATGAAGAGAAATCATTAATTAAGAAATTAAGAATTTTTTTAAGCGTTCAAAGATCTTTGGCAAAAGCTTATAACAGCAGCGATAAATCATAAATATTGGTTGGCTTATGTGACGATCTGACCATCATCCAGTAGAATCACGAAATTTCGTTTTCGAGTCACCTACTCACAAACCCAAATGGTTGCTTTAAGACATCTGAGAAGATCCTCTAAAACCTTATGCGCAATATCTCTTGAAAGCTATTTGTACCGTGTTTTTCGACACATTTTAGTTTCTTAAAGAAGGTGAAGATCTGCCTTCTTACTCTCAGTTTTTTTAAATAAATAATTTATTTTTTAGCAATTAACTAAACAAATATTGGAGAGCCTTTTGCTTGGCTGCTTATACACTCGTGCAGCATATTTTATATATTTGAAAGTGGGCTACTCTTTTCCCCTTAGTTATGGCTGTAAGATCATACTTGATGCCAAGATTGATTTACGTTTAAATAGATTTTTCCAGTTATGCTTGGCCAGCTTGTCCTGACCACTTCTATATTGTCCTCAACAACAACAAAACACAAATGCAAATACAAATTTGGTTTATAAGTTTTGAATCTGCAAAAATTAGAAATGCAAAGAGAACCTCACAGCATTTCCTCGATACAAAGTCTTGATTTCAAGTAGCAGTTGTGGATTCTTTTTTTTTCGTTTTCAAAGAAAAAACAAAAAAAGAAAACAAATGAATTACTGAGATTTATCAAAAGGTAATTTATATATTTATACTACTATTTGCCTCACAAGTCTACGTACGAAAATAATGGCTGCTACACAGATTCTTATGCTCATGCAAAACAGCCACATACTCGTATGACTGTTGAGGCCTTTAAATGCAATTTTTCCATTTGAATTACTGCATTTGGTTACTGTTCCTTTTTTTTTATTTGTGTTGTTGTAGCTATGTTCAACTCAAGTTGTGCCGTTCAGACCTTTTACTCTGAAAACTAGACTTGTAAAACAAATGGGGAAATTTACAAGAAATTCAAAGTAATAAATCGACTTTAACATTTAAACAAACTTATCATTACATGAAAACTGCACAAATAAAAGTGTAATCAAAAGGAATACAAGAACGAAAAGGCATCATAACCCAAAGAGAATTAAAAAAATGTTAGATAAAGGCAGGCAACACTTTTAGCGTCACTAGTTTAAAAGGAGTTTAAAAAAAAATTATGCATAAAGGGCGTAGCACGGCTCTAGTGCTTAAAGAATAAAGGCCGAGCTTAGTGTCTAGGCAGTAATTAAACCTTAGACCCACCAAAGTGATAGCAGCTTCCCTAAATAATGAATCAACTACCCACTTTGTTAAGACAATTTCTTGGAACAGTAACAACTTACAAATATTTTATGTCTTTATGACAAGTAAGTGCACAATTTTAAAGCTGCTCCCACTACTTCAAAGTAGGCCCGCAAAAACCTACAACAATATGTGTGACACTCTGTGGCTTGTACTCATTCATTATTTTTACTTTTTTCATGCTTAATTTCCAATTTTATAAACAAGTAAAAATAAGATTTGCTCTTTTTAAAAATATAAAACTAAAATGGCTCTTAACTCAAATCATACCAACAGATAAATATGAAAATGTTGTATGTAAAATATAAATACACACACAAACACATACATTTTGTACAACAATGCAAATGTGTCCTTTTCAAAATACTAAATTGAATTTATAGAAATTTTAAAAACAATTTCTAAAGAAGAAAACAATGCAATGAATGTTGCAGCAACAAACAAAAGACAAACTAGTGGCCCAACAAAAATATTTTTGATTTAAATTAATTTCAAATTCACTTAACAAAATTATTTTCAAAAAAAAGAATTTCATTTTAAAAGTCAGACATGGGAAATTTACTATTAATTAATTCTTTAAAAATTTGTTTTAAACCTAAATTCAGAAAAAAAAGAAAAAAAATTAAATTTTATATTAAAAATCAGGGTTGGAAAATGCACTCTAAATAAAATTAATTAATTAAAATTACCGTTCTTTAAACAAAATTATTTTTAAAAATTTTTGATTAAAAGTCAGTCATGGGAAATTTCCTATTATTTTTATAAAGAAAAAAAAATATAGCGCATTTCAAAATTTTTGTTTAATAATTAAATTTATGAAAAAAAAAATTTATTTCAAAATAAGAAAGAGATTTTTTAGTCACCCTTTAAAATTAAATTTATATTTTGTGATTGTCTATTCAGGAGTTTAATTTTATATTTTGCTTTAAAAATATTTTTTTTTTCTTTTTATAAAAATAAAAGATTTATTTGAAAATACTCACACCAGCCATTTTAGTTGTATTAAATTATTTATTTCTGAGAGCGTATGAGTCTAGATAAATTCTTGCATTTTATGCCATGGCATGCAAAAAGACATTTATTATTGCTAATAATAAATCAAATACAATTTAAATCAAATAAAAGTATGCAATACAGCTACGGTAAACTCTAAGAAAAAGTGATTTCAGATATTTATTTTTTTTTTTTTAATTTTTATCAATTTAATTATTTTCGTTCTTTTCTTTTACTCAAATTTTTAATTTTTGTTTGTAGCTTTTAACGACTTCTTACTGTTTATTTGCTAACACCTTTCACAAGGTTTTCATGCATTTAAGTGTTTACACAAATATTCTATCAATTATAAATATGATAGAAATAATTTGCCATAAATTGGCATATTTTTGGTAAATATTTCAAATGAAATACAAAAACATGCTAAAATTCTAACACACACACTTGCACTCGTAATTCCTTTTAGACGTTGGGAAGCAGAAGGTAACACATGGTTTTGTGTTAAGCTAAAATCCCTAAATTTTATTTACAGACGACTGACTAAAATTTTAGTTAAACACACAGACGTGCAGCATATTTAATGACAAGCCATTTCATAAGGCAACAAAGCCAGACAGACAGACAGTCTAATCTATACATATAACTGAGAGAATGTTTTAAAATACATTTTCTAGATTTCGATTAGATTAGAAGAGCCTTTGGCAATGCAACAAATGAATGAGCAAACAAAATGCAATCAATGCACAAGAGAAAGTAAATGTTTTCCAACAAACAGATACACACACACGCACATACCTACACATGTAAAAGTTAACTGTCTACTGAAGGCTGAACAGATTTCCACAAATGTGTTTTTGTTTAAATGGATTATTCACACGCTATTGATTTCTAATTGAGTTGACTTCAATCTGTGTATCTCTTGTATATTGACATTCAAACTGTTACTCCTTTTTTTTTGTCTGATCTAAAGTAATTTAATATTGACAGGCATCATCAAACACACATGCACTCATCTAATGTTTTCATATTTAAACACACATCAGCTTATAACGGAAGCCAACAAATGAATTTTGATTTTATACTTAAATTGCTCTACCTCTCTCTCACACTTGCCTTTAACTAAGCAAGTGGCTGTTGTTGCACACATGCTGCTGTTGAAATATTGAAAGGGTGTTGAAGCAGACATAGATGGATGAATGGCTGGATGGATGAATGCTTGATTAAATGTATGAATGGCTAGATGAATGATTTCAAGTAGTTTTTGCTGCCATGTAGGAGGTAGATTAAATGTAATTAGTCAATTAATGTTATTGACTTTAATAATAAATGAAATTTAATTTTATTAGATGCACCACAATGCCAATTGCAACAGTTTTAAAACCAACTAAGCGATGTTGTTTACACAGAATTGTAGCAATGAACTTGCAGCCAAAAAATTGGAGTCCTAATCCCTGCCTGATATGAAAAAAATAAAATAAAAGCCCGCTTTCATTCGAGAACGTACGAATTTTCAATAAAATTTAAATAAAAATTTCGATCGCTATCGCTGTAATTTGCTTCTCTCAGCCTTTAGCAAAAAAAAACTTAAATTAAAAATTTTTCATTTTAAAATTTTAATACTAAAATTAACTATGAGTATTAAATGAAAAGTTTTATTTTATAGATTTTGCTGGAACAAACCTTAATTAACGTTTATTATTTGATTATTAAATCGCCAATAGCATATCCATTTAATTAATAACCACCATAACTAACCAACTCATCAACTTCATTAGAAATTGACCAACAACAAAAGCATTTGCTGCCTACAGTCACTTCAACCAACCACCAAAATCAATTTATTTGTTTTTTCTGGCACTCAAGTTTTAACTTGAATAGTCCAGTCCTTTCAAATATTTTTCTATTATTTTGTTGCAGAAGTGGCTTTTAAATTGATAATCAATTTAATAGGGAAGTGTAATATTTATTGGTTAATAACTCATGTTCCTTTTTATGTTTTTGAGACTTGAAATTTTATTATTCATGCTGATGCTTTATGGGAGTATAAAAGATTTCAACAAAGAAAACTTTTCAATAAATTAAAGAATTTTGTAAACGAGTTAGTTAATATTTTAAATCAAGTGTGGCAAAAGTTTTTGTTTCTCTTTTGTATGTGTGTGTAACAGTATGACAAGAAATTTATTTATTTATGGGAATTGTAGTTTAGTGCAGCCCAAGTTTTCCAATTTCTAGCACACAAAATGTTTGCTACTAAGCTGCACACATATACAAACTGTTTGTGTGCCTCCGCCAAGGCAAAGACTAAGTCAAACGCGACAAGCGTTTTTTATCTGTCAGAAATTCTTATAGCGCAGTGGCAATGCTGGCCAATTGGAAAATTAAATTTTGACTGTGCGTTTTGTAGTGAAGTTGGCTGCAAAACAATCGTTTTTTATTTATTGTTTTGTTATTCTCGACCAGTAATGACATTTTAGCTAGTTTGTTTTAATTTAGCGTTTTTAACTCTATTTTGGTTTGTCTTTAGTAGGTTTTATTAAACAAGATGATTAACACTACTGTAGAGAATACGTACCGCCAACGATTTATTCAGAGATGAGAGGGATCTATAAAAACGCTTCGCTGGCCACTCAAATTTAAGTTGGACTGTAAAACAGTCAATATTTGCCTATAAACATATTGTGTGATGGTACCCTGTGCTGTAGTGATATTTTGCTGTTGGTGCAAGCTTGCCAGTATTGTGTATGGTGAAATTAGCTTAGTTAAGTAAAGTTGCCAAAGAGATACGACCCATTAAAAACATGATTGTTTGAAAATTAAGTAATTCCTTTGTAAAAATACGCTTTGTTTCTTTAAATCTTTGGGCAGTGTCCTATTTTTTTAATTTGTTAATATTTTAAACACTTTTAGAACTCATTGTTGGTAATCACAATGACGTTTCTTGTGTATTTACTTTTTCTTAAATTAATATTGTACCAGGTTTTGGTGATATTTTATGTTCGTACAGGCTCTTTTTAGCATCAAATCAATTGTGTTATAACTCAAAATATATGATTTCACAAGAGAGCCCTTTAAAGTGTCCATTTTATCATTACTTTTCTTATAAGGAACATTTTTAAAATTTTTTAAATTTTTTTTAAAAAGAAAAGCCACAAAATAATTTTGATTTTGTGCTGGTCAAAATTAATTATTAAAAAATTTTTTTTTAATTATGACACTTTCGAAGTAAAGGAGCGATATATTTTTTAGCTTTCCCTGTAGCAAAATCTCTTGGTTTTTCGGCTGCTTCCAATACAAGCTTCTATCGATGACTGCCTGCATTTGGGCATCACTTCTCTAGGTTCTTTATGAAAATAATATATATGTGTGTGTGTGTGTGAGTGTGTTTATGTGTGTATAGTAAGAAACACTTTTACTTTTCTTTTGTTTGCCAGAGTGGAATTTTAAAACAAGAAGTGGTGGAAGTTGTTAATATGAATAGCAAATAGTATGTGTTTGTATGAGTAATTGCCTTGGGCTCATGTGTGTTCGTTTGGGTGTGTGTGTGTGCATAAGTGCATGTGTATGCGTTTGATTGTTTCTTGTGGTTTATTATTCACGCCTGAATTAATTGGAAATTAAAGTTTTCGACACATGAAACTTCTAAAAAGCATTTTGGTTAAGAAAAAAAAATTTTTTTTTTTTGGAGCAAAAATAAACACAACCAACTAAAGGCCTGTTCAGCTAAATATGAACGAAAGCTTCATTCGCCTAATTTTAATGAAAAAAAAACAAATTTTCGTGTGTTGTTTTTGTAGACGAAGCCTTCGTTCGCATTTAGCTAAACAGGCTCTATATTTTTAGGATTAAAAAAAAGTATGAAGCAAAACTACTTCAAAATTTTAATTTAATTTAAATGAAAACTTTGTACGAAGTTAGTAATTTCAACTGGTTTGACATTGAGTCTTTACACGATGACTATCTTCCGTCAGTTGCTTTGTAAATCCCTCTTTTTTTTAAAGCATTCCTAATCCAAATGATGTTTTTACTTGTCAAAATTTTCCCAGTTGCCCTTAGAAAGATTTTTTTTTGCTACACTTCAAAGCAATGGACCTTTAAAAAGCCAGCCTTGATTTAATTGCTTTAATTTCAGGTTAAAGTAGAGCAAAATTTAACAAAGTTTTGTTGGTTGTTTTTTTTTTTTTTCTATAATTTTGATCTGATTTTTTTTTTCATAAAAAATCGTTGCACTCGACATGAAACAACTTCTATTGAAATTTTGATCGATTTCATTTTGTGCAATTTAAGGCCAATTTTTCGTATATTCCTTTTGTTCCAGATTAAATTCAATTTGTAGCTTTAAAACCACTAAAATCATACAAAATGCAGTTGGTATCGTTTTTCTACAAAATGTTTTCACTAAATCAGGCAGTTTATCAGAAGCAAGATTTCTTCGTAAACATTTGAAAAAGCACACATACACACCCACACAAAACAAAAGAAATTATTATTTACTGAATTGAATTGAAAAGTTTAAGGTATTGAAAGGTTTTGTCTGTCTCTCTGTAAATACTTCTGAGGTCAGCCTATTTTAAATTTCAGCACACACATGCATGCCTTCAGTTGTATATTTGTTTGTTTGTTTGTTTCGTCACTTGGGAAAACCCTTGCTGTTGTTTCTTTTAGTTTATAATTGTTGCCATTTATGCCATACCCCCAAAAAACATACACTTTTGTAATGTTTGTGCTAAAGTGCTTGAGTGCGTGAATGAATATTAAGAATATTTTGCCAGTAAGTGTTTGGTATTAGAAGCCAAAAAGGCATTCAAGTGTATATAAGACGATTACACATCATTTAACTGACTCCGAGATGGACTATAGCAAGATAACAACCAACAACAACAAATAAACTCTAAAAATATTCCAAAAATTCTCTGAAAATGTTTAACAAACAAAAGGATATTTAAGAAAACTATTGCAGTTAAGAATTTCTTTGTGTATCTTTTACTTAAAGTCTCTATTTTTTCTTTTTTCCTTTTTTTTTTTGTAACTACAGTTGATATAGTTTGCTCGCTCGTTGTCCTTATTCAAACACAACATGAGCTCACCTACTAATAATACATTTTTTCTGTGTATTAAAAAAAAGGCTGTAAAGTAATTTGCAATCATTCATCTCTAAAAGAACCTCTTATCTTTTATTATCTGGGCTAGGCCATAGACGTTTAAAAACTGGTGTGTATAAAACCAACCAAATCAAACAAATTTTATCTCAAAAATACAAAAATAAATTTTTTAAAGCAAATTTTATTAACCTCCTCCATTAAAATCTTTTTTTTTTAATTTTTTCATAACCAACTCTGACTTGATTTTTTATGCTTTTCTTGTTATAGGTTTCATCAGTTGTTTTCCTTGTCTTGTTTGCTTGTCTATAAAAAAACAAAGTCAAACTCCCCTACAATCTCATGTTAAACTTAGCCAGAGTTCTTTATCTAGATTTTATTATTTTTTTAATTTTTAAATTTTGTTTATGTTTAAAGTTGACAAAAATGCTCATAAAACTACTTACTTACTACCAAAAGGTGTTTGCTTTTTTTTAAGGTTAAAATATAAAGTACAACAAGTTAAGTTTGGCTGGGCCGAGTCTTATATACCCTTCATTGTGTTAGCGAAATATTCACACTTTTCACTTTCCACATTCTTCTTCAATATCTAAAAAATACAAAAAATTATAGAAATGGAACGGCTAGCTTATTAAGCTTGAGGTCGTATTTAAAAAATTTATTTTTTTTTTATTAAAGCAAAATGTCGCTATAAAAATAAATTTTTATAATACGACCTCAAGCTTAATAAACCAGCCGTTTCAATAAAAAAATGAAAAATTTGATTAAAAAAAAAGATATTAAAAATATTTTGCAAGAAACCAAAATTAACGAGTTCTAAGAAAAAATTTTTTTTGAGAATCTTATTTTTAAAAGCAATAAAATGTATCAGGATAAAATTTTTTAAATAAATTAATTAAAAAAACAAATTCTAAGAACGATATCTAATAGGAATGCAAATTATTTTGGAAACATTTGCAAACATTTTTTAAAACAAACCTAATTAATTAAATATTTAATATCAATAAAGATTTTGAAATTAAAGGCAAAATTGAAAAAATTGTATTCGTAATGCTAATACGAGTTTGTGTGCACAAGCATGATAACGAAAATCTAAAATTTCGGTTGTATTTTTGATATTCCTCGACTTTCTGTGAGCCGATTGCTCTCATTGTTTGCTCAGAGCAAAAAAAACTCACTCAGAAAATTATCAAAAATAGATTTCAGAATGCTGGTTTCAACGACTTGATGGGTTTCCCATACAATGTAGAAATTACAAACGAAATCACAAAGTTGTATAATCCCTTCTTACTTACAGTGAAGGGTATAAAAACAACAAAAAACTTTCTTTATATAATTAATTCTCCTTTAACTTTGAAGTGAAAAAAAGATTTTTTTTTACTTGAAATCAAGTAAACGATGTTACAATAAGAACAGCAATAACGTTTATCATTTTTAAAATTTTTAAAACTTGAAAAACAGTAAATGAAAATTAATTTTTTTTTTTTGGTTTAAAGGTTTCCTTAGTTTTCATTGAAAACTAAGAAAAAATAAAGTATCAATGCTTGACACAAGTGTTGAAAATCCTATTGAAATCTTAATAATTTAAGGGTCTGCAGTGTTCATAGCAAAACTCATAAGTAAGAGAGTTTTTTTATAAGAAAATTATCTTAAAAATCCATAAATAAAATAAATAGTTTTTTAAGAAATTAAACTTTTGCATCTAGAGAAAATAATACAACAGCAACAGCCACAGCAGAACTAAATGTTGGAAACAAAAAAAAAACGGAAATTTGTTGTAGGAGTTAGAAAGCAGGTAAACAGGAAAATTATTAGCAAACAAGTTCAAACTTAATTTAAGGTTCAATATGATGAAAAGATCCTGTGCACACATTCACACTATTAAATTCAAAAAATAAACACAAACTGAAAGACAGACACCACATACTTGGCACACTCGCAAGAATACTTCTTGTGGCTTATTAGATTTTAATAATTCACACGCAAACCCTGTTTACTTATTGAACAACACACACGAGCAAGTCGTACTTTTTGCTAGGAAACTACTTAACCACAAGACATTGATGACGGAACTTCTACAACATAATGAAGTTGGGCAATAGCAACAGCAAAAAAACAGAACAACTAGCATAGTTTATAGTTTAGTTTAGTTTACCTGCATGGAGAAAACTTTTTCTTGGCCAAAAAAAGAAGAAAAAAAACAAACTTTTCTTAGTTTGTATGTTTGTTTGTTTTTTGGCTGCTGGTAACTAAAAATTAAGTGTTTGTTGAATTTTGTTATCATGTGTTTAAGAAATAAAACACCTACGGGTGCGTTTTCCAGGTTTACAAAATTACTATCCCAACAACAACAACAACTATAACCATTTTGAAAGCATTGATTTCTTGGGTTTTTCAACACATACTTATAAATGTTATTTAAGACAAAAAATCATGGCATAAGTTAAGGAGCTGTAAGGAAATTTTCTTAATACCAGAACGGCAGCAGAGGAATTTTTTTTTTATTTTGATTTGAAATGAAACACAAAAGTAAAAAGCTTTCAAATAATTAAAAAAAAAAAAAAATTTACACACAAATTATCTTTTTTACACTAGAAAATTTTTTAAAACAATTTTTTGTAGTAAATTTGGCTCAAAAAAATTTAGTTATTAAAATGATGTTCAGAATTTCGTTATAAAAAAATTTTTTTAAATAAAAAAAATATGTAATAATTTCTATTTGGAATTTAAAAGTTTAACAAAATATTAATCTTTATTTGTGCTTAATTCCACAAATTGTGTTGGTTTTAAAATTTATTCTTTTACTCATGATATTCTCATGAGTTATTTATTCAGTACAATAAAAAAAAAAAGATTTTTTTTAAACAATTTAAAATTATATTTTTAATTTAAAATAATTAAAAGAAAAATTTTTTAATTTAAAATTAAAAAAAAAATGTAATAAAAAACAACTAAAATGTAAAAAAAATAATTTAAAAAAAAGTTTTTTTTATTTAAAAAAAATTAAAAAATTAAATTAAAAAAAAATTAAAAAATTAATTAAATTAAGATAAAAAATAAATAAAAAATTAATTTAAAAATATTAAAAACTGTTTTTTTATGTAGAATCAAACATTTTTTAAGCTTAAATGCTAATCAATTATTTTTATATAAATTAAAAAAGAAAAAAAAATTGGTTATTAGCGAAAAAATTGTTTTTATGATGATATTAACTAATAATAAATTTATAAGATCGCATAATTTACTAAAATTATTATAATATTAAAAAAAAGTTTTATAATATTTTTTTTAATTTAATTTTTAAATTAAAAAAATATTTGTTTGTATTTTTTTTTTTTAAATTTAAATGAAAAACATTAATTTAATTATATTTAAATTTAAATTATTATAAAAAAAAATTTTTATTTTAAATTTAAATTTAAATTATTTTTTTTTAGTTTAAAAATGTTATTATATAAATTTTTTTTGTACTTTTTTTTTAAATTGAAAAACCTTTTCTTTATTAATTTTTTAAATAAAAAAAAAAAAAATATATATATATATATATATATATATATATATATATATATATACTCGTATATATTATTTTTTTTTCAATTTAAGAAAGAATTTTTGTTTAACTTAAAAAAAATTTTTTCGTAATAACAAACATTTTTTTAATTAAAAATTAAAAAAAAAAAATTGTTTTGTTATTTTTGTCGTCTTAAAAAAATTAAGGTTTAAAAAACAATTGAAAAAAGTTTTTAATTTTTTTTTAAGTTCCAGAAAAAAATATATTTAATATTTTTATTAACAAATTAATCAATAAGATTTATTTTATAATTTGTAATCAGTTTTCTATAAATATTTCAAGTAACGAATGTTGCAACAAAATTGCTTCTACTTGAAGAAAATTTTAAGCACCAACATTCCAAATAGAGATTAGCAAAATGCATAATTTTTCATGATTATTGTAAATATATTGTTTATTTAGCACAATAAATCAATACTGAGAGACACAGGATATCCATAACCACTATTTCCGTTAAGCTTTAAATAATATATTATAAAAATAGTTTCCACAAATAGAGGGGGTCTTTTAAAAACATTATTTCTAGAGGCTACTATGAAAACCACCAAATTATTTACTTAAAAAAGTATTCTTTTTATTTAAAAATTTTTTTTATAAGTTAAGGATTAAAAACTATTTTAAAAATAGTTTTTAGAAGCTGAGATTTTTTAATAAAAAATTTTTTCAAATTTTATTTTTGAGTTTTGTTTACAAAACTCGAAAACCTGTTACAAAAAATGATTGTTTAACAAATGTTTCTTTTATCTTTACTTTCTTTTTTGTTATAAAATTATGATAATGCTGACATTTAAAATACAGACATACTTCTAGTATTTATGTTTTTGTATCTCTGTGCGTGTGTTAGAAATTGTTCATCAAAAACTTTATTTAAACTCATACAAAAAAAAAACAGAAGATGCAATACTTTTCTAAGTGTGAATTTTCTTGAAACGTACACACACACAAAAATTCAAGCAAAAGAAACTTTTGGAAAAAGAAAGAAAGACCATATGAGTTACACATGCCTGGCATTTAAACATGTTGCATAAAAAATTGTAAAATAAAAATTAAAAGTTGTGCTTTAGTTCACAATTTAACCAAAAAGAAACAACAAGAAAACAAAGCAAAAAAGCACAAATAAATAGAAAGAAATGCAACAAAACTTTAAATATTTTACAAGTTTATCAGTTACGCCAAAGAAATGTTGTTTCATGTGTCATTTTGACAGCTGTTCATACACAGCAAAGAAATAGCTGATGGCTCTCTATCTCTATCTAACAGGAAGGCAAAGATGTTGTAAAACTAAGAAAAATGCTTTGTGGCAGTAAGTGGCTAATATGTGCTCTTACTCTTAAAGAGAAAAAGAAAGAAAAATTTCTTTAAGGAGTTAAAGAAAGACTTAACAAATTTAGGCTTATAAAACATATTGTCAGCGTTGCCACATATCAATGTTTACGTCACGCCCAAGGCACTCATAATCAGGCCTATTGTGTAAGCGTTGACTTGGGAAAATTCGGCATTACCTACTTGTTAGTTAGCTTTTAGTTAACTCCTAAAAAATGGCTATGAAAGGAGTTCTTTTGTAGCGAAAGCATTGGTGTCTTCTTTCATTTTCTAAAATATTTCCATTTTCTATAAACACACTACAAATGGCTATGGCCATTGCAGACAAAGGCAGTAGGCTTTCATTAGGCTTGTAGCCATTACTATTCATTCATCTTAACAATCATCCGTATGTAAGAGTAGATTTCTCACACCACAAATTAAATTGTTAATTTTCTTAACTTTACCTTTAGCTTTCTTTTGTTTGGCCACTTTAACTTAAAGAAATGTAAGAAAAAGGGGAGCCATATATCACAAGACACATTTCATTTGCAGTCGAAACGCACGAAACGGAAGTTGTTTAAATAGATTATCTGTGCTGTGCATGTTGTTTCTTTGTAAAAATGAAATAAAATAAAAATAGATTTGTAATTGGAAGGCGTGTATTGAAAAAACCTCTTTTATTTTCCACTTTTTTTCTAGTCTTTTGCTTAATATTTGGCGTTGAAGTCTGCTCTACTCTGCTGTTTGCCAAAATAGAGAGAAAAAAAAGCGTATTGAGTTGTGAAATTGAATAGAGATTGTAAATGTTCGGCGAAATTATAACCGGAAAACGGAAGGGGGCCATTAAGTGATGCCAATGATTAGTGAGTGTAGAAAGGAAATTATAGATTTCCAGCCCAAGTCAGACAAGCCATATAAAATTTGCAATGAATTTGAAAATAAAACTAAAGCAATCTATCGAAGCTTGTTAACTGCTTAATGGATTTTCCACATAAATCAAATAGAAAAAATCTTAAAAATAAAATAAATTAAGACACAAGTTAAAGAAAATTTTCTTTAAGCAAAAAAGAAAAATTAATTAAAGATTAAAGAATTTCAGACAAATTTTTTAAGATTTTGTATCATTTATTTAAAAAAAGTAAAAAAAAAAATTAAATTTATTAAAGCAAAATTATTATACACGGCAGCTTTGCTTTTCTTCGAACTAAAGCTGAACCTAAGAAGGATATTTTTATTGCGTATAACCGTTGCGAATTTTAATCAAGAAATTTTAACAGCGAGGCATAAAATTTCTCAATGTGTATTTGCCCTGCTCTGCTTTCATAAAGGGAAATAATTATTTTAGTCAAAATTTTGCTCATAATTATTATTTCAATTTAAAAATTGACTTTAAAATAATTAGTATGCAAATCACAAAACATTTTCTTACCCCCCCAAAAACCTGTCGCACCGAGAAAATCAATTAAAAAAATTGTTTAAAAGACACATTAAATCCTTAAAAATAAAACCTTAAATTTTCTTTTAGAAAAAAATACCCCAAAATGGTAACAACGTGACTTTACTAATTAAAACTGAAAAGCAAGAGGAGGGTGGGAGTGGAATGGTTTTATTTAATTTCATGCTTGATTGACAACACTTAAAAATGCTGCAATTCAATTAAAATTAACAAGCCTAAAATAATACTATCAAATTAAGCACAACCTTCAAAAGAAGGTCTACCAACAAAAAACAATTAAAACGCTATTGATATTTAGACGTTTTAAATTACACAAAAATTTTAATATTTTTTTGTTGTGAAAAAAAAAACTGTTTTTTTTTTATTAAAGATTTTTGGTTTCCCTTTTAAAATTTCAAGTGATTGTGGGCTGCTCTTTTGATGTGTGTGTGCCGCCTTGTGGTCTGAATAGAGTAAAAAAAAACAGAGAAATTATTGAGGCAAAATGTTGTTGTTATTATTGTTTAAACATCAAACGGAAGTGTGTCCTTATTGTTAACAAAACGTCTTATTGACACTTTGGCTTTTCCTTTGGTGTTTTAATATTTTTTTTCCTCTCTGTTGCTGCTTTGCACAATAAATACTAGTCAGTCATTTTTGTTTTTGTTTTTTTTTTAATTCTCAAGTGATTTTTAATGAAGCTTTTACAAATATTCAGTGAATTATTTTGATGATTAAGAAAATCCTGAAAAAAAGCAATAAAAATTGTTTTTAAAATCCATAACTGATCCTAAAAAAAAAATTAAGGAAATGAGGTTTTCAAAGATTTACCACAATTTAAGTGAAATCATTAAATTAAATATTTCAGTTAAAAATTTTACTCGTTTTAATAAATTAGTTAAATTAAAATTAATTATAACTTAAATTTTTTAATATCAATTGTCAATCGCTATTAATATTTGCAAGAACGCTCCATTGCGGGAGAATACTATACAAGGGCAAACAATAAATTCACATGGAGAAAGCGTGGTGAATAAAAAAGTTCTCTAGGTCCTAATAGTCCTAATTAAATTTAATATAATTTTTTGTTTTAATTTAACAAAGAATTTTAGTCAATATGATAATTTTTTTATTAAAATTTAAAGCAATCATTTTATTAAATAAAATTTTAATCAATACTATAATATTTTTAATTAAAAATTTTAATCAATATAAAAATTTTCTTAATTAAAAAATATGATCATTTCTCAATTAAAAATTTTAATTAATATGATAATTTTTTAGTTAAAATTTTAATCAATATATTTTTTTTATTAAAAATTTGAATTTTATCTTTTCTTAACTAAAAATTTTAATCATTAAAATAATTTTTTTAATTAATAATATAATTTTCTTAATTAAAATGTTTAATTAATATGATAATTTTCTTAATTAAAATGTTTAATATGATAATTTTCTTAATTAGAAATCTTAATCGATATGACAATTGTCTCAATTAAAAATTAAATCAATATGATAATTATTTTAATTAAAAATTTTAATCATTAAAATATTGTTTTTAATTAAAAATTTTAATCAATATGAAAATTTTCTTAATTAAAAGTTTTAATTAATATGATCATTTTCTCAATTAAAAATTTTAATTAATATGATAATTTTTTAGTTAAAATTTTAATTAATATGATCATTTTCTCAATTAAAAATTTTAATTAATATGATAATTTTTTAGTTAAAATTTTAATCAATATAATAATTTTTTTATTAAAAATTTAAATCATTAAGATAATTTTTTAATTAGAAAATTTAATCATTAAAATAATTTTTTTAATTAAAAATTTTAATCAATAGAATAATTTTCTTAAATAAAAATAAAATTTTTTTCATTAAAAAACTTAATGAATATATTTTTTTTGTAAATTTTTTATGATTAATTTTATTATTTAATTAAAACTTTTAGTTTTTATTGCATTTCAACATTATTACTTGATTTTGCATTAAAAAAAATCCATCATTTAAGCTCTACACTATTTTTCTAGTTCATTTTTGTTTTATCTAATTTTTTAGCCCTATTTAGCATTTTAAATTAATACAATAAAAAAAATTTAAATCTACCAAAATGTTTTTTTTTTATTATTCTCATATAAAAAGTAATTTAGAACCAATGTCCTCTCAATGTTTGTTTGTTTTTGCCACTTTTTCTTTGCCATTTTTAGTCTATTATAAATATTTTTTTTTTTTTGCTAAAATAGTAAAATTGTGCAATGTTGTTGTTGAGCACACTTTAAGTTTAGATTTTTGATATTTTATTAAAAAAAATGTGTTATATTCAGCATTTTGCTCTCCTTTTATTTTGTGGCCTTAACAAAAAATTGTTTATTATTATTTTTCATTTTTTCTTTTCTACATACGAGTATCTGCTATGCATGAACTCGTTTGCTTGTTTTATATTTCTAATGGTAAAAAGTCAATAAAAATTTACAAACTTTTCTAATATTTTTTTTTTTTTTTTTGCTTTTTGTACAACAATTTTTAATGAAAATAGTTTTATGCCTACACAATCCAAGTGAAAAAAATCCACAAAAAATAACCAGCATTTTAGAAAATCAGCAAAAATTAACAGAAAAAAAATTGAAGGAAAAAAGCATGAGAAAGAAAAAATCAAAAACGTTAAGCATTGCAGCAAATATTGACAGGCATAAAGAATAAGCAGCAAAATACCAACAACAGCAAATGGATGTAGAGTTTTTATTCATGAAATGTATTCACAAGTGATTGTACACACACACATCAACTCTTTTACAAACTGGGTCGTTTAACCACTAAATTTTTTTCTTTATTTTTTTAATACAAAAAAAAATTATTTGTACCAACTAAAGTCATTATTTGTTGCATGTAGGGGTTTATTTGTGGGCATGTGTGTGTGTGTAGTTTCGAGTGGTTCTATGTTTAAGTATGTAATCCTGCATTATTTTTTTTATACCCTTCACTGTAAGTAAGAAGGGTATATATAACTTTGTGATTCTACACCGTACATGGGACACCCTATAAAGTATATATATTCTGAAAATTTTTAAGCTGTCATGTGCGTCATGCTTTGTCCACACAAAGAAAGTGTATGTGTGTGTGTGTATTGTTTTTAATGCCTTGAAAATAATAGAATTACAAATACAGATTTCTTTATGAAAGAGAATTTTTTCGATTTTTTTCTTTAATTAAATATTTTGACTTAAAAATGTTGTATAAATGCTTGCAAAATTAAATGAAAATAAATCTTTTCGAATTTCTAATTAATATCTTTCTTAGAATTTCTTTTTTTATTACTCTAAATATTGAGTGCCTGCAGACATTTTATTGGTATTAAAAATGAATTTCTCAGACAGGATTATTTCTTAGAACTCGTTCATTTTAGTTTCTTGAACTGAAATTAATTATTTATTTTCAGATTAATAAAAAAAATATTAATATTTGTCATTTATTTTTTATAACTTCTTAATTGTAAGTTTATATCCATATGTCGCTCCAATAATAAATAAATAAATTTTTATATATAATATGACCTTAAGCTTAATAAATTAGTCGTTTCAATTTCATCATTTTTTGAAGTGACTAAAGATAAATATATTTAATTATATATGTTTTAACGTAACTCCTTACGTTCTTTAGTATTTGTAAATATTTTTTCAGTATTTATGGCATATTTATCAAATACGCTGACTCTCTAAGATTTTTACTAATTAGTAAACGAACTACAAATATTAGGGGATAGGACATATATCATTTTAAACAAGAGGTCGTCTAGATTTGTAATCTACCGCCAAAATACTCAGAAGTTTTTTTTTTTTGAAATTTCCATAAACCCCAGTACAGGATTTTGGCAGTTTCCGTTTTGCATCATAAAAAAAAACTACGAATTTTTCAGACAATCTTAAAACACTTTCTGAAAGTTTAGAACCTACAGATTAAATTACTTTTTGATTTTGGTAATCTTCATGAGCAAAATCATAAATGGTACTTCGGCAAAGTGGGGAATTGTAAAAACCCCTCAAAGAAACAGCACTGGGGTATATAAAAAATTTCAAAATAATCCAAAGCAACTTCTGAAAGAACCATAGAAGAGTGCTAGATGGGACATATATTTTTTTAAGAGGAGGTCGTGTAGATTCGTAACCTACTGCCCAAATACTCAGAAGTTATTTCGAACTATTTTTAAAATTTTTTTTTTAAATTTCCATATACTCCAGTGCTATTGGTATCAGGGATTTTAGTGACTTTCGAACAAGCCGCCTTAAAAAGAACAAATTTTTCATTCATTTAATAAGATAATTTAGAAGAGATATAGAAACAAAATGTTTTAAGTGTATGATGTTTTTCTTATGTTTTTTGTTTGTTGTGGTGGTCTGATATTTCATTTCTTTCAAATAAATTCTGTTTTTAAGTAAACACGAGTACATTCATTCGCTTATTTAAAGTCAACATTTCATTAAATTTCCACTGCAGTTGTTTTTTTTTTTCTTCTTCAGCAAATTTTTATTAAGATCCTTTTGCTGTTAACAAACCAATAGAATTTCATTCACTACCCCTTGTGCAAAAAAAATTTTACTTTTGCCAAAGTCTGCTAAAAAGGGCACTTTGCTTTTGTAACATTTAAAAATTGCTCTAAACAAACTTTTGTTTTTTAATTTTTTTAAATGATTTATTGACATTTTGAGTTAAATATTGTAAGAAAATAATACGGCAAGTCCTTAGCCAAAGAAAATTCTTTCTTTTTTTGCTAAATAAACACAATAAAATTAATCTCTTAGGATTTGAAAACATTATTAATACAAAGTAAACGGCATTGAAAATATTAAACAATGATGATGGAAGACATCAACTTTTGCTTTTGTTAAAGACAATTGAAAAAGGATATGTTTTTTATCGTTTTTAATTTCTTCTACAAATATTTGTTGGACACTTAAATTATTACACATCAATACACTATGTGCTACAGCATTTAATAAGCAAAAACCTGTAACATAAGTTAAGGGGTGTTGCAAGTTTTAAAAATAAAGCATATTTTAAGGGTTGTTAAAACTCTTTTTTTTTTTTGTTTCTTTTTATATGATTAGCTAAGGAATTTCTATAGCCAAAAAAAAACTAATAATTTAAATTTATTTTAAGACTTGAAAAATTTAAATCAAAATTTATATTTTGCTGTTTTTTTTTATTTTTATATATTTTTTTTTTGTTATTGGTGTTTTGCGGCTGTTTTATATTCAATATTTTATAAGCCAAGCAAAAGTTTTCTTTTTCTTCTATTTAATATTTATACAAACAAGTATTTGTTGCTCTATGCGTTAACACCTCTAGACATTACACATGGTTTATGGTTTTCAGCTGCTGTTTGTTGTTGTTGTTGTTATTGTTATTGTAGTTTATTGCTGAACGATAACTTGGAAAACACTTGTTAAAGGAAACGGAAGTGGCAAACTAAGGTTATATTTTCCTTAAACACTTGAAGACACAATCCAATCTAAGCAAACACACACACACACACACACTTACACATAAGCAAACACATACAATTTGTATGTGTAACTAGGTACGCAAAACTCTTATCCTGTTGCTTTTTATTTACCAGGAAAGGCATAGAAATTTTGAGAATATGTTGTTGTTATTTAAATCAAAAAAGAAAAAAAAAAAGCTTCTTAAACGACAAGAAAATTATAATTGTTGTTGTTTGTAGGGTGTAAAAAGGTGTAAAAGAAAGGTAAAACAACGTGTTAGGAGTTGAGTTTGTAAGCATTCATTGTGTATGTGTTTGTTTTTTATATTTTTAAGCTATAAAACGGCTTCGACTTTAAGACGATTTATTACCCGGGCAACATACGAAAAATACCACCAACATCAATGAGGCAAAAATTAAACAATGCAAAAGATTAAGTGCAGATTTGGGACTTTATCTGCTTGTGCCATAAATTGGTATTTAAGGATACCCCACAATAACTAACAAACAATACGTCACACATACATATACTCGTTTTAAGGCTGAGAAAATTTCTCATTTATTTTTAACTAGCCCACACACATACATGGATGGGATGTTATTTAAAAACAAGTGAAGTTTAATTTTTTTTATTTTAAGAAAAGGAAGACAGAGAATAAAAGTTGTTAAGGCATTAGTGCGATCTCATATGTGTGTGTGTGTGTGTGTGTATTTATTTAAGTGAGTTATTGTAGTTGTCATTGTCGTGGTTTATTGGTTGTGTTTGGGAGAGTAAACTCTGGCTTTGCAAGAGGTTAGTCTAAGAAGGTTTTCAAAACTACTAAAACACTTTTAGTTTCAATAAGTCTTTACGAAAATAGTCAATCTTAAATTAAATTCACTTACACTTTTCGCTCAACCCTCGCACCACCTAAAGAGCACTCTCATACTCTCTCACACATCCATATGTTCGCATGTATGTGTTTAGTTGCTTTTTCTTCATTATTACATACTTTAATAGATATTTGTTTAATATTGTTGCCAGGAAAAAGTTTCTCAAGTGTGTTTCGTTTGTTTGTATAGGCATGTGTGTGTGTATTCGCTTATTATTTTTTTGTCCTTGTATCTTATAAATTATTCTCTTGTAAGTTGGCTGTTGTGTAGTCTTCCAGCATCAGTTTTAAGTTTTGTCTTTAGCCACAATTACATGATGTTCTTTAGCAAAATACAAAAAAAAATTCTTTTTTCTTTGTATTTGTTTTGCTGTTCGAAAGCAACAAAAACTTTTTAGTTTCTTTTGATTTTTTTATATTAACCAAGATTAATTGCAATTGTTGTTCGAACATATGTTTTTTTTCCTTTCTTACTTACTTTTGTGTTTTCTTTTTTTCTTACCTTTTGTAAGAAATCTGTAAATGAACTCGGCAAATAGTAAGAAAATTGACAATTAAATTATGGTGTGTACATGTGTGTGTGTGTGTGTGTGTAATAAAGTTAAAGGTAAAGTTTTCAATAGAGATGGAGATAAAGC
Source organism: Thelaira solivaga (assembly GCA_947397855.1). Lineage (NCBI taxonomy): Eukaryota > Metazoa > Arthropoda > Insecta > Diptera > Tachinidae > Thelaira > Thelaira solivaga. Next base: position 1,206,877 of record OX377612.1, on the reverse strand, counting down.
AATTGAAATTAATAGCTACATGTGTAGTGTGTGAGTTGGGAAATTATGAAATTTATTAGTTCAGGAATTCAAGAAAAAAAAACAGAAAAAAATTATTTTAATTCGAAAGAAACACACTGCAAGAGATATACAAATTCAAGGATTTTCTTTTCGTAGGGAAATATAGTTCCCCAATAGTTAAGCTTTGAAAACATAAGCCACTGAGTTGCACATTTGAGTTCATTTCATTCGCTTTATTTTAAAGACCTTTTAAATATCTTAAAGTTTTGTATAAGCTTGACTTATTTCCTATTACTGTCTTATTTGCCAGGGCAATTACATGTTTATACATTTTTTTTCCAGTTTACGGTAATTAAAGCTTACTAATAGGACAGTTTATTCTACATGATTACCTCTACTAGAAATTTTTACTCCACCCAGTTACTTAAAAAAAATTTAAAATTAATAAAAATATTATTACAAAATTGCTTTCTTTTTAGATAATTTAGATAATCCAAAGTTTTATCTCTTCCTCTCTGAGTCGATAAATCTTTTTAATGAATACGTTGAGTTTGACTTCATTATAAAAATAACGTATGAGCCGCTTTTGAAACCAATGAACTGAATGGATACTTTTTTGTGTAAGAAAAAAAAATTTATAAAAATGTGTTTTTTTATGCATTCAACTTATCAGATAAAGTTTTCTATATTTTCTAAAATTTTTTTCTCTTTCCTTTTCTGCCATTCTATACGCAACATAAAGTATTAAAAATCTTAAGAAAATTATTGTGTCTAAGGTTATAGTGTAACATTTAATGATGTTACAAGTAAACGTGCAAGTAATGTTGTTCAGACTAAGAAGGTTTATCGATTAAGGTGGCCATATTTAGAAACAAATTTATTTGTATTTCAATTAATATTTACATTTATTTAAATTTTTTATTTCTTAAAAAATACAAATTTTTATTAAAAATTTTTTTTGCTTTATAAATTGCCAAGAAAAAATTTAATTTTTATTTTTTTATTAAAAAAAAACATTTTTTTTAAGTCAAAATAATTGACACCAGACCGGGCTCCTTATTTTCTAGTTCTCTGCTATAAAGGCCACCTGTTTTCTATAAGAAAAACCTATTTTTATTTCATCTTTTTGTTTTTATCTTAGTATATCTAAAGTGTATTTAATAATTAAGTTATTATTGACTGAAATACACAAACTTCTTCTTATTAAAAACACATATAATCTCCAGTAGTTAATGAATGGGTGGGTGGCTTTCAAAGCAGTATGAGCTTATATTTCCTAGTTGATGATTATTTTTTAATAGTGACATGATTACTTTTAAGTAATCGCTGCTACTCAATGCCTTGTATGTGAGTAATCAATACGGTCAAAGTTTTTTTTTATAAAAAAAAATAGCGCACAATGTCTCATAAGAAAGAATTTTACTACTATCGAAATAAACTTTTGATTTAAAAAAAAATAATTTCAATTTTAATTTCATTAAAAAAAAAATTTTATTTACAAAAATTTACACAAAAAAAATTATTAAAATTTTTATTTACAAAAAAGAAAAAAATATTCAGTCCTTCTAAAGGAAATAATTTTAAAATTTCGATAGACATAAGATAGACAGCGAGGTCGAAGATTTAAAATCTGGGCAAAAATAATCATAGTAAAATAAATACTTTCACCTAATCTGGTCCCGTTGTGTGCTCGATAATTTGGGCATCTTAAAGCAAAGAGCTGGAGAAAAATGTTATAAATACAGCTCTGAAAGTATTGAGTCACTGCTCAAGTACTTGCTATTCTATACTATACCCCATACTTGATCAACACTAGGTTATTACAACATAATTTTACTATTCAATTTTAATTTTTAATGTGGATGCATGCGTGTGTTAGTGTTGTGGCAAATACTAAAACCTTTTTTATATCCAAGTGCCAATTCAAATATTATCTGCTTTCATCTGTAATTTTTCTTTATTTTTATTATTTTTCCTTTCCTTTCGTTTTTTTTTTTTTTTTTTTTTTTTTTTTTTTTTTTTTTTTTTTTTTTTTTTTTTTTTTTTTTGCTCAGCAGCTAACAAAAGCTTTTATGATGATTGTTTAATATAAGAATGGCAAACTTGTGTACAAACATAAAGATTATCTTGAAAGAAAAAAAAGCATATGCTTGTGAGTTAGTGGGAGAGGAGAGCGCTTCCACGTAGAGAATCTTAACCATCCAGTTTGCCATTGAGTTGATAGTTAATCATATAAATCATTTTCTTTCTTTGCTGTTTTTGTTGTTGATTTATGTGATTTTGCTTCTTTTTTTTCATAAATGCGTTAAAGGAATACAAAAGCTTGTAATCATCTTAAGAAAACTAAACTTGAACTCCTTTTGAACAAAAAAAAATCTATATAAAATTGAGTGGCATGTATTGCTTTCACTTCTTTTTCTAATACGGTGAGAACAACAACAAAAATATCATATAAATTATATTGACATGATTAAGTGGCGCCCAGGCCAATATATACACGCACCCACCCTCCAGTAAAATAATCATTTCGTTATGAAATAATTAACAAACGTTTAGCTTATTAAGCTTAAGGTTGTATTTAAAAAATGTATTTATTTATTAATGAAGTGAAATATCAGTGCTGTTACTCTGAGGGATTTTAGCGACTTCCGGACGAACCATAGAAGATTACGCAATGGCACACATGTTATTTTAAAGGGGAAACTGTTTAGATTTATAATCACCGCTCAATTACTCATAAAATATTTTGGATTATTTTTAAATTTTTTTTCAAATTTCCATACTGTTGTTCTCAAGGATTTTGGCAGTTTCCGTTTTGCATCATAAAATAAAAACTAGGAATTTTTCAGAAAATGTGAAATCACTTTTAGAAAGTTTAGAAGCTACGGATTAAATTCCTTTTTGATTTTGGTAATTTTCATGGGCAAAATCAGCAATGGTACCTTGGTAAAGTGGAGAATGGTAAAAATTTCTCAAAGCCACAGCACTGGGGTATTAGGAGATTTAAAAATTTTTTTTTAAAATAATCCAAAGCAGTTTCTGAGTATTTTGGCGATCTAGACGATCTCCCCTTTAAAAAAATGTATGCCCCTTCTCGTAATCTTCTATGGTTCGTGCGGAAGTCGCTACAATCCCTCAGAGTAACAGCACTGCTTTTTTCACCCCATTAATAAATAAATAAATTTTTTAAATACGACCTCAAGCTTAATCCCTCAGATTATAAAATTTTTTGTATTTTTTTTTAAAATTGAAGAAGAACATGGAAAGTGAAAAATACAAATATTTCCCTGACACAGTGAAGGGTATATAAGAGCTGAATTTAATTTGTTTTTTTCTTGCTTTTAATTTGCTTTTTGTGGGCTAATAAAACCGAGTGCTAGAAAAATAATGTTTGGCAATAATCTTTGTGTTATTTCATACAAAAACTAATTATATTCATAATGACAAAACATGATAATACATAAAAATATGAAACTAAAAGAAACTCTAGAGCAATATAAAAGTGAAAATGGAAGAGGAAGGATTTAACTCTTAAAAGGCCACTTAAAACAACTAAAATAATAAAGTTGGCTGAAGTATAAAGGAAGAGAAGAGAGAAGATTGTTTAAAACTGTGAGACGAAAAGTCTGGGCAGAAATTATCACATTCCATATCATATGAAAACTAGTGAAACTGAAATTGATGAGGCAAGCGTTTCTTAGCTGTCAAAAAAAATGTGGAGGAAAATCTAATTTATAAGTGAAGTTGGCTGCAAAACAATTTTTTTTTTTTTTGTTTTTGACCAGTAATGACATTTTAGCGATTTTTTGTGTATTTTTGGGCTAATTACTTCTAGCTTTAGCTAGTTTTTTAATCTAGAGTTTTTTTGCTCTATTTTTAGTGGGTTTCAGTAAACATCGCCAGCGCTCTTATTTATACAGAAAAAATTACGAGCAAAATTTTATGTTTTATTTTATTATTTTTTTTTTCAATCAAGTCTATTGTTTTCATATGATATTTTGTTTCTGTTGATGTTCGCTGTGAAAATGTTTTTTTCGTATTAAATGAGTGTTTGGTTTTACGAATTCTGTGATGGGTCTTATTTCAGTGAAAGAATTGAATGTAATTTCGTAATTAAAATAGATTTTTAGTTTTTTCTGTGAGAGTATGATGCTTTAACATAAATGCTGGACTGTTTGTGTTTTTTTATTTAAAAAAAAATGTTGAAAATATCAACATAATTTGCTTGATATCAAAATCGAAGTTTAGGCCTCTAATTTATTGAACATTAAGGGGGAGTATCCCCTAGCCTGTTGTCTCTTGTACCGACTTATTAGCATCACTTTTTTCTTTCGTTCATTTTAACACATTTAATGGGTTAATTTTATAATCATAATTATTAATATTAGTTTATTAAATATGCTTTAATGACATTTATTTATGTTACAATGTACTAACGCGACATGTGCGGTTCATTTTCACGCACTTACCTCATGCACAGACAAACAAACTAACATAATTTCCGTTAGTTATAGCTCATAAATTATTAGCATACATCCATATGAATAGCTTTAGCTAAGAAAAAGAGTAGCATGCTTTCAGGCAACGAGTTAAAGTTTGTAAAACAAAACCTGCTTGTTATGCAAACAATTCTGATACTTAAAAATGCATAAGATTTTTCATCTGAGAGAGAGAGAGAGAGAGAGAGAGTGAGAGATGTAAGTAATTATAAATAATAAACAGTCGCCATTAGGGATTAAAGATTTTCCAGCCATTAATTTTGCATTTTAATAATTAATAATTTTTGTAAAATTTTATATTTAAAATTAGAAAACCAATTTATTTTTATGGCTTTTTTTTATAATAAATAAACATTTAAATTGCCTTATTACAACCATAAATCAAATATTCACAATTATTTTGAATTTTATGGCTTCAATTTTTTAAATAATTTTTTTTTTTTCTGAAGAACAGTAACTATAGATAAACGGATGTTTTCGAATAACATACAAATAAATTTTTATGTTCAATTAATGTTTGCTGGTGTTTACTGTTGGTTCTCTTTTTTTTTTTTTTAAATGAATATTGGAAGCACTTTTAAAAGTGTATAAAGTGTGCAGTGCCTGTTGCCAAGGTGAACATAATTCCAAAGCCAATGATGAGTTGCTGGGTTAGAGGAGACTAAGCAAAGTTGTATAAGTAAATGTGCTTGCTAAGAAGTTTCTTATTTGCCATTAAGTATTATTATTATACATTGCACTCAAGCAGACAACATTAAAATTTTATTTTAATGTCATCGAGCGCTGATTTACTACTACGCCTTTTTCTATACTCGTATGCTTAAAGAGTGAGCAAGAGTGGCTGTATTCTTGCTAAAAGCTGTTACTTTAGCAGACAAGTAAGTGACTTTTTTTCCTTACTTCCTTCTCTGCCTACTCAAATACAAAATTTGCTATGGTTTCTACTTTTTATTCCAACAAACATAATTTTAATAATATTTTATTGCTTCAACTGTTTTTTTTCTGTTCATTTCTTAACTTACCTCACAGATTCTGCCGGTAAAATTCGAAAGATAGGTAATAACAATAATAAAAACCAACAAAAAAAAAATAAAAATAAAAATGTGAACCAAATTTATACTTTATTTTCAAACTTAAATCATTTCAAAGAAAAACCTGATGCACAAAATAATATTCTTGCTTTGCATTTTCTCGCCTCTCAGGAAAATGTTTTTTATAAATTTTTGCTGTGTTAAGCAATAACAATTTAAAACGCTAAATTAGTTACAAAACAGACAAATAGACAACAACAACAACTACATATAACAATAATAATGTTATTGAAAAAGCAAATACAGCAGCATGTCTGGCAAATAATTGAAGTTTTTTGTTAGTGAAGAGTGTATTGTCTGTCTGTCTGTCTGTCTGTCTATGATGATGTGGCAAATAATGAAATGGTAGATAAAAACCAACATTAATTACCGACAATTACTTATTGTTACAATTGATACCATGACGCTGCTAAAATTGTAATCGTAGAAAAGAAATTGAACTTAACTTTATATTTGGTAATGGCAAAATTAACACACTGAGAAACAAGGAAGGAGTTCGTATTCCCTCTAGGAAGCAAGTAAAAAATTTATTTCGAGAAAACTTAAATCCTCTTTCACTTAGGTTTTTTTTTTTTTTTTTTTTTTTTTTTTTTTTTTTTTTTTTTTTTTTTTTTTTTTTTTTTTTTTTTTTTTAAAGCTCAAAATGAAATATTCGATTTTAAATTATTAAATTTCCTTTACAAAAGCTTTTTAATTAGTTACTTTAGGAATCTATCTCTTTCCTTTTTATTTTTTGTTCTGTGTTATCATTATGATATATTGCTTGTTATACTTTCCTAACATTTTTTATGACAACTACCAATTTTCCAATTTCTTTGGAACCGTTTTTCTTGCACTGCACCCTCTGAAATTCAATATTTCTTTTTTTCGTTACTTTTTTTAATTGTTTTTCATAGTGAAAGAGCTTGTTTGCTACAATTTTCTTTATTTTTAATTATCAAAAATGCGTTAATGATAATTTTTTTTAATGACAAACGTGTTTATTTATGGCCAAACTTCCGCTTTTGCTGTTTGTAGTCCTTCGGCTTCTTAATTTTTGGCTGGTTGGATAATTTATGTTGAACAAACACAAAGTCTATAAAAAAATGTTTGTGTGTGGTTGGGTGGGTGTGTATGTACTGGCTTTTGTTGTTGTTGAAATTTTATTAATTACAAAAAATTGTTTTATATCTTAAAGGAAACCTCTAATGTTTTGGTATTATTGCTGCTGTTGCCATAAATCTTAAAATAACACACTTGAGTGCTTATAATGACATTTTTTTTTTCAAAATTAAAAAAAAAATGTTGGGAGTAAAATTTTTAAAACATTTTTCAATTACAAGCAAATATTTGTTTGGCTGAACCATTAAATAAATACAATGTGTGTGGTTGTATGACTGGCTGTATCTAACTCATACTTCTGCCTGGTTTTATATGTTTTTCTTTATAAAAAAAAAAAACAGTTTGTACTTTCAAAGATATTTTGCATATTTAAAGCCTTTTACGTTTAATACTTTTGTTTTTGTTGTTGTTGTATGCTTCTTTCTTTTAGATTGTGTAAAGAAAATTAAAAGTATTTCTTGAATTATTGTTAATGATGATTAAAAAAATGTTGTCATCACCTTACCTTCTTGTAAATTTTTTTTTTTCTTCTTTATTTTCACTTAATTTTTGTGCATTAAAACTCCCTGCTTCAACCAACCCCCGTGTGTATTTTCCTTGCGTATGATAACTTTCATGCATAATTTTTAATGCCTCTTCCAGATAGAATATCTAACGTGTCGTAAGCCATACATACGAGTACATACGTCAAGTAATTTTTTCTAATAATAAAAATTGTTTTTAAACGTGTGTTGGTTGGAAACATAGAAGAATAATTTTTATATTATTTTTGGTATTTAGGGAATTTGTTTTTGAATTCTGCATTTTCTTATAAAAAAAAAGTATCAACATGAAGGTTGAGTGAACTTTCTTTACGTAAAGTTTAAGGGTTTCACAAATACTTGGCTTTAATAAATTTAATTAAATAAATTATGGCAGATTCTCTAAAATAAATGTGTAAAAATGGGTTTTACTGCTGGAAGAATTTTCAATAATGGATTTCACTCTCACATGTAAAGTTCATCCTTTTGGATAAAAAGTATAATTTCCTTAAACTTCGAGCCTAAAAGTCTCTTTTAAACTTTCACATAGAGTTTTATGTAAAGAATCAAAGGTGAAAGTAGAATTAGAACTAAAATAAAAACTAAAATTACAATTATATCTAGAAATAGATTTAGAATTAGAACTAAAGCTGGAATTAGGAACAGGAACAAGCCACCTGGCCATTTCAGCCAGAATAATAGACCTTTTGTGACTTGTCTGCCACTTCAAACTCTGATAACAAAATCTCTGTTTAAAGAAAACCAACGAAAATTTTTATGGAAAAAATATTTTTATTTATTTTCTAAACGACACCACTGTAAGAACTTTGTTCATAAATCCTCAATGAAAAATGCATTGTTTTGTAACCAGTTGGACGTTTCATTCTATCAATGAAATATTTTATTACTTCAATAAATTAATTCATTAAAAATATTTCATCAATTCAACAAAAACATTTCATTATTTCATTAAAAATATTTCATTAAATCATAAAAAATATTTCATTAATTTAATTAAATAACTTTATTGCTTCAATTAATTGAAATAATTTCAGAAATTCAACAAAATAATTTCATTAATTCATTAAAAATATTTCGTTAATTCAATGAAAATATTTCATTAATTTAATGAAATAACTTAATTGATTCAATTAAATAATGTCATTAATTCAATAAAATAATGTCATTAATTTAAAGAAAACATTTCATTAACTTAATGAAATAACTTCATTAATTCAACAAAATAATTTTATTAATTCAATGAATTAATTTCAGAAGTTCAATGAAATAAATTTATTAATTCATTGAGAATATTTCATTGATTCAATGAAAATTTTTCATTAATTCAATAAAATTCTTTCATTAATTCAATAAAATTCTTTCATTAATTAAACTAAATAATTTCATTAGTTAAATGAATTAATGTCAATGAAATTTATAAATGAAATTTTTTTTTAATGTAGTTGGTAGCCGGCTATGGTCTATGTGTTCAAAGCATTACACTATCAATTTTAAGAATGAAATTACAGTCCCTGTTTAATCTCAGACCTTTCCCTAGAAACCTTACAAATTTGTTTTTTTTTTTAAATATACAATTTATCTGTATTGAGCTTTTAAAAGAAACTCTCCCTGCGAAAAAAATTTCCTTTGTTCCCTTTTACACGTCTTCCTACAGCACTCTCATGTGACACTTATAGTTTTCGCTTCAACACCTTTTTTAATTGCAATACTTTTTGCTTTTTGCTTGGTTTTGTGCTTTTTATTATACAAAACAAATAATAATTAATATTTAAACAAATTTATCATATTTTTATGTGTTCCTGCTCATTAAATTGCTACCTCAAAATGTTTTAAATGGGCTGACGACGACACTCAAACGCTTATGACAATGGCCGCTTCAACACCACATTATTGCTCATATAATCTGCCAAAGATTTCACATTCATACTCAAACATCATCATAATATCATGCATTACAATCCATTGATTCTTGATAATCAACTCGTGGCAGCTGAAAACTTAAATAAAAAAACGAGAGGCAACAAAATCTGTCTGTAATAAATGAAAATCAACAACACAGTGTAGCACTTAATTAAAACCCTCTGCTACTTTCCACACCCAAATCGATCCCCTGCAATTACTCTTGACAAAAAAAGAAAACTGTGACAAACAACAGCAACACGAGCAGACCACCATTATCTACTTACTCACACACACATACGAGTATATACTCTTGCTGTTTGTGTAATAAACATTGTCATTGTCACTTGTTGTTGCCAAAGGTAAGAGGTAGCCAACATTACGATTGCACTTTTTGCCTTAACCCTTTTTTCTCTTTATTGAGAAAAGAAATGCAGTATGAGGCAAGTTTGTGTGAGTGTGTGTGCTTGTGCCTGGTGTCATATCAATGTGTAATCGTAATTGTAATTGAAAAATCATTTGCAATATGCATAATTATCTTTATAGCCACCATACAACACAATCAGATGCAAATTTTATTTAAGCCCTGCCCTGCCCTGCCTTGCCTACTTCATGTGCTTTGAAAATAAAAACACAAAATCATAAACAATCTATAAAATGTTGCTCTTGTAGGCATAGAAGACAACAATTTGTGTCATTGTATATAAGGGAGATTCCCACTTTTGTTATGGGTTTTTTTTAGCATCATTTCAACGCCTGCTGATACTGACACGTTAACAAAAACATCATCAACAGTAATAAATTTTAATTGATTTTTTTTTTTCAATTTTATCGCATAAAAAAGTGAAAAATTAACAAACAGCCAGGAGACAAAAAAATTCACATAGAAATTTCTATTTATTTTTAGCTCAAAATGATTTTGAAATGAGAAAAAATTTTTTTTTTTAATTTGGCCAATTGGTCTGCTTGTTTTTCATTTTTCATTATTTTTCTATTTTTTAAATGAGTTGTCAATGTTGATGGTTAGACTGAGCCCTGCTACCGGTTTGTTACCATCCTTTAGCAGCACAACTACTAGATAATCGCCTCTAGGAACTTCATCTCCCAAGAAATCAACACCGAATTCATAATCTTCAATAATGTACTCGTTCTGTAAAAGAATTTTTTTTTTTTATAAACAAGAAAAAACATTTTCTTAATTGAAGTAACCGACCTTGGGTATGGGACACACAGTTGGCTCGGGTAAATTTGATTTTGTCTTTAAATCGGGATAAATATACTTATCGGTTGAAATATATTCGCAAATGTCCTTTTCCATATTGAAAATTAAAATTCCTTTCATGCGTGTATTCCTGTTGTAGGGAAATACCCTAATGTTGATCTAATCACAAACTCATAAATTAATTCTGCTACTTCTTCACACTTTTACACTTTCTTTCATTCCTACTGCACTTACCTTTTGCTCATTCGCCAAATTTCGATTCAACATGAACGTGCCACCCAACACAAATTTATTGCGTGACTTTTTCTTTAAGCCCAACGTGTCCCACTTTACATACTTCTGATCATATTCGGTGTTTATTTCAAAATTATCTATTTCCACTGTATAAGACTTCTCGGCTGAGCTTCGTGTGGCCGAGCCACATAAAATAATGCCAAATAAAAGGGACAACAGCATTTTGTATGCAAATTACCACTCGCAGCTGTTTTTCAAATATAAAACTCTTTACGTGTGTTTTTGAATTTATATAGAGCAAAATGTTGCCATTTTTGATGCCATTTGTGATTATTTGTTGGCATGCGATATTGATGTTCTTGTTAGTTTAATTTAATTACTGGATTTTGCTGTTGTTTAATAAAAATAAAACAAAAGTTTTCGCCAATTAACGCTTGTTAAACTACTGAATACAAATATTATTATAAGCTTTTGCGTAATTACTATAAAAAAATATAAATTTATTTAATTAATCAAAATTAATCAGCAACACAATAATCATTGCAATTAGATATTCTTAAATCAAACAAGAAATGTAAATTGTAAACCCAATTACAGTTTATATAACTCTCTCCCTCTCTCTCTCTCTCTCTCTCTTTGAACTGTCTCTTTCTCCCTCTAACCTCTCACAACTTTGGTTGTAAGAACCCAAATTGTCCATAGACAAACAAGTTTTTTCTGTGCAACAATCGATATTTGATTAAGCTGCAGTCCAAAATTTATTTTGCTGAATCATATTTTGACTTTATTACTCAATATTCAGAACTAAAACATTCGATTCTCGCAACTAGGCAGAGTTAGGCTATTTTTGTCTGCAAAATAATTTTTTTATATTCAGTTTAAAATTTTTTTTCAGCACAAATTTATTTTTCATGTATAGTTTGAAATATCTCTCACAAAGAGAGACAAAAAATTACACAATTATTCCGAACAAAATTTTTTTTCGGCACAAATTTATTTTTTATATGTAGTTTGAAATATTTTTCATAAAGAGAGACCGAAAATTCACCTATTTATTCCTAACGAAATTTTTTATTACATTTAGTTTGAACAAAACTACTTGTTCCTAACCACTTGTTCCTAACAAAATTGTCACAATTAACAATAAAAACAAAAATATAGCGAAAGCCATAGATCGCTTGACCAACACTATTTTTTTTCTAAAAAAATCCTCCAGTTAGCTGGGTCTGTCGTATTTGAAACCACTATGCAGCTCTGCTCCACATAGTTCTTTGCCAAGTGTTTGAGTTTAATTTTCTTAAAAAAAAATTATTTTAAATTTCGTTTTTAAATTTTATTTATCTCATCATCCTTCCATTTTCATTTTTAATATGCATTTTCATATATACAAACAAACCCATAAAAACAAGATTTATTTTAAACAATTTCCTTGCCACTTCCATTTAAACACTTAAAAACCTGAACAGCAGTAACGACCACAGCAATAATCTACTTAAATGAACCAGAAAATCATTTTTAAATAAATATTTTCTTTTTTCTCCTTTTGTTTTTATGCGTACGTAGTAAATGGAAAATACACAAAATACCCAAATGAAAATTTTATAATTTTAAGAGTAAAACTTGATTTAAATTATGGGAAAAAATTATTGGTTTCATTCACTTGTTTCGTACAAATTTTATTCAGCATAAATATTTTTCTTATATTTGTTACAAAGAGAGACAAAAAATTGAACATTATTTTTTTAATATATTTAGTTTGAAATGTCTCTCACAAAGGGAGAGCTCAAGCTACATACATATGTACAAAAAAAATATTGTAGGGACAAAAATTTTGTTTGAAATAAGTGAATGAATTTTCTGTCTATCTTTGTGAATGATATTTCAAACGAAAAAAAAAATTGTGCGGACAATATTTTTTGTTCGGATTAAGTGGTTGGGTGAATTTTCTGTGTCCTTTGTAAGGGATGTTTCAAACTGAATACAAAAGAAAAATTGTATGGACAAAAATTTTGTTCGGAATAAGCGGGTGAATTTTCTTTTCTTTCATTCAAACTATTATTTGTGCAGACAAAAATTTTGTTCGGAATAATTTAGTTGGTGAATTTTCAGTCTTCTTTGTGAAGGGTATTTCAAATTAAATACAAAAAAAATTTGTGCGGACAATATTTTTTGTTTGGAATAAGTTTGTGGATAAATTTTTTGTCTCCTTTGTAAGAGATGTTTCAAATTAAATACAAAAAAATTTGTACGGACAAAAATTTTGTTCGGAACAAGTGGGTGAATTTTTTGTCTATCTTTGTAAAATTCATTCCAAACTAAATATAAAAAAAATATATAACAAATTTATTCTATTCCCTCTTTCTAAGTCATGTGGCATTGGAAGGGGTAGTAAAATAATAATAAATGACTTGTTAAGGTTCCAAATTTCTTTTTTTAGATTTTTGTATATAATTTTTGTAACTATTGCGTTTTATTTTCCAACTGGTAGCCAGAATTGCTTGAGTATCATTTTATTGCATAAAAATCAACATTTACCAAACAGTTTTTCCCTTTGTTATTGCAAAACAGTATAAACCTATTTTTTAAATAATTTTTTTTTAACAGAAACAGCCATTTACAATAATAATGAAATGTTTGTGTCTGTGTTGGTGTTTGGGTTTGTGTTGTTGTTGTTTTCATTTGCTTTTTTTTCCACCAATTTTTAAATGAACCCTTTCATATATAAAATTATGGATAAAAAAATAAATAAAATGTGTGTCCTTATGCCAGAGTGTTTGTGTATGTGTATATGTGTGTCTGTGTTGTTTTTATATGAAAGATATATAAATATATTTAAATAAAATAACCACTTGACTTTTAGACCATTCAGCAGTTGTTAAGGTTTTTTTCTTTTTGTTTTTGGTTTTGTTTTTGTAATGCCAATTTGTGTATTTATTCAGGCTCAATTTCACCATATTCGGACACTTTTATTTCCCGTTTTTATTATTTTTTCCTCATTGTTGTTGCTACTACCTGCAGTTGCTTGCTCTCTTAGAGCAGGGGGGACAACAATAAGGAGCCTTAAGTTGGGAGGCCTCTCCTTTTTTTTTTGCAACAAGCAAAACGAAATTTTTAACAAGCAAATAATAAAATTGTTGTTTTAACGGTATTACTTGGTTAAACAAAAAAAAAAATAAATGAATGATTTTAAAAATGAAATTCTGCAGAGATGATGATGATGATTGTCTAGTGAATTGTATTTTTATTTATTTATCCTACAATATGTATTTTATTATTTTTCTGGGTAAATTCATTTATTACGGAAAATAAATGTTTGTTTGTACTTTTTTGTTGCAGTTGTTTTACGTTAAGTTTCTGCAGTAATATAGCAAAAAGTAAATTTTTTTTTTTTTTTGGGCTACATACTTTGTTAAGAGGTGTATAAGTACATAAAACGAGACATAATAATTGAGATTAAATATTATTACTACAATAACAAATATTAAATGAGCTTAAAACAATTATTTATTTAATGAGCGGAGACCGACAGGTTAAGGAAAAGCAGAAGTTTCTATTATTATTTTAAGGCCTTCCATAAAACAGAAAAGTAGTTAAATAAAATGTGAAAAATTACTCTTATTTAAATTAACTTCCTCTTATCTACGCTGGGGTTTTAATATAATAAACTCAAGCTGCAAACTAATTATTTTTTGTAAAAATAGTAAAATATTTTAATAGTTTTTTCTAATAAAGTTTTGCTTAAAATATTTCGCAAGATTTTCCCTGAAATTAAAAAAATTAATTTTCAATGAAAATTTTTTTATTCCGCAGGATTTCCCCTGAAAATAAAAAAAACCATATTAAATTTTAATATTTCCACTTTTAACAATTTTTTGCTTCAAATTAAAATTATTTTAAAATTTTTGATTTCATTAATTGTAGCTCATTTTATATTTAACAATAAATTACTTGAAAAATATTTTATAAAACAAAAAAGCAAACTGCCTTCATTTCATCTTACTTAAATAAAATTGGCCTGCCTAGTCCTATAATTTCTATGGTTCCCTTTCTTAGAAAACTTTCTCTAAAATTTGTTCGTTTTGTTAAACAAAAAGTTTTGCATCTAATAGCCCTTTTTAGCCACTTATGTATTGTAGTAATTTAATGTTTAACGTTGTTGTGTTTTTGTTTTTGTTTTGTAAGCAATAAATTCATCGAACCATCAACTGCAGTTACACTATACCAGCTGAAGCTTCAACCCAAACTACTTGCTCAAAACAAAAATACAACTCACAGTAGATGGTACACTTAACATTCTTATAGACTTGAAATTATTGTGTGAAGAACTCAATAACTTCCGGCATTTGTATTAAATAACTAAATAAGAAGTTTTTTGTTTTTGTTTTAAGGATTTCTCATCGTTGTACCAAACACAAATTGTACAACTTAAAAGTTGTTGGTGGGCTGTTAAGTAAAAAGAAAGTTGCAGGACATAATTTTAAGAAGTACCAGCAAGTTTCAATTGTAGTTTGAGGTAATAATTAACAAAGAAATGTAAACACACACCCGCATACACAAATATACATGCATATAAATATTTCTACATACATACATAAGTACATATTCAAACAATAATTTTATGGAAATATAATTAAAAACAAAATCATTAAGTCCTTAATAGAATTAAATTAAATTATTATGTTGTTAATTAGAATTATTTAAAATGTTGTTTGTTAATGTAATTTTCAACCATCTTGTTATACAAAATAAAATATTCTTTAAACGTTACTCTTTGAAATTCGTGCTAGCGCCCTCTTTGTTTAAAATTTTTCGCTATTATGTTCTCAAGCAGCTGTTGCGCACAAAAACTACCCTAAAAGGCAACTGTGTATCACAGTTATTGCCGGCAAAAAAGCCAGCTGTAAAAATTTATTCTCGTAAAAACGAAAGTTAAGTTTTCTTGTGCAAATTGTGTTTTGTTTTGTTAAATAAATAGAAATTAAATAAAAAGACATTTTAGTGTTTGTTTTGTGTAAAAGTAAAGTGTAGTGTTGTGAGTTTTTGTAAAATGGCTTCTACCGATTGCTTGCAGCTAAATAAAACCAGCATGTTTGACAAAATACGTGCTGGGCTTCCCTTGGAACGTTTGAATACACAGAATCTATTGGAATGCAAAGATGACTTATTGTATTGTTGGGACTCTCAAGAGAATTGCTTACTGGCATTAAATTGGCGAGCAACCTTGGCCAAGGGATATGAGGAGATAAAATTTCAGGTTAGTGCTAGAAACAATAAACACTAAAGTATTCAATGCATGCTTTTTATAACGAAGACTTAAGATTTTTGTGAAATTATTGATACAAATTGCTTAATCGTAGTTTCTTTATACATGCATGTAAACTACACTCCATAAAACAATGGAACCAGTAGAAAAGACCCAAATATTAACTTTTTTTAAACCTTGAGCTGTCGTAAGAGAAAACCATGCAATTCAAATTGCAATCAGAATCTACAGATTTGCACGGTCCTTTAAAAGCGTATATATTTGCCGCATAACCATTAAAGCAAGTCTGTTACTGCTCCTATTTTATTAAAATTAATTCCATAGACCAATAATTTCTGCTAAAGTTATCTAAATTGCTTGGCATATAAGATACTGAAGCATTAACTGTATTTAACTAATAAAATAGGTTTAAAAAATATTTTGAATCAAAAATTTAAAAATTGTTGTTGGTATTTCCCATGATTTCTAATCAACATTTTAAGAAGAATGTTTCAGATGGATTAGAGAAGTTATATATTGTCGCACTACTATATCTAATTTAGTTAAAATTTAACTGTTATTACATTTAGTTAACTAGGTGAATATAAATGTATTCTACATTGAAATATTCTGATCCTACTAGACTTGCATCATGCACTTAAGTATCGTTACCTTTAGACAAAAACATTCTGTTTAAAAGTCTATTCCATCTCTTTTTGTGATAATATTCCTCATTTCTTTTTCTAATAAATTCTCTATTTTAAAAATCGCACAATAAGTAAAATTGACTAATTGTAATTTTATGAAATAACTCTTCCTCCTCTCTATGCCCAAATATTATTGTATTGAAACTTATATTTTGAGAAATAAGTATTGAAATTAATATGTTTTTTTATATTTAAACAAATAATTATATTTATTACAAAATTAAATTGAAGCCTCAGCACCAAAGCTGGCATGGCATTAAAGAGGCAGATTGGCAACTATGTACCTAACTATTACTATTTACATTATTAAATTGTAACAAGTACTTTTTTGGTTAGTGGTTTCAGATATTGACCATGTTTCTGAATTAATAAAATAAAATTTTGTCTAGAACAAAAAGTAATTTTAGTAACCTTCGCTTACACAAAAGACCCCAAATTGTAATGATTTTCATTACAATTTATGAATTCATTTATTTATTTGTGCTACAGTAAAAATCAGAATTTTCAACTCAAATCTACAATTTGAATTTAATCATTGACACTAAATACTCAAAATATTTACTATAAAAACGTATACTTTTGGTATAACATGTAATTGGTTGCTTGGAATTATATTTAAAACTTAAATGGTACAAAGCAAAAATATTTGCTTGTATAAAGCAGAAGCAGCTCATAAAATTACGTTATACAGCCAATATCTTCCTAGAATTCTGCCAAAATTTCTAAAACTGTTATTGCATTTTATTTTTATGATTAAAGTAAAGAGCCCCCCCTCAAAAAAAAAAAGTTCCAACTGCACTATTATTTTGCTGTAAATGTTATCTATAATTGTTTTGAATAAAAATTTAAAGAGAATTACGAAGGTATGACATGTAGCTGTACATAATTTTTGGAATGTTAAAAACTACCAGTTTCTTAATCTTATCTTTATTAATTTTGAGTACTTATTTAGTATGTTAATACATGTATGTACATAGTATATATAGATATATCGCTAATAACTCAATAGAAGTTTTTTTTTTAAAGGCAATTAGTATAAATAATAAACGAATATATTTTAAAACCTCTTGATTTTAAAATAAAATGTTTAAACATTTTCCCATAAAAGGCCAGAAAATTCCAAACTTTAAAGTTATGTTTTTTTAGTTATGAGACTATTAAAGTAAATCAGTTGTTCATGGCTAAGACATTATAAACGAGTGATTTCAAAATTTATTCATACACAAAATTTAATAAGTGAATAATTCGTTTCGATCAAAAATGTTTGGCCACTTGGGAGAGTTCAAACAAATTTCAATGATTGCGTTTATAAAAAATATAACGTATTGTATGCAGACGTGTATTTGTCAGCCTTGTTGACGATACTAATTTTTTTATTCACAAAAAAAAAAAAAATTTAATTGCTTCACTCATTTTAATAATAAAAAAATTTCTTACACTAGGAAATTTTTACAAAAAAAAATATTTAATTTTAAATTGAATCAGTTTCTAAAGCTTTATTTACAACACCATATTCTGAAATATTTGTATTTGCTAATGAATTATCCATCGGAGAAGCACGGGCAGGTATTTCCCATTTATTGGCAGAGGGTGGTGTTCCCACTAAATCAACTGATCTTGTGGTGCCTAGAAATGCATTGAATCAGTGTTAATTATAAAACGCGCATATTACACTTTATTATTTTCTTATTTTATCGAAAAAAAAAACTTACTGCAGCAACAACCCATTTTTAATACACTTAAAGCAACACCTAGACTACTAATGATAATTAAATAATTTTTTTAAGTATCTCTACCTATACCATAATAAAAAAAAACAACATTCTTCCATAAGTGTATTGCTACTTTATTGATAAGAGTTGTCAGTGGATTGTGTGAATCATATGGTTTTAGATACTCGTGTTCTAATAGAGAAAATTTTTATTATTGAGATGGAATCGTGAGGGGTTGTCACTTATGATAACGTACGGTCGCTACTACTCATGTTTACAATAGCTCTGATGCCATCTGATCAGGCAAATGACAGTAAAGAAAAATAACTCGCGCCCTCCCTTACACACAACAACAATTCTGGCGCTATTGTTGAGTTTTGAATAAGATAAATCGGTGTTGAGAGTTTTGCTTTATGTTCTCTTTCTCATAAACAAGTCAACGTAAAACCTTTACTAAGTGTAAATAAATATTTTTTATCAAACTCATATGCTGCTCACGAATTAAACTTATTGAAAATATTAATTTTTCTTAACTTTTTCTTTTATTTTATAAGTCAATAATTACAAATTTTTGATTTTTGTTGTCAACAATAAACATTAAAATATGCAATTAGTTACTAAGCGGGGAAGTAAGTGTTGATGATCATTTTGTAAGTGTAAGTCTTCTGGAGATAATTCCTAAAATTCCACACTATTAAGAAAATAATGGAGTGGAGTATTGCATCGTCATGTTGGTATTTAATAGGGTTCACATACAGCAAAAAATTATCTTGTATAAATTTTAGTGGCTAACACTTAAAGCTGCTGTTAAGAATATTTGCAGGTTCCTATTTCACATTAAAAATTCATAGAACTTTTACTTTTTATTTCGCTAAAAAATTCTGAATAATTTTTGGAAAGAGAAGCAATTCAAGCACTCCCTAAACTTAAACGTTTCATCTAAAAAGCTATTCATATCCTGTTAAATATTTATTTAAAATATTTTAACGGTTTATTTCCTAATTCATTTCCTATTTCATATTCCATTTTGTAGTTTTTAAAATGTATTTTTTTTTGAGTTGAAAACAAGCAAGATAAATGAAAAGGCGATGAAACAAACAGGAGATGAGTGAAATTAAATTAACGACAGAATTAAATGAGCTTTGAAAATGGCGCCAGCTTAGTATTGTTATATCTATACAACAAAAAAAAAAAAAAAAAGAATCTTTAAAGGAGGTAGTGGTTTTTTTTTCTCTTGCCACTTTTTTTTTATTTGTGTAAACGTGACTTCATTTATTGTCCTTAACGGGAAATGATGGCAAAGCCACTTCCTCTAAAGCCTGCAAACGAATGATTCCTAATTGAAAACTATTAAATTTAGCGTTTCTTCTTCTTGCTCTCCTACTGCCTGTAGCTCTCATCATCAGTACAATTTTTATATTTCTTAGCAATTGTTTTTTACTTTTTTTTTTTGTTTGTTATTGTTTTTGTTGTTGCTGCTTTTCTTGCTTATTTTCCAACATAACCATACCCATTGAAATTGTCCAATTTTTCTGTATAATTTTTTTAATTTTTTCGCACTAAATTTCATTTCGAATGACATTCGCTCCATCACGCGTCAAATGCACACTGAATAAAAAGAAATAAAGAAAATAAAAAGCAAACCAAGTGCTCTGGTATTCTAAAAGCATGTTTGTTGAGCAAAAAAAAAAAAAAGAAAAAAAGGACATTTTCATTCATTCGCGTGAATATTTAATTAGATGCAATTATTTATGGTATTAAATAGATGAGGCAGTAGTTAATGTTAGTGGGGGGTGAAAAAAAATTTTACAAGGTTTTGCTTCATTTTTTTTCTTGCTCTCAAATGCGTTGCAAAAGAATTGTAATAAAATGCTAAAAAATTACGTCAACAAGCTTTGATGAGAAAAAAAGGAAATCAATTAAGTTCTTTTTATTTTACTCTAATGAAATCTTAAAAAAATAAGAGAAATAAAAAAAAGTATCTAAAGAAATTGTAGATTTCTTCTGTTTCTTTTTATTTTATTTTAATTTTTTTTTTTCGGAAAAAAGGAGTATTTTTTTAAATGATGTGCCATTAATTTTATATATTTTTTTTCTGTTGAATTTTCATTAAAGAAAAATAAAATGAAGTGAAATTGTATATTTTGATTTATTCAAAGTCATTATTTCATTTTTAAGCTCAAGTTCTATTTGTATCAGTTTTATTTTGTAAAAATTTTTAAAGAAAAAGTTCTAATTACTTTTTTTGCTTCTCTTTGCCAATTTAAAGTTTTTATTAAAATCAAGTGCAGGGATTTTTGTTTTTAATAAATTAGAAATTGCAAATTGTTCTTCTTACGACTTGAAAAAAAATTGTTTGCCAGAAACCATAAATAAATAATTTTCTTTTGATTAAAAGAATTTAAAAATCAACCTTTAAAAAATCTTTGAATAGGATTTTTAGAAAAATTCAACTTTGCCAACAAAAAAAATATATATATATTTTCTAAGGTAATTTGTTTAGTAATAAATTACCACTTTTCGTTTTATTTATTCGTTATGGCCAACTAATAAAACTTGTATTGTCACTTTAATGTTTTTGTCCTTTAAAAGAAAACATTTTTTTGTCTTGTTGAAAAGGGTTTTATTAGTTTTCTTATTTCACTACAGAGATACCTCTTTTTTTTATAACGAGATAGAAAAAAGTTAAGAAAAGAAAATTTATTAGACAGTTGCACGCCAAGCATTTAATTTAAGCCATCATTGTTTTCTGGGTTTTATTTACTGCTATTTTTGTCTTCCTTGGAAAAGCAAAAAGTAAAAAAACGGGGTCCAGTCTGGAAAGTTAAAAATAATGTCCTTTCGAGTAGCTAAAGCGAAAAACCAAAGCAAAAAAAAAAGGTTTTATAAACATTAACCACAAATAGATATTGAATTTTCCCTCAATTTTCTTGGGGGTTTACAAAAATAAGAAAAGGGCTAAAAAAAACTTGAAAGTAAAATATATTTTCACACCAATCGTATTAAAAACCCATTTAAACAAACACGCAAGCTTTAAGCAAGCAGCCAACATTTCTTGCACTCTTTCTGGCTCTAATTCAGAAAGTGTTTGTCACACTTCATAAAAAGAATGTGTGGTGTTTGTGCTTGTTGCTATAAAGGACATACAAGAAAAAAAAATTGTCTCCTGTTGTATTTTTGGGTAGTTTTTTTTTTTTTTTTTGTATTATTTTTTGGTGCTATTGTTTATTGTTTAAATTGCAAGAAAATTGGTTACAAAAGATGCTAATGATTTATATAATCGATTTGACCATATGTTGAATGCAAGGATAGAAAATTTGATAAATGATGCCGTAAAGGACACCAATAAGTGTCATGTTTATAAGGCAACACTAAACATTGTCGGTCTATTATAGAAATATAAGCGTGAAAGTAGGTTTTTTATTGAATGGGAGGCGACTTGCATACTTGAAATTAATTTGATAAGGGTTTCTTGTTGATATTGCAGAGCATTCAAAGCTCTGCAAAGTTGTCTTGTTTGTTTGTTATTTAAATTCCTCAAAAAAAAAACACTTTCCCTGCTAACCTTAACAATTTGTGAAACCTAAGATGTCTGTGTGCTTTAATGATGTTTAGTTTTTGGCTAATTTTATTACATGACTTTCTTACATTTACTTGTTCATTGTTGTCAATTTTTCAAATCAAAATATCGTGTCTCTTCTAATGCTTTTTTAACATGTTTTAGCATAAAAAAAAGCAAAAGCTCAAGATAAAATCTCTATATCTTTTGCCTTAGACTTGTAGGTATGATGGTGTCATCCACATTCAAAGGTCAAGTATGAGTGTTTACAAAATAAGAAAAAACTCGTGTAATATCCCTCAATTTGTCTAAGTGACACACATTCCCCAAGTACATTTTTGTCAATTTATATAATTTTGTTTGTGTACTCCATTTTTTCATTAACATTATTAACCCAACAACCACACCTTTTAAGTAACTCGCATGCATATTTGCATGTTTGACAAATTGTTCAACAACTAATGCCACAAACTACAAATTTCAAGACTTAACCTGAAACAATAATGAAACTGAAATATATAAAACCCCTTCCACTTATTTAGCTTATACTTTTTAACACATTAAACCAACATTATTTCATTCATTAATATTCATTTAATTAGTTTTTTTTTCTGTTGTATTTGAGAGTGCATTTTATTTCATTTGAAGTGGTATGTAGTTTTCATTAAACTTTGTTGACGCCTTTTAACGATTTTCGCACACCCTAATTGTTTTTTTGTTTTCTTTTTTGTTTTTTTTTTTTCTCTATTAGACAAACATTTAAAATAGAAATAATATAATGTATCCTTAAAAACAGTTTTGCTAATTAGTCGCTCTCATTTTTTTCTCCATATAGATAAAAATCGCTTATTTTTTTATTTTGTTTTTAACTTTCTCACCAAAGTGTAATTAAATAATTTAATTTATATTATTGAAAGGAAATGTACTCGTACTAACAAACAAATGTTGTAAAACAAAAAAGTTTTATGGTGCTAAAATGTGCTTATACGTGTTTTGTTAGTGTTTAAATGTGTATTTGACACATAAAACACTCCTAGTTTTGTTTTTGCAGTATTTTTTATTCTTTTTTTTTTTTGGTAGTGCGTTTTTCAATTTTTTTATCAGTGTTTTAAAGTTTGCATCTAATTAGGATAATGTTTTTTTTACAAATCGGGGTATTTTAAATAAACCAAAAATAAAATAAAAAGAAAAGTGGAACGTAGAAACTAGTATTACATATTTAAAGATTGATTTTAAGATCTTTATTCTCTTTAAACAAAAAACAAAAACTTGCACCAAATAAACATTGGGCTATAATCATAGTCACACTAAAGCCGGTATCTTTTTAAAAACGACTTTAAATTCATATAATTCTTATGAACAAAAGTCAGCTCTTAATAAAAGCCCTCTTTTTTGACTATGATTATATTTATATAAATATTATCTGAACCAAAATTTAGCTAAATCGGTTCATAAATGGCTGAGCTATGAGTCCAAAATCGCGACTTTTGCGTAATTTGTCTAAACTGCAAGACGGACAAAAAAACGCGGTACGCAATCAAATAACAATCGTAATGTCTTTGCAAAAAAATAGAAAGATCGGTACACACAAAAATTTTATGAAAAATTTCGAAAACGTTGGCTTTAAAGTTTCCGTTAATTTTTTTTTGGATAAGGGGGTTAAAATTTTTGTAAAATTTAACACATAAAAGCACTTGGTTTGTTCTATATTTTATAATTTCCGTCCAGAGAAAAAATTTATAAATGTGATGGTGAAATGCTTGGTTTACCTAGCAGCGAACGGCCTTAAATTAAAATCGGAAGAGTCGGTTTCTAATGAATTTAAAGTAGCCTTTTGACTCTCTAAAAAATGTTCTTCTATGTTATGCCGATTCATATAAAGTCGCGTATTTTGGTTGGTAAATAACCCTATTGGGAAATATCCTAATTAATATATCCTTTTCTATAAATATTATATGAAAATTGTATTGTATTTTGCTTGTTGTATAAAAGCCATTATGGCAAAAATACTCCCTGCTCCCCATGTGTGTAGTTATTACTGCCAATATGTAACAAACATTTACACACATTAAGCATTATAACACCTGTTAACATTCTTTTCATGCATTTAATTGTTGTCGTCCTGGCAGGAAACTAGCAAGCTCCTCATCTCTTATTGCTTTACGTTGTAGCGTTTTCAGCATCATATTCTTATGCTGTTTGTCTTTTACTTTTATGGGCTTTAACAATTAACAAAAAAAGCAGAAAATACAAATTTAATGTAAAATTATAATTATCTGAGGCAAAATATTAAAAACAACTGAAACATTTTTGTTAATTTAAAACCTTTTGCAAAGGGTTGTGGTGGTGATGGCTGTTTGAAAGACAATTATAAGAAAACTGTATGACTAACACCAAAAAAAAGAATGTTTACACATACAAGCATTTGTAGTTTAATCAACTCGCATAGAAAAATAACAACAACAATCCCCAATGTAATAAATATAAAACAACCAAAAAATATGCCATAAAATTTCAACAAAACAACATTTACTGCTTAACACTTTTACTCATTTGCCACAACTCTGCCTCTCTCTCTCTCTCTCCAAACAATACAGGGATCGCTGTCTATAGAATTTAATGGTTTGGCTGAATGGTTCGGTTTCATCACAAGATTAGGCCACCAAAAACATAAACTCAAATGTTGTTCATTTTGTATTATGACTATTATTGACTACGTGTGTAGGCTTCTCTATTCTTTACGATTGCACGAGCATAAAACAAATAATACATAAAATTAACAAAAAAAAAAAAAAAAAAAGAAAACAATGTGTAAGAATCCTTTACCTCTACTAAACAACAGCGTGTATTTTGTGTATTTCTAAATAATGGAGTGACAATAATACATTTTGAACCCTTTTTAAAAGCTACTAGTAGGTCCCATAAATTTTCTATGTTGTATTTGCCTTTTATTTACAACAACAGCACCACTAACAGGACCAGGCAGCAACCATAGTAATAGAAAAAAGCGCTATAAATATTAAGCTTTTGCTGCTGTATAGATATTGTTGGTTTTGGCTCATATTGCTGCAACAGTTTGTTAGCTGACAACTCACAACTACCTACACACATACTGACTTGCTGCTGTATGTCATCATTCATTGTTGTAAACTGTTTTACGGTAATACTACGGGGTTTGAGTGAAATTAGTTAAGCGTTCTATATGTAACAGTAACCATATGTTTTGGGTATTTATAGTTTTAGGATTTTCTTTAACACTTGAAAGCTTCGTTAGCACAATTGCATTTAAAAAACAAAAATAATACACGAAAATTATTTTTTCTTTTCAGTTCACATTTAGCTGGACAGGCATTAAGACTTTTTAGACAAAACTTGTCATTAAACTAGGCATAGCAACTGTTTATAATTATGTGGAATAACAATATGGAAAACCTTATTTTAGAGAACTACAACTTCAGAAGCCCTCAAACTTTTTTTTTTTTTAATTATTGCGATCCTGAACTACGAAAACAAGTCAACCGACTTAAGCCATTTTTCCTTATTAGCAATAATTATTCTTTTTTTTATTAACAAATTAGACTAGTCGCTTTAACGATGGCTTCGTCTAAGAATTGCGATCAATTGTTACATATAGCTGTACTGCTCCGTAAGCGTTTGACCAAAGATAATTGCATATTTTTAGAAAAAATTTAAAACAAAAGCAGGGTGGTAACAGAAAAATTTATAATTTTTTTTTAGAGAAAAGTAGCTACTTAGCACAAAATAGATTCGAATCGAAAAGACTTTCGAAAAGAATTTTCAATTTGAAAAAAACTAATTATTATTGGAAAAAAAATTAACATTTTTAAAATTATGCTCAATTTCGAAAGTTCTACATATAAATTTTTATTTTCGAAATGAAAACTCTTTTCGAAAGCCATTTCGATTCGAATCGAAATAAATAATATAACCCAATATTTCCATTAGAGCCACTGAAGGTGTTTTATTTATCCACTATTGCATTAAACATATAGAAAATTTTCTTAAAGCTTTAAGCTTTCAATGATTTTTCAAACTAAATGCATTAAAACCTCGATCACCGTATGTGTGTTAGTATTAGTATTTTACATATTTGAAACAATTTATTAAAATTTTTGCAAATTGACTTGATGCTTGAGAAAAATTTCAAGTTTTTTTACGTTTGTGTAGTGGCTTTTTACATTCTCATATGCTGCAGAAAATTCATCATTCAGCATATTTAACTTGTAACATAAACATCGTTCAAAAATGTAATATTTGTAAACATTAATAGTGATGAAATGCGTTTTAGGAAGTCATTTAAAAATTTTGTTTATTTAAACTCACGCAATAAAAATGTGTGTGTATGTGCGTCGTTCATACAAATGTGAGCCAAAAGTATTAAATGATAATTATCTAAAGTTGCTAGCTAAAGTTTCAACTAACTTGCCATTAATCCCATTCCATAATCATTCCTTTTGCCATTTAATGTTTTAGGACTTAATGGTGATTTGCTAGTGTTAATAATTTTTAGCCATAAATTCTTTTACTCTTGTTTTTTTTTTGTAATTTTTCTCGTTGGGAAAAACTCATAAAATACTTAAAACTAAGTATGACAAGGTATTTTTATGGCTCTTTCTGTAGCCATTTCTAGTTAAATATTGAATAGTAAGATAGAGAGTGTAGGCGTTTGGAAGGGCTTGCATAATAATAAAATACTGCCTGCCTGTTTAACTGCTCTTGCCTTACCGTGTACATATTAAAAAACATTAATTTCTTATTGTGTAAAAGTGGAAAATAATGTTTTGTTAATTACAATTTTTAGTCATTATTTTCGCCTTTTAAATTGAAATAAATTTTAGTTTTGTGTGTGTTCACCAATAAATTAATTTAATTTAAAAAATTGAAAATACGTTACTTGTGAAAACAATAGAAAATAGGGTGCCTTTTGTCTTAAACAGCAACCCTTTCAAGCGTAGCAATTATTTCCACTTGATTGGTTAATAGTGCGCCGGTCTTGTATTTTTCTTTCTTTTGTTTTTATAATATTGAAAACTCATCAAAAATCAATAGATTGATTTAGGTGCCTTGAAGGCCATACACAAACACACATGAACGGGATGTGTCCTTTTGTAAATTCAACCAATCACAAAACAGCTTCAAAGTGGTTGGCTGTTGCTACAAGTATTTTTCTCTTGTGTGTGTGAGTGTGTGTGTTTGTTGGTTTGTTTTATACTAAAAAAAATATTTAATGTCCTATTTTGCTTAGGAAATGGATTACTATTTACAAATAACATGTGCTTAATCATGATTTTTATGCAAAAAAAAATTATTTTTTTTTTGTGAATTAGGTCGTCAATCATTTAGTTTAGTTAACAAAAAAAAAAAAGAAAACACGAGGACAAGGAAATTGTAAATAGAATTATAATCTACATTTATTTTGAGTTTTTGTAAAATAGAAAAAATCATTTTTTAAACATATAATTTATGTTTACTTTAACATTTTCGTTTAAATAAGTTTAAAACCCCTAGACCTTAGATCAAACCCAAATTTAGACATAATCCACCAACCAACCACCCTCCTCTGTGTAAAACAAATAAATATATTTTCCACATACACACATCCAACAAAAGATTTGCTTTTGTCGCTTTAAAATTAATTGCCGGCAATTTTTCTAACTTAAATTTTTTTTTAATAAAAATCGTTCGCTTACAGGACATTTTTTTTTTCAAGTTGAAAAAAAAATTATTCATGATTTTTAAGTGACACTAGTTTTTTAAAGGAATTGTTGTTGTTAACTTTTTATAGCATAAATTTTTTTATTTCATACCATTATCTCAGTCATTTATTTTGCTGCTTATCATTCAAAACCAAACGTTGGCAATTGTTTGCCTTTTTTTCTATTTTAGAAAAATGTAACTGAAACAAAAAAAAATAAAGCATTTTTATAATATTTTTTTTTACTGATTTTCTTATGATCTCCTTTTATCTGCTTTGAGCATGTAAATGTTAAGGAAATTAATGAAATCTATATGTCATTCGTTTTGTTGTATTTGTCTAGTGTAAAAGATATTTGGTTCACACTCTTAATGACAAGTTAATCAATTAAATTATTTGCTATTAAATTTTAAAAAAAAAATATTTTTGATTAATTAAAAATTAAGCAAAGAAATACAAGAGGTGAAGAGGCTTTATCATGAGCTGCCCAAGTATCAGCTGTAATATACAAAATCAATTCAAAACTGTCCTCATGCAAAAAATTTCATTTGGTTCCATAAGAAGCAATTAGGCTTCCCAGACATCTGATATATTAATTTAGACAATTGACTCTACATATAGTGATTGCACGTACAGAAAAAAATTATGGTTGAGAGCAACCATATTCTGTTTCCACCAGGTTGAATCTAACCAAATATATTTTTAAACCAAACATGCAAAATGACTCAACTACAGATATCGGGGTTCAGCCCTCGGTTAAGACTAAAATTTTTTTTAAATTTTTTATACACAATTTTTATTCAAAATATTTAAATTAATATTTAAATAAAATTTTTTTGTATTCTATTGATTTTTTTCATCTTTGTTTACTTATTTATTACATTGTCTGATTTTCTGGTTTAATATTCTTTCCAAATTTATTTGACTCTACCAGGATTCGCACTAGGGCATTTACAGTTAAGAAGCATTAACACTTTACTCAACCACTGCAGCCACAAAGCTCAGTTGAGTTTAAATGATTAAGTTTTTGTTTTATACTTTCTCTATTTATTATGGTTGCGTAAGAGAAAACAAAAAAAAAACAATTTATTTTCAGACATTATTTTTTTTCATTTAATTAAACATATTATGTTTGTTGTAATCGTAATAGATTCTGTTATTGCTTCAGTTAAGATTTTATATGATAAATATAACCATATCTATGACGCTAAATGTAGTACGGTTAAAAATAACTAGAAACATGTTCATCGTGATCATAATAATATTTAGATGCTTCAAATTACCAATAATATATTTTTGCGGAGAACAAACTATGTTTGCGGTGACCATATTCAATTATTTTACTTATTTTGCATGTGGTTGGGAAAAATTGTGTTCCATTATAAATTTGTTTATTAAACGTTTTATTAAACAAAATTATTTTATTTTATTTTCTTGAAATTTTGAAACACTTGTAACGTAACCACTAGAAAAATGTTTCATTAATGATTTGTATTACATAAAATTTGATCAATAATTACATATTTACACTTTTTTTTAATAAATATTTGGCTCATGCAATGGTAGCTTAAGCCATGCAGCCAGTTAGTGGTTTTTTTTAATCATTTCCTTAGTTTTTCTTTCATTATTAATTTTTTTTTTCGCTTCAAATTGCGCAGACTTTGTTTAATGGTTGTAAATATCACATGAAGTTGCAGCCGCATTTGTAAAAATATTTTTGTACCATTAAAATATATATTCTTGTGAACAGCATCTTAATTACTCAAGATAAGCATAAAATAATGCCAAAGTCATGTTGCCTTATCCCTAATACACATTTCCTCTATTCCCACCTCGCCAACATATAAAATGGGCAGACGATTACAGTGGGGCTTGGATAATTAAAATTTTTTTGAATAAGTTATTTAGCTCTTCTAAATATATCAAAATTGATATTCTGTTTTTGTGCTATTGTTTGCTTTTATGCTGTTTCCGTAACCTACCAAGTTCAAACGTCTAAAAATTTTGTATGAAAATTACATAAAAAAATGCACATACACATTTTCTATAGGACTTGATCGTTTGTATTACAGAAACACAACATTAATACGAGTGTAAATTGTTTATTTCAGGCAAATAGTTGATCTCATTTGATTCAAAGAAATTATAGAAAACTAATTAATTTTATGTGGGAACATATAGAATCCAACTACACGTAGAACTTTTTATGTAAAATTATATCGTTTGAAAAGCTTTCGGGTTGATTTGCAGTTGTGTAAGCGATTCGTCTAGAAATTTCGTATGAAAAATGCAAAAAAAAAATTTTTTTTGTTCTTCATAAAAATATTTGTTCTACAGCAGCAACACATACTTAGTCCTTTATTTTGATTTATTGAGGTCTTACTGTACTTCGTTAATATACTCGTATGTGAGGATGTGTGTTTTTGAGTTTATGACAATTAACTTGTTTAACAGTTTTCTTGTATCTTCCATTATTTTTTCGTTTATATTTGAAACTTTTGCTTGCATTTCAACAAGCATAAGATGAATATTTATCTGTATTTGTTTGAATTTTAAGCTTCATAGACTTTATGCTCATTCCACACTATCAGGAAAACGTACGAGTACAAACAACTCTTTACATCAACATGCTTTTGTATTTTATTTTCTAAAGGATATTATAAATAATATTAAACTTTGCTGTTGTTCTTGTTGTTGCTGTTTTCTTTCTTTATACAATATAATTATCAGACATGTGGAATGTAAGTAAATTTGTTTTGTTGGGCTCATATCAGAGAATTTTTATGAAAGTAATTTTTCCCTTTTCTGCGTACATTTTTATTATTAAAGATTAAAAAAATTAATATTAGGAGCGTAACAAGGTGGTGGTGAAAAAGGAAAAGCGAGGTATAACAGTAATACAGAGAAAGAAAAAGAGATAAAGTAACAATTGTAGTGCTAAATGATTTAATGGAAGCATTGCCGGATTTAAAGGCTTTTAACTAGCAGCTATCTTATGGGAAAACGATTTTCCCCACCACTATGTGTAGAAGAAGTTGTCTAAATTAATACAACAAAAATGTCTGTGAAGCAAAGCTTTCTCTTTTATAAACAAATTCATATCAAATCGATGGAAATTCTGGGCTTTCTATGAAACAATTTGAGAATTTCAATAAAACTTGCTCCATGCAGCAATTTATCCTCTGATTTCATTTCTCCTGTTTACACTAGAACTTGAAGGCTGCCACTGCTAGGCAAAGGCAGAGAAGCTATTTCGCCATTATCTGTCCTTGCCAGAGACTTCGGAAATCCTGCTGTACCACACTAATAGTATTAATAGTCAAGATGGTGCTGTTACTAATTCTCCATTTTTTTTTTGCAGTGTTTTCTATGCTCTGTTTTTATCGCTTTCCCTTTCTCTTTGAAGATTTTTGTTTGTTGCTTATCAGTTCTTCGCTACGTGTATTTTTCTTTTAATTTTTTATTTACAAAGAAACATAAAATAACTTTAACTCTTGCTTTTTATTTTTTAAACTTTTTCTTTTTGGTTTTTGTGCTTAAACAAAAGCTGAGCTAAAATGATTTGTTGATTTGTTAATTTTGGCCTAAGGAATATTTTTATTTAACTCTAAACGTTTTCTTGGTTTTACTTTTATGCTTGCAGATTTTAATGCCTTCGGTGCCCTTAAGTTTTGATGTTGAACGTGTGTTGGCCTCAAATGAGGGCTCATTAATTGCCTTGGCTGGACTTCGAGGCGTATGCATATTAGAATTACCACGTCGTTGGGGTGTCAATGGCCAATTTATGGATGGCAAATCAAAAATTATTTGCTGGTAAGTTTGATTTTCTTTTAATATTTTTTTAAATACAATCAAACACTCATTTGCCACAACTTTTATACTGTCATTATTTAGGCTTAAGATATTTAATTTTTTTTTTTATTTTTAATATAAAAATGTCTTTGGAAAAATGATAAACTGCATTAAAAAAAAGTAGCGCGTCACATTTTCCTCTTATTTAATATTTTAGTTTGCTTGTTTTCTTGTTTCTTTTTTTCTCTGCTAAAGCATAAGCAGCATGCAGAAATTATAAACTTTTTTAAAAAGTCATTATTGTAATATTTTTTTTAGTGAGAGAGAAAGAAAGAAAAATCTAAAGGTAGTAAAATATTGCTGTAGCTTTTTTTTCATTCTTTTTAAATAAACGAAACTTTGTTGATGGTAACAGGTTATATTAAATATGGGTAATGCATTTACTTTTAGCCATTCTCCTTCTACAATTTCGTTCCAAGATTTTTTTTTCGTTCGTGTTCAAAAATTTTGTGCTGTTGTTAGCACATCTGTTTTTTATTACTTTTAATTTGCCATTAATAAAGCATTTTGTTAGCAAGAAAAAATGTTTTTTCTTTAACTAACATTAGTCACCTTTATGGACTTTCGTTGTGACTGCTTCTCGCCTTCATCGTTCTTCTAGTTTGCATGTTTATCTCGATTTGAACATAAATGCCAATAAGGCTTCTTCTGGCTAATTATATTTAAATGAGATGCAAAATAGCTTAAAAATTAACGCCATTGGTTTTGGTTGTCTATTGGCTAACCCACAATGAATCAATTTTATTGGCAGTTTTATCGACAAAAGAAATAAGAAGCAAATGTTGTTCAAAAAACTTTCTTATTTTCGCTCTTTATCTTCATTAAAATACTGCAAGAAAGGAATTAAGCTTTAACAATTAAATTCATTTGAATTTTAATGCTAGCAAGGATGAGCTGTATCACAAAAGCACCACATTAAAAGCTTCCTAGCTAGTATCTTCTTTAACGAGATCATATTAGTTGGACTCCTTGGCAAGTGTGTCTAAGAACGTATTATAGAAATATCGGTAGATAATCATAGTCACACTTGAGTCGGTATCTACATAAAATCGTAAGAAAAGCCTGATTTTTTATGACTCTGCGTTTTGTTTAGCAAATTTCGTATTTTACTCTTACAAATCTAATGCTTCTGAAATATTTGAGCCGTTGTTTTTGTAAGTGGTATAAGTCCACTTTAAAAAAAATTGTGTCAGCGGTAATTTTAGTAAGATATAGAAACCATCTTACCGCTGACTCATTTTTTTATAAAGTGGACTTACGCTACTTTCAAAAATAATGATGTTCACATCCTACGAAATTACCGCTGATTCATTTTTTTTTAAGTTCACTTATACCACATTCAGCTAATAAACTGGTCATCCTATTTTTGATTTCAGTCACTATAAAATGAATACATGCTGCATGTTTGCAACTAATGAGGCTCGTCTCTCTAAACGTCTATTTTATAGCAGCTCAAATCAGCTCTCTTGCCATGTGTAATACCCATCTTGTTGCTATTGAAATTCAGCAAAATCGATCTATGAGCGACTAGCTCTTACGCCTGGCAACCTACATTTGTTTAAAATAAAAAGTATTCATACAGCACTTAGGGGGCTGATGCTGTAGCCCATTATGCCACAACTGATCTGAATGTTTTTATTGTGTTTAAATTTGTATTCATTTTCATTTACAATAATGGCGGCTAATGCAAGACAAATAGTTTGCGCTTTCTTGTGAAACATTTTGTTTTGCAATTATTGCAGTCAAAAGCAACTAAACTAACAAAAAAAAATCTTTCCCTTCTCTCTCAGTGCCATTATTTTAAAAGCAAAACAACTTTGATTTCTTTTAGTTAATAAATTCTTTAGCAATAAACGAATCTTCATCTACTCTCCTCCAACCCAAAGTTGAAAATTCAGTGATGACAGTAACGGACATCCTTTAAAAGCAGTGAAAAGACTTGGTTTTATTTAGGAAAAAAATATCGCGCAATATTTGATTCTTTTAACTACAAAAGTAGGGAGGCTACAAAGCCTTTCGCTGCTCTTGCCAGTTGCCATTAACCCAACCAAAGACAATTCATTTGTAAAGACTACAAAAACTTGTCGTCGTTTGACTATACAAAAATCTATTCATATAAAAGTTTTCAAGTGCTTTGAAAAATTTTGCAACAAAAATCTTCAACTCTTTTTTTTTTTTTTTTTTGTTGTTGTTTTTTATTAATGCTGCTATTGAAGAACAACAACAATTGCATTACGGTGTAAAAGTATGCTGTACAGTAGTAGTAGTAGAAGTGGGTGGTGTGGCTGGTTGCTTTAACAGCAACAACAAATTGCTGATGATGGCAATGCTGATGATGTTGCTAATGCTGCATAATCACACAAAACTGACGAAAAAAAAACGTACAAAAATTTCGATTGCTCAGTTTGAATTTGTGTCTTCTTATTCCATTTATTTTCTGACAACGGAAGACGTTGTCTTATTTAAAAGAAGTAAAAGTAAAGGCAAATGGCTTTCGAGTTCCATCAAGGATGTAAATTTTTGGCAAATTACAATACGAATTACCACACTTTTCTTGCACCCAACTCACTCTGAAATTAAATACGCGCTTATTTTAATAATTTTTATTGCTGGATTGTATGTTTGAAAAAAAAAAAAACAAAAATCCTTACAATGAAAAACATTAAAATTATACGCTAGAATGGCTTAGAAACATTTGTCTTCTGCTAACCCTTGCCACCCTCCGTTTCTAAATAAATAAATAAAAAAAAATTGTTTTTTTTTTTTCAAAAGGAAACCAAAGTTTCTTTTTATTATTTTGTATTTTATAAAAGTTTCGAAAATCTACAATAAAATATGAAAACAACGTGCAAAACACAAAATTATTTTCAAGCCTTTTTCTGAAATTTTTTATTAACAACCAACAACCACGTTGTTGTCTTGTGACGAATACAAAAAAAAATAAATAAATAAAAAACTTTATGATTTTTAACATTTTTATGGCATTTTAGAGTTTTTCGATTTGCATAGCATAACAATTAATGTTAAAACCTTTAAGTTTTTTGTAACGTTTACAAAAAAAAAAAAAAAATCACAAAAAAAAATAAAATCCAGCCAAAAAGTAAAACTCAAGTGTTAAAAGTTTAACAGGTCCTTACAGTGACTACTTCGTCTACAGTAAAATAAGTAACTCTGCTTTGACTGTCGTCTGTAACTTGCAAGTGTTACAGTTACAGTTTTCCCTTTACTTAAAGTGTTATTTAATTATATTTGCTATAGACTGGGGCACAAAAAAAAACAGAAAAGCTACAAACAAATTTTAACAAAATATTAATAAAATGTTGTTGTCATTTTACCACCTTTAGGCCTCATTAATTTTTGTTGAAAATCATCACGCGAAAATTTGTTGATTTAGGCTGATTTTCTTTATAAAATTATGATAATTTGTAGTAAACAAGCAGGCTCTGTTGTTGGTCTTGGTTTTATCATGAATTTATCAGTTATTGTTTGTGTGTTCACAGCACTTTAACTTTTAAAATTTAACCCATTCCCCTGTTTCCACTCCTCACTTTATGCTTAATAATGCACGAGTGTATATGTTTGTTGGTTGTACTCGTTTGTAATAGAGATAGAGTGTCATGAAATTTATAATTCTTAAATATTATTGAGCTTAAGAAATGAATTTAAAATAAACAAAACTAATTTTCATTAAAAGGATTAAAAAAAAAGGGAAGAGTAACTAAATTGACAAGCAATTGTTAAAAAAAGCCAAGAATTTTTATTGCAATTGGTCTCTGCATAATGATAAGCTAAAAGGGTGTTTTCTAGGTGCCTATTCGACACTCTCCTAACTATTTTCAATTCCATCCTCATTGAGTTCAGCGCTACCTTTAGCGTTTCTTTGTAATATCTCTAACGCTATCCTTCTTCATTTTTTCTCCGCTCATACAGAGTAGCCCGCATCAACCATAGAAGATTACTCATATCATTTTAAAGGGGAGGTCGTCTAAATTTGTAATCTACCGCCCAAATACTCAGAAGTTACTAAAAAAAAAAAAGAAATAAAATCTACTATTGGAAAACAAAAAAAAAAAATTTTGTATCAATGGGTCTAATTATTCATTCCGTTTCGCGATTGCGGAAAGCATTTTT
This sequence comes from Thelaira solivaga, assembly GCA_947397855.1. Taxonomy (NCBI): domain Eukaryota; kingdom Metazoa; phylum Arthropoda; class Insecta; order Diptera; family Tachinidae; genus Thelaira; species Thelaira solivaga. The sequence goes on along the minus strand of OX377612.1, from coordinate 1,171,370 downwards.
TGTAATTATTGATTCCTCAATATAGATAAATTTCTACATGTTGTTTACCCTTAAATTTTCTCATGGAAAATTCGGAAATATCCAAAAGTAAGAAAAAATACAAAATTTCGCAAAAATAAAATGTATTTTAGCTTAATTTATTTTATTTTGTTTAATTTTTCGAAAATAATTTCGTTTTATTTATGGAAAATTAATTTTTTTTGTTTATTTAAAATTTATTTTGTTGTTAAAAATAAGCAAGTTTTTCTTATCACCAACAGCTGACAAAAAATTCATTCACAATAGATAATTTTTTAAATCGCAATTAAATGAAACAATTCACAATAATAGCAATTTGATATCGAACGATGTTTTTTTTCGCTAAATTTTGCTTTCCGTGCGGAATTAATAATACAACCCAATGAGAATTAGGACTAGGAACTAGTCACCTGGTCATTGTGGCACTACTCTCATTAAGAATTCAAAGACTTGCTTGGATGATTTATTCACCATGTGAGACAGTTGTAGATAGTGATGCCCTGAGTAAGGAAAATGGAAGCAAACATAATCTTTTGACTCTTTGTCTTTTTTATCCAAGTGTTTCAATCAATGAGTTACTACCAGTAGTTTTTTTTTTTAAAGAAAGAACTGCTTGAACTGAGACAGAGCCAATTTGGGTAACACTTCTTAACTCATCCGCAGCTTATAAATATTTTTTTTAATAGTTGAATTTTCAAACAGTTTCTAAAAGTAATAAAAACGAATTTTTTTTCTGATTATTTTTATTAACATTTCAAATCATCATAATCTCTTACTAGAGGTTATGCTGAATATTATGCAGGCACTTTCCTAATCTCATCCCAAACTTTCATTCACATTAAAATATTCAAATTTATCTGTATAAAGGAATAGAATTGTTGTTGCTATTGCAACAATTTTATTTACATTTTTCAGTTTATAAAACACCACCTTGAAGATATTATGCACGAGGCACGAGTACGAGTACATGCTTAATAACGTTTGTTTTGTTTTGCTGATATCAGGTAATTTAATTTGACATTTAGAATAGCTGTCAAATTACTTCGATTAGCATAGAAATGGTTAGCAGTTTCTACACTTTAAAGCCGTTTTTTATGTCTATCTCTGGCTGATGCGCTCGCTGCTCTTGCTGATAATTTTTATTTTTTGCTGTCAGCATAAAAGTTTTTCAGGCACGGTTGGTCATTACGATTATTATTTTATATTTCTATCATATTTTGTCAATGTCATTTTAAATTTAAATATTTTAGTAGTGAAGCCAGGAAATTTGATTATTATTTTCAGCATAAATTTTTGTTTAATACCCTTAAAAAGTGAGTAATCTTTTTATAGGCTATGGTGTGAATTAATTTAACAATAAAATTAAAAACAAAAGTTGTAGTGAATCTTAATAATGATTTCATAAATAATTTTAAATTCAAAATTTTATGGTTTAAAAAAAGTCATTAGTTTTTATCAGTTTTAAAGCGTTTTACAGAACTAACTAAGGGATTAAGTTTGTTTATTTTGCTTAACAGTTTTAGTACTTCATAATCGCATCGCGACCTTTAAGATCTATTGTGCTGGCTGCAATGCTTACCCCGATCTTGGTGTAGATTTGCAATCGATTATTACAGCAGCCATAGAAAATTGTTTACTTTAATTTCTTTTCTTTTTTAACAACAACTTTTTGCTAATAAATTATTTTTTGAACGCATTTATAATACGAATTTGTTAAAATAAGCGCCAAAAACTTTTATTTTAAATTTACAACCAACACAAATTTTGCTTTTCCAGCAACAACTTATGAAAACATTGTCCTCGCACAGGTGATATTTTCAGAGTAATAAATTTTTTTTAACATGCACAAGAGTAGTAGAAAAAAAGACAACAAATAAAGGAAGGGAACGAATGAGTACTCATAAATATATTCAGCAGTGTTGAATATTAAACATGCTTCACATGAACAAGTAATGGATTTTCAAAATCAGAAACGTTTAGAAACAATCCTGTTGTGAAGCCCACATGACACGCTGTCAGCTTACAATTCGATCTGTTTAGCATCACATGAAACCTGTTCGGAAAAAAAAAATTTTTAACATTTCAAATTGAATGAAAAACTTAAGTCAAATATCCAAATTCCTTACAATAATGGTGAAGGGTATAAAAAGAATTACCAAAAAAAGAAGTATTAGCGAACCTAAGCGGATGCTAACGCCAACGACAATTTTTTTACTGCAAATACGAGTACAATGTTTTGGCAGTGTTTCCTCTGCTTCAGCTAAAATACAGCCAAATAGGAACGAACACACACACACATACACCTATTGCAATTCAAAGGTATGCAGGATAAAGTTTCTTTTACTATTTGTTGTTGTTGTTGTTGTTGTTGTTGCTAGTTTTATATTTTATTATTCTGAAAACTCTCAAGGATTTATTAGTGAGCCTAGTTGTTTGCTGTTGAGGCACAAAATATTATGAAATTTATGTATGTGTGTGTGTGTGTGTGTGTGTGTGTGTGTAGGTATCTTCTTTTATAGGTTTGATGCTCCAGTATTTATTTTAGAGGATAAAAAGCTAAAGACATTTGTGTTTAATTGCTTGTAGGTTCAACTAATGAGTAGAGTTATGGACCCTTTAAATAAATTTATTTATAAACAAAATGCTGTACAACTTTAGCTTATTTATGATTTCTTTTACTCAAACAACTTTTATTGTGTTACGTTAACGTGTTACAAGAGTTATGGAGTGCTTCTGCTACAGATAAATTATTGTAAAATTGACAAAGTCTATGAATTGTAATGTAACCCAAATACTGAATTATATTGGACTTCAATAGGGAACTGTAAAAAGTTCTCTTTAAGCAACTGATGTGAGTTATAGAGGCGGTTAAGCATTTTATTTGTTTTGTGCTCTTTGAGCGGCAGCATTTTTAAACATCTTTAGGCAATCTTAAAGCAACTTCCATCGTTTTCATTCAATGCGACACTTTGGCTCCAGATTGAGAACATGTTGGATTAAAATAATTTCTTAATTATGTTTTACTTGAGAACCAGCTGACTCTGGAAGTACCTTGTCTTGTCGAAATATTTATAAGAGCATTTAAGTTTATGTGAAATTGTATTCCCGCAAAGCAATAGCCATTGAAAAAGGCAGCCTTACTTAGTTCTTTTTTCTGTTTTAAAATGTTGATGAGCTCTTTCGATTATGATAAAAAAAAATTGGAAATTCAATTGAAAATTAATGTTGAAATAATTTTAATCAATTTTTTTCCCGGGTTTTGTGTACAATTTTTTATCGGCAAAGTTTTACACATAAAACAACTGAAAAATTGGATTAACACAATAAAATTTTTGATTTCTAATAAATTCGTTTCTCACAACCAAAGTTAAAGAGCTGAATTTGCTATTTTTCTGATAAAAATTTCATTATTCTTCTCAATATGGTGGTGGACATGAACTACAATTTAATCCTTTAGCTGCGACCAAAAAAAAAAGCAAAATGACAATTAAAATATGTGGGCATCATATTTAATTTTTCATTTACTTCTAAATAAAAAAACAAAAATTTAAATTATACAAAAGAGAAATTTCAAAAGGGCAATTTAAAAAAAATAAACAAATAATGTAAACGGAAATGTCCTAAAAAAGGATTAATACAATCAAATTACATTTTACTGACGGGAGGAACACAAATCTCCCAAGAAAAAAAATCAAAAAAAGGGGTGTTATTTCAAATAAAAATTCATAAAAACTGTTTAGAAGGAAAGAGAAAAAAAGCAAACCAACAACAAATATGATGCAGTTACACGTACAAAAATCTATTTATATCTCTGTGTGTGTATTTGTCTGTTTTCTACCCACAGTAGCGCAAACCTTGCTTCAGATCTTCCTTTGTTTATCTTATTTATGTAACCTTAATTTTTATAGCAAAAATGCGTGTTCTTTTTTAAATTCTTTTAAACATGGAGGCGTGTTTTTTTACGTTAATAAAATTTAAAAAAATTGCATATAAATACTGTAGAAAATTATGGCTGTTTAGCTTTAGAAAAAAGCAATACTTTTTAAATGAGCGTTTCGAAAAAAAAACAGAAAAATTTGTCTGGATAAATTTAGCTGGGAAATAGCCTGTTTGTAAATACTTAGAATTAAAAAAGGGTTTAATTTGCAATTAGTTTAGGCTTAGTTCTATTTAATTGCGCTAATTACATTTAATCAAGCTTGTTTGTAATGCCCATTCTGTTTTACGTTCTGTTTGCTTTAACTTTTTTTTTTTAATTTTTTATGCGTAACAAATTTTATTGCTTGCTGGCATAGAAATAAAAAAGAAAAAAACAAGTAGTAAATTTATAACTCACAAGAGAAATTGTCCATACATCTAGTTGTTCCGAAGTTCGGTCACTTATGCCGAGCAAAATTTTTGTCTGCACAAAAAAAAATTTTTTTTATAAAATATTAATCTTTATTTGTGCTTAATTCCAGAAATTGTGTTTTTTTATAAGTACATACTATGTAGCTAGAAGTGCCTCTCATAAAATGCAAATGAATTCACTCACTTGTTCCAAATAAAATTTTTGTCCGCACAAAAAAATATTTTTTATGTACAGAGTTTGAAGTGTCCCTCTCAAAAAGAGGCTGAATTCACTCACTTGTTACAAACAAAATTTTTGTCCGCACAAAAATAATTTTTTTATGTACATAGTTAGAAGTGTCCCTCACAAAAATAGCCTGAATTCACTCACTTGTTACGAACAAAATTTTTGTCCGCACAAAAAAATTTATATATATATATATATATTAGAGCAATGCACAAGCATACTTGAAAACCAGACATCACTACAAACATGTGTAATATTGTATAATAAAAAGTGCTTGTAAGCCATTTCAAGTATGCTTGTGCATTGCCCTTGTACGTACATACATACCAGTATCAATTCAGTCTAAATTTCATAATAAAAAAAAATCTGCCTAAAGCAGAGAAGGAGAATTTAAATTGAAATTTCGATTGATGTGGAATACTATAATTTGGCCCTTGCTTTAAAATATAACCAGGGACTCACCTCTTTTTATTTTCATCTCATGATTGTATACACTTAAAGAAAAATGTTTGCAATTTTGTTAAATATTTTCTTTTATTCTCTTACACCTTGACAAATGTTTGTGGTGGTGGTGAAGGTGGTACCTGCTAAAAGAAAGTATTACGAAAAATTTTCAACAAAAATTTTGTAAAGAATTTTTGTTACAAAGAGTGAAGAAAAAAAGACAAGCAGTAAAAAATATGCTTTACTGTCATTTTGGCAAAATTCCACTAAATAAGCAAAACGCGCGGTTGTAGGATTAACAAAAATAAAAAAAAGTAGTAAATAAATGACAAAATATGAACAAACCTAAAGGATTTAATGGCACATTAAAAATTTTATTGCCATACAAATGAAATGCGTTCACAACAAGTTTGTAATGCAAACCACCAGCTCTCCTGCTAGCTCTGTTTCATTATATCTTATTTGGCTTTCATTACAAATCCATTGTCTATAAACTGAAGCTAAAGCTGTAGCTGAAGATGCTGATGACAATTTTTGGTGGCCTCTTTAATGCCAACTAAGCAAGCAAGCACTCACTCCGGTTTCTTTCTTTAGAATTCTTAGAACTTTGTCAAGTCTATTTTAATTTTTTTTTTGTTCTGCAAAAGAAAGTAAAAGAAATACTGATGGCATTTTTGTCAAGTTTAGCATAAAATGACATTTATTATATTTTAGTGTTTGTTTGATAGTATGAGTACTATAACTGGTTCACTTAACTTAGGCAAAAGTATAGAAAGGGTGGCGGTGCGGCTGTTATTTAAATTTTGTAATCAAGGTGTTTCTATCAAATAATCAGTGATTGTAGTGGTTAAAACAGACACCTTTAACATCATCTTCCAAATGCTAATTTTTAAATTTGTGTTTTTTTTTTTCAATTTTCTATCATCCACATTTTTACTGCTTGCTTAATTTGCGAAAGCCTCATATTTTTTATTAATAAAAAAATAACATTCATATTTTAATCAAATCTTACTCATACACAAGAAACGATGGTGTGTGTGTTTAACATTTTAAAATCATTAATTATCCTCCTCTTTGGTAATTTTTTGGTTACTTTTACACCTGTTTTGTTTGTTTTGTGTTTCTTGTTTTTTTTTTTTTTTTTTTGGAGGCTGGGGTTTTGCTTTTCAAAAATATTGTTGATAACTTCAATATTTATGCATCGGCACGTTTCTCATTGGCTTTTGAATAATCAAAAAAGGATTTATCTAACGCCAAAGCAATTTAGTTTTATAATTTTCTTTTGTACTCTCTTGTATATATCTAACAGTGCACAGGGAGCTCTTTTTTAAATAGACTTTTAAAAGGATAAGAGAAACATCCTTTAAAGACTCTATTTGCCAATAGCGTGTTTTTGCAGAGTATGCCCGCTTAAAAAAGTTTTGCCTTATTATAAGAGGTTCCACCGTATTTTACCATGAGTTCGAAGCTGCTGTAAAATAAAAATATCAATTAATTGCCCAAACTTCATAATAAGTGGATGTTACTACTTGTTAACAAACAACAAAAATTATTAATTTGCATTAGGATTTACTGAAATTTTATTTCAATTCATCGTGACTTTGTTGTGAAGAAATTTTGAAACAAAATTATTATTGAAGACCAAGAGCTACAAGATGACGTTAACTAAAGTAACCTCTAATATCGCTGTAGGCTTAATTTAATCTAAGTTTTCTGTAGCTGCACTAAGAAAACCACTTCGGTTGTGAGAACTGAATTTGTTACCAGTCAAAAATCTATTTGTGATAGTTAAACTTTTTTAGTTGTACGAATGAAAATTGGGCTATAAAGCTCAAAATATTATTGAAAAAACTAAATTCTGGAATGTATCAATGAATTTTGATGGTAACAAATTCGGTTGTTACAATCGAAGCTCTTTTCTATATGTAGTATTCCACTGCCTAAAACGGGTTTTACACTATAAGAAAAGAGTTTTGAAAGAGCAAAATCAAATGATATTTGATACCATACGGGGACTTTACACCATAATACTCGTACAAATGCTAAGACTTTCATTAGATTTTTTCAGCTGTTTTTGTTATTTCTGTGTTCGTGTGCAAAAATACAGCCCTGATGCAATGAAAAGTATAAACGTTTAGAAATTTTTCTAAATTAAAATTTATATCCATATTTTTTCATGCATTGTTTTCACATTATTATACTTTTTGATTTGATTTGAATTTTTGACAAGTCGTTTTACTCAGTATTACAGTGTAAACCCCCTTAAGTAGTTCAATTAGCTTGCATTTATAATATTTTTTAAATAAAAAAAAAAAATTAAATGCCAAAGACTGGTTAGGGCCAGAGATCACATTAATTGAAATTCAGTTTTAATAAAAAATAAAAAAAATAATAATAATAATAAAAGGATACACTCCAATCCAATATCATTATTAAACATTAATTTAAGAGTTCTCATTACAAAGAAAGGCTGCTGCTGCTGCTTAACGCATTTCTTTTGAAAACACAAAAAAAAACCCAACTCCCTTCTCAGTCCGGCTTCCGCCTCTCTCTTTCTCACCTCACCATCTGCTAAACTTATAATTTATGCTTGTATGAAAAGAGTATTTAACATAAGTAATATTAATACCATTTTTTATAATTTATAACTAAATGTGTTTTTTAAGCACTTTCATATGAAATGAATGAATTTTTTCAAAATATATTTTATTTAGAGGAAACTGTAAAAGAGAAATATACGTGGCCAGCAATTTTTTTTGTCGTTTAACAGAAAAAAAATATCCTTTTTCTGCTTAATATGCGAATGTGGTAGAATATAAATAGAAATGCAGAAAGAATAAATAAAAAAAAATACTGTCATTTGTAATTTAAGTAAAAAGCTTATAACTCCAACCTATAATATCATGGCCAGAAGTGTATAGTCCATCCATTTTTCCATGTAAACTTTCCCCATCTCCTCCCTCTCTCTTTCGCACTCTTTCTCTTTCCCAGCTAAACCATTGGCCGCAATTTGTAGCACATATGGATTTCGTTGAATTTTTTCTCAATATAAAATTAGTATCCTTTCATTTTTTTCTTCTAAAGTTTCCCTCATTTATTTATGTATGAGTGTGTGATTTTTATTTGAAATTTTTTTTTAATGTTGGCAAAAAACTTACATGATGTCGTATCATCATAACAAGATTGTAACTGTATCTTTTTTTGCATATTTCCTTTTTGTCATTTGTAATGGTCCTGGCCACTAGGCACGCCACGCCACGCCTTTTGTAAATGATTTCTATTTTTTTTTTACATTTTATTTCTTCTACTGGGAGTAGATCAAGTATAGGAAATTCAGTGTCGAAAATTAAATTCCAAGGCATGTTGGTGGGGCATTTCTTATTAAAACTTAAGTTCATACCCAGCATTTTTGATTATTTTATTTGCTAAACACAAGTTTATAGAAAAACATTAGGCTGTTGGAAAATAAAGTTTAACAATTTCTGTATCATTATTGCTAATTTTGGTAGGGTTTTCACTTCTTTGTTATGCCTTCCTTAATTGTATTTTATTTAATTTTTTTTTTTAATATTCATGTATTGTTTCCTTTTTTAAGGGAATAAGTAGTAGCAAAGTAGTATTGAAACCATTTACATATTAGTGTATTTGGTTTTAAAATTTTTTTTCTTTTTTGCTCTATGCTAAACATATATGACTGTCATTTAGATTATCCTTTCAGTTTTTTTTGTTTTTTCTACCTTTTTTTTTCCTCATAAGACATCCCATACAAAGCAAACGAGGTATAAAATTTAGTTTGTTGGAAAGGCAGTGGTGACCAGTTTTATATTAAATATGTAACAAAGCAACAAAAAATAAATAAAATAAAATATAAAAAAGCATAATAGTAACAAAATACATTTCATACATAAAAATTGTATAAAATGACAGGCATCCTTTTTTCCATTTTTCTTGTAAAAATAAATTGCTAGAAAAAAAGTTTTTTTTTTTTTTTTTTAATTTTATGGTTGGAAAGTAAAAAGAGCATAGATGTTTAGCATAAATAATGTAATTAAAATCCAAAGAAGAAGAAGAATAGAACATAAAGATTCATATAATTGTTAACCATAGTTGAAAGTGCCAGCAGAACGAGAAAAAAACTATGCAACACACAGGAGAAGGAGAAGAGGCACACACACATGTGTTTAATAGGGAAGAATATTTTTTTTTTTAATACAAAAAAAAAAAAATTAGAATATTAATATTTAAATGACCACGCAGGACCACGCTTTCGTAGGGCAGTTGCAATGGGAAAAAAAGCTTCCATTTTTTAAGCGGAGGTCCAAGCCCTAGAGCTATGTGCTAAGGAATGCTTACCAAGAGGCACACGTGGTACCAGTCACATGTCAAGCAACTCTATGCGCATTGGCGGGCTATTCCTTTCAATCAAGATTGGTCTGGGACTGCTATAAACTTCTTAATGGTTAGGCAGAGAGAAACACAGTTACCCTATTGTGGATGCCGAGTCACGAAGGGCATGTGGGCAACGAAATGGTTAAAAAAAGGCACGGATATCCCTGTCGAGAAAAACAGGAAACGTCGGAACATGTTCTCTGCGAGTGCTCAGTGGTAGCAAGACGCAGAAAAAGCTGCCTAGGTAGTGGGGCATTGGTCCCAAAGGATCTAGTCACGATTCATTACGATTTTTAGTGCAGCAAAGTCACTTTATTAAAGACTGCTCTTACATTACAAACCGACTTTTAGGAAGGTAACGAGTTAATATTGTGAATCTGGGCTCTAACAAGCTTTAAGATTAATTTTTTTTTTTAAATATAATTATTAGCATTTTAGAAAAAATTTTATTCAGAGAATTTAACCTCTACATTTTGTACAAGTTTTGGTAAACTGTTATTAAATGCTTAATATTGTGTTAAAGTAAATTATTTATTAATTTGTTTTTGGTCTTGTTAGTTAAAGAAATTATGCTTCTAATTAACACCCCACGAACTGTACGACGACGTCCAGTCACGAATCTGCTAATTGTTATGGGGTTCATTTCACCTGAGACTTCTAAGGCCAGTATTTCACTGCCTCTATTCATTCATTATACACAACAAGCACACCTTCCATTTAAGAGGTTCTTTTCCAATACAAATCATGTTGACTTGATAAAAATTCAAATTATTTTAGAACTTTTCATGACTAAATAATTGAACAGCCTGTGATGAGAAATTTTGCTGCTCAACCTTAACTTGGTTTATTTATAAAAACTATTTTGTTTTTGTGGCAACTAATAGCTGCAGTCACTCTGAAATTTTCATTTACAAAAAGTAATTGAATATTTTTTGGGGATGCAGTTGTGTTTGCCAGCAAATAATAGTTTTCTCCTTTTTGATGTTTTACAACAAGATTAAAGTGAAACAGCCAAGAAAGAATACACCTCCAGCTATAATAATTTTATTTTTGACTAATTGAAATAATTTAAATTTTGATTACTGATAAACGAACCGTTTCGTTTTATAAACAAGCACCCACACACACACACAGCTAAAACCAAAGCAATTATATAATAATCCACAACCTCAGACCCAAATGCACTTTGATTAAGCAGAATTTTAAAGAGAGCAAGAGGAACGAACGAGACCCACTAGAAATAGAAAAAAACAAGAACAAGTACAATAACAATAACTAACCAGTTATTTGATGCAGATAGAAAATAGAAAATGAAAAATGTCGACAAACACAAGTGATTATAACTATTTACAACAACAAATATAAATTACAAATTTCCTAAACAGTGACTAATAAAAATAGATGAATTTCTATTTTTTCCCAAATTTAAATAGAAGACAATTTAGGCTCCTTGCTCACGATATTTAATTTTCATTATTTCAACTTTATGTCCCTAAAAGAACATTCGTGTTCTGAATTCTACTGTTTAAGCATACTAACAAAGTATATAACACAAAAGCAACGATTGCCAGTTGAGGACTAAAACTTTTATTTTTCTGTACTTTATGCACCTATTACGGTTTATAACTCAAGTCCAATTTAGTTAAAATTTTGTTGATACAACTTTTTTCTCTTATTACCGGTTACAACTCTGTGTAAGTGCGGCTGACAAATAGTTGTTTTAATTTAAACTCAACTGAGTTGAGTAGCAAAGCGTAATAAGGGCATTAAAGTAAATATTTGCAATCACAGAAGATTTTGCTGCGATTAAATTAATGGTTCTCAATATCATATTTCAATCAACTGGAGAAATTTGTCAAGACGGTTTATAATCCTACTTTAAATGGCAGTCATCAAATTGGCTTCCAAAAATATCACTTGGAAGACACAAATGCCATCGTTGGCTGCTAACAATCTTTCAATGTTTGCCTACATACAATAAATAAAAATTTTATTCAGAGAATTCGATTAACTTCGTTTATGTGGCGGCCAAACGACCAGATTTCATTGTGAAATATCTTCCAATGAATGCACACTTTTTTTGCTCACTGTGTGTGTTTTTTTGATTCATGGTGGGTTACGTGGTAAAATGTTCAAATCTGAAGTTGACTTAATGACTATTTTGACTATTTTAAGGTGAAGACCAACTAAAATTTGAATGCTTTTGAAGAAAGTGCCTGCAAGCCATTCGGTTAAAGCAACAAAGTAATACTTGCTGGTACACAAATATGTTATACAAGTATTTATTTAGTTGTAAATTACACAGATTAAAGCAGATTTCTGTAGCCACATTACACATACACACACATACACAGTCAAGCGCGTTAGCATTATGGTTACAAAACAAAAAAAGCCAATCCCGAATTGAGTAAAAAGTAATTGTAACAGTAAAATCAACCATGTGAGTGATTCGTTTATGCCATTCATTGTCCGTTTAGAATTGTGTTGTTACAGCTGGAAAGGATAAAAATGGTTTGAAGCTTTAGTAGAAAACACTACCTTTTCCAACATTAGCTTCTGCAGCATTTTGCTGATTAACGCCATCATCAGCCTTATTCCATATATTTGGGCTCTTAGTTACTGTGTTGTTACCTTAACTTTACCTTTACTTTCCTTTCCTTTCCTTTCATTTAATTTTGTTTTATTTTATTTGAGCTTCTGTTGTTATTCTATATTTTTTTTTTTTTTTTGTTGTGCTTTACAAGAGGTGGGTTAGTTATTTGTTATTGCAAGTAACCTGTTGTTGTTATTGCTAAATGTTCATATACGAACGAGTACATATTTTATTAGCCTTGACTAACCGAGTCATGTTGATTGTTACAACTGTTGATGCTTTCTTCTTCTTTTTTTCTGATAGATTTGATGGTGATAAGGCAGGATAAAGTAAGGTACAGTGTTTTAAAGGCGAATATTTTTTTACAATGAAATTGATTAACCGCCATCGCAATTTTCAAATTATAATATTTCATAAAAAACTTTATAAAGGGTGTCTCAGTAAGAGTGCACTTTTCCAATTTAAAATAAAATTTGAAAATTTTTGAGGCATTTGTGATTTTTTATTGAATTGTAAAGAAGACATGTTGCGATTAATTCTGGCAAAATGAAGTCAATGCCAATTTTTTCGAAAAAAAGTCTTCTCCTATGAAGCAAATGTCCATCTGAATTTTACCTTCTGAATTTTTATCAAATATGTTAAGTAGTTAGCCTTTGGAACTACTTAAATCTACCTTTAATATTCAAAAACTGAAAATTTTCTAGAAAAATATGTTTTTATGAAATAAGTTTTCTATGGAAATTTTTTTTAAAAAAATTTTCTCAACCAAAAGTACTTTTCAAAATAAATGTTTAGAATTTATTAATGGGTTATTTAGTAAGACGTAACTGCTGTGCAACTGTTAAGGGTTCGTTTTAGAAATGCATAGTTGAGCAATTCCGCTCAACTGAACAGTTGCGTTGGTTTACGTGGCGGCCTAACGGCCTTCAATTAGAGTTAGAAGACTGTTTTGAACCTATAGTGGCGTAGTTGCTGCCATTTTTTCTATCATAAAATATTTTAGCTACCTAAAAGCAACATGTTGTGTTAACTAAATTTAAAACAACTCTTGCAACAGCGGTCAAGAAAAAATCCATTAAAAATTTTATATTATGAAATACTTTTGGTTAAAGAAATAGGTTTAGTTGATTTAAATTATTTTATTATTATTTCTTTGATCACTTTTTTCCCTTTTTTTAATTGTTCACAAATATCAGCTGTTCATTTAGTGGTTTCGTCGTATGAACGCCTCCAATATTTTTTTTTTATAAATTTTATAATTTGGTTAAAGAAATAGGTTTAGTTGATTTAAATTATTTTATTATTATTTCTTTGATCACTTTTTTCCCTTTTTTTAATTGTTCACAAATATCAGCTGTTCATTTAGTGGTTTCGTCGTATGAACGCCTCCAATATTTTTTTTTTTATAAATTTTATAATTTTTTTAATAAAATTTATTTAATGAAAAACAGAAACTTCCCTTTCACGAAATATTTTTTAATTTTCATCCAAAAAAAATAACTCTAAAAATTTAATTCTATGTTAAACACTGTTCTTGGAAGAATTCAGTTTTTTTATGTAAAATTTTTTCATGGTTTATCTATCTCCGTGTTACCAAATAGAGAAATGTTTTGCTGCAAAAAAAAGGAAATATTACTCCATTTTGTTAATGTTTTAAATTACATTTTAAAAGTTAATTGAAATGGAAATTAGTTGAAATTTGTAAAACGAATTGAGTTGCAAGTGATTACAGCAAAATTGGGTTTTACAAATTATTTTTTTTAATAAATAAAATCAGTAGCACAAAGCAAAATAAAAACAAAAACATAAAATTACACAAAATAAAATGTTTTAGTTTGAAAATTACATTCAAAATTTACAATAATTTTTGTTGTAATTTAATTATGGTTTAAGGGTTTGCCTGGTTACTGCTCATAAAACAAAACCAAAGACCACAAATTAATTGAAAACTCATATGAAATTTATAATTTGATTTTGTTTTAAAACAAATAAAAACTAGAAAAAAATTATTAAAGTAAACGGTAGGTAAATGGGATTTTAATTTTGGTGAAAATGCCACAGTTTCCACAATTTCCATAATTTTTTGTTATTGTTTTTAATAACACACATAAAACAAAAATCTTTTGCTAAATGTAGTAATGAAATATTTATTACTATAAAATAGCAAAAAAAAAATGTGCAAGCTAGACTGGCTTTAAAAAAAATTAATTTAATTTATCTGCCACTTATTTTTTAATAAAAATTCATCCTTATTCCATTTGGTGTCGGCAACATCGTCATCAATTTTAAAGCAACATCAGTTTTTGTCGTCGTCGACATCAATTCACTTATAATTTGGTATTTTCCAACAGCTCTCATAGTTTGTTTAAAATTTTTAATAAAAAAAAATGTTTTTGAAGTTTATTTAATGAAAAAACATACAGCAATATGGATAGCAAATGTCATTACATAATACCAAATAAGTGTCAACAATCATCAATATTTATCAATATTGAGAATTTTTATTCAGACTTACTAGAAGCGATAAAAATGTATGTCGTTTTGTGTCGATGACACCAAATGGAATAAGGTTGATTATTTATATGTAGTAAATCGGTATTACAGTTCTCAATATTGATAAATGTCGATGATAATTTGGTATTATGTAAGAAAGTTTTTTTTTTTTACAAACTAAAACAGCTGACTAAAATAAAAAACTGATCGATAAACCCCCGATGTTACCAAATTATAAATGAATTTATGCCAAAGTGATGAAGCTTTCAAATTGATAATGATATTGCCGATGCTGTTTTTTTTTTTTAGCTAGCGCTGGCTCTCATAATCAGTCGCATTATAATTATTTTTTTTTTTTTAATTTCTTATAAGCAAAACTTTTCAACCAAGATTTTTGTTACTGCTTGCTTTCTACAAATAATGGATTTTCAATGTTTTCATGGTCTTTTGTTTCTCTATTTAAAGTTTCCGTTTAATGTTTCTTATACATTTTTCATTATTATTATTATTTCCTTTTTTTTTTTTTAATTGTTACTGATTTTCTTTTATTTTTTCCTTTCTCTCTTTTTTAATTAATTAATTTATGAATGAAGAATATAATTTTCCCTTTTCAAATATTTATTCAAGTTTTGCTCCTTTTTCTTCTGTTTTTTTTATAATTTTAATTTCTAATGAAAAGTGACAGTCACATGATATGAAAAATATACGCGCTTTTTTTAAATAAATTTCATATTTCGTTTATTTATTTTAAAACATAAACTTTTGACCGAAGAGTTTTAATGCAATGAGTTTAATTCTTTTTGCTTTTGGTTTTAGTTCTTCTATTATAAACTTCATTTTTGTATTTATGCAGTAATAATTATTAACTCTTAACTTTTGTATAAAAAAAATACGTTTTGCTTTGCTACTGATAACGACAGCAAAAAAAAGGTAGAAACTGTGCAGACAACAAATGGAAATGGAAAAAAATTCATGTTTATATGGCGAAATTGAAAAATTTGTAACAGACCAGCTATAAAACACCTGTTCAGAGATTTATTAATACACTAAAAAAAATAAGAGGGCGTGGCTCTAATTTGCTTTCCACAAATTACGGCATTTGAAATGTTCATTTAAATTCTAATGAAATTTCGTACGATATCGAGTGCCGTAAATTGATTTTTGTTTTTGAAAACTTTTCAATTTTTTTTTTTTTTTTGAGTGTACAATTGTACAATTATTTGAAAAAAAGAATACGAATTGTTGTAATAAAACAAAGTGTGTGTAAACATAATTTAATTGAAAATTATGTTGCCCGTTTTTTCCTTTCTTTGGTTTATTCCTTATACTCGCATTTTACATTTTATTATAACTCATACATTTTTGAATTTTGTGACATTACCATGAATTTAGTGCCGGGACACTTGAAAAAAAAATTACAATAACCCAATGAATTGTGATAAATTGCAGCCATTAACTTGGCATCGACATTAAACAATAAAATTTTGTATTTAGTGTAAGTTTTTAATGCGGTTTATACTACTAGTAACGCAACCATGTCCTAAATCTAGTTTTTCAAAATTAAATGGTATAAAAAAAGCCTTGGGTCTTCACCAATTTTTCATAGCTTGCAAACACACGAGCAAATTGTTTCACTAAAAGCAAATTTATTTTCTTTTTCTTTTTTTTTGAACAAATTTGCTGGGTTATTATTGTTGGCTGGTGTTTGTCTTTTTTTCCTATTGCTTACTTTGGGGTCCACAATTACTGACTTTTGGTGTCGTTTTATTAAAATTTTTCTGCACCAAAAAAGTAAATAAAAATTAATTTAAATTTATGTTAATTTCTCTAATGTACAGTTTATAATTTTTGTTTAAAATTTCCATGAAAGCAAAAAAAAAACAGCTTTTGAAACAAACATAAATTATTTTCTGTGTGTGTGTGTGTGTGTGTGTTTTTTTTATTATTTCAAAATAATTGTTTTCTCTAATAACAAATAATTTCTATGACATTTTCTTTGGCAAAAAAAAAAGCTCGTTGACTCACAAGTGTAAAGGTTTAGAAAACAATTCAAAGATTTTGTACAATTAAGTTTTGAAGAAGAAATTAAACACTTACTATAGTATGTGTGTACGAGTATGTATAGAAAGAAAGGGATTTGCTTTAACAATCAAACGGTTGTACAATCAACATTTTCCAAGGGTTAAAAACATTTTGTATAAAAATTTTGCTTAACATGTAAAAGGGTAATTTCTTAAAAGTAAAGAAACTTTTGGATTAGAATAACATTTATATGACTATTAGACGATCAGGCGCGGCATGTCAGCATGGTTAGATGAAAGAGAGTGAAAGTATCAAAAAGTGTTGAAGCCATCATGCGCAAACAGCAATTTTTCGCTGTTACACGATCATCTAGTAGCCGCTTAAAGGTCTGTTACGTTGCAGTGCAACAACGTTATTCTTAAACGCAACTGCGCAAATTTAGACAAAATATGAGTTTGATAAAGTTGCAAATAAACAGAGCTATAGCCTTATTTTAAATGCCAAGCATTGTACACGGTAAAGCATTTAAGACAACTGCAAATTGTTTGCTCTCCATCGTTATGGCATCGTAGCTATCAAAATTTGTTTACATTTTGTGCTCACCATTGTTTTTATGCTCAAAATACATAGAGTATTGTGAGTGTATGACCGGATCTGCATTGAATTCCCTGTTCTTTAGTTGACACATATGTTATCGTAATTCAGTGTTTGTTGTATGGTGATGTTCAGTGCTGTAAAGTCATTATCGTTTTATTACACTGGTTTAACTTTGCATGCAGCCTTAGTTCGTTTTATACTAAAGTTGTCTTTCTGCTTAAGTTAACTTGAGCCACGAACTCTGGTTTTCTGTTAGTTTTTTTATGAAAAAAAAATATTTATTTGAAAGTTGAATAGTTCTGTACTAGATAGCTGACTGGAAGCTGAACATAGTAACGCTGTCAACTAATTGGCATTAACGTAAATTATTGCAGCTCAAGGTCTTTAGTGTGGCTTCTAAAATGCTATAGAACCTTTGAAACGAAAAAATCACCCTTTTTCTATTTATTGTTTTTCATGTTAAGCCGTGTGTGTGTGTGTGTGAGCAAACCTCTTCTCCTCTTTCTTTATGAGTTTCTATTGTTGTTGCATTTTATTGCACAAAGTAGGTGAAGTGTCTTGTTCCTTTTCCATATGATGGCCGC
Organism: Thelaira solivaga; assembly: GCA_947397855.1. Classification (NCBI taxonomy): domain Eukaryota; kingdom Metazoa; phylum Arthropoda; class Insecta; order Diptera; family Tachinidae; genus Thelaira; species Thelaira solivaga. The sequence continues at coordinate 1,153,654 of OX377612.1, read as the reverse complement.
TTGAATGAATGGATGATGTTATGAAATATTCGCACTCACTCATCATCATCGTCATCATCGTTATTCATACTCGTATTGCTGTTGTTAAACTTACAGCACAAAAAAAAAGAGGCTGTTGCTCTGGCTGTTTTATATTTCAAATACAAATACTTGAGTTGTTTTGCTTGTGTGCTTACTTCGTATTCGTATTGCTTTGCAATGCCTAAAATCCGGTTGCATTTATAGTAATTTTCCAAATCTTTAGAATCTTTACTGCACGTAAAAGTGTTGAAATGCATAAGAAAAAAACCAGAAAAAAAAATAAAATGCTTGTACTCAAATGAGACCTTTGATTGTTTTGTCAAGTAGAACGAAAAGAACAATTTACGTATGCATGTGTGTGTGTGTGTGTTTTTTTTTTCTTCTCTAAAACAATCGAAAAGAAAATTATAGAAAATTGTTTGAGAAATAAAGGACTACACATATATAAATCTGCAGCTTTGTAATTCACACGAACCTTTCAAGACACTATTTGTATATAAAAAAAAAAAACAATTTCAAAGTAATTTAAATTATGTTGAGAAGAATTTTTTTTTGAGCAGGAGATTTTGCTGGAAAAAATTTGTTGTTTTCATTTTATTTTATACTTTTTCATTAAATTAAAAGTTGAAAGGATTTGATTTAAAATATCAATTTTTTTTTTTTTTTATTTCTTTTTGTATATAAAAATTCAAATATTGTAAATACAAATAAAAATTCATTTGAGGAACTGTATGGCTTCATGAGGAACAGCAAATGATTTTCGTGATTGGCATTGGTTGAAACAAACATCTTACTTGTCTATTTCTCTTTCCTTTTTACTCCCCTTAACGGGTGTCACAAAGGCACCACCTGCCTTTATGGGTTTATAAAATCCTTTTTTCACTATTTTTTCTAACTGACTTTGTATCAAATTTGTAATCTATTCTTCCATATTCCATTATCGTTTGGATAACATGATCATTCAAATTCAAAACTATAACCAAAATACGGAAATTTCAATTAATATTTCGCTTGATATCGAATGCCGTAATTTGGCTTCTGTGTAAGTTTAAATTTCAATTTTAATTTTAAATCAAATAATTAAAATAAAATTTGTATTATTCATAAAATGCCACTAAAATAACCGTTTGCTGTTGTTTCCTTTTCATACAAAAAACATGTGTACTTTGACAAATCTCATGAGCCTCCATCGACACATAACACAACAAGGTGCGTGCTGCAAAACCTTGATATGTATGGCTGCGCTTGGACAATACTAGTAGCCACACAGAGCCAAAAAAAAAAAAAATAGAAAAAAACCCGCCTTTTTAAATCATTTATATTTTAGTGTATGACCAAAATGTAGACTTAGGACGTGCTTTTAATATATTTATAACAATAGCTTTTAGTCAAAGATAAAACACGTTTCATATTCAAAATACAAGGCAAAACAAGGAATTGAGTTGGTCCAAATAAAACGAAAAAATACATAAAAACTTAACCAAGACCAACGCTTAACATGAAATATAGCAAAAGTCTAATTCCCAAACTCCCAGTTGCAATATAATTTTAACAAAATAAAAATCCTTTTCTCATACACACATCATGCAAACTACATGCATGTGTGTGTGAGTTAGCACAAATGCAGAATAAAAAATAGCAAGAAAGAAAAAAAAAAGAAACAATGCCACGATTTGTTAACAAGAAATAAAATCTAGAAAAAACGACAACAACAAAACTTGAAAAGTAGAAAAAAACTGCTAAAATCACATTTGGCTTGTACGTACGTAAATACGAGTACATATTTAAAGCGTACATTTACATAATGAAAGATGTTTCAATGGACATTGCATACGAGTAGCAGCAGTTGGAATAAAATCAAAATGACTACAAGCAAAAAAAAAATTAAAAACAGAAAATCTGCGAATAAAATAAATAAAATGTAAAACAGGACATGCAGAATGGGGCAGAAAAATAGAATTTTGAATTGTTTATTTTAAATAAATTAAATTTAGATTAGTGGCTTCTTAGGTTAAGATTTTTGAGTTGTAATTGGATCAAAAAAAAAATTCGTGTAAAACATTTTTGTCTGTGAACATGGGATTTTGCTAATTGACCCCACTTGATACATTTCAGTGACAGTAGTCATAATTAAAGCAACAACTAAAACTGAATTCAGCCACCCGTTCCGGAGAAAATTAACGTTTGCACAAATTTTTTTTTTAATATTTTAAACTCTTCTTGCATGAGTCACTTCAAACTACCCATAAAACAAATTTTGTACGAACAAAAATTTTGTATCAACAATATTTTGTTCAGACAAAAAATTTTGACGGTAACAAATTTTGTGCAGACAAGAGTACTGGTATGAGGGAATTTCAAAGTTTTTTTTTAAAATAATCCAAAGTAATTTCTGAGTATTTGGGCGGTAGATTACAAATCTAGACGACCTCCCCTTGAAAATGATATGCTAAAATCCCTTAGGTATTTAAAAAAAAATAATCCAAAGTAAAAACCTGAAATGTTGTATATTCGAAGGTTCTAAAATAAATAAAATTTTTCAATTGTAAATCGTATTTGAATGAAGTACATCCTCTGTCGCCATGTAATTTGTTATTTTAAATTACTAATTTTTTACTAAATAATACCTCTAAGAAATCCCACTCATAGGGTAAAAGATCCTAGTTAGCTAATAAAAGAAATCTTCATTAACTTTTTAAAGTGTCTGGAAAATTTATAAAAATGTTTTCTACAGTATCCCAAATGTTTCGACCACTTGAGGCGATAAGGAAAGCCGAAGTGGTTCGAAAGTACCTAGTGTCTGGAATTAATTTAATTTTTTTTTAATTATGACACTTGATTAACTTTTAATAAAAAGTTTTCATGGGAACTATCAACTGCAAATATAAAAATAAAATTAAAAATTTAATGAATTAAAATTTTGCTAAAATGTTGTGCTTTACTTTAATGCTTTTTGTTGCTCTAAATGCTAAAATGAATACATAAATAATAATAATAATAATAAAAAGACAACAGCAACAACAACTACCAGAGAAACTAAAAGAAATTATAACATAAAATATTGAAACCAAAATGTAAGTATTTGTACGTATGCAAATACACAAAAAGAAAATAAAAAAAAGTTTTAAAAACCCCTGAGAAGATGTAACAACAGCAACAACAACACCCACTCGGCGAAACTAAATGCATTTTAGGTTTCAGTTTTTTTTTTTTTTTTTTTTTTTTTGCAATTCCTTGTTTTCCTTTAGTTCTTGTGATTTCATACATTTCCTTTATGTCAACGATTATAATGTGTGTAAATGTAATTTTTTGCTGAGTGTTACCTCTCGCCTCCGATTCCCCCTCTTTAAAAAACAACATATTCGCCCACATGCATTTTTAAAACAAATAAATTTCATAAGCATGCGTTTTTTCGTTTAACTTGTTTCTTTTTTCAGTTTTGGTTAGAAATGTCCTTTTTTTTGTAGCCTGGCAAAAGGCAAGAAAAAAATTATTTTTTCGGCCATTGAAAAAAAATTTTTTTCTTAAATTATTAGCTTTTTTCTGGTATATAAGCAAAAGGAGTGGGTGGGTGTATAACAATTCCACTGCTCACTGCTCACTGCCTTATTATGATTACATGTGTTAAGCAACTACAACAACCTTTTCTATTTATATCTTGTATATCCTGCGGCAAATGCGCATAATGAGCGCGTATTATTTGCATATGCAGTTGTTTTAAAATATCTTTTTTTTTATTTTTTTTTTATTATATTAAAAGCTGCAGTACATCTCTAGTTGCACGCGTGGGAGGGGTTTTGACAATTTTTTCTTCTTTTTTTTAATTTTTTTTTTTTTTTTTAATAAAATGTGTCCCATGTTTTACTACTCCAACCAGCTCTTTTTTAATAGAATTTTACATTAAGTGCTGGATACTTTTTTTTCGAATTTTTTAACAATTTACGAAAAACAACAAGAAAAATGTTAATGTACATGCCACTTTTTTTTAAAAAAGCTTAAATTTATTTGTATGTGCCATTTTTTGTTCGTTTCTTTTTATTAAGCGTAAATCCTTTGCCGGTTAGAGATAATGATATGTGGTTGCACAGTTGCTTTGTAAAAATTATTTTAAAAAACAAAAAAGAAACACATAAAATAAATTTTGGTTGACATTTAAGAGCGAGTTAACTCCTAAATGGTAAAATTTTGGGCGGAGTTATTAAAAGCATTTGGGTATTAATAAATTATCATGCAAATGTGCTTTCATTTCACCATTAATATGGCAAACATTTTAGAAAAAACTATTTTTTTTTTTAATTTAAACAGAAATTCTTTTAAAAGATATTAGAAGGCTGCTATATAAAAAAATTTTAGCGTCAAAAAAATTAAAAATCAAACTAATTCCCAATATTTTATGATTTGCTTGATATCAATAGCGGCGATTTATATGCTGTTTTTATAACACAAGCCACATCAACTCGTCTTTAAATTTTATATGAAAAGTAGCCAATTATTGAGTGTTTTTATAAAAAAAAAATTTTAAACACAAGCGATCAAGTGTTATGAAGACATCACATTAGTTTCTGTTGTTCATAATTTTTTGCTATCGTACTGATTGTAACTAAAGCGTTAAAATTTCAACGTTGGTAGGTTCAGAAACTCATAGTACAATTTTACAAGGAATATTTTTGTGGAACATTTTAGTACTCCAACTCTTCATCTTGGCGTCTCCTTTGTCTTTTTTAAATTAGGGGCCAAAAAAGTCTCACTAATTGAGGAGTTAGATGGTTAAAAGGTTCTAAAAAAATATTCCTTGTAGTGTTTTACATAAGTTTGCTGAATGGAGAATTCACATGGTTACTCTCCTTAAAATAACTTTTTTAACAATTATTTTTTATGAAATACAATTTTAAAGTTTACACCAAAAAAAATCATTTCATTCCCTAAAATCTATGGCCCCTAAACATAATCACACTAACGTCTGCATTTTTTTCAACCGATTTTAAATCCATAAAATTCTTATGACCAAAAAAAATAAGCTCTTCGTTATTTGTAAGTCTTTTTGTCCTTTAAAAAAAAACCTATGTAGCTGTTTTAATGTAAGCTCTCAAGCTATGGCTTTTTAATTGTAAACTTTCATTTAGTTTCCAAAACATTTGCCTTTAAAATTATGTTTCTTTAATCTAAATCCTGCAGTTTCTAAAACTTTGTTTAAAAAAAATCCCTATAAAATACCAGGCACCACACTGAAATCCTAAACATAATTTAGAAAATTTTTTTATTTTATTTTATAATTTTTAATTTTCTTTTTTTTAATTTTCTTTGTTTTTCTTACATGTATTTTTATTAGTGCCTCAAATTTGGATGGTCATTTCTTTACAAATAATCCTCATTTGGAATTAAGACAACTGCGCTGGCATCCCGCCTCACCCACAGATTCCCATTTGCTGCTGCTGTTAAGTGACAATACAATAAGGTAAGCCAGCACAGCACAGCACAGTTAGTCAACCAGCCAAAAAAAAAAACACACAGAGCTCAACGGCAACTAATTTATAAACTAAAATTCCTTTAATACCTTTAACACGGGTTTCTTTAATTTTCTTATTTTTTTTTTCAAGGGTTTATGATAATGCTGCCTTACGCCATGTTTGGCAAGTGGGTCCTCTACCATTGAAAACCGACGGTAATCCCAACTCTTCTACTGTTTATGCTTTGGGTGAAGCTGCTGTAGATTTTGATGTTGCACCTGCTGTTAATGTGGCTGAGATGCAAACAAACATAAATAACACTTTAAACAGCAACGCGACCATACGAGAACAAACAAATTTAGCGAATAGTACACGTCTAAGTCTGCTCACAAATAAAACTGCAACAACAAATGAAACCGGCAAGGTAAACAAACAGAGCAACTTTACAAATGCCATTTTGAAATAAATTTACCAAACTATTTCATAAATACCTTTTGCTTTCCTTTTTTTAAGGTATCCTTGCCAAAAGCGGAGAAAATTGAATGGCCTATTATTGTTTTGCGTGAGAATGGGAATATTTATGTGTTAATGTCAGGCTTGGATACTGAAAGGTTTGTGCTTTTTATTTTAATTAAATGATTGATTCTCCTTATGTGATATCTGGTTTTTAGACCCCGATTACAGGGCCCCTTAACAATTACACCCTCTACCGTTGATAATTATGGTGTAGATTCTTGTTCGTTACTGGTGATACCTTCATTGCCTCCAACTTTGATAATAGCTGAAACAAATGGCAAACTACATCATGCCTTGTTTTTAGAAGCCGAAAATGCTGAAGACGTAAGTAGTTCTCATAATAAGTTTGTGTTTGATTGTCTTTGTCTCTTGCATAAAATTAATTTTTATTTTTTATTTAGTCATTTAATGAAGTGGATGAAAATTTAATTATACATCCCTCTGAATGGACCGTGCATGTGTTGGAAACAGTTGAATTAGAATTAGGTTTGCCGAAGGTGGAAACACATCAACCATATTACTGTCCCATACATTTGAAAAGGTAGGAAAATGCATTAAAAACTACTCGCTAATGTATTCTAGGGCCCAAGTTTTTTTGTTTTTATTGCGAAATTACTATTGAAATAAATAATTTATGTTTTGCTTATAAATTTTAGGGACTTCATTAATGAACTACGTTACTTTGCCTATCACAACACTGGGCTACATGTGATTACCGTGAATTTTATAGCAGAACTGCAAAGATATCTTGAAAATGAAGGTAATGAATTAACTTGTATATAAATTTTGATAGAAGGACTGTGAAACTTATTTTATTTACTTAAAAAAATACTGTCTTATTTTACAGTTAATTCTGATATTAATACCCTAGCCACTCCTTCACAAGCCGAGTACATTGTTTGCACCAAAATCGATTCCAGTGAGCATGTAAATGCTGTATTAGGCTTTGTGCTCATGCAGACGCCTTCAACTGTCGTTTTACTGCTAAGTAGTGGTCAAGTTATTAGTTTAAAATTGATCATAGATCCTAAATTGCTTGCTGATCGTTTAACACATTCCAAAGATGAAGTAGCACCACTTTCAGCAGAATATATGCAACAAACACAATTAAGCAAGATTTTAGGACCTTCTTTTACGGATCACATTAAAAATATATTAAAGCGTTCCGTAACACAACCGATATTATCCTTGGATAAAACAGCAAACCCTTCGCCACAAGAATGTTATGAACTGCTTACACAGGCCGTAGAGGTTTTAAGATCGCAGTATTTGAAAAAACATGAAGTGGTAAGAAATGAATTTGTAAAACGCATACATACCATAAAATTGTGCAAAGAACAACAAAAACAGGATATTAAGGACTTGGAGTATGAAAGGCAGTTAATTAGAGATAAGGCTCACAAGCTAGCAGAGAGATTTGAAGAAATCAGTGATCAACAGGAAATCCTAACAAAACTGTAAGTACACACACACACACATACACACACATGACTTGCCTATTTCATATCTACATGCATCCTACTTTTAGTTGTCAAGATTTAATACGCCAGGCCAATACTTGTTTGCCAAGCAATACTACATCAGAAAAAGAATTTGCAGAGGAGGTGGAACGTATAAATAAATTAACTAAAAACATGTTAAATTCTTTACAAAAATCTAAGGAGGTCATCAATAAGCAATCGTATCATGTAAGCTTTCTCAAAGCATTATATTTCATTGTCATTATTTTTATAAATTTTATTTTAATTTTTTATTACAGATTTCTAAATACAACGAGAACTCCAAAAAGAAAAGTTTTGAATTACCAGAAACACAAGAACGCACTATAAAGGAAATTTTATTGCAAATGTAAGTTAAAAAATTTTAATTTTTGTCATTACATCCAGCGTTGTCAACTTTTATATTTCAAAAAGCAGCGGGTATTTAAAAAAGCACTGAAATTTAAACAAATTTAAAACTAAAACTTTTTCTCAAGTCTTTATGTTATTATTTTATTCAACTAGAATTAAAATAATCAATTTATAAATTATGTTAAACAATTTTGCTTAAACAACTTACACATAAAGTTAGTGCCACTGACGAAATTTTCCGTATAGAAATTGTTTAAAAGCACTAAGTTGACAACGGTGATTACATCTTAAATTAAGAAGTGGGTGGAGCTTTTTTACAGGCGTTAGTGTAGACTCAAATTGTTTTGGTTTAAGTTTTGCAATATTTTATTTTTTAGTATTCATTATTGCACAAGAGGCAAGTGCTTATTACAGTAATCCCAGTAATACTCAGTACCTAAAATAATAACATTGAACTGTTCACATGCTGAAAATAGTATAAACAACAACCTTCTATAACAAGTAATTTAGCCAAAGTGCTTAGACATATTTTGCTTACAATTTAGCTCAAAACCATATTTATGTTGAGAATAGTGGTTGTGGTACTGTGTATAATACTTTAAATAATCTTATTCAAAAACCTTTTATTATATTTTCATTAAATACATTTTTACATTATATATAATAGTTTTAGTGAGTTGCGGATGCATTTATTTATTTATTTACTGCAAGTAATGTAATATAAAGCCCCAAAAGCCAATATAAAAATATATTACATAGTATTATTACATATAAATTGTTCAAACTCTTAATTAATGACTTTTTAAATCACATTAAACAGAGCGAGTAAGTGCTGCTTTTAAGGGCTTGCCTTTATCAGAAAATATTCAACATTTTCTCTTTAAACTGTAATAAAATATAGTGATCCGTAGTTCAGCTAAATTGGCCTAATGTAAACCATAAATAATAAATTAATTGTTCCTCACGCCCTTTTTTTAATTTTATACATATTACTCGTATACGGAATTAACACCATTGTATATTCCCCCATCCGATCATTATTCTCTTTCCAGGACCGCTGAAATCGATGGTCAAATAAAGGAAGTAAAGCGTATTAATAAAACTGTGGGTATTTAGAATATAAACAGCAATCTCATTTAGTTTTATTTTTATAAAAAATATACTTCGTTTACTTATTTTTTGCCTAAATCTACTAATTAAACTTAAAAATACATACAAAACTTTGTGTTTTACACTACAATAACATTTTTTCGTCTCTTTTTCTTCTTCGCCTTTTTACGTTGCTTATTAATTTTTCGTATTTGTTTTAAAATAAATGCCTTAAAGTTATGACCATCATATTTGCGCCACGATATTGCGAAGAAAATTATAGTATTAACATAGAAAAATAGTCTTAAAAGTAAGTGCTCTTCATGAACATTATTGTTATCATTATTGTTCCAAAAGTGTTGACAAAAATTTTCCCAGACGTCATCAATGCTTATATAGATTAGGAGGTCTATGCAGTGTTGTAATTCTTGCCAAGTATCAGGTGGTAATAGGGTCTTAACTTCTTCATTGACATAATCGTCAAGTCAATGGTCAATTAAAGGTCCCCAAAACATTTTAGAAATTTTGGTTTCATCTTCAGTCAGAAAGAATTGGCGACCCAAATGTACAAACTCTTTCAGTGATACACGGCCGTCACCATTTACATCTATCACAGCAAAAGAAATGGCAGCATCTTCCTCGGAAAGACCCAAGCAACGGAAGAATAGCTTGTATTGTTCTAAATCCAAACAGCCACTGTGATCAAAATCAACAGCCTGTTCAAAATTAACAAGTTTATAAACATTTTCTTTATTGTGGTTTTTTTTTTGTGTTAATATTTACCTTAAACAAATAGGGCAAAAATCTTCCAACTTTCTTGTACATTTTCTCATCATTTAAACGATGATGTATATCAGTCAAAAATTGTTCAGCTGTTACAAAATTATAGGGAGTTATTGCACCAAATTGTTCTTCCCAGGTTTGTTTCAAAACTTCCATGAATTCTGCAGATAATTTTGGTGACAAATGACCCAAATCACAGAATCTTTTATGTAATAAAGTAAAGTCATCAAAGGAGATCACACCATCATGATTAACATCGAATATGCGATGTAAGGTACGCATTTTACGGCGCCAAAATTCAGAATCACCCTGAAAAATTGAAATTGACATTAATTACAAGAATTCCTTTGGTTGATAAAGAAACATATTTTTTTATGGACAAATGAAAACCATAAATAATTTTAATATACATAATTTGAATCTATAATTTGTTGATTTTGTTAATTAATTGTGTTAGTGCGTATGATTGAAATTCAAAATGTTGATAACATTTCAAGCATGTGTTAGCCACGCTTAGTTTAATTTTATGATTTCGGCTTAACAATAAAATTAAATTAGGTTATGTTTACTATGTCTTCTTACCCTTTCGCTATACTTTTGCTTTGAATTTTGTCTTTTACGTTCGTATTCATCATCTGAATCAGAGTCAGAGTCAGAATCGCTTTCAATATCATCTTGCCGTCTAGACAAATTCTGTACTTTTTTATTATAAACACGTGTGGCTTGCCCAGCTTTAGTTTCGGTGGGATTATTAGTTTTCAAGGGTTGTTGGTAATTTCTTATTAAGGCCGAAGAAGAATTAGAGATATAACGGCTCTTCATAACAGAGATCTAAACAAAAAATAGAAATAAAAAGAAAAAGAAAAATATGAATATCAAATGTGCGAGCGGCTCCATCTACTAAAATTTAAATATTTCAATAAAAGCATTTATAATGCAAATAAATAAATTAATGGTTTGCTTTTTGCAGCGCACACTAGCCAAAAAAAATATCAATATTAGCTTAAAAAGCACTTGAAAAGGTCCCTCATTAAAAATCTATCAAATTGTGTACCAAACAAACAGTGAGTTGTTAAAAAACACTTGCTGATAATTGCGCTACTTGTTTAAATCAAGATTTGATGAACATTTAAAGGAAATTAAAAATCAAAAATTAGTTAACTAACGGCAGTGTTATTTACGATAAGATAAAACATTAAAAAAATTATTCAAATTTTAATTTGGAAGATTTTTTGTTTGCATCATCAAGTTGCTGCCGACTGAAAAAGCAATCGAACAAGATTCATTGAATATTCTTAAATTTGGTATACGAGTACACAAAGAAATTAGTTTATATGAATAGTTCTTACCTATTTTTATTTTAAGAAATTTTTTAGATTTATTACTTGGGTTTTTATTTAACTGTTTTAGATGTTTGCTTTATATAAGGTAAATGTTAATTAAGGTGTAACTAAAGAAATATTATGTTGCTAATTTTTAACTTTAATTTAATTCTCTTTTTTTTTAATTTTATGTTTTTTTTCTAATTTCTTTAAAGTTCATGCCCTTCTAGGAATTTCATTATAAGTTCTTATTGCTTTCACATTCTGAGCTCTGTTGCTCAAATAAAGCAAATATAGAAAAACAAACATAAGTATGTACAATCAAACACATAAGCACATGCATATATATTATAAATATGCAAAATATATTTTATTTTGATTAGAACATTTACCTTACCTACTTTTGGTTCTGTTTTTTTTAATTCCTTCTTGCTTATTAAGCTATATTTAAGTCTGCGCGTTTTAAAAATATATATGTGGGTATTTTTATATATATATATATATATATATATATATATATATATATATATATTTATAGCATATGTATGTATGTCTATTGTATACACGTTATTATGTTTTCCAATTGTTGACCAAAACTTGTTTACAAAAAAAGAAAAAGATTAAAAAATCTGAAAAAGGCGTGCTTTGAATGTTTAGAGAATGAAAAATAGCAAATTTTGTTATTTTTATTTTTTTTTTTTTTTTTTTGAATAAATTGTATTTTTTCTTGTTGTTTTCTTCTTCACCGGTTTTTACTACAATAAAGAAAAAACTACGCATTTATAAAAAAACAGTTAAAAATCTATTAGAATTTTTTAAAATTCATTTAAAATAAATTCATAAATAAATTGCTTTTTTAGGAATTTTTTATAACAAACAAAATTAAATATTCTATTATCAGCAGACAGTATTAATAGACAGAGTTTAACCTTGATTGATCAATTATGGGCAGAAAACAGACCTCGGTGGGGGTGCGCATTAGTAACCCAAAAGTTAGAGCTTTCTTGATTTTATAAAATAAGCTTCGGGATGTTTGAAAATCATACCATTAAAAGTTAAATCGTTTTCAAAACTAATGGAATAACAGTTGTAATCAAAATTAGGTGATTTTTAATTGTATTTGCTTAGGTTTTTGTCTATATCTCAATCCTTTCCAAACCAGTGCTACCGATTTTAAGTAAAACATCTCTCGCACCATAAAAATTTTTGATTTTATTTTTAATTAAACCAAAGGTTATCAATATTAATACGAAACAAAAATGTCTTGAATCAGTTTTATTTTAAATTCACGCATATCATTAAGCCAACGTATTTTTCAATTAATTTAAATTGAATTCAATTGGTATTAAATTTACGTAACTAAAAAAAACTTACATTTACAACAATATCGGGAAAACGGTTTAGCACTGGAACAGTGCTAACTCCCATGTTACGTTCAAGGAGCTCTCTGGAAGTACGTAATAAAGTGCGGCTCATCATTGAAAACGCCATGACAACAACGTGGGTGTTCTTAATACAAACACAAAATTAAGGTGGAGTATAATTTTTTTTAATTAATTGAAAAAAACTGTTATTTTAAATTTTATAAAAGCACTTTGAAACTGAAGAAATTCAATTTTCCTTTGTAGTCTTTGCACTTTCTCTTCTTGGTTTTTGACATAAACTTTTTACTCTCTTTTTTGTAAATGTTCTGTAATTGCATTTATCACAAGAAGTTCTTGTTGTTGTGTTTTTAAAAAATAAAGTTTCTATTAATGCAAAATAATTTTTATTTAAATTTCAGTGTTACACGTCTGTTTGCTTCAACGTTCGAATATGTTTTGATTTTAAAGTTGCAACGTTTAATACTATGAAAACATTTTGAGCAGATAAAGCTGAGCGTCCTCAACATATTAAACAACAATGGAAACAGCAACAAAATCCAGATCGTTCACTTACAATACATATGCACATAAATACAAATGTATGCATGGTATGTACTTAATAAAGCCGTGCAATGTACAAACATACTAGATACAATTATACGCAAAGCATATACTCACAGATACACTCACACACACAAATGTAACTACATGCGAAGATGAGGCATACGTGCTTTATGGAACTATACTCGTTGTTTTAAGATCTGGGGAACAAAAAAGAATCAAGGCAATATGAAAAAAAATAACAAGAAAACCCGCAACACAAAAACAACAAAGGGATCATTTAAACGTAAATCTTTATATACACATATTTCTATGTACATATGCGAACATACACACATATAAAGTAAGGAAACCTAAGCAACTAGCAAGTAGCCTGATGGCCTTAAGAGGCCTGAGAAACAAAAAACCTCATAAATCAATGAATTTTTGTCTGTAACAACTTTAGTATGAGAAGTGCTGTGAAAATATGGTAAGTGTAAAACACAATTTTACTCTATATACGAGATATAACAAAAACTACTTGTTACCTATTAATTATTTTATTTTCAAAAATTAAAATAATATCAAGTTGTTATATACATACATATTTATAAAACAAGAATAGTATATAAACTTCCTACTGTGAAAAGTAGAAACACGTGAGAATACCAACACAAATTTTGCATTAAGTTCGAATTAAGAGAGAACAAACATTTATTTTCGCTCACAAACTTCCAAAACCACGAAAACAACGCGTGTACTGCGCAGTTTTAAATGCCTCTAAAGTACTTATTTATATGTATGTATGAAAGTACATAAATGTTCACACTAATATTAAATAGCTTTGCTTGCATTTGATAATATTTAATTAGCCGATTTAAAAAATTGGCTAAGAAGCATGAATAAATGTAAACTACTGTATTATTGTTTGTATTATTTTCTTAAAATATTCAGATTTAGTAACAATGATATACATAGAAACCTCTCATAAAGAAAATATAATGTCAACAAACAATTCTAAGATTTAAGCTCTTTATTTCAATACATTTGTAACGTATATTATGATTAACTAATCATACCCATTATCTCATTAGTAGCAATTTGACTCAACTTCTATAAAACACAAGTACGAATATGTATTAAAACATGTACACGCATTTGCTAAGAAATAAAACTATTGCACACACTTTTTAAAAACTTAAAACGTAATTTAAGTTAAGGGGCTTGAAATTAGTTCTGCAGTTTCAATTTTTAAGAGTTGTACGTGCTAGAATCAACGAATAATTTTTTTTCATAAGCAATGAAAAAAATATACTATAATTTGATAAAAAAAAAATTAAACATATTTCAAGAGATTATTTGTTTATTAATTAAATAAATAAAACATATTTGGGTTCAATTCTAAGAAATACCAGTAAAATTCTTAGATAATATCATAAGTAGGTCATATAAGATGGTTTTTTTTTGCCTAATTTTCAACTAAAAAAGATATATGTTAGTTATTTGCTTTTGTATTGCAAAAAAAAGATAACAGAATAGGTATAAAGAAATATTTGTTTTTAATTCTTTCAACGTAATAGATATATGCATATAAGCTTCTATTAAACATTAATTATATATTTTGTTTGGCTTTAGCATTTTCTTTCTTACAGCTATTTTATCTTGAAAAATATCTCAAATTTATACATGTGTATATAAATGTTCTAATTCAATCGTTTACTAATTTTGTAGTCAATATTTATTTGCTCTTTATTTAATTGTTATTAAAACCTGTCACTTTCCTTTTGAATTTTCTTTTATCAAAACATTCTTTTATGTGCACGCATACATACATAAATAATTTATACCTTTTTATATGATTTACATATAATGTTTAATTTTTTAATAACAAAAAATATATTTTCGCGTTTTTTTACATTTTAAGCCATAAAAATGTAATAATTTGATAAAAAACATTTTTATTGTGATAAAAAAATTTAAAATAACGTATGTAATTTTATTTAGTTTAAATACCACATTTGTGTATGTTCGTCTTATTCAAGTAACCACAAGTGGTACCTACCAACAAAAAAGCAGCAATCTGTTATATGGTTGATAACAAGTGTCAAAAACATCTGACATTGTTTCTTCTTCATTGGAAATTGATTGGAAAGTGTTATTATTTGATTACTTTTGTGTATTTATTTGTGTTTATGTGAATTGTAATGATTGTAAAATATGGATAGTTTCAACTTGGACTTGGACAGTACAGTAGACGAAGATTTCTTCGGTACCTTAAAGGGGTAAGTACTACCACATAATGTTGAGAGATAAAACTAACTGCGGGAATTTTTTAAAAAAGCAAATCTTCCAAATTGCAACAATTATTTGTTGAAGATGCGTTATCTCCAGACGATGAGCAACAATCTTTAAAATATCAACATCCAAAAGAGGCAGTAACACCATCTAATACCGCCAGAACAACGTTATTGGCTAAAGTTGTAACAGCCTATAGACAGGGTGAATTACAAGGCAAGGTGGGTTTAGCCGTAATACAAAATCCGGATAATACATGCAATATTATTATGTATAAAACGAAGGCCCATATATTAGTCACATTAAAATTACAACCAAAAATAAATGTGTTATATAAGCACACGAAATATTGGCAATTTTATGACGAGCTTTCAACTTATTGGAGTTTTAGTTTCGATGCTATAATAGATGAGGAAGAGTTCAAGAGTAAATTGTATATCAAAGACATTACATATAAGGAAAATCAGGACATAGATAAGGACCAAGTAGTAGAAATACATTTAGATTCGTCATTTATTCATAAAACACAAAATGCAGATGTCGAAGATTTTGCTGGAAAAGAAATGAAAAATTCTTTAATTAAACGTATGGCCAAAATGGGAAAACCTTTACCCACTTTACCGTCTTCAAATCAGCAAATCACAACTGAGTTTAGTGATTCTTCAGATACAGAAGTTATTAACACGTCTTCAGTGTCCGTACAAAAACCGTTTATAGCGCCTAGAAGCAATAAAATATGTAACAGTAAAGCTCATCAACAGATAGTACCTTCCATTGTTGGTTTTAATTCTACTGGTGTAAGTGCTATGTACCCTTTCAATGGCTTAGAATCGCAGTACATGCAAATGCTTTTGACAGAGCAGAGAACTCAAGGTTCAGAGTTGCGCATAAATATGAACAAATTGGAAAATAAATTAGAAAAAGTTTTAGATAAATTAGAAACTTACAGCGGAAATAGTAGCAATCAAAAACCTGAAAAGGAAGATGAAATGATAGAATTGGAAGAGAAATTATTATTGCTCAAGAAAGAGAATAGAAAGTTAAAACAAAGTTTACACGAAGTGGCCACGAAAGAGTATGAAGAAACCAGAATTCAAAACTTACTCTATGGGTTTAAAGAGGATCTAAGACATTTTAATATAGACTATAACCAAGACCTGAAAAATATATTAACAGAGTTAAATTGTAAACTTAAAGAAAGCCGCATTCAAATAAAAGATTCTGAAAAGAAACAAGGCGAGAATGAGGTGAAAGTTAAAGAATTAAATGCAGAATTAAAATCAATAACAGACAGAAATATCCAGCTGAAAAATGAAATTACGACAATTAAACAGCTATGCCGTAAGCTTGAACATCAACTAGTTGAAAAAGAAAATGAAATTTTACAACAAAAACAAGAAGTAATTGACTTGCAAAGTAAATATCAGCAGAAAACCACCAACAATACTTTATTAGTTAAATCTATTATGAATAATTTATACATGGATATAGCGGATAAATTTAGTACAAGCAATTTGCCATATTCTGAAGAAATTTTAACACTAATAGCTTCTTCTATCAAACAACAAACACTTCAATCTTTGCAACAAGAAATATCAATAAATAACTAACGGTTCTTACCTGTAGTATTAAATTATGCATATTATTTTGATTCCAATTATAAATACTTTTTCTCTACTAAACTACATAACTTGAAATAGAAAAAATTAAATCAAATTAAAGTTTTTTTATTTAATATATATCGACAATGAATATCGGATTTTTATTTCCTTTTTAAAAATTAAAAAAATATTGATAAAAGTGAATAGATTATTTTATTTATTCCTTAATTTAAAAAAGCATACTATATGTGTGTAACTGAAAATAACTGCCATATTTTACAAAAAGTATTAATTATAATCTCCTTACAAAACTAAAATTACTAGATAAAGCTACTGCTCTGACTTTTTGTTTTTAAATCTATAGATAGAAGTTGTCCATAATTATGGATTTACTCGTATATTTACTATATATATGTATGTATGTATATGGAGCTAAGTTCTTTAAAAATGTTTTGATTTTTTAAACTAAATTTTTTTACCAAATTTGCTTTTATAAATTAATGGAATTTTGAAAATTCTGTTATACATTATACTGCACAACATAAATCATTTTATATTTTATAAAAGAATATTTAACATGTATTCATTACATACATATAGCATGTATATCTGGGTCACAAAAAATGCTGGTTAATTTGGTGGGAGCTTAAATTCGAAAATGCTAAACATTAAATAAAATACATATACATATGTATAACCTTCTTTTCTTTGATAATCTCATAACACATGTGAAAAATTCTATTTTTGTTAAAATTTTTATGTTTAACTTAAATTATTTGCAGACACTTAGGTGTACAAAAAATATTTATCAAGAATAAGGAAAATGCTATGTATGTGTAATTTTTACCTGATATAAAAATTGTAAGTCTAAAAAATCCTAAAAGACGACACACATTTTCGTGATGAATATAAATTATAAAAAAAAACCACATATTCACTATCCCACATGTCTTCAGTCAATCCGAGGAAGATTCATCTTCTGAATCGGAGGTAGTATCTGTTGTCTTGTAGCGTTTGCGCTTGACTTTTGTTTTCTTGCTTCTCATAACAGGCGTTTCCGAGGCCTTACGTTTGTATTTTCCCTTCTTGCGAACCTTTCGTCCTGTCTCATCAGACTCACTAGTTGAAGATTCCTCATTATCGCTAGAGTCAGATTCGGTGGTATCATCGCTGGAGGAAGACGCGGTAAGGGAAGATGATGATGCGGATTCTGTTGACGAACACTTCTTGTGTTTTTTACCCTTGCCATGTTTCTTACGACTTTTCTTACGTTTAGATTTTTTCTTCTTCGATTTTTTCTTTTTGTTTGATTTAGAAGACTTCTTATGTTTGTTGATTAGCTCTGCTTCTTTTTCCTTTAACTCTTTCATACGCAACTCTGTTAATGGGGTTAAGTAGTCTAGTTCAGAATCTGAACTAGTGCTTTCTACATCTAGCAAAATCTCTTTATTAGGATCGACCTAAATGTAATGAATAAAAATTTCAAGTCACCTTTATGTATAGCATAACTTGTTTCTTTTTACCTTGAGAAAGTTTCTGCATTGAAATGTTAAATGCCCGGCATAACCACATTTTTTACAAGCCGCCCTAGCCGACTCCTTATTTGGATTTGTTAAAGGGAAACTCATTATGCTGTCAGGAATCCTTATTCTCCTAAATGTCTCTTCACAACTGTATTTTGTTTTGTTCTTGTAGAAAATCTAGGTTTCCTTATTTTATTTTAATTTTTATTGCAAACATTAATAAACAATATTCTATACCAAATATGAAGGCGAAAATAACTTAACAGCTGATTCAACTTTCTATAATGGCCACGAAATTAAATACCTCTCATCGCTACTTTCTCTAAAAATGCAAACCAGAGCTGAAAAAATTATGTTTTTACACATGACAAACTATGAGAAAGTGCTACAGAAAGTTCTTTTCGCATATTTTAAAATTGTAAAATTTTACAACTCTGGTACCTTGTTATACAGCTGTTTTAGCTTAATCCAAAGGCCTACGTTGATTGACGTCAACCATATTGAATGCCGCCGCTCCATATTTCTTTCATCTGCTGCCGTTGTTTTCTCTGTGGTTTCGGTTTCGGTACAATAAAATTTAAACAATATCAAAAATAGGTTCTCAGAAACTATGCTCATTTATAAATATATGTTTATATATATTTGTATATAATTAATTGTTCGATTATGTACTATTATATGTATGCTTCTGGTTTCTCCGCCGACTGTTTTCTACGGGCCTAGACTTATGGTCAAGTACGTCATCAATTTTATTGTAGTTGCAATCAAGAAAAATATTGTAGAAAATTTGGTAAAAATTTTTTTACAAAAGCCTATCAAAGTAAAACCTCGTTGCTAATTACTCAGTAATAGTGAGAAAGGATTGCAGATTGTTTTATAAATAAAATATAAATTTTATTAAAAATCAACAAAGTTAAACGGTATATTGCTTGCAATCTGTATATTGATTGTGCTTGTGTGAGTGTAAGAAAAATATTTTCGCTGCAGTTTATTTTATTTTGCACGTATGCTATCTTCAAGTTCACCCATCACATTAAGGGGAAGTCTTAGCAGCACAACATCAGATATGCAGCAGCAGTCAAATGCCTTTTCAGCCTACGGTGACAAAGCCCAGATGGGCTTGGACATTGAATATGGTACAGATCCTGCAAGTGGAGCTATATTTAAATATGAAGGGCGTAAACACGATGACTTGAAGCAAATGTTAGATAGTAATAAAGATGGCCTAAAGCTAGAAGCCATGAAACGTATAATAGGCATGATTGCCAGAGGACGAGATGCTGGCGATCTATTTCCAGCTGTAGTTAAGAATGTAGTCTCGAAGAATATAGAAGTTAAAAAATTGGTTTATGTTTATTTAGTACGTTACGCGGAAGAGCAACAAGATTTGGCATTACTTTCTATTTCTACATTCCAAAGGGCTCTGAAAGACCCCAATCAATTAATAAGAGCATCTGCTTTAAGAGTGTTATCCTCAGTACGTGTGGCTATGATAGTGCCTATAGTAATGCTGGCCATCAGAGACAGTGCCTCTGATATGAGTCCGTACGTTCGAAAAACTGCTGCTCATGCCATACCTAAGCTGTACTCTATTGATGCAGAACAAAAGGATGAATTGGTGACAGTTATCGAAAAATTGCTCTCCGACCGCACTACTTTAGTAGTTGGTTCCGCTGTAATGGCTTTTGAGGAGGTATGTAAATTAAAAAGAAAAACGTTTGCTTTATAAAACACGAAGGATTTTATACTATTACTTTAGGTTTGTCCTGAACGTGTTGACCTAATCCATAAAAATTATCGTAAACTCTGCAACCTTTTGGTAGATGTAGATGAATGGGGTCAAGTTATTATTATTAATATGTTGACACGTTATGCGCGCACCCAATTTATTGATCCCAATGCTGATGAACCATCTGACGAAGAAAACGCACAAAATTCTGATGTCAATAAAAAGTTTTACGAGGATTCGGATGAAAGTGGTTCGAATACAAGTGACGAAGAGGGTAATAAGAAAGCAAAGCAAAATCATGGCAATAAAAAACAATCGTCTACTTCGTCGCCTTCGTCCAGCTATCATATAGACCTAGATCATCGCTTATTATTAAGACAGACAAAGCCACTACTACAATCACGTAATGCTTCAGTTGTTATGGCTGTATCTCAGTTATATCACCATGTGGCACCTCGTCAGGAAGTGCAAATAATAGCAAAAGCTCTAATACGTCTTTTACGCTCCCATAAAGAGGTACAAAGCGTAGTATTGACCTGTATAGCTTCAATGTCTACTACACGTAAGGCAATATTTGAACCTCATATAAAATCATTCTTTGTGCGCACAAGTGATCCTACTCACATAAAGTTGTTAAAGTTGGAAATTCTTACTAATTTGGCATCCGCTTCTAGTATTTCCGTAATACTTCGAGAGTTTCAAACTTACATTTCTAGCAATGATCGTCCATTCGTAGCTGCTACTATACAAGCTATAGGTAGATGTGCTGGTTCAATTAAAGAAGTTACGGAAACTTGTCTTAATGGCCTGGTTCACCTATTATCGAATCGAGACGAACATGTAGTAGCTGAAAGCGTAGTTGTTATTAAAAAATTACTTCAAACAAAAGCAGCCCAACACTATGAGATTATATCTCAAATGGCAAAGCTTTTGGACTATATTAAAGTAGCAGCAGCCAGATCATCTATTTTATGGCTTATAGGAGAGTATTGCGAAAAAGTTCCAAAAATTGCGCCAGATGTGTTAAGGAAAATGGCAAAAACTTTTGTTGATGAAGAGGATGCTGTAAAGTTGCAAGTTCTTAACTTGGCTGTAAAATTGTGTCTCACTAATCCTCAGCAAACTTCTTTGTTATGTCAATATGTTTTTACTTTGGCCCGATATGATGTCAACTATGATATCCGCGATAGAGCTAGATTTTTGAAGCAGTTTATATTTCCCAATAATAGTAAAAGCAACGTTTTATCGAATGTGGCAAGAAAAGTTTTTCTTTCAGTTAAACCAGCTCCTACACTGGAAAGTAAGTATCATACACGCAATTATTATCAATTGGGTTCCTTGTCACACTATTTGAACATGATGTGTTCGGGCTACAATGTATTGCCCAGCTTCCCAGAAGAACCTTCAGATCCCTCAGTACGTAACGTGGATGGTTTTATGCTAGAAAACGTAAGCAAAAATACAAATCACTTTGCCAACAATCAACATTATACACCACAAAAGGAAAATAATGTGAAGCAAAACAAAAACAAAGAGACGGAAAATTCTTTCTTCTCAGAATCTGAAGAGAAATCTTCAAAATATAGCAGTTCAAGTGAATCGTCCTCGGGGTCATCATCAGCCACAGATTCGGATTCAGACGATAAAAACGAAACCCAAACAGTTGAAAAAGAAAATAAATTACTTAACTTAAACAACGGAAAAAAATCGAATGTTTCTACAGTGAATAAAAATATTGGAAATAGTGGCAATGTGTCTGGAACATCAGATTCGGAATCATCCTCCTATGGCTCGTCATCGACCTCGGAAAGTGAATCATCAGCATCAGGATCTGATTCAGATTGTGAAGAGGAAACTCTACCAAAAAAAATTAATAAAAATACCAATTCAATCAAAGCAAATGCCGTAAAAAATAAGGAACAAAAAAGTAATTTGGATCTGCTTCTGGACTTAGATGATATTCCTCCAATAGGGCCGGTAATGACACCTTCACTGGGTGGATTTCTTACACCAGGTGTTTTATGAATTTATATACGTATATATGTATCGTTCAACAATAATATTGAGAATTATTTTTGTTTTAGGAACTCCTTTGTCAGTTTCTCATACAACTGCTTTAATACCACAATCGATGGCAAATCGCATTGATCTTGTTGGTCCGTCGTATATATGTTACAACTATAAAGAATTGTTAAACAAACTTTCAGGTCATGGTCTTCAAGTTAGCTATCGCTACACTCGCTCTCCACATCTTTATTCATCAGCCATGATATCAATAGAATTGCAATTCATTAATCAAGGCTCAGTGGAAATTTCCAATATACAAATGGGCCAGAGGTCTCTACCACCTGGTATGCAAATGCAAGAATTTGCTCCTATCAATTTACTAAAGCCTGGTCAATGTGCTACCAGTGTGATGGGAGTTGATTTTAATGATTCTACTCATGCCATTGATTTCGAAATATCTTCATGTAGTGGAACAGCTCGTGTGACACTTAAACCCATAATTGGAGAGCTTATACGTTCAGTACACATTTCGGAAACATTATTCAAAGAAGAACGTCTTAAATTACGGGGTATGAACGAACATCAAACCAAATTGAAACTAAAACAGGATTCCATTGAAGCAACATTTTTAAAACAAAAAATATTTGAATGCATTAATGTTGCCGCCTTAAACACCAATACCGATAATTTGGTTTTTAATTTTGTAGGCCAAACAATGACTTCAAAAAGCTTGGTGCTTATAAGTTGTGACTGGTCCCAATCCCTTGACGACTTAGTTGTACAAGTTAACTGTGAGAAAATGGTTGTTGGTTCAATGGTTTTAAATGAAATAACAAATTATTTAAATGCTATATCAAAATAATCAATTGCAATTCAAACACGCAACGAAATAAGTTCTTGAAAAAGAAAATAGAAAGCTAAAATGTGTGCATGTATCTATACAACAACAAGAATATTATTAAATTATGTGTCCTATTCTAAAAAATATTAGAAGTTGACTATTTATTTATTTTTTAATAACTTATCTTTATAATAAGAAAGTAAGCAACTCTAATGATTTTCCTTCTAATTGAGGAATTTGAAAGTTGATTTTTCATCAATAACAAAAAATAAATGTTTATCCATTCATTATTCATACTATACCAACAAAAATTAGAAAATGAAGATTAATTATCGTTCGATTAAAGAAATTAATATATTTGTTTGCATACTACACATTAGATAGAAAAGAATACTTTAAAAAAAATAATGAAATAAAGAGTATGTGTATATGTATTGCATAAAGTATATATAATTAATTATAAGCAATTTTTTATGTTACTTTGCAATTTTCAGGCCTAAATCTCTGTTAATTCTTTTCGCTACTCTAAGAAATTTTTCTATGGCTAAGCTAAGCTAAGCTTTTTAAATAAAGAAATGAAAAATAATAAGAAGCGTTGTTAATATTATGATAATTATAAAATTTGTATGTAATCCAGTCAACTAAGAAAATCGCATTGTCATCTAGCAATCGGTGGCAAAATTCAAAATTAAAATAAGTTTTACATATGTATGTGCATATATAGTATGTATGAATGTACATACATATATGTATATAAAATCGTAGATAATTAAATTTGCCTACAGAAAAGTGAGTACCCTCAAAATAAAAAGAAATTTTGCGGTTTGTTAATAGTTCCACAAAATGTTTTTTTTATTAATTAAAAAAATTAGTGTCTCAATTAGCATCTCAAAATAAGTTTTAATTTCGCGTTTTTTTTTTATTTGAAATGCTATGCAATTAAAAAGGTTGCAACACTCTTTAAAAATGACGTCACATTTGACAGTTGCTGAGACAACTCAGTGTTTTTATACCGCAGCATAACATTTAAAGAAAAAAATTATTTTTTATATTGTTTTGTATTCTTTTTATTTTAAAAATTTAAAGACATGCTCAAAATCTAAGGACTTAAAAAAACCAGTATAAAGAATTATAAAATCATATAATAAAATAGCGGAAAAAGAACGCCAACATATTTGTAATAATGTGTGAAATGTAAAACAGAAGCCTAATGTAATAAAATATTTGGAACACAATATCTGCAGTCGTGGATGTAACTACATACATTTGTATGAATAGAAACTTATAAGATATAATAGAAATTGATAAGAAAATAGATTAACAAATTCAGCAAATCAAAATATATAAGGTAATTATTTAAGTAAGTTTGAGAGTGTAAGTGAAAGTGTGAATAAATATTGCGGAATGAGTAATAATACATCAACTAATGGTAATAATGGCGGCAGAACCCGTAACCAACAAGTGGATTGGAATCGCTTTGGGCTTGGTAGTGAAGACGATGGTGAGGTCGTAGTTACAAATTTTAGGCAGCGTGCAAATACTGGTGGCTTTATCGATTTAGGAAATGAACATACATATGCTTCAGGTGGTCACCAGGCTTCGGGAGCTAACGAAATATTTGCCCAAGAGCAGGGTGATAAGCCTTGGTAATTATATTAAATACGTTCTAATATCCTTATTAAAATTTAATTTTTTTTTAAAGGTGGCGATCAAATTTTTTTATATCGCAACCAGTGTTGTTTGGCACTTGGGACGGAGTTTTTACTTCATGCCTAATTAATGTGTTTGGTGTTATTGTGTTTTTGCGATCCGGTTGGATTGTGGCCCAAGCAGGCATTGTAAATGCAATCCTAATTATATTTTGCACGGTAATAATAGCGTTAGTATCGGTATTATCTGCAGTAGGCATATGTGAACGTTGTCGTGTGGAAAGTGGTGGAGTATATTTTCTAATAGCGCATACTTTGGGCTCTCGGTTTGGTGGTTCTTTGGGTCTTCTGTATTGTTTTGGTCAAGCCGTTGGTTGTGCTTTAAATGTTATGGGCTTTGGTGAATCAATGGCAGGTTTGGTAAACTTGGAAGATAATAAGTGGGCTATTAGAGGTTTTGCTGCGGCAGCCGTTTTACTACTGGGCTGTATTAACGTGGCTGGCGTTAAATGGGTCATAAAACTGCAATTTATTTTGCTTATGATTTTGTTACTGTCTGCATTAGACTTTATGGTGGGCAGTTTTATAGGAGAAGATCGTGGTAAATTGAAAAAAATGTTTTCAAAATAAAAGATTAGCAGAAATTTTAAAATATTTGTAGAAAACGGATTTGATGGCTGGGCTAGCAAAAATTTTGTTGAAAATCTATGGCCTAAGTATGGAGACGGCTACTCGTGGTTCAGGGTTTTTGGTGTTTTCTTCCCTACCGTTACTGGAGTATTATCTGGCATAAATATGAGTGGAGATTTAAGAGCCCCTTCGACAGATATACCAAATGGTACTTTGGCAGCGTTCGGAACTTCGTGAGTATATTTAAAAATTTAATGTTCAGTAAGCTAAAATAACACTCATATCATATATTTACAGAACTTTCCTATATATGGTTTTTATTTTGTTTTTGGGCTCCACTTGTCAAAGAAAAACATTATTATCCGACTTCATGATTGTGGTTAAGGTGTCCGCTGTACATTTTCTTTTAGTGGCAGGTATTTATGTCTCCAGTATGTCTTCTTGCTTAGGAGCCATGTATGGTACGCCTAGAGTTTTGCAAAGTATTGCCAAAGAGAGCGTTATTCCTGGTATTGATATTTTGGGTAAAGGGGTAAGTCTGTTTTTTTGCATTTCTTTGTAGTTCATTTTATTAGCAACAAAACCTTTTAGCGTGGTCCAAACAAAGTTCCTCTTTATTCAATGGGTGTTGTGGCTCTAGTTACTGTAACTTTTATCATTGTGGGCGATATTAACTTCTTAGCCCCTATTGTTACCATGCCATTTTTACTCACGTATGCTTGTATTGATTATTCTTACTTTGCATTAGCCCAAACTTTTGATATACAAGAACAACGTGAAGAACGTTTTCGCATACAGGCGTCTTCTCCTTCCTATGAAACTCGTCAATATGGAGCCATCCAAGATGGCAATGATTTAGATTTATTATTTCCCGATAGAGTACGTCATAAAAGTCTACAAAGTCCGAAAAATTCACCCTTACACGTGCCTTTAGCTACAAATAACACTACACAAAATGGTAATGTACAAACTGAAGCCCCTTCATTGTCATCAGCAAGTGCAACTTCCAGGCTTGCGGAGGAATTTAATAGTAAAAATGCAGACGATAACTTAGAAACTGTTACTACACAAGAAAATGAAGATGAAGAACCTATTGCGCCAATTAGGGCACCCATACATTCGAAAACGAAAAATTGGTATTCCGGTTATTGTAATAGATGGGCTTCATTATTAGGAGTTAGTATATGCATACATATTTTGTTTTAATTATTTACTTATTTCAATTATTTTTATTTAAAGGCCTTCACCAAAATTCTGGTTATGTTATTAGTCAACTGGTATTATGCACTAACATGCTTTTTTGTGGTTTTCGTTGTCTGGTTTTATGTTGGTACAGCAAATCCCGCTGTGAAACCAGGTGTTACAGCGGAATTTAATTTATTTGCTTGGCTGAAGAGTATTATATTCCGTTGTTTTGGGTAAGTTGAGTATTGTCATAAAATCATTGAATATACAAAATTGGTATAGTAATAGTATTTTATTAAATTATTGACCGTTTTGTTTTAATATAATATTATTAATCTTCTAATATTACTTTGCCATGCCTTCAGGAAGAAAACTTGGAAAATAATAGATTTTCATAAAAAAAAATACCTTAAGCTTAACATTTTAGCGTATGAAAATGAAAATTAATGAAAAATAATTAATATCCAATACACATAGATATAAAAACTACAACTTTTAATTTTTTTTTTATTTTTTTTTAGCAAACGCATGCATGAGTATGAACAAATTGTGGTAACACCTTCATGTCCTGGTGTTGATCTATCACCCACACAACTTAACGAGGATAATGAAGATTTTTCACAACGAAGGAGATATCATCACTCGTCTGTGGTCGAAGGCCATTTAGTTAATGATATTTAAAGGTTGGTTAAATAATTTTATCAATAAGTGCTTGTTTCTATCCAAGCAAACAGTTTGTCTAGAGAATTTGTATGGATAATTAATCTAAAATATTCAAAACAAATATTAGTGATATATATACAATTTTTCTAAATTAATTTTTGGCTTGCAATTTTGAATCAGGTACAAAAAAACCTACTGATAAAGCTGGACCAACCTCTCAAGTAACTTCGCCTCTTATAGAAATGAATGAAAGTCATAAAACAATAATTTAAATCTGACCGTTATATAGTTTAAAGCAATATTTATTACAAAAAGAAATATATAAAAGATATATACAAATTTTTTCTAAACCTAAGCTCAAGTAAAACTTTTGAAAATTCACTCTTTTTGAATCTATAATACTAAATAATAATAGTACTAAACACAATAGCATTTACTTACATACTCTATATATCATATAATAATTTTAAAATCTTAAGATTTCTTTAGTTTAACTTTACACAAAATTTGGTATGTTTCCTTAATTTTTTTTTATCAAATTATTTTTCTAAGGAAGCATATGTGATACTTGAGATAATAAGAATTAAATGATTTTTACTTTAAAAAAAACAATCACGAAGTAAAATTTTAAGCTACAATCTTGAAATTAAACATTGTTATATGTTCGTATTTGATTTGAATCAACATGTTTCGCTTCTCTTATAATTTACTTATTATTTATTTATGTAACATTTAATGTGAACGGCCAAATTTAATTTTGATTTATAATAATATTTTTTAAATACCATACACCTAAATTCTGTTTCATTAAATTTTTATAGATCAAAATGTTTCGTTATTTGGCCTTTAACCCCTATAATTACTTAATAATCGTGAATTTAATACAAAATGTAAAATAATAATAATTAATAAATGGTTATAACAAAGTATTTATATAAATTTATATACATATATACAATAAAATAACAAAATTTATAAGAAAATGTGTGTACTTTAAAGAAAAAAATTGTATTAACCTATGTATGTAAAAACGCATTTAATGTAAATTTCATTTATATAAATAAAATATTTTAATAATACAAAACAATAAAATATGTTTGCTGGTGTATAATAACTGTGTATAGTAACATTTCATTCGAGACTCGAAATGTGTTTAGTTAACATAAGCTAAAAATAGAATAAGAGCACAGTTGAGTAGAGCACTGTGGTGTGGTGAGTAGTACAAAACTAAAATTCACACCTTCGCGTGTAACAATGAGTTGTAGCTGAGTTGGCTGGACGGCTGGTGTAGCAATCAAGGGTCCCAGGTTCGAATCGTGATTATGGCAGAAGAATAAAAAGTAAGTACGTTGAAATTCAAAATTATTATTACTAATAAATCCCACGTATTATAGATATAATTTAATTTACATTCAATTTAATTTACATTCATATCAACCAACATCAATACACACATACACATACTCGGACAACAAACAAAACACAAACACGTGGATAAATAAGAGACCTGGCGCCGCTGTCAATGAAAAAATTATAACGTCGAGAAAAAAAACGTGTTTTTTTTAGAAAGTATAAAAATTCTTGTAGTTTTGAGGTTGCATTGCATCCACAACGGTCAATTCTTTAAAAAATTGGCGCCCAGTGGCCTATTCATCGTCATTTATGCCGAAATTCCTTGGTCTATTCTCGGTCATTTACAGGAAAATAATGCATCCAATGGCGTATTTATGGTCAATATAGTACAAATTAGGCATCTAATGGTAAAATTTAACACCAATGGCCTATTAATGGCCAATTTTTTCATAAATTCGGCACCCAATGGCCTATTCATCGTCATTTATGCCGAAATTCAGCATCCTTGGTCTATTCTCGGTCATTTACAGGAAAATAATGCATCCAATGGCGTATTTATGGTCAATATAGTACAAATTAGGCATCTAATGGTAAAATTTAACACCAATGGCCTATTAATGGCCAATTTTTTCATAAATTCGGCACCCAATGGCCTATTCATCGTCATGTATGCCAAAATTCAGCATCCTATGGTCTATTCTCGGTCATTTACAGGAAAATAATGCATCCAATGGCGTATTTATGGTCAATATAGTACAAATTAGGCATCTAATGGTAAAATTTAACACCAATGGCCTATTAATGGCCAATTTTTTCATAAATTCGGCACCCAATGGCCTATTCATCGTCATGTATGCCAAAATTCAGCATCCTATGGTCTATTCTCGGTCATTTACAGGAAAATAATGCATCCAATGGCGTATTTATGGTCAATATAGTACAAATTAGGCATCTAATGGTAAAATTTAACACCAATGGCCTATTAATGGCCAATTTTTTCATAAATTTGGCACCCAATGGCCTATTCATCGTCATGTATGCCAAAATTCAGCATCCTA
The DNA here is from genome assembly GCA_947397855.1 of Thelaira solivaga. Taxonomy (NCBI): domain Eukaryota; kingdom Metazoa; phylum Arthropoda; class Insecta; order Diptera; family Tachinidae; genus Thelaira; species Thelaira solivaga. The sequence goes on along the minus strand of OX377612.1, from coordinate 1,124,188 downwards.
TGGTCTATTCTCGGTCATTTACAGGAAAATAATGCATCCAATGGCGTATTTATGGTCAATATAGTACAAATTAGGCATCTAATGGTAAAATGGCCAATTAATGGCCAATTTTTTCATAAATTCGGCACCCAATGGCCATTTATGCCAAAAATATGAACTCAATGGCCTATTTACGGTAATCTGTGGTAAAATATTGCAGAAAAATAGCATCCGTTGACGTTTTTGGCACAAAGCTCGAACCATTTTTTTTTTATGCAAGCAAAAATTTCTTTCTACGCACATTTCTGCGTGTTTTTTTTCTCGGTCACAATAATTCGTTGCTGTTGACGTGTCCGTGTACGACGTTCTGCGTTGTGTCTTTCTTTGTTCTTTAGATAATAATATTTGTTTGTTAAGGAGATATTAATATTGAATGACATGAATTTTTTGATTATAAAATTTTACTTACTTTTACTTTTCTTTCTGCCACTGCCATGATTCGAACCTGGGACCCTTGTTTGCTACACCAGCCGTCTAACCAACTCAGCTACAACTCATTGTTACACGTGAGTGTGTGAATTTTAGTTTTGTACTACTCACCACACCACAGTGCTCTACTCAACTATGGCTCTCATTCTATTTTTAGCTTATGTTAACTAAACACATTTCGAGTCTCGAATGAAATATTAACTATATACAGTTAACTTGACATATACCAGCAAATATATTTTTTGTTGTAAAATTTTCTTTACCATTTTATAAAGAAAAAAAAAAATAAACATTGTTTCGTTTTTTTTTTTTAATATTTCTATTTTCATTTCATTTATTTATTAATTTATGCTCATTTTTCTACTACATACATAGACACGTATTTAATTTTACGGATTCTGTGTTTCATACTAAAATTACTTACGTATAAACTACTTAAATTTAAGTAATACAAAAAAGGAAACATTGTCATGATGTGGGCAGGAATCGAACCTGCAACCTCCTGTACCTTTTACTAAACGAATATTTGTAAGTTGAACTAGAAGAAAATAAAATACATATGATTAAAACTTAAATTACAATACAAAAAGAAAACATACAAGTCTAAACTTACTGACAATTTTTTTTTCTGATAGAACGCTCTGTCACAAATTCAAATACCATATTCTGGTTTCCATTTTTCGCCACTTATATCCGCACTAGGCTTCTATAAGAAGTTATTTGTATGGAAATACTAGTGTGTGCAATTTTGGCTATGGTCGACCTCTCCATTTTTGCTTAAACTGCCACGTTATATATTGGTTTTCAAGGTATTTGACTCCTTACCGCTGAAGCTGCTACTAAGTTGTGTGCTAAAATTTTCAGCATAATCAGATGCTTTAGTAAAATTGTATATTGGTGTTCTTTTGCACTTAGTAGTTATGACTGTTTATCCACTAATGTGGTGTGTTTTTGATATGAAATTAAATTATTTTTTTTTACAAATTTAATATATACGATTAAAGTTTTACAAAGCGTCAACAGTTCTCAGCTGATCACAGATTAGTGTTGCCAGAAATTCCATTAACATTTCCAATTATGCATTTGTGGAAGGCGACCGTAAGTAATTGTAGTGGCAAAAAGCGAATTCATACTGGTAAGTGTACGGCTACAATAAATAACAAAAAATATAGTAATTTATGTAACAATTATTTTAATTAAAATGTTTTATTGGCATATATATATATATATATTTTTTTTTTTGAATATGTTTAGAATATATCAAGGCGAATTTATAAAATAATTATAATAAATTCGCTTTGGAATACAGTGATGAACTTGTATATATACAATTTTAATACATGTGGAAGCTATTATTGATTTTATTTTCCATTTAAACCTTGAATGGTTTTAGCAAATAAAATTATTTTTTTACGATCACTCGTAAGTAAGTAAGAGTTCCTAAAACCGCAAATTGAATAAATACAAAAATATAAGACGATCATGTACATGCAAACAAGGTACCTACATACTTATGTAATAAACTTTTATTTATGGGTATTAATAGTAAGTAAGCAAAGAAAATAATGATTTTGGGAGGGAATAGAGGTATCGTTGGGTTGTTATTTTTATATAATTTATTTTCATATGAAAATATACAATTTGAAAAAAAAAAAAAAAAAAAAATTTTAAGGAGTGGGGTTGAACCAGCAACCACATGTTTAGTAATTGTGTGTAGAATAGATGAACAATGTCAAATTGAATTTTTGTATTTAAAAAAAAAATGGAAGAACCGATTTTAGAGGATTACAGCTTTAAAAGCCCTAAAAGTTTTTCTTATAAAATTATTTCGTATCTAATAAAGCCATCTTGTTAATTGTAGAATATATCCGCCCAACATCTCTGAACCATAATAATAAAGCTACTGAGTTAACTGCGACAACAAATCATTTTTTACTTGAGGCGAATTATTGATGCAATTAAGGGCGCAAAAAACCAATGTGAAACAAGTTATTAAAGAACTTTTGAAATTTTTAGTAAAAAAAATTAATAATAATAATTACATTTTTTGAAGATTAATTTTATAATTTCAGATAGAGTATGAGAGATCTTCATGCAAATCGTATTTAAAACATTTCACTTGATATGGTAGGCATTATGTAATAACTAAATTTAAGTTTTGTTTTTTATTAAATATATAAATTAATTACTTCAACTTGAGGTCTTATCATATAATTTTATTTTTATATCGATATAATTATAAATTAGTCAAATAATTGAAATATTTAAAATTAATTACTTTAGGAAAATATTAAATTGGGAAATTTTAACTGTATAACTTAATTTAATAGATATTTGGGGCTAAAATTTAAAAACTTTTGAAGCTTAAAATTTTATAAGATTAATTTTTGAAACTAATTTGTGTTTTGTTTGAGCAGCTACTTGCAGTACTTTTTTTGGTTAAGAAAAATCAAATAAAAGACAAAGGAAAATGTGATAAAAATGTTTTAAAACAATATTTATGTGCATAAAATAATTGTTTTAATAAGAAATATGTTAATAAAAAAATAAACTAAATTAGGAATTTATATAAAAAGGATACATCTTTTAGACCACAAAATGTTTCTGAAATTAATTATTATTATTATTTTTTTCTAATAATAAGTGGAGGCAAATTTTATTTTTAAAATATATATTTTTCTAGTTCAATTAAATGCATTTATTGCGCTTGAAATTGCACTTTTGGACTTCAGATTACAAAATCTTAAACTGAAACATTTATTTATGTTATTTGCGCTTTCTTAAGCCAGAGAGTTTAAGAGCTTTTTTTATAACTTGCTAACGACTATTCATAACATATGCAGCCATGAGTTAACTCTTTATTATTAGCCACAGTCTAGTTGAGTTGTAACTGCAGACGGGTTATGTTGTTTCATTTTTAAGAGCGCTTAGTATAAAATCGGTTTAAAGAAAACAAGAAAACCGTTGAAAAAAGACAACAACAAATTTTGAAAAGTTGCCAATTACAAAAATAACAAAAAATATATTATTAATTTTGTAACAAATAAATGGTAATTTTTTTTTTTTTAATTTTATAAAAGAAATTAATTTGAACAAATTTATTTTTTTTAAGGTGAAAGTATAAATATGTCAATATTTATATTAAAAAAATATATATATAATTAAATGGCAAACAAAACGCAAAATATAAGACAAACTATAATCAATAATCAATATAAAAACAAATGCTTTAAATGAAGTATTTGTGACAGTTTCCCTTTTTTGGTTAAAGAAAATAAAAGTTGCTCAAAATTTACATTTTTTTTTACCAAATTAGGAAAAATTGCACATTGTCAGACACAATATTTAACGAAATGAAATTGAAAAAAATAAAAATTTTAATTTGCGCTGTTGCGGCAAGTCGTGTATTTAACAAAGTTATGATTACAACCAAAATCATATGAGAAAAAAAAACAACATTCACCCATTAAAAAAACTAAACTAAACACCAAAGTGACCAGCCGCTATATGAAACTGGATTTTGATTTCAAATAAAATACATTTCGCATGACAATTTTTTTTTCTGTTACTTGTATTGAGAGTGCCTTTGCGCAAACGTACAGAATTTTCCAGTTAATAGATTTAAAGCGTTTTTGCTACTGCTGCATTCAAACTTACTTTTCTTTTAGTTATTAATTTCAAAACGTGTTATGTATTGCTTTTTAAGGAAATCCGCATATAAGTTTATAACCAGAAAGTGATAAACCAGATTAAAACTTAAAAAATTTCATTTTGCTCATTGTTATCAAGAGCTTTAATGTAAAATAAGAAAAAAAAATTACAAACAACTTGTTTTTTCATAATAAGAGATTAAAGCAGATACTTTGGATCATCAACATCATCATCATCAATTGGCGTCTCAATGGACGTCTGAAATGATTTTTTTTGAAAAGTGACAGCTTTTTTAAACAGGTGTTGGTCGGGTCTTTCAAGCAAAAGAAGGTAAAACCAACTATTGAAAATTTTACTACACACACTGACAAAGAGCTCTTGCGAAATTCTTCGATTAAAAAAAACTTACTCGTAATATAACACCCATTAAGAAGTGTAAACACGGTCGGTTTAATAAAAAACAAAAAAAAATGACTTGAGAAAAGTAAACATTGAAATCATAAAAATTAAAAAAAAAACAACTATAAAACCTATTTATTATAAAATAAAAAGCAAAAAAAAAGTGTCTGCTTAATTGTTGTAAAATTAGAAAAAAAATTAAATCCAGTGTCCCACCGGAAAGTCTACACAATGTAAAGCAGCCGTTTAAAGACTAAACAAAGTGAAAAAATAATAATAATAAAAACTCACTTGTAATTAATTAAAGGATATGGAAAACACAAACAATTATTTTTTTGCACTCTTACGCTAATTAAATGAAATTTTATTTTTTTTAAGGAAATTGCACATGGTATAGTGAATTGGTAAATTTATTTGCAATAAAACTAAAATGCAACATTTGTTTTTAAAAAATATTTTTAATTATTTTTAGGTTCTATCGAAATTTTAAAATTATATCATACAAAGTAACTAACAGTTCAACATAAATTGGAACGCCTTTTAGCGCCCTCTATTTATACCAAAGCGTCATCGCTAAATAAGAGTGCTGGCATGCGTATTTTCGTCAGTAACATGTTGTTTAATTTAACGCTAAAATAAAAAAACAATTGCTTTGCAGCCACCTTCACTATAAAACGCACCGTCAAAGTTGGATTTTCTAATTGCTCAGCGTGGCCGTCGCGCTATTTTAGTATGCTCCATATATTTTGTATGGGCATGAGAATTTTTGATACATAAAAAACGCTTGCCGCACCAATGACTGTTAAAATACAATTGAATTACACTCTAAGAAATTAACAATAAAATCAAATAATTTTTTTTAATAAAACCAACAATAAATAATTCGTGTCAGTTTTAGACAAAAAATAAATAAATGTTGTATTAGAGTTAAAATTAAGTTATAAATCTGTATGTACTTCCGCAAAACTCTAGTACAGTGTGGCGTCTCTGAATAAACTTGAGATCCATAAGAATTTTACATTGTGTTGGATGTCTGGACATGAGAGCCAACCAGCGCAAATTGTATGGTTCTATAGCCAAAAGCCTACTTTGTCACCTCTCTCTCTGGTTTATATTAATAAAAACGCAGCACTTCTCAGAGGGACCCTTCTGTCTCTGGTTTATACTAGCAAAGAAAAATCTCTCCGAACACTCTGTTGTTCAATAGAATATATAAGATATACAAATTCATATAAGTTTATGTTTTCCAATCGAAATACAAAATAACTCTCTGAAGCGAAAACTGTCATATTCAATAGTTGGTTGATAGTCTGTTTCGAAACTGCACAAATTTCACAGCATTCGCTTTAACGTGAATCAAATTTAAGTAGAAACACACACTCATATTTACATGCACGCAGTACCACACACACACATTTTATTGTGTGTTGTCATTTTGTTTAATTAAAGAAAAGTGAATTTAACAACTTTTTTTTATGTTTAATCACAACACAATGTTGTTAATGAAATGTTAAGTAAGTGATGAATATTTTTTTTTTCATAAAAATAAAACAAACAAAAAATATAACAAAATAAAAAGCAAATATTAAATGAAAGTATACCTTCATTAGCTACCTACACCAACATTTTCATTTATTTGCTGACGCTGTACTTCAATATTAATGGATTTTTAAAGCTGAACTCAGGTAGAGGCGGGACTATATTGTTAATCAAGCACGCTTACTAATACTAACACTATTGTGAATAGAAAAATAATTTAACTGCCATAATATAAACTCAGACTCAAGCTCTGGCTTAGGCTTAGGACATTTAACTAAAAACAATCACAGAAATGTTTTATTTTAATTTGCTTTTTAAGTGCGTTTTTACATAAAAAAATATTATTGCAAAATTATAAGTCCGAAAGTTACATAGTGCCCAAGTTCAATCCCTGACCGAAACAAATTTTTTTTTATTTTTTTTTTTGTAATTTGTGTGATTTTGTATGTACTTGTAGTACAACATTTCACTTACTAAGAAGCTATTTGGTAATAGGAACTGCTTATTGGAAGAAGCACTGAGGCTAAATATCGCGATATTTCACATCAAACAACTTCTATTGAAAATTTAAAATTATTTTATATAAAAAAGAGGCATGTTCTGCAAATCACTTTTTATCAAAGTGATTTCAAATCACGAAAAAGGTGTTCTGTGCATAAAATCATTTGAAATCTCATGATTTAAAACCAGCCAGCTCAAATTACTTAGAGTATGAAATACACTTAATTTGAAATGTGTTTTATTAGTTTTTGTCAAAAAAATTTATTATTTTACACAACGGCACCGTGAAATTTAATTATTAAAAAGAAAAATACTATTTACTTTTTACGAACAATTTTTTGCTTTTGGGTATATTTTTCGTGATTTTCATTTCTTGTAAAAAACGTATAAGAGCTTCAAGCTTCAAGATTGAGACCAGTAAAAATCATTATTTCCAGAATACTAAAAAAATCACTTACGTGATTTTAAAATCATTCGTGATTTAAAATCTCCATGATTTCGAACAGGAAACGTTTGATTGTTTTCATTAAATATCGAATATGACGATTTGTTCTCAAATGTAATTTTTTATTTATGCAAAAAAAGCAGTTCGAATTGAACTCGGCAACTTATCTTTAGTTGGCCACAAGCTCCGTTTTAAACGTTAGTCATCACATTTTGTTTGCTGCGCTACTTTTTTAATCATTTACATACAAAAAAAAAAACAATAAGAAAAGTTAAGAAAAATTAAAAAAAAAAAAAATTAAATCAATAGTTTTGAAATGGGGTTGAACCAAGAACCTCTTGTTTCGTTTCGGCGCTGTAAGCAAATCACCGCACTCGACTCGACAGTCATCAAAATCTGAATATAATTTAAATAGAAATTTTCATTGATATCAATGCCGCAATTTGTTCCCTGTATTCGAAATGAAATGATTTTTTTTTAATTTCTTGTTTTCTTTTTGTTAAAAAGAAAAACTTTTATTTGCTTTAAATTTTTTTTTATTTGTTAGTTTGTCAATTATTTTTAATTAAAATGGCTATTTTATTAAGCTTGAGGTCGTATTGTATAAATTTATTTTTATATCGATATATCGCTCCAACTTGAAGGAGCCACGCAAATTGGAGCAAAATATCGATATAAAAATATAATAAATTTATACAATACGATCTCAAGCTTAATAAAATAGCCATCTTATTTTTTTTTTTTTGAGGTTATGACGTTGATGCCACAAATGAGTGTTATATGAATGTTCCCTTTTTTTTCTATGCAGTCATTTGGCTGGCTTATTCAACTGAACATTATTTTTAATTAAATACTTTTTTAGTTATAGAGAAGGGAATTTCAACATTACCAATAAATATTTATGTGTGTATGAGTATGTGTGCTCATAATTTTAGTAATTTTCCCTTCTCTATGAAAGTATATGTTTAACATAGATGATATGCTTCACTGATAATATGGGTTTATTTTCTGTTTAAATTTTTTTTATTATTAAACTTTAGTTGGCAATCTTATTGACCATAAAGAAAGTTAAGTCAAGTGGCAACAACAATTATATAAACTTAAAAAAAATATTAAACTTTAGTTTTTTTTTTTCATTTGTCATTAAAATAAAATTTTAATTGAAAAAATTCAAGTTTGCCTTTTTATAAAAATCCTTTTCTTCTTTTCCATACATGACTTTGTCATTACAAATTAATTGGTGTAATTATGGTCACTATAAAATTATAGATGTCGATAGAAAACGGCATGATCAAGTACAACAATTCATGCTGGAATATTTTCGTTGCTGTGAAATATTTCAAGTGCTAAACATCCAACAGGAGGCGGGTATAGAAACTGATTTCCTCAAGATTGTTCAACATATTCTAGAAAATGAAAGCAGCATTATTGTTGTGGATAATGAATTTAATAATATAAAAGGTGTGGCCTTGCTTAAATGCATGACACAAGAATATCGTTCTTGGACCGCCTTAAGGCTGCTTATTGAAAGTGAACGCTTCAAAGAGCTGTGCGCTATGTTGTGCTGGTGTTTACAACACAAAGAAAAGCCGGCTGGCGATAGCTTGCATATATTTTCATTTCATTTATGCAAAGAACTAGCAAAAGATCAAGAATTTATGGCAACCTTTTTTAAGGCCATCTGTGAGGTGGCACGCCACATGCATATGCCAGCAGTGACTTGTATGTGTTTGACTCAAAGTGAATACGAGTGCCTGCAGTCAAATGGTTTTAATGAAAGCATAAGAGTCATTTATTCCATGTATTTGATTAACAATAAAAGACCATTTGATCGCTTAAGAGATATTAATGAAATGTATGGAGTGTTTTGCGAGAAGCATGTGCCGGCTTTAATGCCGTATCAAGAAATGCCAATAAGACATGCTGAAATCGCACAAGATAATGAGATTCAGCCAAAGATGTCAAAACAAAAAATATAAATAAAGAGATTTTTAAGTTTTTTTTTTCTGTACATTTGTAAAACAAAAATAAATTTTCGTATTAGCTTGTATGGAAATAGGCCCTAAAATAAAAATTGTAAATGAAAGTCACCACTTTAGGTATTGGTAACTTGTAATAACAGATCTAACTCTATTTTATTTCCTCACATCGTTTGTGACCGTCATCTATTTCAAATTATTGGTAAGATTATGTGCACGTGATTGAAACACTTCATTTAAATAAATGAAGACTCTTGCCTGAATGTATTTTTCCTTTCATTAAATTTCAGTTTTTTGAAACATTTTTTCGAATAAATAAATTTAACAAAATTTACTCTTTATTCCTGCTTAATTCATTTGAATTATTTTCCATGATATTCTAATAGAAAATTTTTGAAGAGTTGTTTACTTAGTACAATAATTACTTAGAGGGAAAGCATATCCATACAGCAGTTTCATTAGGCGCTACTCTCAATCATCAGTGGTTTACTTTATGATTCCAAATAATTTAATATGATGACTGAATACATTTTGTATCTGCTCTCATATCACCACGTATTTTTTCAACATAAAAAAAACTACTTTTAAATCAAACACTTATGTAATGCTTCAAGTGTTTGCTTAATTTTTTTATTATTTAAATTAACCAAAAAAAACTAAAAACCTTTTTGTCACATTTTAAGTACAAGTTGTTGTCATTTAAACGACCTCACAGACCACAAACATTTTAACTGCACAAATGATTAATGTTTACTTATTTATTAAGAGAGAAACTTTTTCTATGCGGAACTCAATTTACGGTTAACGTCACCAAATAAAAAAATTGGTTTTGTGGTGGTAAAAAAAATTATTAATTTTTTGAAACAATAACAACAAGTTGGCTGTTAGGAAATGGTAAAATAAGAAGAAACAAATTTTGTTTAAATTAAAAGCTAAAGTGTGGCTTAAGACTTTTAAAAAAACTCAATTAAATGTTTCATTTAAAATGTTATTAATTAAAAATTTAAAAAAATTTTATGTATTTTATTAAAAATTAATTTTTTTGTTTGTAAGTTTTATAAATCGTATTATAAATATTTATTCAATTTATAACAATTTCCTGAAATATTAAATATTGAATATTAAAATATTTATACGTTTCATTTAAAAATTTTTTTGTTTCTTTTGAAATTTGAATTTTTATAATTATGGGTTTTACGAAATAAGGCCACAACAGTTTAATTGGTTTGTTGCTTTGTTTTAAAAATGTATCAAAATGTCACATGAAAAAAATTAATTCAACAATTTTGTAAATAAATGAAATTATCAGAAAAAAAAAACTAATTGGCCCATAATGATAGTCTTTTATTAAGAGCTGAATTTTGTTCATAAGAATTATATGAATTTAAAGCCGTTTTTAAAAAGATACCGACTTTAGTGTGACTTTAATTAAGGCCCATTATTTTTATTTAAAATTTTTTTTTATAAATCAATAAACTCAGATAAAAATTAATTAAAATGAAAGACTTAAAATGCATAATAACAATTTCAATGTTCGTTGCTTAATTTTTTTATTTAGTTGCCCTGTAGAAACTCACAATGCTAGTGATGCAGTAGTTAGTTCGTTGCTTAAGTCTTTAGTTTTTTTACCCTGTAGAAACCCACAATGCTAGTGATGTGTTAGTTAGTTTACTAATTTTGTTTATTTATTTAATTTTAATTTATTTTATGCATGAAAATAATTTTTATAAGCAAAAAATTTAAATTTATTTTTCTAAAAATTATTTTTTTAAATAAAATTTATGCTGAAGTAGCTACACAAAATTCAAGGAAAATATCGATATAAACATAAATAATTATAAACCGGCCTCACGCTTAAAAAGCTAGACGTTTTAATAAATAAAGAAAAAGGTTACGCAAAAACTTAAAAATATATTTTTTAGATAAAATTGAAGCAGCTTTTGTTCTAAATATATGTTTGGCTGGTCAGTTTAAGAGTTCAGTTATTAAAATCTTTGCTATGCTCTTTATGATGAGATGCTCTTATTTTACAAGAGAATAATTTTTTTAATTTTATTTTTTATTATGAAATGAATTTGCTTTTAAGACAGGTTGTGCTTGACCTCAGACAACTTTTAAAGGCTTCATACTAGTATTTTATTCACAGACTAAGAATAAATAATTAATAATAAAAACTTTAGATAATTACTTTTGTGCTCATTAGTTTGAACTTTAAAATGCTAAATTAAAAAAAAAAAATATAATTTAAAATAACATTCTGTGAAATAAGTGTTAGCCAGCTCAGAAGATTTTAATTAAAAAATAAATTGATTTAGAAATTGTATTTACGAGTTTTAAAGCTTATCGGTGTTTACTTAATTTGTTAAAGAAACAACAACGCAATTTTATAACACCATCAAGGTTTCAAAATTCACTTTCTATTTTTCTCTTACTCATGCTCTCGAAAGTAAACTGCAAAAAAAAATTTGTTTTACATAATTTTTAGCTCTTAAATCATTATTGTCAGCATTTTTCTTCTTCTGCTTCTTTAATATTAACAATTTAATTGCCAGTCTCGACATTTATTGCTTTGTTATACTGTTGCAAAAAACAATTTCTATTTTCTTTTAATATTTTTATTCATTCAATTATTTTTGCAGCTTTAAATGCAGACTTCCTTGTTTCACAATAAATTTAATTTTGATTAAATTTTTTTTATATTTATTTGAACTAAAATAATTCATTTATTTAAAACTAAAAGCTTCTTTTTCTACTTTAAATTCATTTTAACACAAAGAAAACAGTTTCTTTTTTTTTCGTTATTCATTTATTGCAAGCAGCACATTTCAAAGCGTGCCAAAGAGTTAAGTTTGTAATGAAAGCGACAAGCCGATTTTCTGGTGAGCTCAATTTAAAACAAGAAAGGAAACGAATAGCAGAAAACTTAATAAAATTCAGCTGTGTGAATTTGTGATTCTTAACACTCGAGTATTCCAGTTGTGATGATGGAACTTTTTAGCTGTAGTAAACAAAATATAGTATTTTTGGCTGAGAAAAACCGTCATTTTAGAGGACTGCAACTGTTGAAGCCTGAACATTTTTCTTATAAAATTATTTCAATTCTAGCCATCTTGTTAATTGTAGAAAATATCGGGGCACAATAATTAAGTTATTGCGTCTAAAAGTAAATTTTTAATTTAAGACGACTTAAGGGATTTTTCTTTATTAGCACAGAAATTTCTTTTGTCACAGCCAGGGTTGTCAAAACTAAAATCTCTGCCAGCTAGGCCAATTGGGCTTATTTTAAGAGTTCAAGCAGGAATTGTATCCTGACTTACCCCATATTCCTGGGCTACTAATTGTTTCAAAAAAAATCTAAAAATAACCACAAGCTAGATAAAACTATTTCTTATCAGTTGACAATACTGATTGCCAAAATTTTTATTTGCTTAAGCTACGGTTTGTCTCTTTTATTCTGTTTTATTTTGCAGTAATTGTGGGCCTGTGCACACGTTTATTAAAAAACGACAATTTCAACAACAATTCCATTTCATTTCTCTTTCAAGAAAAAATTTAAAGACTCTTTTCCTAGCTTAATCACATATCGCCTTTATGCACACACACACATACACACACAGCCATAATTGTTTGCTACATAATATTGCGTGTAAACTTTTTTTTGTTGTTAAATGCAATAATAAACATGTTTGTTGACGTAATTTTTTTTATGTTTTTGTGTTGCTACCGCTACTATGATAAACTTTATTGCTTCGTTTTTTATTTATTTTTATTTTTTTGTTTGTTTTTAATTCCATAAAACTTTATGTAAATGAAGTTAGTTAGTGATTTAGTTTGTTTTAAATATTTAATACAAGAGTATAAACGCTTATGTGCATGTGTAAGTAATTATTTATAATGTTTACATTTTTTCTTGTGTGGTAAACGCTGCTTATTACAGATCTTTAAAAATATGGTTAGTACACACACACACAATAACATAATTGTGGTGTTAAAAAGTCAAAGCAGTAAACATGAAATTAATTAATTAAAAAATTACGTTTTTTTTAATATTTTAAAAATGTTGCTGAAAACAAAATTTCATTATCATAATTTAAAAATTACTGATCATCATCGTATTTAAATAGCGGGGGCAAAAACCATGTTTACGCTAAAGACGAGTTTTGAAAAGTGAAAATTTTGCACATTCACATGATTTCTTTGCATTTTCTAGACCGGAATGTAGACACCTCCTATACGGAACTAATGTTATTTAAATGATTGATTGATATTACAGTAAAACTTCGATATAACGTATCTGAAGGGGATCAATCTTCTTACTCTAAGAAGTGATAATCATAGGGTAAAGGACAGTGCAAGACCGGGTAATAGATAAATAAGCCAGATACCGACTGCAGCGCCACCTGCCGGGCTAAACCTTCCAAGGCGTAACCCAAAGAAATTCAATTAAATCGGTGAACCGTTTAGGTGGAGTACAATTTCACACACGTACTAGTACTTACATATATTAAGATAAATCAGTGAAACCTTGGTATAACGAAATTTGCAAAAATACGAAAAAAAATTCTTTATTTTTTATCCAAATTCTATTTTATTTAAAAAACGCTATTTAATAAAAATTCACTATTCAAGAGGCAAATAACAAATGAAACCCTTCGTTGTATAAAGACTACAGCATCAACACTTCGTTAACGGGCCTTTAACGACTTGTATTTCTCAAGTATGAGGTTTTTGAAAGAATACTTGGCTGTAAAGAGACTTTATAACTCAGAATTAATTTTTTGTGAATAACTTTGCGTTATAACGAAGTTCGTTATATTGAAGTTTCACTGTATTATAATTATCATGGCCTATAATTGCACCGCACTGTGACCTTTAAGATGTATTGTGTAGCACAAGAAAGAACAAAATTTTCTCCGGAACGAGTGGGTGCATTCAGGCTAAGGTTTTTAATATAAAAAAAAAGTTGAAATAAATTCCATGATAAAGCATGAGTGTACTTATGGCTGACTAGAAATTTTGTGTGATTGGTTGGTGTAAATTTCCTATTTAGATATTTTTTGAATTTTGAAATTTTATCAGCAATTTTTATAATTTTTTTTCTACAAGTATTTTGTGGTTGAATAGTTTGTTTGATCATGAGTAATTTATTCTATCAGTCAATTTTTTTAGCCTGCATAATTATCAACTGCATGAGCAGGTATGAACTGATTCAAAAAGCTTCAATAAATTTCAGATTTTAGGCATTCAATATCAAATGAAATCTAGTGAGAATTAAATTTGAAATTTTTTTCATCAGTGGCCAAATGATGGCACTCAATATCGATCGAAATTTCCATCTAAATTATATTCATACAAGATGTAATCAAGAAAGAATGATTTGTCATTTATATGGACTCTCTCTGTCTTCCTTGACAAATCGCGAATGCTGGATGATTTTACCTTGTGTGAATTGAAATTTTTAGCCTGCGACACTGAATGAAAGTTTTAAAAATTTTTAAAGAATTTAAAGGAAATAACGCAATGATACTCGTAGTGATGGAAAATTCTACAAAAACTAAAAAAATGAAAATATTAAATTGTTGATTAACATTTATTTTTTGAATTACTTTTAATAATTCAAAAATTATATTATTTCTATGTGTGTTTGCATGTGTGTATGTACCTTTAATATAGTATTTAAAATAATTTGTTTAATTTATAATACCTTGACATGGTTTTAAAGGCAACTAGCTGGTGTTTAAACAATTAAATCATTTTTTAGTTTCAGTTTCTAACTTTGAAAAATAAAAAACTAAATAAAACAAACATTAAAACATAATCTAAAGAATCCAACATTCACTTTAAAAATAACTACATATTAATAGAAATATGTTTGAAGTGATTAAAATAAAATTAAAATAAAATTACTAAAACACTTTGTACATCAAAGTTTTCAAGTGAAGAATTCATAAATACAAGGACGTCTAGTTTAAACAAATGAAATAAATTCTATTTGTAAACTTTGCAAAGAAATTAGCTGGCTTCGGTGCTTTGACAAATTATAAAAATTTAATTGTGTTAAAGTTTTTTTTTTTTTTTTTTTTTTGTAAGTAATAAATATTGTTGTTGCATTAACAACAAACAATTAAAATTTCTCAACAGCTAAAATTTTTGTTTTTTTCAAGTTTCAGGTTGGCTATAAAAGAAGAGTAATTGCGTTTATTCATTATGGAAAATTAACTTTTTGTATGATTTTTCAAAAACTGATTGTTGCTTTATTGATCGCTGTAAAACCAGTCGCAAACACATTTACATACTGACTGGTAAATAATTTCTTAAACAAAAAAATAAAACTCCATACTATTGCATAATTGACTAAATTAAAAATAAATAAAATTAATTAAATATAACAGAAACTCATTCGTTGAAGACCAACCACTTTGCTCTTTTAAAGTAATAAAAAATTAAATTGATTTTTATGTTTAAGCCCTTCAAGTTAAAAAAAAAAAAAACTTCCTAAAATTAAACTTTAAAAACCGGCCTTTGGTTTGTAAAACGCACTTTCAAGTTAAAAAAAAAAAAATCAAATAAAAAATTTTGTTTTTAAATTTTAAGCTTAACATTACAAACTTTTTTCGGTTAATCAGGACTTATTAATAAAAAATCCCCTACAAAAAAATTTTTAAAAATTTTATTTATCTCAAAGAAGCTAAAAACAAAAAAAAAATTATAACTTGACCTTAAGCTTGATAAAACGGGAAAGGTCAAGTAAGTTCGCAAATAAATTTTAATTAATGCCTCTATTATGGTTCACAATTCAGTTCAGTTGAATTGTAATTGAAACAACTGCTATTGATATGATATGTTTTTCTCATTTGCACGAACACAGAGTTGTAATCAGTAATATTTAACACAAATAGGTTGTAATATCACAATTACAACTAGAGAAAACTTGAGTTGCGAAATTTTTCTCTTTGCTCTTATTGATAGTTTATAATATTACAAGACTTCTTTCCATAAATTTGTTAAAATCCTACGACCGGCCTGTATTTTTTAAAATTTAACTTCAAAATAAAATTGAAATTTTTTTAACTTTTTCTTTTACTTAGTAAAAATTCTTAAAAATTAAATTAAAAAAAAATTTTTTGTTTCAGCTACAATGCAGCATTATCCTCCCAAATTAGTGCCACCCCTTAACTTGAGTTTAGCTCTGTGGCTCGTCTTCCTACCCTGGTTGACAAGTTCACTGCCTACCATGCCCCAAAGTTTGCAAGGAAATTTAATACAAAATTTGGAAAAATCCTTTATGAAGCCGCCTGCTTTAGAGGAAACTATACATGAAGTACAAAGGATTTTAAATCAAGATCCCTCACTGCCGAGATTAACCAGGTAAACTTCACATTAACTAAAACTAAAATTTAAACATTTTTAATTCCCAAAAATTTACTTCTAACAGAGGTGAAATAGAAGAACTTTATGAAAAAGTTACCAGAGAAGAATATGAGAAAAGTATAAAAGCTGGTGATAAAGTTAGAGCTGATAGCATGAGAGCCCTAATGCTGGTATTGCCCTTTAATACAGACAATAATACTGAGGAAAATTTGCAGGTATCAAAAAAAAAAATCATAACTAACTGAAAAAAGAGTCTATTAATTAAAATTCTATAATTTATTTTAGGAACTGTTTACACGTCCTCCTGTCACCAAAGTTGTTGATACGTACAGCTCTCACCAACCCATACAATTTCTTACACCCTCTGTAAACAATGAGGGCAAGTTTGATACAAAATTAGTGGGTCAAGTAGAAGCTACAACGTACAAGCCCTCATTTTCAGTAAAAAGAAAAACAATACCTCTTAGTCCCACCACCTATCATCCCTCCAATCCCCCCTCTGTATTATATCACATGACACCGACTATGAACGAAGCACAGTTTGTGCCTTTTAAGCCAATAAGGACTGAATTCGAATTCGAGCACAATGCGAAACCCTTGCAACGTTTTAGCAGCCACTATAATGCCAAAGATGCTGCGTTTCTCAAAGTGGCTTCCGAGAAAAAGAAACCAACGCAATACTCTACATCCACATTTAGACCAGTGGCTGATATTTTGCATAGTTTGGGTATAGTCACAGGCAATACTAAAACTAGAAGCAGGGTTGGTTTGGAAGATTATTATGCGGCAGAGAGTGCTCCTCAGTCTTCGATTGTAAGTGTGGCTGATTTAAAGGGTGTGCGTGGCCCAAGCATAGGTCCTCAAATTACACCAGAGGCCTACTCTATGTTTAAGCCTTTAAATATAGGTGAGGAAATACGTGTTAAGCCTGAGGTGGAGGGCTATTTGACTAGATTTGGCATAGTGGGAGGCAGAAAACGCAAAGCCATTAAGAAAAATGAAGCCTCCTCTACCCAAAATAGTTTGGAGCCCATAAGTCAAGAAAGTGAAATAGCCACTGCTAAAGTGCCTTCCAGTCATGTCAAGGCTAAAAAAGGGGCACCCAGTTTAGGCAACACAGAACTAGAGAAATTATTGGAGAACCTTAGAGAGTTAGAGAGACTCAATATAAATCCTCAAGCAGCGGTAGCCACAACTAAGCCTACTGCAACCTCTACAACAACAACCAGCACAACAACTACCACCACGCCAGCTTCAACTGCCTTAATAACTAATGGAGAACCAATTTTAGTGCAAGCTAAGAAGCCTCGCAGGCGCATAGACCCAAATATTGATGTCAATTTCGCAAATCAAGGCAATCATCAAACTGAGCCCAATCAAACGGAATTATCGAAACTATTAGAGAACTTACAAGAATTGGAAAAATTGAAAATAAGTCCTGAACGAGTGATAAAAACTACAGCTACCACAGCAGGCAAGGCAATCAATTCAGCAGCCTCTAGAACTGTGGAAGTGGAAACTCCAGCACCTGTACAAGCTTCATCACTAACTAATCGTTTTTCTTCATCGCAAGCCTTAACACCTCAGCAACAGCTATTGTTGTTTCAACAAAGAGCTCAAACAGGAAATACTACACCAGATTTAGATCAGTTGCAAAAAGTGCTGCAACAACTGCAGGCATACGAAAAAAGTAATGCCAAAACTACAACAACTACCACTTCGACTACAACCAGAAGACCTGCCAGTCCTCAAGCTCAAATAGGGCCAACGGATTTGTGGCAACTGCGAAAATTATTAACGGATGACAGTGAATTGGAAAAATTATTTGAACAAGCCAAGGCCAGGCAGCAACAATCAACAAATTCCAAAGCTAACATTGTCAGCACCACAAGACCAATCGCAATCACAACCACAACTACCACAAGCACAACCAAGAAACCAACTAGTTCAGTTAATGATTTAATACAGTTACAAAAATACTTGGCTGAGTTGGAAAAAGCCACTTCAAGAGCCACTACTACACCCAGGACTACCACCACATCCACCACTAGCACCACAACAACAACAACAACTACTACACCAAGACCTTTTGTTATACCACAATACCCTGTTAACGATTACGATGAGACACCGAAAAAACTAACAATGGAAAGTAGGGAACTGCAAGCTCTCATTAATCGGGTACAACAACTGGAGCGCTTAAATTTACAGCAAAAGGAACCAATCCCCACAGATACTCCGCTAACACAATTTTTAGGTTTTACCACACGCAATGTAAAAGCATCTTCCCAAAAGCAAGAAGACTATCGTTTGCCCGTTAATGATTTTGCTAATTTGAGGACTTTATACAAGCAGGTCGAAGATGCTGAAAAACTCTCACAAGGCGAAATAGAAATATCGACCAAAGCTACTGCCGTCAAAGCCTATCAGGAGCAACAGCTGGAAACAGCTACTCGCAAAGCCCAAAAGTTTGCCCAGCGTATAATCGATATTACAAACGACACAGGATCTGGTAGCAGTTTGCAGGAGGTAGATCCAAATGACTTTGTGCATCTACAAAAGCTCTTAAGTAAAGTTCAAGAATTGGAAAGAGTTCGCATTAATCAGCCCACACCTAATCCCAGATATAGTTTTACTCGTGAATCTACAAAGAGTCCAAAACTAGATACGGCCGCCTCACAAAGAACTCAAAATGTGCAGAACATAAATGGAGCTCACATTGTGTATCCCATTAAGACCAATGACTACAAGCAAGATGAAGAAGCATTTGCTAAATATGCAAAAACCGAGGACTTGAGTTTAGATTTATCGACCTACAAGAAGGCCACCGCTAAGCCAGTTGTCACAGAAAACTTAACATCAAGTGAAGAGTTAAAGGATTTCGTTTATAACCAAACGCTAAACCAAGAAGAGGCGTACAAAAGTTTACAACCACCCATGATATACAAAACTGTCACCAAAGAACCTCCACGTTTTGTGGCCACCAAAAGTCCCAAAGATATTAAACAACAAGCAAAAACAAATGCTGATTTAGAAGAAATACAAAAACTACTCAATAATGCCCAGGAACTGGAGAAACTAGGAGTATCTTTACCCAAAGAGTTGACACAACAATTGGAATCAAAATTCTCTAAAACAGACAATAAATTACCAGCAAAGAGCAGGGCAAAAACATCCCAAAAAGAAGCATCTGGCATAGAAGAATATCTGCAAGGATTTGGTTTAACAAACAACGCTGACCTGACACTGCCAACAGAAAAATATTCAGCATTTACAACTAGTACTGCATCAGCTGAGCAAGAGGAACCAAGTGAAAGAACAGCTGTATTTTCCTTAACCACCATGAAATCTCTAACACCGCGACCACCCAAAACAACAACCGAAAGTTCAGTGGAGTTGCCGGTATTTAGTGCCACAAAAATTATTGAAGCAGCCATAAAAAGGGCCGCTAATAGAATAGGTGTTTCTACGGTGGTACCTAAAGCTTTGGAACGCAGAGAAGATATGGAGATTGAAGAATCCCCAGATGACATGATGTTGGGCGTGAACGTAGACAGTGACTCAGATTTAATGACCGATTTCAGTGAAATGAACTATCAATTGGCTAAGCCAGACGATAAACCTATAAGAACGTCTAGAGCTAAGGATTTTCAAGGCGAGTCTAGTGAAACAAACTATCAGATAGTGGTACCAGAAGCCCCCAAGCATAAAGACAAACAGCCAGTGTCAGATATAACAGAAAATGTTGATGAGCTACAGAGATTAATTAAAAATCTACAGGAGCTAAAGAGTCTCAATCTCTCACCAAACGATAAAGCTTTACTGAGACAAGCAGATATTAAATATTTGGAGAATTTAAGAAAACAACAAACAGCCGCTGATGAAACTATTAAAAATAGAAGACAGAGTGAACAACCTACTGAAGGAACCACAAAGGAAACTAGCACCACCACTACCACAGAATCCTCTAGAATCCAATTGAATTTGAGTTTAGACGATGGTGACATAGAAAATACGAGTGACAGTGAAGCACCCAGTTCCACAGCATCCACAACTACTGAAGAATCACGCAATGGTTCCTTGTCAGATTTGGAAGACTCCTTTGGACCTAATCCAGTTACCGAGTCACCTCCACCACCTAAAAAGAAAAATGGTTTTTATTTCCTGGCCGATTGGAATTCTTTCTTAGAGGTGGGTGATGGTGATGATCAAGTAGTTGTTCGTTTAAGTCCAAAAATTGGAGATCCTAGACTTTTTCTACCTGTCAAAATACCTTAGACTTTAACAAACAATTAGAAAGTTAATTGTATTTAAATATTAAGCACTTGTAAATATTTGAGCAACTTTTCTTCTTTAAGTTAATTTAAGCAGTTCTTTCGAACAATTTCTTTGAGAGCGCACATTGTGAGCAGACGAATTTGTTTTGGAACTGCCCGAAAATCTAGTGGAATTTTATTTGTTGTTGCAATTATTAGTACGATAATCATAATTATACTATTTATTTTTATATAAAAAACACATTTTTATTTTGTATTTTTTTTTTTTTTTTGCTATAAAGGATTAAGGAGCAAAAATTAATTACATTAAGCAGTCAAAATAACACAAACAAAAATAGTTTTTAAGCTAAATAAACGAAATAAAATGCAGATTTTAAGATAGAATTACAGGTGCTGCAGCTGCAATATTAAAGCCTTCGAAGACAAATTCATAAAATTTTATTTTGTTTTTAAACATTAAAATGATTAAATATTTTAGGGTTGTTTCGTGAGAAGGCAGTGCTGGAATCGTAAGTATTTGTTTAATGTATTCCTCTTCACTATGAATTTCGGCAAATGGTTGAAAGCCTTGCAAACCACGGTATCTTAGAACATGAACTTGACAGCAATCATTTATGTACAACAAGAAAGTTTCCTGGTTAATTCTTAACTGCTGCAAGCATCGCGGCTGTCTAGCTAATATAATCTGATATAATTGCTTACCTACAGCTTCCACATAAAGATATATGCCAAGATTTTGGTTGCTAGTCAAGGAGATTGTTTTATTGGTTACAGCCCAAAGCTGCAGCAAATCTGTATTGCTGCCCACCACTAGAGATAAAATCTCTTCTGGTTGATGGACCGGAAAATGGTTATTTCGGCTCTGTGTAAATCCTGTATTTGATGGTTTTACTGGGTGATTTTTTAGATTCGTAGCTTTCGTCGGTTCATACTTTTCCAAAAAAGAAATGAATTTCACCAATTCTTTATCAAGAACTTGTATACGTTCTATAACCCTAGTCAATTTTGAATTATTATCCTCGCCATCTGTTAGATTATAGGCCGTTCTTAGTAAGTCATTAATTAATAGTCCTATAGATTCAATTATACGTGAGCATCCAGGATGATTGTAACTGGCATTGATTTTCAAATAAGAGTCTATTTCTTCGATTTCTTTTACAGCTGACCAGCAAAATTGTATAACGCGGGCGGTCAAAATTTGTGCCGGATTCTCTGGCAGTGTTAAATCATCAAAACTTATATTCAGCACTTTAGAAGAAAATATAGTCTGCTTTTCTAAATCCTCGATCATACCCACGAAATCAGTTACCAAGTTTTCATCAAATAAATCCGTTTCCGTTATAGTGAGTTGGGTAATGTTGATTTGTTCATTTAAACGCTGGCTCAAGTACTCTAAAATACGTGCAATATGTTTTTTAAAGTCACCGAACAGAAAAGACTGTGTTAAAGAGATATTTGGTTCTATTAAAGATTCGAAATAAGACTTTTGTTGGTTTTCGGAAATTTGCGGCTTCAACTCTTTAATAGTTTTTGTTTTGTTTGGCGTATGGAATGACTGAGTAGAATTGTCATCCAAAATAATTGAATAATTATTTGATATCTTCCATTTGTTAACAGTTTTTACAGAGCAATTTAGCTTCTCTGTTGTAGCAAAACTAGTAATAAATTCTAATTTTGAGCTGTTGTTGGTTACCGGCATCACCATAATTTCATCTATGGGTCCTGCTACAAAAGACTTTTCAAAACTAAATTTATTTTCTAGAGTCTTCCATTTGTAAATGTAGGACTGGCATTTGAAATTGATAAGCAAGAGATGATCTTCATTTGTTTTGAAATAAAATATTTTGTTAAGGGTTTCATTAATATTTTCAAATTGTTTACCCAAATCCATATCAAATTCTTCTACATATTTGATATACCCCGAATTTGCTTTTAAATCCTGCCAGATATCTTTAATTAAATGACAAAGCTCATCATCTTTATGTAGTTTTTGTTTGTTGCTTCTAGGAAAACGTATAAAGGGATAATATAGCCAAGACTCAAAGCCTTTTACATCAAGTGGATAATCTTCAGCATCGATTTGAATTTTTAAGTGTTTAGCTGACCAGTTGCCGGTTATATATTGATGCTGTGGGTATTGGTCCTTGACAGCAGACTCGAACCATTCATCAAAATCTATGCCTGTTACTAAGTCGTTTACAATCACTTGAGGGCTATAAAGTGCTTCAAAGTATAGAGGAGATTCTAGTATCAAATCTTCCTGCAAGGTGGCCACATCCTGTAAATCTTTATTGTCATTTACCACAGCTCGTACAGTGAGGTTCCCCAAAACTACAACAGATTTTATAGTTAAAGGTGTGGCAATGTGTTGATAGCCTGAGGTCTGTTTATAAATTTATAAATTAAATTTGAGAAAATCATAAATGTCATTTAAACAATTTACCATCAAAGTGTTATTAAATTCCTGCTCTAAGTTTATGCCATTAACCAAACCTTTGGCACAAATCAAACCATTCAAAACAACTTGGGTGAAGTTAACAGTTTGATTAAAGGTTTGTGGAGTATTTAAAGTTACAATACGTGAAAGATCTTTATCATTTATGTAATCAACGGATAAAGAATTGCCGTCTAGGCTGTTAGCAGCAAATTTCAAAGCATCTGCAAGAAATAATGTTTCCACCGTGAATATTCCAAAACTTAAATAAATAAAATCAACTTACAAGGAATATATTGATCCTGGTCAACTCTTAGAGTATTATTTAACCACTCTCCTATGCTACAACCATTTAAGATTTCAACTTCTAGAAAAGTTCTCACTTGCATGGCATGAACCTGCAGGGACTCTTTAAATGTTAGCGGCGATTTTATTACTATGGGGTGGAATCCTTGTATAAACACCAAGTTATTAAATAGATGTAAGAGATCTATGTCATTTAAGCTTCCAATGTAAGCGCCCTTATCAATGGAAACACGTCCACTAAATGTGGTTTTCTTTTTCAAGCTACACTTTTGATTTTTGTAAATTAAATTTTCAAAGAATTCTGCTACATTTGTCACATCATTTAAGCTGCCTTTCACGCTGAGATCCTCCAGAAATAGGGACGTATTAAATACTGTTGTATTGCGTAAAACAAAATTGTTTAAGTTGTCATCGAAATACAAAGAATTTTCTAACTCCTGCCAATTTAATTTATTTAAATTTCCTTGTAAATGTAATTCACGTACCACTAAATTGCCTTTTAGATGTATTGACCCCTTGAATTTGTGTTCTTTGCTCGTCCAGGCCATATTTTCTAAGGGAATGCCATTTACAGATTTTACTTGGGTGTTGTCGAAAACTTCTACAGGTTTTATGAAGCTTTTGGCAGCTTTAATATCAATACAAGAGTTTGTGGTGCGCACAACTATGTCATCTGTTATATCGGGCAAATAATTACCCATGAAATCTCCCACCACATTAAGATGACCTTTTATATGCAAACGATTTCTAAAACTTAAATTTGTGGACAAGAAATTGGGATAATTCAGCTTTAAAGCGGTTAATTGTATATCCCCATCGAAGAGTAGATCGTTTAGTTTATTAAGTTGCACATCTCCTGTTACTGTTATGTGATCTACCAGAATTTGACCATTTAAAACCATATCGGGCAATTCAGCAATTTGATTTAGAAAATCCAACAGAAATTCTGCTTCTATGCCATGCAGCTCATCCGTTTGTATACCTTCTTCTAAAATCATTTCTTTTAGGAAAATATTACCTCTAATGGGAGGTTCATGCCAAGATTTTTCATTAACAATAGAATGCAATTCTATGTTATTTAACTTTCCCTGACCTAAAATGTCCTGGGAAAAGTCTGCTTGAGCTGTTTGCAAATAATCAAACTCAGCTGATTCTATATTCAAATCTTCCTGAAGAGTTTGTAAATTATCCTTAATGGGTTGTTTATTAATTGTGTCTAATATTGCTATTGATTTGGCTTGTAATTCTTCTGAAAATATAAGTTCTGTTGTGGACAAATTATGTCCTCTATCCAGAAGAATAACATCTTGCATAACATCCTCAATTCTTACACCATCATAAGTGCCATTTAAGGTTAAATTGTGAAAATAAACGTAGCCTTCTAGTGAATTTATATTCAAAGTTTGTGCGGTGTGTGTTGTCACAAAACTGTTGACTGGTATTTCGTTAATGAGATTATTTTGCAAATTAAAATCTACAGGAAATTTGATAGTGTCAAATGATTTCAACGATGGCACTAATATTTCTTGATTAGGATCTTGAGGCTTAAGCAGCACATCTGCCAGATAAGCTGCTAAAGGTTTATCATCAAATTCTCCTTTCAGAATTATGGGACCCTTAACAATAAGTTTATTAAAATGACAGGTGGCATTCACAACGTTGGCTTCTTCCAGAGTAGGATTTTGTGGAAGCGTATTTTTATCACGGCCATTGATTTCACCATGTAGCTGAAATAATAGTTAAACTTTTGTTGAAACTCCATAAATTGAATTATTGAATTTAATTTACCTCTAAAACTTCTGACACTTCTAAATGTTTGAACGTGGGCATACCTTGCCAGTCTTGAGCGTCTGTTAGCGTTATGGCATCTTGCGGATTTTTTCCATTTACTAAACCACTTAAATCAATTGAATTTACCGATAAAGTATTAGAGAAATATTTTTCTGCCACGACAGAAGAATTGGCTGGACCATTAGCAAGTAGGAAATCATTGGGAAAACTCAAGGTATTTAAAGTATTTATTGTCAATTCATTTTCAATAAAAACTTCCTATAAAAAGATGATTTCAATTTTTCATAAATCACAATAACAAGCAATTTTCACTTACTCCTTTTACTTCCAATTCCCCAAACTTTTGTTTTTGATTCGTGAATACTAAATTGTCTTTAATGTCTGACCAATTGACATTATTTATTTGATCAAACTCTAAATCGCCATCTAAACTAAAATCATTCACTTGTTGGTTTTGCGTATCCACTAGCTCTTCTAAGATTTCCAATTCCGAGAAATTCACTAAACCCTCAAAGTTAAGTGCACCGTTTTGTATGAAAAATGGTTGGCCATTTAGATTTTCCAATTCTAATTCATCCACCATTAATTCCTCAAACTCTAACTCATCGTGCAGTACATCATCCAGATTTCTTCTTTGCCTGCCATAATTAAATGTTTTATCAAGGTCTTCTATGTTTTGTATAAGCAATTCCAAATCTATATTAGAGTCTTCTCGGGTCCATTTATAATCGTTTACATATATTTCACCTATTTCTCCCCCAAAAACAAATTCGGGAGTTTTTAAAGACTCAAATTCTGTTGACTCTGTGTGATGTTTAATAAGTTCTTCATTGGGAATCTGTAAAAAAGCTTCAGCTTGAGCTATCAAATCATCTTGCTCCTTAACCCAATCTTTGAGAAAATCAAATATTTCTTGTAGATCTAAATTTTCGGAATTTTTGGCCAATAGTTCGGTGTGAAAATGAAATAAACCAGATGCAGTTTTATAACGTGGTACTATAATGGAAATATCATCTCCATTTTTTAATAAGGCAGCGCCCTTAAGACCCTCATCTCGTTGCATATCCAGCATGCAGCCTACACCGTATACCACATGTTTACCCAAATGACAGGGTACTGGAAGGCTAATTTCAAAGGCCTCGCCATCCCATATCAAAGTCTCTACTACCGTCAAAGTGTGAGTAGTAAAATCTACTTTATGCTGTACCAACAGTAAAAGATCATCACGATAAGTTCGCACGGGTATGGGAAAAAATAATTCCACTAAACCAAAGTTGTGTGCAAGTAAAGTTTTTGAAATAAAATCACCTTGCTGATACAATAAAATTTGTGGTTCATAGCCGGTTAAGGCTAAATAGCTGAGGCCACCCATTTTAAAACCTGCTATAGATAAAATACCTTCTGCTTTCACCGATCTTTTAAGCTCAAAACGTATAAGAGAAAAATCTACTTCATGAGGGTTGTATGTGTAAATGAGGGCTGTATTATTTTGACCTATTGCCAGTATAATATCTCTACCGGTATTTACAACAGTCACCTCTCTGCAGGGATATTTCAATTGCAAACGTTGGGCTATCCAAAATTCTTTATTTTCCAATTTAAATTCATAAATATTGAGGGCATAATGTCCAGCCAAAAACGATTGATTGGAAGAAATGGTTAAATAGTCATGCGAGTCTAAGCTGAAATGAGATAAATCTGTTATGGTGTGGCCCACCATCCACTCCCAGTACAACTCTATTTGTTTTGTTTCATTATTGGCGCGATACCATAACACTTTATCGCCTGTGGCAATAATTATAACACCCTCCTGCTGCTGCTGCTCCATATTCCAATGGGTATAGGTCTCAATACAGGCTATAACTAGCCCAACATCTAGCAGCATTGCTTGTTTGTATTGAGTGGTGTTTTTATGAATAATCAGCAAGTCATTAACACGACGTCCAATAAAATATTCCTCGCCTGCATGAACAATATGCTTCCATTCATTTACTTCGGCACCAAATGCAAAAGAAAAATCTTCTTCGATATACTTGAGAATTAGCATCTCTCTGGTGCGCCTTTTACTTAATTCCAGACGTTGTAATTTGCTCACATACATTTCCGAATCATGGCCAATATTTGAATTAATTACATTTGGAATACTTTTTAAGTTTTCATCTTGATTAGCGGTGACTGGACCTGAACCAACATATTCATTGTCAGCCGGGTTATGTGCTGCGGTCAGTAGGGTTTGCCAGTTGTTGCCTTTAGTAGCCAAGGAAACCTCTAAAGCTTTTATATCTTTCATTTTGGCAGCACCAGCAATGGCATAATGGTCTTGAGCAACTGCTTGCTTAATTTCATCTCTTATAGCTGCTGCTTCTTTAAGATTTTGGGCATTAACTTGAACTTTTGCCCCTCCCATTTCAGATACTTTGTCTACAATTTGAGTCCAAATAGGCTGTACGATAATATTTTTGCCTGCTGTGCTTGTCTTATCTTTATTTAAAGCTTTAGCAATTTCTGACTTTATATTTTGTATTTCTTGGCGTTGTTGTTCATTAATTGCTGCTACGCCTAATAACGCAACATCGCATAAAATGAACTGCAATTTATTTAATTAATGACGTGTTCTTAAGGACTAGTTCTTTTGTTTCTTTTTTTTAATATTTACCTTCATTAACAATAAATTTAAGCACAGGGAAATGTCACAAAAACAATTTTTTATTGATTTTTTTAATAATTTCATTTTTTTATTATTTAACACTCGTAGATCAATTAGCGTATTCGTTTCAACGCTACTGATCTTTTACTATTGAAATTCCTTTGTTTTGTGAAATATTCAAAATAAATTCCGTGTAACTGTTTATTTAAAAAAAAAAAGGTTGTGTATAAGAAGCTCTATAAGCAGCGTTTCTCAACATTTTCATGTACAAAAATTTCATAATCCAATTGAGTTTAGCGTATAAAAAGATCTTGTTAAACAATTAGGGAATTCACACAGCAGTCTTAAAGCCATATGTAAAAAAAACCAGGAAAAAGTACGGCTGCTGTGAGCACGCCTAATAATTTAGTGTGCTCTTTCAAATTTGAGGCTACTTATGACAAAATATTAAACACCGTAGAAAAAGTATCGTTTTTTGAAGACTCTTTTGTTTGAATAACAACAACAATTTTTTTTTTTTTTCAATTATCATAAAATAATATTTATGACTTTAAGACTTTCTGTCTGATACGACACTACTGTGAATCTCCCAAATATTTATAATTTTCCTAAAATACAGTGAGGTTTTTCTTAATGAGAAGCGACAGGAGCCCTGAGAAATACATATAAAAAATATTATCAAATAAAATGGAATTAGAAAAAATCTCTAGACTGAAAACAGAAAATAAACAAGTTCCAGCACAATCTAATGAAGTAAATTTATAAAATGTTAAATAATTTCAAAAACTATTAAATAACTCTCGCTTAAATGAATGAAATAATTGAATTTATGAAGATGAATTAAAAAATTTTTTTTATTACAAACAAATCCTACTCAGTAAAGCAGCTCTTGAAGAGAAAAATCCTTACAAAAGGGCACCTGCGGCGAAAGTCTTTACTTAGCGAAGCTGCTTTTTAAAATAACCCGATGAAATTTTTTTTTTTTTTTTTTTTTTTTTTTTTTTTTGAATCATAGCGAAGGCTGGTTTTAAGAAAAAACCAAAAGTAAGTAGGATTCCAAAAAAAATATTTAAAAAAAATTCTACTTCTAAAATGTAAGAAAAATTTTATAACAGAAAATAACCAGAAAAAAAAACACAAACCAACAGAAAAATATTTAGGAAATTTTCTAACAAGCACAAGTTGGAGAAACGAAGTCTACAAGACTGCTGGAGGGCTCATTAACCCCGAGTGCATTAGGGCAGATGTTGTTTTAAGCCTTAGCAGAAATGACATAAAACTCTACGCTGAACTACTTATAGGCCATTGTAGGGTTACTTAAATATCACATGAATGAAATCGGTGTAGTACAAAGCGACTTCTGTTGTTTCTGTCGGAAATGACAGGAAACGTGGGCATATGCTGTGTGCGAGAGCCTAGCGATGGCAAAACGCAGAATGAGCTGCTTAAACATTCATAAGGAGTCTCGGATTTTAGTTGGTAGCTGGGCTACACAATAGATCTTAAAGGTCACGTTATAATAATAATAATAAAAAAAAAACAAGAACAATTAATCAGGCCTGTTTAGCTAAGGATTGTTAAATCTAATTCGAAAAATTTTAAAACTGGCCAAAAATAACAGGTTAAGAACAATTAATTTTTTACAAAAAAAAAAGTTTTTTCAACGATATTTCATTTAAGATTTCGCATTCACAAGGCCTGTCTATTTTGCAAAGCTCACTTAAGGTGGCTTTACTGTACAAATTATTAGCTTACATTCACATTTTCTGTAAATTTCATGTGATTTTGCCAATGTTATGACTATTAAATTAACATTTATGTGTACACACGTTTTACAGACCGGTCTCATTAGTAAACAATGTTAATTTCATGAAATTCATGCAAACCCATATGTAAAATTCTCTCTCTGTCTCTCTCTCTCTCACTTGAGCTCACTCCCTTTTAAACTCTGCAACAGTAATTTTATTTATAACAGTTTACTAGTCGAGCATTAGTTCTTATTGAGTAGCAAACGTGTAAGCTTGTTGGTAAACGGACAAGAAACAAGAGTTTCCGAAATATAATTTGAGTGTTTCTTTTTCAAAATTTATAATTGAAATAAAATAAATAGTTTCTTAACAAAAATTGCTAAATTATGTAAATTTCTAGGTATAATATTTTTGAAATTTTAAAACAAAAAAAAGCAAAAGGAAAATAATTAGAAAAAGAATTAATTTCAAGTAATATTTTTTTGGTATTTTGCTTTGTATGCTCTTCCTTAAAATAATTTTTTCCTTTTATTTATGCGTGCAAGTGTGTTTTGATTTAGAAATCATTAAGTAAGAAAAAAAATGTCTTGAAAATATTACAAAATTAATTTATTGTTTATAATAATGAAAAAATAAATAAAATAAAAATGTTTTCACACAGTCACTTGGTTATGTAGAGGAAGAGCAAAGTGTGTGAATCGAATACTAAAAATAATATTTCGAACAAAAAGGGTGTGTTCCTTGATCACAGCACAAAAACGTGAATTTTATTTATGCCTGCTATGCAAAGTCAAGGACTTTACTTTTAAAAAGGTAACAAAAAATCATTTTCTATTAAAGTAGCAGAACTGCACTAAAAATTAACTCTAGAGTAATTGAATTTTATTAATATTTTGAAAACATTTTTTAT
Source organism: Thelaira solivaga (assembly GCA_947397855.1). Classification (NCBI taxonomy): domain Eukaryota; kingdom Metazoa; phylum Arthropoda; class Insecta; order Diptera; family Tachinidae; genus Thelaira; species Thelaira solivaga. The sequence continues at coordinate 1,093,722 of OX377612.1, read as the reverse complement.
AATGATGAAAAAAATTCTGCATATGGATATACAACATAAATCCTTCCTCCCTTACAACCATTTTTATCCTCCTCCCTTTTTTTTTTTTGTGTTAAAAGTATATTTACCCTGACCTTTTTTTCAACATTTTTTGGTTTTTGATTGAGTTTGTGTGTGTATTTTTGCTAAAAAGGCTTTTGTTTCCTCCTTTCAAACAACAAATTTGCTAATTTTACTGAAATCTGTGTGCTTTGTTGTTTTTGGTTTAATTAAGCAACAAAACAAAAAACTACCACATTTTGAATTTTGTTTTGTTGTTTGTTAAAGCTGTGCACTGTTTGGCGCGTGCTATTTTTATATTAAACACTGGGCCACGTCTTTCCATTGTTTTCTAACTTGCCTATCACATGTTTGATGTTGCTTCAAATAAAAATTATTTAAACTTTGTCTTCCTGTTTGTTATTCATTTAGCACTTTTTTTTATTGGGAGTTTAAGAAGTGTTTTCTTTTCTTAAATTTAATGGTTGTGCTGAAAGGGTCTGTTGCACATTAAAAAAATTTTTTTTAGGTTTTATTTTAGGAAAAATCAATATTTGTATCCGGGAATGTATGTAATGGACGAGTTTATATTGCTTGTAATTCGTACGTGATGATTTTGTTTCTTTTCTTTTTTTCATTATTTTGCCATATGGCGCATGTTCCTGTTTATATTCTTCAGGCGAGATTAACTCTCATTTAAACGGCTCTCTGTATTAAGTTTTGCTTTATCTGTCTCTTTATCTGTTAAGATGCAAACAACCATCGCTTTGTCTAAATGCTTAGGCAAAAAATATTTATTAGGAAATTTATTTTAGTTCCCCGAATTCCTAAAGCCAGAATCTTTTTTGTCAAACTTGATTCATGCCTTTTTGCATAAATTAAATTAAATATAAAAAAGAGAAGTTTTAAAAAAATACAGGTCGAAATAAAATTAGGAGAGAATTCTTAATATTTTTTTGTTTTGCTATTAAACCCCTTCAGAGTTAAAAGCTTCTAAGCCCATAATTGACACACTTAGTTAAACACAGATTTTTAAGTCAAAAATTTGTAATTTAATTTTAAAATGAAATTTTATTGAATAAGAAAAATTTAAATTATTCCCAGACACTGGTTTGCTGGAGAGACAAAAACAAATAACGAAAAGTCAATTAAATTGGTAAAAAAAATTTAAAAGTTCGAGAAAAATTTAATGAAGGCAGTGCACAACCTAAAAACTAAAATAAAATTAAAAAAGAAACCCAAGGCCCAACAACTTGTATCGAAATTTTTCGATTCTTTAAAAAAAACGACAAAACGAAATTTTTTTTTTATCAATTTCACACAACATCGAATTCAACGATTTGCGATGTGTTTTAAAATTTTGGTGGTTAAGAACTTTAACATGAGAAACTAACTAACATAATACCCGAAATAAATTGGTGGATAGAGCGCTAACCTATCAATGCGATTCCTGATTTCTTGAATTTAAAATCGTTTCTAAAAAAATATCGGCTTAAGTGTGACTTTGATTATGAGCCAAGGATTCCAAGAACTGCAAATTAAGTTTTATCACTTTTCATAAAAAATTAAAAAATATTTTAAATTTAAGAGCGCGCTATAGCGAAACAGTGCTGAAAGAGGGAGCGTTCATCGAGGTATGTCTGTATTCTAATAAAGTCAATTATGTGAGAATATTTTACTAAAAAAAAATATATTTTTAAGAAAAATTAAAATTAAAGCCCTTTAATTTTCAAAATTGAAATTGCATTTGAAGAATTTATTTTAAACCTAAAACTTGTACCGCCCCTTTCAGATAAAACAGTTCTCATATTGATCATACAAAGTGATTCGTAAAAATTAAAGCTGCTCATTTATAGAGCAATCAATTTTATAACTTTACACTTTAGAATGTCATTAAAAAACTTGGTCTTTCTACATTTGCTTCAATAAAAACAAAAAAAAAAACAAAAAACAATTTTTTTAATAAAAGATGTTTGTTCTTTCTCTAGAAAAAAAAAACATAAAATAGATAACACAAACTTGCGTAGGTTGAAATATTTTCTTTTTGTTTGTATAAGATTTGTTGCAACTAGTTTAAAGCTGTCATTGGCACTGTGACAGGATCTATCATATATTGGAACACACAGACACAAAGGCACACTCATCATGTGTGTATGAGCAGTCAAAAAAAAAAAGAGAATTACACATGCGTCTGTGATGTACGAATAACAAAAGTTACATTGAATTTATGGGCTGATTCTGATGCAGTACCGGTTTTTAGTTGTACATACGAAAGCAAAAAAAAATTAAATTATGGATAGAAAGAATACACCACCACGCTTTGGATGATCAAAACCAGCACAGGCAGCAAAAGAATGACTTCTTTTCTTAACAATATCATAAATTTTTAAGTCATAGAGTTAAGCTGTGTTTAAAGCAATTTGTAAGAAAACATAACAACAAAATGGATAAAAGAAATTAAAAAAAAAAAAATTTTTTTTAATCAAATAGTATTTGTTTACTCAAATAAAAGAACATATTTTTTTTGAAAGTGAACAAAATTGAGCTACAAAGCTCTAGTTAATTGCTAGATAAAAATTATAACACAATCGATCAACTCGTTTCAAAAACAACCAATATTTTGAGTACTTTTTATATTAATTTTCCCGAAGTTGATCGCACTTAAATAACTAAGTTGATCTTGTGATTGCAATAATTTGCCACTCTGATCCTTTTTTTTAAGGAATATACCCATACAAGCATGGCAAAAGCTTCTACACAATGCATGTTTTATGTTGAACTTTTTTCTGATTTAATTTTTTTTCAAGTAACTGACTTCACTACATGTTGTGACAAGGTAATCGAGTTTAAGTTTTTGGCATTACGAGTACAAGTTCGCAATGAATGAAGTGTATGCAGGCATGCACGAGAGAACAGGGAATACGATTTCAATTTCTGCTAGCAGAGTTTTAGTGGAGACGTTAAGTCTTGGGGCAGATTTTGACATAAAATATAGTTAATGATAACCGCAACGCATACGCAATGCGTTTTTATTTTTATTTTTAAATTCTGCCTTAAGCACCAAAATTCACAATTTGTTTAAAAATTAAATATGATTCAATGTCAAGCGCAAAAAACAGCATTAATTAATACAATACAAAACGGCCTGCAAATGACTGTTGATGTGCTTGAGAGTTAAAAGTTATAAAAGTTCACTCACATTGGGTTTGTTTGTCATTATTTTGTTGTGTACAAACATAAACAGGGTGCCAAAATTTAAAACATAAAATGACTCACAGTCACCAGCAGTTGAAAAAAATAAAAAAAATTCTTAAAATCGTTATGTTACAATGAGTCATTTTATAAGTACAAAACAAATTAATTTAAGCGATTTAATTTGAATTAAAATTTTTGTGGTTTTTAAATTTAATTGCTAGAGAACAATTTAACCCCCTTTTTTTAAAACCCAACTAGGGGTTAAATGCATACGACCAGCACATTTTTTGTATTAAAACAAAAAAGTAAAAATTAAAAATCCATAAGACAAATGAAGAAAATATTAAGTCCATATGGTTGCGGAAAAACCAGCCATTAAACGAACGAAAAAGAATTTTTTGTAAAACTCGATATGGCCTGTTAAAATTGAAAATTTATTACTTTACACATGCATATGCCTACAAACATTGTAACTAAATTTCTGTTTTGTTTTAAACTATCACTGTTATGTTGAATGTCATAACATAAGGGTGAGTTGTTTAATTCTCAGCAGGATTCCACATAAACACTTAACCAATACTCTTTGTGTCAAGAAGCCAACATCAAGAGAAATTAGAGAAAATGTTATCAGCCAGCCATATTTAAAAGTCAGACAGCCAGCCCGCCAGCTGTGTCTGTGGCTGACTAGCAAGAAATTTAATTAATTTCAGAACAAAACACTTTTTATTTATTTATTTTCTTTTAATCTAGCGGAGAAAGTGTCTAGAAACTACGGGCATTTGTTTAGATGGTGACAGAAAAGACTTTTTAAAGTGACAAAGATTTTAATTTAATTTAATTTTAAATACTTAATAATCTCTAAAAACCCAAACACTCAATACTTCAGTTGAGATTTGAAAAAAAAATCCAAAAAATCCAAAAAATAATTAAGCATTAAAACTGAGACTTAAATGTGTGGGAATACTACGGCAGAGCTGGGAGGAAATCAAAAACTTGCTTAAAAGATAACCCCTCACTTCAGACAAAAAGAAAACAAGCTACAATTACAATATATGAGCGGTTACTTTTGAAAGTGGTATAAGTCCAGTTTAAAAAACAATTAATTAAAGACAATTTTGTTAAGATGATGTCATCTATATCTGACCAAAATTACCACTAACTTATTTTACTTTAAAGTAGACTTATAGCAATTTCAAATATAACAGCTCATATGTATATACTAAAGAACTGCACAAGCATACTTTAAATAGCTTACAATTACTTTTTATTATAAAATATTACACATGTTTGTAGGGCTGTGGGGCTTTCAAGTATGTTTGTGCAGCCCTTTAGTGCATACATCTTTGATATAAATGATTTTTTTTTATCAAATAAATAAAAATCATTCATGATCTCATTTTTAAAATTAAGTTTTTATACACAATCCAGCTCTTAAGAAGAAGTATTAAATTACAAATTCTTTAAACAAATGTTTTTTTTTTGTTGTCTTTCAAAAACTGTCGTAAATCATTGTTAATAAAATTAACAAACAAACAATACACGAGTGGTAATTGTTATTTTACTTGAAACATTTTTGTTTTTATGATCTAATTTAAATTCTTTTCAGTTCTTATTTGCTAAAAATCAAATAATCTGAAGTATTTCTGTACTAAAATTTACTTGCAAAATATGGCAGTACTTTTGTATTTTGATTTTAAATTAAAATACTTAAAACACAAAAAATTTACTTCAATAGTGTCATAAAGCAAAACACACGATTTTACAGGAGAGCGATTGTAAGTTTACAATTTGCTTTTTTTTAAATATTTTTTTTGGAAAGAATAGCGTTTAAAATATTTTTTCTGATATTCCTATAGAGTATAAAGCAAAATATTGAGAAAAAATTTAAATAATTAAACAAAATAAAAGCAATATATTGTTTGCCTGTGGACTAAAATTCTCATTTGGTCGATTGATATAATGCAATATGTATACGAATGTTTGGCCGAGGATTTAAAAAGACTTAGGAGTAATCTACTAAAGATTCAGAGTAGCGTCTGAAGAAACAGCTGTTTAGATATGCTTTCCCTTTAAACAATTTTTCAAAATTTTCCATGAGACCATCATGTTGAGAATTTTACGCACCAACATAATTGGAATTAATCTGGAATAAAGATTTTTTGAGTTGTGACACTATTGAAGTAAATGAGCGATTTGTTTTTATAGAATTATTGAAAAAAAAATAAAAGCTACAGAAAACTCTGCTTGAAATGAAAATTTTCCTGCTCTTACTTTTCCTCTCACCTGCTCTTTTTAAACCACGGGTACCTTAAAAACCATATTCCTATATTTACGTGTAAACTATTGTTGAACAATTTGTTAAACCACATTTCACAACGCTGCCTCAATTTAATACTTCAGAAATTTAATAAACTTTATGTAAACTTAATGAATGATGAGTAAAAAGAAAAATTAATTTAATCTCACACTTTTGCATTGTTTATTTATGTTTGAGTTTTTTTTTTCTTCTTATGCATAAAAATGTGTTTACAACTTGCTCGATTTTAAAGAACATGAGAAATTTCCAAAGTTTATTGCTCTTGTTTTTCTGTAAATAACGAACGGCATATCGAAATGGTTACACCACTTGGTAACAGCGAAAAAAAAGCTTAAGGCTCTGGCTAACAAAGTTATATAACAGGGATAATCACAAAATTTCTTTAACAAAAATGTCTTTAAACATAAAAATGGCAATTTAATGTATAAAAATTAATTTTTTTTATGACCAAAAAATAGATTAAAAAATATAAAATAAAATTTAAAATAATTTTTAGTGTCTATTAATTGAATAAAATTTTTTTTTTGGCAAAAACATTTTATTGCAGAGAAAAAATAGTATAAAAAATATTTAACAAAAATAATAAAAAAAAAAAAAACAATTTTATTAAATTATTCGATCTTATAAATTTATTATTATTTAATATTAATCAAGCTTAAGATCTTTAAAAATTGTTTTTATTTAAATTTTCCGATATTTCGACTTTCTTTTGAAGGTCTTCTTCTGAGAAAAATAATTTTTAAATAATAATAAAAAAAACAACACAATAATTATTTAGGGCAAACAATACAGCAAAAACGAATATTCGTATTTTGATTTTGTTTTCCATGTAAATATATATACGAAAAAAGATATCGTTAGATATATGTCCATAATGTCTATAACATTAGAAGGGTTAAAATAAACAATTGAGTAAATATATAAAAAATATTTTTAATATTTAAAACATATTTATGTTTACCAAAGGTTAGCGAAATATCCAATAAAACACCTAAAGCTCAAATAATTAATAATTATTATTAGCGTAGATTAGCTACAGCGTACGCTATAAACTCGTCAAAATAATCATTTTATATATTTTCATTTTGACAGTTTGCAGTTGGTAGCATGCTGTCTTCTATGTATTTAACCTCTTGTTAGAAAATTTTTTCTTATTATTATTTACTTCAAAGTCCACATTAATTTTTTTTCGGAATAAGAGGGTTAGTGTTTAACTAAAATTCAGTTTATGTTTAAATCTCTTTAGTTAATAAATTTTGTTTCCTAAACTGTGATTACCCCTACTGTGTATTCAAATATTTTTGTGTTGTTTTTTTTTTTTTTTTATCATGTAAACAAACAAACAATGCAAATGATTTGTATTCTTAACAAATCACAATCTGCTGTTGAGTTTGAGTTATTATTTTTATATTGCTGCTGTCGCTGCAAACCGTAATTTTTTTATTACACATGAAAAATATAATGAATGCAGCCAGCAGTTAAGTTACTATTGTCATTTCTGTCGTTTAGGTTTACTATGCACAAACTGAAAATATTCGTGCTGACTGAGTGACTGAATGACTGAATGACTGACTGAAAAGCTTAAGCGAACGACTAAACAATTAATACAACAACAGAAACAAGTGCAAATTTAATTAACTCTAAACTACGGAAGTACTAGAGCACTTTAATATTTACTTTGTTTTCTTTTCTCTTTTACTTTATTTTTATTTAAAAAAAAAATTATTTTTTTGCAGTAAACGAAACTACTTGTACTCTTAGTACAAGTGCTGGTTCACTCAGCAATATTTAACTGCCATTAAGCCATCAGCAGTAAGGCTGTATGCCTGTTACTACTCTTTTACTGTATAGACCTACTTACATAAAAAAAACACAAAAAAAATATTTTTTAAAAGCTGGTGTAAGCAGGGAGGGGAATTATATGTGTCTAGTAACAAACTGTCAACAATTTCTTTACAATTTTTTATTTTTATTTTAAACAAATAAATATGAATGCAGGTATTGCAGTTTTCTAGTGGGGATATTAATTATACATGTGCATAATCCCAATCCCATACCAACACTTAAAAAGAGAGCAGGAGAGCTGCATTGCTATACCCAAACAAACTAATTTCTAGTAAAAATAAGTTCTCGTTAAGAGATTAATATGACATAGTAAATACTATCACTGTAATGAATCTAACAACTCACTATTTTTATGTAAGTGTACCACGAAATTGTATTAGCAGATATATTCTTGTTAATTCCGTTAAGATAATTTGATCGGTGTGGTATTAATGCGGTTTAAATAGGAAGGTTAGTTTTTGTATTTTTTACTCTTAATTGAAATCTATGTACGTACATACTCGTTTATATATAAAAAATTTTTTTTTTAAATAATTAAAAGATAATGGAAACCATAAAATTGACAAGACTGATAAACGAATATGCATGTATGAAAGTTACAGTGAAGTTCAAAATGTTGCAGTTGAAACAGTTTCCTTAAAAATTTATATTAAAAAAATAAATCTTTCAATTAAAAATTTTATCATATTGATTAAATTTTGAATTGCAAAAAATATTTCACAACAATAACTTTAAACTGAAAAAAAATGTCATATTGATTAAATTTTTATGGAGCAAAACTTGCTCGTATTTTGCTATCAAAAATATTTGAAATATTCAGACTTATTACGAGTGTCTTTGACGTAATAGAAGTTTATATTGAACAGAGGTAGCCGGCGGGGCCACATATTACTATTTTCGCCAAGACAACGACACTCAAAATTTAGTTATTCTTTTATTAAAAAAAAATATATATAAAAAAAATAAAAAAAAAGTAGACTTTAAAGTAAAATTTATGGAAAACTGCGATAACGTTGACTTTAAAATATACGTTAATTTTTTTTTTTGATAAGAGGGTTTTTTTTTAAACTAAACTAAAGAAATGCTTACTTTCATTAAATGTTCAATATGAATTTTTTTTATTAATAAGTTTAATTGGTGCATAATTTGTTTCTATGTAACTTGAAGAATAATAATTGAAAAATTATAATTTAATTAAATTTAAACTTGTACATAGAGAAAATAACTTTGGCTGTGAGATTTAAATTCCTTACCAATCAAAAATTAATTTCCGATAATATAATTTTGAAGTTGTAGCAACTAGAATTCGATAATACAGCCCAAAATTTAGTTCTGTTAACAATAATTCGACTATCACAACTGAATTTTTTATTGGAAATAAATTTCGTTCTCTCAATCAAAGTTGTTTTCTGTGTGTAAATAAAATGTGAAAGTATTTTTTGAAATTTAAATTTAATTTAACAAAATTTAATATAAAATATTTTAGTTTTTTTTTTTTTTTTTTTTTGGTTTTGTTTAGTTACTGACACATTTACATACGTTGCTTTAATTTCTATTAATGAATTATTATTCTAAAGTTTCAGCAAAGTGAATTCATTTAATTGAAAATTACACAAATGATCGTAAATAGTTCGATAAAAATTGATATTTTAATTAAAAGAGCAATCTTAAAAAAAAACTGGGGCCAGTCAGCCTGTCTTTTCTTTTAATTAAAGAAAAATTGTGCACAATTTTCTGGTTTTACTTATTTAAAAAAGACACTTAATTAATTTTTATTTCTCTATAAAATTTTATGAATAAAGATTTTGTGTTGAGTTTTTTTTTTTTTTTTGTTTAAATGTTTGCGTTTTTCAAAAGTCCGACATTATAATGCACTTACAAAATTGCTAACAGAATTTTCCAAAAAGAAAAATTGTTGTGTATTGAATTGAGAGATAAGAACTGATAAAAATACCATTAATGTTTATTTGTTTGTAGTCATTTTTATGAGAATTTTTGTAAGTACTTGGGTACATAGAACACACAGGAATATATTAATATACGTACTCGTATATGTATGCATGTGTGTACCTTCAATATTATTAAGAGTATTCAGTATCAAGAATAAAAGCAAATATAACAAAAAAGTGGGAGAAATACTACGACTACAAAATGCTCAATTTAAACAAATAAATTATGGATTTGCTTTAATTATACCACAAATTTTTTTTAATATTTAACAAAAATGTGCGAATTTAAAATAAGAAAAATCTGGCTGCTATAGTGAAGGGAAGAAAAATATTCGGATCGTCCGAAGTTAACATGTTTGGCTTAAAATTTTAGCGAATACAATAACGTTTATTTTATTTAATTTTTTACATATTTAATAATATGCAAAATTTTTATTTTAATTAATTTTATTTTAATTTAAAACAGTCGCACATCACATCAGTCATATTTTTGTAATTCATTTTATTTTTTATTATTTTCTATAGAAAACTTGTTTGATAATTTCTATATGAGAATTTGAAGAAATCACTCATTTACTTTAATAGTGCTTTAAATCAAAACATATGATATTACAGTAAAAGTTTGCAATTTATTGGCATTTTTATAAAAATAAAATTAAATAATTTGTTCTGAAAAGCATATAAAGCGAAACATTTGAAAAATAATAATTTATGAAATTAAAAAAAATATTTCTTGAAGTAAATGACTGTTTAAAATAATTTTACAGCATATAAAGCGAAACATTGAGAAAAAATAAAAAAAAAACATTTTTTGAGTTATGACGCTCTTGAAGGAAATGGGCGTTTGAAATTTTTTACAGAATATAAAGCAAAATATTGAAAAAAAAATTATTTATGAAATTAAAAAAAATATTTTTTAGTTATGACACTTTGGAAGTAAATGAGTGTTTAAAATATTTTTACAAAATATATTTTTTCATAATATAAACTTCAAAAAAAATTTTTTTTATTAAAAATTTTAAACAAACTCTGACAGCTGTTAGGAAACACTAAATTATAAGTGAATTGATGTCGACGACGACAAAAACCGATGTTGCCGACATCAAATGGAATAAGGGTGATTGAGAAAAACTTAATTTTTAAAATTAAAAATTTAAAAAAAATTTTTTTTTTTTGAGTTATGGCACTTTTACAGTAAAAGAGTGATAGATAGAAAGAGCATATTTTACAACAATATTAATTTTTTTTAATTTTTGTTTTATCTAAATAATTTGAAGGAATGAATACCCCTCTAATTTTGTGTGTTTTTGCTTATTGACCTGAAAAATTCTTTAACTCAAACAAAATAAAAAAATAAACTTTCAGTTTCTTTAATTTAGGGTATAAAAGAGAAGAAAACGAACAACAAATGGGTGTTCTGCAATGTGTATGTATGCATATCGTATTCCAGTAAAAGAAGAGAAAAGGAACATGAAGAAATTACTGTCACTAAATGATAAATGCATTTTTTGTGGGGCTGTTAATGAGTAACCAACACAAGACAAATTAAAAACAAACAAAAAGAAATTCATTTCAAAATTCGGAGAAATAAAAATTAAATTCTACTTTTACTTAAAAGGGAGAAATTAAGAACAAAAAAATAAAATTAAAAAAATATTTTTAAACAACCAAACTACCAAATTTAAGCCTGACATTTTACTAAGAGGAATGGTAAGCAGCCACTACAACAAATTGTGTTGATTTTTATTGAATCCAAACAGTCTGTCTACTTTTAGTTCTTAATAAAATGACAGGAAAAGCTTCATAAAAAAAATTTTTTTTTTGTTATTTGGCTTGTAAAGACATTGTGTAAAAGGCACGTGTCATTTGCAGCCATCTATTTCTACAAATAAAAATATCAGGCAGATATAAAAAAAATATTGTGTGCAGGGCTTTGATAGTATGTGAGTGTGTGTGTAAATATGACTAATGTGTTGACAGTTTACAGTTTTATTACGATTTTGTTTTAATTATTTAAAATTGTCATTGTAAATGCAATTTTATTGCAAAAAATAAAAGGAAGATTAAATCAATACACATCACAATCAATGCTTATGTAGTAGTCAATTCCAAACACGTCATTCAATTGTCAAATATTTACTTAGTTGAAATTAATTAAAAAGAAAAAAGCTAGTTAGAGCAATTTGACACAGTAACAGCTTGAAATATACTTTATATACAGTAAATACCTATTTTATTAAAAAAAAAAAGTTTTTTTGCCAAACTTCTTGGTAGAGGAATAGCAAAGCTCTTACTGACTAAGGTAATAAGCTTTATAAGAACTCTAGAACTGGAACAAGCGATATTCTGGGTCAGGATATCTACAGCCTAATAATAGAAAAAAATTGTCATGATGATTGAACTTGAATCCAGCAATTCTGGTCATATTTCACAGTTTTTCTCATGTCAATGACATTCGATGCTAGTCTTTTTTGTCATGATTTTGCTTCTTGTTAGCTTTTTTTCTCACTTTTAAATGATATGGTGACCATTATCTTTCACTACAATTCTCGCAAAGATATTAAATATTTATAGTTAAACTTCCAGTCGTTTTGTAAATGTCTTAAGTTACTGTATGAGAGCTGTTTAAGGGCAAGACAGTTGGTTCGTGTTATCTGCATCTGGAACCCACTACAACAGCAGATTGTTTATATTTCATATTTTTTGTTTTGCACAATAAGCTAAGTAAAACACAATTCAAACAATTAAAAGCAAAAAGAAAGAAAAGAACTTTAAGTGAAAATAAAAAGCTTTTTGTTTTAAAGTGCTTACAGATAAGAAGAAAAAAAATCATACAGAAAGCAAGAATAGCAAATTAAAGTTAAAGGCTTTTTGCCTTGAAAAAGAAAAGAAGCAGAAAAAATAATTATGAGACGAAACCACTTAATCATGCCTTTCGGCAAAACACCCACATCTAAAGGGCACAGAATTGCATATCTAGCCACATTATTATCATCAACATTAACACCAACAAGCACAATGAAAGTTTAACAACCCTAACGCTGATAAAGAAACGGGTATCTAGAGTGAAAGAAACAGTAAAAGTAAAGCTTCCTGGAACTCTTGTCTGTCAGATGTACTGTACTGGCAAATGTAAATGTTACAAGGGAAATGGGATTGCATTTAACCCTGTAACATGTTTGAATGTAGCAAATGTTGCCATGTTACTTCAGATAATACACATGTTTTAAGGACGAAAGCAATGACCTTTATGTGTAAGCACAAAAGCATATTTATTTATGCTCTAGCTTTTTCTTTTTTTTATATTTAAGATTAAACTTTTAGAAACGAGTGTGTAAATATTTAAATAGAAGTGTTAAGTGACAGAAGCTAAACAGCAATAAAACAGCATGTCTACATTTCTCATCTTAAAAAAATCGTTCAAACAGTTTGAAACAAAACACCCCAAAATTATGCAAGTTCAACAAAAGTATGTAACTGTATTGTTAAATCTGTCTGTGAATCTAGCACCAACTATTTTTTACTTCAATTAAATGTTAAAGGATTTAATATTCTCTATCTCTCTTTCTCTCTTTCTTCAGCTGCCTTTTTTTTTTTTTTTTTTTTTTTTCTATTGTCAGGGAAGCAGTAATGTTTGCTATGGGTTGCATTTATTAACGAGCAAAAAATGTAACAACTTGTGTATTGCAACCCTCAATAACAAAATTGCTTAATGTGTGTTTGTAACATTTAAATGCTCATGTTGACTTTATACAACAAGTTTATTTCATGTGGGGTAGGTTGACATATTTTTTGGTTAATTAATTTTAAGAGAGAGTTTTTCTTATTAACATGAGCTCAAGGGTGAGTAATTAAAAAATATTCTTTACCAAAAAAAAATTCACTTGAGCTACAATTTTCTAGAAATGTTTTACTTATTTAATTAAAAACCCTTCATGCTCTAAATAAACCATTAATTAGAATCATAAATAAATTCCTCTGCAAACGACCTACAAAGAGGAAAAAATGACAGGTTTACTGAGAAAAAAAAAAGCTGTAATTTAATATGCAAAAGTAGCGTTAGTTTATTTGCTTTTATCATGCCATTAGGCTGTTAAAAATGAGAAGCATTTAATTCCATAAATTGCAAGAAAATAAACACATTAAATTATATTAAACAACATTTCAATTACGAGTTCTTTTTATAAATAACGATGGCTGAGTGTTGCCTACTGAAAATTCTTTAAAAAAATACATTTTAATATAAAAGAAGTTTAACAAAATAAGTTAGTCACAATCTTTTAGTAGAAGTTATTATGAACTTTTAGATATAAAAAAAAATTTGAGCCATTATTTGAAGAGCTTAGCATGTTTTAAAGTAACTTGACTCTCAGAATGTTAAAAAAATAGTAGTTTTTAAATTGAAACACGACTTTTTAATATTAAGCGGTTCTTAACACATCTCAGGTATGGAGTGGCAAAAGAAATAGTGATACTAGTAGGAAAGTTTTAACATAAGTGCGCCTCTAGTAACGTTCATGAAATATGCACGAGTACACTTCTATTCACATGTATTGTATTACACTGCCGGTAAGACATTTTCAAGTCATATAATGACTTTCGTCATGTCATGTGAAAAACTAAAAAAAAAAAATCTAAATAATAACTTTTACATAAAAATCCTTACAAGCACATGCCAGACATTATGTTGGCCGCTGCTAACCAACTTTAAACTGAAAATAAGGAAGGGGCTGGGGTATTTAAGAAAAGAACATTATATTTCCTCACACACGACAAAGCACATTTACTTGATTTTGTTACAGTCCCATTTGTATTTTTTTTTCATGTACATTTTTATTTCTATAAATATTAAGGCGTTCTTTTAGTTGCCAACACACAACATCAACATCAACATGAAAGATGACTTTCAATAGCATGAAAAACATACTTGAAAATTTCTTAATACACGATGTGCATGTTCGCTTTAAATGGCTGTGGTGGCATCTAAAAATAACGTTAAATAGCGGTATTTTATATGTATGTATTGCAATGCCATGCATTTTGCATTCTGTTCAAGATTAGATATAAAAAAGTTTTGACTTTCAAGATGCAGATGTATCAATATCAAAAGAAAATTTCCAACTTTTTCCCCCTCCTACAACATTCAATTATAGAATTTGTCCTGTCTGGTTTTATGGTTTCAATATCAGTTTGCCATTAAATTGTCATAAAAATTTAAGATAAGAAATAAATTTAGATTAGGAAAAAAATGACTAAACAGAAAATAAAAAATAAAAAAAGGAACAACAGAATTACAGTCTTTAAGTTTTATTAAATATGAAATAAAAAATTTAAAGCCAGATACGCTATTTCGAAGCGAAAAACAGCTCATTTGGGGCTCACTAAAAAATTTTTATGAAAAAAAAAAAAAAACCTGTTGTTTCAGCAACATGGTGTAGTGAGGTGGCTTACGTTCAAGAATGTAAAGATAAGCGAATGATAAGTCAAAAGATAGTGAGCTGCTTATTAGTTTCATAAGTTGTATTCCTGTATATTAAAATGTTGTTTCTGTAAGACAAACCAACGACTCGCCTAGAAGCTTTGTATGAGAATTACTCAAAATAAAAACTCAAAATAAAAACAAGTTGATGGCTTATGTTACAGCACACAGATATACACAGTCTATTCCAGCTAGAACGTCTCCAAATTACATTTCTAATTTTCCGGCTGCTTAAGATGTCAATTATAGCGACACATATACTCCCAATAATGAAGCTGACAAAAAGGGATTTATTTTTCCCAAACACTGGAATTTTAATTTTTTTGTTTATTTCAAATATAATCAATTCAAGAATGATAGAAATATAAGATTACACCAAGCGCATGATTTCCC
The DNA here is from genome assembly GCA_947397855.1 of Thelaira solivaga. NCBI lineage: Eukaryota > Metazoa > Arthropoda > Insecta > Diptera > Tachinidae > Thelaira > Thelaira solivaga. The sequence goes on along the minus strand of OX377612.1, from coordinate 1,078,526 downwards.
GTTAGATGGCGTAGATTTATCTCTCTCTTGCTCTCTCTCTCTCTCTCTCTTTCTCTTATTTAACTGTAAATGATTAGCCAACAGGAAATATTTCGTGGCGTCATTTGTGCTACATTTATAATAAATTTAAATTTTATATACGGAATGGCGTAATCTTGTGTTTATATCATTTTTGTGCTTGAATGACTTTCAATAAAAAGAAATTATCATGGGAAAAAAGAGACTCAAATGTAAGTACTACAGATTGTTTTTAATAATCACTTTAAAAATAAAATTAAAGCGGACATGGGCTTAGAGAAGGAGATCCAGCCAAGATTTTTTTATAGCAGAATGAAAATTAAAAAATTTAACAAAAACACATCAAAATACCTAGAAAATATTAGGCATCACAGACGAAGATGAAAGAAATAGCTTAACCCTTTAAGAACCATAGAGACACCGGAGTGCCGAGCAAAAAATTTAATAAAAAATAAATTATTTACGATTTTTGTGGATTTTATGTTTTTATATTGAATTAACCATTTAACTCAGCATCGTCATGTGTCCATGGGGTCCAAATTTTTTTTTTTTTTTAAGAAAAACATATTTTTGGATTTTTCTTCAAAGTCTTTTTTTAGACTGTTAATCAGTACGTTGTGGTGCTGAAAGGGTTAAGCGAAATATGAATAAGCATATTAAATTTTTCAGTTGAACAATTAACACTGTGAAAGCCTTAATATCGATTATTTTTAAAAGTTTTCTTGAGAAAATTTTCTAAGGAAGATTTTGTAAAGCAAAATTAATTGTTTCAATGAAAACAACAAAACAACAAACTGTCTCATTTTACAAACGAATCCTACATGCTCCATTTGTTTATTTACATGGCTTACTTTTTTTCAAACTGTAAATAATAATATGATGTCACTTTTCTCCTTTTTTGGCTACATATGACAATAATAGTGGCGCCATTTCAAACTTTGACAAATTTCCTCCTTATTTTCTTGCAGTGTATATCTATCACGCACAAATTACAATACACTCATTATGACATAATTTCTAAGTTTGTGTCTGCGAGAGTGTGTGTATGTGTGTTCTTTTTTTTAATAAATCCAACTAAGCTAAAACCCTGCTCTCAATGCTCTAGATTTGTAAAATAAGTTTTTCTTGCTTAAAAAAAAAGAGTTTCAAAAGCTAAGAAAACTTTATGTGTGTGTTTGCTTGTTTAGGGATCAACATTTTGTGGATGTTGTGAAACCAAAGTGTGGCATCAAAAGCAAGCGGGGGAAATGAGGGTAGGCCTTTTGAATAAAAGAAATAAATAAAAACTAAAAACCATAACAAAAGCAGCAACAAATGCAAAAGAGCAAAAAATCTAGGTAGAACCTAAATACTCGTACAAGCAATAAGAATATTAAGACCCATCCCATCACTTTGAGCAACTTTTTTTTTTTTTTTTTTGTTTTTACAACTATTAAGCCATAAAAGTAAACGTTTAACTTTATTTAAGCATGCAAGCAGGCATGCATATGACATAATTTTTTCTTTTACCAGCAACCTTTTTAGGTCATAAATGTTATTCATAGAAAATTTTGCCATCAACACATTAATAAGTTTTTTTTTTTTTTTTAATATTTTTTATTTTAAATTTTAGGCTTCATTAAACTTTGTGTAAAAAAAAAAATTTTTTTTTTCGTTTTGTTAATTTCATGAGAATTTAATTAAGAGGAAATGTAAATAGATTTTTAGTTTTTGTCATAACCTCCCTCCTCCGCTTTCAGTTTTGTAAAGAATTCTTAAGGGGTCTTGTATGCCTAATCCTTTAAGAGGCCACTTAAGTTGAAACACTTGAAATTTTTTTTAATTATATTCACGATAATGAACTTTAAAATAAGTAGTTCTTTTTCTTATTTTTTAATGAGGAAATTAAAATTGAAATTAAGAAACAAAGCAAATAAGATATGACAAGTTTTAGAGGGTAAACAACAACTATAGGAGGGAACACTACATATTTTTTTACTATAAATAGAGGCAGAATGGCGTCTTAAGTGAAAATATTTTTTTTAAAGAAGTTTTTTTAAGCTCGATATCGAATTGTAATTATTTGTTTTTATACAGATACTTCGCTTCAACTTTCTGTAGCTTCTTTGGGTTATAATTTTAAATTAATTAATGAAATTAAATTAATGAAGTCGTTGGCTTAACTGGCGACACCTTAGGGGTTTTCTAGAGCTATTAATTTAAAAAAAAATTTATTAGACAATTTAGCATCTTTAGAATTGTTATCTTTAAGGCGGCTTTTACATGACAAAATCTAAAACAACCTTATTTTTACGCCATGTGTGTAAAGATAAATACGTCTAGTTAAATACGTTTTTTTAAATATCGCATGCGATAAAAAAACATTTCCATACACATTCTTCACATATGTATTGAATTTAAAGGGGTAAATAGAGAGATGAAGCCATTCTGGGCAAACTCTAATCGAAAACAGCCACAATGGATAGGGCTTTCATCATGAGAATGTCTACATGTTTTGTCAATATGATACTAGAAATTTTAACACCAAAAAAGGCTTTCATTCTGCCTACGCAATTTTCCACCACTCACTTGCTCTAACGGTGTTGGCAAAGAAGATTTACTAGAGGTGTTTTTCATCAAACTTTGCAGGAAATTCTGTTAAAGTGCCTTGAGAAATTATTTTTCAAACTCTTTAAGAGTTTTTTTCTTATTGTCTTTTGCCGCAGCAAAAAAATCAACCCCCATTTAGCGTTTACATTTAAGAAACCCATTTTTTATCCTTTTAAAATCTTTGTGTTGCATAAAATTCTTTTTGGTTTTGTAATTTTTAGGGTTTGTTTTTTTTTTTCATTTTTTTAATAGTCCTTGCCACAACAATAAGACGTTGATGTTGAGTTGTTGTTGTATGGCTTTGGTTTTGATTTTCTTTTAATGAAATTCTAAACTAAAGAATGTGTGTGTGTGTGGGGGGTAGACACAGTCTTTAAGTAAGTTCTACGAAGGCTTAGCAAAAGCAATAGAAAATAAAGAAACATTAGAAAGTAGAAAAATGGAAATTTGAGATTTGAAATTTTAATTTTGTTTCAAATCATGTAACAAACAGGTTTTTGTGCTGGTAAAAATGCATGCGGCTAAAAACTCTATTAGTTTTTATCAACTCAACCCCCCAATATATGCTTTGAAATATTATTTTATTTTTTCTTTATGAATGAATGGCATTGTCCAATTAACGAGGGTTGTTCACAGTGTTTATAAGACTTCGCCTAAAATAATGCACAAGTGTTTGTTGAACAACTTTAAAAATACTGTAGCACATTGGTATTTTGTTAGCAAGAGGATTTTTGAAGAGATTTTGCTTTTTTTTTAGCTTAAAGGAAAACACAAGGATTTAAGTTTTTAACACGAAGGAGAAGCGTGGAAATGTCTGAATACCAATAAATATTACAATAAAAAGTATACATTCCTACTAGTACAGTCACACATACACTAGTCATTTCTAAATGAAATAAACTTTTAAAAAATAAAACGGCTCAAATGAAAGCACTAACAGCAAAATTTTGTTTAATAAAATTTTTAATTAATAAATAATTATTAATTAATATTATTCACGCTTAAGATCTCAATAAAAAAATTGTTTTTATTTTTAATTATCCGATATTTTGACTTTCTTTTGAAGGTCTTTTTCAGAGAATTTATTTTTATAATATTAATTAATAATAAATTTATAAGATTGAATAATTTACTAAAATTAATTATAAATAATTTTTTTTGCATGCTTAATTGATTTAAGAACAGCCCCTTAATTTGTTTTAATTACGAGTAAAATTATTAAATACGAAAGCATAGTTTTCTTTAGCCGAAATTTATTAATTGATTAAGCAAAAATAATAAATTTTGAAATTTAATCCAGTTTTTTTTTAAATATTTGAGTGGTAATTTTTAAAAGCGGTATAAGTCTACTTTAAAAAAATATTACTGAGAAGTACTTTTAGTAAAATATAGACACCATTTTATATATTAAATTAACACTAACTAATTTTTTTAAAGTAGACTTATACCACTTTCAAAAATAACGAATTTTTTTTTTTTTTAATTTTCAAAAACTATGGAAATTATTTATCATGCAAAAAACATAGTGTATTAGACATCGCTCTTCAGGAAATGTTTTTTTGTTTTATTTATTTATTTAGTCTATGGATCAAATCCCTTACAGATCAAAAAATATTAGGTTTTAATACATTAATTTTTACAGAACAACTCCAAATTACTTGGCTTGTAATAAAAAGGAAGAAAAACATCTTTATTAAATTATTTTTATTGAAAACATTTCAAAAGACATGCTGCATAGCAAAACTTAAGTAATAATTTTGCGTAATTCTTTTTAAATAATTTTTTTTTTTACTTTTTGTTGCTGTTGAACAAATTAAACACATTTTTCAAACAAGTTTTTGTTTTCTTTTTGGTTTATCATGAAAAATAGAGAAGCACAATAAGCAGTTGCTGGCTTTTGATGCCCGTAAATAAAAATTGTTTATAAATTTTATAGCACTCATGCATGCATGCATGATGATGAGAATGATGTGTGAGTCTGGTAACAGCATTAACGTAAATCTAACAATTGCAATATTTACCACACACACCACACACTGACTGCCGCCTGCAAATGATTTGGCAGTAAAATAAATAAATGATTTTAAAGCTTAACTTGAGCAAAAAGTAGAAAGAAACACAAACACGTTTCATAGTTTGTCTCCACTTTAGTGGTAAAGTTTTTGTCAAAAATGTTTATTTTAACCCTGTCGCAGAGATGCGTTATGGTGGCATATATTTTTTTCAAAAGACGTTAAACTGCATTTCTAAATAAAATAAAATATTTGAAACATTATCATGATTGTGTGTGTGCGAGCATGTGTTTAAGTGTATGTATTATTTAATGACACATTAAAGAAATTAAAACTTAATTAATTTTCTTTAATTGAAAATCTCAATTTAACATAAATTTCAGTTTCCTTTTTTTTTTGGTTAAATTGTCAAGCAAAATTATTAAAGCCAAGCAAAATGAAAAGCTACCGATTCGATGTTGTGTGTTTAAGCGTATTTGTGGGACACACCCACATGTCCATAATGACATGAAGCTCTAATGAAGCTGAAAATGAAATTATGTGGATCGACATACATCAAATATTGATTTCTTTAATGCTTAACTAGATATTAAATATGCATTGTTGTCATTGTTTGTTGTTGTTATTAATTTTATAGTTTTAAAACGAGCTTGAAAAGTTAAAGCGCTGAAAAAATGAATTTCAACTTTAATGAACAGCTGAAGAAGGCGTATGAATTAATAAAATCAAATTAAAAAAAAAATTTTTAAGTCAATTATGGTCATTGCAAGACAAACCCCTTCTAATGATATTTTAAATTAAATAGAGAAGACGTCACCACAAAGGAAATTCATTACAAAATTCTCTTGAAAGTTGATATAAAGAAAATGAAGTTTTGTTGTCTTAAATTCTAGATGATTTTTTTAAAGACAAAATGTTTGTGAAGAACATGTTTCCAAGTTACATAATATGCTTTTCAGTTAATATTTAAATTTTTGCAAGCTTGTCATATGAAATTCTATTTAAAGCCTGTAAAATGAGAATTCCGTTTAATAACAATTAACACTTTTTGTTGGAATTTGCTGGTATTGAAAATTATAACAAAAATTATAAAAAATGTTCACACAAATTATTAAGGTCAAGGCTATAAATTGAAAAAAAAAAAACAACTACAAAAACAAACACGAGCACAAGCATTATCTTGAGTTGTTTAGAAGAAGACAGGCCTAAACGTGAGTAGCAAATTAAAGGGCTGAAACAAAAAACAAATTGTTGAACATGTTTGTTAAATGAGAAATGTTGCTGGTACAACAATAAAACAAACAGAAATTATAATCAATCACATTCTTAGCAACAAAGTAAATGAAAAAAAAAAAAAAAAAAAAAAAAAAAACAGAAAAAGTACATAAAATGGTAAAGGTGAAAGCGTTGGTGCTTTACATTACAAGCAAGTCCCGTATAATTTGTGGCTGTTAGGAAAGGGCCTTTTTTCATATTTAAATCAAGCTGTAGGTGACAGCAATAAAAAGAATCTTGTTTTCTTTTTTTCTTATCAAACTGTGGGAAATTTGTTTAAATTTTAAGTGATATAAATTATTCAACAGTTTATTTAAATGTACGACTATTTTTAAATTTATGGTTTGAATTTGCTCTGAGCATGGCCACAGAAATTCATTAAATGACACATAAAAATTGATATTTTATTAATAAATTTTCTATTTAATGACGAACACAACTATTATCTAATCGTTGGGGACTTTCTTTTGTATGGCGGTACTGCAAATTTTAATAATTTAATGTTAATTTTCAAACTAGTACAAGTCCACTTTTTTTTAAATGAGTTTTAGGTAATTTTAGTATTTAAGACACTTTTACTTATTAAAATTACCGCTGACTATTTTTTATTTTTGAAATGGACTTATACCACTATCAAAACTAACAGCTTAAAGATGTAGAAGAAATATTTTTTATGCTAAGTCAAGCACCATCGAAATATAAAAAGCACTTTCGTTTTCATTTACTTTGAAGCTGCTCATGTTAGACGAAAGTTAAAAATAAATAAAAATTAAATTATAAATTTATGCTAATTAAATAATTAAATATACAAATTTTATAATAATGCAATTTAGTATTTCTTGACAGGGGGTGAGATTTATTGAAAAAAAAATCTCATTAACGAAATAATTAAAAAAAAATTTCTAAGCTGAAAAGTTGTATTTAATTAAGACTACAATTCAGCAGTCAAAAAAAAATTATATTTTTTTTTGCAAACTGTTGTCACACTAATTAAGTTTTTAGTAACTAATGGCTACTTCGAAGCATTAAACAGAAGCCAAATCGCCGCATTCGATACAGCGCAAGTTCTATAAAAGCTAAAATTTAGATTTATTTTGTTTGATATCGACTGGGTATAGGAGCAGGTCTTTTATTACACCAAAATTTTCTTTGATTTAAAGACTTTTTTATTAAACAACACAAATCTGCAGCTTGAGATTATTGAAAAATTGCCTGCTGCTCATGAAAAGTAGACACACACACAAAATCGTTGGCTAAGCGAATATAATTATTCCTTTTGCTTTTCAGAAAACTCTAGCCAAGTTCTATGCAGAATTTTCTTTCTTAATTCCTGCCTTTAAATCGAATTTTCTTGAATTACTAAAATTAGCAGTCAAGACATTAACTGCCCAAAATCCCTAACCACAATTTAAGAATTGACAGCTTGATATATAACAAAAAGAGCTTGACATCTTCTGCTAGGCCTTCTCAGAAGTCCTTTATTAAATTCTATTTATTAAAGGCCTTTAAGATTTTTAAGACTGGCAAAGGTATGATATTACAAAGAAAAAGTACCCTTAAATATTTTTCACTCATAAATATTTTACAAGCCAAGCCAAGCCACACACACACAAAATATAACCTGATGATTTTAATGAATACATTTGTAAACAATTTACGATGTTAATGGTTAAATTAGGCAGACAAGTAAAGACAAAAACGGACAGACGGTTAAATGCAATTTTAGCAAAACGAAAACAAAATTGTTGAGAAAAAAATGTTTTAAATAGAAAAATGCAATTCAAGCTTAAAATGAAATAATAAACGTTTCATTTTGGAAAAGATATTTTTTTGGCTTTTAGTGGTGTGGTGGTGGTGGATTACAGCATTTCAACTGTTTTTAATTTAATAAATAAAATATATTTAAATACAAATAATGATTATGATAAAATTGCGTGTTGTACTTACAAATTGAACTACTTTTCTGCACAATGAAGCAACAGCCTTTCCAAAATATAAAACACCTTCACTTTACTGCTTCTCCTGCAAATACAAAACATACACACACAATTACAGACATGAAATGCTTAAAAATTGCTTGTTATATAAAGAAAAAAGAAAATAAATTTAGTTAACTAGAGTTGCTGAAAAAAAAACCTAAGCTAAACTAAACGAAAGGTGTTTGTTTTTATAACATCTTTTTACACCACAAAAAAATGATTATGGCCATTTTTATAAATTTGTTTATTACAATTTTTAGTTTTAAAGTAAAAAACTTGTTCAGCAACATTTCATTTCAGCAAATGTCAATCTTTAATAGAGGGAAAAAAACAGCAAAAACGAAACAGCTCAAAGTAAGAAAATGTCAAATGCAGATTTAACTTAAATAAGTTATCAAATAGTTGATTGCTTTAAATATGGGCCAAAGCAAAAGCATCATAGAAGATTGACTAGAAGACCTGCAGGCTGGCTCGCAACTAGTCAAATGCCCCTTTTACATAGAATGTTTGTTTGTTTGCAATGTTTTTTTTTCGACCAATATTTTTTCTTTCTTTAAAAAATAAAAGTTTTTTTTAAATGACATTTAAAGAAAGAGCTCAAACTACGTATACAAAAAAATTTGTACGGATCAAAAAAAAATTTTTTTTGGTCCATTTTATGCTATAGAAACATAATTTTTGTACAAAACTAAATATGTTTCACGGCAAAAATGTAACAAAAACGATATGTATGCCCAGAACTCCAAAAAAATAGCTTCGGTTGTGGGAATCGAAATTGGTAATAAACAAATTTTTTAAATGTGAACAAATTTTTTAAATGTGGCAAAACTATTTTGGGACAGCATTTTCAAATTTAGTTTGTTAGAACTAAAAAAAAAATTGGTCATTTTAATAATAACACACTGGATTGATAAATTTTGTTACACTAGCAAGATAATTTCGGTTGAATTTTTTATCAGTTAAACAATTCTGTTAAGATAAACGAAAACCACATTTCGTTTGTCGGTTTTACATCAAATCTTAGATCGTTACAACTACAAAATTTGGTTATAGCAACTGAATTGAACGACTTAACAAATTCAGCTCTCACAAGCAAAGCTGTTAGCTGCTCTATAAATAATTATGTAAATACGATTTACATAAAAAAATTAAATCATCAAAATAAAATTTGTTACTTCACACCCGTTCACATGCTTGTGTTGGTTTTATGTTGTTCACTTGGCATCCATGACTTAATAGAGTAAAATTAGGTTTTTAATCGAACGAACCTTCTTGTCTAGTTGGTTACTCGTACAAATTTCATTCCAGCCAGTTAGTTAAGACTTTTCTGCCTTTTAAAGTATGCTGTAGTTGATGTTTCACTGAGACAAGAGCGCATGCAAATGGAAAATCATGTTATATTTTGTAGTTGTTTGTCTTTCTTTCTGCATGCCTGCCAACCACAAAACTAAGTAAAAATTATTTTATTTAATTTTTAGTTTTTTAATTTGTTTTGAAAAGTTGATATAATAATTATATCATGAGTCTTTTTGTGTAAGTAACCATGTAAACTGTCTGCAAATAGTATTTGTTTGTACGGGTAGCAACAAAATAAACATAAAATTTTATAACATCTTGTTGATAATTTGCATAAAACGTAGCATATTTTCAACACAAAATTCGCTTTAATTAAAAATTAACATAAAATATGAGGTAATTAAAATAATATTGGATTTAACACAACATAAGTAATAAAGCCCACTTAAATTGAATTAATTTACAGGCCCTTAGTTATGTTAATACTGTGAGCGAAGTTGTGCTAACTTTAAAATCTTAAGCCATAATCTTTAGACCTTAAAAAGGTCTTAAAAATTTTTATAAAAAAAAAATAATGTATTTCATGTTTCTTAAAATGACAATTGACATCAAATCGAAGTCTTTTACTTAAGATATGTATGCGGTTTGAAATATATTTTTTACCATCAAGAAAGCTCAATGCTAAATGCTGTCCTCTCAAACGTTAGTTGATTTGCAGCGCAACTGTATGTTCAAAATCATACGTGGCAAAGTATTCACGATTGTCTTACTGCAAAGCAACTGACATTTTAAGAAGGCAGCCATTCTACTCTAAAACTGCGGTCCAATAAATTACCAAAAACTTCCCCGAGCTTATAAAAAATTTAAATTAAAAGATATTAATATTATTTTTATTAATTAATTAATCGGGTCAACTTTAAATATGTAATAATTTCTATTTGGAATCTAAAAATAACAAAAAAAAAAAAAAATTAAGTAAAAAAATTAATTATAATAAATAATTAAACTAATTAATTTAAATATTAATCATTAATTATAATTAAATTAATTATAACCAATTAATTATAATTACATTAATTATAATTCAATTCAATAATTAATTAAATTAATTATAATTACTAATATAATTAGTTGTAATTAATTAAACTTTTGTAATTAATTATACATAATTTTAATTATTTTTATTTATATATAATTTAATTAATTAATTTTCTTAAATTTTTTTTATTTTAAAATTTTTTAATTCAATTAATTGTAGTTAATTAATTTTTTTAACCTTTTTTAATTTAGAAACAAAAAAATAATATTTTTTTTTTTAATTAGGAAAGAACTAATTAAAAATTTTGTTAAACACGCACTTTGCTTGATCATGTGTTAGAAGACAAAATCACACATGAATCAAGCGAACGATGCACATTCCTGGCAAATAGTTTAATCGACAAAGTAAATTTGTAAAATTATTTTATAAGCGAGTAAAGAAATGTTTTCTTCTTTTTACAATTTTATTTAATCATGCACGTAACCATAATTTATTTTAATCCTAACTGGTTTACTTAATGACTTCTTTGAAATTCCACAGTTTCCCAGCAGACATGCATATTTGAAATGTAAATAAAAATTAAATTTTTTTTTCAAACAATAGAGACTTGACAGGTTTGTGTTAACAAATTGAGAATGATAGGTTTTTGCTTAATAAGCCTTAAATGGGGAAAAATTTACTTCATGAAATTATATTCCAAAAATTGTGAAAATTTCACATTAAAAATAAATATTTCTATTCACTGTCTTTATTTAGCTATTGGCTTTGCTTTAACATTACTTAAACAATAGTCGAAGTTAGTCAATGATTAATTTTTAATTTTTAATTTTGTGTTTGTTGGGTTTTGATCTATTAAATAAAAAAAACTTTAAAAGCGTGAAAATCTAAGCACCAAAAAATAAAGTTATAAAAAATGTATGCATAATTAGGTTTGAAAATACAAATAAAAATATAATAAAGTTACGAAATAAAAAATAATTAAAAATGTGGAGACAACAAGTCAACATTTTAATAATGAATTATGAAGGAAATATATCAACTGAATAAGTACAATGCAAATGAAGAGAAGAGAAAATATTTATTTAAAATATTAAAAAAAAAAATTTAACCAAAACGAAAAAAAAAATTGAGAGAACATTTTTGTGAAGAGTCTAAAATTTAAATTTTTCATATAAATATAATAAATAATTAAAAAAAATTTTTTTTTGCTTTAAAGTCTACTTTACTTTGTTTGAATAAGAGGGCAGTCTTTAGAAATCAATTCATAAAATAATAAAAACTTAAAGTAAGTTATTGCAAGAAATTCAATCCATACTTTGGTATTTGTTTTTAATTTTCTTTCGACTTCCTAGAAAAAAATGCAACAGCCATCACAATTATTTATTTTTTTCCACAATATTTTCTTGCTTACTTTGTTAAAGCAAAACATGCAAACAAGAAAATGGTAACAAAAGCAACATAAACCTGGTGACTTATTTTACATTTTATTTTACTCAGTCTGTCCGAAAACTAAATCTGTCTTTTCTGTATCTTTGTGTAGTTGTTTGTGATTTTTATTTATTTATTTATTACAAAATTAAAGTCTGTGCTTATTTTGATTTGTTACTTTAACAAATTGTTAACATGATTTTTGCTATTTCTTCTTTTTTCCTTAAGTTTTCCATTGTAACAGCAATAAAAGAGGCGGCAAGCGTATAAATAACAACAACAGTATTAAAATTGCACTCAAAATGTCAATTTTAGTCTATTGTGTGGTAATTTTTAAGAAGTAAAAAAAATTGGTTATAAAAATTTCTTAAAAATTAACCGGCACTCTTCAGTTACAGATCTATAAAATAATAAAACGCAACTCAGAAACCATTTTTTGAAATGTGATCTATAATAATTTATTTAATATTATTCTAGGAGAAATTAAATTTTTTTTTTATATTTTCCACTTATTTTATTACATAAAGTATTAGCATTTATGAAATAATCAATTAATATTTTGACCAATAAATATTCTTTTACAATTTTAATATGCAGCTGATGGCTTTTTTAACTTTCAATTCCTGTTAAAAACAACAACAAAATTTACTCATAAATATTAAAACTGAAAGTGAAATTGAATCACACAAAAACCGAAGAAAAAACACTGACTCCAAACTTGCTATCATGAATTCTTAAATATTTTTCTTAGGAAAAAAACAGCTCTAAGCGAATGACGACATGCTACTTTAAAATGGAATTAATAAATGACAAATAAGTAACAATAAATAAATTGTAAATAAAACCGCAGGTGAAAAGTCTATAATCAAAATAAAAATTAAAATAATAAAAAAAGAAAACAAAACGCTTCAATGCTAATACCTGAGTAAAAGTGCAAGTATAGAGTAAACATTAAAAAAAGTTTTAAAAAATTATAAGCCTAGAGAGATACATAGATACCCGTGGCATTTGTTTATGTTTCATCCGGCAAAACCCTTAATTTATAATTCTGCTCAGCAAAATTGGTTTCACCACAACACCATTCGTCATACACACAAATCACAAAATTAAAATTAAAATTAAAAAAAGAAAGACACAAGCAAAAAAACGCCCAAGAAATGTTTTGTTCATGTTTGACGTTCCAAACGCTCTCGCTCCTTTTACTGGTAGTCAGCAAACACAATTTCTAGGCTGAAAGAAAGTTTCATTTACAAAATAACATTTTCTTTTTTCTGTTTCATACAAGCACTATGCCACATACAAAATACATAGAAGCAAGTGAGCACCATACAAAATATCATCAAGTTACAATTTAAAAGTTGAATGACTTGCAACCATTTATAATCAATTACTAACCACGGTCAATGAATTATTTGTACGAGTATGCACTCTAGGTGCTGTAAATAATTTTTTTTAATAAATTTTACTAATAATAATTCTATGCAAGAGAGTCAGGTAAAAATAAAAAAAAAGCTTAGAAATATAGATAAATTTCAACTTTAATTTTAACATTTTTTAGTGAACAGTGGGTGAAGCAGAAACAAATTTTATAACACAAAAATAAAAGCTTAAACAATTAAGCTAAGAAATTTCACTCTAAAGCAAATGAAATTAATGGTTGTTATTTTAGTAGCTCTCTTAGACTAGGGGGAAGTATACCAACCTGACAATCTGCAGGTCACTGATTCGTTTCCTGCCTAATCCCTCGATGTTTGACTATACAAAAGATCCTTTGAATCATGCTACATATGGCTTTTTTTATAAAAAAAAAGATTTCTGTACGGTGCGAAGGACCACATGCAAGAAAACCAAAATATTAAGCAAAATTTCTGAATCAAAAAAAGATTTTTTTTGTGTTAAAACTTATAAAATTCTAAGAATTTTATAACCGAATTATATATATATATATTTTTTTTTTTGAAAATGTTTTTGAGAAAAAATTTTTTTTCTAAATCAAGGACTTTTTTTTTTTGATAGAAAAAAAGATTTAACTGATATTAATAAACATTTTTAAAGCTTACAGTCTTCAATTAAAAATTTTTTAATTTTTTTTTTCTTAGAAGAAGATTGTCTAATTTTTTTTTAAAGTCAGGGGCCAAGAAAACGTTCGAACGTTCATTATAATTTAAAATATAAATTTCAATTGATATCGCAAGCGGTAGTGTGGCATCTGATTAGCTTTTCGTTTACTTTCACAACAGAAATCACTGATATGTAACTTCTCTTCAGCCCACTGTGCTATTGTTATCAACAAAATCTAAACTAAAGTCATCGATCGTCATTATGTTGGTGTTAATTATGAAGATGATGACAGCTGTGATATACCAAACAAACATTGTCATTGGCATGCTTAACATGCCTTATGTTTATTTTCTAAACAACATACAGACTAACAAATGCTCTTTATTTGCTTGCAAACTTGGTATTTCATTTTAGAAATTTTTAAATAAATAAATAAAATAACAAATTCAAACTGTAGAATATGAAAAGAAATTTCTTTTCACTATTTGGTTGAATTGTAAATTACAAGTAAGTACGGTCATGTACTTAAATAGCAGCAAGTTAATCTATTAGTGTGGCACTTAAAGTATGGTGGTGCATTTATAGCAGACAACTAGGCGAAATAAAAGAATGAATTCGTTAGCAGGAGCAGAAGTTCACCAAGAAAAGACTATTAATTTAAGAAAGCATTTTAAAATTCTCAGAGCTCGCAAAGAAACAAAAAGAAACGTTTGCATTCGTTTCGTCTTGTACTTTTTCAGAGGCCAAAACAAATACACATAAAAAGTACGGCAAACATTTACTCTGATTTATTTTATATATTTTTTTTGGTAAATAGTAAAAAAACAGTACGTAGGCTGCCAGACCCCAAATGAATGAAAATTAAAACAAGCTAAATTCAACATTGCCGAAACACACATACATATGCACTCGTATAAGAACGACTGTCTGGTTATAATTTTAATTTTCAAAATAACTACGCAGTAAATAATTCCTTTCACAAGGCTTTGCGGTATGCGCTTTTTTGCTAGTAAACAAACAACGAATGATTTATTCATTCAAAAAATATATTTCGGCTTTTGTTTTGTACGCAAATGTACAAATTGACTGTACACAAAGCCAACTCTTTTATTTATTTATTTGTCTGAATGGAGTTTTTGTTGAAATATATTTTTTCTTTTCTTTTCTCAGCGATTTAATTCTTTTAAGCAGCTGCTATTTTATTATTTTCTAAAAAGGTATTTGATTTTTTTATAAGACATAGAGACACTTTTCTGCAATTTCTTTGTTTCCTTTATTTTCTTGCTGTTTGGCACCATGGCCAAACAGACACTATAAACACTTTTGTGGTGATTTATGATTTTGTTTAGCTGCTACTTTTAAGATTGTCTTACCAAGATCTAGATTGTTTTATGAAGGCCTTATTTATGCGTGCACACCATCATAACAAGTCATAATTAAATGACACAAATGTTTTCTCAAAGAAAGAAAAAAAACTATTTTGCTACTTTTCCCTCTTCTCCTTCAGCAGAAAAAAGTGAAATTTTTATTTTAATAAAAAAAAAAATGTGTTAAATAAGAAAAAAAATTAATTTTATTACTTGCATATGAAATTAATTAATTATTTTACTATTTATTGTTTCCTTAAAAATTTTTTAAGTCGCCTGAGCCATTAATTTTTAGTTTAAAATAAAGTTTTAATAAAAATTCGTTTTTAATTAAATTTATTATATTTTTTTTTATTGCAGTCAGCAAACTAAGGTGTTTCCTTGGCGCTTCAACTTCAAAAACAACATTTAAATTAACAGGTGTGTATGAATTGAGCGTCGCCAGTGATTTCTATTTCAGTTTTTAATTTTTTCTTTTACATATAATAAATTTTTTTTATTTGCGCCACCAAATTTTAGTGATTAATGGCAGAGGATGTTTAAAAAAATATTAAATTAATTAAAAATTTTAAACAAGATTTTTTTCACATAAAAGAAACTGTTGGCCAGTAATCAAAAATAGATTTTAATCTGGATGCGAAGGACCATAAATAAATAAATGTTTGTCTGAAAATTTTTTAAAATTAAAAAAAGACTCAAAGTTAAAACACGTGATTTATTGTTTTTAAAATTTTTCTTTAATAAAATTTAAAATTACTTAGTTGACAGTTTTCTTTCTTGTCTACATTATCACTCTTGTAGGGGCAGTTAAATTTAAAACTGAAAATTAAAAAAGGGTGCCCCTTCGATTGAAGGACTTAATTCTTATCTAGACCCTGAGTGTTTAAAATTCCTTTGGATAAAAAAAACCTTTACGTTAAGCTAAACAACTCCATCTAAATTGTTGTATTCGATATGGAAAAAATCAATAAAAATTTTCTATAAATAAGAATGAAATTTTTTGTATTAAATAATTAAGTTTCAATACAAGTTACTCGATAACGTGTGGGTCAATTTGGCCTCTTAATTAAAAAGTAATTTCTCGTACTTTTTTCCATCCAATTAAGAACCCATAAAGTTGTGCATGAAGCTTTTTTCAAAATCATATAATTGGTTTAAGTTAAATTGAAATGTGTGTAATTTTCTTTTTATAACTTTATTATATTCTTGAATTTTTATTTTTTAATAAAAAAAAGAATGAAATGTGAAAAAATTTCAAAAAGTTTTATTACGGATTGCCTTAGAAATCGTGATGATTAACAGACAATCACTTGGCTGCAACATCATCACCAATCAAGCAACCAACAATAAAGCTTTTTGAGGGCAGACAGAAGCAGATGAGTACTCGCACTCGTATTAAGTTTTTTTATTTATGATTTTTATGGATTTTTATTTTCTAGTTTAACTTTATAATTGCAACATTCCATAGAAAAATAAACTGGTTAGTTGGTTGGTCATAAACAGTTTCTTTTTATTTTTTATTTGTTTCTGTTAAAGGTGTGTAAAAGGGAAAAATTATTACGACAAACGTTTGATGAATAATCAAAAATAAAAATTATGGTTTTAGTTCAGTCTCTGGCTTTAATCTTTTTTAAGATGATGATTTGTTATTATTAAAGTCTGTACGTTAAATTAATTGTTTATTTATTTTGGGTACAGACTCTGTTTGATATTAATTTACTTGAAATAGTTTTCATTAAAAATAAAACTTTGCATGTTGAGGAAATTAATTTAGATTTAAGATAAAAATTTAGGGTTTTAAAAACCACAAAATAAAATTAAATATGAACCAAAAACACAATATGGACTTGTGAGTTATCAATTTTGAAAAGGGAAATCAAAACTATTTCTCTTTAACTTTTTAAGTTTAGTTTAAAAACAACGTGATTTGAATTATTTTTTTTTTCTAATAAATAAAATTACACAAATTCTAGTTAATTTTAAATCTATAAAAAAAAACAATTTCAAATGAATTAATTTTATCTTGAAATGACAGTGGGCATTTCAACAAAAAAAAAAATTATAATCAAAACTAGTTGAAATTACAAAAAAAAAATATGAATAAAAACATCTACATTCACCATTTGAAAATGTTATTTCCAAAGACCCCTTGCTGCTAATTAGTTAGCAGTTTCATGGTTTAGCATCATATAAGTATCAACTACACATTCAGCTCGTTTTAAACTATTTTGTTGTTGTTGTTTTATGATACATTTTTCCATAATTAACAACTGTAATTCAAGTACAAAAATCAGTATGTAACCAAGTAAATGTGCTGGGCCACAGATCTTGTTAGAGATTTTGTTTTTTTCTTCCTTTGCTTTTATGGCCACATTATACGATTTTGTACTTGGTATGTGTTTAACAAGTTCAAAATCCAGAAGGTATGAAACAAATCTTTATGGTATTTAAATGGTTTAATAAGCCCACAAAACATAAACAACAACACAAAAAAAAAAAAAATACTTTCTCTAGTAATTTGATGGTCTTTTAAGAGATTAATTTTCAGGGTTAAAAGATTTAAAAAAAAACTAAGTCCTTCTTCAGCTTAAAAACTGAAAGTATTTTTTAACATAACATGATTCAAATAACAAGAAAACAGAAAAAAATAAAACAAAAAGTGTTTAGGAAATTGAAAATAGATCAGTTTAAAAATTAAAAAACGTTTTTAAAAAACAGGGTCTGTTTGGAATTAATAGTTTAAATGAAGACAAAAGTTTTTTCTTTTTTTAATCAAGGAATTGTCACACGCAAACAAAAAAAAACAAAATTTTTAGAAATGACACATAACAGCCGCTAAATGATGAATTTTATATGAAAAATTCGGAGTATTGAATATTTTTTTTTATATTTTTGGCTTTTTAGAAAAAAAAAAAAATTACAAAAAAATTCTCTGTTGATCACAGTGCCGATGAAGCAATTTGTGTCCTTAAATATGAAAATAAAGATTGTCATATGCAGAATTGGCATTTTGGTAGCAAGATCAGTGAAGATCAGTCGGCGTACCTTAAGCTGAATGTGATTAGCAGATTCAAAGATTATGCACTAATAATGAGTGGCATTTAGAGGCCTGACAAAGAGAAGTGAGAGATAAATACGTAACCTCTTACATTTTCTAATATTTGTAAATATCTTTTCAGTATTTATAGCATTTTTATCAAATACGTTTTACGTCATTAAATATTTCTAAAGTTAATGTCAGTATTTATGTTTAGGAGAAATATAAGTGCTTAAGCACAAGATTCCTCAAGAAGATTACTGGATGGGATACATATCATTTTAAAGGGGAGGTCCTCTAGATTTGTAATCTACTACTCAAATACTCAGAAGTTACTTTGGATTATTTAAAAAAAATTTTTAAGCTTCCATATACCAAAGTGCTGTTGCTCTGAGGGATTTTAGCCACTTCCGGACGAACCTTAGAAGATTACAAGATGGGACATATATCATTTTAAAGGGGAGGTCCTCTAGATTTGTAATCTACCACCCAAATACTCAGAAATGACTGGATTATTTAAAAAAAAAATATTAAATTCCTTCATACCCCAGTACTCTTCTTCTGAGGGATTTTTACCATTCCCTATTTTGCAGAGCTACCACTACCGAGTTTGCTAAAAAAAAATTAATGAAACCAAAAAGCTATAAGCTTTCAGGAAGTGTTTTAACATTTTCGGAAATTTCTTTGTATTATTTTCAATTTTTTTTAAGCTTCCCGCCAGTACGCTTGCTTTGAGGGATTTTAACAATTTCCGTTGGAAAAGATTACGGAATTGAACACTTATTAATTTAAAGAGGATATCTGCTAGATTTGTAATCTATCGCTCAAATATTCAGAAATTACTTTTAAGTATTTAAAAAAAAATTTTTGAAATTAACTTATTCGAAATATTTTGTCAATTTTTGTTTTGAATCATAAAATAAAAACTAAACATTACCGAAGATCCTAAAACACTTCTAGAAAGGCCTTAGAGCAAGAGTACTGGAGCATTTCAAATTTTTTTTTTAAAAACACTTGAAAATAATTTCTGGCTAATTTGGTTGTAAATATAAAGAACCTCCCCTTTAAAATGGTGTGTTTTCACCATTAAATTTTAGAAGCTCATAAATTTTCTTTTTTAAGTTTTAAAAACCTAAATTATTTATAAAGTTCAAGGATTTAATGAAACGAACTCTAAAGACTTTAAAATCCATTTAATAATTCAATTTTCCATATTTTCATGTCCTTCGAAACACTTCTTTTGAAGGTTTTGTTTTTATTTTATATATTTTTAGATAAAAAGTCTAGCAAAAATTTATTTTATTCTACAAAAAAGCAAAGCAATCAGAAATAAATCTTAAGAAAATGTATTAACTGAATCTATATTGTCAAGGTTAAAATATGTACATACAACATCCATATGTGATGGAAAACACTCAGTTCTTTTTCTTTTTTGCTGTTTCTATTTATAACAATACAAAATGCGAAACAAAAGAATATAAAATTTAAATTGAAAAACAAACAAAAAAAAAACTGTTTTGCATAAAATAGTTTTGCGGCTTAAGTCTTTTGTTTTTTTTTTTTTTTTTTTAAATACAAAAACACAAAAGGAAGAAGAAGATTAAAAATATTTACACACAAACGGACCACAGTTTGAAGCAAATAGACAAATTGACTTAACAGATTTAAATTTAAAAGATGACTTTTGTTATTGAATGGATTTGGTCAAGATCTAGACTGAAATGCAGGCCACACCACAATACACAGTAATTAGATTTTGAAATAAAAAAAGATTTTAAAAGGCCATTGTTCTTAAACAATAATGAATAAGAAAGAAAAAAACGAGTGTCTAAAATCATTTGCAATTATTTTTGTTTTCCTGCCATGAGTAAACATTTGCACTGCCTGTTAGCCAGAATTTATTTATTTTTAATGTTTATATTAACTTTTATGGCCTGGCTGTGGCCTGTCTGTTTAATAACCTTTTCCAAAGCTAAGCCTTTCATTAAGCCATAACTATTAAAAACAACAAATTCTAATGAACCATAAAAATCCTTTGGGCATTCTTATTATTTTAATTATAATTTTTAAATATTTTATATGATCTGCCAAGTCTGTGATGCTGTGTCGCTAAAAGGCTTCAAAAGAAAAACCCTTTTTTTAATGCATCTTTTTGCCATCAACTCAAAGAGGCATTACTTAGAAATTTAATGTTTAAGTTTAATGATAAACCATATTTAATGTTTTTATTTAAATTTTAGTTTAAGGATTATTTTAAAATTAGCTGAAAAACTTTTATTTGTTGTTTAACAATTAAGGGAAACGATAAAAATAAAGCGCTTAGCTGGAAAGTTTTTCTTTTTTCAAGTTTTAATTTATGGCTTACAAATGACTGGAAAATATATTACAGCCATTAGATTGGCATTAAACAAATTAAAAATCCTTAGGAAATCAAACAGAAAAACCTTTTTACAAACAGGCATTTTTTTTTTTTTTTTTTTTTGTTTTAAGAAATCTTCTTCTTAAGCAAAGAAGTTAGCAGCAAATCGTAATGCGAGGGGTACTCAGATTTTTTTCTTTTCTTTTTTCAAAGGGAAGCAGTTTTTTGAATTTCATTTAAATTTGTTTAATTCAATGTTCAAGCTTCGAGCAACTTTTAAATTTATTTCGTTTGTAGGTTTGTATTGAAAAAAAATCGTTTATTGTTTTTGTTTGCAATACAAATGTACGAACGAAGCTATCGTTCGCTTTTTTGAATCCCGGCCGTTAAAAAAAAAAAAAATTTTTATTAAAAGAGACAAAATATTTTTTTTTTTAATTAAAATGTGTTGGTTGAAAAGCTTATTTTTACTCAGTTTCACTTTGTCTTCTTCACTACTTTTCACTTTGAAAATTTCTTCTATTTTTGCAGCGCCAGAATATGAAAAAATGTTATAAAAAAAGAAACAGAAAAATGTTAGGTTTTTTGCCAGCTCTACTGGACCTGTGATTAAAAAGGCAAACTTTTAAGGGCTGTTTTTTTTTTGGATTTTTCTCTAGGTTATGATGAAATATTAGTGAGTAATCCACTGATGATCGAAAAAGTTTTTGTAAAATGGCCACATGGATTTACACATTTGAAATTGGCACCAAAAGAGGTTAATTATTTTACTAAAAAAATTTTGGTTTAATGAAATATTAAATACGACGTTTAGATCTTAAGGGTTTGTTGTTTAAAAAAAAAAAACTGCTTTTCAGAAGTGCTTTGAGGAAAGGTGTTGCTGACAGGACTGTATTTTATGTCCGAGAGAGGTTACTTAGAAAGAAACATTGAGCGATAATATTTAAGCACCCTTCTTTACTTTCACACCGAATTCAAAACTCATTGAAAATTTTCCTTATTTTTAGTAAAAAAAAAAAAAAAATTATAATTTCTGGTACAGCATACATACAAAAAACAACTTCGGTTTGTTTCCAATCAAAAATTCAGTTGAGATAAGCGAAAACTTTAATCTTTACAATAGAAATTCGGTCTCACAGCTCGAAGTAATTTTAACAGAACTAATTTTTGGCCTGTATTATCGAATTCTAGTTGCACTAACTGATCACAAATAAATTTTTGATTGAAAACAAATTTAGTGTTCACAACTGGAGTTGTTTTCTTATTTCCTTAAACTGAAACTTAATATTTTTGTGGTCTTTATTTTTTATAGCTTCTAAATTGTTTTACAAATTAAATTTTAAACAAATTTTTTTTTAAATAAAACAAACGAACTTCTTCAAGAATACTAAAAAAAATACTAACAGCAGCAAAATGACCTCCAATCAAGCTAATCTATATGTGCTTAGCTCCTACGCAATATACGGTAGGCAGAGTTTAATTAATTATTAACAAATTAATCAATTCATAATTAAAATCAAGTAAATTAAATTTTAATCACATGGACTTGAAACGGAAGCAAACAACATAATCTTGATTTTTTTAATGTTGATATTAGATTTTGTTTTGTTTAAATAAAATTAAAAAATTTAGCTAAATCTAGGGAAAATTAAGGATATTTTTGTGAATAAAATTCAATATAGTTTTTTCTGTTAAATAAGTGGTAGCAGATGAATCAATTCAACCTTAACAATGTTTAAATCGTGTGCAAAAAAATTTTTTATGCTTAAATTAAGCTCGAAAGCTTAAACGTTTTTGTTTCCATTTTTTGTTGTAGTGTGATTGATTTCTCATTTATAACATTCGTTTTTAAAACATTTTTGAGCAACTTATTTTTAGGAAATTTTTAAAATAATTTAAAGCAAAAGAAAATTCACTATATTTAACATAAAACACAATCATAAACCGTAAAATTACATTTCGCAAACTTCGAATAAACAAAAACATACAAAAAAAAGAAGTTTTCTTTAACAAACAATAACATTATTAACAGTAAATGGCGAAAATATTAAGACACTGCAACTGCAGCTGGTTAAAAAAAAACCACAAAAAGAAAATACTCTTAAATTAAAACTGATTAAGCTCTTTTTAATAAACTTTTTATTTTAATCTCTTTTAATTGGGGAGGGAGAAACACATGAATTTTTGATTGAGCGCAAGTCTAGTGAAACAATTTTGCACCTCAAGCTAACGTTACTAAAGACACAAAAATGAAACATAAAAATCACAGATAAGCCCCCAGAAGCCGGGTTGACTGTAATGAGCTTTGCTGCTCTTTTTTGCTTCCACTTGGTAATTCATACTCAATTTTATTGAAAATTGAAACTTTAAACTCTTTACTAATGCCAAAAGCAGGCAGGCATGCAAGCAGGCACCTGTTTAAGCATGTTTTACTTGAGGTAAACTAACGTGTTGTTATTGTCTTTACACTAGACTACTTCGCTGCTTGAATGCAAGCCACAGTATCATGTCTTTTATTTTTTTTTTTTTATGAATTTTGTGTTGTGGCGGCAGTAGATTGCGGTTTTGTAAGTTTTTTTTGTTGTTGTTGTAGTATTTTGTTTTCTTGACTGTTGACTGTGAGTTGGTGGCCTATTACTGCTAAGAGTGTCTTAACGATTGACCAAAACAATCATAACGTCTTGAAACGTTGAGCTTAATGCACGTTTCATTTAAGTGAACGCGCTTACAAACAGTTTCTGCTTTAATTTTATTTTCCTCTTTTTAAAAACGAAAACACAAGAGAAAATCAAAACGTCGCGATGTGCTGCTACTAAAGTATTGTTATCAATGGCACATAAGTTATAAATAAAAATAAAAAAATATAATTATTGGAAAAAAAGAAAGAAAAAAGACAAAAGAAATAAATAAACCAAAACTTGCGGTTTTCAATACAATAAACTGACTCGTTTTAAAAATATTTGAAAAACAGTGTTGATTAAATTAATGATGCAAACGCTCATCACAAAAAAATATAAACAAAATTATTTAAAAATGTAATTAAAAACTAAAATAAATTACACTTTTTAAAAAAAAATTGCACTTTCCCTAACTAACTTTTTTCTACAAAAAAAAAATTAATTTTTTGAAAATTTTTTTATTGTTTCATTTAAAACATGAAATAATTTTAGTTTATTGCTAGAGAAGTATTAAAAAAAAAAAGAGTTTAGAAACATCTTTCTTTTAAAAATAATAACTTTAAAGTAAAAATTTAAACTTCACAAAATAAGGAGTTTTAAATAAAAAAAATTTATTATGGACTGTTAAACAATTTTTGAACTATTAAAGAAAACTATTTAATTTAAAAAAAAAAAAAGAAATTGAGTTCATATTTTAAACCAACAAAAATGTGTTCCAAAAATCAAATGACTTCCTTAATGGAAAAACTGAATACGGTATGTATAGAAAATAATAAAAAAAATTAATCATATTTAAATTAAAGTATTTTGAAAATTTAAAAAAATCTTACATAAAATGTTTAAAAAATTGAAAATAAAAAAATATTTTAAAAATTAAAAATAAAAAAAAATATTTAAAAAATTAAAAATAAAAAAAAAATATTTTAAAAATTAAAAATAAAATAAAAAATATTTTAAAAAATTAAAGAAAATATTTACAAATATTAAAAAAATTTTTTGTTTAAATATTACAAATTAAATATTAATAAAAATATATATAAGAAAAATTAATAAATAAAATATTAAAAAAAAATATATAACATATTCTTACATGTTCTGTATTCCTCACGAATTTGAGAAAAAAAATTTTTCTTATTAAATAAAAACTTTTATGTTTTTTTTTAATAATTTCGGACCCAAAATAAAGCAAAAACAAAATTTTAAAAATCTTAAAATGGGCAACAGAGTAGTTATGAGGTACTGAATTCTTCAATTCAGAATAAAGTTCTAGCATTCGGAATACACAACAGCAATGATTAAAATAAAATTTTTTAATATATTAAAAAGAAAATTAAATTTTTAAAATTTAAAACAAAAATATTTAATTAGATCAAATCGCTAAAGATGCTTTGATTTTCTGTATCACACCGATTTTACTCATGCGATAGTTAAGTCTACAGTCGCCCGTAAGTAGCTCATTTCTGCCCTAATGCGCTCGGGGTTAATGAGTCTTTGACTGCCGCATGCACCATTCAGCCCTCCAGCAGTCTTGTAGACTTTACACAATTAGAAAATTTGTTTAAAAATGTTTGCATAAAATTTAGTGTTTTCCACACAAAAGAACTGGCTGTCAATGTCGATCGAAATTTTCATTTAACTTGTATTGAAATTTTTATCGATATCGCGTGCTGTAATTTGGATCCTGATTGCTTTTGTTACATAAACAGCACATATTAAGCAAAATTTGATTTATTTACAGTCAGTAGATTCCAAACGATAAAGCAAGTTTACACATCAAAGAAAAATTATTTGTTTCAAGAAACACAATTTATTATCATGAATACAAGATGTACAACAACATTCATGATCAAAGTCCAATCAAAACAACGATGAAAAATTCAGTAGAGTTCTTTTTTTTTACTTTTTAGAAAAAAACTATCACAGTAAGACAGTAAGAGAGTATTTACTTCAAAATTTAAAAAATTATATTCTAAATCGTAACATTTCATGTAATTAAAAAAAACCTAACAAGACTTAAGGAAACTAATCAAAGTATTACAGAACTAGGTGCGATTATAGCCTATGGTGATAATTACAAAACTAAGATTTCCAATTCAAGTATTTCTAGGCTAAAATTTTTGTAAAAGCAAAAAAAAAATTGCAAACTTCAATTAAAAGGAACATGTAACAATGATCTAGTTACTTATATAACAAATGATGTCATTTTATAGTAAACAACCTGTTCATTCTGTATGAACAAAAAAAAAAAAAATTACTTCACTTTAAATTCCAACAATTCTGGATTTTATATTTTCTATTAACATGCCAAGCCAAGCCAAATCAAGCCATTCATTTTATTTCTGGTACAGAGAAACAAACTTTCAAATTAAATTTAATTTATTGAACTTAATGTGACATAAATCAATACCAGTGCAGCGGGCCAATTCAACAATTCAAATTTACATGTTTATTGTTGAATGTTTAAACTACGACTACGAGTATCATTTAATTGTTCCTGTTAACCTAATCACCAACACAAGTCCACACAAAATTATTATGCATTAATGACAAGAATTTGAAAAAGTTTACCACGTTAACACACTTAAACAGCAAACCGCTCTGTACGGCCAATAAAACAAACAAACAAACAAAAAATCTGCAAATGCCGGTTTTTTCTTATAGTTATTGCCGAGTGTTTTAATGTTAAACTAACAAGTTGTAAGACCAGAATCTTTCATATCCAATGACTTATGTAACCTCATTTCCATATTAAAAAAAGGAAAAAAAATTATTTTAATATAAAAATGAAACAGACAGTCAGACTAGCAGTCAGATAGACAGTAGAGATACTCGTCGTACAAATTATTAAAGAAAAATTGACATAGAAAAGTATGATAAAAGTAGAGAATGTAAAAAGAGAAGGAGACTAAGGCAGCAACAGCATTCAAAGCTGAATACAAGAAAAGCGACTAACGTGAAAATTTTAAAAGAAAAAATAAAAGAACGACAATGATGGCTTTGTTACAGTTTAATTCAGAATTCGCAAAGAAACGTAACGAAACAAATGAAAACGTTTCGATTTGTAGTTTTTCAGAATGCAAACGTTTGCATTTGTTTCGATTCGTTTCTTTTTTTTAAGTACATAAAATCAAACAAAGTTTTGTAATCTACTGCTCAAATACTCAGAAATTGCTTTGGTTTTTTTGAATTTTTTTTGCAAATATCCTTATACATTTCTGCACGAATCATAAAATATTACGGGATAAGACACATATCATTTTAAAGTGGAGGTCGTCTAGATATGTAACCTACTGCCCAAACTCTCAGGAATTACTTTCGAGTATTTAAAAAATTTTTTTAAATAGCAGAACCCTTGCTCTGAAGGAATTTCACAAAATTCGATTTTGACTAGCTACCATTCCCGATTTTGCCTTTGCAAATAACTAAAACTACTACTGAGCTTTATGAAAATCATTTAACATTTTCGGAAATTTTGTTAGTTTTTATTTTATGATGCAAAACAGAAATTGCCAAAAGGCTTCATAAATACCAACAGTACTGGGGTATAAGGGAATTTAAAAAAAATTTTTTAACCAATCCAAAGTCATATCAGAGTATTTGGGAGGCATATTGCAAATCTAGACGACCTCCCCTTTAAAATGATTTCTTGAGAAATCAACGTATTTATGCATATTGTGCTCAAGCACTTTTATTTCTCCTAAACATAAATACTGACATTAACTTTAGAAATATTTAGTGACGTAAAACGTATTTGATAAAAATGGCATGAATACTGAAAAGATATTTACAAATACTAAAAAACGTAAGGGGTTACGTAAAAACATATTAAGCTCGTGATATTTATCTTCACTCACTTATTTTTTTCTTTATTTTTTCCCAACACAAACACTTAGCTTTTACTTAGAAAACAAACTCATGGCCCCCGATTGATAAGTTAAACCTACCAATTTAGAACTAAAGTTGACTAATGATTTCGTGGCGAAAAAATAAAAATAAAAAGGAAAGCGAAAAATAATATAAAATTTAAAAAAAAGAAATAAAACTTTCGTGTGTCCCACCAAAAAGCAATTTCAAATGAAATTGTTGCAATAAAAATTGCATGTGTGTAAGCTGAGAGTTGAGCATAAGCGCTAGCCGTCTAACGTTCTAATTACAATGACATTAAAAACGACTTTGATTTCATAAGTCTTTTACTTTTTCTGAATGAAATAAACTAAAATTAAAGAGCACAACTACTCGTATTTAGAAAAAAAAAAAATACATACACACAACAAGGTAACAATGGCAAATACTTTTTCTGTTTTTATATAAGTAAAACAAACAACAACAACAACAAACGAACAGAAAAACTGAAACCCAATGAAGCTTAAAAAGAGGTTGACTGCATTATTGGAAGTTATTTTTAAATATGAGTATAAATTTATATTAAAAAATAAATAAATAAAATATAAAAAAAAGTAACTGCATTGAAGTTGTAGAGGATTGTTGCTTAGTTGGTGGGATTGTTTGGAAAAATCCAATAAAAGATTTTGTTACTTGTACTAAATACTGGTTAAACTTGGTGGTTGGAGTTTAGTTTAGGCAAAGCTGAACTGAACTAAACATCAACATTAATTTATATTACGTATGGACTTGTAGTATAGAAGTCGCACATAATGGCAGGCACAAACAAACACACACACACACACACACACTGAGTTTGGCTTAAATATTTTGTACACAACAAGTAAGCCTGTTGTAGTAAGTATTTATTACAAACATATTTTTTATATGTTAATAAGGTTGCATAACTGTTTTCATACTTTGTTCGTATGTTATTAAATTGCTAAGAATTATGTTTGGTATATGGCAACAATACTGCGTACTATTGGTGTAAAAATAAAAAAAGAAACTTAATAAAACCCAAAAAATTAAATTATAAAATTATGGTTTGTTTACTTCATCGATTGGCTTTAAGTAAAGAAAAGTATGAAGAAAAAATTTGTTTTTTAATTTCTTAGCGGAACTTGTAAAGCTTTCTTTACCCGTGTATTTGCATACACTTAATTAAATTTCTTAACTTGAGCTTCACACGCCAATTAGTTATTCATTTAGCATATTTTGTGGTAATAAAAGTAACAAAATCACTGCACAACAAACAACTCACTCATTTCACTCTTCATTTTAGTACTTGCTTGGTTTTTTTTGTTTTTTTTTTTTAATACAAAATATTGCAGTCAGCAGTAGTAGCAGGCAGTTGGTACACACAAAATTAATAAAATAAATATTTATCACCTATTACTTTCTAAATTTTTTTAAAATTTTTTTACTTTTTCAAAAGTAGTTTTTATGTGCTTTTACATTTATCGATTTTTATAGAAACTAAAAAAAATAATAATTAACAAAGTATGAACAGCAAAATAAAATTTTACTTTTATATTTTACCAAGAAAAAAATATTCAAAAAATATTCACAAGTAATTTGTAACCCTCATTCCCATTGTATCTTAACATGTCTTAAACAAAAATTGGCCAAGGTGATACCAATTAATTCTACAGGCAAAGAAAAAATATGGTTTGGTCACCGCAAACATAGTTTGTTCTCGGCAAAAATATTATTATTAATTTGAAGCATCTAAACATTAAACAATAAACATGTTTCTACCTATTTTTAACCATATCCTGTTGACTTTGGTTAAAAATTGACAAAGTCAATTGCATACAAAAATTTTCATTTATACAAAAAATTTATATAAAAATTTACTTTAAAAAATTTATTTTAAAAAATTTATATAAAAAATTTACGAAAAAATGTATTTAAAAATTTTTTTAAGGGATCTAAGCGGAATTTGAGCCTGGAAATTTTACAGTTTAGTAGTATTTATAATAAGTTTGATTTAAAAATATTTATCTTTAGATGCAATCGTAAGCATACTATGTTTGAACCAAAGTATGGTTGCCTCAACCATATTTTTTCTTTGAGTGTAAATATTTTTTTTACTTTTCACAAAGTTTTCGTTTAAGTTTTCTCCCTTTTTTTAGCTTTTTGTAAACTTAGAGCCTGTTTCACAATTTCAGATTTCATAAATAATTTTTTAAAGAATGTTTTTTGACCTAATCAAAGGTAAAAAATTGTTTAATACAAACAAAAAGCGACCCTTAATCATGTGCAGACTGCGAATCTAAGCCCTAGAAAATACTAGAAAATATTTTTAGTGATTTAGAAAGAAAATAATCAAATTCAATTTTAATTTTGAATTTAAATTATTTATAAAATGTATTTGAATATAAACATTTACTTTTAATTTTATTTTTATTATTTATTTCTTTTTAATATTTTAATTATGACATTGTTTATTTACATT
This sequence comes from Thelaira solivaga, assembly GCA_947397855.1. Taxonomy (NCBI): domain Eukaryota; kingdom Metazoa; phylum Arthropoda; class Insecta; order Diptera; family Tachinidae; genus Thelaira; species Thelaira solivaga. The sequence goes on along the minus strand of OX377612.1, from coordinate 1,049,045 downwards.
TTAAATATAATTGAAATTTTTTTTTCTTTCCCAAAGTTTGTATATTAAAATAAATGGTGACAAATAATTTTCGTGAAAGTGTTTATTTAATACCAATAACTAACGCTTGAAACGCCAATACACAAAAAAGTGTTTAAAAATGTATTTGCTGTTGTTGTTGTGTGTGTTTTTCTTTTAATTTAATTTCATTTTCTCTTTGTATGTCAGTCAGTATGTTTTTGGATTTTTCATGGGGTTTCATTGAAATATTTGTTATAAATAAATAAATTAGTTACAAAACAAATATTTTTTGTTGCTTTAAAACTAATTTACTTAATAAGCTAATTTATAACCATACAAATATGTAAAAAAAAAATTTCTTTAATCAAAAAAATTCCAAAATTATGTTTGTTTTGTTTTTATTTAAATTTAGTTTTATGTTGTGGTCAAGCGACATTTTTCTAACACTGCACAAACTGCATTGGTTCATTCATTAAGTTTTCTATTTTATTTTATTTAAAATTTAGAATGAATATTTTTTTAAATTAAAAGTTTTAGAATTTAAAAAAGAAAACTTGTGAAAAGAATTTATTGTCATTTAACATTAAAAAAACACTTTCAAATCACTTTAAGTTGGCATTTAAATATCAAATATCTGTTCGCTTTCATTGCCCTAAAAAGCTCAACAACTTATGCAGACTTAACGGGATTTGAACAGCTGGCATTTAAATAAACAATTTATTACTTCAATATTTTCTAAAAGCTTTTTTTGTTTATTTTCATATAGAGCCTAAACAATAATTAAAATTGAGAAAGATAATTTGAATAGACTTCTGGAAAGAATTTTCTTTTATTTTAAGCTCGATAATAAAACTTAAAAAAAATTATAGTTAAATTTGACATAAGAAAACACAGAATGAATCAGCTTGTGCTTTGATATGTTACCGTTATTGTTAAAGCTTCACATATTTTGTTTACCGTAAACTAAATAAAATTTTAAAACACACAAGCTTAATTTTATAGGTCACGATGGCGTTATGAGACCCAAAAAATACCGGAGGTATTTGGTAAAAAAAAGAGCTTATTATTTAAAAAAAAAAGGTAAAAGTTGGTTTTCTACCTAAGACTGGCTATTTTCTGGCGACTAAACCAAAGCTTTACAGAATGTGTTACCCTAAAAACAACACCTGCCAACTGGAAACTCAGCAACAACACCAAACAACTAATTGAAATTTACAATATAGCTCCTTTTAAATTTTTTTTTTTTATTTTGTTAGAACCAACATTTATAAACAAAAAGTTACAGGAAAAAACTGAATTTAAAAATGAAAAATTTTATTTTTTATCTCTAAAAAATACTAACAAATAATAGATATTAATAATTCATTTTAACTGCCTACTTTCCTTTCAACATAATTATGGTCCTTCGCCAGCCACATAAATATTTTTTTTTAATTAGAAAATGTGTTTTCATTCATGCATTTAATTCAATAACACAACACGAGTTGTTTCGGTGCTACAAAATTAATGAACTTGCCAGCGTCACACATGTTATAACATACGCAACAGCATACATTTACAAAACGAACAGCACACACCAAACACCACACAACATCAGCAACATTTTGTTACTTTGTGCAGCAAAAAAAAAAATAAAATTAATTTATTGTTTTAAAATTTTGAGGTGGTTTATGGTTCAAACTGCATAAAGATTTTTCAGGTGGGATTTAAAATAAATACGACATTAATTCGTGGCATAAATAAATAAAAAAAAAATAAAGAAAAACAACTAAAAAGCAAAACAAAAAATTGATTGCCATGGCATGCAACCAACATAAAGTTATTGCTGGTGTTTACACTTGTTATGCTTTTCATTTAATTTATTTAAAAGAAAAAGCACAAAAAAACAGACTTGCGGATATTGCACAACACTCTGTAAAACTTGCAATTTTTTTTTATTAAAATATTTCAGTTTTTAGTAAACTGCCTGCTACAGCCTGGAAGCCTGCCTTTGCAAGGTCATGTTTAAATTATCTATGGAGCCAAGAAAAGCAAAACACTCTTAAAATTTCTTTAGAAAAACATTAAAATATTTATGTTTCTTTTCATTCTTTATGAAATTCAGATTGTTCGATTTGTGTTGGCCAGACTTAATTATACGAGCAAAAACAAAAATAATTTTCTTTTAACGCAAACCGTATATTTTGCCATTAAAAGTAAATTGCTTGCATGGCTTAAAATAAACACAATTCCAGCATAAAATTTTCTTTAATATTTCTTTTTTTTTTATAGTTACTTTTCTTTTCAATTAACTGCCTTTCCAATCATTTAGCCAGTAGTCTTTCTTAGCTTCGTGGTAAATTTTTAAAGATCATGTTTGCTTAACAAAGATGCAAGTGTTTGCATCATAAAAACAGTAAAAGAGTTGTAATAAATTTTAAGAGCTTAGAACCAAGCCAGGTTCTTGGTTTGTATTAATAGAATTTAGAAGATTCTAATTAAAAATCTGTTTTATTAACCCTTAAAATAAGCAAAAACTTCCTATTCAATTGATTTGAAGTATTTAAATGATTAGATATTTTTAATTATTTCATAAATTTTGATTTTAAAATAAAATTTCTCAAACTTTTTCGATGGTAAATTAAGGGTCAAGGTTTATGTTAAAACATATTGAAAATATTTAAGCTTAAAGATTAATTTTTTTATAAAAATATAAATTAATCACAAAACTGATTTTAATTATTGCCAAAATAAATAAAAATTAAATAATTTAATAAAGCAATTTAAGTTTTGATGGCATGATGATGGGTTAAAACATTTGCTTATTTAAGAAATTTAATAAAGCTTTACGCTTCAGCGTAAGAAATCATTGCAAAAATATAAATAAAAGCTGTTTTCAAATGCTGCATTTAATGGTAAAGTAGTTAAAGTCACAGAGTCTTAAACAAGTTATTGTTTCTTTATGTCTCTAATTAGAAAGACAAACTAAATAGCTGAAGATATACAACTAGGTTTCCATATTTTATTTTAATGTTCTGTCAGAACTATTTATTTTTATTTTTAATAAGCTCAGCAAAAAGATTATACAAATTAAAAAATTTTTTTTTTAGTGGAAGGATTAATTTTTTTTTTAAAAGGTGATGGAGCTTTTAACTCAACATAGTAATTTTACTATAATATAAGACATTTTTGACTAAAAAAAATACTAACCGGTTGTAATTAATTTTTATTTTATTTAAATTTGTTTTTAATATCAATTTTTTTTAATTTAATTTTAATTAATTAATTTTTTTATTTTATTCTTAAAAGAAAATTTTTTCAATTATATTTTTTTAATTATAATTTTTTTTTGCAAAAAAAATTTTTTAATCAAAATAACCTTAAGATTTTCCTCTTCCTTTTTTTAATATCAATATTTTAAATTAATTTGAAAAATTGTTGGTGGGAAATTTCATTTGGTGTTTTTAATTAAAATATTTATAAAAATTTAATTTATAATAAAATTAGAAATAAAAAACTGTAAAACCAATAATAATTAAACATTTTCAGTAAAACAAAATGTTTATTAAAAAATGTTTCTATGAATTGTTTTTATCATTTTTTTTTTTTAATTTATTTTAAATATTTTTTAATTTTTTAAAAAATTCTTTTTAAAAGCTGTGAAATTAAAAAAAAAATATTTAAGCGAAATTAAAAAAAAAAACTTTCTTTATTTTGCTGTTTTAAAAAAAGATTTTTTTTTTAATTATTTTTATTCTCATTTTCTGGTCTTTGACAATGAAAATATAAAAAAGGCAGCAGCTTGTATATGTGTGTGTTTGGTTGTGTGTATGAAATTAAAGTTTTTTAAGTCTTTCATTATTTGTATAGAAGAAACAGTGAAACAGAGGTAACGGTGTTTCTCATGTTAGAAATGTTCGTGTCTAAAGTCTTTTGTTTTATACTAACAAACGTTTTATATTTTGTTTTCAATTTAATTAAAGCGGAAGTTTATAACAAAATAAAACTTTATAAATAAAAAAAAAATAAAAAGAAAACAAAATAAAAATGTGATAGGTTGGTTTCTAATACAAAAAAAAAAAAAAAAAAAAAAAAACAAAAAAAGAATTGAACTAAGTTTTTGCATTAACTTAAGGTTGTTTTTAATAAAAGAATTTTGATTGCACGAATTCAATGATTTTCTTTTTTAAATTTTTTTCTTCATATTTCTTACGTCTGCTTCATATTATTTTTGGCGGTATTTTAATTTTGTTAATCAAAATAAATTAGCAGAACGTTGCGCACGAAAACTAGTTATGTTACATAATTTTCTTTATCAAAAAAAATGTTTAAAATTAAAAGCTTTAATTAAGGCAAACCTTTCTTAGCTTTATGGACTTTTACTCTTATTTTATTGATATGTAATTTTAAAATGAAATCAAAAATTATACTTTCAACCGGTTTTAAAAATCATATACATATGTACTCCACTAAACTAATTTTCATAAGCCATGAATATTAAAATTTTTTAAAAACTTTATCAAGACAATTATTACGCCCCTTTCTGACTAGTTACTGCATTATGTTGCACAGTTTTCTTTTCAAAATCTTCCGTTTCCTGCTTAAACCACATTTTGACGAATTGGTTAAAACAGAAAAACCAAGAAAAGAAAAAATGGACAAAAAAAACCAAAACCAAATAAAAAATAAATATTATGTGCAAATTGCATATGCATATCAGCACAAAAGAATGCAACTTTTTTATGAAACAATTTAATTTTAAAAAATTAATAAAATTTGGTTTGTTGGTAATTCATTGAAAGTCTTAATTGGCTTTTTAACAGTTTATTCTATTAAAAAATTATTTGTGTTGAGAGCAATTAACATAATCAGCTTAATTTCGTAGAAAACTTAATTGAATTTATGCTTAAAATATTTTTTCGAATTTTAAAAACATTTTCCAGCTAAAACTTAAGCGAAACTACTGTTTGAGTTATTCATTTCAATTGCAATTAATTTTGTTTCGAGGCTATTTCGAAAGAAATTAACATAGTAGCTGTAAATTAAAGACAAATCATTAGGAATTTTATTAAAAGTAATTATAGGCTTTTAACACTGAAATTTTATTAATTTAAATTTAAAATTTAACCAAATTTATTTACGCTCAGCCTATGACTTGTTACATTGTTTAGGTTAATGAATAAAAAAATTTTAATATTTATGGGCCACAATTAACATAATGAGGCGGCAAATTAACAATTAAGTAGAAAATATAAAAACTAAAATGTATTTTACAAAATAAAAAAATACTTTACAACTTTAATAAAAACAGCAGTAGCTAAAAAGCTCAAGCGATGAAGATCTAAAGCTAAAAACGTTCGTTTGGCAATAAATAAATGAAAACAATGATGAGGTGGTAGGTATTCATTAATATTATACAAAATTTCTATTTGTAAATAACACACTGACTTAGATTTGTTGTTGGCCAAAAAAAAAAAAAAAATAAAAAAAAAAACAGACATGTCTGCTTCAAGCAAATAAAACTAGACATTAATTTCTAAAAATAAATCTGAAGAGTGGCCAAATAGACTTGTGAGTGGCTAATAGTTTGCTATTTTGTAAAAACTAAATGTTTGTAAATAAACTATTAATGTAATACCAACAACAAAATATTTTCAATGAAATAAGTCTCGATATTTTGCCAAAATAAAAAAATTAAGCCATAAATTACTCAATTTAATTTTGTTTTTACTGCATACTGGAAACGATTACAATAATCAGGGACAGGCCTAAAGTGATTTAGTAGCAAAAGCTTAATTTCGATAATAAAAATCACAAATAAAAAAAAACTAAATAAATAAATTTAATACAAGACCATAACCTTTTGAAGAGTTCATTGTTACAATACCCAAGCGATTAAGATCTTTTAAAGTTCAACACGTAAATGAGAATGATGATGAATTATAATTAAAACGAGAAGGTTACAAAAATTGCAATCAAGCGACTAACTAAACTGAAGTCTTGCAGGTTTTTTGTAAATAAAGAAAAAAAAACTTTTCTGCATTACTCTCCTAAAGGCTTATTTATTATTATTAAAAAAAAATTGGGTGACAGGGTATCAGGGTAGCAAAAACATGCATGACATTCTTTTTTGGAAGACAGCAAATAACTTAATAGGACTGGTTGGTTGGGTTGGTTGGTTTACGTGGCGGCCTAAACGGCCTTCAATTAGAGTCGTAAGACTCCGTTTTGATCCACCTACTCGCCAAGACCATGTAGCTGTAAGGTGACCTAGATCCACCCCGTGACATTCAGATATCCGAGAAGGTCTGCTAACCTTACTCCCGATATCTCAGGTAGTTAGGCCTGACTCGGTCAGAGTATTGTCACTGGATTCCTGAATGAGCATGTTGAAATAATTGGCAAATATGAGCATCAGACAAAGAAACAGCAGAATATGTACTATGCCAATCCAACGGTCTAGTTTTAGGATATCACTAGCAACAACCGTCTGACATGGCGGACAAATCACCCAAGGAAGTTTTTGAATTTTTAATGAATACTAGACTTAGGGAGTATTTGTCACAATAAGTCGATTATTCTGGCTTCAGCGACCAGGTAACTAGTTCTCGTTCTTAATTCATGGTCATATGTTTAATTCCTGCCTAGACTGCCTGTGCTCAAAATTTTATCTTAGAAATAATTTATATTAAAAAATATTTCGAGTTAAATATTTTTCAACGTAACCCGTTACGTTTTTTGGTATTTATAAATATATTTTCAGTATTTATGGCAAATTTATCAAATCGTCTTACGTTATTAAATATTTCTAAATATCTTTCAAAATTACCCAAAGTAACTCCCGAACGAACCATAGAAGATTGCGAGATGGGACACATATCATTTTAAAGAGGAGGTCGTCTAGATTTATAATCTACCGCACAAAAACTCAGAAATTACATTGAATTATTTAAACAAAATTTATTTAAGTTCCCTCATACCTCTTGCTTTAAGGGAGTACTTCATATGTGTCCCATCCTGTAATCTTCTGGAAAAATATTTATATATAAAAAAGATTTTAATTTTTTATTTAAATTTTCTTATTGAAATTATTTTTACTTATAAGTTCAAGTCTATTTTGCAGGCAGCCTCTTTTTATTTTGTTTCTTGCTTTTTCTTTTTCTTTCACAGTGTTATGAAGTTGTTATCATTTAATAAAATTACGTTGTGAAAAATTTTTTCTTTGTTTTTCGTTGTATTACATAAATTTATTTGATATTTATTTATTTTAAATGGTTTTTATCCTTAAATGTCTTTTGCAAATGGAGTTATTGTTACTGATATGTCGCACACACGTAACCTGTCTAATCAATCATGTTAAAATACGGTTTTGTTATACGATTTTTCAATATAAATTTGGTTTTAATGAGCGTAGCGAGTTAATAACAAATCACACCTACTATTATGGGTTTTATGCAATTTTGACACACTTTTCTTTTCTGTGATAGAAAAAGTAAATTTATTTGGTTTGAATATGGACTAAATATTTCATACAAAATAAATTGAAACAAGTTAAATACGGCAATGACGAATTTTAAATACCCTAAACTAGAGTAGTTTGTTAAATACAGCAAAGTTTATATAGAAATCAGAAACGGAATCACAATCCGTAACAAATAAGTTTTGTAAAAAAAAAAATTGTAAACTAACCTGTGTGCTTCAATGTGCTTTCATCATGATGCAAATTGATAAATTCCAATGGGATGTTTGATTGCAATCTTGAAAATCATGTAGTTAAACGCCCACTATTTTTAACACTGTAATTGTGATGGAACCGTACCACCCTGAATAACGCCCGACACTTTTACTATCGCGAACTCGTTTATATACACGTACGAGTATGACAGTTTTTTTACGATCACTACTAAAAATTCCGAATCCCGCACTTTCACTTGTAACAGCTTCATGGTGATTCAAGTATATGAAAACCTAAAATTGCAAAGAGAAATTTTTATTATTTTTTAATAAGGACAGATTTATATGCAGAAGCCAAATAAATTTCTTAGGAAAAACTTAAAAATTGCAAAGTAAAAATTAATTTAATGCTTCTGTAACACCAGCAAATTCAACTTGTCTAGTAAATTTGTATGGAAAACATTAAATTTTTAAAAAATTTTAACGGTTTTATCAGCTGTGTTACAGAAACTGCACAATTCTAGTTGAGGATGGGCAGGACAGCATACTAAGTCACATAAGAAGGCAAATTGTCAACTATAGACATTAAAATCAAATATTTATTTCAGTGTAATATTTTCTTTAATCAACTCAAAATGACGGGCTGCCACCGTAACCCCTACACCAATAAATTCCAAAGTGAGCACTCAATAAAACTATTAAAACCATAAGCTTTCAAAGATCTCAACACCTACAAAAAAAGACAGACGAAAAAAGGAACATTGACTTTATTATCTATAACGATCCAGGATACGGGTGGGTGTAGAAATTACAAGCCTACTTAATTGCTAAGAGTGAAGGGTATTACAAACAACTAGCATTACTCGTGTGCATGCATCAAGAATTTTTCTTAGCCATGTGACACTTGTTTGAATAGTTTACGCATGCAAATTACTGTTTGCCCAAATATTAAATAACCATTTTATTTTGTTACCACCTTAAATTGTGGGTTTTGTTTGCAAGTAAATATTTTAACCGTAGACTTGCACTTTGAGATACCAAATATTTTTGCTACGGTGTCATTTACATTAAGAATTCTTACAAGATTATTTTAATTCCAACTGTTGCGAAATTAAAACCCCAAAACCCCAGCCACTTCTCACCAGAAAAACAAATTAAGAAGAGAAAAAAAAAAAAACAATTGAAGTTTGTTAATTTAATAACAAATATTTTATGCATTAAAGTTTTAAGTGCAACTAGTTGCTTAGCCTAGCGGCTCAAGGTTAATTACTTTGCTACCGTTAGTTAGTTGGTTCGTTTTATATGCAGTTCCAGTTTTTCTTCACTTGATTTTCTTTGATATTCTCTTTCAAAAGTAGTGCAACTACTGTATTAAATTGTAATTAATGTAAAAACAAATTATTTTTTTTTATTTGAAATTTATTAGTTTCAATTGAAATTGCAAAAAAATCATATTGAAGTTAATGTTTTGTGACAACCAGTTTTGAAATATTTTTATAAAAATTGATTGAAACTAATAGCAAAGTAAACACTTTAATTAATGCGTGGTTTAATGCTGAAAAAAGCAAGGCCATGCTGGTAACTAGTAAATCATGAAATCTCTTGGAAAACACAAAATATGCGTGCCTACTAAAACGCATTGGTGGGAAAAAAGGATATCACAAATCAATAAATATTTCAAATTAATGTTTAATTAAAAATGCTATTTGTAATAATAACTAATTAGATGGCAAACAAATAGTTTTTTTTTAGTAATTTTTTTAAAAAGGAGTTCAACCAGTGTGTCATAAATAAAACAGAAAAAGTAACTGAAACAGTTGCGGCTTAAAAGAAAGGTACAACTTAAAAAAAGAGTGAAATTATTCAATTAAAAAGAAAATATTTATAACGGGCTGCTCCATAAAACGCTAATTTATACCAGCTTTCAGAATGTCCTCTAACAGCCTAGCCAATCGCAGTCATGCTTAACGATTGTCGTTTAGGGCATGGAAAAACAATTTAGTGAATAAATTACACCCTAAAATTGTTAAATAAATTTTTAAATATTTTTTTTTCAAACCACAGTTCTTAAAGAAAAAAAAGCAAGACGCAATAAACTTTAACATTAATAACACACAAATATATATAAAATATTAAATTGTGTTATTATTTTTTTTTAATAATAATTTGTATTTTAAGAAAAAAAAATTTGTTTATTTGCACAAGTGTATATCGGGTACACACACAATAATGGCTGATAAGCAAAATATAATAGACATTTAAGGTTGAAACGTTGATAACAAAAATGTAATAAATACGATAAAATTATTTTAAAATATTTGTTACTCAGTGCAAGTACACATTTTTGTAAATAAAATAAGGCTGGGTTAAAGACAATTAAAAATTATTCATGATATATAAATTAAAAAAAAAAAACAAAAAAAACAATTAGAATTTTGTTTTGCTTAAAAAAGTAAGAAGCATGATAATATTCAGCGCCAGCTTTGCGTTTCAAAAGTAAATTAAAAGTTTTTTGAGTTGCTTGCACAGAATTTCAATTTTTCTATTTATTTTTTTTAGTTCTCATTAATTTTGTTTTACATAAAAACAATATTTCAGTTAAAATTAAAAAAATGTATTTTTTTTGTATTATATTTATGTATATTAGCTAAAAAAATTTTAATCAATTTTTTAATTAATTTTTTTAATTAATTTTTTTATTTTTTTTATTTTTTTAATTTTTTTTTATTTTTTATTTTTTTAATTTTTTTTTATTTGTTTAATTTTTTTTTATTTTTTATTTTTTTTTTTTATTTTTTAATATTATTCTATTATTTCTTTTTCATAAAATAATAACTCTTATGTATATTTCTTCTCTTTTTTTGTCAATGCACTTTTGTCAGACTTAATACACTTTTGCTACTGGTATACCTTAAATGATATTAATTTTTCAAGTTTACTTAAAAAAAAAACTGGTTCATTTGATTATGCAGCAAAATATGTAATTTAAATTTAAAACACAAACAGAATTAGTGATACAAAAAAGTTTTAATCTAGCAGACGTTTTCTTTTCTAAGTAGCCAATGTGTTTAAATTAAATAAAAAAATATAAATTATATAACACTTTTGTTCAAGCTTATAATTATTTATTTTTTTATCGACATAAAATTTGTGTAGTTTTTTCACTTCTAGAGAAACTACATAAAGGTGATACGAAATACCGATACAAAAATAAATAGTTATAATCCGAACTTAAGTTTAAAAAAAACTAGACGTTACAAAAGAAATGTTAAAAACGAAAAATTCAAATTAAATAAGCCAACGAGATTAAAAATTTAAAAAATTCGTAATTCACCCAAACTTTAAAATGGTGCGTTTTAAAAAAAAAATATTTTCACAAGTTCATTAATATTTTATGACCAAAATTATAAAAAAAATACAATTTGTTCAGTTAATGTCACGACTGTACGTTTTTTTTTTTTTTTTTGTTCAATGACTTGTCTTGACCCTCATCAATACGTTGGTTTAATGTGATTTTTGCATCTCTATACGATTGAAATAGTGGAAAAGTCATTCAACGTCTACGTACAAAATTAAATTGCATATTTAAATAAACAAAAAACATAACATTCAAATGGCTGTATTGCATTTAAATTTAAACTTGAATTTTCAACTCAATTTGGGAGTATTTTTTTTTAATCTTTGCACACCATGCAAAATTAAAATAAATATCGCTGAAATACAGCTCGCAAAGAAACGAAAGGAATGCAAACGCTTCCTTTTATAGTTTTTCATAATAATACTCTGAAAAACTACACAACGAAACGTTTACATTTCACTGCACTATAATCCTACATTAACGCTTGAAGAAACCAGCCATTTAAATTATAAAAGAAAAATTGTCCTATTAATTACATTTCTAATAAAATCAATATGAATATTTTTTACACAAATAAATAAAATTATTGTATTAATTAGATATTTAATTAAAAATTTAGTCAATATGATAAAAAAAATTTTTAATTAAAGTTTTTTTTTACTTATAAATTTAATAAAAATTATTTTAATAGAAATATTTAATTGTTGCATAATATTTTAGTGTGTATGAGTTGCATAACTGAGATGTCCTTTTTTAATGATATAAAAGGACAAAATTTATTTGCATAAAAATTTATTTTGTCGTCAGCTTTGTGGCTTTACAAACACTATTTGCTGTTTCCCTTTCAATTTGCAAAATCATCAATCAAAAAAGAAAATGCAGCTCAAGTACGTATCTATCGATATGTAAACAATTTTTTCAATGAATATTTTTATGCATCTAAACTTTACAATTATCTTTTTTTGTTGTTAATCATACCCCCTGCGCTCTTTACTGTTGAACATTTGTAATTTATTTAAATCAATTTTAATTTCACTTTCATTTTCAACCAGAAAGCGATAAAAAACAGACAGACAGACAGACAGACAGACACAAGAGTAAACACATACACACACTCAATTTTTATTCATTTAAGCACACTTGAATTCACTTTAAAAAAATATTTATAGGATACATAACACTACCATCCGGTCACTTTAAATTTTATTTTACATCATCAGAAAAATATCAATTTTATTATAAATTTTTTTTTTTTTTTTTACAAAAAAATATCTTCGAATATATGAAATTAAATATATTTGAACTGACGCGTCCCCAGTCATAGTCAAGCATAAGATCAGTCGTAATAAATTAAAAAAAAATACCATTTTTACTTAGATTTAGCGTTTTGGCATGTAGTAGTCATTTGAATAGTGTAAAAGATGTTTGAAGTTGTTTTATTGAATTTTTTTTATGTTCCCCACTACATTTAGTCATGTGATTGCAGTTGTTGTTGTTGGTGTTGGTGTTTTTACGATTTTTGATAACGAAAGAAAGTGAAAATAATATTTTACTTTTTATTTTGGAAATAGAAATTAAGGCGCTGTTTTAACCTCATGAATATTTATGAAAACCACAAAGTATGCGAACCAACATAAGAAAAGAAAAATATATGGGCAACTTGAAAATTATCATGGCTCCCCCATTTGTCATTTAAAGGCAACTTGGTTGGGTCAGATTTCAAATCAAATATTTCGATTTTAGTCGAGAAGAAACAAAAAAAAAAAAAACTAATACAAATTAAAGTAAGCCAATTTTAAATGGCTTAACTTGTGTTTTCTTTTAGTTACATGAAATAGACCATAAACTTCCTCAAATACTCGAAATAATAGTTGTTGAGGGATTAACAGTGATTAGAGTCATAACTGTGCAGGCGGCTCTTTTTGTTTTCGGCTTCGATAAAAGCAACAAACACTTTAATCGGATTAAATTTAGACCCCCAAAATAAACTTTTTAACCTTTTCAAGTCTTTACATGATGTTTTTTTTTTATGCAAACAAAAAAAATTAAAAATAAATACAAAACAAACTATAAGCAAATCACCTTTAAACGGTTTAAAGAAGAGAAGAAAAAAAAAAAATAAAAACATAATAAAATCGCCTTAAGGTTTTTGAAACATTTAACACGCTTTACATGATGCCATGACCATCCAGTATTCACACACAGACACCACACATTATTATTTTATTAACCGGGGACAGAAATCACTTTCATAAATTAAACATCTTTAATTTAACCTGTTGAATTTAAACAACCAACTACACTTGAAGTGTGCGTTCACTGGGTTTGTCTTACTGCCAGCTGTTTTTTCGAAGGCGTTTCACTTTCGATTTCAGTGCTTAAAATAAAAATAAAAAAAAAAACAAAAAATAAAAAAAAAAACAAAAAATAAAACAACATCAAATACTCAACAAATAAATAAAAAGTAACAAAATTATTCACTCAAAGCTGTCATTGCCGGTTGTTGCTGTTATTTTGCATTCAAAATCTCTCTCAAGATTTTTGTTTTTCGCATTTATTAAGCTTTAATAAAAGTTTTATTTGAATATTTACTTGAAGAAAATTTTAAAACGTTTAAACAGCAACAGCTTTGAAGCAAATATATATAATGAACTTTATACTTTTTTTATATTTTATCTAATTTATTAAAATCTCAGTTTATCTTTCTACTACAGCAATGACCTCGATTTTGATAAGATAAATAACTTTTATTGTGCAAATAAGAGAAACAACAGAGGTATAAAAAAAGTAATAAAGAAATAACAAGAGGTCATTAACAGCAACAAAAAAAAAAATAAAAATAAAAATGTGAAGTAAAAAGAGAGGTAAAAAATTAATTTCGTTCTTTTATAAAAAAAAAAAAAAAAAAAAAAAAAAAAAAAAAAAAAAAAAAAAAAAAAAAAAAAAAAAAAAAAAAAATAAAAATAAAAAAAATTATAATAATAATAAGACTCGATTTAATGAAATTCTATTTTACGAACAAAACAAGTAAAATATCTATTAAAACTAAATTAAAATTTTTATTTTTTTTTTTTTTACTTATTTTTTTATTTGTTTTTACTTATTTTTTTTTTTTACTAAAAACAAATTGTTTTCTTAAATTTCTAAAATTTTAAAATTGCTTGAACTACAATTGAAATTCCACAGTATGGAAAATATTCAAAAAAAATTTAACTGAAAGTACATACATTATGAAAAGAAGATTGAGAAAATTCAGTTATTCAATATGATCATAAGTCTACATTCCCAGTCACGTTAAAAATTGCATTAGTAATTTTATGAACAACAACAAAATTGTTTCTAGACGTGCAAATATTTTAACTTAAACAACTTTAGTAAATAATATGACCTTAATAAATTTTAAATTAACAAATATTTTTTTTGCAGCTTGAAAAAATATTTATTATAATAATATAAAATTTCTATGCAAAAAAAAAAAATGTCTAAATACAAAACGTTATTATTTGAGCTGTTATATTTTGAAGTGTTATAAGTGCTGTTATTTTAGAAGGTATGGGCACCATCTTACTAAAATTTTTAATATCTGACATTAGAACTAACAAATATCACATTACCGACTTGATTAAATTTTGTTGTTTCAATAATGTTAACATCCGATTGTGAACCAATACTCAACCTAAAGAGTCTAAAATTACCCAAACTAAAATTAAATTTAAATAATTCCAAACCTACTTGAACATTTTTATAGCAAGTAAACGGTCTATATTTAAATCACTTGTTCTGTAACAGTTAATTAAATTTATTTTATATTTTTTAAAATAATTTTTAATTAATGCAAAGACTGCCTTGATCTATGTATGTTAAAAACATCACACACACACACACACACACACACACACACACACACACACACACATGCAATTTACTCTATTTCAACAAACTGTTTTTAGAAAATAAAATAAAATACTTGACACCCATTTAAAGTAAAAAAAATGAGCTCATAAGTAGTTATGGTGAATGTTGTTCGTAACAAAACCTTAAAAAATGTTTTAATTTGTTGTAGAGAAAAATTTAACTAAACATTTTTTTAATGCTTTAAATATGTTTGTTCTAAATTTTTATAATTCTAATTGAAATAATAAACAAATATTTTTGTAATTACTGATTTTGGTTGGTTTAGGTGGCGCACTGTCAGCCATCAATTAGAATGAGACTGGTAGCTTCTGTATCAATCTTCTTGTATGTGAGGATATTCTTTAAAATCGTTAGTGACAATATAAAATTTTTTAATTTTGCTGCCACTTTAGTTTAAGATTTTTACAGAAAACCATATTAAATAAATAAATTAATTACAACGTTTAATAGTACCCATTTAGTAACATATTTTACATTTTATTTTGTAGAGTATGTAGTTGTTTTATTCACTTGCATTCCAAAATTACAAAAAAAAAATATTTAATTTTTTACTGTAATTGAATTTAATTTTCTGTTAATTTTTCTCAATTGTGTTGCTCGTAATACTTTAACAAGAAAAAAAAAAACAAAAACAAACTAGTTGTTCTTTTAAATTATTCCGCATTCTTATTGAATTAAGAAAAAAAAAAACGTTATAATTGTTTGCTAAAGTATAAAACGGAATTTTTTTTTAAACTCTATAATTTATTTTTATTATGAGCAGGAGTATTAAAAGCAATAACAATGTAGTGAATATTGTGCTGGTAATTTCTCACGATATGTCTTTTGCTACGGTCACATTATGGAAATATTTGTCAAAAAAAGCGTAACCACTACTTTTTGGCAAATATTTTTATAGTATAACACGAATTGCATTAAATAAAATTAATTCAAATAATATAACAAGGCGAATATTTCTTCAAAATAAGCAATTGTGTATGTCGATCATATAGTGGTTAGACTAATTTCGGCAAATATTTGTTTAATGTGACCGTCGCTTTAGTTGTGGCCACTTTAAGAGTTTTCAAGCAAATATTTTATTAAAATTATTTGTGATTTGTTTATTAATTGTTTAAGTTATTCCATAAACAATAATCTTTTGGTGGGAATTTGACTTAAATTTTTTCATAAAGTTTACTTGAAAGTATACATTAATTTTTTTGAATAAAAGAGCAAATGCTTAAAAAAAGTTAAGAACTAAAAAAAGTTAATAAAATAATTTACTTTCCCTTCTGAAATATTAAAAAATTGGAGCTGTAGCCTTTTTACCTTGAACTCAAAGGCATTATTTTGAATATTTATTAAGAATTTAAAAATTTTTTTTTAAGAAAATTTCTTATTGTTATAATATTTAAAAATATTTAATTTTTTTTTTTCTTAATTTCTTTGCAGGTACGTGCATAATTTTAACTTGCAAATATCAATTGATTTGGGTTTGATTTTTAGTCTCCCTCTCTCTCCCTCTCTCATATTCTTGAAAAAAACTTACTTTTTTTTGCTTAAAATGTCAAACTCAGTAAATTTGTGTGGCATTAAAGAACAACTTGAACAAAACTTTTCAACTAAAAGCAATTTTATATGATTTTTGTTGTTGTTAATTTTGCCTTTATTTTATAAGGTTACTGTTTTGAAAAATGAAACAAACAAATGAATTGCACTTGTAGCATTAGAATTAATGACTATTAAGAGTTATTTATTATTAAATGCTTTAAAGATCTTTAAAGATCAGTTTGAAATTCTTTTGTATTGAATTTCAATGTAGTCATTATTTATAAACGTTACAGACAGACAGACAATCAACCATAAAGCCTGCCTGGTCTGGCTGCATTATAAAGTGTAAAATGTAGATGATAAAAAGCATTCATTGTTGTTGGCTTTTAGCTATTGGCTGTAGTCTGTCCAAATTGTTAAACAATTTTTAACGATAAACGTTTAAAGATCTAAAAGATTTCATTAATTCCATTGAACTTGTGCTCAAAGAAGACAAAATTGTACAGCTAATTTTAGCTAACACTAGAGAATTATGCAGTTAATTAAAGTCAAATGCTGTTTAGAATGCATCAAATTAACAAAATGTTGTTCAAAAGCTTTTATAATTTTCATTACCAAGAGATGATTTTAAAATTGAAATGCAAATATTTTGTTATGTATTAAAAAAGATTAAAATTTCACATAAAAATCAAATTTTTTCTTTGTCATAGACTAGGCATCACAATCAAAACACCCTGTAGCTCTTTCCTTTAGGAAAAAAAAAATAGAAGCTCCCAAGACTTGTATTGTGTTTGCACTTTTTGTTTAATTCCTTGTTAAACATAAAAAACAAAAATCATTTTAAATAAATTTAACTTTTTTTTTATTAAAACAATTAATCACACACTATTAAGCAATTAAATGAGATTTCTTCAAAGTATGTAACCAACATTTTTTATAAATTGTTCATGATTAATTTGTTATGGCCATAAACATGATTAAACATGACCAAGTGTAGTATTCTCAATCAAGTTGTCTAGTTTATATTGACCTTATTTTTAAGCCTGCTTGTTATGAATACTTATAAGTCGCATAAAATGTTCAAGTCTATTAGAATAATAAAACCAACAAAATAATGTTCTATTAAGCATTTAAATAATTTTCTTTGGCTTTAGAAATTATTTTGAAAAAAGGAACACAATGTTTCAAAATCAAACACACACTTATGCGCACACACACATGTACAAAAGTACTTACAAACAATTTACTATTGATGTCAAATAAGACTTTATCTCAATTTCTTTTGAAATGGAAAATCATTTCATTTTTGTTCTACTCATTATTATTAAGTTTTCAATTTTGTATGCTTCGTATCGGTGTCTCATAAAAATTTTCTTTCCCACTCTTAAATTGGGGTCAGGCATGCATGTATGAAAATTATGGGTTTTAGTTGTCTAAAGAACAATTTTTTATGCAGTTTTTTTTCGGATGAAAGTCTTGGAAAATTTTCAAAGAACTTTTAATGAAAAACTGTGTACATAATAGGTTATTTACTTACTTTGTAATAGGATTGTGTGTTATTTAATAAAAAAAAAAAAACAAATTAAATAAAAAAGAAAAGAAAAAAATAAGAAAGGAAACAATACATATTGAGCATTCATTAATCATGGAATTCTTGATAATGAATGATTAAATTTACTGATTTCTCGCTTTGAGTACAGTTTTAATGGAATTATTACAAGAAGTGAAGTGAAAATGGGTTAATGCTTTGCTGTCACTAATGGCATTTGATAGTAATTGCAGAGATTAAAATCTAACCGGAACTAATTGATTCTAAAGACCTAAATATTCTTAAAAGCATACAAGCAAGACAAAGAAAAGGAAAAAAAATTTTTTTTTTTTTCAGTTTGAAAATTTTAATTTTAAACATATTTTCTTAAAAAAAAATTTTTTTAATAAATTAAAAGAAAAATTAATAATTTAAATTTATTTTTAATTTTTAAAAAATTTTTTAATTTAAAAAAATGTTTTTTAAATTAAAATTTAATGATTTAATTTACTTATTGCTTAATTTTTTTTTTTTTTTAATTCCAAATTTTAATTTGTAAAATCGTTCGACACAACAAACATCATTTATTTAAACAGGCAACCACTGATTCACTCATTTCATTTTAAACAATGAAGAAAATACAACAAAAAGTTTGCAAAGATTTTTGTAGGAATTAGAATTTTTTTTAAAAACTTTTTTGGCTTTTAGTTTCTTTTGAAAAAAATTACTCCAAAGCAATAATTGAGTTTTTCTCACCTCATCATTTCCTAACAAAACGTAAATTTCTTTGATATTTTCTTATCCCGGTTACAAATCTTAAAGTGTGTTTGGCCAACACTTTAACACAAAAAAAAAAAAAAAAACTTTATAAAAAAATGTACTCGTGTGACGCAATGTGTCAATTGAAACTTGAACATTTTTATTTGTGTTCTCTTCATTCTCATTCTTCTTTATTGGCAAATTACTGCAAAGTGTTTGGGTCAGTAGTTGCAAGCTATAAATTAAAACTAGTTTTAACTTAACACAGTTTAAAGTCGTCTAAAGTTTTTATTATCTGCTTTTCTATGAAGTTTCTATTTCTAATTTTTTCTTCTTTTTTTTCAACTAAGCAAACATGCACTCGTACGAGTGAGTGCTTAATTTGAATGTGGCCTTCAAAGTGTGAAGTGTGTGTGCAAATATGTGCATTTTTTGTTTCATTTTCAGACTTTGAATTTTAATATTAAAAAAGACTAAAAAAATAAACGTATGCAACAAGCTTAAGCCATTAGCAGAATATTTTTGAAATTCTAAACACGTTAAGTTTTAAAGAAGAAATATAAGGCTTAAAAAGTATAAAAAAACAAAGTGGGAGTAGAGTAGCATATACCTGCATAACAATTCAACAATTTGGCAATTACACGCTTCAAACAAATTCTATAAATTAATTTAAAAAAAAATTATGAAGCTGTGGATGACATTAATATTAATTATATGAGAAACAATAAAAAGGCCTTTAGGGACAGACATTATAGCTTATAAAACTATAAGCTGTTAAGCTTTTAATCTAGATATCTTGAGATTAGAAAAACGACCTGACTTGTTGCTACTATTTTAAAAAAAAAAAATAGGATATGCATGTCTGTATATCTGTAAAAGATAAAGTTTTAAATACGAAAGCATCACTTTAAAAGAGATGTTATTTCTTTTCTTTTTCTATTGCACTTGAGTTGTGCAACTTAAGAGCAACTACAAACTGTTTCAAAATTATTTTACAGCAATAATTTCGAATTTTTTAGTTTTTAAAAAATTATTTAAAAAATAAAAAGACAAAAATCCAATTAAATTATCAATTGAATCATGTGCAGCATTAAAAATATACTGGGCTGGCTACTGTTATTTTTAAAATGAATTAAAAAAAAATCATAGGCCAAATTTCCATATTTTTAAAATTTTAAAAAAATTAGTAAGCGGTAATTTTAATTAAATATCTTACTGAAATTACCACTAATTAATTTTTTTTTAATGGACTTATACCACTTTTAAAAATAACAGTTTATATTTATATTGAAATTTAAAAAAAAAAAGTAAAAAATTCTGATTAATTGCTTTGATTTGATTTTGAAAGCCCTGATTTGGGCTCAGCTTTCCGTTTTGCTGTAACACAAATGTGTCCAGCAAAATATTATTTTTGCTTTTAATATTTAAACTAAATTTTATTAAAAAATTTATAAAACTAAATATGTATAAATTTATATGTGATATAGAATTTATCTTTAACGTGGCTACATGTGTGCTTGTGTGCGAGTATAGAAAAACTATAAATTATCAATTATTTAGCATTTTTTTGTAGTTATTCTTTTTTTTTAGTTTGTGGATTTCAATAAAAATAATCATTTATTAAGAGAACAACTAACGGTGGTTTCTTTTTATTACCATAAACAACAATTCTAGCCAAACTTGCAAAGAAAACTAAAAAGCTAAACAAACTCAAAACAAAACCTTTAGGCCAAACACGATTTTATCCCCATAACAATCTCAACAGAATTTGAAAATCGACAGGAGACAATGTTTCATGTAACATAAAAATACCTACTACTTGCAATCAAATAGAAGGAAAATCTGAACAAAATGTTTGTTTGTTTTTGTCTGTGTTCATTTTTAGTTCAAGCTCTAACTTAATAGATAATGGTAAATTTATACAACACTACATACCTAAATGCAGTATTAGACTTTAGCGAATACAAAGAAACAAACAAACAAACAAGATACATACTTTGAACACTCATTCACCCAAGACTTCTTGACTAGAGCAACTGCTAACTAGTTAGCTTGCAACAACAACCAACAAGGCAATGAATGAACAAAAACACGATTACTTGTATACAAGTATGATTATTTATATTTATTTATTTGTGTGTTGTGTACTTGCAGTTTCCTGCACTGCACTCATATTGGAATTGTAACTTTAAACAGAAATTAATCGCTAAATAAACGAAATAAAAATGCAGTGTTAATTTATGCAACGAATCAAGTGTTAATGTCACGTAGTTTTGTTTCTTTTTTTTTAAGCTGCTGTTATTGTTGCTTTTTCTA
This sequence comes from Thelaira solivaga, assembly GCA_947397855.1. Lineage (NCBI taxonomy): Eukaryota > Metazoa > Arthropoda > Insecta > Diptera > Tachinidae > Thelaira > Thelaira solivaga. The sequence continues at coordinate 1,027,986 of OX377612.1, read as the reverse complement.
CACATATTTAGCACTTCTATTTTTGCTTAGCTTTAAATATTTTTTTTTAAACACAAGCTTAACAAAAATACAGTTACTTTAATTGCAGCAAATAAAAGTTGTATTGAAAGATTTAACGATTGATATCAGATGGTGGTGAAATGTTTGCTGTGGAGGGGAAGCAATGCCTATTGGTGAAGTTATCCTTGAAGCTAAGGCTAGTTGAAAAAAAATTCTAGAATGAAAAAGCGCTATATTTACCACTTAAACAATTTCACTGACAACTAACGCATTTTGAAATTTTTTTCAAATAATTTATGACACCAGAAGTTCTTGAAAAAAAACATTTTCCAACAACAGACTTAGAGTATATTCTTGAATACTATTGCACAAAAAACTCCAAATTAAATTAAAAGGGAAGAAAAAATTTTATAATTTTTTCAGTAAAGGAAAAAATAAAATAAAAATTAAATATGTTTCAGCGTAACCCGTTACGTTACCGTTACATTACCAACAGATATTTGTTAATTCTAATTCAAATTCACATTCTTGTTTCATTAAATTGTTATTAAACAAATTTCCTATAGGAAATTTCCTGTTGTTTAGAAGTGCTTATTGCACAACAATATTTTTAATGAATTTGGCTGTAAGTTGTTGTCTTGCCCTTTACTTTTTTTTTTAATATTTTTAAATATCTTTTCAGTATTTATGTCATATTTATCAAATACGTCTTACGTCACTTAAAATTGTTACTGATCTATTATACGCTTGAATACTTTTAAAATTGTATTTCAGTTCCCTAACTGTTATTTATGTTATTTTTATTTTTTTATTCCACTTTTTTTTTAAGGAAATAAATAAATTTATTATTTCATTATGAATACAGTTATTGCTACCACAAAAACATCTCATATTACGTTTAGTATTACTTCAAGGTATGAATGTGAAAAAAAAATTATTATGAAAATAAAACTGTCTGTCTGTCAGTGAATTTATATAAATAACATGTGATAATAAATAATGCAAGTTAATAAAAAATATATAAAAGGAAGTTTTAAAAATTTAAATTTGTGTCACTACAAGATAATTCCATTTTACACAATCGTTATGGGTTTTTTTAATTATTTAAATACAAGTAATTTTATTTATAAAGAGTAAAATAGTATCGACAGGTCTTCAGAGAACTAAAATGGGAAGAGATCTGAGAATATAAACTAGCTCTCTCTGTTACTCTAGACACTTTATTTTTCTTTTCTTTTTAAGATTAATAGAAAACAAGACCCTTAACATCTAGACCAAATACAATACAAAGAATTTTTGTTTATACACAAGTCTAGCTGTGATTTATATTTAGTCAGCTGAATTTTGTGAGCAGAGTAATAACTTCCTGAAGGCGTAAACTCATTTTCTATTATTCTCGTTTTTTTTTTAATTTTATTTTCAGATGAAAGTTCAACTCAATAATTCTTATCATTCCTAAGGCAATTTAAGTACAATTTTATTATTTCTTCTTTTAACTAAAGTCAGTAAAAGAGTTTCCCAGCCATAACCCCGGCTCTTCAACAAATTCTACACAACTTGACATCTGCTTAAAATAAAACGTTTTACTTAACAAAAGTTACCCGTTTCTTTATTTTTATTGTTGGAGGAATAAAACTAATCTTAAAATATTTATTTTAAGAACTGTGGAGAACATTACGAAATTAAATCGCATTTATTAGAAATCTAATGATAATAAAAACCATAAAATATTTAGAAAAAAAATATCACCACTACAATAGCAACAAACCAAAAAAAAAAAAAAAACGCAAATGCATGACAAAACAAGCCAAGCCTCCAAAATAGCTTTTAAATGCAACAGCTCAGCCACAAACTACTATTACTGGAACTGCTATTCACTCACTTACTAACTAAGCAAAATTGTTTGCATGTTAAACATGAAATTTAGTTTTCCACAAAACAACAAACAAGCCTGGACAACTTTTTCTTTAGCTAACAAACGACACAATCAACGCAAGAGAAAAAATTAAAAAAAAACACTTTATTGATAGACGATAAAGTTTCGTTACAGAAACTGAAGCTTAGGATTTGAACATCTTTAATGCCCTTTAAAAAAATAAGTGGAAGTTGAGGGAGCAAAAACAATCAACCGTGAATTTGGTTGGAAATGGAGAAAAATTTATGTTTGCAGGCAAAACTAGTTAAACCACATGCCTGAAGAAAATTTTATTCATATAAGCTAAAAACACTACTAACGTGGTTTTTTTTCCTTTGCTAAATATGTTTGTAGGAATTGTGTTAATAACGGTGGCTAACACTTTTCTTTTTATCTGCTTACTTCACAACGTTCGTAAATTTGTAGGTATCTAAGCGACATTAGGGTGCCATTTACTTGCAAGCTGAAATTAAAATTTAAAAAAATCCTTAAGCAAACTCATATATAAAGAAAAACGAGACATACCCAAGAAAAAAAGATGCTAAAATGTCACATTTTTGTTAAAACAGATGTCTTTAAGAAAGTTGAAATTTTTAAAAAGGTTTATTTGAAATTTAAGCTATTTTTCAAAATGATGACTTGAAGTAAAAATAGAAATTATGAAAAAATTTTCTTAAAAATTTTACACAATATCTACTTTTCTGTAAATACAAGCCTTATGATTTTAATGGAATAACTTTAATTTTTTTTTTTAAATAAATTAAATTAAAACCAACTGTATTAACTATTATTTCATTTTCAAAATTTACCCTAACAAAAATTTTTATAAAAAAATACTTTTTAAAAAAAAAAAACCGCTCTTCATCGTGTTTGTAATTTTATAGTGTTGTTCAGAAAAAAAGCATGTTAACATTTATTTATGATGAAAATATTGGCTTTAAACGATGCAATTATTTGCGACTTGTTGCCAACTACAAATACTTTACGTTTAAAAAAATTTTGTTTTTTTTTTTCTTTTTTGAATTTTTCTTACTGGTTTTTCAATCAATATTAAGTTTAAGCTCATCTTTGCCCACTTTAAGTGATTTATGTTTTGAAATACAGCTTTTTTGCTCACAACAATTTTAAGTTACACATGTAGTGCAAGATGATTTTTAAAAAATTTTTGCTGATGAAGCTCATCATGTGTGAGTGAGTGAATGACGGACTGACTGACTGACTAGTCTGGCTGACTCTCTAATGTTGAGTGACAAAGATTGTTTATAAGCATCTTAATCGATAATGACTTCATGTGGCAGCAAACACTCTTGATATTGGCTATTTTGTTAACATGCAATTGCTTTTTTTTTTTTAAGAGTAAAAGTTTGAAAAATTTAAAAGTTTTTATAGGAATTTTTTAAAAAGAAAATGAAAGCATTTCCAAATTGAAAAATATTAGGGAAACTGATATCTATTAAAAATTTTTTTAACTAAATAAAGTAATAATTTAAGGGAAAAATACGACAAATAAATTCATTTAGTTGCACAAAATATAATTATATACAATAAATATTTATTGTGCTGCAGTCTATTTTTTCCAAATAATAATTTTCAATAATTCGCTTCATCAGGAAAATTACAAATATTAATATTTTATAAATAACAGCCTGAAGCTCAATATATATTAATTATATTTACAAATAAAGGTCTAAATAAATAATTATATATTCTATTCCTTCCCCCTTATTTACAAAAACATTAAGAAATAAATCAACCCTAACACAAGATCTTTAAAAACCACTATTTAGTGCACTAAGCTATAAATATAAAATATCTAAAATTTCTGAATTAATGCAAAACTTTTTTATCTAAAATATTTCATTTTGCTTCTCTTTAAAAGATTTTTATCTGCAAACCATTTTATCTTTAACTAAATTGGCCACAATTTATCAGTATTGTTGATCTAAACGACAAACAGTCAGACATAAACACACCTCAATTGTGTTTTAATAACCATTTAATGAATATAATTGATAATTATTATTTCGTTTTTTACTTTATTTATTTTTACTTGAAATGGGAGTATTAAAACGTTTAAAGCTGTAACATTAAAGGGTAAACAAATTTCAGGTAAGAAATTAAATTGGCTCAATTTTTCTTTGACAAATTAAGTTATTTTTAATCAGTACAATATGCTACAAAAATTTTAAAAGTACTTTTTCAAAATTTCTCCAGTTTGTAATAAATAAAAATTTAAACAGAAAAATTTTTCATTTGGCAGTAAATTTACTTTACTAGCTGATATATTTATTCACCCGTTATGCATTCACTAGTAAAGCTTACATGAATGGTATTTTAAGAATTTAAAGCCTGCGAGTTGGCTTAAATTAAGAATGGTTGGTTTTCTTATAAAATAAAATGTAAATTATTACAATTATTTAAACATAACATTTTTTATATTCATTTATGCAAATTTATAATTGTGCTATTACAAGACACCTAATAAATGTCACCAGATATTAATTGCTTTGTTAAAAATGCGATTCATTTATTCTTTTTCAATTTACGGTGACAGTACTTAATGCTGTTCACCATACAAAACGGGAGTACATTTGCTAGCCATATACAACGAAATTTAAATTAAAAACAAAACTGCATCAAAATCATTTTAAACAAAGCAACAATTTCATATTTTAGAATGATATTGTTTAAACGGATGTTTTTTTTTTTTATTAGCACAAGATGATAATAAGAATAAAATTAATTAAGAAAACATTAAAATTAAATATGGGGTCATAAAACTGGTTTAAAAATATATTGTTTTTATATGAATTGTTTAATTAAAGAAAATATTTTTTAATTAGTTTTAATTAATGTTTTAAATGTATATTTTTGCAAAATATTTTTTTCTCACTTAATTAATATTTCAGATATTAGAAATTTTCAAAAAAAAATTTCAATGAAAAAACTTGAAAAGAAATTATTAGAAAATACGCTGTAGAACTTATGAAAATATCAGGTTCCTAATTGGAAATATATTAATTCTGCTTTATTACGGTTGTCGAAGTCGTTATTAAAACGAAGAAATGCGGCAACGCTAACCATATGTTTTGTATTGATGCTCTCGAATTTCGATTACAATTTCGACAACCGTTATAAGGCCTATCATGTGGCTGGTAAAAACAACAAAGCAGACAGACAGACAAAGTTAAAAAATTTTGGTTTTCAATAAATACATAAGTATGTGTGTATGTACTTATTTTACTGGTTTTTAAATCACCTATAAAGAGCCTACCACAATTTTTTTATATGCACAAAGTCTCCTCCCCGCTCCTAATAAAACTATTTCATTTTAGGCTTTTCTCAGAAAAAATAATTAATTTCTTATTTTACATGAATTAAAATATTAGATTGATGAATTATTAATTAAATACCACTCTTACTCACCCAAATCACCCATCTTCATTCGTCTTACGCTTAGTATGCGGTAATATAAACAAAAGCCAATCGTAATTTACACATTTACTTTACGCACTTCTTTCTATTTCACAGCCCACTAATTTGATTTTTATACTTTTTTACCCCTCCTTTTCTATTTAAAAAAAACTTCTATACATACAAATTCCCTACACCCCGCTAAATCGCAGTTACTCCACAAACACAAGATACATTTTTTTACAACGAATGGCCAAACTAAAGCAACAGACCGACCGGCACAAAATTTAGCAAAATGTATAGACATTTTTCATAGCAAATAATTTAATTTCTTAATGATATTTTTATAAAAAATTATAACACAACAACTAATTAACATTTTTATGTAAAAATATTTTGATTTTATTAATTATTTTTGACAAATTTTATAAAATTAATGACCACTAAACGCTAAACAACTGAATGCGTGCGAATTTTTTACAAACTAAAAGAAAAATGCAAATTATGGTGTGATCGGGTCTCTGTTGTTTTTGTTGTTAAAATGTGTGTATTCACAGTAAAAGAAATTGCCGAAAATTTTTTACTACTCGTTATGATTGATTGGGAGGGAGAGGGAGAGGGAGTATAGAGAATAACGAAAGAAAATGTGAGGCGACTAAATTATGTGTTTTGTGCGTTTGTTTATTTTATTAGAAAGTTCAATTGTGAGTATGTTTGTTGATAATTTAGTATTTTGTTTTTGTTTGACTTGTATAAAAAATTAAATTCAAAATTACTTGAAACAAAGTGTTTTTTTATAAAGAAAAAGGCGATAATAAAAAAAATAATCAAACCTTAAACTTGAACTTTTTGGGGTCATAAAACTGGTTCAAAAATCAGTTATTTAATAATCGAAAATATATGCAATAATTAATTTTTTATTGCGATTTTAACGATAGTTTAAATGATATATTATAAATTGTTTCATAAACTATTTTTACGGCAAGTAAACATTTTTAAACAAAAAACTAATTGTAAGAAATTGTGTGTTTTTTATAGAAGATATGTAGCAGGTTTCTAAATAAAAATAAATTAATTATTTTGCTATTGTAGAAACTGGAATTTAATTAAATTCAACTTTTTTTTAAATTTTAGTATAAACGAAATATGAAGTACAGGACTGTTTCAAATAACTCTTTTCTTATTTTTAAACAAAATAAAATTTTAGTTCTTTTTAATTATTTTGTTTATCATTGAGGTTAATCACAGTAACTTTAAGCTACAAGGTAAGGAATTATAATAAAGCCTACGCCTTAAAAACCACAACAACAATGTCTATGGAAAGAAATAAATTAATCAAACAAAAAGCATCTTCGCCACCACTACCATCAAGCACTTGTTGCAATTGTTATTTCAACAGCAACAATAAAAGCAGTACAACATACTAAATTAAAACCATTTGATTTCTATAAATGAAATAACCAACAACAGTTACAAATCGAAAGTTAACACAAAAATTCATTTGAAATCATGTTTTAAACCTTCAGATTTAGTACTTGTGCTGTATCAATTGAAACGTCGTAAGTACATACGAGTACTTGTTTGTGTTTTGGTTTATGGTTATAGAAACAGAAACAAACAACGGAAGCTAAATGTTTTGGTTTTTTATTTTCAAATTTGCGAAATTAATTGTAAACATGGTATATTTGAAGACAAAACAATGGTTTAAGACCAGCAGCAAAAGCAACATTGTTATTAACCAACCTTAAGGTGTTGGTTGGCAAGCTTATCAAGCCACCATCAAACAACCAAATTTAAAAAACAATCAAGTTAAATACGGCAGTGGAGAATCTTATATACCCTTGACTACAGTAGCTTTTAAATATAAAAAAAAAATTAAAAAAAGCTTTCCAATGAATAAGCATACTTTATAGGGTGTCAGATGTTTGATGCAGAAATTATAAATGAAATCAAAAACTTGCTTACAGTGTAGGGTAGGAAATAAACAGGTTGGTATTGTTTTATATAGAGCAGTAACAAACGGTTAAATCAATCAATTGTACTTTAGCTAAATTCAAGTTAAATTTTTTTATAAAATTTTATAACATACTTACGATTATGATGATTAGAGGCATTAAACTTTGTGGGTTGATGTGATTAAATAACCTTAACCTTAGAATGCTTAAAAGAATTAACGATCGGTTATTGTTCCAAACCAAAAATATAAAAAAATGTCTAGTAGCAAACTAAAGGAATTTAGAAATTAACAAAATAATGCTGTAGTATTTTTTTTTAATCCATATAAAAAAATAATCTTACTGACTGACTTATCATCATACCCCAGTACTGAAGTATACGGAAATTTAAAAAAAAATTTTTTAAATGGTCAAAGTAATTTCTGAGTATTAGGGCGGTAGATTACAAATCTAGACGATCTACACTTTAAAATGATATGTGTCTCATTCCGTAATCTTTGTGAGAAGTCAACTTATAAATGTTACAAAAGATATTTACAAATACTAAAAAACGTAACGGCTTACGTGGAAACATATTTAACTCGGCAGATTTATCTTCACTCACTTAAATTATATTAGCGATATTATGATAACTTCGCTGGCGAAGTAGCGAGTTAAGGGCTAGTTCCTAATAAAGGGAATTATGTATGGATTTTCAACCAACAAACAGCCAATAAACAACAAAATATTGAAAATAAAATTAAAGTTTTTATAAAATAGTTTTAGAGCCAAAGTAAATTAGAAGAGGGACAACTAAATACCAGCAGAATAAAAAAAAGAAAATTATTATTAATTAAAAATCTTTTTTTTGATGTCAGTTTTTTAGTCGTTGCAATTTTTTGTTTGTTTCATATTTCTTGCAAACTGAACTGAACGGACTAACTTTATGTTTTCCCAATTGCTATTAAGTAAGAGGAAAATTCATTAATTTTAAGAGCTTTATTGTGCGAGCTTTATTGTACACATGCTGTCGATTTTTAGTGAAAGTAACATTTTCGTATGAACAAATTTTTCTTTCTTTTGGTCAAAATATAAAAATAAGAAATAAAATATGTGTGTATGGCTGTATGTGTTTTACAGGCAGTTGAGTTGTTTAAAAAAAAAAAAAAAACTAATGACGGCAGTAAAGTTGCAACATTAACAGATGCCACCATAAATAATAAAAATATGCATGTGTGCAATTAACCAAACATCACACGAGTGCAATGATGTGGACGCATGTTAAATATTTTCACATTATTCAGATGACAATCAAAATCATTTAAATGATTAGTTAACAAATTATAAATTTTTTTTTATCTTTCTTTGAGTTTCAGTTTAAAAACATCATTTTTTTGCGGTTTATTTTTTTTTAAACATTTTTTCCAAGTTTTGTTATAGATCTTACAACAACAAAAAAGTATTTGTTTGTAAAAATGATTTTGCTTTATTAGCATTTTTTGTTGTTTTCATTAATCATCATACAACATGCAATGTTTGTTTTGTGTAAGAAACTTGAAGCGCAAGGGTTACCAATTTTCTTCTGAGAAACATAATGTTGAAATAAATTATTGATTTAACCAAGCACAACTGATAAACATTTTGATATTAAAAGAAAATTTGTTACAATTCGAAAAAAGAAATCAAACATGCAAAGAGTTGTGCTTCATTTCACTTAGTAGACTCTGAATTACTGAAATCTCAAAAGCATCCTTTAAATTTTCTATAGACAATACATTCTAAAAAGTAAACAACTTGAAATTCTCTTACTTAAACTAGAATTTACACAGAAAAAAACTATTCAAAAATAAAACCGTTTGATTAAAAAAAAATTGTATATGAAAAACAATTTATATTGAAGTAACGCAAATTTAAAAAATAAATATTCAAATGAAAAATATTTTTCTCTGTGTATTAAAATGCTTTACTTTTTTATCTATTGGAAAATTTTAATCAATTTTTTCTAACAAAAAAGTTTGCAACTGCAAGGGGTTAATTGCCTTAAAGCACGCTTAGTAAATCCAAAAGGCAATAAAAGTAACTGGAACAATTGCTAATGTTGTATGCAACACTATCAAATAAACACAATCTTTAAAGGCAAAAAATATAAATTTAGCAACGACAACAAGCCAACAAAACAACACCTTTCAAAAATTAGTTAAAATTAGCATGTGTTTCTAATATAAAGTTAACAGTTGCAGCAACAAAATACATGCATATGCATGTACTTGTAAACAATTATATTTATAAATAAAATAATTTAGTATATTTTTCAACAAGAATTACAAAACTCAATTTTGTGCCGAAAAAAAAAGAAACATTTCATTAATTAATTAACTTTTTCCGAATTATTTTAGACTCTACAGTCGTGTCCTATAAGCAGCTGTACAAATGAACCTGATACTTTGAGTGCCAACAACGATTCACTACAGACCACACCGGATAGTACACTACAGAAATCAACAAGTCTGCAGCAGCAGACGCAACCAATAAGCCACATAACCAATCTTCATACCACAAACAGTAATATTATTAATAATAATCATAATATCAGCAGCAGCACCAGTACCAGCAGCAACAACGTTTCACATCATCACACTCACAATACCAGTACGAACAGTGCTACCAGTGATACTTCATCTACATCCTTTCACCAGCGTTTCGACTTTAGTCAATTAAAAGCTCGTTTACCGGAACTTAATTGTCTACACAGTTTACAACGCTACTGGCAACAGCATAATAGCGGTGGCGCCAACGATCCTAACGATCCACAATCATTACAAAAAGATGATAGTAGCAGTGGCGGTGGTGGTGTTGGTGGCATTTCAAATTCCTTTTATGCCAATAATATATTAGGCTACACATTTGGTTATCAATTTGGTAGCAAAAATACCAACAACACTAAAAGCGAACAGATACGGGAAACTCCATTACAAAAGTTCTACAGACATCAACAGCAAAAGAAAATGCCAGCGTTTAGAAGCAGACGCGGTTGGTGTGGGTGTCTTCAGGTGAGTCTAAATTCAATTAGAAACCTAGACAAGCATTTAACGAAGCAATTCTTAAGAGACAATCTTAAATGTTTATAATAAAATTAAAACAAAAAAAAAGTATTTAAGGAGACGATTCTGCTACGCTGTTAATTATTTATGTCTGTTTTCTTGTTAAAAAAAATTTTTTTATTTAATATTAAGAAGATAAAAAATTGAAGAATATTAAAAAATATAAAAGTAATTTATTATTTTATTTCATGTATTTATGTACTTGCAATATTACAGTCCATAGCTTTCACTTTTTTTTTTTTTTTAATTAATCAAAAGGTGCCAAGCGCAATAATTTTTTATAGTGTAACAAATGTTTTTTAGTAAATTTAAATCCAAACGAGAATAATTAATTGAAACGATTATTTCAATTTAATTTAATTATTCAAATGGTCATAACTTAACTTGGTCTGGCAATACCAACGAAAGCATTTTGCTGATGAGCTAGTTGAGTTCAGTGATTTCAGAAATAGATATGTATGGCATTTTACGGTTTCCACGGGTATTTTGAAATTTCAAAGATTTTTTAAAAATAATCCAAAGTAATTTTTGAGTACTTGGGCGGTAGGTCCAGACGACCTTCCTTTTAAAATGACATGTGTCCCATACCGTAAAATATTTAATACCGTAAGACGTATTTCATGAATATGCCATAAATACTGAAAATATATTTAAAAATACTAAAAAACTCGGCATATTTATCTTCACTCACTTAAAAATGCATAAAAATAAATCCTTTTTGGGAGAAACAATAATTTGTTTTTAAGTAGATTTTTCCAAAAAAGAAAACAATTAAAGCCTAAACCAGCTACTAAAAAAAATTTAAATGAATTTTTTTATCGACTATTTAAAACAAAACAAAAAATTAAATGAAATAAAGTTTATGCAAAACACCCATCACAGATTTTAACGTTTCGAAATTGAATTGTTTCATTTAGTTTTTAATTAACTGATCATACCAGCCACGTTTTATCGTCAAAACAAAATGGGTTATAATAGAAATTCGTATAAAAATGGTATTTTTTAGAAAAAAAAAATTATATTGCATTTTATTTCTATTTTTTTCGATTTATTACTGCATTAAGTAAAACATTAATTTGTTAAGGAAAAAAGAAAAAAAAAAACAACAAAACCTTACTTGGCATTAAGTGCATAAAACGTTAACCAAACAACCTCTTTAGAGTAAAACTAAACTTTGTTTTGAACAATCGCTTTGAGTCAATTATTAAAGGAGTTGTTTTTTTTATTTTGTTTTTGTTTCTGTAATTTTTTCTCTATCTACATTTTGTAAATAATTAATTGGTTATGCACTATTAACAGTGAATAAATTTTTACGATTATAAATGTTGCGAAACTTTGTTTAAAATTAAATAAAATCATGAAATTTTGCTTTGTTAATTTTGCAGGATGACGAACCGCCCGAAATTTGTGTGGTTGAAGGAGCTTTCACTCTACAAACCTTAACACCTACACAGCCCATGCCCTCAGTTGATGAATTGGATACCAAGTTTGCTGAATTGGTAGAAGAATTAGATTTAACAGCTCCTAATAAGGAGGCTATGCTGAGTTTACCACCGCAAAAGAAATGGCAAATATACTGCTCACGTAAATCGCCCGTGGATACCATAGATGGTAATCCTGCGAATAATATAACGCAACCGCCTACAGCAGAGCACTATGTTGAACGTCTTAAAGATTTGGCCATGCATATTTCCGTAAGTCCGGAAGATTCTCCCTGTCATGAATACAATGCTCGTATTGAGAGTCATACACATTTTCTGGATGCTTTAAAAACTGCACTAAGGACTTCGACTCATAGTTTTGTATTACGATTTGTGGAATTTGAGGGTCTACCAGCCCTTCTGAATCTGTTACAAAAAATGGATATACGCGCAGCGAATAGTCCATTCCATACTAGTCTAATTGGTTGCATTAAAGCTTTAATGAATAATTCAGTGAGTTTATTTTCCATTCAATTCACATTAGCAGCTATTCAACAGAATAATTTTCATGTTTTTTCTCTAACTTAGACTGGGCGAGCTCATGTATTAGCTCATCCTACCTCGATTGACACAATAGCACGCTCTCTGGCAGCCGATAATATTAAAACTAAAGTGGCGGCCCTGGAGATATTGGGGGCAGTATGTTTGGTGCCGGGTGGCCATCGTAAGGTGTTGCAGGCCATGCTGAACTTCCAAGAATTCGCCGCCGAAAGAACAAGATTCCAAAGCATTATTAATGATTTGGATCGTTCTACTGGTGCCTATAGAGATGATATTAACTTAAAGACCGCCATTATGTCTTTCATTAATGCTGTGTTAAATTATGGCCCTGGTCAAGAAAATTTAGAATTTCGCTTGCATTTGCGTTATGAATTTCTAATGATGGGTATACAGCCCATCATTGACAAATTGAGGAAACATGAAAACGAGACTTTGGACAGACATTTGGTAAGTTTTTTTTTTTTTTTTTGTTTTCTCTAAAAACACACAGAAAATTTAATTAAAAACAATTAGGACTTTTTTGAAATGGTACGAGCTGAAGATGAGAAGGAGTTGGCACGCAAATTCGACCACGAACATGTGGATACAAAGAGTGCTAGTGCCATGTTCGAATTATTAAGACGTAAGCTGAGCCATTCACCGGCCTATCCTCACATGTTGTCACTATTCCAGCACATGCTGTTGCTGCCATGTAAGTTTGTTAAACACAAAAAAAAAATAACTTTTAATGACTAAATTTTATATGACCCGACTCAAACCGACTCTTTTTTCCAGATACTGGTCATTGCACCCAGCATTGGCTATTGTTTGACCGTGTAGTGCAACAGATCGTCTTACAAATGGAGGGTAGACCTCGTAGTGATATTGATACTGATTATCCTAGTAAGGAGAAACTCTATATAACTCCAGTGCATGATCCGGATGTGGCTCCTTTGGAAATCAATGTGTCAAAACTGGTACATCTTTTAGTTAAGGAAGAAGAACTTACTCAGGCTCGTAAAAGAGCAGACGAACTGGAGAAAGAGAATTTCGACATACAATCACGTTTAGCCAAAAAAGAGCAAGAATTGGATTTGCGTATGCAAGAGAAGGAGGATTTGGAGACAAGTCTGACCCGTATGCGAGAACGTTTGGAAAAGGAATCTGCCAATCACTCACAAGCAGTGCAAAGAGCCCAAACTGCGGAAATGAAATTGGAAGACCTACAACACAAACTTATGACCGAACAGCAGGAAAGAGCTCGATTAGAACGTTTAGTTACTGAAGGTAGCATACCTGATGATCAAAAGGTTGCTGGACTGACGGGTTGTAATGGTGCTGTTTCACCTCCACCACCACCGCCGCCTATGAAAGTAATACCACCTCCCCCACCACCAATGACGGCCGCTCCACCGCCGCCTCCCCCTTGTCCCGGACCACCTCCACAATCCACTATGACTCAAGCTATGGGTAAATTTCTTAAATTAGTTTCTAAAAAGGTTTTTCTTAAAAAATCTCTGTCAATTTTCTAGCCCCACCAGCTCCTAAGCCTGAACAAGCCAAGAAAAATGTGCCACAACCTACAAATCCTTTAAAAAGTTTCAATTGGTCCAAGCTTCCCGATGCTAAGGTTCAAGGTACTGTTTGGAGTGAATTGGATGAATCCAAATGGTATAATAATATTGAGCTGGAATCAATTGACAAGCTATTTTCAGCCTATCAAAAGAATGGAGTTGCAGTAAGTATTTGGCTGCGTTGTAACGACTTGTCTAATACAGTTTTTGTTCATTTTGCAGCAAGTTGCAGATGGTTCTATAGAGGATTTACGCATGATGGGTAGCAAGCCACGAAATAAAGTGCTGTCGGTTATAGATGGCCGACGTGCCCAAAATTGTACAATTTTATTAAGTAAATTGAAAATGACTGATGAAGAAATCTCCAAGTAAGTTAAACGAAATTTCAGATTTCCAAAATTTAATTTTAATTCTTATCTATGCTTTTTATAGGGCTATTTTATCAATGGATTCAAATGAACAATTAGCTTTGGATATGGTTGAGCAATTGCTTAAATTTACTCCATCCGCCGAAGAAAGAGCTTTATTAGATGAGCACAGCGAGGATATAGAATCTTTAGCCAGGGCTGATCGTTTCCTATATGAAATATCCAAGTAAGTTAAAAGCATTTGAATGCATAGGTCACTCAGAGAAACGTTTTAAATGCTCGTTTACTTTCATTTTTCAAGAATTCCACATTACGAGCAACGATTAAAGAGTTTGCATTACAAAAAGCGTTTCATGTTAACAATAAATGATTTAATACCGCGCATAACTAGCGTCATGGAAGCTTCGAGGGAGGTAGCACGCTCCAGACGCTTAAGAAAACTTTTAGAACTGGTGTTAGCTTTGGGTAAGAACTTAAAAGTGGTAGAGCAAATGAGATTTCTTTTAATTTGTTTGTGTATTTTAGGTAACTATATGAATAGAGGAGCTCGTGGCAATGCTTCGGGTTTCCGTTTGGCTTCTTTAAATCGTTTGGGGGATACTAAATCCAGCGCCGCTAAGGGAACGACACTCTTACATTTCTTAGTTCAGGTTATAGATAAGAAATTCAAAGATTTAATTAAATTAGAGGAGGATATACCCCATGTTAGGGAGGCGTCCAAGGTGTCTTTGGGTGAAATGGACAAAGACATACAAATGTTGCGCACCGGTTTGGCCGATGTGGCCCGCGAAATTGAATTCCATCGTTCTTCAGGACCAGCCCAACAGGGTGATCGTTTCTTACCCGTTATGCGTGAATTCCACGCCCAAGCCTCAGTACGTTTTGCCGAACTCGAAGACAAATTCCAAGATATGAAAACAAGATTCGATCGTGCTGTTCGTCTATTTGGTGAAGATGGTTCAGTTTTGCAGCCAGACGAATTCTTTGGCATTTTTGATACTTTCCTAACAGCTTTTGCTGAAGCCAAACAGGATAATGAGAATTTGAGAAAACGACAAGAGGAAGAAGAGAAACGAGCAAAACAAGAGGCCGAATTAAAGAAACGCACAATAGAGCGCAAGAGCAAAGAAGGTCTTATGTCGTCCGTGGCCCGCAATTTGGGCTTGAAGTCTTCCAATGGCCCTGGCAGTCCCATTAAGGGCGACAATAAGGGAGAATTCGATGATTTAATATCGGCTTTAAGAACAGGCGATGTTTTTGGTGAAGACATGGCCAAATTTAAAAGATCACGTAAAACCCGACTCAGCAATGGCAGTACTTCACCACCTCGTCACGGTCTCCATAGAGAAGAAAGCCGAGAACGTACAGTAAGACGACAGTAGAGCTACACTAATTAAGATTTAAGGAGACACGACGAAACTCCTTTGAATAGAAATGATGTTTGCCATCTTTGTATTTATTGATTTTTTTTTATTTTTGTTTCTTAAAAATTTGTTTACTATTTTTATAGTGCGTACATAATTGTTAAATTCTACAGAGATTGTAAAAATAACCCAAATTATAACTACTATTGTAATTATCTATTACGCAAAAGTTTTATTCTATTTTATTCTATTTAAGTAAAAAAATAACACACTGTGAGAAAGAGAAAATGTTCTTTTTTTTATATAACAAATGAAAGCATTAAACCAAAATTATTTAAAAGTATAAATTAATTAATGTATTTAACACTTATATGCTCCTTAAAAAAAACATCCATACTCTCCCTCTTCCTCCCTTCCTTTCCCTCTCCTGCACACACGCAGATTTTTGTATTTAAAAAATTTATTAAATTAGTTTTTTGTATTAAATTTATATGAAAAAAAAAAATAAAAAGTGTTTTTGAATTTTGCTGTTTTTGTTTGAAGAAAATTTTACGTAGTCAAAATCTAACAGCATATACACACATACATACATACATATTTAATTAAAAGAAGATACTTTTACATACAAAATACTTTAAAAAAATTTAAAAGAAAATTAGAAATTGTATATGTAAAGTTAAGCATGTGAATTATTAGAAATAACTTTACAAAAAATAAAATAAATGAAATGAAATTTAATAAATTGTAGTTAGTCGTTTTCATAAAAGAGCATTTCTTTTTATTTTAATTATTTGGAACACGATTCATAGTCCTCAACTAGTTTTCTAAAAAGTTTAGCGACATTTCTATTACGCTGGCAGACGGTACCGCCCGCTCTTAACAGCTGATGGTGTTGTCGATTGATGTCACCCACACAAATCCAATTGATTGAGGAGGGAAAAAGCCAACGCCACAATTTTAAGCCCACACTTTCTGATACCGCCCATTTAGAATGATCCGATGTAGAATTAAAATGCAATTTAAATTGTGGCCATTGCAAAGTTTCAATATTATAAACCTTATCGTTAAGTGAACAATTGGATTGGAAGTTGCCTCCTCCATTACGCCAGGTTTGGACCAAGAGATTTGTATTCAAATTAGGAGCCACAAAATCTTCATACAACTCCTTATTGAACTTAGAAGTTTTGGCAAAGCTTTTAAATACTGAACCTTGTAAAGATTTTAAGTCCAACTCATTACTGTAGGGAGCCAAATTTGCCCATTTCTTTTGTATGACCTGTTCTAAATGCGGAAACTTTCCACTCAAAGTGAAAGGCACTCTTTGATAATAAATATTTGGCTCATTAAACAGCAACTGTTCGCCAATCTTTTCCATATCTGTGGCATTCAAAGTAATGCAAAGAAAGGATTGCCCATAATGAGCACCAGTAGCCGGGTATTCATATTTGGGTATAGAAGGGAACTTTGGTACAGAGTGAATGAACCAAATGCCAGTATTACCATCAGTTGCTACAACACCTTTAGTGTGGCCTCCTGTGGCTATAACACTACCATTGGGAAATTCATCATTATAGGCCAACAACAAAACCAAAGGATCAGCAAACAAAGGTTCCAATGTTTGAGCAGCCATAGAAGAAGATTGATTAATTTTATTTTCGGACAAAGTCCACTCACGGTAGTATGACTTTGTTAAATACATGTACCTCAAACCAGAGTTATCCGAAAATTCGGTTTCTTCAGCATGATAATGGGCAGGCAGTTTGTACATGTAAAACCTATAACAAATTCTTATTAAAAAGTATGAACAACCGCTGGTTTAAGAAACAAATTTCATACCAATCCACGTTTTCGCCTTTTTCATTTTTGCAGGAAACCTTAACATCATTGCTTTCAATTAAATTCACACAATTCAAGATAAACACAATCAGAAAAAATCTGAACAACATTTTAAGCGTTCCAATATGTAATTACTTTCCGCTCAACTTCAACAGACAAACTGAGTTTTGAACGACAAAAAAACAAAACTGAATCAAACTGATGCGAGTGAAATGCGAGCGAGCACAAAGCTACTACTACAAGGGTTCAAGCTAAAATTTGTAAATACACAAAACATAAAGTCAACAAAAAAAAAAAAAAAAAAAAAACGAAAGAAAAGAAAGAACACAAAGAACCCCTAGACAAATACAAATAAAATATTTGTTTAATTTAATAGAAGTTTGTTGAAAGAACAACAACAAAAGCAGCTTCAGATAAAATACAAGCTGAATATTTTGAGGTTCGATTTCAACCTTTGAAGCAAATTTCAAAAGGAATTCGTTCAACAATCTTATCAAAATTTTATTGTAGATACAGGGCCAGTACCCAGTACAATTTTCAGCAGTACAATCATCTTTCATGTATGAAGTTTGTTATTGGGAACAAAATCTGATATTAATTATTAAAAGGTCTACTCCTTAATTTGCTTTAAAATGAAAAGATTAAAATTCAAACAAATTGTGCCCACAATACCATAACACAAAAATGCTTAAATTTCAATAATTTCATATTTAAATCAAATTATTGAGAGCTCAGCAATTATTTTCGTTTTTTTTATTTTGCAATATTTTCCAGTAAACATTTTTATTATTCAACATTAATAAAACTACATTTGTATGATAACAATTTATATAAAGATATAAAAAAAGATGGACTCACCACTTATCCACTCTTATTTGCCTTGTTGTTGTTGTTTCATTTGTATTTTTCGTTTAAGATTTTTCACAAACACTGTATTTTCAATATGTTTTTTTGGTTTTTTACTGACGTTAGCTTCTATTTCTAACTCAGTTTTAGATTCATCTGTATTTTCATGTCTTCTTTTTAGTTTTTCATGTATTAATTGTTCCATCGCTTTGGTTTTCTTAAAGTGAGGATCGGTGGGATCAATGTTATACTCATGGGAGGTGAAAACAGCTTTAAAACGTTGATCGTCTATATCTAATTTGAAATTATCTTCAATGGGTTTTTGGGCTTCTTCTATGGCATTTTTAGATTTCTTTAACTGTTTTCTACGTTTCTTTTTAGTTTTAGTCTCTTGTTCACTTTTTAAAATCTTATCTAAGCTGAAGTGTTGTCTACCCTCGTTTGCCTCAACGTCGTCTATCAATAATTCCAATTCTTTAGCTTGTTTTTCATCTTCCTCTTCTTGTTCCGCCTTTAATAGCTTTAGTTTTTTCTGTTTGTCTTTACCTTTCGTTTTAGGATCTACGAAATCACCATTTGCAAATTCTTCAGCGAAATAAGGATCATCCATGTCAATAGCATCTGGTATAGAGTCTTGTTCAGATTCAGAATCTTGCCCATTAGCTTGCAATTTCTTTTTCCTTCTTTCTTCTTTACGTTTTTTATTTTTTTCTGAACGTTTTTGCAAAACTTTTTCTATGGGAGTAAGATTTGCATTGGTGCTTTTATCATTATCAATATCTTTGTCATCTTTGAACGGATTAGTTTTATTATTTTCAACTTCCCAAGAAAATTCCATTTCATATTTCTTTTCCTGTTTTTGTTTTTCTTCTTTTTCATTAATTTCCGCTAATAAGGCTTTGTACTTATTTATTATTTCATCTTTTTTCTTTGATTTTTTCTTAGGCTTTTCAATTTCATTACTGGAAACTGTATTCGATTTATTATCCTCTTTATATTCTTCTTCATTTTTATTTCCGAGTGCGCTATTATTTTCCAGCACATCGTTCTCCTCTTCCGAATGCTCTTCTTCACTGCTATAGGCGATTATCTTGCGCAAGTCTTTATCACTTATACCTTCCAGCTTTCCACACGACAGTTTATCACCTAACTCTTTTCTATCTACTGCTGTCTCATCCCACGTTAAATCTACTTTGGCCTGTTGTAAAGCTGTATTGGTAAATTGTCTGGGTTGATAGCTGTTCGCATCTGGCAACTCATTACATACATCTGTAGGCTCATCTTCGTCGAAGGAAACATCGTCAGGTACAAACCTAAGATCCACTTTAGTGGCTGAGCTTTCGTATTCTATGCCATCACACTCCTGATATATTTTATCTGCAGTGGCCACAGAGTCGCATACTACCACCGCATAATAATACCGTAAGCGATTCAGTTGGTATTGGCGTAATTTTTCCATGTGATAATCATCTCCTTCACCAGCGTCACTATCTTGCTCTTGAACCAACTCTTCTTCACTGTCGGATACATCAGATGAAGCTTCCTCATGTTTCTGTGTTAAGTTTCCATACTGAAAAGTATTTGTATTTCTGAATAAGTCAACATGAAAATAATAAGCACTTACCTGCTTAATAGCTTTTTGACTTAAGCCCACCAATTCAGGAGGACCATACAGTTCTTCCTCTTTTAACCGTTGTTTGCCAAATTCCGATAGATATATTTTCACGCTCATCACAGAGCCTCCAGGTGGTAAAAAGGAGCTAAATAACACCATTAAATCTACTGCCCTTACACGATCCCAATCCATATTACACACTGCCAAGCGTTTAGTTGATTCCTCCGTAGTCTCAGCATCATTTGCTAATTCACCCCAAACATGATCAATATACATTTCGGGATCTTCATCTTCTGAAGTCTCATCATCTGAAGACGAATCTGTAATTAGTCTACCTTCGCCTCTGGCATAATCGATATTGGGATCGAGCAAGCGTTCACGCAAACTTTTCGGTACATCTTCGCCATCGCTAATTAAAGCATCATTTTCTGAATTACTCTCCTCTTTTAAAATGGCCTTTTCTTCTTCTCCTCTCTCCTTATCTTCCTCATCATCAGAGGAGCCAGTGCATGACTCTATACCACCACTTTTAGTTTTTTCAGTTTTCTTTTCTTCTTCTGCCTCAAGACTTTCATTGTCGTCGCTTGAATCCAGCTCATAGTATTTTTTTAAATCCTCTGCGTTTGACCTATTGACCCGCCGGCCGTATTTGTCAACAGTGTATTTTACTTTAAATTTTTCATTTGTAAACATGCCCTGAAAACGCTTATCAATTTTAACTTTTCTTTCTTGTTTCGGCAAATTTTTGAAGCGTGGATCAGAGACCAAGTGCTGAAACCTTTCATCTTGCCATATGCCACTAGTAGATTTTGCAGAGTTTTCTAAAACATTACGCTTATCAAGTTTTTCACCTTTTTCTATAGCTTTGTTATTTAATTTATCTTTTGCCATGGTTTTTTAATACTTTTATTATTTTTCACTACTTTCCCGCGCACTTTAAAGAAATTTTTAACAATTTACACTCGCGAAAACTAAATTGTATTATATTTTAAGGTTATGTTTTTTCTATGCGAGTGTTGTCCAAATATCACATTTTTCGTTTGCTTTTGGAGTTTTTTCCGCTAAAATAAAATCATTGTGCTTAAAAATATTTTATGCACTATATATATTTAATATTTAAAATTTCAACACCGATTTTTATTTATTAATAAAACTTTATTAATCATCTCTTTTCAAATTAATTTAAAATCAGCTAATAATGATACAAGGCAAACAGTTGTAAAATATTGTAGTAGTAGTTATTGACACTTTCCAATACTTCATATTGTGTGGTGGTGGTAAGTGTTAGGAAATTAATTTTTTTATACAATACAACATTAAAAACATTATAAATTCTCAAAATATTATGAATGAACTGCAGTTATAAATGTGAATTTATTTAATTTTGTTTCAAGTTTAATTCATAATACATTTTAATAAAGCCAGGAAACTTTGAATTTCCTCTGACAGTCTACTGCTATATTGCAAAGGCATATCAACAGCTGTTTCAATAACCTCGATATTTCAAACACGGGAGTTAGTTTTTTTAAGATTATTTCTTCAAAATTAACAAAAAAAAATTGCATATAAATTATGTATAAAGTTGTGAAGCATTGTTGTGGTACAAAAAATTTTCCAAAGTACTTGTTGTCATCTAAATATTCATCCAAACCGCCAAACGTTCATTCTGGTGGGTAAATTTATAAACCGTACTTTTCCATACTGAATACGATAGTGACTTGTGTATGTTTTCTTTTAGCAAAATTGAATTTTGATGATTTCGTGACGCAGCGCCAGCAACAAGCTATGCGTAGCATAGTAGTGCAAGTTTTTTCTGAAAAATCTTTTCCTGAGTTATACAACTATTGTAGTGCTTATGGTAACATAATAGGAGGTCATCATTATTGTCTGGAAGAAAAGCAATTAGAGCAAATGCATTTTATATTGCTAGAGTATGAAAACAGTCAACAAGCAGTTGATGCTATAAATTCATCAGCACATAACGAAAAATTGGAAGGGGTGCCAGCTCGGTCTCCATTCTTGTATTTTAGACCCTCTGACAAAAAGCCTGTGACGAAAAAAACTATAGAAAATCAGGAAAACGCAAACCTTCTTGTAGTTAATGGCACTAATGTAATGAAACGAGAAAGCTTAAATTCGATATTACGAAGTTGTTCAAATGTAGAACTTCAGATAACTGAGCTCTATGAGCGTACAAAATTAAATGATATAGGAATACGTTTAAGATTTTTAGCTGCCTATCAAGTGCAACATACTATTACAGCCATGTTTCCTTCTGCACGGGCTTTACCTTTTGGGTCTTCTGTTAATGGCTTTGGCAAAATGGACTGTGACTTGGACTTAATATTACGTTTGGATCAGGAAGATCCGGACCAAAAAAGAAAGCCATATTCACGTTTAGTATTTCATACTAAAGTAACTTTAACAGACGAACGTTCACAGACACAAAGGCAATTGGGAAGTATTGGTGACATTTTGAAGATATTTCTACCAGGCGCTGCTAATGTTAGACGAATTTTGGAAGCCAAAGTGCCTATCATAAAGTATCGTCATGAGTATTTAAATTTGGATATTGACTTGTCAATGAGTAATCTGTGAGTATATTTTTTTTCTGTATTTACACATACTTTTGTTACATGTTTGCATTGTCCCTAAATAGATAACAATTAACGCAATTAATGACAATATTCTTTAGTTCTGTAGTTGCTCTAGATTTTTTTTTTTATAATTAATTGCTTTTTAATGGAACTTCTCCAATTTTATATAGAAAGTAAAATTTTATTAATGAATGTTTCTGTGTTAAAAAGTTCATTTGGCATTGTTAGCTTTTTGCATATTTAAAAAAAAATTAATGTACAAAAGGCTTAAAAATTATAATAGAAATAAAAGAGAGCTTTTTTATATAACTCTTTAACGCCTATAGCCGCGAGCTTCCTCCTCTTCTTTCTTGACGGCTTGTACTAGCACCAAACTCATAACACTGCATACAACATTCAGTAGACTTAACGCCAAAGCTAAGGCTACAATCCAAGCAGTTTTGCCTTCAAAAAACCAAGTCAATGCATCAACACATCCAATGAAAAATGCATTACCGCTGACAGTATCGCGACAAGAAGAAGGCAAGGGTTGACGCAAATCTAGGTAATCCCAAGGACCTGTAGCGCCGCAACAACCAATATTCTCTTGTATCATATTGAGTACATAAGAAGAATAGGAATATTCTGATGTACTAACAAAGCGTTTTATGCTAACCGCTAGCAGAGGCTGTAGACTCGAATGCACTGTACTGTATTGTAGTAATAATGCGGCTCCTGCTGTTGAAGTTATAAAACCAAAAATTTGCGTGCCTATAAATACAAACAAAGCCAACGTATTTTCCATTAGAGCACTTAAACAGCCTAAAAATGAAACAGCCATTAATATAATACTGATGGCTATTAAAATATAGACACCAATATAGAACGATTCAGCCTCAAGTATTCGCAACCATTCATTAAACCCGGGTTCTGCTCTTAACCATACTGTGAGAGCAAATAGTGAAGTTGCTATCATCCAGGCTACAATATTGAAACAAAATAAGGTGTATTTTATACAACCAATTTGTTTTTCCAAGGTGTTTTCGGCAGTCATATTTTCTTTCGAATGGTCTAAAATAAATAATTATAAATTAATGATTTTAATCAACAGTATATAATATAAAATTTATGGTTATTAATTTATTTAGTGGAGAGAACACCTGGAATATTTTTTTTTTTTTTTAATTAGATATTTAGAAACAATTGATCCTATAAGTTTGAAGCTTTTTTGGTGGGAAACTTCTTATGAATTATTTTTGAGTCATCAATTTCCAAAATTTTTCATGTATTAGTTTTCTTATGGTTTCTTCGTTATCAGTAAAATATTTACTCATTTAACAAATAAACTCGTTATCAACCTACTTCAATGCTGATTAATTTGTAACGTATGGTGCAACAATTTTTAAAGTTTTTATTAGATAAATACTATTTTTGATTGCATATTTGAAATTTATATTCAATTTTATAGAACTTATTAAAATTTTAAAAAAGATTCAACGTATAAATTTCTTAAACATTCTTTGAAAGTTTTGCATCTTGTTAAGATTTCACTTCAAGGCTGGTTTATTTCTGAGTGTTTTTTTTTCGACTCAGTCAAGATGTAATTATTTTTTAATGAATTTTTATTTAAAGAATTATGAATTTTGCTTTATTTTTTCTTCACCTTAAACAAAAATTCCTCTTTTTTTTTATAAACCAACAATTCCGTAACTCCGCTTTGTTTTAACTCGATTGTAAATTATCGTTCGTTATTCATTAACTGTTTTTTCATATTTTTGTGATAGTATTTTTAGTTATTGTAAGTTAACCCATTTTGATGATGGCATTGCCTATCTAGCTAACAGTTTTGTTGAATATTTCATGCCAAAGCTGTACGTTTCAGTTTTTCAAAATAAGATAAGATAAGATATGCTAGGTGGTGGTAATTTAAGATTAGATAACGAAAATATTGCTAAACGTGTTCCGTTGTGTATTCTTTGCATGTACTCTGCAACGGACTAGGAAAGAGATAAACAACAAAATGTAACATTAAATAATTGTAATTAATTCATAATTCATTAATCAAATATTTAATTACTCATATCCGGAAATTTGAAAATCTTTTTGTTAACCAAAAGAAATGTGTGCGAATGTGGAAAATTATATTTTTACTCTTGATTATCGTTTGCAGTTCTGGTTTTTATATGTCGGAGTTACTGTACATGTTGGGTGAACTCGATGAACGTGTAAAACCTTTAGTTTTCTGCATACGGCGCTGGGCTAGTGCCTGCGGCTTAACAAACCCCTCACCCGGACGCTGGATATCTAATTTCTCATTAACATGTTTGGTAATATTTTTTCTGCAACAAGTCAAACAGCCAGTACTGCCATCCATAAATAAGCTTATAAAGTCAGCCTCCAAAGATGATATACGGCTTACAGAGGATGGTGTAAATTGTACATTTGCCCGTGATTTTCGGACTTTAAATTTTGTCAGCAACAATACCAGTAAAACTAGTGAATTGCTTTTACAATTCTTTGAGTATTATTCACAATTCGACTTTCAAAATAAAGCCATTTCCTTAAATGAAGGAAGAGCGATAACCAAACCCAACTATTCAGCTTTGTATATAGTAAATCCTTTGGAACAGCTTTCGAATGTAAGTAAAAATGTTAGCATCGAAGAATGTGAACGTTTACGAATAGAAGTACGTGATGGTGCTTGTATACTAGAATCTGAATTGGAAAACTACCACATAATTGATATGGATAAATCACATGAAAACTGGGGTCTATTAAGATTATTTAAAACGCCAGGGAATGCGATTATAAAGCCGCACCTGTTTTTTAAGCCACGTATTTTAGAAGTAAGTGATTTGTTTGACAAAACTGAAACAACAAACATGGAGGCAAGAAACTCTGTTTCTTCGGATTCAATTAATTTTAAAAATAATCGTGTTAAACACCAAATAGATAATATTAAGGCCACTGCACGTCAGGATATAAAACAAATGCGTGTAAACTCTTCTTCCCCAGCGTCAGCGTCAAAAACCGTCTACTCTTCAGCTAATGGTTCGAAGAGAACTAGATGAAATGAGTTCCAACTAAGCAAAGCAAAATTTACCTTTTGTGGACTGCCCTGTCACTAAGTTCATCTAGTAATAACTTTTACAAAACATTTAACGCAAATTTGTGTTTTTTTTTTTTTTTTTTTTTTTTTTTGTGAATAAATAAAAAGAACATTTTTCGACATTATCGAATTCTTTTTAAGAAAATAAATATTTTTTGTTTGTATAAAAAAAATTTCGACCTCAACTTGAACCTTTTGTTTTTAATAAAATTAATTTATTTGATTTTTGCATATATATACGAGTATGTCTGTATGTATTTATTTTTATTTGATTTTTTAATGCTACAAGTATTTACATTTTGTTTAAAAATTAGTAATTTTTTGTTTGTTTACGAACTCAGTTTCATTTACAAGACTTATTTCTTCTAAATCGATAATTACGAGTATTTAATTTAGGGAAATTCACTTTTGGTAACAAGACTCTCGGCCAAAGTTTCACATCAGACAAATCTAAGCGTATCCCGCCATGGATAAATAGTTTGCCGGGTACCATAAGTGAATTGTCATAAGAATTTCTGTATTTCAAAGAGAGAATTTTTAATATTTAAGTTTTCAAATACTTCATAAGATTTAAATTAAAATTTTTGTTTTAAGCTCAATCTCTTCATAAACGTTTTTAGTTATATTAAAAATTTTCACATAAATTTCTTTATTTTTACGATTAATAGTTTTTTTTTTTTTTTTTGGTTTTTTTCTTTTTTGTGTGTTAAATAGAGAGAATCCATTCGTGTTACAAATTTAATTTTTTAAGGTGAAGAGTTAAGAAAATATAAAATAAAATTTATAATAACAGTTTAAGTAGATTTTGTATAAAAATTTAAATTGAAAAAAAAGGTTTAATTAAGGTTACTCGTAATAAAATAATTTAGTTTGTTTCCTTTGAATTCAAAGTTTTCAAATTATAAGAAAATTTGAAGCAACTGGTGCTACTTTTACTTCGACATTTGTTTATTCTTTTTTTTTTTTAAAGAACTATTGTTTTTTTTTATAGTTTCTTTACTCAAATTGCAAAACACTTGGGTTTTTACATCTTTTCTTAAGAAAGATTATTTATTATGCATATTGCTACCAAACGTAATAATTTAAAATTATCGGCTAATTAATAATATGATGGTATTAACTCTAAAAAATATAAATTTACACACTACTAACAATTTCACATATAGATACAATTTTAAATTAAAATACCAATTTAAATAAATTTTGCTGTTCACTGGTTGTTATAATTAAAAGCAATTTGTAATAAAACTGCATTTATTTTAAGTTTGTTCTTACTAAATCACATCATAATTAGGCCTAAGTCAATATAGATTTCAAAACTAATTATAATTACCTTTCCTTGCAATTTTATAATTATATTTAACACACAATTTTCAGAATATCATACTAACATTAGTTTCAGTTTGTGCTGAACATTGAACATTTAAAATTTTTTTTGTCAAAAAAAATATCACCTGCAACGTTAGGCTTATGCCCTTAGAATAGTTTTTTTACTATTTTTAAAAAATTGCAGTATATTTTTTTTAAAAATAGTAAAAAAACAGGCGTATTATATTTTGATAGTTTGTTTTATTTATTCAATGATGTTTCAAATAAAGATGTTTTGTTACATTTAAAAATGATTTTTGGATTTTTTTAATGTGATTTACACATTTTCGAATCGATTTTTATGGCCATATTTACAAAATAACTCATCTAAACCACAATTTTAAGCGAAGAGCGTCAACACCATTTAAATAATAACGAAAGAGACGTTTATCGCGAACAAAACCTAAATTTTCGTACAAACGCAAAGCTGGCAAATTGCTCATTTCAGTTTCCAAAACAACTTCATCGGCTTTGTCGGCTAGCATGGCCTGTAGCATAAAAAAATGTCAATTTAAATTATTTTAATTGATTTATTTGATTTACCTCAATAGCTTTTTGCACTAACGTTGTACCAATTTTTAGTTTTCTGTATTCTTTACGCACAGCCAACATGGCTATATAGCCACGCCTCACGTTCATATGCATGTCTAGCTTACACACAATGGCACCAACATATTCATTGCCATGGGCGGCCAAAAAACATAATTTAGGCCAATTATAAATAAAATAACGATAGGTATAGATTGAATAAGGCTCGGATAGTTCGGCCTGGATTAAACGCATGATATCCTACAACATAAAAACAATAATTCATACTTTGCTTTGATCAACTATTTTAACGAAGATCAAACTTACGTGCATTTGCAACTCAGACTCATATTCTTTGTACTCAATATGTACACTGCTTAAATCCAATTCAGCAGGGGCAGAAGGGTTTTTACTTACAGTCGCTGTCTCTTTTTCTTCTGATTCTTGGTTTTTAGTCTGCTCCTCAGAACTATCTGATTTAGTTTTTAAATTATTGTTGCTGAGTGTGCTAGTAGCGTTATTGGCGGTCATGGCAGTGCTAATTTTTATTTCATCAGTTACTGTTTTCGGTTCCTCAACATTGAAACCATTTGTTGTTACTGTATCTTGGTAGTGCCCATTTTCTATTTGTGTCTTTTCGCACTCTAAAGGACTTGTGTTCTTTTTATTATTTCGTTTTGATTTCTTACTCGCTGCCTGTTTCTGATGTGAAGCATCTCCATTAACAGCCGATGACTGCTCATTAGCTAGATGATGGCCGTTTAATGCAGGTTGTTTCTGTCCATCATTAACAGTGGTGGAAGGGCAGGCTTTAGATTTCTTTAAATTTTCTGTTACAAGGCCATTGACCTTTTTGTTGTTACTACTACAGCTATTACAACTGTTGTTTAAATTGATTTTGTTGTTGTCGTTGGCAATATGTAGCTGTTGCTTCAATTGATCCGTTAAACCCATCCGCTCATTTGGCTGCTTCAGATGCTGTTCCTCAATAGTCATTGCGGTTGTATTTGAATCATTTTTGGGACTTTTCTTTTTATTTTTAGATTTTTTCTTCGATTGATTTGGATGTTGTTGTATGTGCACTTGGCTACCTAAACTGCCCTTAGTCTGTTCCATTGCACTCGTTTTAACTACAAATAGTTATTATATTATTTTAAAATTTCTTAAAGAAATCTTTTGTGTTCTCTTATATTTCCTTTTATTCTGCGAATTTTCTAAAAAGAAAAAAAATTTAATGACAGACACCAAATCATACTTTGGTTAAAATATCTTGCACGTTTAATTTAATAAAAAAATTTTTTTTATTTAGTTACTAAATTGATTCTACGGCATTTTTAGTTATACTTTTAACATATTTACCACAAAAAATTTTAATATAAGTAAACTTTTTCGGACAATAAATAAAAATTTTTCGCCTAGATGAAGTTCTTTTTTCACAATGATTTTGCAGTGACATTTATTTTATCTATCAAAGAAAATGCAGCTCTGGAACATATGTAACAATATTCTGACCACGATGCTGCCAACTATCAAAGTTTGAAGCGATTTTTATTAAAGATGTATTTACTCTATTTTTAAATTGTTGATAATATGCGTGACGGAGTAATATCTGCAAAATTATGCTAAAAGTATTGCATAATTTCAAAAAATTTATCCAAGTTAATTTATAAGTTACAAAATATATATTAAAAAAATTTAGCTTGTCAAAAATTCATCATCATAATTTATCCAAATTAAAAATCACCCAACAATATTTCAAATTCAAACTTAAGCATAATTTCCAAAATGCTGCCATATTCTAATATCTTTTCATTTATTTTTTGTGTGGTAGCACTGTAATTGCTTTTGTCTGTTCACAAAAAGTGCCCGCCAAAATTCTCTTGTTGTTAATTGTGTCAAAAAAAAAAAACTTGTAGTGAAGAGTAAAACAATTAAAGAAGTAAAAGAAATGTATCATTTCAAGTGCTTAAAAGTTAATTAAATTCTTATAAATCTCTATTTTGTTATGTGACTAAGAGGTAAAATATGATTATTTATTATAATATAAGTGGGCTAGCTGGCATTAGGGGCTGGTGTAGTGGCTTACGATATTCTTGGAAGCTACTGTGTGTTTAAGATAACCTCTAGTCATGCCAAAACATATTGAATTTAGGATATACAGTATCGACTTAAACTTTAAATGGAGGAATCTTAAGATGGAGGGCTTTACATGTGCAATTAGCTACTCTCTAGTTTGTCTCATTGAACTTATATAAAATATAAGTAATTTTGTTTAACTAGCAAATAATTTCCTACGTCAAAAACAGATGTGTTGTGATTCTTTTTTTTTCTATTTTCCGATTTTTTTGAATTAAAAGAAATTGGAGTAAATAATACTGATGACGAAAGTGCTGTCAGTTTTCTGTAGACATTCTTAAATACGCCTGACTTAGTATAGCCCCAAACCTTATTGTATTTCTAATTTCTAAAAGTGTAGCCAAGTCAACTTGCTTTTTGTTCCAGAAATTGTATTAAGAAATGTCACACCTGTCAGACTTATCGAAATTAAAAGTCGCCGAACAGTATTTCAAATTCAAATTCAAATTGGAACATTATGTCCACAACTTGATGCTTTTCCTTTGCTTAGTTGATCTGGCAATATTTATCATTTCATTTATTCACAATAACTATGACGCCAAAATTCTGTTATTGTAAATTTTGTGAAAAAAATATTTTTGTAGTGAAGAAGGAAAACAATTGAAGAAGTGAAAAAGTGAAAATTTATTTTAAGTGCTTAAAAGTTAATAAAGGCGGTATAAATCTGCAATTTCTTTTTGATTAACAGGTAAACTATGTTTATTTACTAACATATACATGATTTTCAACTGAAATAAAACAATATCGGCTAGTTGCCATTAGGGGTTGTTGTGGTGGAATTTCTTGGAAACTGCTATGTGTTGAAGAGCAACTCGTGCGTCGTTGTCATTAAAGTTGCAGATACACAAGTCCGTTGATATTGTTTGATATTTTGCTTCATTGTCTGTTACTACTTGCTTCTTTACCACATTTTGAGGTTGCTTAGCTGGTGGATACCATAGAATCATACACCAAGCAATGGAAGAAGCTTAATGGAGACCATATAATACTCATAGATATCTTTTTGAAGATGTACTTAGATTGACTTGTGATGCCTGTACCTTACAATTGTTTTTATACTGGTGGTGCGGTTTTTACAAAGATTCCTTCGTTGTTACGTATTAATCTTGTAGCGCATAGCAGCGCTTGTATGTATGTATGCTTGTACATGCGTCTCTATCTATCTATTGCATCTCATGGCTTGTGAACTGAATCATTAATTGCAAGTATTGCTGGTGTGGGAGTATACAAATGTTTTAATTTTTGTTGCTTTTTCACTTTAATATGTATGTATGTCTCATAACATTTTAAAGTTGAACTGTGGTCACTGATGGGCAGCTAAATTTCAAAATTTTATTAATGCAATACGTCATTTGAGTGGTACCTTTAATGCTTTATTTGTGTTTGGAAAAATTAGCTCTTGATTTGATTGCTGCTACATGCTATTGCTGTTCATTCCAAAAGTAAACATTTTATTTAACCTGTTTATCCATGTACCAAATGTGTTTTAGGTTTTCAATTTAGTTTACTTAGTAGATTGCAAATCATGTACCGCATGTATCTAAGATTTCAAATCAATTGCGATGTTAATAAAAGTTCCTTCTAATGAATTGTATTATTTCCAGCAGCTAGCAGTATGAGAGCCTTTGACGACGTGTTGAATTTAAAATGAGAGTGTATAGTGGTTGGATATTACAAAAAAAAGTTCATTGAGGCTAAGAAGATTTGTAATCATTATCCTAATAAAGAATTCAACTTTAATTTTGTGTTTGCCTAGACAATCTTTTTCTATTCAAACGGACCAACACAATGTTTATAAAAATTAAGCATATAAATAAGAAATTGTTTAAACAACTATTTGGGCAACTGAAGCAAGTAGACAAGTATTTAAAAAGATTTTTTTAATATTGATGTTGGTAAAGCTAATTTTGGGCTTTAGCATATTGCGAAAAAAGGGGTGGATGTAGTGCAAAGGGTAGTTAGTCAAGAGAATATATTGATTTTTTTCTTGCTAAATCGCTGATGCAAAACATTATTTACGAAAAATTAAGCTTTTTGCGGCAGCTTAAGAAAAACAAATTTAAAAGGATTCTTTTGAATTAGAAGGCTGTTTTATTCGCAAATTTTTTTATATAATTTTTAAAAGGATTTGTTTATTGTTTAATTGCCACAACTTGTAATTTTTATTGCATGTTTTATCTTTTTTAGTGGGTTGAGTGTTTGTTTTGAGGGTGTAACCAAACTCCGCCTGTTTAAAATTAAAATATTTTTTTATATTTTATTTGTGTGATGCTGCCAAAAGTCGCGTGTGAATATTTAGATTTTGTTAAAGTGATTTATGTCACAAGGGGGAGGATTTTTTATTGCTTTGCAGTAGATATTTTACACTTGACGACAGAAAGCAAATGAGATGCTCATAAAAAAAAAAAAAAAAACAAGAAAAATAATCAAAAATTGTGTAGAATGGTTTATTTAAATTGTCTCTTTGATTTTACATGATAAAGATGGTGTTGAAATGTTGATTTAAATGCGGCGAAACCAACACGCGACTCCATGGTTAAGATTTTGTTCAAAGGAACAAATTGTATTCAGTGAGCAACAATAAAAATAATGAAAATTTTATTAAATAGAGAAGGAGTAACAGCTTGCATAATTAAAATTAACAAAATCAATTATATGATTTGGCTAAATTTTGTTAATGTATGGCTGTAGGGAAAGGCTGACGTGTAACAAAATTTTTGTCAACGTTGGTTACTTGACAGCTATACCAATGCCACCACCCTCACCACAGTCATTGTTTTATTTTTTGAGCTTATTTAAGCAACATATTCCACACACCTGCACTTGTTTTTTGTTCTATTTTATTTTGCGGTAAATAAAACATTAATAAATTTCGCAAACACTTTGATGCTACATTTGTAATAAGTAATAGATAGATGCAGATGACCATGCTTGTCTAGCGTTATAATTTTTTTTTTTTTAAATAAACCTTATCAAACTAACAAATCCTGGCCATGCAAAATTTTGTTAATGTTACTTGTCTTGTTGTTTGGTTTGGAAAATATTAAAACGCACACGCTTTCTTACCACCATACCAAATGTAAATATTTAATTTTGTGACAGTGTAACGAAATGGGATTAGTGCCGCCTTTGCCACACGTACTCGTAACATTCAAACAAACAAAAAAATCAAATTATTTGTATATTAGATTGCGTGTACAATTTGTCTTTTTTTATATATATAGAATCAATGACAAATAATTGTAACCCGCAAAATTCGTTATGGTTTATAAAACATTCTGCATCATGCCGGAACAAGTGTACGCATTTTTTTAAAAGGGGAAGAAGAAATTGTTATAAATACAATGAAAATTTATTAAATCGAAAGTAAACTTGTTATAACTATTCTACACTTTTTTTGAATTTGAATTTGAAGTTGAAATCAAGTTATATGTGGGGAAATACTGCAATTTGGCTATTATTAATGGCGTTTTCTACTCTCAAAAAACATTCTGCCTTTTGCCTAAAACTGCACAAAGTGAAGCTTTTTTTATGGTTTCACGCTCATATATATTCAGAGCTTTATATGTTTAACGCTTTTAAAGCGTTTTGCGAAATTTGATTACATTATCTCTAGTTAGTACAAAAAAAAAAAGCTGCAGCTAAAATAAAATAAAAATTAATTTTGCTTTAAAAGTGACCAGAATATGTTGACTAAGAATCTCCTATTTCATAAGAATACAAATTCCATAATTTGCTTAATTATATAAACAAGTAGTTGACACAGTTGTAAAAAAGGGTAGTATCTCACCTTCCCTTATAAATTAAGAGCACAAAGCTTGTACCGTTTTTATATGCAACGTGTTGAAAACATGCTTGGATGGCAGACTGTCTGTCTCTAAAATGTTGCAACATTTTTGTTAGAAAAGACAACGCCAAAAGTTTGCCAGCATACACTCAAAGTGATGGATACAAAATATTTTAATAATCCTTTTCATTATTGGTTTCTTTTGTGATGTTTTTTCAACATAGAGCAGCAGCAGTCATTTA
Organism: Thelaira solivaga; assembly: GCA_947397855.1. NCBI lineage: Eukaryota > Metazoa > Arthropoda > Insecta > Diptera > Tachinidae > Thelaira > Thelaira solivaga. The sequence continues at coordinate 994,312 of OX377612.1, read as the reverse complement.
AAATTATTTTAAAAAAACTTTTTTTCTTTACTTTGATATTAATTTTTTTGCCAAAAATTTTTAAACAACCAATAATTTTAAATACTTTATTAACAAAGTATTTATTTGATTTTGTAAATTCATAAACAGCCACTAAAACTTACTCATATTTAAGGTAAAGCGCCACAGTTTTTTTTTGCCTTGCTGCCTTTTGTTTTTAAGGAAAATCTGGTTAAAAACTCAAGTACGAGAATTGCAAAGAATCCTCCATAAAAAACTTGAAAAAAAAATGATGTGTCGCCACCAACACAACTGCAAAAGCTTTAGGCGCGATTCTTGGCTGCTGCAACACTAAAATAAAAAAAAACGAATATTCACAGCTTCAATTACAGCTCACCCTACACTAAATTAGCTGATAGTGTCACTCAATTGCCGGAAGGGTTTTTTTTTTGTTTTTCCAGACAATTTTGAAATGAAGACTAGTTTTTCAGGAGGCTTGTTTTGTAATTCAGAGGAAAAAGGTTACCCTAACATTCCATAACACTGTGTAGGTGAATAAAGCCTTTCTTTTTTATTTTTGAATTTTGCGCTTGTGATGCCATTAAATCAATTTACCAGCTGTTCGTCAGACCCAATTAATTTTAGCAGGCAGGTTTTTATTAAAATCTAACAATTAAAAAATAGGGTTTCATTATCAAAGTTTTGTCAACTAAAATATTTAATTGTGTCGTAATCTTTTAATCTATTAAGCAAAAACAGTATATTTCGTGGTATTTAGTTTCTTGTTTTAAATAATGTAACGCTTGTACCCAATAGACTGACCACAGTTGGGAGGCCTCCCACAGCGAGGGTCACATTTGATTGAATGAATCAAACACACTTCATTTAAAGATGAATTAGTAGAGTGTCATTAGTAGTAATAGTGATGGTTGTAGTAGTTTAAAACAGCATTTGGGTTGGCACAAATAAGCAGACAGACGGCGATACCAACAACAACAGCAGCAGCAATAATAAAGGAAAGATTGCAAAAACATGATGACGATGATGAGGCCAGTCAGCCAGCCAGCCAGCCAGTGTGTGCTTAAATCGAATCAAATGAGTGTATACTTGTTATTAAATAGCTGGGCGGAACAAGATGAGATGATGGGCAATTATCTGCGGGAGGTCTGGCATTGGAGAGCAATAATAAAATGCTGCAAATATGGGTTACTAACTTTATATCTACATATTTTTATAGGGACAGAAATTTCTACACATGTACTCATATTAGTGTTTCTTCCTTAAAAAAAAAAAAAGAAAAAGAAAGGAAAGCAGAAAGAAATAAACCTAAATTGGAAGCTTTTTTTCAAGTTTATGGTTTTAATGTGAAGTTTTTGTAAAGTCGCTTTTGTTGCTTTCTAAAAAGGTGCAAATTCGATTCAAACAAGTGCCAGCAATTGTAACAAGCATGTTGTGCCATTTGGACAGACTGGACAAACAGAGGAATACATTCAAAGGCTATTAAAGCGTTTCGCTTAAGCTTCTGTGGAGTCTCATGAAACATTAAGTAGATGTGAGTCTTTAATGTTGTTTTTTTTTTTTGACATGTTCTTTTTCATTGTTGTTGCTGTGGCTGTGGATGCTGCTGCTGTTGGTGTTGGTGTTGCACTCGTGTACTTTTGTAAGCTTTATTTGAAAATAAGGCGCCAGGCCAAGACTGAACAAATGAATTAGGGCGTTTTTTTTTAATATTTATTTTTTTTTTTTTGCAAGTCTCGCTTAAGAAGACACTCGTACACTGCAACACGAGCATTACAATTACTGTGAAAATCTTTATAAAAAGAAATGAAGCATTTCATGTTAAACTTTCAAATAAAATCGCACTGCCACTACTTGTAATAGCAAAAAAAATAAAAATAAAAAAAATCAAATTCTATGAGAACTGCAGCTTTAAAGTTCTTTTTTCTTTTTGTAACTTTGTTATGAGATTTTCTCTTATTGATCACATATTTATGACTTGAACATGAATTTACAATGTGTTTTTTTTTTTGCTCTTTGTAGTTGTTGTTGTTATACTTAGTAAAGCAGTTCGTTGAAGGAAATGGCAGGAAAAATTGGTAACCGTCATATTCTTGTATTCCATCATTGCGATTCATTGATGTTTCTGCTGAGACCACCAAAACAGTAACGAGAAAAAATATAACGGTCGTTTAGGAGAAAAGAAAACATTTAAGATTTTTATTCCACACAAACTCAGTTAAAATTTCTTAGTAAAAATCATTTCAATGTTTTTTTTTTTTTTTTTTGTCGTTTAATAACATCTGCTTTTTCTTGGCTTTAAAACATTTAATTTAAAGAAATTATTATCCAAAGAAATAAAAAATTTTTTTGACTGTTAAGGAATTTAAATTCAAAACTGCTCTTTATATTTTAAGCTGAAGCATGAATCAAAACGGTTTTTGATAATATTTTGTTAAAAAGTGGAAATTTAAATTTCCTTAAAGCTTCTTCAGTCCTTAGAAAATCATCAATTGAAATGTCAAAAATATTGTTTGCGTAGAGTACAATTTTTCTCAATAAAAAATTATTTAATTCATGTTAAAAAAAGAAAGAACAGAACAAAACACAAACTAGGCTTGTTTACATCCAATTAAATCATTTTAAGGCTTGTTGTACTGATGCATACAGCCTGCCAACTCGTTGTTGTTAATTGTTGTTGGTCGTTAATGTTAAATATTGTTAGAATTATTTTCATATTCTTTGTATTGTTGTTATTGTCGTTGTTCGCTTTTTGTTTTTGTTTTTTTTTTTTTGGTTCTGTTTGTAGGCAAAAAACTATGAAGTGAAATGATAACACTTAATCCTCTTTCTCCTTCAAGCATAAAATCGTTTTATATGTCTATTACTGGCCTGTATTTACCAGAGTGCACTTTTCCTTGTATATGCACACACTTTCATAAACAACAACATCTTAACAAGTCTTGTACAACAGTGCGTTGCAGAAAATCAGAAACGAAATTTTTTTTCTAAATTTTCTTTGCATATTTAAAATGTTGCAACCTGCAAAAGCAGTACCATTGCATGTTGTCTGTCACCAACTGTATTAAAGCGCTATTTAATCTCTTTCCTTTTCATTTTTGTTTTTTGCTTTTTCTTGCATTTAAATAATAGATACTCGCATCTGTGTAGGTTTGTTTGTTTGTAGATTTTGCTGTAAGAAGTTGTTTACAAAAGAAAAACAAAACAAAAAGTATGAAAATTTGAAACAAAACAAAATTCCGGATCTTGGAAAACTATTCAAATAAAAAAAAACAACACTTGCATGGAAAATGCCAATTTGCTTAGGAAACAGCAACAGAAATAGAAGCAGAGCGTTTTCTAAAAGAAATTGTTGGCAGTTTTTCCTGCGCCTCAGGATTTTATATGCGTACTTCAGTTTTGTTATTATTGTTTTCTGCTTTTAGAATAAATATTTTTAATTGCTCTCGTCAGAGTGCAAGTCCTGTTTTTATACATTTCTTACGGTAGAATTATTCTTTTTTTTCTCTAAATTCCCATTTATTGCAGCAAACTTAATACAATTTTTAACAATAGCACGGATTTGGATTATCTTTTATACTTAATTATCTTGTCAAGTATTTAGTTCAAAACAATTAAAGGATCTTTTCTTTTTATGATGGGCTTAAAATGCAAAGAAAAAAACAAAAACAAAAATTCAATAAAGAAAAATATCAAATTCTTTGATATTTACTGCCAGGCGCCGAGATTTTCTTCAAAGATAACTAAAATACACTGTGGCCTTTATCAAATTAAAAAAAAATTAATTAAGACTAAAAAGTTTAAAATTAATAAAAAAAATTAAAATAAAATATTAAAAAAATTTTGAGATTAAAAAATTATTTGAATTAAAATTTAGTTAAAAAAAATTATACTTTAGATTTTGCTGGAGTACATATTTCACAGAATTTTATCAGGCTGGTCGTCAGGGAATTTTGTTACAATTAAAAAAAAAAATATTTAATTAACACTAAAAATTAATTTAATTTTGTTTTAAAAATTACTTAAATTAAAAGGTAATTTTGGGTTAAAACATGTGTTAAAAAATGTTTCCCTTTAATATTTTGGGCAGTACACATTTCACAGGCTGTTATCAGGCTGGTCGTCAGGAAATTTTGTTAAAATTTTCCTCATATTTTTCTTCCTTTCGTTAGCGTAATTTTTGTTACAGAGGTAACTTAGTGTTTTTCTGAACGATATGTAACATTTAAAATATTCACCAAAAAAATTTTTTTTTAAGCAAATTTATTTAATTCGCCCTTAATAAACTAAAATTCCTTTAGGTGTCAAAAAATTAAAAAAAAATTTTATAAATATTTATTAGTCAGTTTTATTTGATCTTTTTATTTTAAATAATATGACTATTTTATTAAGCTTGAGGTCTTATTTTTCAAAAATTCATTTTTATATCGATATTTCGCTCCCATTATAATTAGACCCCAAGCTTAATAAAATAGTCATAATAATTTTATAAATATTTTAACAAATGAGCTGTTATTTTGAAAGTTGTATAAGTTAATTAAAAAAATATATATTAGCGGTAATTTTATTAAAATATAAACACCGTGTTACTAAAATTAACGCCGATTTTTTTTTTTTTTTTTAGAAAAAGGACTTATATCACTTTCAAAAATTACAGATGAAATCATTTGATCATTTTAAATTTTATATAAAAAAAAATATTTTTCAAAGGTCTTAAATTAAATATCTTCAATATCTTCTGGGTAAATGCTTCCTTAAAAAAGAGAGAGTCAATACTTTTATTTTGATACAATCACATTAGAAAAATATTTGTCGAAATAGATGTAGCCACTAATTTTTGTAAAATTTTATTATTATTGAAAGACTCAACTACTTTAAGAGAATATTTCTTCAAGATATGTAAACTATGTAAATGATGGACGCTACAGTGGTTACGTTAGTTAGCTTTAGTTGCATTCTTTCTTTTGTTTGCTTGCTTATAAAAAGGCCTCGGTGTATTGTTAAAAAATAGTCTCAGTGTAGAGGTTGTTTTTGATTTTCCCAACTACTGCATTTTAATCTGTAGTTTATTTTAGTGCATAATAGCATGATGTTGGTTGTTTACCTGTATATCAGTGCCATTAAATACAAAATAAAACAGGATTAGACTTATTATACTCCAAACGTATCAATTGAGACATCTGCTTACCATTTGTGCAATCGAGCCATACCTACATGCAGTGGAATTTTTTCCTACACTGAGAAAGCAACTTTGGTGGTGAGCAAAAAATTAAATTTTCAGTTGTGATAAACGAAGTTTTTAATTGTGACATTAGAAAATCGGTGTTACAGCTCGAAATACTTTTAAGAGAACGAAATTATGGTTTACAATACAAAAGTTTGGTTGCTACAATTAAAAAATTTGCTTATCACAACTGAATTTTTGATTGGTAATAAATTTAGTTCTCACCATCAAAGTTGTTTTCTGTGTGTAAACTTGTTTTCAATATTTTATTGATTTTCTGATTTCTCAGCCCTGCCTACTTTAAAACTGAGCAATAACTCGAATATTTTCTTAACAAAAATATGCACTTTTAAACAGACATGGGGAAGAGTATCTAGAATGAATATTTTCCAGGGAGGAAAATTCTAAAGATGCCTGCCTGAGCGTGTTGGTTCTAAAAATTCAAATGAGCGGTCGTGTTTAGCTAGAAAAATTTAATGCAAGAAAGAAAATTGCCCCACAAACCTTTGACTTAAAAAATATACAGTTTTGCTACACGCAAAGAACTACACATGTCCATGTGTCTGTCTATGCGTATATATTTTTTTATGGGACATCATAATTAATCTTTTTGCCAAAAGCCCAAAATATTCAGTCAGGAGCTGTTTGTAAATATGCGTGTTATTTACACACAATGAGAATAAAAGTGTAAAATGGTTCTGCTGTTGTTGAATCTTTAAATGCCTTAATTAGATTTAATATCAATACAACGATGAGTGTACTTTCAGACTTGCATTCATTTCATTTTTTTTTTTTCATTTCATTCACTTGGTTGTTCGTTTGTTTGTTAAATAGTACAACATCTCTTATTTGTTTTTATGCTAAATGTGTATGTGTACGTGTTTGTGTGTTTGTTGTATTTTAGCCTGGTATCCATGCCAAATCTAAACATTAAACAATGGCTTGATTTGATGTTTGATATGCAGAAGAGTACTTCATTAAAAAGATTTGAAGATGAGAATGTTTTCCTGCTTGAAAACGTCATTAAGAAAATGACAATCTCGAAAATCATTCGCTACTTACAGTTCTTTCTTTCTTTTCTTTTTTTTTTATGTGTTTTGTTTGTTTGTTTCTCTTCTTTTGGTTTTTTGTTTTGTATGTCGTTGCTTGGCAAATAAACAAACAAACAAACGGCAAGAAAAAAAATTCATACAAGTAAAACTACAAAGAAAAAAGAGGAAAAAATTCAGCAAAACCAACAATAAACTGCCGAACTAAAATAACAAAAACAAGCCAAAAAGATATCACAACGCGCAAACACAATTCTTTGTTTTAAGAAAATTTTCGACTGGCGCCACTTGAAGATCAGACACGAAAGCGCATTGCTGCTCAAAGCTCAAAGCTGAAATTTCGACATTTAAAAAGAAGCCGAAGCCAAAGCCGCGAAACCTTAATAAACACACACACACACACACACACACACTCTTACACAGATGTCTCAACTTGAAAAAGTACCGAATATCAAAATACCCTTCTTTCACAGTCAACTGACTTGCTGCTCATAATGACAAAGACAGGCAGGCAGGCAGGACAGCATAGACAGGCCGTTCATAAGTGTTGCAAATGGGCCATAATATCTTAATGTTTTAATCGTTTTTCTCTGCTCTTCCTTTTTTTTTTATTATTAAATTTTGATTTAAATTGGCTTAAGCTTAAGCTTGCAAATTTGGCAAGTCAACAACATACTGCTGCTTAGAATTTGATATGCCTATTTTAGCATGGTAGTGTATTTGTATCTGCAACACGAAGCTTACTACAACAACAACAACAACAACACCACTATATAACCGGAATAAATAAAATAAAGCAAAATCAATGAAAACAAATGAACTCCTAAATGCAAAAGGACATGAGCAATAACACGACGTAAGGATTTAAGCAACAAAAAAAAAAGAAAAAGAAAAAAAAATGTTGAAAGAAAAATATCTACAAAACAGAACGTTTTTGATCAGTGCCGCCGCCGTAACAGAAACGCGCACAGTCGCACATTTGTAGCCGCTACCTAAGGCGCCACTTGGACAATTTGATTGTCGTCAGTTACTTGTAAATGTGGCAGTACAAATGAATTGTGGTGTATAGTGGTGGTAGATGGAGGGAAAAGTGAAGCTTATGCCAGCTTCTTTTGCATCTGTGTGCACACATTTTTTCAACGTTTAACTATCTAAAATACGTTTAAAACTTTCAACACATTCTTCAAGCCAACTAGGCAGAGGTAGAGTAGAGTAGAATTTTGCTTAAGAAAAATTGTGTTGCGTATTAAACTGGAGTTGCTGTTTTTGTTAATCTTAAATATTTAAGTTCAATTGAATGTACGATACTAAAGACATGCACATATATTTTGATAAATTGCTCTAGAAAAAGTGTAAAACTACACTGAACATGTTGATTACTGATGCTGATGCTGATGCTGATGCCTAGAGTTGCAATATTTTCTAGCTGTAGCTTAAGCCGCTTCAGTATTATTGTCTTATATTTATTTCTTAAAGGATTTGTTGTATGTGGCGGCAAAAAGGCTTTATTTGCTACTGCATTTGGGCTTAATTAAGATTGAGAATGACTTTTCTTCAGTTTGAGAAGGCTTTCGCAGTCTCAAGAGTAAAATCTAAAAATTTAGCGATTGACATCCTTTAAAGAGCAACACTTGTGTGTGTGTGTATAAGCAATTACTTAGTGAAATTAAAAACAGTGCGTGTAGTTGGGTTGTCTTCTTAGCTATAAAACAAAACTGAACGAAATGGCATGATTTTACTGACCCCAAAAAAGAAAATAATTCAAAATGTTTTTCCTTTATTGATTTCAATTGAATCACTCAAACCCCCATCATCAACATCTTCATCATCATCATCATCATCATCATCATTGTTATTAATAAATTAAAGTATTTTGTTGTTGCTGTTGTTGATAATTTAAAGAAATTAATACAATGCGCTGAAAATAATAGCCCACTCGTAGTTTTATTGCGATTTTCTCTACCTTCAAACTAGTTGAAAACAAAAAAAAAAAGAATTTCAAAATTCTTGTTTTTGTTGTTGCACTAAACAATTTAACAATTGTTTCTAACACAAGCAGCCTGCCTATACGTTTACAAAGTGTAATTAATATTTTTCAGTGCAACAATTGAACAGTTTTTTTTTCTTATTTCTTTTTCTAAAGGCTGAAATTACACCCTCAAATACAATTAAATATTTTTCAATAAAGAATTTCTCTTTTTAAATAAATTGAAAATCACAAAATTCTCAACATCAATATCATTAACGTTTCGGTTGTGTCTATCCTTTTAAACAGCAACAGCAACAACAGCAAGCAGCTTGCTGCCACCCCAGCTCTCAAGCAAACACTAGAAAAGGAAAAAAAAAGTTGAAAATCAAATAAATTGAATTGATTTAGAGCTTGGAGCGGAAATTTATTTTGCTGTAAAAAAAGATTTTTACAACACACACACACATGCATGCATGCCTAAGCCTATACAATAAGAAAAATCTTCATCCACTTTGGGTAAATGCACTTCCACTTTACAATTTGCCTGAAAATGCTTGTCGTTAGTCGTTTGTCCTAGCGTGTATCTATTGTTGAAAGCTGTTCTATTATTTGTAAGTCATAAATTTTATTGCTCACTGTCGCTTGCAATTACAATTCAATAGATCCTTTTAAATTGCAAAATATTCTCTATCTCTCTCGCTTACTCTCTGGCTTAGTTTAGGGTGGTGTGTTTCCCACTTTTAAAAATCCTTAATTTTTGTTGATTTCAATTGCCACATTAAATTTATGGTTGTTGTATTTTAATGACAATAAATATTTTGACAAGAAAAATTGTTGTAGCTTCATGACGGTCATCACACTATCACTGTCAGCGGAAAGTAGCAATTTCAAACACACTCTTCCTTCCGTTCATGTGTCCTTCAAACGGGTTGTCATTTGCTGCCGTCTATAACTTCCTGCCTCAACGTTTGCCTTGTGACCATATTTATATCCTGGCTGCAACACTTACGTTTATAATCTGCTTAAAAGCGTTTATAGAGTTTGTTTCGTGTTTTAAATTAACTCTGTCTGAGTGATGATTAATTTTAAAGCGCCACTCGTAAATCATTTTGTAACTAGAAACTTTAGCGTTTTGCTTGTTGTTTGAAGTCATAGGCAGTTTGAAAATGGCGAACGCTCTCAAGACCACTGTCGGCATAAGTTGTACACTTAGCGGTGTCAAACCATTTAAATCCTTGTTGTGTTCTTACCGAGATATTCAATAAATTAAATTAAATTAAATCTTGCTAAAATATTTTCTATTAAAATCGCGTGCTTGAAACAGATTTTTCCATTTTGAAATAAAATTTTATAGATTTGGAATACAGAACGCCAACACTAGAGCTACTCATAACAAAAACTTCCCTATTAATCCTGTAATACTAATGGTAATTTGTAATACATAAATAACAACGCCGTACATTTAAATTTTCTTTTACTTAAAAATTGTTGTTGAAAGTACTTGTGAAAAGAAGCTTCGCGGATTTATATTAGAAAAAAAGTGTTTCTATTTTTTGATTTATTTTTGTCTGAGACGAAATTTCCTGATGATCAGCCATAAACGTCTGTGCAATATGTTTAACCAGCAGCTTAGTTGGCTGTAAGAAACTGACTCTCCAAAAAATAAATTTTTTTAATTCAAGTTTTTGTCTGCTCTAAAAGCTAAAGCTGAATTCTATTTTCTTTTTCTTGGCTATAATCATGTTCGTATAACGCTGGCTTCATTAATGTTAAAAAGGGCTCTCTTTCTCTCCTTAAGTGTTTTGTTTTTAAAGGAAATTAACACGCTGCCTATAAACTGATAATGTTACAGTATTTACACTTAGAAAGCAAAAATTCAGTTGTGATAATCAAAGTTTTTAGTTGAACAACCAGAATTCAACGATACAGTAAACTTTTTTGAGCTGTAGAACCGATTTTCTATTGCCTTAATTAAAAAACTTCATTATCACAACTGAATTTTTGATGGGCAAGAAATTTAATCTTTCCAACCGAGGTTGTTTTCTCAGCATAGGAAGAGATAAAAATTAAAATGAAGTCAAGGCAAGCTTACAAGACTTTACATTTTTTTTCTTTCCAAATACCGTTTGATCAGGAACCTTAAAAGGCCACTTGATTTTCAGTTTTCAATCATTTTTAATACCCTTTAAAATTAATAAACAATTTCTTCTCAGACACTGCGACCATAAATTGACTCTTGTTTCATTTTGCTGGCAAGAAATTAGTTTTCCTGCACCCAAAACCAAAATTCTCAAAAGTGCTAATGAATCTCTTATTGGCGAAAGGCCAAAATGTCAATCAAAAATTTAATTGAATTGAAAAAAAAAAAGAAAAAACAAACATGTTTGTTTAACCATCGAACACACAAATGAAAGGAATGCATAACTAATTAAAATAAAAATATTAAATTTTTTTATTAACACATAGATAATTTCACCCCGACAATGTCTGTTTGTTGCAACACATGAAACGGTTGAATAGTTAGAAAATAAACGCAATCAGCCAGCGTCAAATTCCATGCACCAGTTGCAACAACATTTACATAAAATGATGCTGCACGATGCTATAAAATGTATTCACTTCACTCATACATACAATTTAAGCAAATAGTGTGATTGTTTGTTTGTTTGGCTGCTAAAATAGATTTCAGGAAAGACGGGAATATATGACAACAACAAAACAACTAATAATAATAAAAAAAATAGAACTTTAGTGACATAATGCGTACGTGCCAGGGACACATACGTTTTTTATTACTAAAAAGAAAAAAAGGCAAAAAGTAAGAACAAATTGGCGTTGACAAGTTTATATGTTGTGTGTGAATTAAGATTTGAATTTTTAATACAAAAACACATACATACACACAAACGTTTGTATGTGTGCTGTACAGTAGACTTCTTTGTTTTATTAGCTTTACGCCTGGCGCTTCAATTTCACTATCTTACAGAGTGTATCTGGAAATCTGGGCAATCTAGGTTTCATATTCAGCTGACGGATCACATCAAAGTGTAAAGTTTTTGTTTAAAAAGAAGCCACAATTGTGTAAAAAATAATAGCAAAATTTACTTTACGAAAATAAATGAAATTCTTTCATTAGGACTTTTAAATGTTGCACAATTAACAAAACAAAAAAAAGAGGAAAACGCAATCGTTTGTGACTCATTTATGCTTGAGCTGCTAATATTTTAGGCTCCACTGTTTTGAAAATGTGTGATGAGCGCTTAAAAACACAACATTCATTCGGTTATGCGATGACAGTAGCGATGACAGATTTCTACGAATTTTGGTTTTTGTGTTAAAAGCCGCGGCGCTACTGTTTTCCTTCATGCATTACACAACTGATGACGCTTAAGATGGTTTTGATAGAGCCCCACAAACAACCAAACGAACTACATACTGACTAGTAGCAACCAACCAAGATTTTTCCTTTTTTTTTTTTTTGTTTTGCTGTCGGTTAGGAACCAATTCATCCCTAAACTTTCTTCGAAAGGCTTAAAAATTAAGAGAGACAAAAAAGAAATAATAATAATCAGCACAAAGTAGAGAGATGTGCTGTGCTGCACATTGTCTTTAATTGAAACGCAAAAAATTCTTTGAAATCTACAAGATGTTTACTTTGCCTTCAAAAAAAAAAAAAAGAGAAAAACAAACAAACAAACAAACATGCTTCTTTATAAAATAAAATCACGAAGCCGTTTATGTATTTTGTTCTTTAGCAGGCAGAAATCTGCAATAGATGTAACAGAAAATGCTGGTGGTGGTGTTGGTGCTACAAAATGCGATTTATCGATTAAAAATCTATTTAATTAGTTGCACCGGAAGAAATTGATTAGACGTAGCAAGCACAATCTTCTTTTTTACTTCTTAATTCATAATAATTCAGAGCTTGAAATGAAAAATAAAATAAAAGCAAAATTGCATATCCTGCTTTTAAAATGAGTGCAGAGTTGGAGCATTCACGTTATTTATTAACGAACGGCACAAAATATTGAAATATCATGGTCTAGGCCCTGGTTCGTTGAAAAAGAAAATATTTTTAAGACATTAATGACAAAAGGACTCTAATCGTTTGTGTTTATGGAAAATATTTTTATTTAAAATTTTTTTTAAACTCCACAGCGGAGGAGATTAATAATTAAGGATCACTTCGTCCAGAATAGACCTATTGTCACATTTCTCTCAAGTTACAAAGAATTTAAAGCCATGCTTGGGCGATTTGTTTGCCATATTAGACGGTTGTAGTTAGTGATGTCTTAAGTAAGGAAAAAGGGTTCAAATTAGATTATTATAGAGGGTGTTTCTATGTCCTCGTTACCTATTTTGCAGAGGTGGTTTTGACCCTTAAAGCTTTTGTGCTTTTATTTTTTGTTGGCTGCTTAGACTTCAAGGGGAAAACAGGAGAAATTTATTTTATTGCTTAGTTCGTAAACTGATTATTTTACTTGTTTAACAGGCCCTTAACTGCGATCATCAGTGGATCTCTATAATTTTATGAAATATGAAACTAATTAAAATAAAAATCGTTTTAAATCTAAAAAAAAAATTCTTAAAAAAAAGAAGGATATTAATGACTAGAAGTATAAAGTTGTTTAAGTGCGCGCGTTTCGGTAGCCGTGGCGTGAAGTAGCACGAACAAGTTTTTATTAAAATCGTTTAAATCGCGTGATCGTCGTAGTAAAGTGTCGTGAGTGTAGTAACGGATTTAAAACCGATATTCTGTGCGTGAACGGGACCAGCAAGCAACCGCTTATCTCTAATAATGGCCCTTTACCTGCTACATTTTCACAACCCATAATGAAAAAAGAATATAAGAAGCAGCATAGCAACAACACCAACAACTACTACAAACAATATTACAAGTGAGTAGTCATGCATTTAATTAAATCTTTTTGTAGCTTTAAAGTCATTTGAATTTATTTATGCTTCAGATGTGAGAATTTTGGGAATTAATTTGTCTGTCAGAAAACATAAAAAAAGTGTTGAATTTATGTATGACAACCGTGTGCTGCTTATTAAATACGCTGGCTGATCAAAGCCACCCACAACTTAATTTATGAAATTATCTTTTGTTTGGCAGGTTGACAACAACCAAGCGTTGCTTGGTTTTTAAAAAGTTTAATTGAATTTAAAAAGCATTAAGAAAAAACTTGCAAAAATTAATAATTCAAATAAGCCTGAAGCGAGTTAAGGTTTTCCTAAAACACATTTATTGAAAAATTAAAGCAAATTAACCCCAACCCTTTGAATTTACTTAAAATTCGTTTTCTTTATTAGAAACTTGACCATTTCCGCAACGCGTACAAGTATTTCTAATTTAAAATTTCAACAACAAATTAATCTCAACTCAGCATTTATGCTTAAAGGAATTTTTTGTGTTTTTGATCTTCCGAGAAAAATGGCATTTGAATAAATTAGAGTTGAGTTGACTGACTGACTGACTGTGCCTTGAGTGACATCATTCTTTTATGCTAAATGTGTACCGTCGTAACAAAAAAGCCTTAAGTTACATTTAAAAAAATTTTGCAGGAGAACCCGAAAAGTTATTTCAACTTTTTGAAATTTCTTACAGTTAAGCTTCAGTTTTTAATTTTTAATCAAAAAGTCAAATATTAATTTTTTGTAACTTGAGGCTTTTTTGAAAGCACATGACAATCGATGCTTTGACATACATAATTGTTTTTATTACTTTTAGTTCACATTTGGTTGCCTTCTCTAGTCACTCTTTGGATTTTTCTCCCCCCCTAATCTAAGCTTTTGACTTGAAGTGAATCACATAAATTTCTACACATGATTATTTTGATTTTTCTGCTTGCTGGTCTTCGGGTTTTGCTCTTTTTATCTCTTTATTGTATCTGAAATTATAAAGCTTAATAATCTTAATTGAACATTAAAGAAAGAAAGAAAAAAAACAACCAACAAGTTGGTGGTCTACAATCTTTAACCAGTTCCAGTACTATTTTTTGCTTCTTTATTGAAAAAAATTTATTATTTTTATTTTTTTTTTATTCAAATGTCTCATCTTCTTAAGTGAGCCATTGTGTGCCGTTCATTTCGTTTCCTTTCATTCATTCTACTTTTACCACCATCGTGGGTGAATGAGTGAGACGCGTTTTATACGTCCATCAGCAAATTAAGTTCAATTATTTTAATGTCATAACATCATAAATTGCTGCCAGAGAATAAATAAAAATACTTGTCCGAAATAAAAAATAAGCAAAAACCACAAAAAACAACAAGCAACTGACTGCTTAGAGGGCCAGTAAGAACAAAATACGAGCACAATTATTTGGTGCACGTTGATGGAAAATAAGAAAACTTATAACAAGTAAAAAAATAACAACAACAACACCAACATGCACACATACAAAAAGTGATCGTGATTTAACTGGTGAGAGTCTTAAATAAAATAAAATATTACTTTGGGTACTTAAAGCACGAACATAAAATTATTATTACGATTTTCTTTTTTTTTCTCCTTTCCTTCATCATTATTATTATCATTATTATTTTTACAAGTAGGCACTGCTCCATAGTGGATCATGAGAAGACAGAGAAAAACAAAAAACCGTTTCAAGTATATGAATATGAACAGGGTACTAGTACGAGTGTGTGTCATGTAAATGTGAAGCGAATTTTTCGTCACAATTAATCCATTTAAAATGTCCATAAGGTTGCTTGGCTGCGCCATTATTATTTACTTATTTTAGTAATTTGCCCACCCAGTCCGAAACTTTCACTGCAAATTGTTGTGTGGCACTCTATACTCGTATCTAGATACTAAACGCTTGTTTCTGTTGTGGCCACTTATCAACTGCTAAATTTAATAGGGTCGCGTGTTAAATACTTACAGAGTTGTTGCTTAATAATTATTTTCGTTTTGTACTCTTGTACGAAAATTTAATTACAAACTTTGATTTAGTTTCTTGGAACAAGTTTTAAAAGCTGCTAGTTAAAGGGAAAGTAGTTGTGCATGTAATTGTCATAGCAAGACCCCAAGAAAATTTCTTAAATAACAATTTAACGGCCGGCCACCGATATCGAATATTACCTTTCGTTTAAATTTTAAAGAAATAAAGTAAAAATTTTTAAGATACTTGTTGTTCAGTTGGATGTCATAATTTTTAGCAACCTTAATAGAAAATATTGTTGCCTTTACCAAATTGCCAACTAGCGCAGTTCTAGACTCAAACTTAACATTTCTGAAGGATCTAGCGTCTAATAACAGGGTTCACTTGACCTGCCAGTTCATCATGGTAATGTAGGCAATGAGAAGGCAGACGAACTCACCAGCAAAGGAGCGTCTAGTTGTTTCATTGCTTCAAAATCATTCTGCTCTACTAAGCTTAGATTTAGGTAATGGTTGGAAAGGGAATCGCAACAAAATTGGTTGGTGACAAGGGTAGAAAAAACATTCAAACCATTTCGGTCTCGAAAGACTTACTAACCCTGACCCGGTCTTCTGACTGCACATTGCAGAGTATTGCAGCATTTGGCAAATATGAGGATCATGTAACGAAGACAAAGAGATAGCAGAACAGAAATGGCCTAACTTAGACTTGTTTTCGTTGGCGGCACACAGATTAATCAAAAATTCATTTGTGATATTCCAATTTGTCAGTTGTAGCAACCAGAATTCGATAATACAGCCCAAAATTTAGTTCTGTTAAAAATAATTTGAGCTGTAAGACCGATTTTCTATTGTCAAGAATAAAAAACTCGATTATCACAACTAAATTTTTGATTCAAAACAAAATTAGTTCTCACAACCGAAGTTGTTTTCTGTATGCAAGTCACCCAAGCAAGTCTTTGAATGCTTAATAAATACTAGGCTTAGGAAAGATATGTAACATTAGAATAGGGTCACAAAAGCTCTATTTTGGCCACAGTGTTTAGGTGACTCTACACAAATGTGCTAATCGCTGGAAGCTTTAGTTTACTTAGGTTTTCTGGGGCAAATATCTTGCTGACTTTCTTAGTAAATTTCTCTGTGATTTACCTATGACTACACAGAAAAAAATTAGGAACCAATAAAAAATTTCAATTAAAAAATTTGTTATATCAATAAAATTTTCAATTGAGTCAATTAAATATTTAATTAAACTGAAAAACATATAAAATTAATTGAATATTTAATTGATTCAATTTAAAATTTAATTGATTTAACAAATTTTTTAATTAAAATTTTTAATTGGTTCCTAATTATTTTTTTGTGTAGCCATTCCAAAGTTACCTGTTCCTGCTGACAAGGTCGTCAGGAATCTTTTCCTATGAAATAATTTTTTTTTTAATTAATTGCCTGTTCAGCTAAATGCTAATTCTTCAAAATTTGTTTCTGCTTTCAATACAATTATACTAAACAGCCGCTTAGTCTTGTGACCACTTTGCTTAAGGTTTTTACAGTAGTTTTAAATAAAAAAAAAGTATTTTTAAAGTGTCAGGGGTATTGCAATACTATCTGCTCCTTAAAAAGTACTGTGGTACGGAAGTTATCCTTTTTAGGCAGAGATAAAAAGAGAAAAAACAAAGAGAGGGAGGAGGCGGGACAAGAATTAAGGTTGCTTAGCTTACTTTTAGTTTATTAAATGACATCAAACAAACATTAATAAAAATTAGCCTGCAGTTCTTTCAAAGTTTCAATTGTATAAATTTTTCATTATGAAAGCAACAAACGCTTCATTTAATATAAAATGCTGTTGAAATAAAAGTAGTTGACCACTAGCAACTGCAACTATTCAATTGCACTTAAAAACAGTTGGTTGCCAAGTTATAAACTGCACCCACACACAAAATCGCAGTTCATAAAAATGCATTGATTTAAGCATAAAAAAGCAACAAGTTTTTTGTTGGCTTTTGTTTGCGTAGTTTTTTTTTTTGCTTCTCATAATTCCTGATAAACGAGTACTTTACACGGGTATTTGCTTAAAACAAAAACAATTATGTGTGTCCCTTGTTTAGGTCTTGAGTAGGCGTTGTACTTTTACTGTTCACTAAAGCAGAAAGTGTTTATTAGTGGCAGTTGTTAGCCAATGTCTTGCGTCCATAAGTTTGAAAACAAAAATGGATGAAAAGAAAACTTACTATTTTAACTGGCTGTCATAATTGTTTTCTTATATTTTAGTTTGTTGAAATAGTGAAACAAACAGTTAGAGAGCTTCGTGTTGAGCGAGCTGCAGTTCAAGTTGGTTTAATAGTTAAAAAATAAATATCTTTTGAATTGAAGCTGTTTTTAGCTTAAAACAGAACCCCCCATCATGTTGTATATCAAACGATTTCAAACTTTTGACTTTAAGCTTGATTTCCTGGTTGTCTAACATCCTTTTCATAATACCAGTATAAGATTACACTACATCTTCTACACTTTGGCTTTGAAAAGTAAAAAAAAAAAAATATTTTTTGTTTAAATCAGCACATTTTTATTTTGTTTTTTTTTTAAACAATTCGCTTTAAAACAATTAAGAATTTAGCACAAAATATTTATTAAATTAGATCTTTTGCAAAAGTAGGGGTTGAAATTTTTTAAGAAGCAGAAAGGTAAAAAAAAAAAAAAAAAGATTAAACAGCATAAAAATACACAAGAAGTAAAATAATAATAATAATAAAAAAAGAAAAAATAACGTACACAATACTTAATACTTAATAAGCTTTGGAAAGAGTGCCAGTGCTATGGCGCGTACTACATTTACGCCATTTATACACTTATGGTTCCAGTTCTTCCGATTGCCATTCTTTACTTGTATGTTATTGTAATTTAAAATGCCCTACAGAGAAGAAAGAGGTAAACTCTGATTGATATGCGACTTGCTGTGATATTTTTCTTAAGCTATTAATCATTTAATGTAATTCTTTCACAACCAAATAAAAACTATTGTAGCACGTTTTGCTTGAGAGGTCTGTCTACCTGTGTGAGCTTTGCCATGGGCCCATCTAAATTTATTCAGCTTTAATGAACAGAATTTTTAAAAGGATTTTACTGAAATATGACTCAGTCATCACAATTAAATTAGAAAATTATTTTATTAAGTTAAAAATATTTTTTTTTTGTAATTTTCTTAAAAAAAATGCTTTCTTTTTGACAAAACTTTTTGAATATCTCCTGACTTGTGGGCAGGGCAAAAAGTTTGCCTACTAGGACCGTAGGTTAGTCGGTAGAAAACTAATCTACCAATCCGGGGGTTGCAGGTTCGAGTCCTGCCTAGACCTGGGGTGTTTTCTGCAAACAAGCCAAGAATCTTCGCGAATTTGTGTTGTGTTGTGTAAAAACATCCTCCCCATTCACTAGTTTTAAAATTTTTTCTTAACTAAGTGGGACGCACCTCTTTTACCGATATTCTCGGTATAAATATTTTGTATATTTTAAAATAAGAGAATTGTTTAACTGCTAATTTGTCAATAAATTCAGCATGGATTTTTCTAACACATGTTCTGACATAAGCAGTTATCAAAGTTAAAAGCAAAATTTTAAATTTTATTCATTTTAGATTTTTAATAAATTTTTAAGAAATTTTTTTTTAAAAAAAAGTTTACTTTTTTCACAAAACTTTCTGAATATCTCCTAAACTATGGGGCTTGGCATAAAATTGAAAACAACATAATTTTAAAATTTGTCTTATCTTTTTTGTTAATTCAATTGAAAATGTAGTTAGCGCAACCTTCTCGTTTTCTTAAAACTTCACAAAAAAAATATATTTTGTTGGCCTGTGTAATCTTCCTATAAAAAAATTTTAAATAAAAATTTTATTAAAAAAAATTACAAAACAAAAATATTTTTTAGGTAAATTAACTGAGTAACCTGTTACGTTTTTTATTATTTGTAAATATCTTTTCAGTATTTAATTTAGTTTTATTTATTGAAAATTAATTTTCTTTTGTTTATATAAAATTTATTTTTTCCTTATCCACAGCATTAACACAATTCATTCACAATAGACCCCTTTTTAATTCACAATTGAAGTAAATAATTCAAAATAATTAGATAATTCCGCAATTTGCTTATCGATCGATAGTTTTTTCCATTAAATTTTCTTTTCCGTGCGGAATCGATAATACGACCCATTTTTTCAGAAAAAAATTTCCAAAGCTTCCTCATCAATTGAAAATTATGAAAAATGAAATTCTAAACGTTAAAGGGATCAACCCTTTTGGATAATTCCTGACAGTTTGTGATATGGCAGCCACAATTTCTATTTGATTTTTTTTCTAATATTTTTTTTTAAGTAAAGGAACGGGAATGAATGGTGTGCTTGGTTGACGTTATTACTAATTTACTTATAAATACACACACAAGCATACACTTGCACCCATACTAATAAAATTTTTACAACCAAACAAAACTAAAAAACCCTGAAGAATCTGATGCACACACTTAAACACATCATAAACTCATGCTGCACATACACACACGAGTATATGCGAGTACATACATTCATAAGTGGCTTAATTAGCTACCGTGCAACGATCAACACTCGGATGTGTGTTGCCATTCCAAGTACATTATTTTATACTATTTCTTGCTTTCTTTCGTTATTTATTTATTCATTCATTTTTTTTTTCTCTTTATTCAACAAAACATTTTTCTATATAAAATAAAATACATAAATTTGTACTATTGCATGTTTGTACATGTGTGGTGTGGTGTGTGTGCGAGTAGTATGTTTTTTTTTTTTTTTTTGTATGGTTGTGTGTTTTTGAAAGTACTACAATTGTGGCAGTGTATGAAAATACAACAACAACAACAACAATATTTGCATGAACTGCTGCAACAGGAACAACAATCATTCATGGGTTTGGTTTAAAAACACGTTATAAACGTGTAAGGTACTTGAGCAACGAGTATTTGCATATAATTTCACGCCGTTCTTGCTACTGCTGCTCATTACAAGAAAATCCTGTTGTTATTTGTGGAGTCTAGGTTTAAATATCTACAAAAAAAAAGTCATCATCATCATGCTATATGGGGTGCCATTTTTAATTTTCAATGCAGTGTGAGAATTTGGTTTCGTATTTTATTTTTGTTTTTTTTTTTTTATAGCAAAAAATACCCTGAGTAGTAAGAAAGTAGAATTTTTCACATAAAATTGCATACCACATCTTGCATCTGTTTGTAATATTTAGGTAAATAACGTGCTGGCATGTGTGCATATGTGTGTGTGTGTAATACTTATAATTAGCATGCCACAAACTGCATTCAAGCAACCAACCCATCCAGCCATCCATCATGAAATCGCCAGCCAAATCATTAAATTCAAACACATTCCTTTAGCGACACTGAGTCACTTATTAAAAAAGTTCTTTGAGACGGCGGACAAGCAGACGGACATGAACTTTTTTCTCAACCACTGAAAGTTGCTTTCCTGTTGTTTTCTCCTTTTTGGACTTTTGTTGTTGCAGTTTCTTTTTTTTTTTCTTTCTTTCTTTTTAAACGACAATTGCACTTTCTTTGCCAACACAATCATCCACCGCCATCATCATTTCCATTTTTGTTTTCATTTCCGCTTTATAGAATTTTGAAGAGATTTCTTTTTTTTTCGCTGTAAATAAAAGTGTTTGGCTAAAGGGGCTTCACAGCTTAAGAAAATATTTGTGTTGTTTTGAAAATCATTATTGATTTTTGTTCTTCCCTCTTCTGTTTCATAACAAATACCAAAAGGAACTCTAAGTAGGTATCAGAGTTTTAAAGAAGGAAATCATCTTTTATTAACACGATATTAAGACATACGAGTACATAGTCAATGGAAACAGCAGATTATTTCAGCTTAAAAAAATTATAGGAGAAATTGTTCAACCAAAAAATATAAAGTTACAAAATTGCACCGAAATAATAAACCGCCAGTAAGTACCCTCAATTCATCTACTTCTCCCGCTCATGCTCCTGGAAAGCATAAGAACAATTTATTTCACTAAAATATTTCAGATAAGCATTTCCTTCGAAAAACAGGATTTTAAAGTTTCCCTTTTGCTGACACTTTTATGGAAAAAATTTAAAATATTTCGTGCTCAAAGGAAAAGCGTTTAAAAAAATTTTTTTTAATATATTTTTTTACAAAATATATTGTACGAGATTGAGAGAAAAAAAACACATTTTATGAGTTATGACACTTTTGAAATAAATATTATTTGGCTGATGTAAAATTTAATTAGAATTTGCTCGCATCCAGCTGCTTATTTAGCAGAGTTTTCAACATTATTCTAAAAAATTGTCTGCCATTACTGAAAAAAATGTCTCTTAATCGCTTAAAAGCCTAAATTTCATGGTTTCGGCAGTAGAAACTTAAATTTTTTCTTGCCCTTTAAATCTTTGCTGCCCTTAAGGACATACAAAATTGAATGATTTGCTTTTCGTTTCTCTGTTAAAGTCAATAAACTGCAATTCTATTTAAAAGTGTTTTTTAGGGGTTTAAATTGTATCGTGTTAACGTTTTAAGAGGAGAATGATTTTTCGCAGATTTTTTTTATACAAAAGGAAAAAATGTCATATTAATGAAATTTTTAATTGAATCAATTAAAAATAAGCTGTTATTTTCAAAAGTGTTATAAGTCCATTAAAAAAAAGATAGTTAGCGGTAATTTTAGTAAAATAAAGACTAAAATTCTTTTTAAGTGGACTTATACCACTTTACAAATAACAGCTCGAATATTTAATTGAAATGATAATATTTTTGTTTCAATTAAGAAATTGTTAGACTGATTAAATATTTAATTTCTTTTTTTTTTAATTTTAGGTTTTCAAAAATATGAAAAGTGAAAGTGCGTGATTCAAAATGGTTACAGCATTAACAAGCTGTCATACGGGTACGTTAATTATTCGTGAGCGTAATTGAATTTGTCGGCAGTGCCGGGCGCTAATACACTAAATTTGTAATTTCTCCTGTGATTCAGAGTGGTATGTTCCCATCACAATTTTGAATTACAGTGATAAAAATAGTGCGCGTTTAAGTACACGATATACAAGGCTGCAATCAAACACCTTTCCAGTTTCGCCATGATGAAAGCACAGAAAAGCATACAGGTTAGTTTATAATTCTTTTTTATATACAAATTTTCTTAGTTTTTTTTTATTCATTTTACTTTTTGAACTATTTTTAATGGATTTTTTTTTTTGCTGAATATAATTTATGGCAGCAGGTAAAATTATTAATCACCCCTATTATGTAAGCATTGGGGGGTTACTCTCTATTGCGATGCAAAAGAAAAACCATTCGCATCTGTATGATTTTTACATTGAGTTGCGATACATTTTCTTTCGCATCGCAATAGAGAGTAATCCCCCAGAAATCAACTACTGTTGTTCGCTATTTAGTATTATATGAGGCGCTTTAAAGCCGACTCAAAGGCTACAAAATGTTTTAAGCTTTGCAACAGGATACTGTGCTCAAGCCATTGAACTGGCTATTGATTCTATTAAGCAGATTTGTTTAATTTTTCAAAGATACTTAAAATTTTTTTTTTTCATAATTTTGCAAAAAAAAATTTCCTACTCCACTACATTTACCCTCTTATCCAAAAAAAATTTATGAAAAATTTCAATAACTAAATTTTTATTCTGGGTCAATGTTTAGATCCATTTAATTTTTTCGGTTTCTTCTTAAAGAAATTTTGTCTGTGTTTCTTGTAACAACAGCCAGCAGTTTATGAAAATTAATTTTTTATTATGACCACTAGAGTCGTTAATAATTAATAACCGTTACTAAATCGATAATTGGTAGTTAGTTTGTTTTTGAAAAGTTTTTTATTTCTTATTTGCGTGACTCTTCGTGGGAATATGTGCTTCTATGGGCACAATATGGCATGTTTAATTGTCTTTTTGTGTTAAAAAAAATTCTTGAGCTGCTTGACCAAAGACTGAAAACTCTAGAATGCAAATTCAAATATCTATTTTATTGGAGTTATTAAAATTTAGTTTAAACAAGTTAATTCGGCTGTGCCGAGTCTTATATGCCCTTCAAATAACCCAAAGAAACTTCCTAAGGAAGTTACCGCCATCCTATTTTTTTTTAAGTGGACTTATACCACTTTCAAAAACAACAGCTCAAATAAAAACTGCTTAGAAAGATTATTTAATTAAGATTTTTGTTTTCAATAAAAAAAACTCTAGTCTGCTGCAGCAAAAAATGTCAAAGAGCAACTGATAAAAAGTTAAATGAAAATTATGCCAGCCAGTAAGATAAAGGAATTTTAAACGATTCATGATCAATCGTGATTTTCGATTTCAGATTTAAGATTTGTGATTTTGTTTTGAGTGAAAAACTGTACCAAAATTATTCGCTTCGTCACACAAAAGCAACAACACAAGTGAATGACATTTTTGACAAGTTTCTTCATATTTGTCGGTTGTTGTTGCTCTTTCTTACAAAATAATGTAAATATTTCCACGTCTTACAAAATTAGCTTCTACGAAAACAAAATAAAACCACAAACAAAAGTTTTTGGGAAATTTTCATGTACAAACTTGTACGAAACGAAAATTAATTTCCAAGAGACAAAATAGAAAAATTATAAAAAAAAAGTTAACGAAATAATCATATTTGGTTTCTTCATTGAAGCATTAACAATTTCGTTGTATGTTGCAAGTAGTATCACGAGTGAATTTAGTTAGATGTGTGTACGTATATATTCGTATTTGGATGTGAAGGTATGTAGCCGTAAGTGTGTACTAAGACCGAGAAACAAATTGAATAATTACTACAAACCATGTTACGTCATGCCATTTTGAATTGCTGGCTGATCGTGGCAAAGACAATTACAGTAAAGCTGACAGTAACGGCTGAACAAACACTCATTCCCTCACTCACTCACTCACTCAGTCATTTTACCTACCATGGAATCGATGATGTTGCACGAGCAGTAAAGTTATTGCAGTATTTGGCTGCAAGTTGCTTTTACTTGGTTTTTAGGAACAAAAAAAAAGCGTTTTGTTAGGTTGCATGTAAGAGCAGTTTAAGCGTAGCGTGTTACAAGCTTCTCTTTACAAACTAAAATGTACTTACATGCATACAACGTATGTATGTATGTACTCCTAGCTGTGCATGTTTGTATGGCTGGGCTGCTGTTCTGTTGTAATGCTTTTTTAATGTTGACCACCAGTTGCATGAATTTGTCGTTTGTGTTATTAGACTGTCTGAACATTTCAAAACGGCAACGAAGCGAGGAAATAATTATGAGATGCGCGTTGAGTTGTTTGCAATTGTTTTGACAAAAGTTAGTATCATCGGCCAGGCCGGCTACCACTGTGTAGTACTGCGACCAGTGCAGCTACATGCCTGCCTACCATTAACTATTATTTCATCTAAAAAAAAAAAACATTTCTCTTTTTTGCTTTACTTTTTTTTCAAACTCCTTTGTTTTCAAGCTGTCTGAAGCAACGGTTTCCAAAGAGTCATGCTTGACTACTACACTGGGTCGTCCACTATGGGAAGAGGATTCATTTCAATGAATGTGTGTGTATGTAGATCGAAAATTGAAGTGTTTTAAAATCTTAAACCATCAATTACATAAACAATGGTTAACGAAAATTACTATTTATTTGAGTTAGTTAGTTGGTAGCTGTGAGTAGTCAACATGAACTAAAACGTTTCTTTCCTTCTATTGTTTTTTTTTTGTTGTTGTTGCGTTTGAGAAACTTGTAACAAAACTCTAGTTTTGTTGTCATTGTTGTTCGTTTATATAAAAAAAAAAGTAAATAAATTAAAAACTCCAGTTTTAACAAACTGATCTGATGATGGCTGTGAAAATAAACAGATTTTGAAACACTCCTCTACTTTTGCAACATTTAACAAACAGTTCAGTGGAAACTCCTAGTGTTTTAGTTGAGTTAATATTAAAAGGAAGTATTTTCTAAACTGAGTTTAATTATAGTTTAACTTGAAATCTTTTAGTATTTTTTTCTACCAGCTCTAGTGAAAAGATGTACAGTTGAGAGCACACATTGGACAAATAACGTCAATCACAAATACTTACATATATTAGATACTTAAAAAAAACATAGTCCTCCTAAATTTAGATTGAAGTCACAGCCTTTTATTTTGAATTGAAACTTTGTTTCATTTATTCAAATATTTTTTTTTTTTGAATTTCCACTTTAAAGACGCTCCCTTATAGGACTATTTTCGAGTAGATATTTTTATCTTCAATCAATTTCTCTTATTGTGAATGACAGCTGTTGCTTTTTTCCTTGATTTCTTTTCAATTTAGCATAATTAAAAAATAACGGAATAAAAATAATTACCTTAAAAACATGTTATAAATTTTTCTTAGCTCCACCCCTTACAATCAAACAAAACTTTATACAATTAGGTTAGGTTAGGTTACACAGCGCCCTCTAATAAGAAAAAAAGAGAAGGGAGCTTACTTGGGTCCTCTGATGTGGTCCCTTTGTGATACTTTTTTATGAGGAAAATGAAGAAGAACAGCAATAGATAAAGAAGAGTGAATGGAAGTAAGAAAATTAGAAAAAATTAGTCCCTCACTTAAAACAATTGCTACTTCTAGTGAAGCCATATAGCATGCTGATCCCTACACTGAGAAAACAGCTTCGGTTGTGAGAACTAAATTTGTTTCTAATCGAAAATTCAGTTGTAATAGTCGATTTTTTTAATCATAACAATAGAAAATCGGTCTA
This sequence comes from Thelaira solivaga, assembly GCA_947397855.1. Taxonomy (NCBI): domain Eukaryota; kingdom Metazoa; phylum Arthropoda; class Insecta; order Diptera; family Tachinidae; genus Thelaira; species Thelaira solivaga. The sequence continues at coordinate 968,420 of OX377612.1, read as the reverse complement.
ACAGCTCGAAATATTTGAAAGAGAATAAAATTTTGGACTGTAGTAACGAATTGTGGTTGCTACAACTAAAATATTTGATTACCAAAACTGAATTAATGATGGGAAATAAATTTAGTTCTCACAGCTGAAGTTGACATTGCAGTGAGATCCTGCAGGTAGCGCTCCAGTATAGAGCAATGGCAGAGGAGATGTTCCACAGTTTCCTCTTTTTGCTCGTCCTGACAACTTCTACAGTAATCATTTGATGGCAGCCCTGTTCTGCTATCATGGTTGCCAAATACAAAAATTTCATAAAATAAATTGGAACTTGGTCAACTTTGTCATTTACAAAAACAATTAGTATTCCAAAATAAATAAATTTCTATTGAAAATGTGCTTAATAAGCCCTTATTAAACAAGAAGATATATTCCAAATTGCCAATGTATAAATTTTCAATTAGAATCGAAAAAAATGGCCCATTTTAACAATTAAACTTTTAAGTATCACAAATCGAAAAGAAAAATTTCATTTAACAATTTTGGCAAATTGCAAGAAAATTAATTCGTCTTTTTGTTATAATTTTCGGGATGCCATCATCTGGTAGACATTCGCTTGAAGTAAGATAGTGATGAGCAACACCGGCCATATACTCGTATTTTATAATTTTTAGTCGCAAATTCAGTACAAGTCTGAATGTGTTTTTCAATAACATCAAAATAAATTTCTTTTTTACTCTAAAAAGTTACATTGTGCAGAAATCGTAAAAGAAGGTCAGTGGGGAGAGGCAAAGTGCAGCATTCCATATCGATCAAAATTTTCTTTTAATTTATATTATAATTTCGATCAATAACAAATTCCGTAATTCGCCTTCTCCCTAATTTTTTTTTTTGTTTTTTTAACCTAAAAATTTAGTTTAAAATTTCTGTGGTTACCTACTGAAGCCATTACCTTTCATATTTTGGGGTAAAAGTGCTTTACTGTACGACAAACTTCCAGCTTTTGTCTTGCACTTTGTCTTTAATTTGTATTCTGCATTATTGCGATGGTTGTTGTCATAGTTGAAGTTAGGCGTTGCCACAAATAAGTCTATGAAAGTAATTTATTAATGTATTTCTAACTATATACACATGTATGTATGTATGTGTAACAGTTCCTTAACAAAATAGGTATTAAACCTTCATCCTAGTTATTTAATATTATTTCTTTCTAATACTTTTTCCCTAAACAGATATTTGTGTAGGTATGTGTATCTGGCTTGCTTTATTTATTGATTAAAAGTGTGAAAAAATGACAACTTGAGTTTTAGGTTATGATTCTTATTTTTTAGTATGTTTGCAGTAGTATTTTTAGCTCATTGTAAACTCCGCCCTCTTACTGATCTTCAATATGAAATTGCAAGCCCAAAAATATGCATTCCACAATCCAAATATTTTTTTTTTTCACAAATTCACCTCTGCAACAGCAGAATGTGTTTTCTTTAAATGGCTTCTACAAAAATGTGTGAGAGCATGTGTTTTTTGTTTCGTTTTTCTCTTTCTCTCACTGGCTTTTACCTTTTATTCCTCCAGCAGTGAGTGTGCGCTTTAAAAAGAGTGAGATATAGAGCTTTTTTTTTTGAGTTTATACCCCTCCCAAGAAAATGGTTGTCATTTTACATGAGAGGCGTTGCCTTTAGCAGTTTTTTCTTTTGTATTTCTAATATTTAAAGTAAAAAAAAAAACAACTAAATTAGTGTGTCTTATTTTTGGATTGTCATCATTGATTTTCTAAATTACAAGTAAAGAAATTGCAATTCTTATTTTTTATGAGCTGTAACTTTTATTTCCATGAGTTTGATAGAAAAGAGTGTATTTTGTTGTGTCAAGCAAACATATGTTTACAGTACATACAGCACATGCATGTGTATGTACACATATGAATGGTGGTGCTTCATATAATTTTTTTCTGTTCTTGAATAATAGGTACCTACTCTACTTGATTGTAAAGCTGTGGAATTTTGAATGTGTTTTATTAAATTTGAGCTTTTTACCCAGTAAGCAGTTGTTTTGAAAAGTATTGGAAGAGACTGAACTTAGGAGACGATTTAAAATAAGCTATAAGACAGTAACTATTAAAAAATATGGTAAATGCACGTTTCTTCTTTTTATTTGATAACCCGCTATAACGATACAGTGTTGGGTATAGTTTGATACTTATTAAGCTATTTTTAAAAATTATTTTATTAAAATTCCTTCAATAAAAAATTTTTTGAGTAATTTTCCATTCCAAAACTGAGTTTTTATGCCACAGGAGCTATAGGGTATTTTCTACCAAAAAAAAAAAAAAAAAGTGCTGAGAAAAAAATCAATAGATAATCAAAATATAGCGCTCTTTTGATTTTTTTAAGGTTTTCTTTTTCTAATTTTATATGAAAATTAATAAAACTTAATTTACATATCCTGAAATCCTTGTTTTAAAAAAAAATTACCAAAAATAATTTTAATTCGGAGAATCCCAAAATGTGAAGTTGTTTATTAGAAATACTGTAATTTTGATTAAATAAATGAAATTCACTAAATAAAAAAAAAATCAATTAAGCCACAGACACATGTTGCTAAGCAATCTAGAAAAGCTGGATGTTGGAGATGAAAGTATATGTTATTAATCGAATTAAGAACGGTAAACAAAATCCGAAGTGTCTTAATTAGTATCATAATCCCATATTTTAGTGTAAATAGCACCTCTGTTAATGCTGTTTCTGGAACGCAATATGAGTGCTAAACGAGGTATGCCTGTACCTACATGAACAGAGGCCTGATTACGGCCTGTGAAAATTCCACTAAAATCTTATTCAAATTGCAATTGCTTATATAATGCTATCAAACGTATGATAGGCAGAAAAAAAATTAAATTTTGTTATCTCTTTTTACTGAAAATGAAAATTTCCATTAAACTGTCACGTATTTAAATTTCAATTAATGTTGGCAGCCATAAGCAATTCGCTAATAATTTAAAAAAAGTTTTAATATTTCATATCGTAGCTGTTTGTTTAAAGAAGTAACTAAATAGTACTACTAAAAATTAGTAAGTTTATTGATTAATTAATTAAATATATTCATTTTCACAAATAAAATTTATTTTTTACTTTTGCGATGGAAAATATTGCAGTTGCAATAGTTAAAAGCATCACTTACAAAAATATTTTAGTTCAATGAAGCCAAATTTTCTATCTAAAATACGATTTAAAATAATAAAAAAAATATTTTTCTGTAAACAAGTTTTTAAATATTTTAATAAAAATTAAATTTATTTTTTTATAAATAAAATTGTTTACATTTCCAAAGTGAGCGTTACCTATTTAATTGATTTTAAATGGTTTTAATTTTGCAACAAAAAAAAATTATTTCTAAACAAGTTACTGAAACATATTTTACGATCACTTTAAAATAAAAATGAAAAATTCAATATCGTGTATTTTATAAAAAAAAAAATCCTGTTGTATCTGCCTACTCGCATACAAAACTTTTAGAGGAGTGGCCACTTAAAACATTTTTTTATGTCATAAATCATAATTTTTCAAGTGAATGTAAAATGGACGAAACTTCCAACTAGAGAATTCACAATTTCTTATATGCAAATGCAAGTTCAAAAAAATATTCTTATAAGACTTTTCATCAAAAATTGATCTGCTAAGTTTTATTCAAATTAAGTTTACCTTCCTCTGTTAGCTCTAGAATCCCATTTAGGTAATTCTTTTAATCCTGCATGTGTGGTGAACAATTAAACATCATCTCCACTATATTCTGATTTGCTCAAGAGGCTTTGTTTTAAGACCAGAGCATGACAACTAATGTCACTAGTTGTGCTCGTAAGGAGAAGCATAAGAAAAAAAGAGAAACATTAATAAAATACAAAACTTTACTCCAACACATGCGCAAGCAAGTATAAAAAAAGTTGCAGCAACATGGAGTAAAAACGTACCCATACACACTCATGCAGAATCTGCAAAATTCTAAAATGCCTTACACACACACACATAATATCTCACTCACAATTAAGAGAGTGCATCTTTTGCTTGGAAACCAGCAAACAAGCACACATACTCATGATGCAGGATTGAAATTCCTATTGGAATTTTAATTTAGTGAGAATTTGTATGCTCTCCTCCGCTTGCACTCTTGCTAACTCTCTCCCTCTCTTTTCGTTTCTTATTGGGAATTGTGGCTCTTTTTGCCTGTTGACCACCTTCAACGTTGTTTTTTTTTTTGCTTTTTGTTTTGTGATTTTTTTTGTTGCTTTTTGCAACCCATCTTGGTTTGTTTACTTGCATCAGTATGAGTGTGTTTTCGCTTTAGACTCGATTTTTGTCAGATTCGTCGCTTACTAAATGTCTACTTGACGCATCTTATCGTGCCGTCAACGCCACTGTAAACATTATTCACGTTGTCGCTATTGTTTTCTTGGGCAATGTATCAGTATCGTGTATCTTAGACATGCTTTGTTTGAATTTCGCATAAGAAAGGTATCAGCCAACACCGCCATATTTACTATACATATTCACTTCAGCTTTTTTTTTTAATTTTTTTTTTATACCAACAAAACAACAACAACTAAAGCAACTATAAAAAATATTGTGAAAAATAAATTAAAAAGATTAAAAAAAAAAAAAACAGAAATAACTCTGAAACAACTCTCGGTCGATCGAATGGACGGACAAACAAAAGTTGGTACGTACGGTGGAGCAGAACACAACGAACCAACAAACGGGTGAAGGTGGAAATATGCTTCGCTTTGTGTGTGGTGTCATTGTTAATGCAAATGTCGCGCGTTTTTGATGTGATTTGATACTGAATAAAAAAGCACAAGTAGCGCGGGCGATTCAATTCGATTCGTATTGACGGTGTTTTTTTTTCCTTTTGCTTTTTGGCTTTAGATATTTATTTTACTCTTTATACGTATTGAAAACTTTTGCGGAATTACACAATGTACAGTGTTGATTTACTTGTTATTATCGTCGTTGTGTTTTTCTTTCTAGACTAAAAACGTCTAGATGTCGACAATCTTGCTTTGGGAGTGTTTGTTATGTGTACTTGTTCTGCTTTAAGTGGGCCCAAAGATTTTTGCCGTCGCGAAAACAAAGTTTTACATTAAAAAATTTAAAAAAAAAAAAAATAAATAAATAAAAAACGTAAAGAAAAATAATAAAAATTATTGGAAAGCAATAAATGTAAAACAAATAAATAATTGAAACAAAAAAAAAAATAATTACTTAAAAATATCTAAAAAATAAAATTTTTAAAATTTTATGTCTTGAAAAATATTTAAATGTAACAATTTTTGCTTAATTCATTAAAAGAAAATAGTGTAAATAATAAAAAAATAATAATTTTTGCATAAAACAACAAAATCATGCACGTCTAATTTTGCTTAAAAAACACGGATTTAAAAGTCAATTAATTCAGCATATTTTTAAAATATTTTAGCTTGGGTAAATGAAATATAATAAATTTAGTAATTATTTTGCTTAGAATTGCAAAAAAAGCAGTTTCATTTTTGTTATTGTATATAGTTTTGTTTGTGTGTGTGTGTGTGTTTTATGTTTTCTTTGAAAATTTTTTTAATTGCTTCATAGCCTTACAGTATAGCCCCGATTTACTCTACCGAAAATAAATTTAGCTTGTTAATCATTCTAAAATGTTGCAGCTACCGACTAACTTTCACCGTCGACATACCTATTTTGTTATTGATTTAGGAAAGGGAAGTACACTTTTCGGGCTTTAAAATTACCATCACCAGCGTATTAATCTTGTCGAGAGCATATAAAACTTTGTGCTAAAACGGTAAAAATGATTATCTGTAGTTCACTGGTATTCAACAAATGATTTTAAAGTGTCCTATTCCCGTTTGTTGTATCACGAAATCAGTTTGTTTTTTATTAGATTATTTTTGTTTAAATTTGCCTCAAAATTAACTTTTTAAACGTGAAGTGTAAACAGCATGTCACTTTATTTTTGTAGTAAAACGAAAAACAATTGCACTTTTCTAAATAATTGTGCAAAAAGGGTTAAAATTCTCAAGCATTAAATGTAGAGGTAAGTTCCCAGTATTAAGAAGCGTAATCGCACTGTTGTTTTCCTTTAAATATATTTTAAAATTCTCATTTGGTCGATTGGTATAACGAAATAAGTATTCAAATGTCTTGTTGACTTGGCAGTAATCCACCGAAGATTAAAAGTAGCGTCTGATGAAACAGCTGTATGAATATGCTTTCCCCCTGGTACTTATTGTGCTAAGTAAACAATTTTTGGAAACTTTTTCCATGAGAATTGAAATTAAGCACTAATAAAGATTAGATTTTGTTAAATATTTTTTTTTATTTAACTGGGTAGAAAAAAACCCATCAAAATTGTTGTTCTTCCGATATAATGCATCTTATATGATTTCAGCTACTACTTTAAAGGCTCTAAAACTTTTTATTATAAAATTATTTCGATTCTAGGAAACCGCTTTCCTGGAAATAATTCGTTAATTGTGGAATATATTTTCCCACCGGAACACAAAAATAAAGTTATTGACAAGTAAATTTTTTCTTCAGTCCACATAAAAGATTTTTCCTTATTAACACGTAAAGGCTGTTGTATCAGGGCTGGTTTATGACAATCATAAATTGCATATTCAATTACGTTGGTCGAAATTTTAGACGAAATTTTTCAGCGGCAATGCAAAACATGTAGAAAGCGTTGCCACATTTATTTCTTTTTTTTTACCGCAATTTCGACAATAATATACTAAAATAAGCTAGATTAATATTGCATACAGAAAACAATTTCGGTGGTGAAAACTAAATTTGTTAGAAATCAAAAATTTAGTTGTGATAATCAAATTTTGTAGTTGTAGCAACCAGAATTCAATAACACAGTCTAAGATTTAGTTGTCTTAAAAATATTTCAAGCTGTAACACTTTCTTGTCACAATTAAAAAAAATCGATTATTACAACCGAATTTTTGATTGATAATAAATTTGGTTCTCACAACCGAATTTATTTTTCTTTTAGTTGTAATAGTAGAATATTTTAATTGTCGTAATAGGAAATTGATATCAAAGCTCGAAATATTTTTAAAAGAATTACATTTTGGACTGTATTATCGAATTCTTGTTACTACAACTAAAATTTTTGATTATGACAACTAAATTTTGATTGGAAACAGATTTAATTTTCACAACCGAAGTTATTTTCTTACTGTTCTCCACTGCAATTATGCTTAAATTTAATTGGAATTGCTATTCTAAATTAGAATTCCTAAAATTATGCTAAGGAAAAACTAACTAATAGTAGAACATGTCACTGAACTAGTTCTTAAGGTATAGGGTCCGCCAAATAACTTTTTTTTTTTGAAAATGCTATAAAAACATCGAGTGTAGCTTCGGCTGTGTGGCACGTAGCGCCGTCCTGTTGAAACCAAATGTTGCCAATATCCTCCTCTTCAATTTTTGTGAACAAAAATTCATTAAACATGGTCCGATAACGATCGCCATTGACTAACGGCCACTCCTTGCTCATTTTCGAAGAAAAATGGCCTAATTATGCTTCTGGTTTTGATGTTTTCATCCAACTTTAACATTGCGCTGTCATAGAAAGGGGTCAATTGTAGTAGTTTGCATACTTTGTTTTTATGACAAACTATAAGACTGCTAAAAAATTTATAATAATATAATTTAAAGATTATTATATTTTTAATCAGAGAGGTAGGTCTCGAGTTATTGGAAGTCGTATGTGGCAACCTCCTCATATGGGGCTGTATATCGGTATATTTGGAGAATTGCAAGTAGGATTAAAAAAATAATTTGTAGTGGTTGAAGCTCACTATCACAGGCGACCATGAAACTTCCGGCATCACAAAAAACAAATTAATTTTGTAGGCCCGTGTAAGTCATTAAAATCTACTTTGTATTTGCTAAAACCCTGAAACTTTCTTACTATTATTTTTATCACCATCTGCTATAATCTCGCCGCTACCTTTAAGATCTATTATGCAGCCCAGTTCCTAACTACAATCCGATACTTCTTACGAATCTCGTAATTGCTGTAGGATTAACCATACCTACATAGGTCTCCTGTGACCAATGTTCCACAGCTTGATCTGCGTCTTGCTACCGCTGGGCACTCACACGTCCCTTCCATCCCGACAGAAACGCCAAGAGTCGTGTGGTACAACCGATGTTACTCATGTGATAGTTAACTAGAATGACCCGTAAATAGCTCAAAGTAGAGTTTAAGTCATTTCTGCTGAAGTTTAAAACAACTTCTGCTCTAAAGCCTTTGGGGTTAATGAGTCTTTCTTAACAACTTTTTTTTTTACTTTAAAACATAAAAAATTTAATACCAAAAAAATGTACTGAAAAATAGGTGCATCCACTTCGAAACCTCATTCAATAAAAATAAATATATTGATAAAAACTCAGACGTTGCTTTTCCAGTTTTTTAGTTCGTTAATAAATTGCGTTTTTGTTTTTTAAGTTAAATTTTACAACCAACATTCATTAATCTACAATGAAGCACCAGTTTTTTTTAATTATGAGTGTGTAACTTCTACAAATGCATTAGCTTGTTTATTTACTTAGCAATTATTTCCATAATAAAAAGTTATCATTAATATGGAGTCAAATAAACATAAAAATTAATTGTAATAACTTTTCAAATTGGGAAAAACGCATTTGCAAAATATAAACAAAAGCTGCAGTTTGTGCTTAAGTTTTAATAAGAAATAAAAATTATTTGTAAAAACCGTTTCGCTAGACATTGAAAAATCACACTAAGAAAACAACTTCGATTGTGAGAACTGTATGTGCCACCAATCAAGAATTCAATTTTATCAATAGAAATTCAGTATTACAACTGAAAGTATTGTTGGGAAAATTCAATTTTGAACTGAATTATCGAATTTCGGTTTTTGCAACAACAAAATTTATTTTGTGACTGATGAATTAAGTTCTCACAACCGAAGTTGTGTTAAAAAAAAAAAAAATAGTAAAACTTTTAATGAAAAAGAACCTTCTTCTGTTACCCTAGTAGCTACATATGTACTCGTATGTATGTTTAGATTCTACTGAAAAAAAAAATTTATATTTTTCATTAGTTGAAAGACAACATTTAATTGAAGAATTTCTTTAAATTAAGCCCAAGAAAAAATTTATTATGTTTCAAACACTCCATTCAATTCAATGAAAAATATTCATTTATTTAATTAAATATTTCATAAATCTAATGTAACGTTTTCAGGGGTTAAAACATAATGAATTTTTTCTTGGGATTAATTTAAGGAAATTCTTTTTATATCATTTACTCTTTCCGATTTGATTCCAATAAGGTAAACTAAAAAGAAAATTTTTTAAAGGAAGGCTTATTAGCAATTTAATTACCTTCACATGTATGCATGTGTAGGTAAAAGAATCTACCCAGCAGGCAACTCAGCTAACTTTAAATACACTTTAGATTAATTATTTTTTAAAGAGCTCTCTAATGGAAATCTATCCCAGGTAGTAGTCTGCAGTTTCTGAATCTAAATGTATTTTTAAGTAGCTAAAAAAAATTACTGAAAATATTTTTCGAGATGATTTGTAGAAGAGAAATCATTTTTAGTTTTATTTGTATCAATTTTATTTATTTTTACTGAAAGAAATTTGGGTTTTCAATTTTATTTTATTTAACTAGTGTTTACAAGGCTAGTGAACTAACCTCTCAATCTCAGAGTCGCTGGTTCTATTCTTCGCTAGGAGTTTTATAAAGACTAGCCAAGAAGCTTCGTGGGACTTGTGTTAAAAATACAGGCGGAAATAGTCACATGTACAAACAAGCTTAGCATGATATTTTGTTCTTAATTTAACCTGCCGCATAAATTATAGAAATTTTTATAGATACTGTAACGATACTTTTTCGCCTCAGCATTTGCTTCTTTTTTTATAGTGTTGTAGCTTTGCGGATCATTTGTAGCCGAATTGTGGTATGTAGTTTGTTAAGTGTTGTCGAGAAACCCCTTGTAGAGAATTTAATGAAAATTAAAAAAATTATATTTATAAAATAATAAAATCAGGCTAATTCACGATAATCTTAGCGTCTAAGTATACGAACTAGAAATAAATTCAAATTAAAAAAAAAAAAAAATCAAAGAAATATTTTATGTTGTATTGGTGTGGTCAAAAAACGAATGCCCGATTTGCGCAATAATAATTATCGTTTGGAGGAGATTCTGTATTACATTGAAGTTATTTTATATTTGGGACCATGAATGCTTAATATTTTAAATCGACTACAAAATTGCTTGCAGGGTGCAAACAAAGTTGACAGCAAAATGTATGCGTGTCCCTGTCGCCCCTTTTATTCTTATTAAAATTGTACAAATACGAGTCTTAAATTGCTTCATTGACATTTACAATAACAACAATGTGATACAATATCGATTGTGGCCAAACTGTTTTAGAACTTTTTGACGGTGCTAAAATTTTGTGAGACTAAAAAAAAAAGAAAAATTAAACAAAGATGTTAAAAACACTATAATACACACTCCAAAATGACAACAGGGCAAAAACAAAAAAATGTATTTTAAGCAAATTGTAAATAGAGATCCCCTGGTAAGAAATCAGCCACAACCAATGTTGTTTACACTAGACTATTGGTTGAGGGACACCAATCCGCGACGCTTAGCTTCATATATAAAACGAAGGAGTGGCTTAAAGTACACACAATTCACACTATGACAGCAGCAGTACTTGAATGTTTTGTTAACTTTCAAATATAAATATATGGAATAAAAGCAATAACAACAACAACAACAATATAAATAACGAAGAAAAAAACAGTTTGATGTTGTTTGTAGTTTATTCTTATAGCGCCCAATGCTAAAATACAAGTATGTAGCTGTGTTATGCATCATCATCATCATCATCATCATCATCTTGTTTGTAGTCGTTAGTTGTATGCTCAAAAGGCGAATATGTTTTCTGTTGTTGTTTTTATTCTATTGGAATCAAAGTTCTATGCTGGCTCCCAACACTCACACTACAACTGCATTGACACACTCACTGTTGGTGTGAAGTAAACACAGCCCGGCACAGAACAACTAACAAAAGCATGGCGTAGGGAGAGTATGACAGAAATGAAAAAAAAAAAAAAAAAATATCCCAACAATTTATAAGAAACACAAAAAAAAAATAATTTTCTTTATTTTTCATTTGTTTGTTCCACACTTTTCCTGTGCGGAATGGCTGGTTGTGTGTTATTGTCATCAATGTACTTGGCTGGCACTCGACTTAAAGAGAGTCTAAAGTCAACAAGAAATCCTACAACAACAGCGGCAGCAGCAGTATTTGCAATACAAAAACTGTTTGCAGGTTGTGCAAAAAATTATGTTTTAAATCAAGAAATTGCCTTAAAAATTCACAGCAACAGCAACAACAATAAGAAAAGTGAACACTAAACTTTACAGCACACATTACGACGGCCCTTTGCTACTAAATGAAAAAAAAAAATAAACGTTTTTCTACATTTTCTCACACAAGCACACATTTACTCAAACATAAACACACATCAGCACATACTTTTGTGCACTCAACTTAAAACACACACTCACTTGAGGAGAGTTAATAGAACAAGCGCATGATAGACAAATGTGCAGAATAAGCCAGCCAAGTTTAACTAAAATAAGAGTAACAAACATCACACACACACACACACATAGACACACTTCTCTCCCTTACCCCACAGCCCTTTACAAACTAACAAACGTATTGAGAAACATGGTCGTGTGGTAATAAATACAACAAAAACTAAAATAGAAGAAAAAGACGTTAATAAAGCAACATACACAAACACTCATTAGAAATTCGTATTTGGTAAAGTGCCAGAGAAAAAAATCAACAACAAGAGGAGCGAGCACAAGTCACAAGAATAAATTTTTAATTTTTTTTCTATTTTTCACCCGTTAGTCCGGGGAAAGGCTGGGGAAGTTGAAAGGAAAAAATGAAATAAAAAGTCTGCAGAACAGAAAAAAAGACAAACTTTATATGACACTCAGGGTGTGTGTAAGCACACCAACAAAACAAATTACGGTGGTCCAAGCCACTTAACAAATGGAGCAAAAATCTAATCTTTAAAAATGTGTAGATACGCTGATAGAATAAAGAAAAAATAAAACTTTTTTTTATGTTTTGTTTGCTTTAAAACATTGTAATACATAAAATCTAATGCACACATACATACTCGCACATACATTTATGGTATTCAGTTGGTAGGCACATACATACATTCATACGTATCTACGTGGTGTAAATGAAAAGTGTTTCAGTAGTTGTTTAAGGTTAAATCTGTTTTAGGTCAGAAATAAATTTTATATTTAATTAAGTCCCATCATGTCTAAGTAGAGTTTATGTGAGAAGCACAGGAATTTCAAAATAAATTAGAAAGTATACATTTGGTTGTTATCTAGCTTGTTTAACGTGTTTAACAACTAGGGAAAGACTAATGATAAACTTAGTTATTCTGAATAAATAAAAATAAAACACGATAGGAATGTTACAATTTTAATAATATTAATTTAATTACTTAGATACAATTAATAAGTAATAGTTTTTAAACAAAGTGTCAGCCAAAAGTCGCAATTACACTCAAAGGAAAAATATGGTTGAGATCAACCATATTCTGATGGAAACATAATATGGTTAGATGCCATCTTAACACATATATTTTCAAACCAAACTGCAGATGTTGCAGTTCAACCCCCAATCAGGGATCTAATCACCGCATTCGATAGCGAGTAGACTATCGTATCGAATAATATTACGATATCTATCGAATCATAATTTTTTTCAAATTGTAATAGATTTATGCATGAATGTTTGTCAAATGTAAGTACGTAGAAAAGAACTGTAGCATGAATTTAGGCAATAATTGTGCAAAAAGAACAATTGTTTCTTCTGACATCTTTTTCTTCAAATTAAAAAGATGAAAATTTATTAAAAATTGCAATACCTACACTAAGCCAAAAATTGCGTTGCAGTATCATCAATGTATGTGGTCATTTCGGCACCATACGAACAACGACTGTTTTCAATGTTTTAGTAAGAGTGTACAAATCGACAACGGTTGTTTGTCAACTTAGAAAAAAAAGCAACGATTTTACTTTGTTGACAACGCATGTTGTTATTGTGTTAACAAACGGTGTCAATTCGACATTAATATGGTGTCATTTTGACAGAAAATGTCATTTAAACACCAATATGCTGTCAATTTGACACTATACGTTGTCAATTTTGCAACGCTTTGTTGTCAATAATGCGTTGTTAAAATGACACTATGCGTTGTCAAAAGTGAGCAAAAATGTGGTCGATACGCTATTGACACCGTTTCTTGTAATTTTGACAACGGATGGTATCATTTTTTCTCTAGGTGTAAGTGTTTTAAATTAAAACTAAATAAAATTTACATTTTTTTTTAAACTTTTTGTTGATCGTGCTCGTTAAAGAAGTAATTTGTTTTGGTTACGAAAGCTAGTTTGCTATAAAATTAGATTATACTCTCTCGAAGGCTCGCTATCGAATGCTAGCATCTCAAACTACGATACATTTTACGCGATACCGAGTTCTATGATATCAAAATTAAAAATTTCCAGAACTTAAAAAAATAGGAGAGCCACAGAAAGTTAAAACTAATGAGGGCTTTGCATACTTGAAACTAAATGCACGGCTGACTGCATTATGAATATTCACTGTTAATTTTTTCTTTTGGAAAATTAAAAAGAAAATTCTCGAAAAAATTTTATTCATAATTTCGGTAAAAATTGAGAAACAAGAAAACTTCCTTTAATATTTTTTTATATATAAATTTTCTTGTTTATTAAGTGTTTTTTAGACTGTCCTCGCATATTTTGCTTGTGTATGTCATTAAATCTTTAATTTTCTTTACTTTTATGCATGTACTGTTATGCTATATACACACTGGCTTATGTGTTGGTATGAACTGAACATTTATTTACATTGAATTGCATACATCCCTACACATTTTCATGCTGAGCTTATGTAAGAAGGAAAACAATTTAAATGAGGGATGAACGGTTGCTTGTGTTTCCTTTTTATTAAAGTCGTTTTTTTCTTTCCTCTTTTCCTTTATAAAATACAAAACAAATTTTTTTTCTGCTTTCTGGCAATATTAAATATTTAAACATCTTACGTTTATTTTGAAGTGGAAATAGAATAATAAAAGTCTTAAAAACAATTTTGCAAATAAAGCACAGTTGTTATTGCTGCAAAAAAAAAATTATATAGATCATTAGATAACAAATTTAAATATACTTTTAAATACTCATATAATAAATATTTTTTATGTAAAAGGTATTCCTTAATCTTTTAAATTTTAAAAATAATTTTCTTTGTGCTGTTCAGAAAAAGAAATGATAGCGATCACGCCACAAGCTAACATGATATTTTTTTGTTGTAATAAATTGGTTTGCATGGCGGCCTAACGGCCCTCAATTAGAGTCGCAAGACTGCGTTTTGAATAAATAAAATAATTAAATATATTAGATTAAAAACAGAACTTGACTTTTTTAAAGTGCGATAAATTATTTACAAAAATTAAATAAGACCATTAACAGCATCGAAGTTTGGCATTCCAAATCTTTATCTTATCTTGTTTATGACCACATATTGTTTTAGTTTTTATGCTTTATCTGCAGCATACTTTTTGGGGTTTTATTTAGTAATATTCTAAAGCATACTTTTAGGGGCCACAACATTTTTATAAAATTTAAGTTTTATTTTAAAATAAATTGAATTAAAATTATTTCTTTTAATTTTTGTGAATACAAATGAAAGTAGAAAGAGTGTTCTTTCGATTAATGTGAAATTGATGGTAATTATTTTAGAAAATTTTAATAAAAATTGTTGAAAATTTAAGATCTACACAGATTAAAAATGAGCAAACAATTTTGAAATTTAAAAACTAGTCCAAGCGCACTTAAAAAAATATAATAGAAAATTTAATTTAGATTAAAATACAAAAAATTGTATTTTAGAAACTTTTCTT
Organism: Thelaira solivaga; assembly: GCA_947397855.1. Lineage (NCBI taxonomy): Eukaryota > Metazoa > Arthropoda > Insecta > Diptera > Tachinidae > Thelaira > Thelaira solivaga. The sequence goes on along the minus strand of OX377612.1, from coordinate 953,384 downwards.
TAATGTGCTGTTCACAGGAAACAAAAAATTAATATTAGCCCATAATTATAGCCACACTAAAGTCTATATTTTTTTAAAAACGATTTTGAATTCTCTTAATAAAATCCGTCTTTTTTGTGACTATGATCATGGCCCATTTAATATAAGAAATTAATTCTAAAATTTAATCTGGGCAGGAATCGAACCTGCGAACCACTTGATTGATAGGTTAGCACGCTACCCATCAATCTTCATACATTTGTGTGTTAAACACCCAATTTCTTAAATATTTTTGAGTGTTTGTTTCCTATAAATAGCACTTTAGCCTTTACAGTAAAATAAAATTTAGCATTTTTTTTTTTTTTTTAATTTTGAAATTTTAAAATCAAAAGTTTTAAATTGTTGACAGTATTGGTTCCCTGTTAAGCAAAGAACTTATCTAATTTGCTAAAATGGTGCCAACTGCCTGAATAAATTGTTGATTCTAACTTGAGTTTATCTCTGAAATTGTTCAATTCAATTTTATTGTCTATTTCTGATCTCATATATATTTAGCCACATATTGTAGTTGTAGCACACAGTAAAGTGCATTTTTACTTTTTTTTCACACGTTGTGATCAACTTTTTTTTTACACTCGTAAGAGAGTGTAAAGTTAATTAAACAAATCTGGTAGTGTTGGGCGAACTATTTACCTATTTAAATATAAACACACATACATACATATTTTCACATACTCATGCTTGAAAACTAATACACATGTAGAAAAGGCATAATATACTCGTACTGGTGAATATATTACACCACAAGCTGGTTGCAACAAAACGCATCGTTAAAGGATGCGAAAGGCAACATTCCTGTATGAGAAAAATAAATAAACATACACTCAGTCAGCCAGTTGTATGGTGTACAAACAGTATAGGCAAAAAATAAAATAAAAATTTTGAAATAAGTGCAAATGGGTTGTGTGTGTGTATTACATGCATATCCTACTCGTACAATAGTTAAAATGAACATAAATGATGCTGCTGGGATTCAAATTTCACCAGTCAACAGTACAAGTTTTTAAACAGAAGAATTACAACAACAACAAAATCATATGAATGTAAAAATTTGTTTGAACGAATTTTGTGTAAAACGGCTTTGGCCGTACATGTAGAGCAAATAAATGCATGTGGTGTGTGTGCAGTGTGTGTATGTGTGCTCATATATGGACTTGCTAAACATTTAACCGAATCCAACTAAATACAAAAAAAGCAACAAACAATAAGTATTATGGATAAATCTAATTGGATTAAGTTGGTCGCTCATTTATGCAAACATTCATGGCTGGCCGGCTGGTTGTTTGTTGTTGGTGTAGGTGAACGTAAATGGCCAAGCGCCTTTAGGTAAAAATGCTGTAATTTGCCAACCTCTCAAAAATTTGAACTTGTTGCAAATTGCAATTTTTAATTCATTTAGCCTGGTTTTGTTTCCATGCTTGAGAGACAGACGCTTGAATCTTACAATGGCTGTTAGAATTCTTAAATTATTTTTTGTTTAATTACTTATTTTTATGACGGTACTTCAAAATTTTATCATGTAGAGGCAGGCAGGCTTCCAAAAGAAAGCAAAAGAAGGGATGATTCTCTTTTCAAAAGCGATTAAAAATGCTTATTTTGCCGTTTATTAATAAATTTTGCTGATGCAAAAATCACTAAAATATAAACTCACGATTGCAAAGAGGAGTTTATTGCCTATTCTCAAAAAATATGCTGCCTTTAACTTATGCACTTGCACAAAGTGTAAGTGTAGTTTCAATAGAATAAAAATAAGTTTTTATGTAACATTTAACGCTGTTTAACGCTTTGAAAGTGACCAGTAATGAATTTTTTTTATAGAGAATATCTCGACGAAGAATCTCCTATTCCATATAAATACAAATTACACAATTTGCTTAATTGTATAGGGTCCGCCAAATAACTTTTTTTTTGGAAAGATAATTTTTTTTGGCAAAATCCGCATCTTCTGTAAGTCGATCGCAGGCCCACTTAGCGAAGCGAAAACACAACCATATTTTTTCAGCGGAAGGATAAAACTAATTATCTGTCAAATCAGACATGAGCTAAGTGTTACCATTCACGAAATAAGCACTAGTTGAAAAAAAAAATGTTCGATGGCGGACCCTATATAAACGAGTAGTTGACATAGTTGTCAAAAAGGGCAGTATCTCACCCTCACTTATAAATTAATAGCAAAACTTGTACTATTTTCGCATCTTTTATATGCAACATGCTAAGGAACAGAACACGATTTTGATTTAAACTATTACATTTTTTGACAATAGAACGCAATCAGGTTTGGATTGTAGAATATATGCAACATTTTTGTTAGAAAAGAAAACACCATAAAGCAAAACACGAAAATTTGTTTTTGTTTCCAAAACCATATACAAAAGAAGCTATCGTTCCCTTATATAATTTTAAAACTTAAAAGTCTTAATGTAATCTACTCGAAATTTAAATTTTCAAATCAAGATTTACAAAAAAAAAAAAATTACGAAAATTCTAGTTTATTTTGAGTAGTTATTTTTATATCGCTATATTTCGCTTCTGAATTTAATTAAAAATTCTTTGTCCTGAGGAAACTACACAAAATTGATAAAAAATTAATAATTATTATTCGACCGTTTTAATTAAAATAAAAAATCAAATAAATTAACAAACAAACCAATAAAAAATGTTAAGTAAAGAACTAAATTAATAACTCAGAACTAAAACAAATCTCAGTGGCACATACAGAAAAAAAACTTTCGTGATAAGAAATTTGTTGCCAGTCAAAAATTCAGTTGTAAAAATCAAATTTTGTAGTTGTATTAACCATAATTCAAAAATTTGTTCTATATTTTTAGTTCTCTGAAAAATATTTCTTATTATAGCACCGTTCTTTTGTTGTTATAATTAAAAAAAATCGATTATCTCAACTGAATTTTTCATTGATAAAACTTTTAGTTCTCACAACCGAAGAATAAAAAAAGTAAATTGTTATTTGTAATAGAGCTAAAGGTAAATAAAACTTTATAGCAAAGAAAAAATTTAAATATGAAAATTAAAAAAAAAATTAATTAAATTAAAAACAACTTGGGACTTTATTTCCAGTAAAAAATACAGTTGTCATAATTCAATTTTGTAGTTGTAGTAACCAAAATTCGATTAAAAACTGTAAAAGTTAGTTAAGCAAATTCTTTTTGTCACAACTAAAAATTCAATTATGCCATCTGAATTATGCATTCGCCTATACATATATTCGATCCTAACAACCGAAGTTGTTTTTTCGCTGCAGACACAATAGAAGTACTCAATGTATTGGAAACTTAAATTAAATCGTTTTTGCTGGCATTTTGTTATTGCAATCCTACACCCAGAAACGAATTTTGATTGTGAGAACCAAATTTGTTACCACTCAAAAATTGAATTCTTATCGTCTATATCAAAGTCTAAATTTTAGTTCACTCATTAATACTTTGATCTATATTATCGAATTTCTATTGTTGCAACCAAAAAATTTTAATTTTAGTTCTCACAACCGAAGTTGTTTTCTCCGTGTAAAGAATTTTATTTTTTGTCTAAAAAATTCGATCTGGCTACAAATTTTGAGTAAAAATTTCGGTTGCTTGACATTAAAAGTTACCAGTGAAAAATTTTTAGTTGCGATAATATTGAAAGTTTAGTTTTCTCTATAAAATTTTTAAATCTACACCAAATTTCTATCGTCATGACTAAAACAAGCTCGATGGTCACAAATAAATTTTTTCAGGTAGAACAAATTTGATTCCCACAACCAAAGTGTTTTTTTTTCAATTTTCACTTAACAAACGTTAAGTGAATAAGAATAAAAAATATTTATTTAAAATATTACGATTTACAGCTTTAACAATATTAAGGTGATAGTAATAAAGGTCGAACAACAGCAATTCTCGAAACAGTTTCTTGGCCCGTTCGAAAATGTTGTTGTTTTGCTAATGGCTCTTGTGGCACATACGCACTCAACCGTTTTACCTATTGCTTTCATTATTAATTAAAATGCCTTAATCTTTAATGATGCTGAATAAAAGAAACATCCCAAAAATTGGAATTGTTAATGACTAGTAGGCGTTGGGTAGGATAAGGATGAGGGTGAGAAGTTGCAAAAAATTTTAATCAATTGTTTTTTTTTATTCATGTTTTTGTTTTTGTTGTTGCTGTGATGTTATTTTAAATTCATAGATAATTTAAGGCGTTTTATGGTCATTGTTTATTTAACGCAATGCGAATTGAATAAATGAGCGTATGGGTGTGTGTTTGTTGCTGTGTCCATAAATCGTGATTAACATTCCCCTTTTTTATTGTTTTGCTAAAATATTATTGTTTTTGTTGCCGTGATTTGTAAATAAGTTGCATTCAAACACTTATTTACACACACACACACACACATACTCACGGCCATATATAGGAGCTCTCATTCATGGTAGATACTTTTTGTATTTACACAGCCATATACATAAATAAACGTATTCAAACAAACAAATAAGCATACAAACACACACACAAAGACACTTTGTGTATATTTTAAGGGATCTGTGTAAAATGCCGCGCGTAAATTGACACCAGTCACTGGCATTAATTGTCTTTTTTCAGTGTGTTCTTTGCAGACACCACCAGCAGCAAACACTCATACACTCGCAAACATATACACAACACAAAAACACACACAGCTACGCACAAGTTACAACCAGTTTAGATATTTCCTTTTTACAACAACACAAAAAAGAGTATTAATCATAAAGGAAAAAAGAAAAACTTTTGAATGGATTTTTTTTGTAAGCAAAAGTGTGATGTTTAAGTATGTGTTGTGTGTGTGTAGAGTATGCAGTGTGTGTTTGTGAGAATGTGTTAAATGGCACGGCATGTCCCCGCGTCGTTTGGTTGGTCAAAGTATCTAAATCACACCATTTTGAGTGTGGTTCTTGACGCTCACATCTTCTTCCTTTTGATTTTTTATTCTTGTTGCTGTTGTTGGCTTTTTTGTTTTTGTACTCTTGTTAGTGACGTTTGTATCTTCTTGTTTTCAAGCACTAACACACATTCGAATAAAACATATTCACCTTTAGTGTACGTTTTTCGGCTGTGTGTTGAGTGCTATTGTGTCTTCTGTGTGTGCATGTGTGTGTTTGTGTGTAGAGAGGCATACTACTTACTTGTGTGTGACTGGTGTTGGTCGCATTTGTCCCTTTCGCACCCATATTGTGTAGGTTAAAAATAAACCCAACCATTTTTTCTTCCTCTTGTTTTTTCTGTTCAATTCCAAGCCAGGAATCGCCAGCCACACTTTGGTGTTGTTTTCGTTGTTTGTTGTCTGGAAGGGAATATAAAAAGGTCTCAGCCATTTGAGTTGCTAAAATTTTGTCGCTTTGTTTTAAGAGTGTATGTGTGTGTGTGTGCGTATATTTTATTTGTGGTAAAACTTGTCACACAATCTTGCTCGCAGATTAGTGTTTGAAATACTCAACGTTGCCGTCGTCGTCGCCTCGGTCAGAGTACGATTTCCACTAAAACTAGACAAGATTATGCATATAAAGTGTTTGTGTGAGTGCAAGTTGGTTGGTTGCATGTGTATTAGTGAGTCTTGATTTTGCTTGTGTGATTTTTGTTGTTGTTGTAACAACATTAGAATGTTTTTACGTCTTGTTCTTTTACTCTTGTGCAAATTGTCGCATAAAGCTTTTTAGAGCATAAAAGCTGTTGGCTGTGCCATTTGTCGCCTTTTCATTCACACTTTTTGTTAGACTTGAGACATTCTGGTTGTTTGTTTGCCGCCTGCTTGCTGCTGTATGTATGCCTTCTTCATTAAGAAGGAAAAAGAAGTGACTAATTTTTGCTTTTTTTTTTTATTTATTGTTGTTTTTGTTGTTGTTGTAGTTGTGTTTTATTTGAAAACTTGCTGTCATCAAGCTTTTTTGGTATGAAAATGAAATTGCTGGCTGGGGTGTTGCTGTAGTTTTTCAAAAGACATGGTGGGTGTTTGGGCTTGTGTGTGTGTGTGTTGACAAATTCTGTTCTGTAATCTGTTTTATCCCTAGTTTTCTATGTACAGTAGGTATTATTACTTGGATGACATCTTCTTATTAGGATGTGTTAGTTGTATTATTAAACACCTTGGGAAAACTGAATGAGGCCTTCTCGCTCTATCAAATACGTTTTGTGGCTGTGTAGCTAAAAATGTATGTTTCTTGTCAGTTGTTGTTGTCTGCGAAGTTGTCATTAAAATGTGTTGTTGTTATTGTCCCTACTAAATGGCGATGAAAGCCATTGTCTTTTTGCATATTTTTTTTTTTTTTTTTTGGCTTCTATAAAATTATTTCCGTGCACACACACATTTATTTTGCATGTAAATTAAGAAATGTGTCTCTTGTATGCATGTGTGTGTGGCTGCAGTGTAGTGTTGATAATAATGTTTTCACTTATTGTCACCTGGCTGGTGATATAAGTCTATCTCTTTTCACACCAAAGACTTCCAATACCAAATACAGAATTTTTTGTTTGTTTTAAATTTCAAGGGGGCATTGGGATGGGATGGGTTGGATGTTCATTCTAGTTCAAATCTCTTTTTATTAGGGCTTAACTTTATGGTGTTGGTGTTGGTGTATGTTGTACATCGTTGCGTTGTCGTTGCCGTCTGTCTAGAGTTTGTGTCACCAAAGTATTTTTTTTTACTTTGAGTTTTTGTTGTTTTATAGCTCTTGATTAATTTCCAGCGCTCTCTCTCTCTCTCTCTCTCTTTTAAGCTCTCACATTTACTCTCATAAAAATAGCTCTCTCAACACACACTCACTCGCACTTGCACGCACACATACACTATGCCGCAATGCAAAGAGGAAAAAAAATTTTGAGCATTTTTTTTTAGTTCCAATTGGAAACCCATACAAACCGGTTTAATGTCTCTCTTTCTCTGCTACATGTATAGAAGGAACAATTTTGTATGGGTGTGAGTGCAGTAGTCTTTTCCAGTGTATACGGGTTTGTGTGTGTAATTTTGCCATACGTCGCACCTCTGGGGGTTGCACTTTATCGTTTTGTATGTGTATTTCCAGTTTGCAAGCGACCGGCGTTAAGCTCGTATCGTTAGTGCAGTGTGTATGTTACGTTGTTTTTCTTTTTGTTTGTTATTTATTAAAGCGTTTTCGTGTGAACGCTCTTAATTCCGGGCCCCGTTTCGGTAGGATTTTGGCTTCTACAGCAAATAATATCAATCAAGCTGAAATCTTATTTGACTAACATGCTGCTAACTTATTCCTTGTCGTATAAACCGATATTTCGATAATTGTAAAATTAAAATTTCAAGATTGTGTGTATCGAAAAGCAAAAGGCAAAAAGAAAAAAGTAAATCATAAATAACAAAACAAAAGAATTAGTAACAGAAAAAAAAAATTCTCAATTAAAAGATAAAAATAAAATATCGCAAACAAAAATAAAAATTAAGAATTAAAAATCCATGTACCAGAAATAAATGTGCAATTAACGAAACAAAACAAAACAAAACAAAACCATACAAGATTTAACAAGTCGCAGCAAAACAAATTCTACAATATTAAATCACAAATAAGAAGCAAAGAAAAATTAATTAAACACTAAGAGGAAGCAAAGAAAAGCAGCCAAAAAGAAATTGAATTTAACCGTTTTGTTGAGTTCTGCGTACTTAAAGTTTTGTACGGCGGCGGAACTTTTATTGTTGAAGGTTTTTATGTTAGTGCGTGTTTACGAGTGTGCAAGTGTGTGTGTGTGTGTGAGAGTGTGTACTTTATTTGTGTAAATTCTTGCGTTAAGCGAATGTAATGTAATGAGATACGACGTCCAGGAGTTACTTCATCAGTCTGCTGAAGATCCATTCGCAAGGTTCGCAAATGGGATGGCATATCATCCATTTCTGCATTTGTCACGACCCACTGACTTCAGCGTTTCCTCGCTGTTGACGGCGGGAAACCAAACGACAACAGCAGCTGATCCTAATGGTACCACGCTACCAGCAAATACTTCGCCTCAACACCACCAACATCAACATCCACAACATCATCAATCACAGCACCAACAGCATCTTCAGCAACTGAATCCCGTATCAAGTGAACAATTGCGCTGCATTGGTGGTCAATTATCACCGCTAGGTGGTCAACAACCGCCACAATTATCACCTGGAGAGGCCAGCAATAACAACAACAACAACAACAACGAATCCAGTTGTCCGAGTGGCATTAAATCCTTAAACTCCAACGATAATAGCACAAACAGCAGTAGCGAATCTAGTAGGCCTCTTAGCAATAGTAACACTAATAACAATTTACCGTCGGCTCTTTTAAGTGCAACACATACGACGACGGCTCACACTTTACCTCCAGCCCAGCCACCTCCATCGCATCCACATCATTCTCCAGTACCTGGTCACCCGGCGTTGGGGGCGCATTTGCCTCAACAGCCTTATTTTCCGGCAGCTGCCTTGGCAGCTTTAGCCGGAAATCCAGCAGGTCCTCATCCGGGCTTATATCCAGGTCCCCTACGCTTTCCTCCGCATCATCCGCATCCTCATCACCCTTTGGGTACCCCCTACACAACAGCTGAAGACGTTGTGTTAGCATCTGCGGTCGCCCACCAATTACATCCTGCCATGCGTCCCCTGCGTGCCCTGCAACCAGAAGACGATGGAGTGGTGGACGATCCAAAAGTAACGCTGGAGGGTAAAGAGTTGTGGGAAAAATTTCATAAGCTTGGCACCGAAATGGTCATCACTAAAAGTGGAAGGTAAGTTTTTCAATCAAATTCAAATTCCTGTTTTATTTACCGGCGGTATGTTGTTACCAGTTTGTTAACGTTTGTTTATGTTTTGTAATCGAACTCGAAATTAAGGCTATCGAAAATAGTATGTGTATGGATAGTGTTGCCATATTGTTGAAAATTTCCTTTTCGCCAATAAAAACGAGCATGACAGTCTCAAACAGGTCAATTTTGTATTGTTAGCACATATCCATGGGGCGGTATTAATTGTCGTTTGTGGTGCAGGAAATTATTGAATTTCTAAGCAAAACTTTTGTTTAGTTTAATTAGTTTTTATTGAAGAACGTGTTACAAGATCAGTCATTCTCTCAGTTAAGTGAGAGAAAAAACATTAAAAATATTCGAAGCCCAAACCCTTCGGTTGCTTGCTCATCTACAGAAATTTTATTTTCAAACCGGAAAACTTTCCACAGTCCAAAGAATCATATTTAATATCGAATTAAATGGATAGAAAGTAATTTAAATAAAATAATTAGAAATTTTCGATTTAGTTAATGGACTACGATAATTTGGTCTCACTTTTCCCTTGGTCACACTAGAAAATATTTGTTTTGCATCTTCGTGTATTTAAAGTTAATTGAGAATGAAAAGGACGTTAATTTTTCCATGCTTTTTTAAGACCTTTCATTTCAATAAAAGTTGACTGCCGTATTCATTAAAATATTTAACTAAATTAAAAGGGTTTCAAATAGAATTAAGAATTTCTAAATCTTGTGAGTAATTTTAAGCGCTGTGCGTTGCAATTCTAATTTGGTTGTTTTTATACTTAATAATTTTTTTTGTTAAAATAAGAATTTCCAAAGCCAATCAAGTAAATTATTTTCAATTTCATTCAATATCAAAATCAACCACTTGAGCACAGATCTCTTGTTTCCAAATCACCTTACTGGATAAAAAAAAATTATACCAAAATTTTTAAATTATTTTCTAAAAAAAAATTTTGTAAAACTTCTAGTGAATGCAGATCTGAAGAGTTTATTTATTTTTTTAATCGAATAAATTTAAAAAACGCTGTTTGGTCGATTGAAACACTTTGGAGCTAATTTATTCGAATTTCTGTATCTAAAATTACATAAACTATTTAGTTAGTTAATCTGAAAAATGTTTAAATTTTTCGATTACGATTTAAAATCGCAAAGTAAGTATTTTGCAAAACATGAACGCTTTGGCGTTTTCAAATTGCAAGCCTACACTTCAACGAACTGATGAATTTTTTGTGAATGACGCGCAATTCAAATTAAATATATTTTCTTTTTAGTAAAATTTAACCTTTTTTAATCAAAAATAGGACTCTAAAAATTTTACTTTGATTCTGCATTATTGACACACTTTATTTATAAGGTGGCGTTTTCAACAAATACCTGATCTATGAATAAACAATCACAAATAAATTTGGCGTTTTGAAAGCGGATACTGTACTGCAGATCAGAACATGAGTGAATTCTGTCTTGGCTTAATTTTTCTTATTTGTACTTGTGCATAAAGCCGTCACCTGTCGTCGGAAGAAGGTTAGCTAGTGTCTGACAAATATAATTAAGACCCTTTTACTACCAGGTATGAATAGCTAAATTCAGAATTATGTGAGGTAAATAATCTGTTTTTGGCTACACTTTTCAATTCACAATGAAAGGCAAGTTCAGGACAAGCATTAGATATTTACCTTATCGGCATCTTTTAATTTGAAATCCAATCAAATTCTGGTAATGCGGCCTGCAAAGGGGGAATTTTTTAGTTATCCGGTCGAAGTGTATCAGCTTACATGCTAAAAAGTTTGGCTATCTCTGCCATAAGAACTGACTGTTTAATTTTTTGGGGGTTAAAATTATAATTATCAAGAACTAGTGCTAAAATAATGTAAAAGGGTTGTCACAATAGGTTTATTTCGGTCTCAGTGACTAAGTGACTGGTGCCTAGTCCTAATTCTAACGCAAATTGGTGATCCACCGTTACCTGGTACCAAATTAATTATAAAAATTTCAATAGAATTTAAATGGAAATTTCGATCGATGGCGAATGCCATAATTTGACACCTGTTTGCGTTTACCAATACGAAATTGTCTGAATTTCTAAGCCAATTTTGGTAAATACGTTTTATAAATTTCCCTTACAACTTACTTTGTTGCGCTTATTTGTAATTCACGGTTTTAATAACCATTCCATAGATATCGTTTGTGGGGCTTTGCTTACTCGATACGTATCGAAGTATTCGATATCGAATATGGTGATTAGACCCCTGTTCTTTTGCAATGAGAGAGAATTGTGAGTGATTAAACTTCTCTTCTTTCTTATTGAGTTTAATTGTGAAAAAAATAAGTTCTAGAGCCGCTTTAATTTTATTCTGCAGGAAAAAATAATTAAAATTTTTTTTTGTTTTGAAAGAATATTGTACCCTGAGAAAACTACTTCGGTTGTAAGAACTGAATTTGTCACCAGTCAAAAAGTCCCTTGTGATAATTAATTGTATAAAAGAAATCTGTATTACAGGAAAATATTGTTGAGGGAATAAAGTTTTCATTGCATTGAATCACAACTGAGTCGAAGTTGTTTTCTGTGTCTAAATACGCCTCAGTTACCTTGTTCACTGGAATATTTGAGTTTTAAGACTTGGAAAGTAAAAAAAAAATTTAAAGCCCTGATAGTATAGAAAATAAAAGAGGCCCAACAAAATTAACGTAGACTTTAAAGTCTACGTCAATTTTCGGATAAGTGCCATAGACCACCAAGTAGTTTAAATATTATATCTGACAGTGACTACCTTAAAGAGGCCTAAGAAATTCTCAATAGTTTTTTTCATGAATAAAATTTTTTGGTTTAAGAAATTTTTCTTCTAAAATCAAAATTTTCCCTGTGAAAATATTCCTGGAAAATATTCTGTATTTCGCTAATAGCTTTCAGCTACTAAATTTTCTTCAAAAATTTAATTTTTTCTAAGCGCTGGTGGATTAGGGTTACGGCTGCCTGTTCAAGTGTGTATGTGTGTATCTTGTGAATGTCAATTGGGTGTAAATTAAAAAAAAAAAATTATTTTATATTGAACTTTTGATTCCGTGCTTTCATTCTTCAGTTATTCTTAGTGATTTTTAATAAATTCTTTTAAAAATTAAATTATATTTTGAATGCAAAATTTTTATATGGAGAGTTTGCTTTCTGCTTCAATTGGATTAAGTTGCACAGGCCATCATGCACCAGTTTTACTTTAGAGCTCATGTACACTCACTTGGTGTAGTTCTACGATAAAGAAAAATTTGATTGTCTGAATGAAACCCTCTTTCATGTCTTTAATTTGATATAAAAAAGGAAAGCTATTTTTGTAAGTCCAATCAGGTTGATCTCCTGCAGAGAGCAATTTTTAAAGAAATTAAATTTTATTATTAAGCACAAGGCTGTTAAAGAATTCAAAGCTGGAACTTGATGTACTACTCTGTGTGGCGATGTGCAAACAGTCTCGATGAGAGAGTTAAATGTGTTTCATTGGCAATACAGAGTGTGGAACTAATAGATAAATGCGAAATTTTCATTTCGCAGCGCAATACAGAGTAATCCCCCCGATTCTCACACTCGATAACAGACAACTTCTATCGTAATTTTTAAGTTTCTTCTTATAAAAATATTAATGGCCCTTTAGTTCGTCGATCTCTAATGTCTTCGTTCGCTTTTATTTTACACCTCAAACGATAACGTTACAGATTGACAGATATTTATTTTCACTTATGCAATATTTGGCACTTGAAATCGAACTATTTCTTAGTACATTTCCTTTATCTAGAAAATCTGTATTGATAAGGCTAAACCCTTTTTTTTAAAAGCCATATGTATTGCCACCCAAATAATCTTTTGTGCCCCCAACCACCCAGGATCTAGGCAGGAATTGTACCTGCAGCTCCCACAATGCTATGAGGGCAAGTTAGTTATTTAGTTGAAATAGTAAAATATCGGTGATTATCTTTGCTTGGTGGCTTTTCAACTGCTGCAATTTTTGCTGTCATGAGGTCCTTTCATAGAACCCAAACGTTAATAAGGTTTTTGTTTCATTGCCGCAAGTTGCATTACAAATTATTACTTGAGCGAACTTTTAAAAAATCTTTTGCGTTTAGCACAGATTAGAATAAAAATTAGGAGCAGCAAGGAGTCACCTGGTCATTGCGGCCAGAATACTAATATTGCCACACCACTCTCATGTTATATATTACAAATGTTCAATAAATCTAGTATTCATTAAGAATTCAAAGACTTTCTTAGGTGATTTGTCCGTCATGATACCCTAAGTAAAAAAAAACGGGTCCAAATTAGACCATTACAGTGACACAATATGTGCTCTGCTGTCTCTTTGATATCGTTTATTTGCAGAGATTGTTGAAACTAAATTGTCGAGGTAATTGTTGTTTTTATCTGTTAAAAATTCTCATGCCTCAACAAAATGTATGGAGCATAACAAAAAACGCGACGGCAACGCTAAGCAATTCGAAAATCTATTTTTACAAAGCGAGTTTATAGTGAAGTTGGCTGCAAAACAATTGTTTTTTTTTATTTTGACCAGTAATAACACTAGTTATTTTTTTTTAGTTCAGCGTTTTTAACTCTATTTTTGTTTGTATTTAGTGGGTTTTATTAAAAAAAAATGATTAACACTAGCGTATAAAATACACACCATCAACGCTCCTATTTAGGGATGACGCTTTCATATAAATAGAGTGCACTAAAAATCCCTCCGCTTGCTCCTCCAATTTAGGTTGGACTGTTATATTTGCTAAGTGTTTCAATGCCCATTTCAGGCCTAGTAAGTTTTTTGAACTCTTTCGAGACCGGAAGGACAATAATGTTTTCGCTATCCTGAGAAACCTTGTCTCTGATAAATATTGTTGCAATTTCTTTCACAGCTGCTCCCTAAATTTGAGCTTGATAGAAGTCTAAGAAGTCTAAGACTTTCGAAAGTAAATGCAATATAATTTGTGATGGTAAAAAGCCATAAAAATTATTTATAGAAGAAATTATTGGACTTTATTAAAGAATTTTGATTTTCCCGGTATATTTTTTGGATGGCATTCGAAATAATTCAAATTAATACTTCTGCTGTTTCTTTTTTTAAATTCCCCTGTTTCATTCACAAATTATTTTAACGTGTTATGGGATAAGAAATTATGTATTAGGCCCATTAATACAAGTTCCCAACAATCTTATAAAGTCATTTTAGCGTTGTGCAAGTGCTAAAAATTATTCTTTTAAAATTATTTTGGTTGTAGTAAACGGTATAGTTTTCCATTACCATCTCGTTAATTGGGTTAGTATATCACCCCACCATCCCTTAACTTTATTGGGTCATAATCATAGTCACAACAAAGCTGACTTTTATTCATAAGAATTGTATGTATTTAAAGTCGTTTTTAGAAAGATACAGACCTTAGTATGACTATGATTATGAGCTATTGAGTTAATTGCGATAACAAGTCCCTTTTTACTTCAGTCGATTTAGGCGATTTTTCCTTATTAGCACAGAATTAAAGTAAGACTTTGCGGGGCTAATAATTGGTTCTTGGCTGGACTTTTAAATTAAATTTGAGGTTAGGTTATCCAACAACGGCTAGTTTTTGCAGAAACCAACAAAAATCTAACTTGTGTCTGAGTTTTGTAATTGTAAATTCATCAGGTACGATTTACAAACGCTTTTTTCTTTTCTTTTTCAATTTTATCTGTTGCTTATCAGAGGATAAAGTTACACTTTCCTTAGAAATTAAAAATATTTGTCATTCTGTTTTTTTTAAATTAATTTTTTGGAGCGTTTTTTTAAAAATTGTCTAAAACAAATTTCACTGCGTTATTAAACCAAAAAGAAAAAATTTTTTTTTGCTAAAATAAAATTAAAAAAAGAAATGAAGGAAAAGAAAACCAAAAATCATATCATACTTTTGTATATAAAAATCCATAATAAATAAATAAATAAAAATATGAACGAACCCCAAGCCAGTGGAACAAAAACAGCAAACCGTCTTCATGGCGCCAGTGAAAATATCAAAGATTTTTTGATTGTCCAGTTCTTCTGCGAGACAAAAGCAACTACCAAAAATACCATCATCATCTTCATTATTATCATTATCATCAACGTCATTATCGTTAACATAAAAAGCCAAAAATTAAAACAGAAAAAAAATGTACGAAAATGAAATGATTTGGTAATAAAGTGAACTTTGTTGTAGTCGACTTTTCTTAACTGTGTGAGGAGGCTGGGGATTTTTGTGTACTCAATAAGTCCAATACGTGTGCTGGTGTTTTAATAACTGCTCATCACCACGAGCAACAGAGAAAGAGCACAAACTAAAAAAGGTATCACATCAATTTGAAAGGTTCCCCAAAAAAAAAAAATCACCAACCAATCCCTCACACAAACAAACATTCACATCCATCCAAACCCACTTTTATTAAAGTGTCGCCTCTACAAAACTGTTTGCCTTCTTGATGCGCGTTTATGATGCATTTATGAGATAACAACATGTAAGAACACTGTGTTTTCCTTTTTTGTTTTTTTTTTTTTCATTTCATAATTTTGCTGTTTAAGTGAATGTTGCTGTTGTTGCCGTTTTTTTTTTTTTTTTGATTTTTCAGCGCATTCGACAAGAGTTGTCATAAAGTTAAGGAAAAATGCTCGCATAAAGCAACGAAAAAAAGAAAAATCTAAAGGAATGAAAACAAAAAACACAAAGAATACAAAAACCTAAATAAAATTGAAACGAAGTCAATTGAAACATGCAAAGAATTGCAAGCAACGAGAAGCTGAAAAGGGACTAAATGAGGAGAAGTAAGAAAGCAAAAGATGTCAAAACGAATGAAAGTGGTTCAATGAGTTTGATAAACGTTTCCTAGATGCTCGATGACACATCAAAGTTTGCGACTGCCTCTGCGCCAGACAATTTTTGCAGCATCAAACGTCAACGAAACAACTCTCCATATAAAAGTCTTCTGTATTGCTTCAGTCAGCTCTTTTTTTTCATCTTTAGGAAGAAAAAGTAAAAAAAAAAAATGAATAAAATTGATCAAATGAAAACGCTGATATTTGGCTGCCTGCGCCAAACTTCTAACTTCAAAAACTTTTTTATTTTTCAAACAAAATCTAGATTTCCTAAAAGTCAATTCGGTTTATTTGTTTGTTTGCTGTGGCTTAAATTTTATTTTAATTTTTTTTTTAATTCCAAAAATTGGTTTCTTTTTCTTTCTGTCTTTCTACTCTTGCTGTGATTTTGTCTCGTGGCAATTTCACGCGCAGCTGAAATAAGCGCTCCATTTTCAAGTGAATTAAACCGAATTAAACCTTTTTTATTTATTTTTTTTTTACTCGATATTCAAAACGCCATAATTTTACATGTCGCTGCAGTTCTAAGAAATGCTTAACCAAATAAAGAAGATCCAAAAAGCTAAAGACAACAACAGCTATTAAAAATAGCAATAAAAACCTAATAAATAAGTAGTTGGTTGAAGCTTTTTTTTTTTAAGTGAAACAATTACCACCGTTTTTATTTTGACTAAAATGAAAATGAAACAAATTTTAATGAGTTTTTTCTTCTTCTTTTTTTCAATTAAAAGTAACTGACTTCCCACTCAATTTCCTCTTGACCAATTTAACGTTCTTTTTCGGTGCTAATTAGAGGTGTTTTAAAAGTTAAACTTCCGTAGGCAAAAGACAGCGACAAAGACCATTTACTTGAAACAAAAATTAATTTCAATGTGTAAGCGGTCACATAAAATGACCCGCATGCTTAAACGGCGGCGGCTTTTTTTTAATAACAAAAAGAAATTGCGACATTATTAAAAATGAAATTTAAAAAAGAAAAGAAAAAGACATATTAAAACTTTACTACCGCTTAACTGCATTTGCAAAGACCCCGTAAAAGTAATGGCAACAATGAAAATTTATCTAAAGCCACGCACATTGTTGGTGAAGTTGAAAAGCAATTTCTGCATTTATTTGCAGTCATTTTACATTTTATTTAGTGAGTAGTTTTTAATTTTAAGTTAAAAAAAAATTATCAAACGAAAGCCAAGTTTTAACGCCAAACTTTCAACATCAAATATTTTTCTTTCGCCAGCATCGAAATCGTGGTTTTTAAAAATTTTTTTAAATAAATTTGTATCACAAATTTGCGAAAGGGACCTACACCATTTAAAAGGAGAGGTTCTCTGTATTAGAAATCTCCCTTCAATTGGACAGAAATAACTTGGGATTATATTTAAAAATTGTTGAAACTCCTTCATAATTTAGTACAGTTGCACTGAGGGATTTTGTCGGTTTCCACCAGAACCATATTACAGGATGAAACAAGCACCATTTGAATTGTGTAATTTGCTATCTTATTGGGCAGCAAACTACTTTGTAGTATTTAAAAAAAAATTTTTTTTATATTTTTTGAGATTCCCTCATACCTCAGTACTTTTGCTCTGAGGGATTTTAGCAACTTTCGAACGAACCATAGAAGATTACGAGATGGGGCATACATCATTTTAAAGGGGAGTTCTAGACGATCTACTGCCTAAATACTCAGAAACTACTTTGGATTATTTTTAAAAATTTTTTGAAATTCGCTCTGAGGGATTTTGGCAGTTTCAGTTTTGCTTCATAAAATAAAAACTATCAACGTTTGTGAAAATAATAAAACCGATAGACTAAATTTCCTTCTTGATTTAGGTATTGTATTTAAAAAGTCTCGAATGGTATCTCGGCAAAATGGGGAAAAATTTCTCAGAGCAACAGCATTGCGGGGTAATGAAATTAAAAAAAAATTTTTTTAAATCATAAAAAGAAATTTCCGAAAATATTAAAATACTTTTTTAAAGCCTAGAGCCTACAGATTAAACTCCTTTTTGGTTTAATTTTTTTTTTTAGCAAACTTGGTAGTGGGGAATGGTAAAAATCCCTCATAGTGCTAGCGTATATGGACAATTCAAAAAAAATTTAATACAAATGCAAAGTAACTTCTTAGTATTTGAACGATAGATTACAAATCTGGATAACCTTCCCTTTAAATTAATATATATGTTCCATCCCGTAATGTACCTATAGGCTTATATTTCTCCTAAACTTAAGAAATATTTAAAGACGTAAGAGGTATTTGATAAATACAAATACTAAAAACCTTAGGGAGTCCGTAACTCCCCAACTGAGCAATATATCAAAACTACGGAAAGAAATTTGATAGTCTAAACGTTTACACATACTTTTCTTTGCATCAGGGCTAAATTTTTGCATACGAACAAAGAAATATCAAAAATGCTGACAAAATCCAATGAAAATCTTAACTTATAATGTGAAAAGACCTTTTTACTTCACCAATAATTTTGTTAATTTTTTTTTCTCAAGTTTGTTTTTTGTTTGCTGCTGCAGTTCCTGGTATTAGAGAAGAAAAATTATTTAGTTGTAAAACTAATAATGTTGGCATAAATTATTAAGCTTAGCTTGTTTTTAAAGAGAGGGTGGAGTCTTAATAGAGGTGCGAGTCAAAATTCAGCTATGTGAGACTTTGTGGCGCGCATTTTTGCATACCAACTAGGTGCGCCGGCGGGTAATTACTTTGATTTTATTTATTTTTATTTGTGCTTTCTTAAAAAGAACACATTCACACGTTTCTATAGTTTGCAGTGAATGGCTGGCTATTTTTTGCTAAAAAGTGGCCATTTTTATGGCATCTTTAATAAAAAAAATTAAAAAACAAAAACAAGAATGTTTAGACATCGACGGTGGCGGTGGCGTTGGCGTTGGCTTAGTTCAGCTCAGAGCTTAGCTTGTCTCACTCAGTGTTGTATGTACGAACAAGTATTTAATTTTATTATTGATGGCCAAAACAATTACGCGTTGTTGATTAGCATAAATAGTTATTAAACTGTG
The DNA here is from genome assembly GCA_947397855.1 of Thelaira solivaga. Taxonomy (NCBI): domain Eukaryota; kingdom Metazoa; phylum Arthropoda; class Insecta; order Diptera; family Tachinidae; genus Thelaira; species Thelaira solivaga. Next base: position 934,699 of record OX377612.1, on the reverse strand, counting down.
TGTACATGTGTTTTATGTGTGTGTGTGTGTTTGCGTTTGTTAAAGTCTTGTGATAAGACGACGGCACTTCATACATACTTGGGGATACGCAGTTTATTTTTAACGCCACATCCAACTGCATAATAATAAAATGTTGTGTGTAAACGTGCTTAAGAAAACTCTTTTTCTTCTTCTTTATTGTTGCTTGTAATATTATTAATGTTGCGTTGCGTATTGTCTTGTTGGGTTTAGTGTCTTCCAAATACTTGTTGTAAGCAGCTTATGACACTTATTAAGTGCTGTGTTGAGTTTTAAATTTAAACTGCCAGCTACACATGAATTGTTACCAAAAAACCATGAAATTTGTGCGATAAAAAAAATTAAATAAATAGAATTTTATTCTCTAAAAATTAAAACAAATTTATTGATATCAAAAAAAGAAAAAAAAGCAGCAAATAGCTACTGACTCTAACCAGCTCCGGCACCAATGTCCTCATCATGAGTTAATTTTTTTAGTTTTTTTTTTAGTAAATTTCATTTCATAAACAATCATGCCTTTATGGCGATGATTGTAGAGGAGAAGTTCGTGATTTGATTTTATGATGAATTTGTTTTGTAGAAAAAAAGAAAGAGTAAGTGAATGAGTGAATTATATTGAAGTGCGAGTATAATTCAAATTGTTGTTTCATATTCTTACAATCATTATCATCAACTACATTATCATAATGATGTTAATAATGAAGGTGTTGGTTGGTTGGTGTTATATTTATGTTCTTCAATTATGTATTCAACATTCGATATTAAAATTTCTTGGAAATAATTGCACACTTCTTTTATTTTATTTATTTTTTTTTCTCTTGTTTATTTGTTTGTTTCTTTTTAGTTGGAAATTAAACTAAATATTAATAAATAAAAAAAAATTGAGACAATAAAAATGTAAAACCTTTTGTTTATTAAACAAAAATTTCCAAAAATTTATTTAAAAAACAACAACAACAAAATTTATAGTTAACACTTTCCTTATCATTAACATTAAACAGCAAAAATAAAATTATTTTTAGTAAAATAAAATTTTGTTTTTTAAACAAACCCTTCATAATCACATTTTGGAAAATTAAATGAAATTTTCAAAAAAAAAAGTTTAAGCTTTTTAATATTAAACACGCACTTATACAAAAAACATAAAATTTTTTTTGCCAGTATGCCAGCAGAACAATAACACAAAAAGAAAAACGCAATAAACAAAAAAGAGGAAAATGTGCATTAAGTGTGCGTGTTGAAAATTGCATTGCATTTGTCACTTTTGTGAGTGTAAACTTTATAATGATGTTCTTATACAAACACTTTGAAACATATATAAGCGATTATTTACAGTTTGTTTTAAAATAAAAGGTACAGATACTTTTAGAACACCCTTTGCACTCAAGATTTAAAAATGAAAATTAAATTCCTTGTGAAAAAGGGTGTTGGAGAATCAGCAGCAGTTTTATAAAACCTGTTCCCTTCGTCTTAATTAACATTTTTGTCCATACAAAATTATCTTACTGTTTGTGAGAGATACTTCGAATTACACTTGAAAAAATTTTTGTCTAGACAAAAAATTTTGTTCGGCACAAATTTATCACTATAATCATTTTCCACACTGTAACTTCTATGTTGCCTTAATCGCTTGTTTTTATTTCCATTTTTATTTGCTTTTATTTATTCCATTTCGCTACTATATTTAACAAAAATTTATACAACAAATAAAATAAATGAGAATTGCAAAACAACAACAAATGGTTATAATTTGTTCATTCAATTTGCTGGTTGACAGTTAAAGAAAACAAAAAAAAAAAAAAAAGCCAAAAGGTGAGAACTGTTTTGCTTTTCAATTTTTCTATTTCTAACTACCCACCTATGGCTCTCCCTCTTTCTCTCTGTCTTCACTTTGTAGTCGTAAATCCTTTTGTTTTGAGTATTAATAGCAAAATATGTATGACAACATGAGGCAATACCATTTGGGGAAAAAGAATAAATGAAAAATAATTAAAAAACCAACAACAAATTCAAGTGAGTGTGGGTATATGAGTGTGTTGGAGCTAAAGAATTTTAAGAGACTCACAACTGTTGGGTTTCATCACGTTTTTTGTGCTTTTTTTATGTCTTGACTTGCAAAGTGGCATACTTATGCTACACATATCTTTTGCTTCTTGTGCTACTACTCTGCTATTATTATTATGTATTATTATTGTTATTGTTGCTAATGTTGTTGTTGTTCTTATTATTATCATTATTTGCTGGTGCTAATCGTCACTCATTCATTTACACCTTCAATGTGCTCTTATGCTTGTCTGGCTGGCTGGTTGCCACAGCACTCCAGTATTCTTATTAAACACGTAATATTACGGTTAAACTTAGGGAGCTGAAGAAGCCCAAGCTAGAAGAAAGAAGCTTGGCTGTAAAAGAATACAAGCAAAAGATGAAGAAAAAGTTGTTGGTGACGGGAACACTTGAACACCTCGTTGCAGTTCTGTAGCTTTGCTAGCACATAAACACATTTTCATAGAAGTTTTGTGTGTGTGTGTGTGCGGCGGGACTATGGTTTATGTTCAAACAATGGCAAAATTCTGAAAATGGTGTGAATGTGTGATAATTTCACTCAACTTCTATGACATGCATGCCTGCCTGCATTCATTCATTTATGCTTTTGCAGTTAAATCAACAACAACTTTTTGTTGGTTCTTTTTTTTTTACATTTTTTTTGGCTGCTTTTTTTGTGTGCAGTTATAAATATTGTGTGTTAAATTGTTGTTGCTGCTGTTGTGTTACAATCATTAGCAGCCAGCAGTGCAGTAACTGTCAGTAGCAACAGCAACAGCAGCAGTGGCAGTTAGCAGTTGCATACAACAACCACTTAAAAATTTTTGTGAGTTTCAATGAGTCTTGGCTTTTGTTTTACGTTTTCTCGTACAATTAACTTGAAAGAAAAACTTTTAACAAAGTGCGAATTATTATTATTGTTGTTGTTTTTATTTTTATTTTTGTTTTACATACAAAATATTTTTTTTTTAATTGCTCATTCTACTACTTCAATTTAACACTTTTATTGATGTTTTGGCTGGGCATATTGCTCTTTCCTCACCATGGCAGGGCAGGCGGCATTAAAGTTTAAACAAGTAAAGCTTTTTTCACACAAATAAATCTACAACATTGACTTTGAGTTTTAATTTTTGCAAGGGTGTGAGAAAAACAAGAGAGTAATAATACAGACCAGCTACTATTTAATTTGGGTTTTTTTGCTTTTGTAGGGCTTTCCCAACCTAATTCGAGTGAGTAACTATTAAAGAGCACTCAAAATTGTGCTCATATTTATTAAACGACTTTTAATGGTGGTTTAATAATTTAAAAAAAACTGATTCTCTTTGCAGCAACTAATTGCAAAATTTTGCTCTTAAATTTACTTGCTTTCTTTTTGTTCAACAGTTAATTAGATCTTTTAATTTTAGTTTTGTTTTGGTACAATTTCAATTTTTGTTAAAAAAAAACAGCTGGTTGCCACATAATTTTTTTTTGATATCAGCCAAATTTAGCCGAATTCATCTAAAGTAGTTTCTCTGTAAGGTTTAAATTGTAAAAAAGTTGGAAAGTTGCTAAAATCACTTAGAGCAACAGCACTGGGGTATATGGAAATTTCAAAATAATCCAATGTAACTTCCGAACGAACCATAACATAGAAGATTGCGAGATGGGAAATACATCATTTTAAAGGGGAGATCGTCTAGATTTGTAATCTATCGCACAAAAAACTCAGAAGTTACTTTGGACTATTTTAAATTTTTTTTTGGAAATTTCCATGTACCCCAGTGTAATCTTGTGTCTATCAGTCTTTAGTAATTCTTAAATGAGTAAAAGTTTAAAATAACCTTGTCTATAAACAACTTCGTTGACATGTTTATTATTATTATTTTTTTTGCGAAAAATGAGAAGGCTTTTTCATTGTCATTAAAATCATTTTGAGACTAAAATTTTTTTTAGAAAATTTCACTTAAATATTTTAGATACTTCGCAACACACTGAGAAAAGAACAGCGGTTTGTTGAATTTTTTAATTTTAACAATCGAAAATCAATCTTACAGCTTGGTTACTACAACTAAAATTGTGATGGGACACAAATTTAGTTCTTGTGGGTGCAAAATCCCAGTAAATGAATTAAATCTGGCAACAGTGTTTTTTTTTTCTTTTTTAACAAGTTGCCAGTGTTTGTTTATTTTTGTGGTTATTGGAATCATTAATAAGATGATGATCTTCAAGTGATGAATTGTTAACTCTTTTAGTAGCAGCGGCAGCAACATACACACCAACAAAAGTAAAGAAACTAAAAGGTCTTGTCGTGCAACTTAACTGCTACTTAGTGAACCAGAGCTCTGCAGCTTTTTTCTTTTATTCTTTTATTGTGTATTTTACTAATTATGTATTGGTTTAAGAAATGATCTCAACGAGCTGCATACAAGCATTTGTTTTACGTGCCAACTACGCCTACTTTGTTTTGCCAGCCAGCCTGTGGCATATGTTCTGTTGGTTAGTCTTCCAAAGACGGCTGACTGATTGCGAGTTTGTGGACTTGTGCATACAAATTAAGGTATTGCTAAAAACATAAAAAGAAAACTGAATCAACTGCTGCCAAAGGCTCATAATTTTTGTCTTGGGTTTTGTTAAACATTTTTATGCCATAAGCTGGGCATAAACAGGAGATGATTCTCTTTTTCAAACTCTCAACATTGTGTTGTTGTTTGAACGTTTGTAGGCAGCATGATGCATGATGTTGTTTAGAAACTGGTTTTTTGTTGAACAAAATCAAAACCTTTTCTTGAAGGTTTTATTTTATTTTATTATATTCATTTGTTTGAGTTGCTCTTAAATACTCTTAAATACGCGTATCAGATATTGTTAAGAAAATAATAAAATAAAAAAAAAACAAAAAAAAGAAAAAGAATTAGCTAATCAAGTTAAGTTTGCAAAAAGCCAAAAAAAAACTTCTTTGTTTTCTTCACTTTTTTAAGGTACAAACTTGAAGACGGTACTTTAACAACAAGAAATGTAAATTCAAAGGTTTTGTTGTGGTTGTTGTTTGCCAAGACAATAAGCGATCTTGAAAACTTTATACCTTTTTTTGTGCCCTAAATGCGTTTGAGCTACAAATCATTTCATTTCATTTCATTTTATTATATTTTATTAGCTTTACTTGTGTCTTCTTTTATTTTATAAAATTGAAAAGAAAGATCAATTTTCATTTACTTCATTCACTCATTTTACCTTTTTCCTGTATCACGAAAAACTATTTTGTTTTGTCAACAGACGCACTAGTTACTTGTACCGCACCGCCTCTATAGTGGTTAGCAGCAGCAACACCAACAGCAGTAGCTCTAGCTAATAATTTTATTAAAAGCAAAAAAATAAAAACAAAAACAAGCCAACAGCAAAATAATAATTTATACATTGTACTCATGTATGTACTCGTATGTATGTTTGTATGTCTTTTTTTTTTGCTTTTTTTCTTTTTGTTAATAAATAAACAGATGGCTTATTTGATGGACCAAGTCTATTTACAATGAGTACGTTCATAACCACAACAAGTCTTTACATATATAATTTTCAATATATTCTCAAATATGCGCACATGCATGTTTTATGACGTTCAAAGTTAATTCATAAACTACCTTGAGTGCAACTGACGTTCTTGCACGCAAACACGTTCATATTCATATAATGCAGACAATTGCACTACCAACTTGCTATGTTGCTCTCTGCTGCTGCTGTTGCTGTTGCATTAAAAAGTATAATGAGTTTGTTTAAAAGTTGGGGTTTTAAATGAGGGAGATGAGGAGGGGAAATGCCATACAGGTTTGTTTAGGCTGGTAGAATCAAAAGTCTTTATAAAATGCAGAAGGGGTTTGTTCTAAGGACTCAAGAGCCTTCAAAACTTTGATCACAAAAATATTTTACACTCTCTAGCAGATGCAATAAAATCTCTTGACCAAAAAAAAAAAATTCTTACTCACGGCAATATAGCTTTAGTCACTTTCATGATTGCAACTGAAACACTGCATTAAATCATATTAGCCTGTAGTTTGTTGAGCAACTCTGTCTCTCCAACAAATCATTTTCAATCAAAACTAGAGACCTGCTTGAAGAATCTTTAAGCATTTTTTATTGTAAAATATTGTGTTTGACTCTTAAAATGTTATGCGCAGCTCATTCATTACAGGTCAACCTAAATTGGAACAGCAAGGTGAGCGCCCTCTACTTATATTAAAGCGTTATCCCCAAATAAGAGCGTTGGCGGTACGTATTCTCTACAGTAGTGTTAATCATCGTGCTTAATAAAACCCACTAAAGACAACAAAAAAAAAAAAACGTTGAATTAAAAAAACTAGCTAAAGTGTCATTACTGGTCAAAATATAAAAAAAACAAGTGCAGCCAACTTCACTACAAAACACGCTGTCAAAATTAGATTTTCCAATTACTCAGTATTGCCATGCTCCATACATTTTGTATGGTCAGGAGCATTTTTGACTTTTGATTGTTAAGACCAGCAACCAGTATTGCCAATTTCATTATACATGCTTTTTTTATACCGTTTTGGTTGTAAATGACTTCAGTTTTATTGATTTGTTGCACACTTAGCAGTTTCTAATTGGTCCTAAGTTAACGCCAGGTTGCGCTTAGGTCCTTTAAACAAACACTTTATAAAACTGGGCTGGAAAATACTTTTTCACTTGCATTTAATGCCGCTCTATTCCTTTTTAAACTGTCTTGCTTGTGTGTGAGACATTAGAAACAATTGTAGTCACATTTAAGTTGCACTGCGTGCCACACAATATTCATAAAAAGAAAACAAACTTTTGTTTATCTTGTTTAGTAATTCGTACATAATTTTTAAAGTTTATTTTGTTTGTTGCAATAACCAATATTTTGTTGTTGCTGCTTTTTATTTTTTTGGATGTTTTGTTTTTGGCTGTGTGACAGCATGAGGCAAATTTATCGACAGGTTATGGTACAAGATTATGTCGAGACTTGGTGAGAGAACATGCCGTTAAAGGCGTTCGCATAAACATTAACGTGTGTGTGGGCTAATTCAGCTGCGTATGTGCATACGTATGTGTGTAGTTTTAATGCATTTAAGTAAACACATTATTAAATTCCATTTACTGTATTGGACGCGGTGCGTCCAATATGTTTAAATCATAACTACTCGTAAATACAAATTCAAAACAAACGACACGAAGACACTTGAATTTTGGTCACTTTACCGAATGGCAAGATTTGTTAAGAGGATATAATCATGTGGCTTTTGGTTTGTTTTTTGTTTTTTTAAATTTTTTTTCTCTCTTGAGGATTTATGATTTAACATATTAAGATGATGGTAGATATCGCAGAGGCCAGACAGACTTTGTCGTAAAAATGAAATTTATTTTTGTTAAGAAATGTCACACTCTTGTTTTAATTTTTTTGTGCCCAGTGTGTGTGTGTGTGTCGTTAATGTAAATAAATACAACATACAGTTCAATACTTATGTAATTGAGTAGGAAAAATAATGTTGAAATAAATTCAAAGAACTTGTACATACAAATTCGCGCGTATCTGTTCCCTTACTCGCTCACTTACATAAAACATTTTGGCAACACTTGACAGAGATAAAGACTTGGTTTGCAAAGCACATCCCTAAAGAAAGTTGGAATGCAAACAAACAAACAAAAAAAGGAAACTAACGCTGGAAATTGAAGGCTTGTAGGAAGACATGCGCAGTGAATGCAAAAAAAAGAAAACACTCGCAGAATCCCTATCATTGTTATGTACTTGAGGAAAATTAAAACTACAACAAATAAATGAACTTCAATTTGTGTGTTATTTGTATGTAAGTCTCATTTGCTGCAAAAATGTCATAAGTAAATAAATTTAATTTTAAACTTTTAACACAACATCTTGCTTTGTATTCTGTAAAAAACAAGAAATATTTTTTTAAAAATATTCTAAATTTCTTTAAAAAAAAACTATGTTTTTGCTAAGACGTTATTGCAGCAAATGGCCAAAAGGATACTTTGTACAACACACATATGTTTTTGCATAAGAAAACCACTTGGAGCAACTCTTTGTAACGATTTACTTAGACTATCATTCGCTTAAGTCTCTGCATTAAAATTAAATTAAACCAACTTCCCTCAGCTATACATTAACATTAAGCATTTAATCATAAACTTAACTTAAATAATTTGACAAGTTCGTTTGGCTTAAGTAGTTGGTAAGAAGGAAATTTGAGTTCTGGTTGTGTTTAAATAACTCATGTTTGTTTTGAGGTTTTGGTGGTTTTATAAAACTTAATGTTGTAAAATTAATCTGCCGAACTTTAACAAAGGAAACTAACAAGTTTCTTATAATTTATCTTGAGAGTTTTAATAGCAGATTTAGACAGGCGTCATAAAGTGAATGCATAAGTATTTATTAACTTTCAACAGCAGCTAGCCAGTTGTAAAGTATGCAAAAACTTACTTGCTTGGCAATACAAGAGGAGTTGTAACAATCAAAATGATAGAGAGAGAGAATAAAAAGATGTTTTGCAGGCTTGCAATTCAAATAATTTTTTAATGCAAATAACAAAAACTTTAATTGCAATTGGTTTATATTTTTTATGAGGTGACACAGTAACTTTCTTGTTTGTGTTGACAGCTGCTTTGTTCACTAGAAGCTGCGAAAGATTGCAACACAGTGTGTTTTTTCATAATATTCCCTTCTAGCCTTATCAAGCTTCTTTCAAATGTCGAAAGAATTATAAATCATTCACTTTTAATGATAACTAATTTTCACATGCAGTTTTCAGTTTCAAATTTTACTTGTATTTTTTTTACACACACTAACTTGACTTTAAATTTAAAAATTTAAAAGCAAAAGCTATTCTTTTAAGAGGGGAAAAAAATTAAGTGTCATAGTAAAACAAGTGTTTTATTATATATGTCGCTTTGCTTTTAGTTTTAACTTATCTAGAAACAACAACAAACATCCTACATCCCCATCAACATCAACTTGTTTACACATGACACCAGAAACAGAAGTCATTGGCCATAAATTTGAAATTACAGCATCGTTACCATGTTTTCTTATCTCAAATGAAATTTTTTAAGTGACAATAGCAGCAGTGACAGCTGTTATGCTGATTTATGACAGGGTAAGCAAGTAAAAACACAAGGGCGCATTGAATAATACACACAATTTTTATAGTGAAAATTATTGAGAGAAAAAATGAAAGTAATAGGTACTAAGGCTAACAAATTAAAGTAAACAAAAGAAGAAAACAAAAAAAAAACATTAAATTACCAGCAAACAAAGTGGCTACTTGATTTTCTATTAAAATAAATAAACACACAAAACTAAATAACCCACACTGTAACAACATTCCCTTACATACATTTTATGTACATTTTCTCTCATCATTTTTTATAATCGCTCTCCCTCTCCCACTCCATCAATCACAACGAGTACTTGTACAAGAATTTTTCGGCAATTTCTTTTACTGTGAATACACACATTGTAACAACAACAAAAACAGGCGAGAAACGATCACGCCATAATTTACCTTTTTCTTTTAGTTTGTAGAAATTTTGCACGCATTCGGTTGTTTAGTCATTAGTGGTCATTAATTTTATAAAATTTGTTCTAAATAATTAATAAAATTAAAATATTTTTACATAAAAATGTTATTTAGTTGTTGTGTTATAATTTTATATAAAAATATCATCAAGAAATTAAATTATTTGCTAAGAAAAAGTCTGTATTAATTTGCTAAATTTTGTGCCGGTCGGTGTTTTGCTTTAGTTTGGCCATTCGTTGTAAAAAAAAAATGTGTATCACAACGAAGTGAATGTAGGTATAGAAAGAAGTTTTATTAAATAGAAAAGAAGGTAAAAAATAATATGAAAAGTAAATTAGTGTGTTGTGAAATTGAAAGAAGTGCGTAAATTATGTTTTGCGAAAAACAAATGGAAAGTGTTTTCGGTGAGTCGTTTAATATTGTTATTTAATTAAAATTAATCAATTTAATTTAACAAGAAATTAATTTGAGAAAATTAAAAAATTCAGATTTATATTAGAGACAGTAGTTTAGGCATATAATAACTGAAGCTGTTGGCGTTAATTTATGTTCAAATCTTACTAAAATTCTCGTTAACCTATTTTTTTAGAGGTGAACATATACCACTTTCAAAAATAGCAGTAGTTCATATAGATTTGAATACCATCATTCCGTAGAAATTTTTTGTACGTACAATATTTTTTAAAAGGTAGTTTGAGTTCTCTCTTTGTTAGGGATACTTTAAACTACATATAAAAAATTTTTGGACGGTTCATATGTTTTTAAAAAAGCCCTAAGTTACATTGCAAAAATGTTATAAAAGAAGCCAAAAAGACTTTATGATGAAAAATTATACAAGCTTTTTCAAAGTTGTTACAGCTTAAGCTTCAGTTAAAAAAGTTTATTTTTAATTTTAACGGGTGGCGCAAAAGTAATCAGGTGGCGCAAAAGTAATCCTCCTATCAGAAAATGCTATACATTTTGCGATTGGCCCCTAATGTCAGTTCTGTTTTGACATTTGTGTAATAAACACATGCGAAATACATGTTAATAAACAATGTTGACATTAGGGGCCAATCACAAAATTTATAGCATTTTCTGATAGGAGGATTACTTTTGCGCCACCTGATTACTTTTGCGCCACCCGTTAGAAGTGAAAAATATTGCAAGAACTTTTAAATTTTTGTGGTGCATCAAAAACTCGAATAGAAATTTTTTGTAACTTATTCCTGTTTTGAAAACATGTAACTATTTGTTGACACTTAAATAGAAAAGAAAGATGATTCATGAAAAAAAATCAGCCAGCAGCAGCCGCTTTTGTTTTTAGTGTGTTGTTTATTAATTTGTGGTGTTTGGGGTAAGAGTTTTGTTGCTGACTTGGTTAGAGTTATAGTTTGATTGCATATCTCTACAGTTTTATGTATGTTTTCTTGGTTTTAATTGTTTGGCAGATAACGTAGTTTTTTTTTAAGACTGACAGGAATGCCAGCCGCCGCTGCCATCACCACCACCGCCGCCTTGACACAAGCAAACAAACAACAGCATATTTTGATGCAAGATAAACGGGCTAGTTAAGATAACAAGACGTTCTGTTATTTAATTTCGGTATTTGTTTTGTTTTTCTTTTACTCTACCCTAAACATGGAAGTCAAAACGCTCATAAAAAAGATAATTTCACGTATAAGGCCAACTACTATTAACAACAAGCCAACAAAGTGTTTTAGGATTCTGTAGTTTTGTGGGAGTTTCCAGCTGTCAGTCAGACGCTATGGCATCTTTAATAATAATAAAAAAAAAAATAAAAACTCTTTTTCTTAAACAAAACATTTGTATTAACAGAACATGCAGACAGACAGACAGAAGGACGGACGCACGGACAGGACAGTTAGTGCGTTTTGAAAATTATATTAATAATTTACTTTAAATAAGTATATTGTTGGTTTAGTGTGTTTTGTGGCGCTTGGTCATTTATTTTCACAATCACTTCCATCATTTTGTGGAAAATAATTTCATTATTTATGAGTTTTTATTGTTGGTTTCACTATCTACTTGTTAGTGTTGCTGGCTGCTGCTGCTCCTACCTCCCTGTGAACCAGAAGTTTGTGTTCTCTAGTTTGTGGGTTTATTTATTGGCTTAGCCGTCAGGTTTTTTTTTTACCTTTTTTCTGTTCCTGAACCCAAGTAATTTGTGAGTTATTTATATCAGTTTTATCGCTCTCTACCAACCCCTGAATTACCTTGTTTCATTTCATAATTAGCGTGGATATTCAGTCAGTAAAAAAATATAATAAAATAAAACAAACACACAAACGATAAAAAAAAAATGGAAAACGTTAAGCAGCAACTGAAAAAACTGACAGATACACAACAAGACAGTAAGTTACACAGCCATTTAAACAGATCCTTAATGGCAGCTGCTAAAGCTCCAAAATACCTGCTCGCTTTGTGTATACAATTATTATTATCTTGATACCTGTTCGTTCGTTCCTATTAAAATGTATAAAACTGCTGTTTTATCAATTGTCTCCCATCTTCCTTTATCATCATCATCATCCTCAATTGTTTCAATAAAAATATCAATTTCCATTTCAATTTCCATTACAATTTCAAACAAGCAGAAGACACATATCGAAAGCTATTTTATTATTTGTCAAATAAATTCATTTGCATTTGCAGTTTAAACTTTAAATTCATGCGATTTTTATTGAAATGTGTGCAAAAAATAAAAAGCAATTGCACAAATGCTTAGTACTTTTGAGTGTATGCAATTACGATATTTCCGGATATTCAAATTTAAAACGTTTTTCTTTTATTTTTGCAAACAACCCTTTAGATAAAATGCAAAATAGATGATCTCATTGTTTCTGGGCGCCCTTTATCTGCTTGGCTGGCATCAGTTTTTGGGGTTGTTTGATTTCTTTCTTCTCCCCTGTAGACTTTTTTTTGGTTCTCTTTCATTGTAAATTTATCTTGGAAGATCGTGTTGACAAAGTCTTTCAAGATTAATGCAAACAATTGTGTCATCAACAACCTTTAAGAGCTGCCTGCAGGTGTGTCCATTTTGGGTCACTATGAAATAAATAAATAAATTTAGTGACTTTGGCAGACATCTCTATAAAAAGAAAATGATCGATTGAAACGCATGTAACATTGATAAGACACAAGCAGGGATAAAGATCAATGGAATATCAGCATTCAATTAAAAACTTTAAAATGAAAAGTAAATTGTTTAACAAAACATAAAGGATTTTACGATTGGTCTGGACAGTGAGGGGTATTAAAAAAATAACAAAAATACTAACTAGCTTTGATATCCTTTTGTTGAGGCTTTAGAACATTTCATTGGGTCCCAAAATATTTCTGAACCTTCTCTATTTTAACTGGAACTTGTTTAAGTTTAGTCTCCAACACTCGCAAGTAGCATTTTCTTCAAGAATTTAAAGTTTTTTCTTTAGAATAGCAAAACTTCATTCTGTTTTGAGTGGTGTTTCTTGCATTTCTAGTTTGTAGGTGGTCCTTTATTTAATAACTTAACTAAACAAAAAATGAGAAAAAAATATATGAATTCAAGAAATATTTAAGCACTTTAACAAGCGTCTGAAAATGACTTCCACATTGAATGTTGTGTTGTATGCTTGGAATATTATAGCCACTAAATGAGAATCTTGAGCGACAGGACGCTGGAAAACGTGACTTAAATTCAAACAAAATTGAAAAAACTAAGAAACATTTTGATAAAATTATGACTACTTTTGAATGCCAAACCATCAAAAGTAGCAGAAACAGAACAGCAGCAGAGGCAGCAGTTCTCCACTAGCAAAAAGCAAAAATAAAGGAGAAAAAATTACCACTGCCCCTAAACGTTTACCTAAAGACAGCGGGAATGCACATGACAATTTTCTTTCTTATTATTTGCTTTGGACAAATGTAAAAACGCAACAGAAAAAGACAACGAATTTCTCATTTCAACGAGTTATTGACTAATCAAACAGGACTGACATTAAAATTTTGTTTAGAGATGTTGTTGTTGCCAATGAAAACGGTTGAATGGGATGTGCAATCACAAAAAAACAAAAATAAAATTACAAACGGTAACAATTTGAAACGCTTGTCTTAGAAATGCCAACAATTGACCCATGATGTCATATTTGGCCTTATAATTTGCAAAATGTGAGCTTTTTCATACAAGTTCAGCACAAGAATAAAAGCGCAACAGAAAAAAAACTTTTTTAAGAGAAGGAAAAAACTTTATCAACATCTTTTTTTCTTTGCTTTTCTTTTTCTTTATTAAACTGTCTTGCAAAACAAATAAAGCAAAAAAGTTTTCAAAATTTACAAAAAAACAGACAGTCTTTGCTAAACTGAACTAAATTTAAAGAAATAACAACAATTTTAACTGCAGGAATAAAAAAAAGAGTGAACAAGAATAAACACAAATAACAAGAACAAAAGTGTGCAAAATATCCAAACAAGCTTATCAACACGACGGTAACAAGCCATCATCATTCCTAAATATCTGTGAGAGCAACACATGTGCGCTTCAGCATACAAACGGACCTACGTACGGGCGGACAGACACTTAGAAAGACAGACAGATAGACAGACAGACAGTTATACAAACTAACAAACATCTTCAATTTAAACCAGCAACTAAGTATTCATGTTGTATGTTGTAGATACGTTTTTTGTTACGGATGTGGGTAAATACAAGGAAAACAACAAAAACTTCATTGGGTGGGTGGAAAAAGTTGTTTCCTCACACGCGAAGGTCTGGCTCAGTGAAACACTTTTTCAAAATAAAGAGTGTTGACGGGGATAGTAGCCTTTTAATAGAGATAGAGAAGCAGAGCCGTCTAGCTTTAGTTGAATTGAATCTGGCCTTTGATTTACTTTTAGGGGCAGATAGAGGAGATAAGTGGATTGCAGCATGCTTCAGATAATCACTTGAAGAGTCGCAAGTAGGTGAAATATAGCTCGAATTGCCAAACAAAAATTTCGAAAGGTTAAAGTTTAGAAAAGAATGGCTTGATAATCTAAGAATCCTGCAGCAGTTGAACTACATACTTGAATCTAAGTGACGTGATTGATATATTGAACTGTCTTTGAAACACCCTGCTGATAGGCGGTGCCACTTGCTAGTTAGGCAAATTTTTTAAACAATCACAAGGAATTGTCTTGCTTTTCCTGGGCTTTTTACCTAAGAAGCTGATTACAAGTCCTAAAGTAAATTGAAATCTCTTAAAGAGTCTTGCATTGGTAACAAACCAACTATTAATCATAAGGGTGTGTAAAACCTTTTTAGCCCACCCAATAGATCTGTTGTTGTGATCGTGTTTTCTTGCTGTTCGATTTCTCAACTTGCTTGTTCTCTTGGGTGCATTACAAAACAAACAACCACACACACACAAATAAATAATCACCACGAATCGACTTAAGGGAATTTCATAAAACAAACGAAAAATAATAATCTGTATCTCATTTATTGCAACATACTTTTTTTTATCGTTTATTGTCCCCCTACACTTTGTTTTTGTATGCGCTAGTGCGAGTGTGTGCTTCGCAGCTAGCAAGTGCAGTCGCAGCACCAGAAACGAGCAAAAATTAGTATAAAGCAAATGTTATCAATTGCTGGCTGCATCAAAGGGGGGACAGGACATAGAGGCGCATGCATAAACTCAAGAAAGATCTTAGATTGATGCCTGCGCGTAAAACTCCAAAAGTCTATGTGCTTGTGTGTGCGTTTAACAAGGTGAAGCAACAACGAATTTAGCTGTTTTTACAACAGGGCAAAAAATTTCTTTCTTTTTTTTTTTTGGTTATTGCAAGCAGCCTAATAAAAAAATACAAAAAAAAAAGCTTAGGGAAAAAAGTAAACGGAATGAATTGTAGAGATGTACTGCGTTGTGTTGAGTTGAGAACAACAACAAGGAAAAATACGCGTGTGGTGGGTCGTTTTGTATGTGTGTTTTCCCCCTTTAAGAATCAACAACAACATTGGCAGGAAGAGTTTAGTGTGAGTTTTGCCAACTGGCGCCAAGTTTTCAATAATGGTTAACGAGTTATTGAAAATAAGCCATAGGCAAACATACAACAACAACAATAAACAACCAAAAAAAAATAAAACCAACAAAAATTTGTTAAGTAAACGTTTCAAGCAGAATTGGCCAAGACGTATGAACGAACGAACGAACGAACAAACTAAAGTGTAGAAAGACTGACGAAACAAACAGACAGACAGCCAGCAGAGGACAGCGCATAAATATGGTAAATGCGTTGAACGCAACAGCTTTCTACTCACTCGTTAATTGCTGTGAAGCCCGCTTCATGCCGGCCAAAAACTAACATCAGCTGAATGAAAAACTTGTAGAGAAGAATATTTACTACGGCGCTGATAACTGCAGTTCCAACTCTCCTCACCTCCTCCTTCCTTTAGGCTGATCGAACAACAGCCAACATTTTTGATAGAATCATAAAAAGACGAATAATGAACAACAAAAGTTCGAGAAAAAAAATTAAACAGTTTAGAGTGGGCATGTTTTGTTGGTTTTTCGTTGACGTCTGTCGCGACGAGTCCAATCGTTTGGATTGCCTGTCCTGTCCTGTCCGTCTCTGCGTTTGTCTGTCTGCATGTTGATGTGGTATTTAAAGTTTAGTTAACAAAATACAGTGTGTTGCCGTTAATAATATGGGTGATGAGAGGACGTTGTCCAGGACGGCGACGATGTTATTGTTGATGATGATCTGTGTGCTCATGAACGAACGAGACATTCGTTAAATTTGATTCATGAGTCTCAAAAATACAAAATAAATAAAGTTTTAAAACAAAAGAAAGGGGGAGGGGGTCCGTTGATGCTGCTGTTGCTAATATTGAGCTGCGCTAACAAAATTACCTCAACTAAAAAGATTGAGTGATTGCTGCTCAAAGTTATAATTTTCATATTTGCAAGATATTTAAGCTGTGGTATATCACAGCAGCAAAAAAAAAGTAAATAAAAAAACATTTTTGAACTAAATATAGCAATGCTGTTGTTGTTGTTGGCTGGCTGGCTGTTTGGTTGGTTGGTAGGCTGTTTGTGGATGATGAGTGAGTCCAACAAAATCCGTGAGTTGGCCATTTACCACTTTTATTTGTTTGTTTGTTTATTTATTTATTTATTTGTTTATCTGCTGTTGGTGTGTATGTACAAGCCTAAGGCATTCTGCTGTAGCCTTTCAACACGTTCTGTGACCAAATAAAAATGTTTAACTAACTGTGGTTGCTGCCACAACAATTTCACACAAATTGGACAAATGAAGCCACAGCATTAGCTGGTAATAATGGGTGGTTTTAAAGCCATATACATACATAATACTCTGCTGCTGCTTCTTCTTCTTCTTATTTTTTCTTAGTTGATCTCTCGTTGTTAACAACGTGTTGGTGGCACTGCTGTTGCCTGAGCATGAGCTTTGGGCTTTGGGCTGGCTTCGACAAAGAGCGAAGGGTGTAGTAATGGTGTTGATGCCGTAATTCCCCAATGTGAATGTTTGGCAAAACCAATATCAATTTACTACCTTGACTGGCTACTATGCTGCCTGTATTAGCAGCATCTCTTACATAAAATAAAAATTTAAATTTTCGTGCACTTTGGCTGGCGCCACCTTATGAAAATGCCATACAAACTGACCGCACGAACCTGATTATGATAAAGTTTGATAATGATAATGTTCAGGGTTGGTTGCTAATATGTTTTGCAACGAGGCCACCACCATTATTATCGCTTACACTCTTAGTTTAGTCATTTTAAAAATTTTTCCTCTTTTTGCTTTTATTACTTTGCCTCTCTCAATATTAATTTAACAATTATTATTAACATGAAAGGAATTTAAGTTGTTGGTTTTATCTGTGTCTCAATTTCTCTTAATCTTGTATTCTTGCAGGCAAATGTTTCCCCAAATGAAATTTCGAGTTTCGGGGCTCGATGCCAAGGCGAAATATATACTTCTTTTGGACATTGTGGCTGCCGATGATTATCGTTACAAGTTTCACAATAGGTAAGTTAATTAAATTAATAGTAAATTTTTTAAAATGTCATAGACATTTTTATTTTGAATTTGTTTAATCAGTCAATTTTATGTGCATTAAAAAAAAAGCCAGGAGGTAATTTACAGCAGTCTACATCGATCAAAATTTTAATGTACTATAAATGGAAATGTCGGTCAATATTGACTGCTATAATTTGGTTCCAGGAAATAATTTATTTTTTTAGAACTATTTTCTTAAAATGTTGACAATTTCTTTTAAGTATTTTGCTATAGTGTCTTAGAACACTTGAATACTATCTTCCGGCTCGTTTTTCGATCTTTTTTTAGTTCATAATAATTCGCGATATTCGTTTTTTTGTTGTAGGTTATACCATTCTTACTGATTTTTGCGTTTCCACTATATTTTACACTCGATTTTAGTCATTCATATCGACTATTGACGGCTCCTAATTATGAGTTTATTTTTCATTCTTAGTTTTTTAACATTTTAAAACTTAAAATACACAGAAAAAACATTTTCGGTTGTGGCAACCACATTTCTGTGCTACTAAGTAAAAATTCTAAGCTTCTGCTTAAATCTTAAATGAAAAGCTAACAGTGTGGCATAATCTAACCTCAAATTTAATTAAAAAATCTAAAAAAAAGTAATTATTAGCCCCACCAAAAGCATAACTTTAAGTCTGTGATAATAAGGAAAATTGCTTAAGTCGACTTAAATAAAAATTGACTTGTTGTAGCAATTTTTACTGATTAACGTTATTCAGGATCAGGCTTCATTCTTCATTAATGAGTTGACCGTTTGTTTTAAAAGAAAAGCTTTTAGGGCTTCTAGTCCTTTTAGAGGACGACTTGTTAAGACATAAACGGGTTTTCCCTTTTAACACAGTTTTATTTCCGCTCAAAAATTCAAATACCGATGCTATTATAGCTCGTAAACAGAAAAGCTGTGTTCCAGCCGTAATAAAAGTGCGTTTGAACTGAGTTTTCTGTGTTTCTATTTAATTCATAATGGAGGTCCACACTTAAGTAGCCTTAACAAGCTATTTTTTTTGGAATTGTTATAAACTTTTCCAAATGCGATTATGCACAAAGCAATGAAATGGTAGACTAGCTAGCTAATAAGGGCTGATGGATATCCGTTTCACACACCCAAGCCCTTTTCTGAGGTGAACAATAACTTAATTCCTGACTTACTAAAAAAATTCAAACGTTCATGCGCCACTGAATGAAACTCATTAGGCCCGAATATATTAAGGCAGAGGTTGCTTTGAACCTCAGCATAAATTATATCAATCTCTACTCTTGAATTAAATTGTTGTGACACACGATTATTCTTATGGTGCCTCTCTGGAAAGGCAAGAAACGTGGGAACACATTCTGTGCATTTTCCCAGGTGTTGTAAAACTTGTAATGAGCTCTAGAAGATCTAGATGAAAGGAATCCCACAACAATTACGAAACGGAAAGGAAAATTTAGCTGAAAAAGAAAATATCGATCGATATGCAAATTGCTATTATTCTTTCCTACAGAATTGTCTTATTATTTTGATTTGTGTCATTTAATTGTGAATTAAAAAGTGGGCATTGTGAATGTATTGTGCAATTGGTAAGAAAAAACATTTCATTTTTTAAATCAAAATAAATTTTAAATAAACAAAAAGGAAATTTATTTTCAATAAATAAAATGAAATTAAACTAAATCACATTATATTTTTGCGACGGAATGAATAATTTGCAAAAACTTCCGGAACAGAATGAATAATTAGACCCATTATGTCCCATAAACAACAATAATGTTTCGTTATATATTTTTTTCTTCATTCTCTTGTTCTCTTTTTATTTTATATTCCAGTCGCTGGATGATTGCTGGCAAGGCAGATCCTGAAATGCCCAAAAGAATGTATATACACCCAGATTCTCCCACAACCGGAGAACAGTGGATGCAAAAGGTTGTTTCATTCCATAAACTTAAGCTGACCAATAACATTAGTGATAAGCATGGATTTGTAAGTACTGTACGTTTTCTTTGTTTACCAAAAAACCTCAATAAGTTAAACTCGGGTTAAATTCTCGAAATTTATTTTAAAATTAAGTATGAAAAAAAAACTATTTTTTTAACTTTATCAAGTGCAATAAATCACTTTCTTTATAAAAACATATAAGCCCATACACACATACTTAAATACACACAGGCCTGATTACATTTGAGCTAAATAAATGGATCTTTTTTTTTTTTTTTGTTTTTGGTGTTAAAAAATTAGCTAAACGTCATTTAAAATTTAAAAGATTTTTTTTTTAGTTTTTAAGCGAAGCAAACGAGTTGTATGGCCGGCCATTTGAATGAGTTGATGTATGCTTTTTGAATTCCTACAAATCGGTGATAAAATGGTAGAATTCATATCGATCTTTCTAGCATAGTTAGCTCGTTTGCCTAACCAGCCTTTTTTTTTATCAAAAACTGTAGCCAAGAGTGTAGATACTTTACAAGGCGGCAGCATCTATTCATGTTTTATTCAATCAGTCGTTATAATGAAAAAAAAAATTGTTTGAATTTACCGCAGACGCCGGTAGATGTTGGTGGTGGCAGACTGTTTTTTTTTTTAAGATTTGCATGAGCCCGCGCATAGCGCTAAATGAATGAATGTGCATACTACACTCGTATATAATGTTTATACGCTTACGATATGCAAAACTACTTTATAACATTCACTCTTCTTCTAAGTTACTACTTGGTTTTGGTGTGCTGTAACAGCCTCCTGCCGCCTGCCTGCCCACCAACCAACCAACCGACCAACCAGCCAGCCAGCCAGCTTTGTTGATTGTTCGTTTGCTATCTGTGCTGGTGTCAGATGATGGTCTTCATTAAATTTATTTTGTTTATGAACAAGACAACAGCAACAAAAAACATAAGCAAAGGAAACTCTTTCTTTTTTTCCTTTTTGCTGGTTTTTTAATTTTTTGTAAAACTAAAAATCCACAATTTGCTTATATGACTACTGAAGTCCAAGAGTTGTTATTTGTAGTGGATATTTCGTGTGTATTTCAGTTCTTTTTAGCTTTTAGGCCGCCCGTCGCGTGTGCATGTAATAGGGCGAGTAATACAATAAGCTCGTAAAGACCCAATAAGCGACAATATAAAAGAAGAGCCGATAAAACACCGACAAAAGATCAATGAAATTCAAAGTCGATTAATACGTCGTGGTGTGTGTTCTATTCCATCTCTTCTTTTTTTTATATTATTTTTAAAAGAATTGTGATCAATAGTTTTTTTTCATTATTTAAAATATTATTTAAAAAAAAAAAAGCAAAACTTCTGCTGTACGTTCTAAGCAAAAGTTGATAAGCGTTGTGCAAGTATGTGTATCAAACACACACTTTTAAAAACATACTTGAGCGCGGAATGTATGTAGGTATAAGTGTTTGACTGTAACATAATTCATATCAGCTAGTCTTTAGGGTCTTTAACGTTAGTAATTTTATAAAAATCAAAGATTTGCTGGTAAAATTTTTTATTTGTTTTTTTTTAAATGTTTTTTTAGCTGCTGCTATTCTTTGCTTTTTTATAGATTCTTCTTGATTGTTTCTTGATTTATGAAAATTATTCTCTCGTAAATATTTTTTGTTTTTGTACAATTTATTTCGGTAGAAAAATTTTAAAAGCCATCGTTTTGTGAAACATTCAAGATTTGTTTGTAGTTGACAGTCTTAAAAAGAGCTGGTAAATGGGCTGCTAGTTATTGTGAATTGTTTTCTACTTAGCTCTAACTTTTAGGAGTTTTCATTTTTTTCCTCTAGTTGTTCTGAAAATTTTATTTATGTACTTTTAAAGCCTGCTATTAGCACAGCTAGCAGAGTGGCCAGATGTTTTTAAGGCTTGTTTCTAAAATAAATTTCGCATAAAATTGTTTTAGACAGGCCTTCCAGCTTTCAAATTAAAATAAACAGAATAAAAAGATACTCAATGAATATTTTTTATTATAAAACAATCAGAGGATAAATCAACACAGTCGATTTATATTATAAATTTCGATACTTTTCGTGCTCTATAAAATGCGCTGATTTGGCCCAGCTTTCGCAGCGATACTAGATTCTTAGCTGCTTAAGTCTCTTCATCTTGTATTTCTTGGCTTAGAAAATCTTTAACTTGTAGTTTTGTTATGCCTGTGTTTTACTTTATTTTTTTGTTAATTTAATATTCAGGACTGTGGCTCATCAAAAACCTCTTACGTTATTAAATATTTGTAAAGTTAATGTTAGTACTTATGTTAAGGAGAAATATAAGTGCATAGATACATTACGCGATGGGAAATATATCTTTTTAAAGGGGAGATCGTCTAGATTTGTAATCTACTGCCCAAATACTCAGAAGTACTTTGAACTATTTAAAAAAATTTATTTTTTTTAATTTCTATATACTTAAAATTTTATATTTTTCAAGTATAATTTCGTTGTATAGAGACTTTTGAAAGAATACTTCGCTGTATAGAGACTTTTTTAGGTCTGAATTTTTTCATTGTAACTATAAAGCATTTTTATATGGAAAACTTTGCAATAAAGAGGGTTTTTCAAGAACTCAGCAAAAACTGTGTTATATTGAGCTTTTCGTTATAACGAAGTTCGTTATATCCAAAGTTTCACTGTACTTAGTAGGTATTTGGTTTCTGACGTTGGTTTGACAGAGTGACAAATAATTAAAGTTTTTTTCTTTAAAAAAAAAATTAAATTTTTAATAATTAAAACTCTATTAAAAACAGCTTTTTCTTTTAAAAAATTTCGTTTAATTCCCACCGCAAAGAGTTTTGTATTTTTAATGCTCTAAAAACTAAACTATAAATTTGTTTTCTAAAGTTAATCTGTGCGGCGCTGCACTCTTAAACTATTTTTTTTTTTATTTTCAAACCACAAAATTTGTGAGTTCAAGGCAGCTATTAAAGTATTTAGTCTTACATGTGTAGCTTTTTTTAATTTTTTTTTTCACTTTGACGTTGTTTGTTTGTTGAAATCAAATTGTATCTTTTTTTTCAATATTTTTCTTCGTATCCCTTTAAACAAATTTATCCTGCTGCCATCTAAGGAATGTATACCAACACCTGTCACCTTCTCAAACACCAACAAAACAACAACAACAACAATAATGAAAAACGAGTAAGGAAAAGTGTCATAAGAATTGTTATTAGTGCGGTTCAATTAAATGACTTTTTAAATATTCAAATGCATACGAGTAACAATTTTCTCTACTCCTGCCTGTTTGTAAAATTAATGCCAACTGTAGTAGAGACAGAGGCAGGCTTTGTATATATGGCGTTGCTCAATGAACTGTTGAACTGTTAAAATCCAGAAAGTGAGTGCGTGTCAAAACATAACTGACGAGCTGTTCCGCACCATGCAATTCCCACATGTGTAATAATTTTATAATTATATTTTAAACTTTTATTTCTTTGGGCTTTTTTGTTTCTATACACACAAATAACAGGCGGAGGAGTTTCAAAAATGAAAACATTGAATAGCACTTACTGTTGGTGAACAAAATAATAATGGAAATATTACACTTACACGTTTGGGTGGGTTGGGAGTTGAATAAAAAAAAGCCTGAAAGCCTTTTGCTAGCCAACAATGCCTTTCAAACTGTTACTACCCCTACAATTAGACATTAATGTTGTGTTTAATACACACATACAAACACTCACAGAACACACATACAAAATATGTGGTTGGTATGTGTTTGTTGCG
Source organism: Thelaira solivaga (assembly GCA_947397855.1). Taxonomy (NCBI): domain Eukaryota; kingdom Metazoa; phylum Arthropoda; class Insecta; order Diptera; family Tachinidae; genus Thelaira; species Thelaira solivaga. The sequence continues at coordinate 911,364 of OX377612.1, read as the reverse complement.
TGAATACTTAAATAAATGATAATGTCGGCCATATTGATTTGAAGGAAGAACATTCGCACCCTTTTGTTTACAACAATAAAAGAGAAAAAAAAATATATCCCCCCCTCCTGGTATACCGGAATAAAAAATAAAACGCGAGTTTATTTTCAGTTTTTGTTGTGTTTGTGGCAAGTCGGTCTGTTTGTAGTTCGATCGCTGAATAGGGGTTGAGTTTACACACGCATACAAATGCACACTCGTGTAGGGTTAAATAAAAGCAAGCAGATGATCGCCAAGTAGTACAGAAACCCAGCATTGTAGCTGAAAATTAAGATAAGGCTGCCAAGGCTGCTACTACTGCTGCTGATTTTAATTTTGATGCCTCTGACTTGTCAATTGCTTTTTTTTCTTGTCGTGCTTTCTTAAGGTTAATTTATTTTCAAATGTTGTTTCTCTATTTCTTCAGTTAACGTTCTCTAGCATTAAAATAAATCAAGCATAAATATTTTATTCAGGTTGTACAAACACACACACTCTTAAACTCATACGTCCATAGTATGTGAGGTGGATGTGTGTATTTGAAAGGTTTTAGTTTGTGTATTTTTTTTTTTTTTTAGAAATTCAGTTACGTAGACAACCACACAAACTAAATTGGCCAAATTTTCTTTGATTTTCTATTTCAATTATTTCAACAGGCATCCCACATGAGGACAGTAGTGCCATTTCAATATTTTATTTTACTAACAAATTGTAAGTAAGTGCTGCATGTGCGGGTGTGTCTAACCATTAATGCATGAATGGACTGAATGAGTGTAATGTATTAAATCTAGCCATTCAGCCATCCATGCATTCATCCTTGTGATATTTATAGTCGTCACTGGCATTGAGCATCAATTAACTGCTTTACATATGAACATTCAAACGTGTTCACAAGATGTTACAAGTATTCGCACTCGCACTAGTTCTCGAAAACAAATTTCTTTCAAAAGAAAGGTCCTTGTCCTGCTTAAGTTTTACTTTTATGTGGTAATAAAGGGAATTTCCTTTTCAAGTACCTTAATTTAGTTAAAGGTGGAAATATTAGAAGAAAAAGTAAACAAAATTATGTTTTCTTTTTCGAGTGTCTAAATTTAGCAATTTTTTCAAGCTGAAATAATTTATTAGTTTTTTTCTTTAATTAAAATAAATTTTTATATAGACTTTAATTTAATTTTAATTTTAATCAATTAAATGCATTCATTTTACAATTGTAATGAAGTTTTATGAAACAAATTTATTGAGAAAGTTTTGTTACAGCCAGTAGCAGTTTGTGGGCAAGTAAATTAAGTTTGTCTCAAGCATTCTTTGTTTTTTGGTTAGACATTTATGACTCTTCAGTCAGGTTGCTTAAATTACATACTCTTTTTGTTAAGGCTAAGAGTGAAACCAATTTTATGTGGCCCCCAGGGAATGTTTTAATGCATTTTCTATAAGACAGTTAAAGGTTTACCCTTTTTTTGTGTCTTACAGGAATGACTATTATTACTTGAACTTGATTTTGTTGTTGTTGCTTTAACCACAAAATATTTATGTGTGTGTTTGGTTAATCGAATCTATTTATCACTAATGGCTTTTTAAACTACAAAACGATTAGACTAAATGAGCATTGGGCATAAAACGTTATTAAAAGAGAGTTACAGAAGCTAATCTAAAACAAAAAATCTATTATCTCTAAGCATTACCGGGGTATTATAGGTCATGATACCCTTTTTTGTATTTCATTTTTTTTATATTTTATTGCAGCATGAGGTATTTTAGAGAGCAGTTGGTACACAACTCATATTAAATAGATAAGAAATCGAAATATTGTTGCACAAAGATGCAGACACAAGATATGAACAGAAAGATATAAAAAAAATGTCTCTCTGTCACTCACACCACAAACAAACAAAATCAGGCTTTTAGGAGGGGTGAGTTTTAGATTATTCTGCTTATTTTTGTATAAAAAAACTAAAAACATTTTTCAAAGTTCAAAACACAAGGTACACTGCACATTATGAGTTTTAGTTGAAAAATAAAATTGTTTCTTCTTCTAAATATTCATTTTAAAACTCTATTTCCATTTCATAAATGAAATAGAGACACAACACAACACAGCCCAGCCAGACATATTTGTTTGTTTGTTGGTTTTTCGTAGGCATTCTTTCTTTCTTTCTTTTGGCATTTAATAGAGAAAAAGTTGCTGGCAGCATATTTTAATGCTTCGTTAGATGTTTTATGTGGAAATGAAAATTCTTTTTCAACGTTGCAGCTGAGGAATTTCATTTCGTTTCTACATACATGCACACACACACACACATATACACCACTCGTACTTATTTGTTTAGCTCTAAAATTTTGTTTTTTTGTTTAAAACACCAGCCAAATAGATGAATAAAAACTGAAAGCATAAAGAGTATTCAGCAAGTTATTTCATTTTGGCGTTTGTCACACCTTTTGTTACAGCCAAGTCACTTACCACTTGGCTAAAACATCTTTTATATATTTTGTTTGCTTGTTTTTTGTTTTTTTTTAGTAAATGTTTCATATTTTTATTCAAACTTACTTGTTTCTCCATTTAAATAAAGTCTTTTACTAATCGCGTGTCTTGCCTTTTTTGATGTTTACTTTGGCAACATAAAACCACACCACACTACCACGATAGACCAGACACTCTCTCATATAGTGGCAGCATACTTGTAATCAACGCCTTTGAAATTAATGAGGCATGCTTACGTTTTTATGACATTTTAACTGGGACTATAAAAGCAAACGCCAAACAAACAAAACTAAACAGCTAATCTAACAACAACAACAACTAACCTTTAATTCTTAAACAAAAACAAAGTAAATAAACTCACATTAATAAATTAAACAAAAGCTGGTCGGTCATTATCACAATTACCGCAAAAGCAAAAATGCCAAATTCATAGCTCGTAAGCTAATAAGTGTTATGAGCAGCGATAACGTCACCTGTTAGTGCTAAAAACATTATGTAAATCAGGCTAAAGTGCCTTGCTTAGCCTGGTTTGGCTTGCCTTCCTCAGCTTTGCTCAGCTCAGCTCAGTGTGGTGGTGTGTGTGTGTGTTTGTTATAATAAATTAGTTTGTATTTATTTCTTCAATGTAAACTGTAAATCACAATAGCCACACCTTAAGGATTTTTCTGATTGTTGTTGTTGTTATTGTTATTGTTGATTACAGACTGGTGGACATACCAGCAAATATTATTGTGAATTAATATTCATTCTTTTAAAGCAAAATGTCTAAATTTATGTGATTTAAAAAAACAAAAACATTTAATTTGTCTAAATAATACAACTACACCTCGTGGCTTTTAATTAACTACTGAAAACAGCATTTTTAATAACAATAAAACTCGCAAATAATTTCATAAAAATTACAAATACAATTGAAATGAAATGAAAAAGCTTATGAGCTGCTTCCAAAAACAATTTTATGAAAAATCCTAAATTTTCTAAGCACTTTTAATATAAAATTTCTAGACGAGTTGAAAAATTAAAGGAAATTTAAATTTTTTTCAATTTTCGATCGTTTTCATTCGATATCAAGTACGAAAATATGACCAAGCTTTCGTTCAAATTTTTGGACATTTCCCTAGTACCTCAAGTAACTACTTTCTCCATCCCCATTATAATTCAAAGGCCAAAACACCGCATTCTCGTTTACCGGAGCTCGTTTACAAAAACAGTAAAATTACGGTAGTTTTCGTTGATCCATTTACAATGCACGATGCGACTTGTTGAAAAACAAAAAGTTTTCAGAGATTTTTTGTTATGATAGAAGGATCTATGACAATAATGTGTGAAACAAATGCTTGCCATGGCTTCCGCGGCATACCTCTATCCGATGGTCCATATTTTCAGTGACTCTGAGACATAATTGAGATTCAATGTCGTTAATGTGCCAAATTTATTCATTCTTTGGCTTATTGAGGTACACTTTTTCTTTTAAATATCCATAAAGAAAGAAGTACAACCGTATCAAATTACATGATCGTGACGGCCAATTAACATCGCCACCACATAAGATAACCCAGGCATTGAATTTCTCGCTCATAAGAGTCATTGTTTCGTTGGCAGTGTGGCAATTTTTTTTTTTTTAACAACACAAATCGGCGAAGCTTCTTGGCTTGTATGCAGAAAACACCCAAAGTCTGGGCATGGATCGAACCTGCGACTCCCAGATTGATAGGTTATACCTACAAGTCTACGAGGACACAGTGGCACTATTCTGTTGGAACCACATATCTTCCAGCTCCATATCCTCAATTTCTGGCCACAAGAAGTCTTTTAGCATCTCACGGTAACTGCTTGTCCGACCTCATATTCAAAGAATTACGTCCAGCATGTACAGGTGTTTTCACATTTCCTACAGACCCGGTTTGCTGAAATTTGAGCACAATTCTCGCGGACACATTTGGCCGATAATGCTGACAAAAAAAAAACCACGAAGCGCCCGAAATTTATTTTAATTTGAACGTCCATTTTCGTAAAAAGCTTCTACAATCTTAAGGCGATGGGATTTCGATTTCAATGTTTTTCTACTTCGACAGTCCCAGTCAAAAATGTTCTCTTAAAGTTTATTCCACATACACACACTAATCCAGAGCATTCAGCGAAAGTCTAGTAATTCTTATCGAAAAGCGCAAAACGAATTATAATTGAATTCGTGTGATTTCAAATGTTGCTTCAATTAGTGTTTGACTTTCACATAATTAATTATTTAATTGAAATTAAATTTATTTTTGTTTTTGATCTCAGCTTTATAAACTTTTTTTTTTGTTATTGTTAATTAGGCCGTATGCACTTATTTAGACCCAAAGGATCTTTTGCTCAGGGTAAACTTCTTTACAAGTTGCTCTCAAGCATTGACAACAATTATGTAACGAACAGCAGCCTAAATTGTTTCTTTCGTTTCTCTGTACTTTATTTTTTTTGTTAAAATAGTTTTTCTGTTTTCACAATAAAATTTTTCAAAGAGTTTTTCTCTGCTCTGTATTTCACTTTTCCCTTTATTTTGTTTTGGTTAAGTAAAAAAGGAAAGGAAATTGCTTGGTAACCTTTGTGGATGTGGCATGCCATGCCGCTCTCATTGTTTGAGGAGACGTGCGGTTTTAGCTCAATGATAACAATGACTGACAAAAGGTAATTCATTTTGCTTCTGCTTTTACGTCTTAGATGAGATGAACATGAAAATAGCAGCCAGAAATTTAATTTTTCTTTTTTGTGGCTTAATGTTGTCTTGTCGTCTATTGTGGCAAATAAAAAGCCTCCCGCAACTCTGAAGATGTGATATTCTGATTCTGCCTACTGCTGGCTGCTTCTGATTTTCATTCAAAATTCTGCTGTTATTGTTGTTTCCAAAAAGAAATTAATTTCTTTGTTTGCCGTTGTCCTTTTAGTTTAAAATCTTGTGCGTCGCTTTTTCTTTTGCTTAATTTTTTTTCTTTTTTGGTTGTTTGCTTGGAGTTCTTTCTCAGTGTAGCTGACATTAGCATTATAAAATCGTCATTGCTGCTGCTTTGTGTGTGCATGTATTTGTGTTCTCTTTTCATTTGCTTTTATTATTAATTTTATCTCATGTGATGAGTGGTGCTCTAGCAGCGCGAGTGAATATCAAATCTTATTATCATTTTGATGCGAGTATACAGCCGCCAACAAGACCCAGCATGAGCTCATTGTTGCTGGCCACAATTTTTAGGTTGGTTGCTCTGCTTATCCTGCCTACACTGTCTTGTGTTTGTTTGAGTCTTTGTTGTAAAATGTTTTTAAATTTGTCTTCATCTGTCGTCTCACCCATCAACACATTTTTAAAATATTAAATACCAACAACAACAACAAAGATGATAAGAAAAGAATGGGAAAGACAAAAAAGAAGCTGGGCTTTTCTAAATAACAATAACAATATTGGGGTCTTAAACCACAGGAGTTGATCGTCATTATGGTTTTAGAAAAATGTAAACAACAACAACAACAAGCAACAACCAGGCTTAATTATGTTGTCGCTATCGTTGCCTAAAGCAATAGAACATGTAATTTTACTGTTGTGGCGCTTTTCTTGTAGTGTGTTTTTACTATGCAGCCAGTGACTGAGTGAGTGAGTGAGTGCTATGTTGCAACATAGTGTTGAAAGATGAAAAATTCACTTTCTTTTATGGAAAACTGGTATTAAAAGTAATTAATATTTGTAGTTTACTACCCTTTTTCTTGCTTTTTGCAATATTTTCTGTATTTATCTTTTCACCATAAACAATTTATGACACATTAAATTAAGTTCTGTTTTTTTTTTTGTGCTTTGCCCCTGCAGAAAAACTAGTTATTTATTGATTTATTACAATTATTGAAGTTGGTAAAATTATTTTTATGTTACGGTTTACTCTTGTTCTACGAAAGATGACTTAAAGCGGATAAATAAATTTTATTCAGTTTCTTTCAAGTGTGTAAAAGCTATAAAACTATTGCAACACAGTGACTGATGATAAAAGCTACAGTTTTTGCAACTGCATTGACACTTTCAAAGTGGAAAATTTATTTAGCTTAGACACATTTTGTGAAAAATTTTCCTCAATGTGAACTAAACTTGCTCAGTCGTTCCGGAAAATGTTTTGTCCTTAAAATATTTTTTTATACTTTGTGCGGAAAAACTTTTTTTCAGAATAAGTATGTACTTACATTTTCACGAGTGGATCAATTCAGCTTAAATCGTAGCTACTTTGTTTTAAAATTTTGTTCGGACGAAAATGTTATCCGAAACAAGCCTAAGTCGTATTTTCTGTTGTTTAAAAATTTTGTCCGAATAAAAATGTCTGCAAATTAAGTGAATCAATTGATCCGAAGTCGTAGTTATTGTGTTTGTGCGGACAGAAATTTTGGTCAAAACAATTTTGTCCGAATAAAAATTTATGCAAATTAAGTGAATCAATTCATCCGAAGTTTTAGCTATTTTGTTGTAAAATTTTGTCCGTACAGAAATTTTGTTCAGAACAAGGGGTAGTCGTATTTGAATTATTTTAAAATTTTGTGCAGATAGAAAATTTTTGCAGAAAAAGTCTACCCAGCCCAAATCGTTGCTATCTTGTTTTTAAATCTACTTAATCCTTTCAGAACATTTTGACATAAAAAATATTTTGTATGAACAATTTTTTAATTCTTAAAAAAATTATTAAAAATAGAAACAAACGAAAATCTACTCTGTTCTTTGGAGAAGCATTTAGCCCCATGAGTTTTGAACAAAACAAGAAATATTTTATTCAAATCGATGCACATTTTTTGAGTTTATGTTCAATAGAGTGATGGCTACGCGTATTTGACTTTGATAAAAGTAAACTTTTGCGTACACCAGCAATCAAACTCATTAAAGAAACATGAGTCAATACCTTAAAATGGTTTTACTTCCTTTTTTAATTAAATGCAAAAAGACGTTTGCAAGTAATGCTGATGTAGCATATAGGGCACTGATATCTTTACTAAAGCTCAGAGCTTTAAAATAAACAATTTTCAGCTGTTGTGATCCAAAAGTAGACTTCTATGTGTAAACACTAGTGTTGTTAAAGCCATGCACAGTTTTAAATCACCCATAAGCTACAACTAAACACGACAACTCCAACCGTTAACTCTGGAGAGTAGCAAAAACAGACAGTAGATCTATAAGTTTACATAAATACGTCTGCGATCTTCTAACTCTTTTCGTTTTTCACCAAAATAAACGCTTGCTCGCATAGAGAATTAAAAACATATGATAAATTGTTTTTTTGAACTGTCATGTGTTCTCTATGAGTAGGACCTATACGATCCACGCTTAGTGCACCTTAACTGTACAGAGATAGAAAATGCGTGTGTGTATACAAAATAAACTCAAAGATATCAAGTGCATCTTATGTTTAACTAAATATTTGCTTTTGTTTTTGTTTGTGTAATAATAAAGTTTCAATCCAGAAACTCTATTGTGTGTGTGTTAATAAATATTTGTTGCCGCTGTCAACATTTAAATTACTAAATACTTGAATGTTTATTTAAAAAGTAGTGGCTGGCACTTGGCTTTTGTTTTTCTTTTTCTTTTCGCTCGCTTTATTCTTTTACTCTCCAGTCTTTCTTTTCTTTTCTTTTCTTTTGCTGTGCTACAATGATTTGTCTAGATGGTTGAGCATACAAACTGAAGAAGAAATAAAAACAAAACAAACAGGAAAAACATTTTTATTTGAATGAAGATTTCAAGCGCTGTCAACTTCCCCCGGCCACTGCACTGCACCGCTGCTGGCCGTGTTTTGTTTGTTGTGATTTAGGTTTTGGTGACAATTTATTTGCTTCCCTTGGCAAGGCGGTAATGCATGCCATGCCGCCAGTGCCACTGGTTTTTGCTTTTTCTAATGGTGTTTCTGTTCTTTGTTTGCTTGTTTACTTACGAGTATTTTTTCGTTGTTGTTTACTGTCTTGATGTTGTGGGTTTCGTTAGTTGTATCCGTTGGAACAGTAGCTACAACAACAACAACAACAAAAATTATAAAAATAAAATCTGTTTTTATTTGATTAAAAATCACTTTGTTTGAGTGAGTGTGAGTGTGTTTGTGTTAGTGTTTGCTGAATTTAAGTGCAGTGACTTCTTAGTTCCCTTTTCCGCTGTACCAAACAACACACTGCTGCTGTCACTAATTTAGCATGTTTGTTTGCCTTCAAGTGTACGTGTGCGTTTGTGTGTGTACGTGTGTAACTGTAGCGCCATTATGCAAGCTTCTTAAATTTCTTATTTGTTGACAAAAAAAAACAACAACAAGAAAATTGTGTTGAACGTTTTAATTTTGCCACTTGTTTGCTTAAAACATTAAAGAAAATCAACTGCACACACACACACACAAATGTCAGCAGGGTCCTTAACTGTGTTAAATTAACTTTCAATTTATTTTTTAGCTAAATTTGTTTTTTATTCTATTTGAAAATTAAATTTTATATTCAAACAAAGTAAGAAGAGACTAAATCTTTGTGTAAATAATAAATACACACACACACACACACATGCAGTCTTAAAAAAATTAAATAAGTAAAAATTTAATTCTAACGTGGTTGGGCTGACGCTTAGCTGTGGTTGTGAAGCAACACAAAATAAAATATTAAAAAAATTCATTTTCAGTGTCACTGTTTATGAACAAAATTTTGGCTTTATGATTAATAGAGACATTTTTTTGGTGTTGCTTTTATTTAAAGGCAACTTGAGAATAAATAATGTTCATTGGCGATCACCTTAAAATTTTTATTTTAAAAATAATCCAATAATTTGTAAAACTTAAACAGAATAAATTTAATTTTCAAGTTTTCTCAAATTTAATTTATTTGATTGGCTGGGGAAGACAAAAATAAATTATTCGTTTGGGGGACGTTATAACGCAGCAGATGTTTCCTTAGAAAGTTCATTCAATTCTAAGCTAGTGACGTCAAATCATACTTTTTGCAGTTGTAATATTTCTGTTAATTGACAACATTTTGCATGAATTGTTTGATTGGGTCTCTTTTACTTTTACTAAAAACAGAATCATGATGATGGCTGCCTGTTTTAAAAATCAAAGCAAGTTAAAATATTAACGTAACGTCACAGGAGTAGATTTAACTGAATGTTTCTTCTGTTTTAATTGAATTCATAAATTTTGCTATTGGGCCTGATCTGTTTGCCGCTTCAATTTGTTTCTTTAATCCTTGTGATTTTTCTTGTAACAAACAAAATGAAACACCCAGCCGTAAAAAATGTTATAAAAATTAATGAAAACAGGTGTTCAAATTTAAGCCCAGTTTGTTTGGTTGAGTTTCTTTTATCGCTTATGAACTAATAAATTGGCAACGATATCTAGCAGTTAGTTATGTCTGACTGTATGTCTGTCTGTCTTTCGGCTTGTAATTTATATTTATCATATGTTCGCGTGAATTAGTATGTAAATAAACATAAAATAAAATATTTTTATGATTAAAATTTATTTAGTGAAAAATTGCGTTGACATTTTTACTAGAGTTGACTTTTTGCTGTCTGTGTCTACTAGCTGCTGGCTGCGTGAGTGTTTTTGTCTGTTTAATTCAAATCAAATGAAATGTTTATTTGCCATAATGTAAATGACTAAGATGACTGACTGACTGACTAGTTGTTTGACTAGCTGTTGTTGGTTTAATAAATTTCATTTGCGGTTACTTTTTCTTAGTGAAAACACGCAAATCGGATGTCATTGCAAATATTTGATAAATGCTTACATGCCCCTATGAATGTATAAGTATTTTATAAACACAACAAAAGGGGTTAGCCGACGGCGCAAGGAAGTGTTACATGTGGGGTGTTGTGGTGGCGTTTTCCATACACATACACTCACATACGTTCTGATTATCTGAAAGAGTTTATATAAATTCCAAAGGCATAATTTCATTTTTAGCGACGCGACTGCAGCAGCAAGCAAACAAGCCGACAGTACATTTTGCCTTGTCAAAAATAATTTTTCGTTTCTCAGTTTTTGTGTTTTTTTTTTCACACATGAACACATCAGTTTATCAGTTTCTCGCTTTGTGCATGTGATGGATGTCACCTTGTTTTATGGCTCACAAACATGGTTTTAGCGTGTCAATATAAACACATCATAGTTACACACGAACTATAAATAAAGTTACCAGTGACTACTGTTTTAACTACTGATTCTAATATTAATGCACAACCCACTACAACTACACTCGTTTTATTTATTTATTTTTTTTGCAAAAATTGTTAATGCCAGAGAATTTTCAGACAAAAAAAAATTTACGTTAAGCGAAACGTAGTGTCGACTGACGACTGCATATTGAACTAAACGCTTGTTAGTTTGCTTGTATGTACCTGCCTTAGACTAACTTAAATCTAAAAGCAAAAACATTTTCATTTTCATTATTATTTTTATTTCTATTTTTGCTGTTCTTGTTAGCTGTTTTTACGTACGAGCGAATAATAATAGAAAAAAAAATTTAAAAAAAAAATCTAAATGCCATGTAATGAAATGTAATGCATCGCACATTTCGTCGCTGTTGTCTGTTGTCTCTCAGTGACGTTTTAGTTTAGTGTTTTCTAATGAATGTTAAGATTTGTGTTTCTATAGCAAATTACCTACAAAATAACAATAGACACTTCGTTAGTGTACTTGGCTATAGATTTTTGTATTTAACGAAATTAAATTGTCAATTTAAATTAAAACTCAAGCGGAATGTAGTGAAATTAAAATAATTAAAAAATTTACAGTAGAGGCTAAAAAAAGTATTAGGTCCACTATTACAAGTTACTAATAGCTTAAGTGCAGATTTTGTAGGGCAAAAAACCGCTTTTTGACTGAACTTTTAAACTAAAATGGGGATAGTTATGCAACACTTTAAAGTCTAAGTTAATTTTTTTGGATAAGGGGGTAAGAAAATAAAAACAATTCAAAACAATTTATCATGGAAGCTTGGATATAAATATATCGAGTGCCATAGTTTGGGCCCTTGCATTTTGAATTACTACTCAACTGGCGTTTAGGAAAGCAGATAATTTTATTTTAAATTTTAATGATTCAAAAAACTTTCAAAAGGCAAAAGCCAAGTTATTTTTATTTGATGTCTACTGAAACTTCCACTTCCATTTATAAATTGTATTGAAATATCAATGTGGAAATTTCATTACAACGTAAATGGACTTGGAGAGCCCTAATTTGTAGCCATTTTTTATATTAAATTTTAGCTTTGTTTACTTAATTAAAAATTTTATTAAAAAAAATCTTCTTTTAAGAAAGATGACAAATTAAAAAAAAATTCAATCGAATCTGTGTTTCACTGTTTGATTTAATGGTTTTGCAATAGTTTGGTGCCCTGTCAGAAAAGTAAATTTTTATAAGAGACTAAATTATTTTAATTTGCATTCCGTTGTTTGTGCAATTTAACAAATAATTTTAATAGTTTTATATCGTTTCTATTCAAAACTAAAAACATAAATCTAAAGTTTTTTTTAAACAAATTTGGAAAGCATTAAGCCAAGATTAGGTATGTTTATGAATCAAACTTTTTTTCTTGTTTTAAGGTTAATAAAGATTTATTTATTTTAAATTATTAAACCAGCTGAATATTAATTTTATGAATGAAAAAAGGGGTCAATAAATAAAATGCAATCAATTTCATTTTGTTATTTACACAAATTAATAAATTATTCAAATTGAGATAAAACTAGCACAACTAATATTTAATCTAAAGTGAATGAATGGCCACATGAATGAATGAATCGTTTTCAGCTAATGAAGTTATGAATGAAAATTATCATAATTTTTGTATGGATTTTTAATTAGTGTGTCTCTAATTAGCATTGATAACAGCCAACGCATGCTGACTTGAAAGGGTTTAGACATAAAATTTGCTTTAATTCATTTTCAAAAGTTAATTAGAAATTTGATTTCAAAAACTCTGCCGCAAACAAGTAAATTTTATAACCTCTTTTTTTTAAATAAATTTTATTTAAAAAATGTGCTATTTAAGCCAACATTACTGTTTATTGTTACGGCCTGGTAAATTCAAAAATAGTGCAAACTGCAATGTGTTTGTCAATGTGTCTGTTGGCTGTGTGTTCTCTCAGTGTGTGTGTGTTTTGTTTATCAGGGCTTTAAAATGTTCATTAATTTATCATAACAACAACAACAAAAATTATAATAACAAACAATAAAATAAACCTTTTTCTAAGCACACATTTTTATAGTTTTAATCAGACACAATAATTAGTTGTTTAAACTGCCAATAAACAGTCTGTCTCGCTGGCTGGGGGTGTTAACAAAAACATCAGCTTTTCAAATTTTCACTGAAAGCTAGAGCAAAAATAAAAATAAAAACAACCGCCGATGGTTGGAAATGATGTGTTGATTGTAATAATAATGAAGATGACATCACAAAAAAAAACACTTAATACGTGTTAATTTGAAATGTTTTCACTCAAGTGAATCATTCTCAAAATATGCATGCAAATGCATGAGAAATAATTTTAGTGGGCACATTAAAAAAAAAGAAACCTTGAAATATCAATTTTAATTTTTATATCTTCATCATGAAAAATTAAAAAAAAAAAAAAAAAAAAAAAAAAGGAAAATCCTGGTAAACCTTTTTAATTTTGGGACGGGCCTTTCAAAACCCTCTTTAAGTTGAGTATGAAATTGATGCTTGTGTTTTTGTTTTTCTGCTTAAAGATTTTAATCCTCTCTAGCAAACAAACACCCCGTGTGTTGTACACCTTTAATTTGTTTTATCTAGGTAGGTCCTCCTTCCTTACAAAAAAGGAAAAAAAAACCTTTTGTGTGTTTTAAAATAATTGTTATTGACCCTTGTAAGATGTAATTATCTCTTGTTATCGATATGTTGCTGGTGTTGTTGATGATGATGATGAAAATATTCGTTCTGTTAGTTTCTTGCTGCTGGCAAGTACGAAAGCATTTAAATTATGATGGTTAAACGGTTTTTTTTTCTTTTTGTTCGCTTAGTTTTATAAACATAATTTTTCTTCTACTTGGCTTTTTTTTTTGTTTTTGTTTAACTTTGTATTTTTGTTGGTTGAAATTCGATTATGATGTGCGATTACATGCAGGAGTGAGCAGGCAAAAAAAGAATTTCAGTGCGACAGACAGAAACATTTACTTACTAAATACACACATACACATAAAACAACTACAATTACATTTATATCTGTTAATAGACTTAAAATTGAAAGGTTCAACCCACGACGCCACATGATTATTTGTTAAGGGCTGTAAGTAATTTCAAGTAAATTTCATTTCTATATTTTTATTTTACATAAAAACCTAAAAAATCTAAAATAATTTACCTTAGACACACATTTTGCTAATCAATTTTGGATAATTTCTATGCAAGTTTTTCAAATTATTTAACAAAACAAAACCAGGAAACATTCACTTAATAATAATATTGACATGTTCCAAAAATAAGTATAAAAAATTTAATTTAAAACGAATTTTTAAACAATAAAATTTTTTTTTATAAGAAAAATTTTCCTCTAGACAAAATTTATTCTCTTAATTCATTTAAAATCCTAAAATTGTTGATTGACGATCCTTTCTGTTCAATAATTTATCGCATTAAATTTTAATTTTGTTCCAATGCCTTAACTAAAATTAATTGGCAAAGCAATTTAGATTCTATTGCTTTCTATGAAAGTGATTTAAGTGTTTTTAATTTTTTAGGGAAATATTTCAGATTTGCCATTAAATAAAATTCAAAACTTCACAAAAAATCAGCATTATTAGGAGTTTCGTTATCGTAGTCGTATTTACGACAAGCCAATATAGAACATATGTCCGGTGTTGCCACAAATCATTGTTTTTGTCACGACAGCGATACTGATAATTAAGCCTAATATTTTAACAAAATTTTATATTTCCTAAAAAAATAAATTCTTTAAAACGACTTATACTGATTCAATTAATTGATCTAACTAAAAAAAATTTATGTTTAAAAATAATTTTTTTGAAAAATGGACTTATAACTTTTTCAAAAGAAACGACTCAATACACCAATTCAACCGAAAAATTTTTGTGTTTAAAAAAAAAATTTACAAAAAAATGGACTTATACCTTTTTTAAAAGAAACGGCTCAATCAACCAATTAAAAAAATTTGTGTGAAATGAAATAAAAAGTACAAATAATGCATTATGGGACTCACACCAGTGTCCTATCAGTTATAAAATTGTGCCTAAAATTTTAAAACTAATTCCACTGTGTTCAATATTTTGTCACAAGTACTCAATAGACTCAAACTCCCAATAAGTTTTTTTTTAACCTGACTGCTGTGTGAGAGCCCTAAATGTTGTGTAAAAAAAAAATTATTTTCTTTTTAAAAAAAAATATTTTTAATATTACTGCTCGTATGACTATATTATTAAGCTTGAGGTCTTATTTTATAAATTTATTTTATATCGATATTTCGCTCCAACTTGCGTAGTTTCTTCAGGATATAATTTTAATATTTTTCAGGTGCGTATTTGTCTTAGCTGTTAGGTTAGTTACTTTTCCCTTGCACCAA
Source organism: Thelaira solivaga (assembly GCA_947397855.1). Lineage (NCBI taxonomy): Eukaryota > Metazoa > Arthropoda > Insecta > Diptera > Tachinidae > Thelaira > Thelaira solivaga. The sequence goes on along the minus strand of OX377612.1, from coordinate 896,308 downwards.
TATTTAGTTAGATTTGTTATTGTTTGACTGCTTATTATTAATTTTATTATGTTTTTAATGTCCATTTAAAAAGTGCATTCATTTGCTGGGTTGTTGTTTCATATATGTAATTTTATTTTGTTGTTGTTGTTGTTGTTTTCGTCTTCGTTTTGTGTTCTCTGGACATTTAGAAATATAAAATATTCAGGGCACAATGAGCTCGTCAAGCCATAATTACCAAAATATTAATGAATTATTTGGAAAAACATTCATTTATTCGAACAAATTAGCCCAAAAAGATTCTTTTAGTATTTAAAATCCCAAATAGAGTTACAATTATTAAACACACAAAACCAACAACAGCAAGTATGTAGTAGCAGGCAGAATGGAATTGATGGCACACGTATCTTCTTATTTCTTTTTTTTTTTTTTTTTTTTTTTTGTTATTTTACGAGCATGTTGTTGTGTTGTTGGTTTGTTCTCAACTAAGCAAACACTTTGTATGAAAAAAATATTTTACCTGCCAGTGCTAGTAGAAAACAAGCAGTTGCAAGTTGTTTTAGTAGTTAAAAAAAAAAAAGAAGCTGCCGTTTTTTAAATTTTTTATTTATTTTTTCATATTTTTTTTTTTGGTGGCGCCAACGTCTTAAGTTTGGTATGCACGCAAATTATTATGCGTCTGCATAATAAATTGATAAATACATTTTTACTTATTGATATGGGCCAGAGAAGAGCTGAGCTTGGGGTTAGGAGAACATCAAGGGGGCATTAAAATAACACTTGCCTCTTTAACTTGCCATATGCAAGGGGGCAAGTCTTAAAGAAGTAATTTTTGTTTGTTTTTTTTTAATTTCAATGTTGAAATGTGTGCGTGTGTTGACGTTAGGGCGTAACTCCTTTATGATGGGTTTAACTCGATCCGTTTTGCTGGCTTGTTGTTTATACTCACCTCGTATTCACTCGATTTCCATTTATTAATTCAGTGTAGTTAATAAAAAACCTAAGAAAAAAACACAAATTTTACGTGCTCGAGTAGTTATTTTTTTGGTTGTCTGTCAATAATCATAAATAATATTTTTATGGAAATTTTATATTTTAATAATTTCGATTTAGTACAAGACACTATAAAATTATAATATTGGCCACAAGTTTTTTTTTTTTTTTTTTTTTTTTTTTATAATTACAACACGTTTTGTCGCTCCATGCTCTACACTAATTGTGCATGCATTCATTCATTCATTCAGCCATTCATTTTTTTCTGGTTGTTTTTACAAAATTACATTTTAATTCTCATTAATAGTTTAATAATGAAAGGAAAAAAATTAAAGGCGCCACAATAAATATTTACTTACTGCCACGTACAACAAAACAAAAATTAATTCATTAAATTATAATTGATTTTGGATTTTTCTTTAAATTCAAAATACTTAAGAATCAGATGCTGTTATTGACTCCTTAACATTGTTGTTGGCGTGGTCACACGGGGTTAATGACATGTTCTATAAATACCAAATCACTACTCGTACTCAAAGTATCAGTCACTTTTAATCCCTTTAGAGAGTTTTTTTTTAAAAGCAAAACAAAAAAACAGGTAGCAAGAGCTGGTTAATTCGATTCTATGGGAATTTTCTTTCTTTCATAAAATTTTAATCTCAAACATGCAACAGGGTGGTCTCTTTGGTCATGAAAAATGATTTCAGCCTGATGATGATGGTGATGTTGATAATTTTCACGTTTTGCTTTTATTTTCTTTCACTGTTTACACAAGTGTTGATTGGCACGATTACCAACAAAATCTCTTAATTATATTTTTAGTACCTGACATCAGCTGCTGTGTGAGTCATTAAAAAAATCAGATTAAAATCATCTCATGTCTGAGAGCTCATTAAGTGTCAGGCTAATAAAATATTAAGTTTTAATTAAAAAAAAAAAAAAAAATAGAAATGGGCGCTAGTGATTGATAAGTTATTGCAGGTGCAAGCACGGTGAATGTATCAAATTTTAATTTTTCCTTAGGAAACATGGATAATTTTCATAAGCTTTGTGGGGGTGTATGACCGCAACTAAATTTTTGTAAGACTACACAAGAGATCTTACAGGTTGCGCTGCTTTTAAGGCCCTTAGATTAAGTTAGCTTAAGTGAGCAACAGAAGTAAGCTCACTTAAGTCCTCTGACGCTAGAAAGATGTCAAATAAATATCAGGTAGAAGGAAAACTAGAGAAATAGTACAAGAAAAACAAGAAGGGCCTTTAATATTAAAAAAAAAAATTTAATGCCAGAAAATGCAATTCTCACGGGTGCAGTTGTTTTTTTTTTTTTAATTATCAAACAATTAAATAAAATTACTTGTTCAACTACTACGAGTATTGTCTCTCTGTTTGTCTGTCTTTTTATCTATCTACTGATTTATTTATAAACAAATGTTTGCTCAAAAAACAAAAAAAAAAAGAAATTCAACTAAATATTTCCGGTTTAATATTAAACGTTTTTCTCTTTTTTTCTGCTTACACACACACAGCCAAACGGACAGTTGTGTGTTCTTCCGTATGGTTTTTTGTTGTTGTTGTAATAATTAACTCATTCCCTTAAGAATTAAATGGCGATTAAATAAATAGTTTTATCATTTAGGGTAGACAATTAATTAATGCAAATGTCACTAGAATAACTCAATCGACAACAGCAGCAATTATAAAATTATAATGAACGGTAGGGACAGCTTTATATAAACCAAATTATTATATTGAATCATTTGTTCAATAGCGGCGGATGTGGGAATCAACGTTTGTGTTAAAAATGACCAGCAAAACTTTATGGCAACATGCTTGCATGAATTAAATGTGTATGAGTGAGTAGTGAGTGGGAGTGAAGAAAAACGTACACTTCTCACCCTCCCCCTCGCCTTCCCCCTCCTCTTCCTCATTAATGTTTTATAACTTAAGCAAATGGTAATTGACTGACTCTCTGGGGCTCTACTCAAATCAAGCAAATTTAAATTCAAATTCAAATACTAAATTCTACTCGTCAAGTTTTAGAAGACATGTTATGACCAGTGCTGACAATCTGTGACAAGTAAGCCAACAAACATTGTCATTTTGTATGTGTGTGTGCTTGTGTGTGTGTGTGTAAGTTAGAAAAGTTTTCTAAGCAATTATTTAGTTTAGTTCAGTTATAGTTGTGCTTTTATAATATAATTTTGATTTTGTACTTAAAGAGTGACCTTCTCATAGCAAAACTTGAAACTGGCAGTTATTCACACTTTAGTTATGGACTAAGCAAGCAAATACTTAATCCAGGCCAGGTCGTTTTGTGTTTTGTGCTGCAAAAAGTAATTTCTGTGTATGTAAATGTGCAAACTGCAAAAACTTTGTCCGGATTCTTGGGTCAATGGAAAATTGCATGAAAACCGGATTTTGTAAAGAGTTAGACAACGACATTCATTCATTCATTCATCCATCCATCCATCATATAAATGAGTATTAAGTTGTGATTCGTTTGTTTGCTTGTGCGTTACAACAAGTTTTATTACTTAACTTAACTCATTCAAACTTGCCACACTTTTTGGTTAGAGACTTGACACACGCTCATACACTCAGTAAAGTTTTTATGTTATGCAGACTAACTCTATCCCATCCCCTACCACAGCCCCTCAATTGCTGTTAACTAAAAGTCCATTTCAAGTGTCTGTCAACGCACAAATACATTTTAACAAATAATAACTGGCTGTCTGTTTGATTGACAATACCAAATACCAACAACAACAATTGCAATTGCCCAATAACAACATCAATAAATAACAATTTTCCTACATCAATTTAAAAAGTGTTTTTGTTTTTGTTTTTATTTTTTGCTCACTCTTTATTGCCACTCTGTTTTAATTATTCACACATTTAGTCAATGATTGTCCACAATAATAGACAAACAAATGATTTGTTTTTATTAAAAAAAAAAAACTTTTTTTTATACAAATTAATTTTATAAAATGATTTTTTTTTAAAACCCCTTTAAATAGAATGCACGCGTAACTGTTGTAGCAGAGCAGAGGGTATGAGAGAGTGGGGGTAAATGATGGATATGTTGGCTGTCCTAAAGTTGTGGTTGGTTTATTTAAAAAAAAAAAAGAAAATTAATGTTGAGTTCACCAGAAATTATCTAAGCAAGCGTTCAAGTTCCAGTATTATAAAGGATTGCATTTGTTGGTTTAACTGCCAATTAAATCTGCCGGGTTAAATTTAACTCTCAGCAAATAAAATTTTAAAGAACAGTAGATTGAAAATAGAATTTCATTAAAGGAATTTTTATTTAAGCTAAAGTGGCATATTTTTTTTTTTAGGGGAAAGGCGGGAAACTGCATTCACGGTTGGTCGTCACCGTGCTTGAAATGACGGCATACCGACAAAAACCCCCCTTTATCTCCTCGGAATTGTTTTTCCACCCCGGGACTGCCTTATCATTAGTTCGGGATTGCTTCCCTGTGGCCTATCCATGCCATCATCTTCTATCTGTCTGCGCTCAGACTCCCCTATTTTTCATTATTTCTGGTCCCATTGAGTTATGTGTCTAGTCCGCTTCATCCCGTGACATATGAGCTGTGAATTTTGCAAGTGATATAAGTCCGTTTAAAAAGGAATAAGTTAACGGTAGTTTTAAAAAGAAATCGATTTTGTGACAAATTCGTTATTAGTCATTTTGAATACCAGCCATAGACATTATTTACTAAAATTACCGCTAACTATTTTATTTCGAAATGGACTTATACCACTTTCAAAAATATCAACTCAAGTCATTATTTAAACCAAAATTTGTTTTTTCTCTAACAGCTCTTGATACGATCGTCACATCAAACAAATCGCTTATTTACCTCAAAAGGGTCTTAACCCTTTAAGAATGTAAATTGTATGAGAGAATTTTAAAAAAATTTTAAAAATAATCCAAAGTGATTCCTAAATAATTGGGTGGCAGATTACAAATCTAGACGACCTCCCCTTTAATATTTAACAAAAAAAAAAAAAAAAACTGCAGTTAGTCTGTTTTGACCGCAAGTAGAAAAAAAGATTGTAAATTGCTTTTACTGAGTTTTCTTTTGAATAATTAATGAAATTATGAAACAATTAGTTTCAACAGTAAAATAAGAAATTAAAACACACACCCACACATATAAAGAGTAGGATGAGTTACGAGTATTTATTGTTTTGTCTGCAGAATTATTCAACTCTTTGATTAAATGTGTGTTGCATTTTGTAGTTTATGTCTACAAAATATGAATGAATTAAAAAGAAAAAAAGTTTTCCATTTAAATAGACACACAAATGTTATTTTTCCCTAGAGTCAAATGACAATTACAAATTACCTGTCATCTGCCCCTCATTCCCTGGTTTCCTGCTCTCTGTACTAACACTGCTAACTCTGCTTTCAGTTGCAGTTATAATTGACTTAGCTGATCCTTATGAATTCATAATGAAGATTTAATTTTATTCCCTGTGAAAAAGTGCTAAAATTGTGTTTTATTTATTACAATTTGAATGAATCTGAATTGCAACACAACAACAAATCGTAGGGACTAGTAAATAGTTGTGAGAAAAAGGGAGACTTAAATAAATAAAAGTGCTGGGCCAAACAAAGTAAAAGCTTTGCTTTGTGTAGCACGGTTTTTGTGTTGTTTAGTTTTGTTTTGTTTTGTTTGTTGAGGTGGCATTTTTGTCGCATTGATTGTGTGAGATTTGCTAATTACCTAATTTATTTCTTTGGCGGAAGTAGCATTTCTGACGGAAACGGATGTGCCGTAGAGTTTCTGCTTAAAGAATGGTTAAACTGTGTGCATAAAAGTTTTGCCACACCCACAAACTTGTATCTGCCTGTGCTGTAGAAGTTTTATGTTAAACGTTTCAATCATCCCTTTTTTTCTATAACTTTTTCTTTTCATTTTTTTTACCTATTTTGAAGGCTTCCATTATAATTTAATAAAAGATGATCTTATTTGCATACAATTAGTATGTGAGTGTTTGTGTGTGTGTGTGTAAGGTTTATTATTTCATTTATTTGTTTGTATAAATTTCAAGTATTTACACTCATTTTCCACCCTTGTGCTTAAAATACTTTTTTTCTTTCCTTGATTGCCGGATTTCCTAGATTTCTAAATGTCTCTTTTGCTCACTCTATTTCTTGTTCTGTGTGTGTATGAGTTAATAGGATTTTTATTTTTTTGCGCGCGTTTTTATTTCACAAATGAAAAGCTTTTCAAGAAAAATAAATCTTTTTTTTTATGCAAAAATTCTTTATTAGCTCAGATTTGAGCTGTCAAATACTTAGTAGCAACAAACACAACAACAACAACAACAATTTGCAATACTTGGCAACCTCAAGTGTTTTGCCAGTTCAAGTGCGCTAATGCCATTCGAAAGCTTTACAATCAACAATGAATGAATGCATTTAGGGTGACAATAATCGATTTTTGTGCACGGCTTTTGTTATAATTTCAATACTAAAAGTGTATTTGTCTTGACGCGATTTCATAAATATGAACTGAAAGTGTTCGTTTATACTTTTTACGAAATCTGTATCTTTTCTATGATTATTTTTTGTTTTCTTTTTTGTTTCACAAATCCCTCTCAATAATACTCATACACCCCTGAAGCATATTTAGCAGCCTTTAGCTTTAGTTTAGTCAATGATATTTTACGGGTATAAATCATTAACAAGTTTAATGGCATGTGATTACATGCCGCCGGCTGTACATTCAAAATTTCTGTATTTCCAGTCTACAACATGAATGAATAAAATTATCGTTTTCAGTTTAGGTTCCCACGCTGATTACTTTTTTCTCTCTCTCTCTCTCTTTTGCTTTCTTTTTTGGCTTTTATTGCCAGTAGCTTGATTTAATCAATGAAATAGAAGATTTTTTTATTTATTTTGGGTGCAATAATAAAAAAAACATTTTTATTACTTAACTGAAGAACATTGAGATCTATTTCCTTAATTTATTTTGTTTCTGTAAGAAACTAGCGTTGGCAATGAACTGCCACAGGCATTAAATTTCTCTTTATCTCTTAAAAAGCTAAACCGATTTTGAAATTAGTTAGTCTAGCTGGCTAAATCATTTTTGTTGTTTTGTTTAAATTTTTTCAATTAATTACTCTAGAAGGTTCGCTTCAGCAAAAAAAAAAAAAGCAGCTTCCCAGCAGTAGAATTGCAGAAAAAAGTGCTTGTTTCTCTCACTTGCATGCACAACACTTGTTTTTCTAATTGAGTGAAAAGAAAAATTAAATTGTGCTACAGCAGGCAGCAGCATGAAACAAAACCGTGTAACTACTAGTGACAATGACGTCAACAGTAACGATAAAAATCTAAAAATTCAAAGTGCCAGCAAACCTTAAGACACAAACACACACAAAAATTAAGGCTTCACCATCTGATTTTCACTTGGCCCCCACCATGTTGTTGCCAATAATGTTTCCTTCTGTTGGCTTATTAATTATTTCAAGCTCCTGTTTGGTTTATTACAGACCAATAAAATGGAGAATGAAAAAAGAAAACCAAACAAAAGTCATCAATTGGGTATTTTGCTTGCTCGCTCGCTTGTTAGTTCGTTTTAATTTTGTTTTTGCTGATGGTTGACAAAACAGGAGGGGATTCCAAGAAAACTAAATCATTCTTCTCCCCGGGCACGAAACATAGATCAAACATTGATATTTAACGATAAGAGTCAATTGTTTTTGTTGGTGGGTTACAAGCAGTAGTTACGTTACAATAAAATCTCCACCATTACATGTCGATAACTGCAGAAGGTAAAGGTAAAAGGTAAGAGAGACAGACCCCCGCTAGGATTTCACTTTTTGCTACACTATTTTTGAAGCCTTTTCTGTAGCTTCTTCCTTTAAGAAAAAAAAAACAATTACTGCTCGTGATGCTCTAGAAAACAACTGAAAAATATTTTAGGTAGAACAACAACAACAACAACCACAAAAAAAAAACTGCCAAAATACACAAGTACAGTGTTACCTACCTTCTGCTGTTTGCGGCTTTTTTGGCGTGCATGAAACATGTGTTCTATAACACACAACAACAACAATAACAACAAGAACATTATCAAACTGTTTTGTTGTCTGCTGGAGCAACATGTTTTCTACTATTTCTGGCTTATTTAACTACAAATTCGATTTCTAATCGTTGAATTTGATTTCGTTGCTCTCTGATAACCATTTGAATGTGACAAAAAATAAAAAAAAATTAAGAAGAAAAAGAAGAAGAAGAAGCAAATAAATGCTGCTGTTTGGCTTGCTTATTCCAATTTGTATCCTTTATTAACTTGGTTATGGTGGTGCCCCGTTATTGATGTTTTGTTGCTTAAAGTTTAATGATTTGGAGTTGTTCAGTTGGGAGCAGAACCTGTTTCTGGCAGCAAACACCGACAGCAACGTCGATGTCAACCGAGGCGAAGCCAAAAGCGGAGGCGCTGGAGTTGCAGCCAGAAAGAATAAAGCACACAAACGAAGGTCGAACAATTGACGATGACGACAATAAACGACAATGACTAGGCCAGGCAGGCATCCTTTTTTTTTATTTTTTTTTTTTTGTAGCCGGTAGTAAGTAGACTGTCGTTAACAGCCCCTTGAAAAAAAGTAAAGCAAAAACAAACTTTTTAAAGACAAAAAGAATAATAATAATAAAAAAAAAACAGAAAGAATTGCCAAGACAATGGAAATGGATGGATGCTCTTGCTGCTGTTGTTGTTGTTGCTGTTGTTGTTTTAGTTATTGTTGGCATCTCGAATTTGTTTAGCTTCGTTCAAAGATGTGTGTGATCCAAAAGAGCCACGTACATTTATTTGTAAGTTTAATACGATCGTTTGTATGCATGTGTGTGTACATACGGTCGCTTGTCTTTCGATTAAATGTGGCAAAGGTACACCGATTTCTTGTTAAGATTTGAATGTGGCCAGCATTGAAGTTTTGGTACTCGTTTTTTTGTTTTTTCCTTCTTTTTTTTTTTTTGGACTTAACTGGCATGAATAGTGACTGCATTTTATAGGGATACGTGTGTGTGTGTATGGTGATGCTCATCCATTTAAATGTCTGGATTTTGGCTGGCGCCTGCGGTACTCTTTTGTCTTTTTTCTTTATTTTTTTCTTTTGTGGCGCAGTTGTTGTCATGTATTCGTATGTATGAGAACTAATCAAATATTGCAAAACAAAAGAACTTTGTTAGTTTAGTACCAAAAACTATGCCGAAATCAGTGAACAAAAAAATAAAGGAAAAATTGCTAAAACAAACGACATTGCATTATCATGGTCATCATCATCATCATGGAGCTCATCAACATTGTTTGTTATGTTCTCGACTATTATGCATGTGTGTTGTGTATTAGCCATGTACAAACAAACAAACATGCGCGTGTATTTAACGCTTTATGCTCATGTTAGTTTTGCATTCGGCGCTTGTAAAAATTGTTGTAAACTAAGCACCTCTTTTTACCTAAAAAAATAACAACGGACCGCCGCCGCCGCCGCTGCCGCTGCCCCCCAAGTAACATCATCCAACCAATAATAGCCTCATTATTTATATTGAAATGCAAACGTAACCACCAATCGACATTAATGACAGTACATCATTTTGTGGCGTCAAATGCTGTCAGCCTACTGCATTTTCAGTACCAACAACAACAGCCAATTTAATTGCTAACCAAAAATTAAGCAAAACAACAAGAAGAAAGAAAGCAAGAAAACAAATTGTGTTCAGTTAAATTTAGATTATTTCTGATTTCGCCGGAGGAGCTGAATGTAAGAGGAGGAAAAGCATTTTAAAAGGATGTATTTAAAATAATTAAATTATTTGCAGTTTACAAGCATTTTTTTAACTCTCAAAATATGCCTTGACTTCTTACTGAACCGCAGCAAACCAAGCAAAAAAAATATTTTAAATTGATCGTGAAATTTTTGATTCTGCTTTAAAAAAAATTTTTTTTCCATGCAATAGTTTAATAGTCGAGGAGATATCGAGAGCGACAATTTGAACCCCCCTACCCTCCCCTAAATTGAAGTTACTAAATTTACTTAAAAGGGGAGAAGGACTGGAGGGAAGAATTTATACTTGATGTACTACTGGGCTTACGCTTACCTGAGCTAAGATCAGCCATTGTAATGGATTATCTGTCACCTCTTTACGAATTTGGAATCCATATCAATCTCATTGTGGTTATACTGCTTGTTCACCCGTCGTACATTAAGAAAACCACTTTCGCCACTCTCCGAGATACATTAGGAAGAAAACTGGATGCTACCACTGTTAGATAGGGTATATTAGGACCAGCTAATGCAGGTTTTCTGGTTTGTTTGTTTTTTTGGCTGCCTGAGGGCCTTCAATTAGAATTGCAAGATTTACATTTTTTTTCGAGTAAATTTTTTTTTAAATAATTCTAATACAACAACCGGCAACTTAAATTTATTTTTATTTTTTACTTTCTTTTTAAATGATATTTTTTTTATATCTTTTTAATGAATTTAAGAAATTGTTTTCGTTATTCTTGTTGAAAATTTGATTTTGTTTTTCACAGAAATATTTTACATTTGAAATGTTTTTATTGTTGTTGCTATTCACTTTCTTGTGGATTCTTGGGAAAATCTTTAAAAGTGATAATTATTGCGTGAACATGCGTGAGCAATAACTTCTACACGTGTGCTTCGCTGCAGCTGATTAAGACCAAACACACACATACACTCAATCACTTTCATACACACATTTTTATATGCATACGTGAGGCTTTTTCGTGTAATACTTTGTATTTTCTCACTTCTTGAGTGCTTTGCAGTCAAATTAGTTTCGAGTATATTTGAAAACAACACTTGAAAAACTATAAAAGCGCAATCGAAATATTGTATGTATTATGGCCGACATAAACGTGATTTACATGCATACAGCCAGCCAGCCAGTCAGCCATTCATTCATACGACCACATACATAAGTAGAATAGAATAGAATGCATGTAAATGCATGAAAATTTGTTTGTCTGCTATTTTATTCTGTTCAAAAATACCACACTCGCAAATAAACATGCACTCAGGCTTTGCTTGTATGGGATTTAACACATACAAACTATCAAAAATAACCCCGCAAACGAAACAGTGTATTTTAAAAAGAAACGATAGAAATTTCAATACAATTTGAATGGAAATTACGATTTTCTTTGAGTATTTTATCCTCTTTATAATTTGAATTTCAGTATAAAAGAAGCTCCAGCTTGCTGCAATGGGGTCTTATATTAAATACAACCGAGAGACAAATTACTGCATTCTACTTTGAAGGAAATTGCCGTTTAAATTCTTTTGAAATGAATAAATCGTTCCTAGCTCACTTTTAGTAACTACTTAAGCATCTCCCTTCACTAGATACTGTTAATCTTGCAACAAAATATTTTGTATTTTTTTTTTTTTTTAGTAGACATTTGCCTGTTTGCTGGGATGCGTGTAGGGTTATTCTCTTATTTCATATTTGATTTACAAAAATATGAATTTATGTATTTTACATACTTACATGTATAGAAAACGAACGAGCATTTACATGCATAAAAAATGTATGTACATACGAATGAGTGTGTGTAAGTGTTTAGTAGTTGCACGTGTGCTTTAGATGGGTTGTTGATTGTTTCGTTGATGTTTTTAGTTGATGGTGGTAGTGATGGTGGTGCTTAGTTTATCAGTGTTGGTTATAATTTTATGTTCAAGCATGCATCCATCATAAAAAAAAATTATTATAAAAACAATAATTTTATTATTAATACAAGACGCTACATGCGCTGGATACACACACACAGACACGCATACACTTACTTAAGGCAATAAAACATCATTAAATACAAATAAGAAAATAAAAATCGAATCGAAATGATTGCTAAGCAAATGGGAATGCACATACTCGTACACTCACTCATGCTCATTCACATAGAGAATTTAAAACAAACAAAAACTAATGAAAGTACAAAATTAACATAATTAATACTATAATTTTCACTTAATTATGCAAACCTAGAATACAATAACAGCAGCAACAACAACAGAAAAAACAAAAACCTGTAAACTAAATGAGTTGTTGTTTCGTTAATTGAAAAAAAAAAAAAAATTAAGGCATAAAAGAGGAAAAGGGAAAGGGGCAGCAAAAGAAAAGATATGCTCTCTTATATTTTTTTTTTATAGGCAAACGAGTGTGTTTGTTTTATTTATTACGGTTTTTATTCAAAATAATTTTTTTTTTCTTTTTTTTTTTTGAGAGAGAGCAAGCAAGAGTTTTAATAACAAAAAGTCACAGTTACCTTTATGTTGTGTATTTTGTTGTCTGTTGCAGTATGTTCTGCTGCTTTTACTTTTTTATTTTTATGTAAATCTAAAACAGCCGTGATTGCTCTTCAGGGCTGCATATAAAAATCGAAAATTAGTTATAATCATTCAACAGCCGTGGGACCTTTTCGGAGACGATCATAAAAACACATTTTTTTTGCTTGTCTTCGTTTTTTGTGCTTCTTCAAAACCTAATTAATGAAACTATAAAACAAAGACAACCCTACAACTTGGATTAAATTTAATTTAAGTAGAAGACAAACAACAAAAGACACACAGCATGCAGTAGCTTTTTTTTTTTTGTTAAATATGGATTTATATATTAAAAAAACTCATCCACTAGCACTTAAATTTAATAGAAGACCTCACAGGCTGACCAACTAAAAGCAGGCGGCTTTTGTTGTTCATAAAAATATTAAATGTGTGGCACAGCAACTGTTTTTGAGGTCTCTCTGGGTATAAATTTTGACAATTTAAAATTAAAAATCAGCCTGAATTTTTTTTTTTAATTAAAAAAATGATGTTGCAAATAAAAAAAGGAAACTTTTGTCATGTCTAGCAAATAAAATAAAATTGTTAAATTTACATAAAATTTGATTTGCCCATAAAATATTCGGCTTTTATTAAGAGTTGCTCAAGGTGTTGGATTCACTGCTTCTTCAATTAATGTTTTTGTATGATTACAGCAAAACTAATGGTTGTAACTGAAGTTTTAAGGCCTGGGCCCACATTATCGCATTCAATATGAAGAGATTTTCAAATTTGTTCATACAAAAACACTAAAACTACAATAGTTTTCATTCAACATCGAATGCGTTGACTTAGACCCTGATTATAAGTGGCAGCACCAGCCACAAATTTCACTACAGGAATGACACTGAGATTTTCTCTTTATATGTTACTTAAGGCAGCATAAAACTATGGACTTGTAAAGGCAGATGAAAAACTCTGCCAGATTTTCTCATTCTATTGTCAGGATTTTTCTTAAATTGGTGGTTAGCGTAGTAGAGTACACACAGAGAACACACACACACATAGAAAACAACATCGTTTGTGAAAACTAAATTTGTTCCCATCAAAATTTCAGTTGTAGCAACTAGATTTCGATAATACAACCCAAAAATTAGTTCTGTTAAAAATATTTCAAGCTATAAGACCGAATTTCTATTGGAAACAATTTATAGTGTAAAAAGCGCAAAAGTGAGCTTTCACTGAAATAGACGCTAAATTGGTTTCATCCTGTTCCTGCATGTGAAACTTTAAAGTTATGAGTTGTACAAAAGATCCTCTGAGTCGCGATACATGGAGCCTAATATAATAATAATGACAATAATAAAAACTGTTGGTTTTGTATTGCATCGGTGTGCGGTTTTAGAAGATTATTCGTAATTAATTTTAAATAAATTTATTTTATTTTAATTTTTTATAATTTTAAAAATTTTTTATGCTAATTTTCATAATTTTTTTTTTTATATTTTTTTATTATCATTAAGAGGTTTTATAATTTTTTTTTTGTTAATTAAGATTTCAGTAATTTTTAGTTTTTATTTATATTTTTTTTTTTCTGAAAACGTCTTTATATTTTTAATTTATTGGTTATTTTGAATATAAAAGAACCTGTTTTTTCTGTTAAATATTTTTTATAACCCTCCAGTTTTTTTTACCAAATTAATCAACAGATCGTGAGATCGATTATCAGTTAATTTACATTTTCTTTACATTTCTTTTTTATATAAATTTTGTTCCCAAGCTTCTGTTGTTAAACTCATAATTATAACTAACGGATTATAAAATTCAAAATCATGAATATTTAAGGCAATGTTGATGATTATAACTTTTATTAACAAAAACAAAAAAAAAATTAAATTTAAATTGAGGATGGGACGAGTGAGAGACTCTAACAAAATAAAAAACTCATTTGCATTTTGGTGGACATTAAAAATTATGCTACACTTTTACATCCGCTCATTAGGCGACAGTTATAAAAATAATAAAAATAAAAATAAAAGTCAAAAAGAAGAAAAGCACACAAAAATTCGAAAAACAAAATAATCAGTGTCATTTTGGCTGAATTTACATAAAACAACTGCTACTGGAAAAAGTTGATGATTAAAATTGCTTTTGCTCTCCTTTCACTTTGTTGGCCGTGGCCAACATCATTATCTTGAAATGTATATACGCTTCTAGTGACATTTGCTTATCTCAAGTGATTTCTTTATAGCGTCAGCAAGCCACAGCTATGCGTGGTCCATCGTTTGGATCAATCAGTGTTGCCTGTTGTGTTTCTTTAGTTTTCGTGCTAATTTACATAAAATTTATTTGGGCACTGCAAACTTCTTTTATTTTTTTTTCTCTCTGTATCCACTCAACAGCCATTATAGATGAAGAAGAAAGGCTTTTGTAATTTTATTTATCCAATCGTTTGATTCGTTCAATGGCATTTTAAAATGTATTCATAACCACTCTTCGTTTTATTTATTTTATTTTTTAATTTTTTTGATCTCTTCAATGAAGAGCAAAAGATTCATTCATGAAAAACGTAACAAATCCATTTATTTATTTCACAAATGCAAGCAAAATTTTGAGTAGTGCGTGCGAATGAAGTTTGAAGTTTCAAGTGGTTCGTAGCACTTAAAATATTCAATTTAAATATTTTAAAAACTTCTTCTTCTTTTGCGTCATAGTAGGTGGAGGATGGCAGCAAACAAAATTCATTTTTTTTTTCTTTTTGTATTATAAAGCCGTTTACTACATCCTTATTAAGCTCAATTAATTTATACAAATGTTGTCGGTTCATGTGTCCGTCTGTCTTTAAGGTGCACAACTACATTGACATGATGTCAAAGTAGCATTCGTTTTAATTAAAACAACAAGAACAAACCTACGAAAAAAGGGAAAAATGCGGTAGCTGGGCCAGCAAATTTCCACTTTACCGTTTCTTGTTAACACTTGTGATTTGCACTCCTTGATTGTTAAGTGTTTGATGTGGCCTGGTGTGGTGTGCTGTGGTGTGGTGTGGTGTGTTTCCTGTTAATGGGTCTAAACCTGTAAAGCAACTTAAAAATAAAACAGAAGCAGCTCTTAAAAAAAGTACTTCAATATTAGCAAGCAGCATTAAAAACAAAAACAAAAACAAAAACAAAAGCAAAAACAAAAAGAAAAAGAGAACATTTAATGGGATATGGGAATGGGATATTGTGTTTAGTCTTATACAGGTCGCAAATAAATTTGTCTGAAAATAATTGCCACATATTTACCTGCAGAAGCTTAAACTGGCAAACACGCAAAGCAAACAGAACATTTTATCAACGGCAGCAAAGTGATCTTGAAGTAGAATTTCATTAAGTAAGCACCTTTAGCTCAAGTTTTTATTGTCGCCGATATCCATTGAATACAGCTTATCCAACCGACACACACACACACACATACACACGCAGCTGCACATAAACATCCAGGCATCATCAGCAAGTCCAAGTGTATGTAAACGCTAAACAGAGCACACTGACAATCTTTTAATGGCTCGCTTTGAAACATGAAAAAATACTCAACTTTTATCGATTAATGTCCCAATCCTGCAGCTACTGGGCTCTACTGCTGCACTCTCTTCTATAAATGCCGCCAAATGTTTTATAGTAAATGTCTCGCATTAAATGCCATCAACATTAAAAAACAAAAAACAAAATTTATATTTTTGCTTTTTTATTTTCTTTCTTTCTTTATAAAGAAAAATGGAAATGTTTGTTTTGCTGTTGTTGTTGGTTGGGTCTTCTGGCCAGAAGTTGCAATGCGTTTTCATCGTTACTTCTTGTTTTTATTATTATTTTTTGGGGTGAGTGTGGAAGTGTTGTATGTGCGATTAGACAGAGTGGACAAGGCGCTAATGTCATCGGCAGCAAACACCTTTTAAGATGTGACTAAAAATTCACTTTGCTTTAACTCAACTGGATTGGATCTCAACTTTAGCAAAGACTTACTTACTGACTTTTGCGCCTGCATACGGCTATTACAGAAAACAGAAAAGTCTTTTCGGCCTTCTTGGTGGCCAACTGAAATTTATGCATGCAACTTAAAATAATAGAAACACCAACAACAACAACAGCAACTGATATTAAGCCTGATTGTGTCAAATGTTGCAAATGATGCAAACGGCAATTGATTGAACTAATACAACAACAACAGCAACTACCACTACCGTCTGTGTCTGTGTCTGTGCTTCCACATTCGTACCTTCTTTCGTTTGTTTGTTTATTTGTTCTGCTGCCAGTTACTAAATAAATTATTTGATTTAATTTCTGTCTTATCAAAAATTCAGTTTAATCGTTTTTTTTGCGACGTTTGCCGGCTACGGCTGTTTTGCTTTGCCATTTTTGCTGTGTAAGATGGTCTGGTTGGTCTAATGATGAGTGTAAAATATTAACGATAAATTAGACAATAATTAATCGATAAATGATAAATGATTAACACAAATTTCACATAAACAATAAATTTATTTTAAATGAAACTGAAACAGACTTTTAAGAAATTCTCAATTCAGCGGTTGATTAAAAAAAAATTAGGTTTTGCTTACGTCCATTTCATCCAAAGAACTTGGATACTTTGCTTGAACGCTTTACTAGAACAGACGTGTATTTGTATATGCACTACAAAACAACTTCGATTTGTTCTCTGTGAAAAATTCAATTGTGATAATCGAGTTTTCAGTTGCAAAAATCGAAATTCCCTAGTACATAATGCTGAATTTTTATTGACACAATTAAAAGGCTCAACCAGCACAACTGAATTTTTCTCAAAGAACAAATTTTGTTCTCATAACCGAAGATGTTTGGTCAGTGTGGCTGAGGTTTGCAATAATTGATGACAGTTTTGGACGTATTTTGTTTTCAGATTGTTTATTAAGCTTGAGGTCGTATTATAAAAATTTATTTTTATATCTATATTTCGCTCCAACTTTATGTAGCTTTTAAATAAAATTTTTTTTATTTTTATAAAAAAAATTTTGCATTAAATTTTTTAAATTCTAAATTCTGTGTGAAATAAAAAAAAACTTTTTTATTGAAAAATTTATGAAATTTTATTTAAAAATGAATTAAAAATTTTTTAAACGATTTTATTCTTCTAAATCAAAATCAATTTAACATGAATATTTAGGGGCCAGATTGCGGTATTAGATATCAATCAAAATTTCAATTTAAATTAATATCGAGTGCAGATTCAGATTTTAATAAATTGAAAAAATTCACAATTTTTTATTCATTGTGAACTCACTCAAATCCTTTTTTAAATTCCTTATTAAGAATTCATATTTTATTGAATAATTTCATTTTTAAGTCTTTTAATTCATGCTGCCTTTAAATGCAAATTTAAAAAAATATTTTGAAATAAAAAAAATTATTTATCTTATTCGGAAACCTTTACTTTAAGAATTTGAAATTGTTTTATACAGAAAATAATATTTTTCTGAAAACTGAATTTTCGTATATTAAAAAAAATATTCAGTTTAAAAAAAATGTTCAAACAAGATTTCTGAGCAGTCCCCATAAGAGCGGATGAAAGCTTCTTTTACACTTTTCTCTCGCCTTTAATAAGGAACAGCCGTTAGTTTAAAAAACTTGGCCTTTTTCAGAAGAGCATTTCAAATAATTACCACAGCGCACCAAAAGCTCACTTTATAAAATTTTCCAGAGTGTTTGTATTCCATTTCGATTAATTAAAGTCTGCTGAATACGGTAATGACACTGGTATTTTTTCTAGCAACCTAAAAGCAAATGAGCGGCGATGCCTATAATTTTGCAATAACTCGAGAACCAGCTTTCTGATTAAGCTTACGAAACACGTAAGGATCGCCAATAAAATAATCAATTTTTAACCAGTCTTGCTTATGGGATACTTACAAAGTCTTGCCAAAAAAAATACTCTTTAAAAATTTATTATAAAGAAAATAAAAAAATTAGTTTTTAAAGTTGATATCTGAATATAATACCAATAAAATGAGCCATATTTTATCAAAATCCATTCATGAATTCTGAATTTATTCGGTATCACTACTATAGCCCTGCGCCTTAATTTTTTTTTTATATTTTAAAATAAAAAAAAAAGTACTTGTTAAGAAAATTGTATGGCTTGTGTTATTATTAAATAATTTAAAATTATTGTTTCTTTTTAAATGAATTAGGGGCCTGTTCAGCTAAATGCGAACGAACGCTTTTTTCACATAATTTTATTGAAGACGAAAACAAATTTTCGTGTATTTTTTTTGTTTTCAAATACAATTATGTGAAAGAAGATTTCGTTTTCATAAGCTGAACTGTCCCTAAATAGCTTTTTTTTTTATTAATTTTAATTGAGCTGCTGTATTAAAAATGTGCGCCAAGGCATGAACAGTCATTTCAACTAAATCCTATTACCACAACTAAATTTCGGATAAATTCAATTCTCACAACTGAGGCCAAATCGATAGAATTTCGAGCCAATGCCTTAATTTGAGCCCTGAAGTTTTGAATGATAAAAAAAGTTTGTTCCTCAACAATTTTTTTTTTTTTTTTTTTTTTTTTTTTTTTTTTTTTTTTTAGGAAAGAAAATGGCCCATAATCGTAGTCTCACTAAAGTCGGTATCTTTTCAAAAATTATTTAAAATTTTTAAAATTCTTATGAACAAAAGTCAGCTCTTAATAAAAGCATACTTTGTTGTGACTATGATTATGGCCCAATAATTTTATTTTTAGTGTCTTTTTAAAATTTTAGCATCAGTTTAATTAGATCCATTAATCCTAGTCTAGTTGCTGTTAGCAAAAATATTTACAAAGGTGGCCCTTAAGTCGCTTTTAATTCTAAATTTTAGATTTATCAAGTCGAATATTTTTTATTTTACTCAAAATTGTTTTAATTAATTTAAACTGACTGACTTTAGTTGAAATTGTCATGGTTATTGTTTCACAAGTATCGTAAACTAAATTTATTTTACGTTTTAAATTTTACCCCTGATTAGTTTTAGCTGCTGCTCCTGGCGTCTGCATGACCAAATTTAACAAAAAAAAAAAAAAGAAAAACAAACAAATCACTGCTTGTTAAAGGTAAATGTCATTACAAATTCAAAAAATCCTCAATAAGCTTTATTAGTACACCATGTTAAAAGTTGTTAAAACATTGGCTGTTGTTGTTGTTATTGTTGTATTTGGCTGGCTGGTATGCAAATATTACTACTACTTGCAGTGCTAAACTAAAGCATTTGATATTTGAAATACAAAAAAAGAAAAAAGAAAAACAAACACACAGACAGACAGACAAGCAAGAAGCGAAGCGAAACAAGAAAAAATGGTGAACAACATATTTGTAATACACAGAGTAAAAACTTTTTTTTTTTTAAATTTTTTCTGTGTTTTGCATACAGGTTAAACGCCGCCCCCTTTAAGATCTCAAATGAAAATATAAAATAAGAAAAAAAAATATGCAAAAATAACGAAAAACACATATGAGTATGATGATGATGATGATGATGATGATGATTATGGCATATGTGCAGTTAGTTATCTGCTGTTTGCATATGATTTTGCTTTTGCTGCTGCTGTTGCTGTTGCTGCTGCTGCAAATGTTTTTGTGCTACAAATTTTTGCCTGTCTTGAACACTTGCAGCTTATTTGTAGTTGGCTAGTGGTTGATCGATGCAGTCAAAAACGTGACTAGATTCTCGCGTCATTGGGTCGTTTTGTTATAGATTTGAAGTTTGTTTTTTTTCTCTTCTATTTTTTTTTTGTTTTGAAATCGTGCACAATGAACACATGTAAGTCTTGTACGCTAAAGAAAAAATCTTTCTTTATGCTTGAATCGTTTGTGCTGTACAAGGGCAGTATGGAAATTTACATAATAAATAATACAAACTGTAGCTCTCTCTTAGTGTGTGTGTGTGTGTGTGTGTGTGTGTGTGTTTCATAGCTCACTATTTATGTGGTTGTTAACGAAGATCTTTTCTAAATAAATAAAAAAAAACCCAAACCAAAACTAGTCACTACTAAGCTTTGTTGTCTATACTTTTAGCTTTAATTTTTTTTTTCTTTCGATGTCATGTGTGGTCTATCATTTGCTGTTTAAGGTTTGTCATTAATTTTACAGATTGTTTTTAATCTTATAGTTTGTAACTAACTGGCATTATATTTTTCAAGCTGTAGCAGATAAATTTTAAATTATGAATAATTAATTTGCATTAAAAACAAAACAAAATCAGTTTTTATTATATAAGCAAGCGAAATAAAGTAGAGTAGGGCTATGAACTTGTGCGATATTGCCACATATTCCCAAATTTCTTGGCATACAAATTAAAGTGTTAGATTTAGCTGACGTTCCACAAATTGTAATTCTGGGTTTCTCACAAGCTGCTCTCAAGCTTTCTTAAAACTCTAGTGTCGGAACTGAGAAAACAACTTCAGTTTTGACAACTGCATTTTTCAGTTCTGACTATCGAATATTTTATTTGTGACAATCCACTGATACAGCACAAAATATTGGTGAAGGAATAAAACTTGAAACTGTATAATGGAATTTCCGTTGTTATAACTGGTAACAAAGTCAGTTCTCACAACCGAAGTTGTTGCAAATTTTAACTCATTTTGTGTCTCTTGATTATTACACATGTGGGTATTTTTTTTTGTACTTGCACTGAGTAAGAACTAAATTTGTTGTCTATTAAAAAATCCATTGGGACCGTCGAATTTTTTAATCGTGACAATAGAAATTCGATCTTACAGCTCAAAATATTTTTGGTATAACTAAATTTTGGCCTGTATTATAACATTCCCATTACTGTAACTAAAAAAATTTATTATCGTAATTCAATTTTTGCTTGGAAACAAATTTAGTTCTCACAACCAAAGTTGTTTTCTTTGTGCATAAACTATTTTAAAAAGCTTTTATGCTTTTCACATATTTTGCTTTCTTTGGGATTAACCTTGAATCAGTATAGAGATGGCTAATTCGTTTTCCACTATAATTTCGATAAAAATTATCCTGAAATCTAAATCTAAAAGCCTTTAACCTTTTATTTTTTTGTTCTTTCAAACTCCAACTTTGTCCGTGTCATTCTCTAAAGTATTTTACACGCTTAGTCAAACCATTTGTAATAACAATAAACGTGCAAGAAATTATTTTTTTTATTTTCTTTTGCGAGTTTACGCACGCAAAAAAAGGGGGACGCTGTGTCGTTGAGATGATTTTGAAAATAATGTCATCTATTTGCCAGACTTGATTTAATGCGTAAATTGATTTTAAACAAGGAATAGTTTGTATTGTACAACAAATACAACAGCAACAGCAGCAGCAGTAGCAGCAACAACTAAATTACTTGATTAATCAATCCTTTTGTTTGCAAAATTGGAAACTGTTTATAGTTGTTGGTGTTGGGGCTAAAGTTGTGCACAATTGACAATTTCATTCCATTTGTTTTGATTTTATTGTTTCTTTTTTATTTTATTTTTTGTCTGACCATTCCGTCACGCATCAGGCAAAAAAAGCACGTCAAAAGAATACACAACAACTTGAACGATCTAAAGCTGGGAATTGATTTTAGTGATGATGTTGATGTGGCTGCTGATGATGAAGATGGAGTAGAAAACGCTTAAACGAATTAGCGCAGTCACAACATGTTGTTTATATGCCGAAAATGGTGCGACAATTTTGCGAGAATTCATGCTGTTCATTTCGGTATTATTGGATGGAAAGCGTTGTTGTGTTGGTGCTTGGTAACGGACTAATTTTCCAACATACTCGTACATTAACGGTTTCTGCAATTGTGCCAGTCAGGCAGTCAGTGTTCATGCAACGTGTGCATGAGATGTCAGTGTTGATGACTTTTAATAATTGCCTCTTAACGCGTATGCCGCTCATGCATCATGGCATCGTGTGTTGATTACTTTTGCGCCCGCTTGCCACTCACACACTTGCTTAACTACTCCTTGCTGCCAGTTGTTGTGTCTGTCTGTCGGTTTGTCTTTTTTTTTAGTTTTTTGTCAATTGCTACGTTTTGTATGAGTATTTGCGGTATTTTGTTAAAATACTGCTTTTCATTGAGTCTTGATCGATTACCTTTGCCTTGTCTTGGGATGCCCAAGAATTCAAGTTCTATGTAGGCTGAGCTGTACATGTGTTAAAAAATGTCTACACAATTTTGTTGTTAGTTTATTGTTGCTTGTATTTTTATTGTTTTAAATTTTAATTGTATTTCTTGACGAGTACAACATTTAGATGGAGATAGACGGTTGGTTGGTTGGTAGTAAAATCAGCTGTACTTTGAGAAAAAAAATCAATTAATTTAATTCAACAAAATTCAAATAGAAAAATAAATTTCAGCGAGAAAATGAAATTCGCTTTTTAATAAATCAGAAAAAAAATATTTTTATTGCGAATTTTTGTTAGTTTAAATTGGGAAGCTTTAAACAATTTTTGCGCACTTTTAGTTGCTTAAAGTTTATTTTTTCTTTTTTTTTTTAACATGTTTTGACTTTAAAAGAAATTAAATATTTTTTTTAGATCCATTTTAATATTCCACAATTTTTTGATTTTAACTTTTAAAACTTCAGCACTTGCTTTTTTTAAAAAAAAAAAAAAAAAAGTAAAAAAAGTAACAAAAATATAAAAATAAAACTCATTTAATATCCTTGTTATGGGGGATTTAGGCAATTTTTCATCTCTCTCGCAACTACCGTCAGCCGAACAAAAAAGTAAACAAACAGCCAACCAAGTATTTAGCCATCCATCCATCCATCCAATCACTCGTCCATAACTGCTCGCCAACATTTTTAGCAATTTGTCTTAACATTGTGATAAAACATTTAGGTGGTGGTTGTGCTGTGCTGTGCTGCCAACATTGCCATAAATCACTAACGAATTAGAGCCGCGAGTTATTTACTTTGTTAATAATCAGCGATTTGGTGGGTCGTTCTACTCAATGAACGAGATTTTTGTGCTCCAATCTTAGGCTGGCGCCAAAAAGGAACCCCGAAACACACAAAAATAAACCAAAAAACAAACAACCAAATAAATGAGAAACACCAAAAATAACACAACAACAACACAGCTTATCAATTATTTATAAACGCTTCCAATATAAAATTTAGCTCTTCTAGCTCGTCTCAGCCACACATACGAGTACGAGTACATTCAGGGTGTTTTAATTAGTTTGTTACAAAATTGGCTGTGTTGTGCTGGTTTGGGTCAATTGCGTTTATAAGACAAGCTCATCTGTAGCTTCACATGCAACATTATATTGCCAACAAGCACGTAATCTCCTAATTAGTGTCAAATTGAAACCGAATGATTCTTAACCAAACCCACAAAACTAAATCAAATAAGAAAAAACGTACTCGTATGATCATAAACAGCAACAGCAACATCATAATTATGTTACTGTCTGCCCTGTAGTGAGTGAGCCAGGACCTACCGCATAAAATAATTTTTAAAAATTCACACGCTCATCTTTTATTTTCAATGCAATTTCCAAGCAAATTAAAGTCATGGCATAAGCTGCCATAAATATAGCAAAAAAAAATAATTGTATAACTTTTCTGGCCCTGCCTTACCACCGCCGGCATAAGTTTTTACTGCTTTAAGTTTGTTTTTGTTTTTTACGAAACTGCCTTATAAAAATAATTAAAAATTTTTAGCAAAAAGAAAAAAAGTCTTGTAAACAGTTCATAATTTTAAAATTTTATAGCTTTTAACAGCAGCAGCAACAAAAAAAAAAGCGAAAAATCGATAATATTATTCCCTGGTGGCGACAAGTTATTGAACGCATAAAATTGCCACCACATCAATGATTTTTGTATTGACAATTTTGTTGCTTTTAATGTAAGAAAACTTGAAATGCTTAAGACAAACCAAAAAAAAATGGCGTCTCTTAATTATTAAAACGCACCATGCTGCGTCACTTATTAATTGTGTGAGTAACGTGTGGGGTCGCTTTGACAGCGCAGTCCCCGCTATATTTAGTTGACGTTTCAGCGATTTTTTTGAAGGCAAAAGCAATATTGAAATGCAATAATTAAAACAGAATTAAATGGTTAATGAGACTTCTAGGCTTGCAGAGATGGGTTATTGCTGCCTAAATTTTACTTGCTTTTCCGAATTTCACATGTAAACCTAAAGTAAGACGTTATCTGTACAATAAAAATGAAAGTCCAAATGCGTTGGTAAGCACAAAACTCGAGAACGGCTGGACCAACTTCACTGATTCTTTTGTTTTTGTATTTGCTGTTTACAAGAAAGGTTCTTATGGAGAAGTTAGATGGGTTGTTTAGTGCTAGGTTTTTAGAAAAATTCTATGAAATTGATTACAAACGCCCTCTTTACTCTAGCTCGCAAAATAAAGGACTGGGCGACACCCGGCAAAAGAGTTAGTTTCGAATAAAAACGGCAGAGAAAGGGCAGTAAATAAACAAATAAAATTTTATGGCTTAGATTATTAGAGAGAGAGAGAGAGAAAGAGGTAGAGAATGAGAGTGCAAAAAAGAGACGAGAGAGAAAGAAAAAAGAGAAGCTAGAACAAGTAGTTAAGGTTAAGTTAGCTTGTACAGGGCGCCTCGAATAAAGAATAACAGAGGGCATCCCACTTGAGTCCTCTAACGTAGTTCCTTTTTAAGACCTGTATAAGAGAAATGGATATCAATAGAGCTGGAAGAGTCTAAGGAAGTGGAAGATAGTAGGGGTAGACGAGTCCGTCACCTAAACCAGTTGCTACTGCTAATGAAGCCATAATCTATTTCGTACCCCGAAATAGAGTTTGTACTAATCCGCCGCGGCAGGTCAGAAGCAGAAAAGGTATTCCACAGTTTCCTTCTCTTCTTCGTCTTGACAACTTCTACAGAAGTCATTCCATGGTAAACCTTGCATGGTTACCAAAACTGCTATGGCCTGTTATTGCCGCCACCACATTTCTCAATTGGGCTCTCTGGAGTTCCAGAGATAAGTTACAGAGAAAAATATATTAAAAAAAATACGTTTAAAAACACAGACAAAGGAAAAGAAAGAGCAGTACTTTATAGTTGACAAAAGAAAAAAGTGTCCGACACAAACTCGCGTTCAGCTTTGATGTAAACTAACAATCAAATGATTTAATAAAATAACTAGGAATCATTTACATTTAAGTATGTATGTGTGTATGTAAATACTTCATTTACATAAAATACCAAAAATCTTGTGGAACAATTCAAGAGAAATAAATGACTCACAGCCGAAAGATTTACGATTTTGTTCTCGTTCTCATTTTTTTTCTTTTCTTTTTTTGGTCAGTGATGTAAAAGGGATAAGAGTCGTCGTCACCTTTTACCGAGCGCATGTGTATGTGTTTAAATAAAGTGGCTACAATAAATAAATTGATATCTTGTCAATAGCATAATTTAATAGAAGGTCGCCTAAACGTTTGGTGTGGTCTTTTATCGCACCGCAACGAATTCGTTGTAGCAATAAAGGAGAAAAAAAAAATATGATAATTAAAAGGTGTTTCAAGCCAGCCAATAAGCCGGTCAATAACACATTTTTCTCCTTTTTTTTCTGTTGGTTTTTAATTCTGTTTTTTTGTTTAATGCTTTAATCAACTTGTCGCTGTCAACGACATGGCCGCTACAAATGAAAGATCTTTGTTAGCAGCAGTTTAACGGTGGCGCGACGGTGGCAAAAGAAAACCGAAACCGCAATCAAAATTCTTATTTACGATTAGCTTAAATACTTTTTGGCAACATTACTTTTGTCGTTGCCTTTTGTTATTAGTATTTCAACAAAAACAAAAACAACAACAACAAACAAGTTGTCAAATCAAAAGTAACAAGAAATATTGAAAAGCAAAATCAAAAGCAGGAGAAAAACAAGTTACATGAATTTGAGTTGGATACAAAAACAACAAAAAAAAGTTGAATTTAGTAACAAAAAAAAAACAACAACTTGAGACAGAAAGCTTAATCTAATATAAAATGTATGACATTGTAGTCGTATGTCGTACGACATAAACATTATTGCCACACAACGTCGTCCGCTGTATTTTTGTTTGCTTTTGTGTTTGGGCTTGTTCGTTGTATGGTGGGTGGTCATTTTGTTTTACTCACGGCTGCTTGGCATTTGATGTTCGTTCGTCTCTCGTCGATTATTCTAGTTTGATCAGACTCCACAACAAGAACTTTTCATAAAGCAAATACAACACAACAGCCAATCATTGTAAATTTAATGCAATGCAATGCAATGCTCTGTATGGGTGGCAAGTTGTTGCTGTCGTTGCTGTTGTTGTTGTTGTTTGCAAACAAGCATTTTTACAATAATCGTTTTTAATACAACAAAAGAAGGATACAAAGTTATGACTATTGTTGTTGTTGGTAATAATGGTGATGATGTTGCGCAAAATGTATGTGTATGTGTATGTGTGTTTGTGTGTGTTTCTTGCTAAGCAAACTAACAAAAATATATAAAAATTTACTTAAAAAAATAAATAAAAAACATAAAACGAAATACCTATCTGTGTTTTCTATCTATCTTTGTTGCAGACGATACTCAATTCCATGCATAAATATCAACCCCGGTTTCATTTGGTGCGAGCCAACGATATTTTGAAACTACCATATTCAACGTTCAGGACATACGTTTTTAAGGAGACGGAATTCATAGCTGTGACTGCATATCAAAATGAAAAGGTAAGTTTTAAACACCAACTTCTCTCTTTGCTTTCATCGCCATCATACATTCATGACAACTTTTTGTCACCCATAATAAACTACAATAACAACAAATATTTGTAATGTGTGTCTTTTTTTTATTTATTCATATTTATGCTTCATACCCTTCTGGGTATGCTCCTACTTCTTTCTCTCTCTTTCTTTGCGACTTTGCATTATTTTTCTTATTCTTTCATTCGTTATTATTCATTCTCCTCTTTATGTTTTTACAGATAACTCAGTTGAAAATTGACAACAATCCTTTTGCAAAAGGTTTTCGTGACACAGGCGCCGGTAAAAGGGAAAAGAAGTGAGTACCACTAGAGTTAAGCAACATAAAATAAAAAAAATAAAAAAAATGTTTAGTTTGACATTAAGAAAAAAGTGAAAAAACGGTTAGCAAGATAGGAAGACGACTAAATTTGACTGCCAGGAAGTGATTTTAAATGCTTAAAATTTGAAAGACACATTTGAAGAAATGCCACTTAACTAACTAATACAATATGCAAGCAAGCCTGAATTTTGTATTAAAAAAAAAATAAAAACATTTGAAAGTGAAGTGAAGTGAAGTGAAGCTAAAAAAAAATATGAAATATCCTTCAAATTGAAATGTCAACAAAATCATTTAGTTTTTTTTTTCGCTCTCTGAATTTCAATTTCATTTTTAGAGCTGTCATTTTCAAAAGTGGTATAAGTCCATTTAAAAAAAATCTTAACGGCAACTTTAGTAAATTGTTCACGCCATCTAACTAAAACTACCGCTGACTAATTTAAAAAAAAAAAGTGGACTTATACCACTTTCAAAAACAACAGCTCATATTTTATTTTACAATAGAAAAGAGAAGAAAAATTTTTTTTCAAACTCTTCATTTAAGTTAGCACGTTTTAATTTAAAATTTTAGTTTTGTTTGTCAGTTTTCTCCTCCTTTGTTTTTGTGAGTGCGCTGTTACATTACAAATTTCTGCTAATGACACCTTGATTATCACACGCAAAAGTGAATATGACTGAACTTTGTGTTGATTTGATTTGCTTGTAGAAAATTAAGATGCCAAATACAGTTGAGTTGTTTTATTTTGTGTTGTCTTTCCTACCGCTTGTCTGTCAGTTTATTTTAATGTTGTAACAGTTTGTTTGACAGTTGTTGGCGGTTAAGTGAAATGTAATCTGTTTTGCTAGAGAAAGAAAAAAAAAAGAACACAACACCAGCCAGCCAGCCAGCCAAAAGAACTCGCCCCCAAGTTGTAGCGAGTGAATTAACAATATTAAAGGCATTTCCTAGATTTGGGAAATTTAAAATTATTTGAAACTCATGCTACTCGACAGTTGACTACACAACTTGTAATCATCAGTAACAAACAATCAACCCCCACCCTAAAAAAAAATTAAATTGTTTTTGTCTATTTTTTTCTTGCTTTCTGGCCTGGGAATGGCTGTACAACAAGCATGTGCTCCTTCTATATGAGTTGTGTGGTGTCATCAGCACGGAAATAAGAAAATTGATTTGCACTAATAAAGACATCAGTCAGTTAGTCAGTCATTCGCACTGTGCGCTTAAATATTTTGCAAAGCAAATGTCATTCATTCTTTCATTCATCATTCTAAAGATTTCTGGTCACTTTTATTCATTCACTGAGAAAACAATGACATTTGAAACAAGAAAAAGAGACTTTATATTTGATTTGTTACATTTGCTGGGATGATTTTTGAAACTGAAGTTGCCTAGTCAACAACATAAACTCCCTTCTTGCTTTTATGCTCTCAAGAGCTACTTGTTTTACTTTGAAAAAAATCCTCTTCTTTTGCGCGTCAACGGTCGTGGTAATCTTTTTAGGTTGACCAGAAGCGTATGCTGCAGAGATTGGCAGCCGTATCGGATTTCCGGATTTTTAAAATTGATGCTTCCTTTTTTCTATTCATTTATTTATTTGTTTTTTGCTTCTCTGCTTTTAGTCTATGTGTTTTGTAATGTAAATTTGGATTTAGCATGTTTTTAGTCATGGATGGAAATGGTGATAATCATTTTGATGATGATGATGATGAGCAGGAACTAGAAACGATGATTTTTTGTTTATCCTGCTGTGTTGTACTATCGATTGCTACTCTAACTTTTTTTTTTTTTTTGTGTGCGGTGTAGTAAACTAATTTGACTTGTGGCATTGTGTTTAAATATTCTATTAGAAACGGAAATTAAAATCAATCAATCACTGGCAAACTTTTCTTGTTTTTTACTGCATAATTTTTTTAAGTCAATTTAAATTTACAAGGATTACAGTGGTTAGAAATTAGTTTTTAATGCGAAATTATATACCAGGGAACAAAAATTAAAAGAATTATATTATAAAAGCACAAACCAGAAATGAGCTCTCGTTTAAATAATAAACAGGATTTTGGAAAAAAAAATTGTGTTAACGAATTTTTTTTATTTTTTTCTGTGTTGCTGCACACTGTTTTTCATTTTTTATGCAGGCAGGCTTGTTTCTATATTAAGAGATAATTGTCCTATTATTTTAAATCCTTGTGTGTTGCAATGGTGGAAAATTGTACACCATTTCCTACGTAATTCTAAAAATAAAAAAACCTAAAGAACAAAACAATTTCTGTGTAAAGTGTTATAAAAGCATTAAAAAGTTTATTTCACTTTTTTTCTTCTAAATTGAAACGGCTAGTTTATTAAGCTTGAGGTCGTATTATACAAATTTATTTTTATGCCGCTATTTCGCTCCAACTTTCCTAAGGAAGCTATTTAAAGTTAGAGCAAAATATCGATATAAAAATAAATTTTTATAATACGACCTCAAGCTCAAAAAACTAGCCGCTTCAGTCTTAAAAAATTATTACTTTTATTTGAGGGTAACATTCTTCAGTTAACTAAAGCGACTTTCTACAGTGATAGATGTAATCAGAAGATGCAACTTTTGATTAGCCTGCGATGACGGCTAATGCGATAGTTAAAAAAAATTTTTTTGACACACTTTAACTACATTTCCTTCTATTTTAATTTTTGCAAAATTAACTTGGCGAATAAACTTGAAATGTAATAGAACGTACGTTACGTAGACCACCTTTATGTAACTAAAATAAAATTAAATCGACATAAAAAATTAATTCGAAACACGTTATCGCAATTTTCTTGCCACATGATATTAAATAATGAAACTCCTTTGGTGTTCACACATCAAAGCGTTACAATTTTCCTTGCCTTCTCAAAATATGTATAAAAGTAATAAAATAAAAAAAAGACAACAACAAAATTGGGCAATTTAAACTAAATCCTAAAGAAAAAAAAAAATAAATAAATAACGAAATTGGTAGCTTTATTAAAGCCCATGCACGATATACTCGTATGAGTATCACACTCACGTAAGTGTAATGAAAACACACACTCATTTGCTTGATAGAAAACCAAAAAAAAACAAAAAATACTTGTATGTTGGGTAGCGTAAAAAAACATTTTTTGGTTGCTAATTTAATAGAAAATCAATTTGTTTTTATTTAGCCTTAATACCAACATAAACTCCCCTTTTAGCAGAAAATGAAATAAAATAAAAATTATATACAAAATAGATAATAATAAATAAAATAAAAAAAGGAAGGTTGGGTTGGTTGATTGGTAGGAGGAAGTTTAAGATAATTTCCATTTCGGTTACCTTTTAAATTGTTACACACTAGATTAAAACAGACGTGTGTATGTGTGTACATGGGTTGAGCAATATTTCTTAGCCTAAATAATACCCATATTTAGAGATTAAAGCGAAGATTGCCCTGTAATTTTCTATTTACAGCAATTTGGCTCAGGGTTTTCTTCTTCTTTGTACTCGTAATATTTAGTTATTTAAGAAATTCACACTTCCACCCTCCCCCTTCTAGTTTTGGCCCATTTTTTTAAACTTTATATTTTTCTTCTTTCCTTTTTTGTAGTGGTTGGTGGTACGTTTCTTTTATTTTTTAATTTTTTTTTTTTTGCGTAATTTGTAAAAATATTCCGTTTCATTTTTATTCTTTTTGGCTCTCAATTATACGGGACTCTCTTTCTCACTTGTAAATTTATTGCAAAAACAAACGGTTTTGTCAACTATCGCCTTGAGGTTTTCTTTTTCTTTTTGTATTGAAATTTCACACAATCTGCTTTTTAAATGTTGATTGTTAAGCGCATCACTCACCCACTGGGAGTGAATTTTATTCCCACTTACATATATGTGTTTTTGGTACGTTTTGGATTTTGCTTTTTACTATATAACCCGGAGACATGTTTGCTTCCTTCTTTTCTATTTGTGAAGGGCTTTTAACATTTCAATTGCCGCTTGTTAAGACATACAATAGCAAAAATGCCTTATACAGGGTGCCAAACGGCGTGATATTAAAATGGAAAATTCTTTTTTAAAATCATGTTTTTTTTTTCTAAAATCAAAAACTGTCCATGTCAGCTTACAATATTTTAAATGCTTTTTGAAACTGCAGCACTTTTCGTATACCCTGTGTAAGTGGTTCTCACATGCAAAAAGTTTCACTTAATCTTTCCGTTCATTAAAATGTTCGATTTGATTTGAAGTGTGTTCGTTTGGTACTCTAGTCTTCTGGTTAATGCCAAGTGGTGTGAGTATTGAAATAAAATAAAAGCCTTTAAACGAAAACATCAATTAGCGTATGTTTTTTTTTAATAATAATTTCACTTTGGCTTTTTTCTGCTCCTACTTTATTCCAACTCTAAGTAAAAAAACAAAAATATTTAAAAATTTTCGTTTCCTTTTGTTGTGTAAGTAATCCTTTGATACTTTTTTTTCAATGTTTTCACCTTCATGCAGCGATAATGACAAAACTTTTTTCCAGAGCTGTAGATTTATGCATGTTATGTGAGAGTAATTTATTTGAGTATAAAAATCCTGTGGTGTAAAGGGTGCTGTAAAGCCACAAAATTATTATTAGCTGAAACGTTTAAGGTTTGGGTGTCATTATACGCAAAAGGATTTAATGGTTTTCATATTGTGGTTGCAGCTAAAAGGAAATAAAATTTTCTAATGAAAGAACTAGTAGTGGGGTTGTAAATTTAACTTTATAAAAACACATTTGATTACTTGTGTTGACGCTGGGCTCACTCACATCCATTCATTCATTCACTCATTCGTTTTATGTATCCCTTATGGTTTGTGTGTTTGTTTCCTAAGGAATTAGTGAGAAATTTGTTAGAACTATTGTTCCAAAAAGTAAATGTAAAATACGCAGTTCGAGACAAAAGAAGAAAAAAGTAATCACGTCACGTAAATTCTTGTCTTGTCGCTCAGTTAATAAATGCTGTGCGGCGATAATAACAAAGATTGATTTCAGTGATTGGAAGGCAACATGTAACGTACACCATCCAGAGATTAAAAGTATTTGAACAAATAGAAACAAAATAATGAAGGGTTAAATCAACAAGCAAACAAAGACACAAAAATAATCAAACGAGCAAATAGACGAACAAACAAACAGAAAAACAACTTAACTTATTTGCTTGTACATGGAAACGTATAACTCTAAATTAAGATATTCAGGGACACACAGAGCGACAGACGGAAGGTTGGCCAAACAAATAAAACAATGAAAAAGTTTTTGAGTTGTAGATGGAGGGAGAGCTTAAGTGTTTCTTTCGAGTGTTTTAAAATGGCCAGATTATTTTAATTTGAGGAAATCCTTACTAATTGTTGACAAACTTTTTGTTTGTTTAAGCAATTGTAAGCCGCTTTTCATCTTAAACGATTTGACCAAAAATTATTGCCATAGAATTTTATCCCTCTAGACAATTGGATGTTCTAATCAGCATTTTTTCTTACCAACTGTTGTTACAGGCAAGCATTACTGTCGAATCGCGGGTCCGATTCGGATAAGCTAAATCCCACACATGTCAGCAGTTCACGGGCGCCATTGCATTTGGGTCATACGGGCCGGCCACCTCACCATTTACATGCCCATCCTTCGCTACACGACAATCAGCAGGATGATGAGGACAAATTGTTAGATGTGGTAGGACCGCCACAAAGTCCTCTGTTGCCTTTAAGTCATTCACTGCAGCAAATGCATGCTCATCAACATTCGGGTAAGTGTTTTATAGAAACAGTATGTCATGGCTTTTGAAGCCATTTAAATTTTGCTAGAAGTTTTTAAGTAGCTCTAGATTTTCTAATCAATTCAAAGCCCTTGCAGCTTGGTTCAACCACTTGGCCGGGGCGAGTGATCACGCTAGTGAAGAGGCCTTGCGACGTCGTCTGCAAGCAGATGATATTGAACGTGATGGCAGTGATTCGAGCTGTTCAGAGAGTGTGGGCGGCAGTACTGGTGGAGCGTTTCGACCCACCTCATCGGGTAGTCCCAAAGAAGGTGCAGCTGGTTTAACTGGTTCTGGGACATATCCAGCACCCAACATTTCAGTGGGTCCACCCATACAGCCCTCGCCTCATCTGTTGCCTTATCTGTATCCCCATGGACTCTACCCGCCACATCACTTGGGACTGCTACACAATCCGGCTGCAGCGGCTGCTATGAATCCCACCGGTCTCAATCCCGGCCTCTTATTCAATGCTCAACTTGCCTTAGCTGCCCAGCATCCTGCCTTATTTGGTCATTACTCAGGACATACACCAACCTCCCCTTTGCAGGGTCTAAAGGGCCATAGGTTCTCACCCTACAGTCTGCCCGGAAGCTTAGGCTCAGCTTTTGATGCTGTCACACCTGGCTCAAATGCAAATCGTAGTGGAGGCGACTGTCCCGCAGTGCTATGCAGTGGGACAAGCAGCTTAGAGCATGGGCCACGTAGTCTTAGCTCTAGTCCCAGACCGCGTGCCTCCTCACATTCCCCTCCCACGCGTCCTATTTCCATGTCACCCACAACACCACCGTCTTTACTCAAGCGTACCAACTCACCATCAGAGCTAAAGAGCATCGAAAATATGGTAAATGGTCTAGAGGTACAGCACAACGGAAGTGTTTGCAGTACCAGCGGTTCTATGGATGACTTACAAAGAAAGTCTCCCTGCATACTGACGGATCAGTGACAATTGTATGACCGGGACGACAACGATCGGTCGTCCGTCATCGATCTCGACGATGTGTGACTAAATAGTTATTCGATTCGCTTTAATAACCCCACCAGCCCAAGGCTGACCTCAAGAGGGGGTTCCAATTACAATTATCCAACCCATCGTCATAATGCACCAACCTTCTGTTGATCATGATTGGTAAGAAAATTAACCAGTGTTTTAGATTTTAGTTATTAAAATTCTTAAGCAGGAAAACTTTTGTCAAACATTAAGTTTACTTTTTCTTATTTCTTTCTAGTTTTCTTTTCCTTTTTAATCATAATTTTGTTTTTATTGAATTTGTTGTTGACTCTCTTTTCCTTCTAAAATTTTCTTTTTCATTACTCCACTCTCCCTCTCTCAATTTCTATGTCACTCCTTTTTGCATCTAATTTGTTTCTTCTTCTTCATCTTTTTTTTTTTTAATAATTTAAACCAAAGACCATTTTTTTTCTTTAAATAAAGAACGCGTGATTTCAAGAATTAAAATATTTCTTTCATACGTCGTTTGTACAATAATTGTAAAGTTATAAGTTGTGTATGTAAATTTAGTATTATTTTTTTAGCGTGTAAAAAATCATTCGATTGTGTGAAAATTAAATCCATTATGTTCCTTTAAAACGAGTTGTTTTCGCTCTAGCAGTGACAGTGTCGTTTATAATTTAAAACAAAATACTAAACAAGAGACAAGAAATACATAAGTATAACACATATTGTATACCTACATACATAAATACATACTTACCTTTCTTATTTAAAAATCAACTTGTTTAAAAAATATTATTTGAATTTTTTTTAAGATGAAAAAGAAAAAGGTTTTAGTTAAGTGAAACAATAAAACGTAATTAATTGATTTACTTACTCCACTCCACTCTTCCATAAAGTGTTTTGCAAAAATTAAATTGCATTAAATTCATTTCAAATATAAAATGCGGACTTCTCTTGTTTTAACACATTTTACCGGCAAGAAAAATAAAGTAAAAATTAATTTTTAAAAGGCAGAGTTACAACTACATACTTAAAATTGGGCCAGAATAACTTAATATTTTTGTTGGAGGCGGCATTTAAATCAACTAAGACGTATGTAAGTAGTTTTAAATTAATATACCTACACTAACGCTGAATTATTGATGTAAAAAAATGCTAATAACTTGTACATTTATCTAAAAAATTAGAATTTCCAAAAAAAAGGACATAAAAAAACGCAAGTTTGTGAGTGGGGTTGAACTCACGACCTTATGATTTGTAGTCGTACACACTAGCCACATGATCCAAGCAAATTTAGATGATTATTTTAAAAGCGATTTTTGCTCAATACATACATATTTGACAGACTTTTAAAAAAAGTAAACAAGTACCTACAGTTTTTTTTATAAATATTAATAAATTTTTTATTTAAATGGCTTAAAATTTTGAAAAATTTAAATTTATTGAAACATTAAAATTTAATTATGAAATATAGTTTAAACTGTATATTGTCATCTAAAATGCAAAATAATGTATTATCAAAAAATTCAAAATTCATTTTTTAATTGAGTAAATATATTTTTTTCTGTGAACTATGTAGGTATTTGTTTTTACTTGTGTTTTTTTTTTGTATGTGTTTCTACTTTGTGCTTTTTAGTTCAGTATATGTAATATTATCAAGTAATTCCATATTTCATTTCATTAATTGCAATAATTTTTAATTTTGACGTTTAAAAATCTTCAATGCTAACAAACAAAGGTATTTATGGGTCATGATAGCACCGCGGTCTGAAATATATATATTGTGCAGCCTAGTACCCACATAAAATAAAAAAAAACTAAGTTATCTTGTCTCTCATACTTTTTCTTAATCACAAAAAAAAACAAATTTTTACACAAATTTAATCATTTTATCTTATTTGCATTTGGAATTGATAAGCAGTAATCATATTAAACTTGACTAAAAATTATTTTTCTGAATAAAGAATACAAGACAATTTTTTAAGCTACAATAAAAAAAAGTTTTGGCAACACTGTTAGTTAAAAACTGTTTAATTACCTCTCTCTTGTTATAAATATGTAAGCATGTCACATATTCCCAATTTTATATTAACAGCATGTAATACTTAAAAGGTCTGTCAACAACTTGAAATATTAAAGAATTTAATATGTAAATACATGTGTGTACACACACATGATCTTTATATTAAAATAAAGAGAGCGTACAAGAGCTGCTAAAATCTCCTTATAAATTATTGCTTTAAATTTGCTTGGATCATCTGGCTAGAATGTTCAATTATAAAACAGGAGGTTCGAAGTTCAACCCCACTTACTAAATTAATTTTTTTTAGTTAAATATTCTAAATTGCGGCTTTAAATAACATTACAAATTATTACCTTGTAAATAAAAAGAAATAATTAAATTCTGGTCAAGTTGTAAGTAGATGGTTGTAGCGATATTATCTCTTTATTTTTTTAATATTCAGTTTTTATTTTTAATAAAATATATTTGGTCTTTACTTACATATATTATTTCTACATATAAAAATATTTCATGTATTTATCAATATAATTATTTAAATACAAATTCTTTAAATTATATGTGCGTTTTATATTGTTGAGACTTGGAAACTAAATTAAAAAAGAAGATTAATTGAATTAAAAATGCAAATATTTTGAAAAGTGCATTAGTAGTACATTGTAACATGATTGTAATGTAAAATGTAGTGTAAAAAAAGTAAATGTCGCGCAATAGCGAATATAAAACTGTAAATAGAAGAATTAAAAAAAAAAATTATAATATTAACTTGTATGTTAAAACAAAGATTTATAAACTAGAACTTTAAATACATATATATGTAAAATCAAAGCATGTGTATGTATGTAAAACATTTAGTATAAACATTTATATCCCTTATATTAATAAAAAAAAAAATCAATTTTATAAGTAAAATTTAATACAACAATTAATAAAAATTCCCACAATAGAACTGGAACTATTAAATAAAAGGCAACTATGATATTCACAAAAAATTGTGTTAAAGAGGAGTTTTTTTACACCAAATTTTTGTAAAAAAAAGTAATCTTAAAAATCTATGTGAAATTCTGTGAATATGGTTGCAAAAAAGGAAATAAATTTATGTTTTTATTTTAAATTGCATTTAAAATATTAATTCACTAGATCATCATACCAATATATCATACATATTAATGATTTCAAATTTAATTTAAAAAATTGATTAAAGTTTTTTCTTAAACAAAATTGCATTCACATTTTACTAAAAGAATTTTACATTTTCACCAAAATCCAATTCACACATCTTTGAGAAAAAGTTTAAATAAAAAAAGTTGCAAATAATATAATTAAATAAATTTTAAATAAAAAAAAAATAAAAAATTATAGAAAGCAAATAATTACATAAAGAATTTAATATAAAATAAAAAGAAAAAAATTAATTTTAAATTTGAATTTAAGATTTTACAAAAGAAAAATGAGTAAATAAAAGTTACAAATGTAAAAATTTGTTATTTTAAATAATTATGTGAAGAAAACAAAAAGACAAAGAAAATATATTGTAAAAAAAAAACAACAACAAATTAAGAAAAAGGATGTGTTTTATTAAAACCCTGAAATGGGTTAGTAAACAATTCTCTTCAAAAGGCTGCCAATGTAACAACTGTAGGTGTTAGATGTTTCTTAAAATTATTATAATAGTTTCTTTTATGTATTGTTTTATTTTTAATTATTAAAAACATTTTAATATTTTCTCAAGTACTCAACGTCAAGTGCGGTAATTGCTTCCTAATTAAAATGCGGTGCAGTTCCTTGTACATGGTCGTACAACAAAGGCTGAAAAACACAATAACTCAACCATAATATTTCGCACCTTTTCGTCCACTCAACACAAAATACAAACAAGTACATAGTAGGAAAATGGTGTATATTGAGTGAGCGAATGACTGAGTGGCACACAAACTAAAGTGGCAAAGTAATTAAATAACGAATGGCTTTTTAAGCATAAAATTAAGTACGCGATAAGAAAGAATAAATGTGCTGATCGCATGTCAAGTCTGTTTGTTTATACAAAACAACATACAAAATACCAGTCGACATTACAGGTAGCGGCGCGGCGGATTAAGCTAAAACGATAAGCTACTAACACCAAATGGCTGGCGTAAACACCACCAACCCACTCTGCAGACATCCTTATTTAACCAAGTCAGAACAGGGAAACATTGACAAACAAAGCGAAAAATTTTAATAAATAAAGCAGCAACAGTAACAGCTTAAAGCCAAACTCCCTAAAAACCAACCAGCCATATTTGTATTTAAAGTGTGAGGTGTAGCTGCTAATAAAGGCAAATGGGTGTCAAATCAATATTATTAAGATTCATATCAAAAAAGTGAATTTAATTGGATTATAGAGGATTTAGAGTGTACGGAGTTTTTAAGGAGGTGAAAAGGTTAATGTGCCCTGATAAGGGCAATTAATAAATAATTAACCACAAAATTTCATTCCGAGAAAGGTACCTCTAATTGTGAGGCTTTTATTGTTATTCAATTATTTATTTAAATTTCATTTCAAAATTAAATAAATTAATAAAAAAAAAAATAAAAAAAACAATATTCCTATAACTTTTATTGCATACGAAATTTCATAAAAAGTAAGTAAAAACACATGTAATATTGCTTTAATAAACAAAGCAAAACAAAATCTCATCAAAAAATACATACATCATGTATATAGATTATTGAGACGTCTGGTTTTTTAAAATAGATAAATTCCTCTCTCTCTCTCAAGAGTAGGCAGTTCGAGTCTTGAAGTTAATTGATTTAACATTAAATGTAGTTTGTGTAACATAAAACTCTGATTCAATGCTTCGTAACTAATAATGTTGCGTAGCTGAGTTGGCTGAGCAGTTGGTTTTCATGACAAAGGTCCCATGTTCAATCCCGGAGTAGTGCGAATTTTATAAACAACCAAAAAGTAAGTAAATTTTAAATATTGAAATTTATAATACGTGTATTCCATTTATTATTCAATTAATTCTTATAAGCCATTGAAATCTTTAGTAGTCCGTCCTCCGGGCTGCAGGGAATGAAATTTAACTTACTTGACTGACAATAATTGACATAACAAACGTAGACAAAAAACGAACTTTGATGGTGTGTTGTGATTGTGGTCAGGAAAAAATAAAAGGAATTTTATTTTTGCAAAAAAAAAATTAAAATTTTCGTTAAAATCAAAGCAAAATTTGTCAAAATTTTATCAAAATCGACCACCTTCTCAAATTTTGCGAAAATGGGTTATTTATAGGCTACGGTGGCCAAATTTCGCAAAAATTTACAATGAATACGCTACGTCCAAATTTTGTAAATATGGGTCATTATAGGGTATTCGTGGCCAAATTATGCATAAATGGACCACGAATGGGCCACTGGTGGCACAATTTCGTTATTAGTCGCCAAATTATGCATAAATGGACCACGAATGGGCTACTGGTGGTCAAATTTTGTAAATATGGGTCATTAATAGGGTATTGGTGGCCAAATTATGCATAAATAGACCACGAATGGGCTACTGGTGGCCAAATTTTGTAAATATGGGTCATTAATAGGGTATTGGTGGCCAAATTATGCATAAATGGACCACGAATGGGCTACTGGTGGTCAAATTTTGTAAATATGGGTCATTAATAGGGTATTGGTGGCCAAATTATGCATAAATAGACCACGAATGGGCTACTGGTGGCCAAATTTTGTAAATATGGGTCATTAATAGGGTATTGGTGGCCAAATTATGCATAAATAGACCACGAATGGGCTACTGGTGGTCAAATTTTGTAAATATGGGTCATTAATAGGGTATTAGTCGCCAAATTATGCATAAATGGACCACCAATGGGCTACTGGTGGCCAAATTTTGTAAATATGGGTCATTAATAGGGATTGGCGGCCAAATTATGCATAAATAGACCACGAATGGGCTACTGGTGGTCAAATTTTACAAATATTTTACAATAATCGCTACTATTTCAACCTAAAAATATTATTAAAAATTTACTGGCTGAATTTTTTTTTTATTTAGGGAATTTTTCGTGTGTGTGTTTGTTGTTTGTTTGTTTTCAGTCGGTCGTCTCTGTAATTGTTTTTTAGTTATTTAATATTTTGTTATTTTACTTAAACTTTAAGAAAGGAAAGAGAGGAGACAAGGGGAGAAGAAATATTTACCACTCTCAGCAGCTTCTTGTTTATTATCTAGAATACTCAATTGAAAATTTTATTTTAATTTTCTGCCGACACCACGATTCGAACTTGTGACCCTTGGCTCATATAACAGCTACTTCTTAACCAACTCAGCCATTCAATGTTATTATTAGGATTGGTTTGAATTTCAGTTTTATCGCACTTCAAAAGGTATACAATAAGCACATTTGCTTTTCTTTTATTTTAGTTGCTGTTTCTTTTTCTACTTTTATAATATTTTTGCATAGTAAAACAATTTTTAATCGTGTATTTATTAATAAAAATTTTTTTCTTAAATATAATGCTACTTGAAAAGATTTATTTGACCTTGTTGAATTTTTTTTTAATTAAATGAAATTAAATAAATTAATATTAAATTATAAAAAATGATACATTTTTTTTATCCATGGTATCAGCATATTTTTTTATATAAAGGAGGGTTTGTCATTTTGTCTAACTATTTTAAAAACGTAAAACAAAAACTATTGATGCAACTTTTTAAGCTTGCTGGCGAACAATGCCATTTAGAACTGAGGAGTTGGTTGTCATTTAGTGTCTTACCCCTGTTGTGACGCCGTTCTTACGGCAAGTTAAGAGCAATTGTGACATAAACTATAACATTTTTATAAATAAATTCAGACAAATCTCTCTTAATACATACTGATGATATGGATTGACATCACCAAGGAAACGTTCTCAATTAATAAGAAATTAATATACGATAAGTAGTCAAGAGATTAAAAATACAAAAAGTATGTTTGTAGGTATTAAAGGATACGTAGGTAAAATAAGGATACGTGTAAATGGGAAGTGTTATTTTATGTTCTTAAATGGCTGCTGTCAAATCTTCCTTCATGCTTCTTCAATAGTTGTATGTTGTGTTTGATTGCAAATAATTGTGGCGGCTGAAAAATTTTGTATTTTATAAATTACATACTTGTCGTGTTTATTAAAATATTAACTTACTTGAATCCGAATTTTCTTTTATGATTTTTCCATTGCAAGGAGGATAAAAAGCTCTTCGATTTTATGATAATTATCTAAAATTTATTAAAAAGAAAATTTGCTAAATTAATCATTTGTATAAACTATTTTTAAATAAAAATACAATTTAAAATATTTGTTAGATATAAAAAAAAGTAAAAAAAAAAAAAAAATTATTGTAAATTTTGATGGGGGTTGAACTCGCAACCTCATGTTTCGTAATAGTAAGCTCTAGCCAGATGAGCCAAGCAAATTTGCATTACTAATTTACAAGAGAATTTTTTGTTTTGTTTTTTTTTTTTAATTATTTATTTATGTATGTATGTATGTATTTATTTATCTTAATAAAATTTGTTTATATTCTTAAATAAACATATTGGAAACCTACATAAGATAAGTAAATAATTTATTTATTCATTTGAAAAGAGAAGAGAACCAAACAAGCAATGTTGTCAACAATGTAGGTAATTTTGATGATTTAGAATTTTACGTACTTGTTTTTTTTATATTTTTTTGTTCATTTAATTTAAAATTTTATATTTAAGGTTTTAACTAAAACAGAGAAACATTATCTTCAAATTCCTATAAAAAAACGAAGAACAAACAAATCAATTATATCATATTGAAAGAATAGCAAAATTTCAATTATGTTTAATGTGTGAATCAAGAATGAATTATGATGCCTTAAACAATGCAGTGTTTAACTCTAAATGTTTTTTAATCGTTTTTGAAAAATTTTACTCCTTTTTCTCGAATTTATTTTCAAGTTAAACACGCCAAATGTTAAACATTTTTCTTCAATAAACCCTTCCTTCCCTCCTCAATTGATTGATAAT
Source organism: Thelaira solivaga (assembly GCA_947397855.1). NCBI lineage: Eukaryota > Metazoa > Arthropoda > Insecta > Diptera > Tachinidae > Thelaira > Thelaira solivaga. The sequence goes on along the minus strand of OX377612.1, from coordinate 854,240 downwards.
ATTCTAAGAAATAGGACAAATAAAAAAATTGTTTTTTTGTTTTATTCTTGGATAACATTCAAGCACCTGTGACTTTTAGAATTAGTGAAGCAAATGTTTAATTCACACATTGCAACATGCCCCTCTATCACATTCTATAGAGGGCAAAGCAATAAATTAAAGGGTTGAAAGCGTAATACCAAACCAAAATTATTTAAATGCAAATGAGCAGCATTTTCTTTTTAACTGCTAATCATTAAAGTGTATAAATATTTATAAAACATATTACGACACATTTAAACAAAAAAAAAAAAAAAAGACAAAACTGATCGAATTATTGACATGGTTCAATGATCTGTAACACTTTTGTTTTGTTACAAGCCAGTACATATAAGAAACCTACGGAGGACTGTTCTTGGAACATACAGCTCTAAAGGGTTGCATGTCATCACCATATAGCAGCCACACAATAACTAAAATTTATGTAAATTTTTTACATCCGGAAAAATTACGTCCCCACAACAAGTCATGCTCGGTTAAATTGGTGTTTTAACAGCAATAAAATAAAATACAATCAATACGGAAATGAGGTTATCGATACACCTCTAAATATTCGTACGTATTTAGGTACATATGCCTATTGATCTGTAACCACATTAAGCCACTTTCTAATATTCACACACACCCTCATGTCTGATGTGAAAACAATTTGACGAACCAATACAAGAAAAAAATTCCTTTTCATTTGTGAAATGACTGACAATTTCAATAACATGCAAATTCATACTGGCCAGGCACAACATTGAAACACAAAAAAAAACCAAAAATAAAATGTCATAAGATGTAACACGATGACCATCGTATTGACTGACAGCCGTCAATGACAGAAAATTAAATTAAAAAAAAAAATAAATTTAGAACGCTATGGTTTAGTTTGCCATAGTAGTTTGTTAGGAACTTTTAGCTTTAAGATAAATTGCACACATTTTATTGCATTATCCAATTTACATTTTGAACTAAATTGTGCAATTTAAGCGCAAATTACAACCAGCCAAAACATGACTGAAAATATTTTCATTTTGTATGACGGTTTCTGTAATTTTGATTGACTTTCATCAATTTTAAATATTTTTCCTATTACCATTTTACTTGCCATTTTAGTTGTCACTATTGTCTACAGCAACAACATTGTAAACAAGTTGGCTGACTAACTTGGCTGGCCGGACAGTGTCCCCTTTGAAATTTCTTTCAAATTTGCCATCTTATTTTATTCATCAATTGTTGTGCTTAATAATTCAAGTGCAATTTAAAAAAAAAAAAAAAAAACTGGAATAATGATAAAAAAATATATAAAAAATAATTTGAATTGTTGCCGACATTCTCCATAGACAAGCAACTTTACGAGGCACCCCGAGGATTTAAAACAAACAAAATTAAAAAAAAAATTATTTCAGCTTAACACTTACCCCACAAACTCAAAGTCAAGCTAGTTTTAAAATACGCGTTACACATTGACGTCAAGTCAAGTTGGCTTTTAGATTTAGCAGCTCAAGAAATTTGGACTAAAACTTCGGTGCAACAAAAACTTTATTTTATTTATTTCCAACATTAAGAACTGATTAGTTTTGCTCAAAATGTCACTAAAATTATCAAACTTTTTTGATGTACAAAAATTATCAACAACAAAAAATTAATTTAAAAAAATCAACGACTTGATATTTTGTAATGACACTCTCTAGTCAACTGAGCGAAGCACAAAAACAAATTCTTCTTGTTTTCGAAAAGAAGACGACCCAAACAAAAAAGTCATGATTAATTTTTTTTTTTTTTCTCACAAAACATAAGTACCGTTTTTATAAGTTCTTGTTGTTATTTGTTTTGCATAAAATGAGTGATGCCAACTTTTTAAATACATACGTTGTGTAAAAAAAGTTCTATTTATATGACAAAAATATTTTTCTTTAAAAAAATTCTTTTTTTTCGGATTTCATGTTCTAGTTTTTACATAAGAAAGTTTTGTAGAGAAAAAATTGGAAGTGGATAAAAAAAAGAATTAAAGAATTTTTAACAAAAAAGAGAGAAAAAAATGCAATCGTTAAAAAATTTTAGGAAAAACCAAAAATATTTCAAAAATTAACGATTGGATTATAGGTTTCCTGTAAACAGCACATTAGGCTGAATTATTGTTAATTAAATTCTTAACGAAATTTAATCAAGTTGTTTACATACACACACGCACATACAATCCATTAGTTTTCTTCACTATCCAATAAAATTTGATAAAGAAAAAGCGTGTAAGTAAAAAATAAGCAAAATTAATTAAATAATATTTAGTATTATTCAGATTTGGAAAAAATGAAAAAATTAAAAGAAGAAATTCTCAAGCATTCTTCTCTTCAAATGCTTAATAATAAATTTAATAAAAAAATATTACATACACACTTGAAGTATCGTGGCAATCCTAAGCTCTCGCTTACATCGCTGAACAGGCTATTATTACCAACAGCTGAAAAATTAACACAATTCATTCACCGTAAGCAGCTTTTTAATTCACAATTAAATGAAACAACTCAAAATAACAAGATAATTCCAACGGAATGAATAAGAAGAATTTGCATATCGATCAATATTTCATTCCGCTAAATTTTCTTTTCCCTAGAATTATTCCTTTCACAAAATAAACCCATTTTTCACAGCAGCATCTTAACTGCAGTTTCAAGTAAAATAAATTTTTTAACTCGCAGTTTTTGCAGGAAAAAAAATTAAATAAATAAATTGTTGAATGCATACATATTCAAATGTAAAGCACTTTGACATCTTCTTAATTTATGTGAGTCGTTTAAAATTCCAATCAACACCCAACATTTAGCAGCGCTCACTTTCAACTTAACCTTTTTTTTTCCTTTTTTTTTAAATAAAATACAATACATACTTCCCCAAAATGATGATATAAATAAATATGCAAGTTAAAAAAACAACCTTTTTTTGGCGGCGGCTGCTTATTCAGAACTTTGGTAATACAATTAAAGCAAATATTTTGAATTGATCGTCTTACAAGTTCATGGAAGTAAAGTTCCACACACACCATCACATACAAATACACACCTATATTTTATTTAAATACACTTTATGGTAAAAAAAGAGGAAAATACAGTAGCTGGCAAAACTCTTCTAAAACAGGTTAAATATTTTGCAAACAAAATACAAAAATGTTGGTCGTATTCACAAGATATTCATGCCAACAAATATTAAATACGAGTGAGTATGTTTGTGAATTGTGTCTGAACAAGGGTAATCATATTAACTACAGAAAAATTGGTTTGGATTTATTGTTAGCTGGCATTATGGACTTGAGGCAAATACTACAATAAAAGATATAAAGAAAAAAAAAAAAACTAAAAGCAGCAGCCAGCTAAGCAAACCTAAACTGAAAATCTCTCTTCTAACCTAAAGACGCTTCTAATCAGAGGTCAAATCGCCGCTGTATTCGATACCGAGCAAGTTCTATCAAATTATTTCATACAAAAAGACTAAAATTGCGATAAATTTCATTCAATACCGAAAGCGGCGATTTGGGCTTAGGCTTTTAGCACCCTCAAACATATAAATGAATCCAATTTAGTTTGTTTGTCTGTTATAGAAGACGTAAATGGAAAAAAATCAAACTAAAATTTGCTGCAAGTCTGCTCCATCTGCTTTTTTCAACACGAACATCAATTGTCTTTTCAAATACTCAGTTTTTACGAAATTTCTAAAACATTTTGTCTACAAATGAAAAGCTTTTTACTCGTATCCCGTCTAGCATGCCATTGAGGCATTTGAGTAGGGTGCTTACTTGTAATCGTCAGTAGCAGGCACTTCTACATCACTCGTTGCAATGCAAACTAACTATCGTTTACTTTCCATACTGATTGCAGTGCTCTCACAACTATTCGTGCTACCGAGACTACCATTAAGGTATTTAAGTTGTCAATGGCAATTGCCTCTCAAAAAAGTAACTAAAAGTCGCTGGATAGGGACAGAACAAGACAGGACAGATAGATAGCCCCAGTGAGAGTGAGTGCAGTTTAGTGAAGAACAATAAACAGTCTAATTTTAAAGTTATTGAATCGTTCAAAAGACACGTTGTGTGAAGAAAGACATTGTATTTAGTTGGGCTGCCGGCAGCTAAAACAAAAACAAAAAACACACAATGTTTTAAAATTGAGTGTCAGACAAATCAAGAATGGAATTTTTGCGCAAATCCAAACCAATTGTTCTATAAAATGGAATGCAGCATTGTCGTCGTGCTGCACTCATTGGCATCGCAACTTATCAAACTGACACCAAACAGCGTCGCCAAATTCCACTAACGCAAATAAAAATTAACTATTCGCTCGCATAAAACAGCGATTATAATAGATGCTGGCTGGTTGATTGTGCTTGTGAGCTTACCGGCTGCTGCTGTTGCTTTCATTTGCAGCTTGAGGAAAAGTACTCGTTGCAGAAAAAAGAAATAAAATTTAATTTAAGAAAAAAAGAAAACGAAAAGGGTTTAAATCGATATTTGAATGCCCAGTCAGGCAGGCAGGCAGTCACAGGTTTATAAATAACAAAACTGTCATCCACTACAAGCTATTGTCTTTTCAGCTTTTGCATTTTGTCTTGGGAAAATTCACAACAATTTTCAAAAAGTTAGTCAGTCAGTTGGTAAAATTAAATACAACAAAAACAAATAAAAAGCTGGAGACACAACAAAAATTATTATCACGGCCTTATTTTATGATCTACAAATAAAATTTTGTAATTTAAGCCAGATGACGCAACGCAACCTTTATTAATTTCCCTCAATTAAAGTAAATGAAATGAATGAAGGAACGACCCAGTCAAACAGTCAGTTGTATGCAACAGAGTCAGTCGTTTGGTCAATGGATGTTGGTTGTGTGTTGTAGAACAACAAAAAAATTAACTTTCTGTTCTAAGGTGTGCGTATATTTTAGAGCTGTTGCACTATTGAATGTGTTTAATTATTCAGGTTAAAAAGTTATTGATGTAAAACCAATCGGAAGCAGTAAAACACACACACAAAGGTACACATTCTTAGTTATAATACCCACGATTATGGTTATTGCATGCACTTAATTTGAATTAAAACACTCCACACTCCATCCACTCTTGTTGTAAAGGAACTACGAAATACTCGCACTAAACAGAAGCAAGAAAAAACAAATATGATCACCACAAAATATTTCGTATAAAAGGGCAGTTTCGGTAGAAAAACCATGAATAGGGTTTTAAGCCAAAGAGATGTTATTTTTTCAACAAAACTTTTTTGAAAATAAAAGCAAAGCAAAATCTAAAATTAAGTTAAAGGCGCACTTGGAAGTGCTTTAGGTTCATTGTGATGCTTACTATAGGAAAACCCAACTCCCACTATTAATAAGATTCAGCACGTTGAATAAAAAAAGTCACGTAAGACTGAATTCATCCACTCATTCCGAAGACACATACAATTTCACCCATAAATACATAGTACGAAAAATATTTTTATTCGGAACAAGTGGGTGAAGTCAGTCAACAGTAATACCTAAATTGGCGCACCAATCGCTTTTTTTTTTTTGTGACAAAAATTTTCAAATTCATACAAAAAATAAAACAACTAGACGGCAACACTGAGCGGTTGGAAAATTCAATTTTGATAGCGTAGTTTGCAGTGAAGTTGGCTGCAAGACAATTTTTGTTTGTTATTGTTGACCAGTAATGACATTTCAATTAAATTTTTATTTGTAATCTAGTGTTTTTAACTCCATTTTTGTTGGTCTTTAGTGGGTTTTATTAAACAAGATGAATACACACCGGCGGGGATGACGCTTTAATATAAATAGAGGACGCTCCGCTTGCTCTTCCAATTTAGATTGGACTGTAAGAGAGAGGCCAAGTCGCTGTATTCAATATCAAGCAATTCCTATCGAAAGTTTTAAATTTTTTCTTACAAAAATATCAAAATTTCGATTCTTTTTATTCGATTTTAGATTGAATATATTTGAACTTCTCGTCATTCCGTTACATTAACAATTCCACCAATTTTGATTACTCACTGGTAAAAAAAATGTGTTGGGCTCCTCCTGTGAGAGTTAAGAGGAATACGAATACCTGAGTGTGGACTGATGTCCTTTTGTGCAACTCAAACTGCTCTTATGATTAGCATTATTTATTGAGTTGTGTAACACTATTTTGTACAGCTCTTGATTGGTGTTTGGACTCAAGCAAACACTTTACATTGACTATTTTTCTTGGCCCACTTGCCAAAAAAAATTTATGTTTACTTTCCATTAGTTAAATTAAAATTTCAAGACTCTGTAGTTTAATTTTTTCATCAACAAACCAACACTTGTTAGATGAGACAAAGAAATTATGAATTTCTTTTGTATGTGAATAACATTTCTCGTAAGTACACCCTGTTATTAATGACATTACAAGTTTTAATAGAAAAGAAAAATAAGTATCGTACAAATTGATCGGTTCCAATTGGGCGATCGAACGTATCGAAGTGCAATGAATTGAACGAACAAGGGAATTTTCAATCTATCAATTGATCCAACTATTTATGCATTGATCGAATGAAATGAAATGAATGAGTAAATGTGAGTGCAAGTATGCGATAGTATCACGCGATAATTTTCAAACCAACCAACTAAATATTTTTTTTTTGTGTTTTGCAATTGATGGTTAAACATAAAATGCTGACACTTTTACACACACACAAATTTAGTGGTAGATATCGATTCTTATCGTACATAAAAATGCACACACATTGACAGGGAGAGAAAGAGAGAGAGAGAGTGACAATTGCTCTCGTGCATTTTAAGAAATAGATTGCCAACAGAAAAATAACGAAAAAAAAAGAAAAGAAAAGAAAAACATAAAACATAAAATACAAGTGTTATCAACTTAATTGCTTGTCTAAGATCAGCACAAGGAAAAGTCTTTTGCTTTGGTTTTTGCCAATTTGGCTGCTTGCCCAGATGTTTATCAAATGCCACATCCTTAAATAAAAACCATATCCATATGGCAAAGGGTGTTGGCAAACCAAGTGATGATACAAGTTGTACACATTTTGTGAGTGTGTGTGTTTAGTTGTTTATAATGTCTTTATCGCATACATTTATTTTTCGGTTAATTTAGTAAATGACAATTTCGAGCTGCTCTCCACTCCACAACACTCCCTTCTTTGTCAACCCCCGCAATTACAATTGTGTGTACTTGTGTGTGCATAATTCAGACATATGGGCGTTTTATGTCAAAGCTGAGAATGACCCAAGTCACATTCAAAACGCATCAATTTGTCTCAATAAATTGTCAAAAGCACAACGAACACCAGCGGCCCAAACGCACTTAGTTTTTCATTTCTTTTTAATTTTTATTTTTATGTTTTGTTATTCTTGCTTTCGTTCCAATTTTTTTTTTTTTTTTTTGGAATGACTTCAACGGTCATTTCTTGTCCTGCTGGCTGGCTGGCTGGTGGTGTAACTTTCACATGCACATGCATCCATCACTCATGTAACGACGACACAGTGTTTTCGTTAATTAACTAAATTTTTTTTCTTTCTTTCTAATCGTTTTAATTTGTTTGTATCGATTATTGTTGCCTTTTTATTATGTGTAATTTTTGTGTGTGTGTATTGCACAAGTTGTTGCTTTTTTTTTGTCAGTTCAAATTCTATCAGCATCAAAATCAACGCTGCTCGTGGTGTGCAGTGGACTGTAGAACGCTGGCCGTCAAACGAAAAAAGGTCATAAATTTAGCATTTAATCGAGTGTTAAATGTTCACTAGCTCTGCTATTACTTAACAAAAAAAAAAAATAAAGTCCATCACTTGCTTTCAACCACCCCAGCTCACACATACTCACTCACTCACACTTCATTCAAATAGTTGCTGCCAGTATTTTCACAATTACTTGATTTGATGTGTGTGTGTGTGTGTGTGTTTAGTTAAATTGCTAATTCTTCGCTTTTTTTATTCAATTTTTTTTTTACTTGGCATCGGTTCTTTAAGTTCCAGGAACCGCTAACACACATTCGTTTTATTGATGATTCCTTGCTTTGGTGTATTGATGCGCACAAAGACCTTTAAAGGAATTGACATGTCAATGCGAGATAAAAGCGTAGCATGAATGAACGAACACTAACCAATTTTTGACATCATTCTGAATGTAATTTAGCTGCCTGCCTGCTTAAATTAAAAATCACGATGTTTTTTTTTTTAGCCAAATACAGATACAGATTAAAAAAAAAGTATTCGTTTGCTGCTGGCATAAGCTGGTTACCGTTAATAATTCAATTAGTAAAAAAATAAAAATGAATTGCTGGAAGTTTAAATCAAATCAAAATACAAGAGGATCTGGCGGCAACCGATGAGGCTTATAAAATATGTAGGGCCAGACTAAAATGTAAAACGAAGAGAGTGTACACGATATCACTAACGATTATGACTCCAGGAAAAATTAAAACGAAAACATTTTTACTTGCAAACCAAAATTAGAAACAAAAAGTGGAATGAAAAAGTGAAAAAGAAATTCAATGAGCGGGTTGGTAATAGCGTTAATGGAAAATAAATTTTTTTTCAAATTCTCATCAAACACACATACAGAAAACAACTTCGGGGTATAAGAAAATGTCCAAAAAAAAATTTAAAAATAATCCAAAGCATTTTCTGGGTAATTGGACAGATTACAAAAATGATATGTGTCCCATTAGGGCCCATTCCTTAAGATAGAAGGGTTTGGCCAGAATGCCTTTAAATTCAGTGCATATGTGAAGAATATGTATGGAAAAAATATCGCATGCGATATTTAAAAAAAAAACGTATTTAACTAGACGTATTTCTCTTTACACATATGATTATATTCTTACAATCGCAGTTGTTTTCTCAGTGCATATGATTAGACTTGAGTCCAACTCGTTCAGGCGTTCTCAAGCTCTGTTTCAAACGTTGTTTCTAATTCCTCTAAAATTTTATCAAAATTTTATTTAAATAGTAAGTTTTTGGTTTTCAAATAGAATTTGGAAAAAATTCAATAAAAATGATCAAAATTTTCAACTTAAAAATTGCAACAACTTTATATGTTTAAGGCTGAGTTTGAGATCGGCTGAGAGTTAGGAGACAGTCTTTCATCTTCTCTGCGGGTGGCAGGCTCTTATGGCTTCGAGACACAGATTTCTAGGTGGACATCTAAAACTTTACTGTCTTTGCGAGTAGGAGGTTCAAAACGGAATCTTGCAACCAGCCGAGATCGGCTGAATGAGCCTACTTTTGTTTTGTTGAATGTTTTTTTTTTTTTTTTGCTGAAAAGTTATTTGAATAAAATTTTGTATTATTTAGAATTTTTTAACAAAAGTTGTTCACCACTGTCCTAGCAAATTTTTATTTAAAGATTTTACAAAACCTGTTGGGGGTTTTTAGCGATCCTTTTCAACTCAGTTTATCCAGTTATAAGAGAAAACACTATTTTTTTTGGCATTTGCCACAAATTTAATAAACTCTAAATTAATTTGTTTAAAATTTTGCATGTTTTTTTAATGGGGTGTTGTGACTGGGTGCCGTGATTTATGTTGCAAACTAACCCAACCTACAAACATGTTTGCACAATAAAACAGGAAAACATAATTTCATTAACTGTTTTCAAGCTACAACATTGATGCACTTGCAAATACAAAAATCACACACACGCATACAAGCGCGCATATAATTTGCATGAGCTGTAATGATGAAACCCTGTGGTTTGATGCATACACACACACACACATACACAAAACCACCCAAAACATATAAAACAGAAAACTTTTCAACCACAAAATTAGAATTCGTTTGTTAGATTCCCTGGATTTTCTATTTAAAAAAAAAAACATTAGAATAACATAAAATAATAAAATTTAAGAGACGAAAAAACACTGACTGTAAAGAAAACTTCTTAAACAATTTGGAGCTGCGATAATTCGTGCGTTTCACGCGCTTATACTTCACTCACATACTCAAGCTTCAGCCATCAGCCACATACATCGCCCTGAATGTTGGTGCAAAGTATGTACGAGTAAGTATGTGAGTAACATCATCATCAACCCCCAAAAATATTTATTTTTGTGAGTTTCTCGTCATGCAAATTTACTTTTTGTATTCTTTTGGCTGTAAATTTGGCACCACAGGAGTTGGCTATAATACGTCCGCAGCTTGTTGTAGACGAAATGTTTTGCTTACTAAAACACATTCTCGCCAAAAAATAAAAATCATGAGCAGTAGGAGTGGGGACCCCACACAACACTCATCTACAAGAATATTTTCTGTACAGCAGCATTTAATGAATGAATGAGTAATTTCTGCTGACTCTTTATAATTTTGCAATTGCGGCTCATAAATTCACAGCAGGGGGACTGCATGTGCCTGTGTGTGTGTGTGTGTGAAGAATTTATTAGACAAAGTATTAGCAGTAGTGCCAACAACAACAACAATAATAATATTTCCCAAATAGCAAAATTAGAAGAATAAAAAAACATAATAAAAGAAAAGAAAATTATTATCTACAATTATTAGAGATGTTTTTATTATTTCTTTCTTTTTATCGGTGGTATTGTTAACATTACCAACAACAACAAGAAAAAAATTTATGTAATTGCATGGAAATGCTATTCAATTGAACACATGCACACACACAAACACGTACTTTTATTTAGAAGCAGCACAATACAGTCAGTAAATGTTTTATGTCCTTCCTTACGCATCGTCATCACTTCAGCTGACTAACTGTGAATAAACAGCACACAATCTTGTGTGCGTTTGTGTACTTGAAGTAGTCGTCTATATCGGTATCGCTATCAGTATCAGTTACTCTATTTTAAGGGGATGGCTGGCTTGAAAGTGTATCAGTGTGTTTTTTTTTCTTCTATTATTTTGGGGTGATTCTAACAAAAGCATGAAAGTACTTTGCCAACAACACTTGAGCTTTCATACATTTCCGCGCATTCATAACATGAATTGATTCGTACATAGAACTTCTTCTTCATTTTTTTCTTTTCTTTTTTTAGATAAAATGTGATGAGTTTTGATTTGACGTAATGAGATCAAATGAAATAAAATAATTTACAATTTTAATTTCATTTCGTGTTTTCGTTCTCGTTCTGTTTTCCTGAATTTCTTGCTTAATTTTATTATAAAAGGCTACAATTGAAAAGCGTTCAAACTTTTGCTATATCCCATTATAAAGTTAATTGCACAACAACGATAAACAACTGCTCTCCCTGCTGCTTTGGCCTGGCTTACTTGTCTGCTTTGACGATGGATGAGTTTTAAGCATTTTAAAGTTTGTTGTGGATACAGGTGACTTTGTCACATGCCTTTGCTGTTAAAGCAAAAGTCGAGAAACGAAATTGCGTTGCGTTTACTTAAAGAAAAACAACCCAAACTTGTTGGCAATTGCCTTAACATGACACACACACACACCCCTTAGCTAAACTACTATGGAAAATTGTCGTACTTTAAAAAAAAAAATTGCAAAATAACGGTATTGTTACGCCCACTTAATAGTGTCGTCAAATTAACTTTCAGCTAGACTAAATTTTGTCAAAACAAAGGAAGCGAAAGCTTCACGAAAAAAAGGCTAAACATGCAAAATCTATGCCTTCTATAGCTGATATTGGGTGGGTTAGAAAAGTAATTTCTAACCCACAGAAAACAACTTTGAATCTGTTCCTATTCAAAAAAAAAAAAAACTGTTTGGTTTTAGTTGTAATAACCGCAAGCCTTTTCAATAAGCTTAAATGTTTTTATCTTAATTATAATTTTGTTTCATAACAGGAAACAAATTTCTATTGTCATAACAGGAAACTTATATTTAATCCAATCGTTTCAAAAATTTTCAAATATTTTTGAGGATTTTTTATAAAAAATGTTTGCCTGTAAAAAGCACCTAAACTTTTAACTAGTATAAAAAATGCAATTCTCACAACTCAATTAGTTTTTTGTCTAAATACACTGAGATAGCAACTTCGATCAGGAGAACCGATATGTTTTGTCCGTCGTGGTAATTGTGATTGAAATTTAATGCGGTTCGCTATATAACTAAAACTTCTGGTAACTTGTAATAATGGGCTTTAAAATTTTAAATAAAAACGAAATGAAGACGGACTTAGCGGCGTCCAATACATTACAATACTTTAGTGTCTCTGTGCGATACATTAGAAAGAAGACGGGTCCCTCCAATCACAATTCGCAAAATATTGAGAGTCGCTGATTGAACTCAGACAAGCGAAACGGTTTATTACGCTATCGAGGTGCACATTCCAGAAGAGACTGGCAGTAAGCAATATGTAGAACATATTAGGATCACCCAATGCAGGTTCTGTAGTTTGCATGATCAAATCTCTACAAAGTCCAGTCATGAATCCCGTGAAAATGCGTATTTCTGGCCTAGTAAGTTATTGATTCTCTATCGACAACGGAAGGGCATGAATGTTTTCGCTGCCATAATACCCCTTGTCTCCCACTAATATTGTTGAGATTCCCTTTCCAGCCATTTCTTAAATCTCAAATTACTAAAGTTCCAAGACAGTCCGTAGAATTACTCGTCTGCTACTGACCTGGCACTTATATCAGGTGAACACTGTTAGATCCGAGGCCAGTTTTCGCTTTTTCGAAATCACTTTCTTCCTTAACGAATCCTTCATTTTAAAAACTTTGGCCTAACTTATACAAAATAACAAAATTATTATTTAAATACACCTCTCCAATGAGCCTGTTTCGAATTTAGTTTTATTTTTTTTTTTTTTTTTTTTTTTGTGCAAGTAAATGTATGAACATTTTAATACGACTTAAATAAATAAATAAATAACGCTTTGCGACTTTCTCATAACTAAATGAAGAATGAAGCAGAAAAAAACTAAATAAATAAAAGAAGACTAACATAAAAATAAAGTAGAAGAAGCAAAGAAACTTTACAAAGTAAAAAAAAAAAAAGGAGAAAATTGCACCGATATGTACCAACAACAACCACCCACATGGCAAATTGACAGGCACGGTCGTTCTTGGATAAAACTTTTAATGCGAGTTAACTAGGTAATTTGAAATATTCAGCTTGATGCGATAATTGCATACAAATGGAAATTAATTTGCTAACAGCACAGTAATTTTCAAAATATTATTTATGCCACCACTACGCCAACACCCAACATCAAGCAAGTAAACAAAAGTTGCTAGTCTCTCTCTCTCTCTCACTCTCTTTGAAAAGGACGACTAGGACTAATGCTTTAATGACAGTCACATACAAACATACGTTGTTAGAAACACGTTAACTACGGCATTAATAAATAAAATCTTGATTTATTTTTTAGGGGACCACAAATTATAGGGGTAAGTAAGAACGCCTGTATAGATGATGACGATGATGATGATGGCATACAAATAAACTAAAAGTTTTGTTTGTCAAAAGCGCCTACTTATAGCGTTTTTAGTATTTTTATGAGTTACTATGCCTTAAAAAAATGGAAATTCGAGTAAACAGTGGTGATTCAGGGGGCTCTATAATTTTGCTTTTCATTTGGTGTTTTAAGGTACCAGCGCAATGATGTCACCAATTTATTAAACCCTTTTGTGTTGTTTTTATTTCTATTTTTTTCACTTTACTAAGCCACCCCTACCCCCAGCTACCCCTTCCTTGCTAGTCTCTACAGTTTTTTTTGTTAGTAAACAAAGCTGGTACTTGTTTTATTACACCGTTAAAAAAATTTTTTTATTATTGTAAAGCATAAGCAGGAGAAGAAGCAGAGCAAGAACAGAGTAACTTTATGACAGTTTTGTTGTTGACTTTTTGGCATCAAAATTGTCAAATTGACTTAGGCCATAAATACTTGAAATTTAACACAAACAAGCTTTATTGCTATTAATGTCATGCCGCGTACTCGTTACCGAATAGTATTTCCAAATGAAACAAAAATATAAAACAACTAAAAAGTTGTTGAAATTATCATAAAAAATGAAAAAAAAAAAAAAAAAAAGAAAATGAAAAGCATTTTACGAGCATAAACGCAGGTCTATCTGTCGTCTGTTTTGTGTGTCATACGGATTGTATGCAAATTGCGTTTAATGACAACAAAATAATATTTACAACAACCACGTTAACAACGCATGTTTTGCTGTTGCCTTTTTTTATTATTATTTATTTGACTTGACAAATTGTTAAAACAAAAAAAAAATCCAATTCCAGTGCAAATGAAAGAAAGGGGTAAGTTTTTATTCAAAATTATCTATTCATCCTTCCCAAGCCATCCAACAAAATTATAATAATTGTGGCTATACGACTGACTCCTCTGCTCGCAACTGCTTCTTTTGTGGTGACATAGTTTTCTACCAAACGTAAATAACGTAAGCTGGTGTACGAGCATTTCAAATGATTTATTACAAAATAACACACACCAAAAATAGCATGTACGTAAGTATGTTAATTTGTTAAACAAATTGTTTCATACAAGAATTATAAAGAAATATTTTTTGTTTTATCATTTACGAGTCTCAGCCACTCACTCAAATAACTATTTATGCAAATGATTGTGTTTACAACAAATAATTAAGATAAATAAGCAACAGAAAACTATTTCAAAATCAAATTAAAAAAAAATCGGTTTCAAAAATTTGTTTGCAGCAATTTAAAATTGCCCGTGTTTAAATTTGAAAAGGTAAAATAGCTTTAGGCCATGGCAAGGAACTTTTACTTAAAAACGTTGTTCGAGCTTGTGGGAGTAATTTTTTTTTTACTTTCAGATGAAAACGCAGGTCGAGTGGCCCCTTGATGTATATCAGTTTAGGGACTGGTTATTTCATTTTTATCTAAACTTTGGATCTCTTCTGTAGACAAGCATATATGAACTCCCATTCAGTATCAAATAAAATTTTAATACTTATTTTTTTTTTACTAAAAAATATAAATTTTCTTCAGACAAACCCACTTTTCCTTTCAGATTCAAATGAATTATTTCATATGCAGTGTACCGATTAGGCATCAGTTTGGAAGCAATGGAAATTTAAAAAAAAAAAATTTCATAATAATCCAAATTAACTTCTGAGTATTTCGGCGGTAGACGACCTCTACTTTAAAACGATATTCGTTCCTTCCCGTAATCTTCTATAGTTCGTCCGGAATCCCATGAGGTACATGGAAGTTTGAAAAAAATTAAAAAAAAAATATACAAAGAAATTTCGTGAAATATTAAAATACTTCCTAAAAGCCTAGAGCCTGCAGATTAAACTCCTTTTTGGTTTTATTAATTTTTTTTAGCAAACTTGGTAGTGGTACCTCCGCAAAGTGGGGAATGGTAAAAAAACCATCAAAGCAAGAGTAGTAGGGTATATGGAAAATTAAAAAAAAAAAATTTAATAATCCAAAGGAACTTCTGAGTATTTGCACAATACACTACAAATCTAGACGACCCCCCATCCCGTTATCTTCTATGGTTCGTCCGGAAGTTGCTTAAAATCAATTCAAGCAATAGCACTGGGGTACATGGAAGTTTCAGAAAAATTTAAAAATAATCCAAAGTAACTTCTGAGTATTTGGACAGTAGATGACAAATCTGAACGACCTCCCCTTTGAAATGATATGTGTCCTATCTTGTAATCCTTTATGGTTCGTTTTGTAAATTTACAAATAAAAGAGGTTAGAGAAATTAAAAAAATTTATATCCCGAAAAATTTGCACAAAGTCGAAATAAAATGAAAATGAATAATTATAATCCGACCTTAAGCTTGACAAAACCAATTACAAACAGTTTGTTATTTGAAATGTATGCCAAAGCTATGGAGTATAACGCTTTAAAAATGGAAATAGTGTAGCTTTTGGCAAGCAACTAAATACAATTTGGAAAATTTTTGCAAAAAGCCACAGAAAGAAAACACACACATACAACTACACACATACTGTTTTAAGCCTCCTACTTAATATAATAATTTAGGTTTGTAGGCAGGTTATAGTTCGGTTTACTGCTCACATTTTCCACTTTCGAGCTACAACAAAATTTGAAATTTCAAGCTCTCTGTAGCGCAAATTAAAAAAACCAACCAAGTAATCAAGCCGAAGCTTTAAAACGAAAAAACAATTTCATTTTGTATTTAAATGTTTACAAATTAAAGTGTCCACACCATGTGACAGACAGGCGGAACTCAAACTAGGTGACGATATTAAAAAAAAAACAAAAAAAAAACAAAAAACACAAAACCAATTCCAATTGCAAGTTGTAAATTGTGTTTCATGTAAACCAAACTAAGCTGGCTAAATGTTAATTTAAAATGTCAGCTGGTGATTGATTATACGATTGTTAACATGCTGCTGGTTCAAAGGCCTTTAAAATCACTTGCGGCTAAAGAAACATTTTATGGCAAAAGAATACAAGTAAAGAATACGAAAGTTCTTTAAGAAATAGAATTCAAGAAAAATTTCCATTGAAAGCCATAACTAGAATTTTGGTTTGTTTTTTTTTTTATAGAAAATTAGTTTACAATGCTGTTCGTGGGCTTTTCTTTTATTAAAAATAAACATAAAAAAAAAGAAAGAAAACGCAATTATTCAAATAAAGATTATGGTTGCATGTTAAGTGTTTCGTGTGGCAGGCGGCACAACTTAATACGCATTTGGAAAATGAAAAACAACAACAAAAAACAAACTAAATAATTGACACATGATAAAAATAGGATTAGAAGGATAATTGGCTAAAAAATAATATTTATTTACGTATGTGTGTGCTGGTATGCGTGCCTTAATGTTGTCGTAATGCATGTCAATATGTGTACGCTACGTTGCTTTGACTGATTGTCAGTCTGGCACTGTTCATTTGCCAGCAACATGCGTAATTAACATGATGATGTTTTTTTTTGTTTTTGTTTTAAAATTATGTTGTGAAAAATTACCATAATTTCCGTTTCACTGAAAATAACATCGCAACATGGTACGCAAGCAGACCGCACCACCACCAACACCAAAACGCAACTGTCAAATTCACAAAAACTTAAAAAAAAAAATTAAATGAAAACGAAACTAAATATTAAAAACTGAACAACAACAACAACAACAACAACAACAACAACAACAAAATAACAACACTAACCTGCTAGTCAATACAAACAGAGAGTAAAAGGCCGAATTACACAACATTTATTGAATATTTTTTTTGTCAATGCTACCGTGTGATAGCAGCCATTTTAAATGTCATCAGAATAGAAGAACAAACACACACAGAATTTAATAAAAAAAAAAAAAAAAAAAACAACAACGAATACTAAACATGTTCAAATGTTGCATGAAAGCTTCACAAATGAAATGCACACATGTGTCGGTACCACATGCTGGTATCTGTGGCTCCAATAAAAGCACACACCTACGCCATTTTCAAACACGATATTGTCAACTGCAAATGTAGCCGCACACACAAACACACACATTTATAATCAAACAAACAAACATTTTTGTTTGATTGTTTGTTAGCGGATAAACTGGTACAATTGAAAATTTGTATAATGAAGCGACTACTTGCATATAATGCATAATATTCCACATGTTTCAACATGCAACACACTCATACACACTAATATACTCTGCTTTGCAAATGTCCTTTGATCAGTTGTAGCGCTAAATTTCAATTAACGACCGACCATACATTTGCATGCCACCACCTAACTAACAACATTTGAAACGGCAGCAACTTTAGAGCATCATCATCATCATCATCATTATCAGCATCCGTAAGTTATAATAGCGAACCCACTAAAGCATCCAAACCATTCCATGCCATCATTTGTGTATGAGTTTGTAGCAAAACAATAAGCATCAGTAAATTTTGTAACTGACCCGCCAACATTATGTTGCATAAAGATTTATGTGGCAAGTTGCGCTAGAAGTTTGTCCGCCTTTTCGTAACGTTTAGTGCTCTAGCACTTTTGTGGGCAGTTTCCGATTGTCACTCGACATTTCTTATGGCCAAAAGTTTTTCCAGTAATTCGGTAACGCCTGCCTGAACATTTCACAAAAGCTGTAATTTAATTTGCATAAAAATACTATCTGCCGGCAATCTGTGTGCATGTATTCACATCCATGTAACTATTTGCATGCAACTGCTACAACTACAATTCGCAGCACAGGCAGCGACTACTGCCAGCCTCTTGAAATGTGTTTGAATGTGGCAAATGTAAAAGTTCATTACAAGTAACTAACTGTAACACACACACACACACACACACACGCGCACTAAAAAAACGATTTCTATTCTGTCTTTTTTACTTCCTTTTTTCTCTTTTTGTTGCCAGTGTTAAACATCATACACATGGTTAACTTTTTTCCGTGTTTGTTTTGTGAAAAGTCCTTTAGTTTTAGTTTTTAATTGTCTTTCCCAAAAACAAAAAAGAAAAAAAATTAGCAAAAATATGTTTCATTTCTAAGCGAATGCTTGTGAACTGACTTTTTTTCTCGTCACGAGAAAGTTTTGCATACGAAAAATTAATTTATTTTATTACAAATATTCTCTGCTAAACTGCAAAAATCATTCTTAATACTGTGGGAGACTAGGGCGCAACAAAGGTTGCTCTGTAAAATAATTCAAATTCTAAATAAAATAATTTTACAAGCAAACCGAAAAAAAGTTTAAATTTTGCACAATCGCCAGTTAAAGAAAATTAGCACAATCAAGAAGGGGTTAATTGAAAAAAATTTGCAATACTGAAAGCTGGGTAGACATTAAGGTCTAGAGGAAACATATTAGACCTAATACTTCGGTTGTAAAAACTAAATTTCTTTCGAATCAAAAATTTTTTAGTTGTAACAACCATAATTCGATAATGCAATCCAAAATTTTGCTGTATTAAAAATATTTTGAGCTGTAAAACCGATTTTCTATTGCCACGATTAAAAAATTCGACAATCACAACTGAACTTTTGATTGGCAACAAATTTAGTTCTCACAAACAAAGTTGTTTTCTGTGTGTATCAGAAAATATGTAACATAAAAACTATATATCGTCGCATAATTTCATAAATTCCAAAGGTGCGAAATTATTTAAATTCAAATTTTTGCTGTTTAAAAAATACCTTCTCAACTGAAACTTAAAACGAAAAAAAAAAAATTTTAAATTTTGGTTAATCCTTCATTTTTGTTTCTTTAAAAAAATTTTGTAAATGTAACTTTGAGCTTTTACCACAACTAACTACACACAGCAAACAACTTCGGTTGTGAGAAATAAATCAAAAATTCACATTTTAAAATTTTGTTGTCTTAAAAATATTTCGAGCTGTTAGACCGATTTTATATTGTTACAATTAAAAAATTCGACTTCCACAACTGAATTTCAGTGTAAATGAAGAAAGCAACTTCTGTTGCGAAAACTAAATTTGTTGCTCCTCAAAAATTCAGTTATGACTGTTGTTGACAATAGAAAATTAATCTTTCAGCCCAAAATATTTTTAGGAGAGCTAAATTTTGGTCTATATTATGGAATTCCGGTTACTGCAATTAAAAAAATTGATTATTTATGTAATTAAGTTATCCGCAATGAGGAAACATTGGTGATTTTTAATTAAATTCATTAATTGAAGTGCTTTCATAAGGCACATAACAGGTCAACAAATTTTAAATATCTCAATAAAATTAAATAAAAAAACCAAATTGGCCATACACGCCAAATTAAAAGAAAAATGTCACAGGTAATACAGCATAGAAATTTAAGAAGAAAATATTTAGTTAAAATTTTCTCAGAAAAATTCGTATTTTCTGCATTAAGGGTCTCCAAAGTTGTCCTACTTTCAATACAAAATTTGTGATTTTTAACCAAAAAAAAATTCTGAAAACACGAAGAATCTCCGCGAGAAAAAAATTTACTTGATATTTTTATCTTAAAATTCAATTTTCTATCACCTGTGATAATTTTTTTCTTTTGACGTGCTTGGGGAAAGTAAATAGAAAAATTTTTTTAATTCAAAAGTGATCAGGCTTTCATGCAAGTGTGACAACTCACTTTAAAAAATTCACAAGAACACAAGAAAATTTCAATTATTATTCAAGGTTTGTCAAGTTATTACAACGATGAAAACGTTATATTGCTTCCGCTTATTATTTTTTTTTTTCTCTATAACAACGCCATTCAATTAAACATGTAAACAAGTGAGCAAGTTCGTATCTTGGAATTTCATCTTTTTTAAAAAGGTGTAATAGGCCAAAAAGAAAGATTTTTTTTTCTAAGACTGCAGTCATTTAATCATAAAATTTGAAAACATAAAGAAATTTTCATTTTTGGTGAATTAATGCACGCACGTGCCTAGAAATTATAATCATAGCACGTACTTTATGTGCTTGTTGTTGTCCTTAATTAATAATTCATAGTTGTTGTTGTTCTTGTTGATGTAAGTATTACATACCAAGAAACAATTTTAAAGGAGAATGTGTTACAATATAATCGATTTTGAAACACATTTATTTCAATTAATTTGTTATTAAAAACTATCGCAAGGATTTAACAAAAAAGAAAATGGAGTTGAAATAGAGAAGAAATGAATAAAGTATAAATGAATTATGAATGATTTATTGTTGGAATTGAAGTATAAAAAGTTTTGTTTCAAATATTAAAATTCTGTTAACAGTAACACCTTCCTTCTTCTTTAATTTTTTTTTTTAATCTACGAGTAATTTCACTTTGCTTTTCGCAGTTTTCTCCAATGGCTAAAGGAATATCTGGCTAAAAAAGACATGAATACCCCTTTCATAGGTCCTTCTGCGGAGTGAATAACAAGAAGGAGACTACAGACTACTGAAGAGCCGCAGTGGGTATGCAGCACTCATTAATCCCAAACGCAAAAGTTCTTTTGAACCTCAGCAGACTCTACGTTGAGCTGCTGACAGGCCATTGTGGAGTCAACTACCTCATGAGCAAAATTTGTGTGGTGCGGCTCTTGTTGTTTCTGTTAAGAAGGACGGGAAACGTCGAAACATATTCTGTGCTATTGCCCAGCGGTGGCAAGACACAGAATGAGGTAATGGCTAGGGGCATGTTGGTCCCAGAAAACCTAAATATTACGAGATTAGTAAGGAGTCTCGGTTTGTAGTTGAGAATGGTGTCACTATGCCCATAAAAATAATAATAACAAACAATAAATTTAATTAATTCAATTAAACATTTAATCAATATGACAATTTTTAAAATCACAATTTTTGTTTGATTCAGATTTTTTTTTTTTTTTTGTATGAAACAAGCAAAGCATTAAGTTCTTGTTAGAGAGAAGTAAACAGTAGAGGCTGGTTGGTTTACGGTCTTCAATCAGAGTCGCAAAACTCTGTTTTGAGCCACCTACTCCTGAAGACTATGTAGCCATAAAGTGACTTAGATCCATCCCGTGACATTTAGATATCTGAGAAGGTCCCCTAACCTTGCTCACCATATCTAGGTAGTCCGGCCATCAGATGTGCACCGAGAAATATGTGTCTTGCAGAGAAGGTGAAAAACTGTTTTCTCACTCTCGGGTGACCGGCAGTTTTCGTTAAAAGGCAGTCCCAGCCTGCTGGAGTGCTTGCCGATCATCCAGAGGCACCTGGATATTTTAAATGTTGTGTGTGTGTGTGGGAGTTAAATAATTAAACAATTTTATGTTATTTTTTGCCATCGAAGCCACATTTTGTTTCCCTTGAACACTACACGCAGCACTAGGTATACGACCTAAATACAGGACAACTGACAAAACTACTGAATTAAATGTGAATAGAAAGTGTTTAAGAAAGTGGCTTGGTCTCCTTCTACTCAAATATGCATGAAATGAAATCTTGTATTGAATTTTAGAGGAAAGAAAGTCAAGAATTTCTTAAAAATGTTTGTTACATGAATGCTTTAATGTCAAATGACAAATTGTTAAAGCCATAAAAAGATACGTGCAACTCACTAAACTAAGTGAAGCAAAAATATATTTATAACTACACACGAGTGCATTTACATGCAAACACTTATAAATATAACTCTGTTTGGGTGTGTGTGTGTGTGTGTGTGTGTTTGTGAATTTCTTAGACAAGAATTTATAATTTCTTTGTATGATGCTGATGCTGATATTGTGAATAATGATTGTCCTAATGCTTGTACACAATTTTTTTTATAATATAGTTTTGTTGTTGTTGTTGTTGTTGTTGTAACTAAATGGAGTTATTGTTGTTGGCTTTTGTAAGGATTTCTTTAAAAATGTCAATTATCTTATAGGCTGACAAGTAATTTAAAACATTTAGTCAGTCGTATGCCAAATTTTGCCTGCCATTATCTAATCTCTGGTTTATGCATTCGTTTTCTTCTCTCTTGTTTTGCTTTTGGTAACATCCATTAAAACACACATACAAACATACAAAAATATAAGCCAACACATGAATACGAGGGTAACCCGTGCAAAATAGTTTAACAAGATGAATTTATTTGAAACATTTTTAAATTAGGGACACCGGATTTTCTGTTCCGTTCCTCAGCATCGGTATGTGTCCTTGGGGGTGACCTGTGTCCAAAATTTCATTTTTGTTTTTCTTCAAAATTCTTTTTTTAGACTCCTAATTTAGCTATATGCTCATGGTCCTGAAAGGGTTAAGCGAGTAAAATGTTGAGCTGTAAGTTTTTGAAACAATTTTTCCTATAAATTCGTTTCTACAACGGAAAACAAATTTTAGACTGAAATTAGATATAGAGCATTTTCCAATTACAACCGGATTTCAAAGTTTGTTAACCAGCTGTTAATTCCATTAGAAGTGGAGATAGAGCGAACATACGGCAGTGGGAGAATTTTAATTTCCAAAACTTTACAAAAAGTGCCATTTTAGTAAAACTATGAATGAACAAATGAGTTGTTATTTTTGAAACTAGTATAAGTCCACTTTTTTTAATATAATAAGTTAATGAGGTAATTTTTGCGCAAAATAGGGTCTATATCTTAGCAAAATTACCGCTTAAAAATTTTTTTTTAAATGGACTTATACCGCTTAAAATTTTTTTTTTAAATGGACTTATACCACTTTCCACAATAACAGCTTAAATCAAGGAATTTGTAAGCAATCGCTAAGTTAGTTGGTACCTCTTGCTAATAACTTTGCAGTTGCTGCTCGTATATTTTCAAACATACTTCGTTGTGTGAGTAACACACATTAAGGACATTTTGTAGGGTATTGTACTACTAAGTTTCCTCATCAGTTGCTTTGACTTCACATACACGTTTTTACAATTTGATATTACTGCTGCTGGCCATGTTGTGATTAAACTACCCCACATACTAGCAATTTAATTCCAAAAACACTCACACATACACACATTTTAATACAAACATAAAACAAACATACAAATATGGACACTTTAATTTACGCATCAGCTTATCCAAGGCACAGAAACTGTAAACGGACTAAATTACGCACACATCCATAATCAAAAACATACACATACAATTTGCCTCTCACACACATTGTCCATTCAGCAAAAACAAAAAAAAAACATAAAAGCTAATGTGGCAACACATACAGATATTGCTGTACACACGTATAGCCAAGAGTTATGGACTCAGCTTTGGCCAATTTAATTTTCTCGCCCAAACGCAGGCGAAACAAGTTCGCCCAGCATTTCCACATGATTTAACATTGCCTACCGTAGGCATGAGGGTACACACTAACACACACACACACGCAGATACCTAAAATACACTTAAGCTAAAATTCATACACAAGTAAACACACGAACATTTGAACGTCCACACTTACTTTGTATTTATGTGTTTGTATAATCGTGTTTATACGAGCACTAGGACTTGATACATATATTTGTGTACATACACACATGTGTATGTGTAAATAAAATGTTTATGTATGCATGCATGCCTGTGTGTTCCTACAAATGCTTGTATCTGGCGGTGTCCATATTTTCTCTATACATTGTCCGTTTGTGGACAAAATTTTGCTCCATTAGAGCGAACAAAATTTGCATGATGATGTTGATGATGATGGTTGGTGTGCCTGCAAATATTATTAAGCAACAACAACAACTACAGCA
The DNA here is from genome assembly GCA_947397855.1 of Thelaira solivaga. Lineage (NCBI taxonomy): Eukaryota > Metazoa > Arthropoda > Insecta > Diptera > Tachinidae > Thelaira > Thelaira solivaga. Next base: position 830,208 of record OX377612.1, on the reverse strand, counting down.
TGACAAATGTAAGGACAACGACAACGACTCGCTTTCAAAATAAAAGTTTTCCACTTCATTAAGTGGTACTTGTTTTGTATCATAAGAAGGGAATGAACAATATAAAATAACAAAAACAACTACATGCTAAGAAAATAAAAAACAAATGAAAAATTAAAGTTAAAAGTTAAAACACACCAGTCAGTCCTTCGTTGCCAGATGAGTTTAACTTTTAAAGTAAAAAAAAAAAAATTTACAACAATTAAAACGAAATAAAGCGAGATAGAGAATTTTAATGGAATTTTGCAAACGTGAATATAAGCTGAAACTGATAGGCTAGACTAGTTCAATTCTCGTTTCATGAAAATTAGAGTCGCCTGCATTCAATCAATTATATGTTTGATCAAAATTATTTAAACATTTTATGGATTCAAATAAAAATTTAATCATTGGACAAATTTCTTTAGGACAAAATTAATTAACAATTTAATCAATATGACAATTATTAATTATTTTTTTATTTTTATATGTAATTTAATTATATAATATGACTATTTTATTAAGCTTAAGGTCTTATTTAAAAAAAAAAATTATTTTTATATCGATATTTCGCTCCAATTTGTCTAGCTTCTTCAGGATATAATTTATTTAAAAGAAAAAGGTCAAATAAAACTAACAAATAAATAATTTAATTATGAAAATTTGACTGACGAATATTTTTTTTTTTAATTTGGGTTTAACCTCAACTAACGCTAAACTACAATTAAGAGAATTAGTCAAAAGAGAGATCACAAAACTGGCGCAAACTTATATAAGAAACTCTATTTCCTAACGATACAAGATGAATAATGGGTTTTCAAAGAAGTAAAAGAGAGGAAAAGGTTCTTCTTAACTGGCTTCTTAGAACCTATTTACTACCCTCTTCACCCGAGGTTAGCCTTTGCTTTGCTTTTTATGCCACGTCAGCCCAAGCAAAAGCTTTTCTACAGCTTTTTTTGTTTTTAACACAAAAAATTTGTACGGAAAACATTAAATTCTTGAAATATTTTTGATTTTTAAATAAATTGGTTGCTTTCGTCAAAATGATTTAGCGGTAATTTTAGAAAGATCTAGACACCATCTTACAAAACTTACCACTGACTTATTTTTTTTTTTAAGTGTACTTATACCACTTTCAAATATAACAACTCATTTAGTCTTTTTTTTTTTTAAATTTAAGGCCGAAATGTTTTTTTATTAAAGAATTGCAGCAAAAATAATACCAATGGCAACTCCTAAAATTTAATTAACACACAAATTACAAATACTTACACACATACATACACACATGCAAGTAGTAAACACATTTATGTTTGCATTTGCAAAAAGAATTTTTGCTAAATTCATGTGTGTAAGTAAATTGTAATCGATTTTCTTAAGAATGTAAACTCACTCAAGCACATCAAAAAAGAAGAAGTCAACAGTGTCCTCTGTTGTTTCAATTGCACAAGTTTAGCAAATTTTTAAACTAATGCCCAAAAACATCAAGTAGTGACCTCTAGCGCCAAAAAACCACATTGTTTTGTGAGTAAACGGAGAAGAGAGCACAACGGTTTTACTCAATGCCTAAATTTGAGCACAAAATGGCTTAAAAAAATTTAAGGGTAACAAACATACACGTAGAAAACAAAACCCCAGTTAACACTTACTCACTCCAACTCACAGCAACTCAAAGAGAAAATTATTTTACAAACAGCAGGATGCAACATGAACTACATACTGGTGGATGGATTTTTTTTCGTTGGTTTTTTCGATAATTAATTGAAAACCATTCAACAAAAGCGGGTAATCTGTACTGGTAGGTAGGCATGCTGTCAACAAAATCTTTCAAGAGATGTTTGAGATAAAACATTCATCAGCCAGCCAGCCAGCCGTCATTTCAGTGTAAAATTTTCGCTGTAGAGTGTGAATGTTGTGTGTGAGAATGTTTGTTAATTCCCTTAAAAGACTACTTTAGGGGTTGATTTTTTGTCAACTGTTTGTTTGGTGGTGGGTGATTTTGTCCAACCTCATGTCACCAATACAGCAACAACAGCAATACACAGACTTATGAGACGCGTTATTTCTTTTGGTTGGAATCAATGACAAAATGGAGAAACCGTAAAATTGTTTGTGCCCGTACACATTTACAAATGGCCGACGCAAAACTACAAAAAGAAAACAAGTCAACTAGTAAGGGAACGTAAGAGGAAAACATGCTTTGAACACAATCAATTAGCAGACCAATTAATTTTCTTTTAAAAGTGTGCAAAAACTCATTCATAGTTTAGACACGCTTTGAATTTTAATAAGACTTTTTTTGTTTGTGTATTTTGGTTTTTTTTCTAAACATTTTTAAAACGATGTACGTTTAAGTATTTCTTCAAAGCAGTTTGCCAAGTTTTCATTATAAATGCAACATAATAACTTTCTATAGAATGGGTTTAGCTAAAGTATATTCTCATTTATGTCCTAATAAAACCTTATTAAGCAGCAACTTGAGACTAATGACTGGCAAAGTGTTTTAAACAAAATAATAATCGATGCAGAAGGGAAGAGCTTCTTAACACTGCAAATAATTATATAATGAAGACAAAGAAGGCAATTTATGCTTGTGCAGCTCGCCAGAAAATTATTATTTTAGATCAAAAGTTGAGGTTATGACAATAAACAAAACCCTATTGTTTAATGAATAAAATTGGAAATTTATTTTAAATCTTTCTATAGGGAGATCTTATATAAATTCTTAATTTTATTAAAAAGCTTGTAAAACTTATAATTTTGCATAACAGCAAAAGAGACTTGTATTATTTTTAACATGATTTTCCTTTCGTTTATTTAAAAATCATTTTTATATAAAAAAAAAAACATTTTAATTTATGAAATCTATATAAATAAAAATCAGCGTACGATTGCTTTGATCGAAAACAAAAACACATTTTCGTACATTGTTTTTTCTTTCAATATACAAACGAACGAAAGAAGTTGTCGTTGACTTTTACGGAGCCCGGCCTACTAGTGAATACCGCCTACTAGTGAATACCAAATCTCTATTTTCTTTAATAAGATGAAACTAACAACAAATTAAGTTGAATAAAATTTACTTCATAACGACTGAGGGTTCGTGAAAATTACTATAGTCACATAGTCCTTTCTGGCAAAACCCAAGAGTACGACAAAACAACATTTGTTGGCTCAGCTAGTAAAAAATAATTTGAAAAAATGTTAATTACCAACAAGAAAAATGCGTTTAATGTTTACCAAATCAGCCTTGTTAATAGCAAGTACAAAAAAAGAAGCTTAGAAGTTGTTGTAGGCAGATCCAGAGATCCCTGCTGAAGCAACCAACCAACCAACTCATACTTACAAGCAAATATTTCCTTTTTTTTATATAATGTATATGTGTGTGTGTGTGTTAAAAATATTTTTTTTTGCTACTAGAATTTTCTATTGCACATACAGGTGCAAAATTTATCATAGTTTTTATTGCATTAAGTGCATAGTAGAAATTTTGTAAATTTCTGACCGATTAAAATGGCTTCCAGGCAATTTACCAACAAACAATGATTGAAGCATCATAAAATATGAAAAGTGAACGCGTCGATGCCGCTTCAATACCTTCTGTTCTGTTAAAAAATTTAAATAAAAATGGTGAAAACAAAAATAATACAAAAAAAAAAAAAGGAAATAAAATGTTGAAAATTTGTTGTTTTCATTTTTATGTTGCACACAAATTTTGTAAACACACACGTCAAATTTACAATTGCCATTTTTAATAAAAAGCATAAACCTACAACTACACATCAAACTTACACACGTATATTCAAGCATCCTGGGATTTATTAAACTCATGTGTTTGTGTATTTTATATTTATTATTTGTTATTTTTGCAAGTATTTAGGCGATTATTTCATTGTGCAGTTATTTTATGTTTTATTTTTTTATTTTTTTTCTATTCAAAAATATGCAATAAAAAATATTTTTCTTTTTATATTTTTATTTTTGTTTTTCGTTTTTCGATTATGGCTTTTGATTTTGTATATTTTTCTATATAAACCATTAGATTTTGGGGCGATTTCATTGAGTTGTGAATATTTAAAGATGAAAATCAAATTGAAATTTAAATCGAAAGCGTGTTGAAGTGAAAGAAATGTATATTCAATTAACTTTCTCGCTTAAACAAAGACTAAATAACTCGTAATAACTCAGTGCTCTATACCAAAACAAAACTTTTGATATTTTATTAGTAAAAAAAAAAAAACAAATTAAATAAAAATAAGTTTTATTTTGGATAACAATTTGGTTAAAAAAAAAGTATGGTATAACACAAGTGCCCAGTGCCCTGCCCCTCTCTTTGGATGATAAGATATATGAGCACCAGTTAAAAGCTTCCAAACCAACCCATATCTCTACTCTAGTCCAATAAATTTTAATAAAAAATTTTCAAGACCTCAATTGCACTGTCAATTTACATTTACACAGCCCATAAAGTCATCCACAAACTGCCTAACTAAATGGTTTTCTGATGCCATGTACGAGCAAAAGCTGCTCGTACATTTTTCAAGGCTTAAACTGCACTGTCAATTCACACAGTAAAACAGTCTAAAAGCCTTTGGTTCTGCTAGATAGAAATGTCATCCACAGAATGGTTTTCTGATGGGATGTAAGAGCAGCAGCTAAAAGCTATTAAATAAAAGCACAATCCATATTTTCAAATTTAAATTTATCACACCGTTTACAAGGTTTTGGTCACGCTAGACAGAGATATAATGCATAGAATGCATCTGTATAGAAAATGGAAGCAGCTTTCTTTCACGTTTTTATAAGTAAAAATACTTGAACAGTTGCAGTGTAAAGTGGAACCGGCAAAGGTTTTAATACTTTAATTTTTAACTTTCATTTTAATTTTTTTTTTTTTTTTTGGTTTATTAAAACTAAATATGATACACACAGAAAACAATTTCGGTTGAGAAAATTAAATTTATTATCAATCGAAAATTCAGTCTAAAATTTTGTTTTATTAAACATACATTTCGAGCTTTACACCTATTCTCTGTTGTCACAATTAAAATATGCGATTGCTACAATTGAATTTTTAGTTGGTAACAATATTAGTTCTCAGTTGTGGTAACTGAATTAATTTTTAGACAAAAATTTGGTTGTTTATATCGCTACCCTTAATATTAGAAAACCTTTGCAGAAATTTTTTAACGGCAAAAGTCTTAAACTCGGATTTCACTGGACTGTTTAAAAAATCAAAAAAACGACTAATTTTTTCTAGCTTGAGGTCGAATAATAATTATTTCGCTTCAACTTTGTGTACAAGCAATGAGTATTAAGTTACAACAAGTGAAAACAACAGTAAGACATTAAAATTAAAAATGGAAGTTGTGTATGAATTTGAGGAAAATCAAAACTAGTTTGATCTCTGTGAATACCCACACAAATGCAAATTTGATGTTGAAATTTGGCATGTCTACCACTCGCTTAAGATATAAATTTTGAAAATCAACCGATAAAAAGCAGTTTGATTTACAACAGTAGCTAGACCTTTTTTTAAATATTTTTCCTTCCCTTGAACTCACCTTACTGTATTAAAAAAAAATAACTCTTCCTTAGAAAAATTAGAGTTTTATTTTATTGTTTGTTTCTCTTAAAAAATATTATTATTTCAATTATGACATTTTTTCTATTGACTCTGCTGCAACTCATAAAGGATTTTTTTATTTCGAAAAACAAAATGTCCTTTCATATACTCGTAATACACTCTCTATTGAAGTTTTAAGTGAGTTCAGCATTCAATTAATTTTAGTAACGTTTTACTTCTCTAATTTCTATCCAAAGGGACCACACACACACACACACACACACATACATACATAAATATTTTTTACGTCTAACTGTTTTGCTGATTATTTAAATAAACAATTGAAAAGGAAAGAAAATAGAAAATGTCAACAGCACCAATTAATTCTAAAACATAATTTATAAGCAGCAGCAGCGGCACTCAGTTATTATTATGAAAAAGTACACCTTTATTTTGAAGGATTCCTCTTTGCATTTCTCTTTTTCCCCCTTTTTCTTTTCTCCTCTCTTTTATTAATTTTTTTTTTTTTTGTTCTTTAGTTTTACTTTTTATGCTTTTGATTTGTGTTTAAAGTTTTGTATTTGTTGTAAAAAATCGATGGGCACTTTTAGCAATTTGTGGACTTGAGAGGGTCCCCTTACAAAAAGTTGGAGTGCCACACAACCAACGGTAATTGCTTAATTAAAATTATAATTTTTAATAATAACGATTGCACAATACAAGCTCACACACACACACACACACACACACACACACACACACACGCACACAAACACAAAATGGATGTGCTTGTTAATGTGAGTATTTAAATAAGCAAACAATTTTCATGGAACGTCTACTTATTTTTGTGTTATTAAGGAAGAAACATGTAACTCAAATAACGAAATGAAAGCAATCAAATTAAGAAATAAGAAATACGAAAATGAATCCTAATTGCTGGCTCCATAGCATTTAAAAAGGGATGGATGAATGGATGAATATGCGAGGAGTATTGCTGGTACAGCAAAGCTGGCTTTACAATATTAACCCCCACAGGGCAATACACCCAAATCAAATACATACTCGCTCTTACAAATACATTTTCAATTTTAATAAATTAAATAACCATTACCTTTGCCCTAACAAGCACATCATATCATATCATGTCATAAGTATCTAAGAAATACCAATTTATCATGTAAAAAATATATTGAGTGCGCATTTACGCGTTGCAAAAGGCATACGAGTACATACGAGTACGAGCGTTTGTGTTTCCTTTTTATGTTGTTTTTGTGCGTTATTAAGCGCTTTGCCAAAATTGATTTCTGAGCGTTTTAATCAATCCCTGACATGTGCAAAGCCTTAAAAGCCCTCAACACCGACATGTTTTCATTATGCCGAGCGTGATTATTAAGACTTTAAATTCCCCATGGAATGCTAAAAATTAATACAAATAAAATGAAAATGAAACCTTCTCACACCCTAGTGGGCTTGGATTTTAAACAAAAAAACGTTTGTAGAAAACTTAAGTAGAGTAGCAGCAAGTCTTTGTGTGTGTTTAGCAATAAAGTCAGTATGTACTTGCGTCTTTCTCACTGTTGGTGTATTTCTATGACTCTGACATCTACCACTAACATCATCACAACAACAAAGACAGCAATTATTATGTTTCTAAGGCAGATTAACCAAACAATATCATCATCATCATCATCATCATCATCATCATAACATTCATGGACTCTACAGAAATCGCCAATATAAAAACAATAGTATAACCAAACATCTTCATAGTCATAGTCCTCCTCATCATCGTCATCATTATTATCAGCATTCATTCAGTAACATGGCAGTTGAATTGTGGCAGTAGTGGTAGTTGGCGTAGTACATCTAGTAGTGTAATCATCAACGGAAATCAAACAGACAAGCAGTTGAGCCAAGTGGAAAAATAATGAAAACATTCGTAAGCACACAAAAACACACCACTGGGGAGGATATTGAAATCGATCCAAGTGTACAAAAGCGTTACATACCATAATGAAATCACCATTCAAACAAATGCATGAGTATGTATGTACATACAGTCGCTCAAACCCTGACAAATTCTGACAGCCAAAGGCCGTACACGGCCCAACCCCTCAACAATCATGGCTTTTATGTGCTGCACATGGTTTCCAAAACAATATGTACACATACAACACATTTGCACACACCAAACACACACACACATACAAACAAATTTATTTCTAGTACAACCATGACTTGTTAACAAACGTGAAATGGTAACGCCAGGGACACTCTAATATGTACACACTTGAGCTCAGAAAAAAAAATACTCGAATAAATACCATAGAAAAACAACAACAACAACAAAAACAACTTAAATTCAACATCGTGAAAGCGAAGAAACGGAAACTGTTTTGTCGTTTGTAATCTATTTACACAGAAAATATAAAAAAAAGACTTAAAAAGAGATCCTTTCATTCAACAACAGCAACACTCGACAGTACCAATCATCATCATATTCGAGACAACATTTGCGCCCAAGTGAACACAAACTGTAAACTTTTTCTTTAACAATGATATGCACCGACCTAGCAAGAGACCTACAAAAAGAAAGCTGTTCTCAAGCCAAAGCCAATCTTTTAAAGGCAAACAGACAAACGAAGAAGGAGAGCTTGCAAAAGGTGAGAGTGAACCACTTCTCCCTGTACCTAAACCATGAAAGAAGTGTATAGATTAGGCTCAACAAGATGCTAAGTAAAATCATCTATTTAAAAAAGAGTGGGAACTTTCCTTTCAGAGACGGAAGGCTGGAATTGCAGGCGAATACTATCGAATGCTTAACAAATAAATTAAATAAAAAATTTTAAAAGCACTTACAGTTTTTTCCAAGTGATGCAGATACGATATCTGAAAAAAATAAAAATAAAAATAAATAAATAAAATGAGATAGAAATAATTTCAATTCAATAAGGCTATTCAGTGTTATATAACACTGGCATTTAACTCGCTACTTCGTCGGCGAAATACCATACTGTCGCCAATATAATTTAAGTGAGTGAAGATAAATCTGCCGAGTTAAATATGTTTTAACGTAACCTGTTACGTTTTTTAATACAAGTAAATAAATATCTTTTCAGTATTTAGGACATATTTATAAATATGTTTAGGAGAAATATAACAGCACTGGGGTATATGGAAGTTTCAAAATAATTCAAAGTAACTTCCGAACGAACCATAGAAGACTACGGGAGGGGACGTATATCATTTTAAAGAGTAGGTCGTCTAGATTTCTAATCTAAAAAAACTTTTTTTTAAATTTCCATATACCCCAGTACTGGAGAACAGCACTTTGGCAGTTTCTGTTATTCATCATTAAATAAAAGCTACGAAGTTTTCAGAAAATGTTAAAACACTTAAAGAAATTTTAGATCCTACAGATTAAATTCATTTTTGATTTTGGTAATTTTCCTAGACGAAATCGGGAATGGTACCTCGGCAAAGTGGGGTATATGGAAATTTAAAAAAAAATTTTAAAAATAGTCCAAGTAACTTTTGTGCATTTGGACGCTAGATTACAAATCTAGACGATCTACCCTTTAAAATGATATACGATATGTATGTCACATCTCGTACTTGTAGGGTTGTAAGTAATAAAATATCAAAAAGTACCAAAAAAAAATCAACAAAAACAAAAATTTTTCCTTGTAATTATGGCCAGTAGGTTTTGGGGAACACAGAATCCTCAACTAATCCATGAAACATCTATGCATCCACTAAAAGAAACTGCATGGTGTGGTATTCATGCTGGAAACATCATTGGTCCATATTTTTTTTTTTTTTTTTTTTTTTTCAAAATGACCAAAGTGTTCAGTTACAGTTGCTGCTTAACAGTAACAAGACATGATTCGAAATTTTCTTGTGGCTCAAAGGGGAGAGCAATAAATAGAGGACATGTGGTTTTAGCAAGCTGGAGCCACAGCTCATTCATCAATTCAATTATTGATTGATGTTTTTAAACGAAAACTTATTTCGCCAAGTAGCGATTCAGCATGGCTAGTCGGATTTAACAGCATCGGGCTCTGTCTTATGGAGTTTTTAAAATCAAAAGTTTATGTGAATAAGCCCCAAATGATTCAACATCTTAAAGACAATATTTGTCACGAATATTGAAGAATTGAAAAATTCAGCCTGAGATGTTTAAGGATGTCATATAAAATGCCTTAAAAAAGAGCCGAAAGTTGCATAGCGAACCGCGGTCAATATTTAGCCGATACAATTTTCCCATCATAACGAAAAAAAAAAATTTAAAGGCCAAATAAACTTTTTATGAAAACCAAACTTTCTTACATTTTCTTTGAGCAAAGTTATAGGCAATCAAAATGTTAGCGGGGCTACTGCCCCTAAAATTTTATTTAGCGTATAATTTTTTTCTGTTTATTTTAAATTTGATTTTTTTTAGTGTAAAATTATTCAGGGTAAGCAGCCTGAAGATTTAAAGTCGTTGTATATCGACTATAAATTTTTGAATTCCTTTTTTAAGGTATTTTAGATTGTTAGTCAAAAAATCAACTGTATATGTACAGATAAGTGAGCTTATATACACAAACACACAAACACACACACACACATGCAAAAATTGCTTCATTTTTTATTTGTAATGCTGACTATTTTCACAACTGTCATCAGTAACAGGAGGGAGTCCTTATACAAAACTGTACGAGTAAGTTTATGTATATTTACGAAGTACTATGTCCATGTATGTATTCATATACATCTTTGATTTCGTAATAGACATACAGACAGTGGTCAGCAAATGCATTTTTATGTGGGCAAAATAATTTATTTTGATTTATTTTTTCATTTCGAATTTAGAGCCTCAATTTTATTCAAAAATATTTAAATTTACTTTAAATTTTCTAATTAAATTTATGAGGTGTTTTTGCAATGCAAATTATCAGATCGCTTAGAGAATTTTAAGGCTCTCTTATGCAAATCTAATCTTTTAAAAAAACGAAAAATGGCCAACCAAACCAAACCAATGGCTATTCGATGCTCTGAAAAAAAAAAATTCATTTTGATATCACTCGCAGTTAAGTTTGATTTTTTATTTAAACGTTATAAAAGTAACAGACCTGATATCGTACATTCCTAAACGCAACTGTGCAAACTTTGACAAAGTATGACATTCCTACAGTTATATTTCTAGCAACAGAATCGCAAACAAACGCAGCTTTAGCATCATTTAAAATGGCAATGCATTCGATTATCAGTGCTGCAAAGGCATTGCTGCTTTAATCAACACTGCCTTGACATTGCACACAGACCTTAAACCACAACCAAATAGATTCCTGCTTTGAAGATCGAACTAATCTTCTTCATATACTTCAAGTGAAAATTGGCAGAAATTTCAGAACATTTTTTTATAATTTTTTTTTTTTTAAGTTAATCAAAAAAAGTTTAATTCCTCTTAACCCCACCCCTTTCGATTTACTTTCGACAACGAACAAAATCTTGCGAATTCGATTTAAAACGAAAATGTTTTCGAATTCGGTTTATCTTAATATATAAAATTCCACTGTATGTGTGTTTGACATTGAACTCCTCCTAAAACACTGGACCGATTTAATTGAATTTCTTTATATGTCTTTGGGTTCCGCTTTGGAAAATTTAGCGTCACAAATCCGCCCCGCAGGTAGCGCTGAAGTCGGTATCTGGCTGTTTTTACCTGGTCTTGCACGGTTCATTACTCTATGATACGATTTTTTAAAGTAGGAAGATCAAATATACGAAAATTTTAAGGCAAAGCAACGTGTGCCAATTCAGTTAGTATTTTTGTGAATTGCTTGTGTTACAAAAACAGCCAACTGCCATATTTTCTTTTTCTCAAATTATAAATTACACACAGAAAACAGCTTTGGTTGTGAGAATTAAATTTATTGCGATGAAAGAATCGAATTTTTTGCTATAATTAAAATTTTTATATTCCAATTTCCGCTAGATTGGAGCCTGCAACAGTTAGATGGGTAAGTAAGTACACTATCCACCTACCTATTTGACACTAAAGTACTTGTCGTCATATGTTTTCAAAAAAGACCTATTATACGTCACAAAAATATTAAATTAAACTGTTTTTATGTATTACAACTTCCTACAATATTTTCACTTCTAAAATTCAATGTTCTCGAACTGAAGCTTAAACGGTAAAAAATTTTAGAAAATTTTTTATAATAAAACTTTTTTTTTTAATGAAACTGACGTTATATAGTGTTTGAAGCATATTCCCTATCGGCAAAACCATTTGATTAACTGAAAACAAAACTGTTTCTTTTCTTTGCTCCTTTATGTAGATGGCATTTAGGGAATTGAAATATTTTCTCAAACTTTTACCCGCAAAATATAAAAGGATGCTGACTAAAACCCCACTGTATGCAAGTTTAAATAAACACAGATAATTTTTCCTATTTTAAATGGGAATATTCCACATTATACGAGTGTTTTTATGTATCTATCTACGTTTTTAGGGTGGCAAATAAAGGATAACGATGACGACGACGACAATGATATGGTTCGAGAGGATAAGGATGATGAATACTATATATACATAATTAAGTAAATACATACTTGTAATATGTTGGTATATTTGCAATGTGTTTGTGTGTCTATATGTACTTCCATTAGTAGTGGTATTTGTGTATAAAATTTTGTATAAGTGGGTACACACACGTGTGCGTGGTTGTGTTTCTGTATGTGTGTGTGTGTGCTAACGAACGTGTTTGGTAAATAACACGTTCAACATGTCGCTAAAATTCACTGCTGCAGGGTTGAAAAAAAATGCAAACTACGACGCCATTATGAATTCATTGAAGTGTATGGAGTGTTAATTCCCTTTTAACTGTAATGAAAGGCATCCGATTTATTAATTTATGCAGCATTAAAATTTTCTGTCAAAATGCCAAATGATGTTGTTGAAATTTATAGCGTTCCATATCACTTATACCCGTACACCACCCTTTACTCTTGGGAATAACACGAAATTGTCAATTAAAAGGGATGAACACAAAAAAAGTATCTAACTTATGCTAATATTATACCCGTATCTATAGCAAATTTAATGGAATGATTTTTGTTTTAGCGAATTTATAAAATTAAGAGATCATTTGAAAGTTATACAAACAAATTAAATTCGTCAGTGCTAAATCTTACATATCTTACACTATAGCACAGTGAAGGCAATAAAATTATATTTTATAAAATAAAAATTGTAAACTAACCTGCTGGTATCTTTAAAAAATGTCGCCTTGAAGAAAATTGATGAATTGTGATGGGATGTTTGATTGCAGCCTTGAAAATCATGTAGAAAACACTTTTATTAATCACTATTTTTAACACTGTGGTTTAGTCTCACTCGTTTATTTATATATTTTTCCTAAATTTATAATTTTTTTTTTAATTTTTTTTACTTCTTTTTAATTTTTTTTTTACTTCTTTTTAATTTTTTTTACTTCTTTTTAATTTTTTTTTTATTTTATTTTAAATTTTTTTTTTATTTTTTTTTTTTTATTTTTTTTTTTATTTTTTTTTTTAATTTTTTTTATTTTTTAAGTAAAATTGAGTTTATTAGCGACGCGAACTAACGAAAATCAGTTACAATCTTAAACTTTTTATTTCTAAACATTTACTTTCACTTGTGTCAGCTACGTTATGTCAGCCTGTAATTAAAAAAAAAAATATATATATATATATATATATATTACATACAAGAACATATCGTTATAGGAATTCATAAAAGCCTCAATAATTTTGCAGAAGAAAAAACTCTTTAATGTGAAAGATTAATCAAAACTTAAAAAAATCATTCGATATATAAAATTTAATACTTTTGTAAGAAAAATTTAAAAAATTTTAACTCAAAAAGTAGAATTTTAATTTTTTTTTTGTTTTAAATCATATGACGACACCTAAAATTTACACCAAATATTTGTTAAGCCACAAAGATGTCTCAGGAAAAACTCAATGTTGTTTAAAAAATTTCAAAACACAGTAGACACTCGTAAATTAGCACCACTTTGTTCTTGGGGTAGTTCTAATTTTCGAAAGTTCTTATTTCCAAAGTTTTTTTTTTTTTAACAAAAAGTAATATAAAAGTGGCTCTTTTTCAATATTTTAAAATATCTTTACCATGGTGGCTAAAGACAGAGTATTTTTTTTTTTTTGCGCTTATTTGGCATTTTATAAAAAAGAACAAGACTTTATATATACACGTTTCAAACGTCATACGAACATTGCCCCGTAAATGAGCCCCCAGTCTGGGGGTCGTAGGTTAGATTTCTGTCTGTTTTCCAAGACAAGCCAAGAAGCTTCACAGATTTGGGTTGTTAGAAAAACATGCACTAACAATGAAAATTATATAAGTAACAAACACTAGCCGTTTTAACGGTCCTTTTATGTATGTGTAAAAGAATAACGTTATCATCCCCGCCCAGCCCGAACGGCTAAAGCTACGGGCTTAAAATTCTGTGAGCAAGTTCCTGTTCTAATGTGTAGGACGAATAAAAAGATTAAAAATGGGTAAAATCGAAATTCTTATATCTCCGGAACTACTACAAATAGAGTTTTTGAAATTTCCATATACCCCAGAGCTGTTGCTTTGAGGAATTTTTACCATTCCCCACTTTGCTGAGGTACCATTCCAGATTTTTCCCATAAAAATTACCAAAATAAAAAAAGCATTTTAACATTTTCGGAAACTTTCGTGGTTTTTATTTTATGATGCAAAACGGAAACTGCCAAAATCCTTGAGAACAACAGTACTGGAGTATATGGAAATTTAAAAAAAAAATGTTTTTTTAAATAGTCCAAAGTAACTGCTGAGTATTTACGCAATAGATTACAAATCTAGACGACCTCCCCTTTAAAATGGTAAATCTCCCATCTCGTAATACTCTAGAGAAATCAATATATTTAGAAATATTTAATGACGTAAGACGTATTTGATAAATATGCCATAAATACTAAAAAGATATTTACAAATACTAAAAAACGTAATGAGTTACGTTAAAACATATTTAATTCGGCAGATTGTTGGTACTTCGCTGACAAAGTAGAGTTAACTACTAGTATTTATATAAATATTTAGACCAATCTATTTAAAATCTGGTTTTCGATTAGCTGTTTTTACAAAAAGAGGAATTTATTTAAAAGAAATGTACTTCTACATGACATTTTTGTTAGTAGAAATTGTGAATAAAAATATTGAAAAATGGTGAGCTGCCATCACCTTTATAAATATGCTATCCCCTTAGAAAAACAAAAAAAAAATAAAAAAGAATACAAATAAAATTGAAATTTTTAGCTACAGAAAATCATTAAAATAAATTTATTTTGTGCAATTTATTAATTTTAATTTTGTCATTACTTTTCGCTCTTCTCTCACACATTTTGACAATTCTAATGAGAAGTTTTTCGAAGAATTTTGTTACAGAAACACTTGTGTTCGCATCTTTCCAAAATAGTACGTCAAAATCACTAAAAGAAAAACTACAGAAACACTCGTGTGTAATAAATGACATTTTGTTTCAATTCTCATCGTTTTCTGTTTCTTGTGAAAATTTTCCCGATGCGAGAGTTATGGAAACGAGACACAGAATAGATAAGACTACTGAAAAAAAAAATTTTTTTTAAGCCCATAACAATCTTGACATTTTAAAAACAGAAATAGCAAAAAAAATGCTCTTCTCTCTTCCCTTCTCTAAAAATGTTTAAAAAAAAATTAAATTAACAGCGACACAAACTCCTGCTTATTTTAATCAAACAATATTTTCTGTCACTTGTTTTTTTTTTTTACGAACAGAGTACAAAAAAATTATTACGAAATGAAAAAATTCATTTCATTACAAGTACAGTTTGCATAAATTCATCTAAACCGACTTGAAATCAAATAACTAATAACGAAGAGTTTATGTTTATTGTACATTTAGTGTGTGTATGTGTGTGTGTGTACGAGTGAGTATGTGAGTTCAGCTACTTATTGTGACGTGCTTGCAAATCTTTTAAATTTCTATTGTTAAGCATCTATAAATATAAATCAACAAGAATATTATCCGCCATTATACATTCTTGTAAATCATTTTCTTTTTCTATTTCTTTTGTATTATTTTTGTTTTGGTAAAATCCTAAATGTGAACTTAATACAAAGTGCACACAAAGTCTTTTTTTTTCTCTTTTCTAGTTTCTTTTTATTATTTTTTTTTTAATACAAAATGGTTGACAATTGTAACAGTGCTACTATTTAGCTTTTTTCTATGGATTCAAGTTGTTGTAGATGATGACAATCATGATGTCGATGATGGTGGTGGTAGTGGTAATGGCAGCAGTAGTATGTTGTAAATCGAATAAATTGAAGCCTACAAAAATCCATAGCAAGAAAGAAAAAAAATTTTAGAAAATAATAAAAACATCCCATCCAACAAATTACTGCTGCTGCATATCACCACTCAGCAATCAACTCTCTGGTAAAATGTCGCATAATACATTCATCCACACACCCACACACACATTCATGTAAAAACATATACGTTTCATACATATTCGTGTATTCATGGATTTTCCATGTATGCATATGTGTGTGTGTGTGTGCAAGTGTAAGTGCACTTTTCTATGATTGTTGCAAGAAAAACTAAATACATTCGTTTTCTATATGAGGCTGATGATGATGATTGTTAAAGAAATTCTGAAATCATTTCTAAAGGACTTGATGAGCAGCTTGTTAATGATTTGTGGGTTTAATGGGCGTTGGTATGGGCGTTAGAAGAGATTTTGTTTGTTTGGTTAGATTTGCAAAACAAAACAAAATTTACGAATGAATGAATGTGCATGAATGAAGGCAAAAGACAAAAAGAAAAGAAAGAAATTAAAATTGAAATTGAAATACATTCATTTCTACCATGCTACTGCATTATGTACACGTAGAATGCGAGTGAGTATCTATGTATGCACGTTTGTTCTTGATGGGTTGGTTGGTTTACTTGTATTTTGCTGTTGGATTGTGAGTATAAGGCTCAAGTGCCACAATATGACGGATTCCTGATTTTAATTACTCAAAACTCTTGAACGTGTTCAAAGGTGGAAATGTGCGCAATATGCAAATTAATCTACTTCGTACAAAATATATTTATGTGAATTATGAACGCGTCAAGGACTTCTTTCTACCACAGCCATATTGTTCTTTGTAAAAAAAAAAAATTAAAAAAAAAAAAACAAGCAAAATACGACAAGAACTACAAAAATAACACGATAAGCCCACCAAAAAATACAGCAACGTAGAAATAAAAAGCTCTGACAAAAAAGTACAAGAGGCACACTCTTATAAACGTCGAGTACTCCCTGCTATTCATTCATTCGTTAGCGGATTTTGTCGAGGGTGTCATTGTCCCACAATAAGAAAGCTACATAATACCTTTACAAATACGAGTACATACATACAAACAAACATACCCAATATGATGCATTTAAATGCAACACACACGCATGTACATGCACACGCTTACAAATATTTTTTTTTTAAATCTCAATTAGAAAAATTTGAAGGATTTTACAATTCTTCTCCCAATTCGCTGAAATATGCAATACACTTGAGTTAAGCATACCACTCACACACACACACACGCAGAAATCACAACCAGCAATATCAACATCAATTGCTACACTTACGTACGTTTTTCTTTCAAAATTTTTGCTTTTCATACGGATAGCAGGAGGGTGTATGAGAATTTATTTGTCTGCACACTCTTAGCTAAAATATGAAAATTCAGAAAAAAATATATTCCATTTATTTATTTATTTATACAATAGATTTCCTTGTACAAATTTGCAAAATCTGCAGAAAAGAATATGAAAGCAAAAAAAATTAAAACGAGGAAATATTTTATAAATTGACGTGGCATTTATAATAATTCATTCAATACTTACATACATACATGGGTATGTATGTGTATATGTGAGTGTTTTAAATACATGTATATGCCATTTATGTTTATCCTTCCGACTGTTTTGAATGTAAGTATTTTTATTCAATTTCTTTTTTTTTCCTAATGAAAGGAACTTGACTTGGCACAAGGAAATGAAAATATAACGGTCTAAGCCGTGTAACTGTCAATTGATTGAGGACTGTTGATAAACTTCTACAGAAATGTGAGTTTGTACACCGAAAGAAGCTACCATATTCTGGCGGACACATAGTGGAGAGGAAAATTTAGCAGACAGAAATATAGATCGATATGCAAAGTGCTATTATTTATTGCTGCGGAATTAACTTATTATTTTGAATTATTTCATTTAATTGTGAACTAAAAAGTTGTCTATTGTGAATGCATTGTGTTAATGTTTCAGCTGTTGGTGATAAGAAAAAACTTGCATTTTTTTAATACCAAAATAAATTTTAATTTATTAATAAATTTTTGTTTATCAATAAATTTAATAAAAAAAAATAAATTAATCTATATATATATAAATGAATCCCTGTATATATAAATGAATCCCTATATCCCTTGGTCCCACCATCACGCGTGAACGGCTGGACCGATTTCACTATTTTTTTTTTTTTTTTGTATTTGTTATTGTCAGGTTTTTATGACAGAAAAAATTTAAAAAATTGCGCCGAAAATTAGAAAATTTAAGCATCCTTATTTAAAACCACTTTTTACATTTTAAAAGTAATAAAATTCATGTTCTGTACATATGGTATTCCACCCGGCAGGTGGTGCTACAGTGGGTATTTGGCTCTTTTTACCCGATCATATTTACTCTATGATTACGATCGATGATACAAAAATTTTAAGGCAAGATAACGTTTGCGGGGTCATCTAGTTTTCAATAAATAAAACGAAATTTTGTATTTTTTCTTACATTAAGCGTAAGCAAAATGTAGAAATTTATTTATATTGCGGAATTATTAATTGCAAATTTTGCTTCCGCACAAAAAATGTTTTCCACAATCGCGGAACAGAATGAATAATTAGATCCAGTATGATTAGATTGCATCTAAATTAAAATACATTTTAAACCTAAAATATTAAAAGCGCCTCTCAACTGCAGATGTCGCGGTTCAACTCCCGGTCAGGGCCAAAAAAATAATGTTTTTTTTACACACAATTTTTATTAAACATTTTTCAATTAAATTTTGAGGCTGCAATGAAACAAATTATATTTAAGGTGACCATATTCAATCATAGATTTTCTATGCTTGAACAGAAAATTAAAAAAATTAAGATTTAGATTCGGCCAAAGAGTTTTTAAATTGACAGAACTTTTTGTACAAACTAACCAACCGAAAATTATTTGAAATTTGGCAAACTGAAATAAATTTCTTGAGGTGTATGATGATGACGCTTATTATTTGTTTTGCAGCCACTTGGATAGATGGCACACAATTTTATGCCATTAAGTAACGGAAATGTAAATAAAACATCAAACACCAATGGTGGTGTACTTGGTGCTAGTAGAGGTGATGGCGATGGTTATGGTAGTGATGGTGATGGTGATGGTGGCAATGGTGGTGGTAATGCTGAAATTTATATTTATGAAATTCCAGCAAGAGACTTACAGTGTTTATACAAAACACCCACTCATGCAGCAACCTTATGCTACGTATACCATCTCCACTAGCGTTGCAATACGTACACACACATTCATATAAGCCTCTGAATGACTGACTGACATCTCATACAAATTTAGTTGGTATTTCTAGCAAAAGCATGAATTTGATTTAGAGGAGTACTTTGTGCGCTTATTCCGTAATTTACATTAGACCTCCTTTTATTTTTCGTATTCTCACTTTGTTAGAATTTTAAACTTGATGACGATGATGGAATATTTTTCAATTTGAATTGAAGAAACAACCCCACCCACCCATTCAATCATTCATGCAGCAATCATACCAATCAGTCAGTCAGTCAGTCACTCATATTGCTGACAATGCTTCGTTGAACTAATTGCAAGCTTCTTAGACTATGCATTACACTTATTAAGCATAATGAGAGGTTTAATATTCAGCACACAAT
This sequence comes from Thelaira solivaga, assembly GCA_947397855.1. NCBI lineage: Eukaryota > Metazoa > Arthropoda > Insecta > Diptera > Tachinidae > Thelaira > Thelaira solivaga. The sequence continues at coordinate 810,585 of OX377612.1, read as the reverse complement.
AACTTGAGTTGATTTTTTTTTCTGTTTTATTATTATTGTTGTTGTCGTCGTTGTTGTTAATAATGTTGAGTGATGGGATTGTAAGTACACAACCAAAATAAAAGCAAAATGGCGACATTTTTCAATATAAATAAAATATGTCATCGATAACTTTACTTTCTAGACACTTGAAGGTTTCCAATCAAGATAAAAAAAATAAAAATAAAAACACCAAATCATTGCAAGAGTTTATGATTGACCGTTGCTAATTGAATGAAATATTAACAACAAATGAGATAGAGGAATGTATTTACGTTATTGAAAATTTATTTGGAAACGCATATTATCGATGGACGGAGAAAATAAGTTGCCTGATTACGGGTCTCCTTGTCGTAATGTCAACAGTGATGATATGTGGCAAGGCCGGCCATATGTTTTATATGTGTTTGTCGTGAATTCGACTACGACAACGACACTCGTAATAAGGCTGACGAGCTGCACTATTTACGCAGAGGAAAAAGATTAGGTGTAAAAAATTTAGTCTAAATGCGTAAATCAAAGGGACCAGTGAAGGTCATTCAGAAAATTGACCTTAAACACTGCACTTAACTGTTGACTAAATTGTCACATGAGTAAAATTTTTAAAAGTAGAAAATGACTCCTGTAGACTGTCAAGTTAAGATGGACAGCAAGCGCTGACTGTCAGACCAAATACAACTTTACGAGTAATTTCCTGGTTACATTCCCAAACAACCTTAATTAGAAACAGAATTGCCCCAAGCTCGGTCCCACACTGATGGTTGGAAAACGGTTGGTGTTGGCCATAACCACAGAAGAAGCTTGTTTGTCAATATGGGTTAAGAGAAATCAGTTTTTCAAGCCGAAATACATGCAAAACAGCTGTCTTAGAGAGGAACTAGAGACACAAATAACAGTCGCATTTTTATTCACTCGGACAGTAGAGTGGCATTACTAGCACTCAATGAATTTGGTCTGCGAAAACATTCATACAATTCCGATCTCGGCAGAGAACAAATGAATTACTTGGCCTGACCCGATCGGGAGTTCTCACTGTCACGGGATTTACGATTGGACACAGCACTTGGCAAATATGAGGATCACCCAAAATAACCTCTGTGGGTTATGTAACGAAGATGAAAAGACAGCAGAGCACATATTGTGTCACTGTAATGATTTAATTTGGACGCATCATTATCTACAACCGTAGTACATGGCGGGCAAAGCACCCAAGAAATTTTTTGAATTCTTAATGAATACTAGACTCAGGAAGAATTTTTAACTTAAGACTAGTGTCACATTAGGTTTATTTTGGTCGCAGTGACCAGGTGACTTGTTCTTGATCCTCTTTCTAATTCTAAAAGTGAAGGTCATTTAGAAAATTGACGGGAATGATCTTAAATTTTGCCCTAAACTGTTGACAAGACATTCCACTTAACTGCCACATGAGTAAAAATTTTAAAGTAGAGAATGATTCCTGCAGATGGACAGCTTTCTATTCCGCGATGGGAAGACATTGAAAATTTAAGGCCACAACGATTACGAGCTTAGAGAGAAATCTAGAATTATTTAAGCTGCGCCTTAGGTTCCACAATAGATCTTTCAGCTCCTGAGTACTAAAAATTATATTACAGCTGAATACTATTTTTAGAGAAATTTAGAATATGAAACGAATTTGACCTACTAAGCTTAATTCTGAAGTTCATTTTAAAAGGCTCTGAAAATGCAGTTAAAAATTAATTTTCTAAAATTAAAAAACAACTTTTGTATTGCGCCAATTAAATTCAAAACTTGTGCAAAAGGTCCTATGAGTCACGGTGCATCCGATCTAGTAATAATAAGGAAAGGACTATATGAAATATGAAAAATATGTAAGAGCTTATATGACAACTGGAGAGTTTTTTGGATATGTGGAAATGTTTTGAAAAACTGCATTGCAATTATTGGTACGAGTATTAATTGCATTCATAAGGAAATGTCCCTTTCTTTTTCCTTTTTGTGGAAACAATTAATCAAACGGAAAAAAATTAAAACGAATAGAAGTTAAAAACCTTTTCGTTTATCTTTATTGTTCATCTCGGGCAGCTAAATTTAACTTATGTTATTGATATCATGCTATTGTGGTCGTTTGAGCACCGGTCTTTATCGCCCGCTTTGAAATTTGATACCGTTTCATTGTGCAAATATACCGCCTGGACGAAGGCTTTGATTAGCTATCAAAGATTAGCTATGTGTAGTTTTAAATGCGACTACATACAAACAAACAAGCATGAAAATAATATAAAATAAAAAGAACAAGGACTCGTAATCAAAATACAAAACTTACTGATTGTTGACAGCGAATTCTTTTTACCAAGTAAGTTTGTATGTGCAAGTGTATGTGTTTAGATTTTTTCTACTCATACTCGCACACTTTGGTTATATGATCCTTAGGCTTTTTCTCCTTCTTCTGTTTTTTTTTTTATTATTATTAAAAGAAAAAGTATGATGTTTGTGTGTACGAGTAGTTATTTTTATTAAACGTTTTGCTATATCGTAGAGTCTACATACATATTTTTGTTTGTTTCGCACAATTATGACTTGCGTCCCCCTCCAATCATACAGTTCGGAATACATGAAAGACAGTCTACTCAGTGATTATTGCCGGATATACGAAAAGGAATAAATGAATGGTACGCATAATCCATACGAATAATATGATGAGCACAGCCAGCACTTACACACACGCACACAGACACTCACACACAAACAAATTTTTAATAAATAAAAACAGCATGATTCAATGCCGAACTAAAAATTTTTTTATTAATAATCTCAAGTATGTTGGAAGATGTTGTTAAACATTTAAATATTTTTTTATTAACATTTTTCTAATTCACCCAAAAACTTTAGATTTCATATGCGGGTTCGCAGTTAGCGTATGTGAAAAAAATAAATAAAATAAAAACAAAATTCGATTAAGTAAATCGGAAATAAAATTAATAAAATTATAGCAAAGGGACTTCTTTGAATTCAAATGATTTTAAAAGTTTCAGTCCAAACTAAATATAAATTTTTTATGCAAATCAGGCACTTTAAAAAATTTTTAAATTCAGAAAATGATCACATCAACGTCAGCGAATGTTAACTTTGAACAAAATCCTAGAAAATCCACAATTTTTTTTTTTTTTTTAAACATTCCCTCCCCTATTCGGAGAATTTTCTATGATTAAAGAGAGAGAAAATTTTTAATTATAATAACAGATAAAGAAAGAGTGAAAAAACTGCTAGGGAATTTTTATTCCCTGATGGGGTGATTCTGCTGTGTTTCGGGATATTAACAGTCATACCTAAATTGGCACAGCAAACGTTTTTTGTAAGTCAAAAATTCTCATACCCATTCAAAATGTATGGAACATACCGGAGTTTACAGCGAAATTAACAGCACATAAATAATCATCACAAATAACGATTTCTATTGTACCGAATATTTTTGTTGGAAAGTTACTAAATACCGAATTTGATACAATATCATTATAATTCTTTTTTCGATACGAATGTTCGCAAAAAATGTTACTGAATCGCACAAAGGTATCACAAACAAGCCACATCAGAGAACCCAAGTTTCTTGTTGGGGCGCCCTCTGCAACCTAGCCTAATCTAAATTATGGCACTTCATAGCTACCGACATTTTAATATAATTTGAATGGAAATTTTGATCGATTTGGAATGCCGTAATTTGCCATTAAATTAATTAAACTTTTGTGGGTTTTGGATGTGTGTGTGTGTGTGTTTTATTGTAATTAAATTTTTCTTTTCAATTATGGGTAAAAATGAATAGAAGAAATATTAACTTTTTTATGGTTTCATTTTCATTCTCAATTCCTATTTGGCGAGCGTTACCTGTAAGGCAACACAATAAGTGGCACAAAGCCCAAAAACATGGCAAAATAACTACCACCCAAAAGTTTTTGAGGGGTTGAAAGGAATTATTTAGCTAAAAATATATTTGCTTTCATGTGTGTGTGTATGGTTGTGCCCTTATATATTCAAAAAGGCAATGACAACTACCACCATCACTCCAAGGTGACTGAATGATACGAGTACATACTAAACACATACATACACACAAACATGTCTATTTTGTATAACTTTGGAGTGACAACCTTTTCACTTTTGTCTTTTTAATTTGCGTTTATCTCCCTGAAGGCTCTTCATAATAGAAATAAAAGAAAAAAAGTTATGACGACAGTCTGAAGCAGAAAATCCATTTTGCTTTTCTATTCTCTTTCATTCCCTTATTCCTTTTGCTGTTTTCTATTTTGACTATCAATTTTTCACGGTACACGGTGAATAATATAAAAAACGCAAGTGAAATGACAATTTTATGAAAACGGCATTCAATATCGAACGAAATTTTTATGTAATTTAAAGGGAAATTTCGATTCACAGTTTTTTTGAAGGACTGAAAAATAAGATCGGTAACATGTTCTTTAAAGAAGACAATAAAAACCTGGATTTCTTGAAGTTTGCCAGGAGAAAAGCCGTAGACAGGCATCACATTCATAGCTCAACAACTATGGTCATGACCAATCGACATACACTTAAAGCGCAGAAAATTTATATAAAAAAGACTTCTTTTAATTTTTTCATGTAAAATTGCTAGACGAGTTGAATGCTTGTGTTACAGTAACATCACATTAGACCCTCTAGAAAATATTTAAAGATTAAACGAAGTAAACAATTCCAAAGGCAGTTTAATGCTCCTAATATCGTTCCCACCACAACTCCACTTTAGTTGTAATTTTGATATTTGCAACCTATTTCTGTTATTACTGATTACAACTCTGAGAAAAACATGCAAAAATGTCAACTCATCAATAGCAGTTGCTTCAATTGCAACTCAACTGAGTTTTTTAGGTGTGGTTAGTCCTTGGAGAACTGAAAGACAAGAGTTTCTTCATTTCATTAATGACTACCATTTAGCTCGCTACTGTCGCCAATATAATTTAAGTGAGTGAAGATAAATCTGCCGAGTTAAATATGTTTTAACGTAACCTGTTACGTTTTTTAATACAAGTAAATATCTTTTCAGTATTTAGGACATATTTATAAATATATTTAGGAGAAATATAACAGCACTGGGGTATATGGAAGTTTCAATATAATCCAAAGTAACTACCGAACTAACCATAGAAGATTATGGGATAGAACATATAGGTCGTCTAGATTTCTAATCTACCAACCAAATACTCAGAAGTTATTTTGGAGTATTTTTAAAATTTTTTTTTAAATTTCCATACACCCCAGTACTGCTGTTCTCAAGGATTCTGGCAGTTTCCGTTTTGCATCATAAAATAAAAACTACGACAGTTTCCGAAAATGTTAAAACACTTCCAGAGATCAAATTCCTTTTTTATTTTGGTAATTTTTATGGGCAAAATCGGGAATGGTACCTCAGCAAAGTGGGGAATGATAAAAATCCCGCAAAACAACAGCTCTGGGGTATAAGGAAATTTCAAAAAAAAAATTTTTAAATTGTCCAAAGTAACTTCTGATTATTTGGGCGGTAGCTTACAAATTTAAACGACCTCCCCTTTAAAATGATATGTGTCCCATCCGACATCTCTAATCAAATCAATGATTTAATTAGAGATTATCTATAAACCTTTTTTAACTAAATTAAATGAAAAACTACCTCTCTCTTTCTCTGCTCTTGTAAAATTCAAATTCAATTCAAATTACTCAATTACATGATGCTGTTAGCCAACTAATTTAATACGAACTGAAGTAAAATAATATTGTATCTAATGAATTGATTTAAATGTATTTAATACAAACAAAAATATTCAAACATCCAAACAGCTGCTAATAGTTATGCCTCTCAGCGTTATTCTTTTTTTTATTTATTTCAATGGCATTCTTATTATTGCTTTCGCTTTATTACATAAATAAGATACAAAAAAAAATAACTGATAATGAGAACAAATGAAATGAAATACAATTATAGGCACTCAACTGTTTCTATTTCAAAATGTTTGAATCAGAGAAAAAAAAGCCAACACATTTCCACTTTTGATTACGCAAAATAAAATAAAATAAAATAAAAACAAAACACACTCTTAGAAGCCAAAACAAAAGAATGCGGGTATGTATTGCCGAGTACTATCTGCGGTACTCAAGGGTGCATCCTTTTGTGCGTTTAACCAAACGAATACAACACATCTGACTGTTTGCAATTATTTTTTTAGTATTTTGCTTTCGGCTTAAATAAATAAAATGAAAAAAAAAATACTACAAAAGAAAACAAAACACATTTCAAACACAAATCTACGTACGTAATAAGCGTTAAGACAGACAGACGGACAGACAGACAACATAATATTTAAATCAGAGTAAAAGCGATCCTGCTTATCAAAAACAAAATCATTCTGCAATTATCCTTAAACTCATAAGGCTTTTCTTATTCAATTTCTAAAAAAAAAACACTTCAAAGGAGACTCCATCCTTTTCTTTCCCCTACAGCTAACTCCTTTTTTGAAAGAAAAGAATAAAACATAAACAAGCAGCAGTAGTAAGCAAAGATCTGCTGTGATCTGATGTGATGGTAGAGGATGCAATAACAAAAGATTATATAAATTGTTGTAGCACCCACTACAGGTACTTTGAATCAGCTCTCAAGGTGAATTTAATTTGAGGATACACATTTTTAAGACACAACAAAAGACCTTAAGGAAACAAATACTTTAGACAAGATCTTCACTTATTTTTTTCTTTTTTATTTTATTATTTTTTCAACTGTTTGATTTTGTGTGATGTAATAATTGCTGAACAGTTAAAAAAAAAAGCAGAAATTGGGAACAAACTTTATTTAAGACTTGATAGGCTTAAGTTAAATGAATCCTTTTCTTGTGAATTTCCGCCAGCAGTAGTACTTTTCTTGAAAAAAAAAAAAAAAACCAGGACCAGTGTAACATTTTCGAAGCAAGCAAAAATGGGGAAATATTTTTATTTTATTTCAAACGCCAAAAATTCAGATGTTAATTTCTAGTTAATTTCTATGAAAAGTTTTAAGTTTTTGCTTAAGGGGTGTTCCAATATGAGCGCACCTCTTCATTTCATGCTGCAATAAAGCCGTCTTGCTGAAAGAACATGCCGTCAACTTGAGGCCACAAGAACCTCGTTGTCATGTTCCTGTAATACCACTGACAGTCACCGCAATTTCAGCATCATCTTCAAAGAAAAGTAAGGCTTGACCAAAATCTGCCGCTTTCAAAAAGTTCTTAAATGTTCAAACAAAAAACTTCCCAACAAACATTTTAATCTTGAACAAAAAGTATTTTATGCGCTTATGTGCTGTTTACAGGAAACGAACCATCTAATTATTTAAAAAATTGTATGAAAAACACTTTATTTAAAAAAAACCATTTTGAGTGTTTTTCATATAAATTTTTTACCCGATTGCTCGCTTTCTATAAACTGCACTTTAGTTTCAAATATCTTAAATGTTGTTTTTGTATAACAATTGAACAAATCAAATCATGTGTAGAAAATAAATATTTAATTTCATCAAAATATACTTTTTAAAAACTGTCGGCCTTAGAATTTGACATGAAGCTAGCACAATTAGGGAAATTGAAGTTGATTTTTTACGCATTTTACAGGTGACATTATGTAGTTGTGACTCGGAATTTTTTGTAATGATTTTTATAGTGAAATCAATTAAATATTCTTGCTTTGGCAAACTTCTCGTAGTATTCAAGGATATGAATTTTGGAAGCAACTGCATTTTTTTTTTTATAATTATTTGCCAATTAAACATTTTAATTAAAATAAAAATTATCTTAATTGAATTAATTAAAATTGTTTCATCATAAAATTTTTTTATTTAAGCCTAACTTAACTGTAATTTCTTATTGATTAAATATTTAATTAATTCAATTAATATATTGATTATTTTAATGAAACTGATTAATTGAATATTATATATTTTCCATGTAATAATTGAGGTTTTGTTCTGTTAAAGGAAACTTACAATCCAATCGTCTAAAAAAATTTTATGGAAAACACTTACGAACGATGGCTTCATTCGTACATTTGTATTGTTTTTGTTTTCAATACAAATGTACACCGAAGTTGCCATTCGCTTCAATGGAGCCCAGCTGTCAATTTTTAAAATACTTTCGATTGCATTGTTCCTTGACACTCAAGAAGAAAAAAAGAGATATTTTGCTGTTTTTATAGCACAAACGATCAACTTGTTTAGAAATTTTATGTAAAAACTACTCAAATATTGAGTTGATCGCTTATGTTATAAAAACAGCACAATAAACTCATTTTCTATTACTGCTAAATTAACTCACATATACTTTGGAGACAGGAAATTCACTGTAATACCAGAGGAGACATCTGTAGCCGAATGAACGCTTAAACTGTGTTTTGGTTATCTTAATACCCAACCGGATACAAGTATTGAAGTTAGAGCCAAGCGCCATCTATTGTCAACCAACAACGAATGCCTATCAACTGTTATCCTTTCACGAACAAGCTACACCAGTAGTTCGTCAAACTAGACAGCAGCTGTCAAAAAGAAAAGGACTCATAGACAACAATACTAGTTGGTTGGCTTCGTAACTGTCAAAGCAAAACGCAAAACGCAAAAAAAAAACACAAGCTTGTACGAACGAGTACCGTACAGCAAAGAAGACGCAACTAGCAAACATTACCTAAGAAGTAAAGGATACAACTATCTCAAACACAGCCACCACCAACCATTCACACAACTGAAAATCACCACAATACGATAAAAAAAAAGGAAAGCAAGTCAGTCATACATATTAAATTTTCACAACGCAGACAACATCGAATACCAAACACGAAATTTTGTTTAATAAAAGAAAAAGTATAAAACAAACAGAAAATAAATAAATAAATTTATATAAAATGTTGCAAAATAACTGTAAATAAAATATGTACTGTGAAAGTTATTACACAAACAAATTGTGTGAATTATGAAACGTCGAACAAACGCGTATGTGTGTGTACGAAGTCCCTAAATGTATCATAAACGATTACATAAAAAATTCAATAAAATCTATTGCATTACGTGCGACATATTCTCCCCTCAAGTCTCTATCAAACGAAATTAACAGCAAATATATATTTAAATTACATACATAATACATACATACACACGGATAGGATATCTGCTACTATATTTTTTTAAAAACATATTCCTAAACCGATTAAACTATAAGACAATACTGCTACAACACAAAGAAAACGGGTAAATTTTACACCAAAAAAAAAAAAAATATTTAATAAAAGAAAAATATTTTTCAGTGTCAGTGACCACAAAAGAAATCATAAAATATGAATCATTTACGCAAACAATCATGATATGAGTAATTCATCCCATTTCCATTTACTCTGAGTACGTACAATATGTATCCCTGTGCTGATGTACATTAAAGTGCGTGTGCAAAAAATAAAAAGAAAAAGCGATGCCAGGGTGGGTGGGTGTGTTCCTTTGTCTTTTAATTAAAAAAAAAAGTTTAAGAAATTCTTTGTGAAATTCATACGAAGAAACTAAAATCATGAAAAATATTTTATAAATAAAAAAAGTGAATGCAGTCATTCTCAAGAATTACCAAGAAATTCGAGTTGTGAATTTAAAACTTATGTAACGTTTGATTTAACTGATTTTTTTTTTTTTAATTCTGATACAAAACAACAATTACGCCAATAACACCTACTTGCAGTTTAAAAAAAAAAACAATAATAACAACAACAAGCACAGCGAACTTCTAATTTTTGAAGTACAATTGTTTTTGTCGCATTCGTTGTCAAAACAAGTACCAACACACATACATACTTATGTTGTACCTAAGTATAACCTGAGTATGTGTTTGAAAGGGAGTTTTTTTTTGTCATTTCAATAAAACAAATCTTGTTGATTTCCTTTTCAAAGTTGGTACTAATTGGTGTTGGGTTCATTGTAAGTTTTCCATTTACATAAACGCACAATATAATCGATAAATTTTAGTCATCTGTCTTTAATAATTTGTTTGCTGACGTACCCAACCCACCCGTTGCACATGTACTTTTATGACCCCTCCACCAATTAAACAAATAAACGCAAATGACAACTGCTTACATTGAATCGCATCATACAACAACAACAACAACAAAAAGGATTGTTGATGTTGATTATCTGCACTGTTATAGAGCTCAAGGTTAATGTCCTAATTTTTTTAAGGAAAATTTTCAAAGCCCACACACACTCTAAAAACAGTTATAATTGAAAACAGAGGGCAATTTGTTTAAAAATTGTTGAATTATTCCAGCATTATATTTTTTCGTTTCAAGGGTAGAAATACGACTACGAAATCAGAGCGGGAGGTGACTCCGTTTCAAACTTGCTAAGAAATGAAGAGCAAAATTTTTTTAATAAAAATTTTATTGGATACAAAAAGGATTATAAAAAAGTGTTGAAAAAGTGTGATACATTTTTTCAAAAATAATTTTTATTTCTCTTTTAAAAAGTGAAAAAAAAAATTAAAAATTCATAAATCTGGAACACAGTGATGAAATTTTAGTAATGGCTGGTCAAATTTTTTTTTTTTTAATTTCGAGAAAATTTCGTTCGACATCAATTTCGATAATTTAGGCTCAGGCTTTATTTTTGTACGGATTAGACTGAATTCACCAACTTGTTCCTAACAAAATTTTTGTCCGCATAAAATTTTAAAAAAATCTCACACACAGCTCAAGCTATGTAAAAAAACATATTTATTAACAAAAATTGACTCCATTCCATCCATCATCCTAATCATTCCTAAATATGTCTTTTGTCCTAGAATAGTTCCCTGCAGCACGAACTAAAATTACTCGTATTCGAAATTCACAAGAACTAAAATTGTGGTCTCTGAATGTAATTAATTCAGTAGTGCTTCTTCTGTTACGTACTTCAATACAAATTGTTTATTTTCTTTCAATTCTCTATAACCAACACAAACAACCTGTACAAAAATTCCAGAAAAATGTCTCAGGATAAACGAATACCAAAATTGGGTTTGCTTTTTATAATATTTATAATTTTAAACGTCAATACCTTGCGATTTGGCACATTTGTGAAGGCCACCTCATTGGCTACTGTTGCAACGCCAACAAACACAAGCGAGACCACAAGTCCGTCTCTAAATGTTTCTACAATAAACTCATTGACAACTGATGCACCTGCTACTGCTCAATCGGTTCATGTTGGTCCAGAAACGGTAATGGAAACAACAACTACAACAGTGGAACCTATACCATCTTCGACTACATCAATGCATGAAATTTTAGGCTCAGCTGGTCCCGATAAAAAGGAACAAGAGGCCATTTTAAAAGCTTTAGATTGGTTAAAAATGAAAAGAGCTGCCGACTATGGTTGGGGGAATGATACACATGTTGTTATATTGGCCAAAGAGTTGTCAGGCGCTAGAGATCCCTTCGATGCTGATGGTCATTTGCAAGTTATCCAAGAACTTGAAGACATGTTGTCGGTAAAAGAAATGGAAATTGAAATTTTGGCAATGTTGGACAGACATCATACTCTACCCAAGCCTTTGAATTTGGAAAAATTAGCACGTTACGTACTTGCATTGGGTTCCTTATGCAAAGATCCAAAACACTTTCATGGTCATGACTTAGTAGCCACACTGCAACACCACGAACCCACACAAGACATAGAATTTGCTTTGACTACATTATCTGCTTGCAGCTCGGCGGCACATGTACGAAAACGACAGATCCGCAGGCTTTTAGATATAGCCAGCGGTGTAACTGACCAGAGTGTGGACACAATTGCTATGGTGAGTGGTGCTACTATTTAGTAATTTAGTACTATTCCCCTGACATTGTGATTTTGTTAAAGGTAATTTTGGCTTTGCGTTGCATTGTCACCGATCATCGCCATCGTCATCTGCAACATTTCGTGCGCAGACCAGCTCGTGGTTTGGCCAGCTTGCAGGATCCCCGTGGAAATTTTGGTTCTTTACGCAGCACAGCTTTAGCTATGCAAGCCTTACAAGATTTGGAACATGATCCAGCTGGTGCTTGGAATAGAACAGCTGCCTCTCGTTGGATTTTAAGTCGACAAAGAGAAGATGGTGGCTGGAGTGAAGAGCCTCTACAAGATGGTCAAGATCCCGATATTGGGGTAGGTTTGACAGCCGATATTATTTTGGCATTGGGTTGGAAGGGCTTGGGAGCCGTAAGGGCTTTACAATGTGATCATGTTATAAGAGAGAATAGTGATGCATCTTCGGGTAAGTGTGTGTAGAAGAATTCACTAACTCAAAGTTCATTAGCTAATTTCATTTACAGATAATGGCGAACAAAAGTTGGCGGTACCTTATGGTTTAACTACATCAGCAGAAGAATCAGATTCGAAGAATGTTTCATATACGTATACCCTGTGGGTAGGATCAAATGTAACTGAGGCCATATCATTGTCTTTAGTATCTCCTAAAAATACTACATTCTTTAAAGCAATGACCCAAGCGTCTGAAATGGATTCTAGGTATTTGAAACTTATTGTAATTTTGAATTTTGTAAAAATGATACATCAAACATCTGAAATCAATATTTACAGGTTTGCGTTTGAAGCTAGAGAATGGCCAAATGGACACTATGTGCACACGTTGGCTGGAAAGAAAGAGGAACCAAGGGGGTATGCTTTTTTTGCATGCATTATTAATTTTCAATCGTAACAATTTGCTTTTGTCTTTTATTCGCTCTATTAAAGCTACAACTATTGGTTACTCTACCGTTTGCCTGAACTTCCCGATCCTAATAATGCCCCCGGAAATCAACTCATTGCGCCAGTTGGTAAGTTTTAACGAATACAATTTTTATACCCTTCACTGTAAGTAAGAAGGGTCTTTGTGATTCCGCTTGTAATTTCTACATCGTACATAGGACACCCTATAAAGTGTATATATTCTGGATTCTAATGAATAGCTTAGTCGATTTAGCGATGTCCGTCTGTCTGTCTGCCTGTTCGTCCGTCTTTCCGTCAAGTCGTTGAAATCAATTTTCTGAAGTCCCTAGCCAACGTACAGAAAAGTATATCATTACAATCTGTCAGTTGTTTATATTAGATTCTAGCTATTGAAATTCAGCCGGATCGGTTCATAAATGGCGGAGTTATGGGTCGTAAATTGCGACTATTTCTATTTTTGACCATTTTCTGAGTGAGTTTTTTGCTCTCTTTGTCTAAACTTAAAAAATATGTACTCAGTTTTGTTATACATCATATTCATAGTATCTGGACCAAAATTCAGCTGAATCCGTTCATAAATGAACGGAAGTCGCTAAAACCCCTTGAAGCAACAAATTTAAAAAAAAAATTTTAAATAAACCAAAGTAACTTCTGAGTAGTTTGCACAATAGATTACAAATCTAGACTTCCTCCCCTTTAAAATAATATATGTCCCATCCCGTAATCTTCTATGATTCGTCCGGAAGTTGCTAAAATCCCTTAAAGCACTAGGATACATGGAAACTTATAAAAAAATTTCAAATAATACAAAGTAACTTCTAACTATTTGGGCAGTAAATTGCAATCAAAAAATATTAAATTTTTTAAATACGACCTCAAGCTTAAGCTACCCGTTCCAATTATATATATTTTTTATATGTGGAAAGTGACAAATATAAATATTTCGCTATAAGGCTTGGCTCAGCCGAATTCAACTTGTTTTTTACTCTCTCTAATATAATACTTTGATTATCTCTCTCTCATTCCCTTACTATATTTTAGGCGTAGATGAATTAATGGTAGAAGATGGAGAACATTACTTGTACTGGTACAAAAAACTTTAAATATTAGCACGGCCAAAATAAAACATTCGGAAACATTCCCTCAACTTACTTTACTCATTCATCATGCTAATTGCAACTGCGGACTATAAAAGTGTTTATTTATTTAAATGAAATAAAAATAAATAAAATACTGGCGAAATTTCATGATTGTCTCCAGTAATTTATTTATTTACAAACTAAAGAAATAAATAATTTTATATTCCTTTTAAGCATCTTTTAAGTAAATGTGATGCACACAAAAAGAATTCGCTTTGAAATTTAAACAAAACAAAAACAAAAGACAACAAAAATTATGAATTATTACAAAACCGAAAATAAAAGTTAAAATAAATAATCAAACGAAGGCATCGAAATATCGCCAAGGAAGACATTACAAATTCGAATTAAATAGTTTCCGACCAGACGATACATACTAAACATATACAAACCACACGACACACACATATGAGATTAAAAAAACACTTAAAACGTTCTATAGGACAGAAAGAAACGAGATCACCAAAGGATACATATTAAACAAACCAACAGTCATACAAACAGACAAGACATACAGACACCGTTCGTAACAATAAGTGATTATAAATCATAAAATAACACTAAACTAATTAAGCATTGATATTTACATACATTAAAAAGAACCCTTCATAGTCATGTTCACATAATAATAGTAACAACATAATATGATAAGAAATATTAATAATTAATAATAGAAACAAGAAAAAAAAAGAAATCAGAGAAAATAATTTAAAGCATACACAAGGAAAATGATAATGATATTTAATTACCATGTAGATAATATTTTGTGCATCTAAATCGAATATAATTTTGATATTGTACGAGCAACATACTACCCAAACAGTATGTGATATTTGAAACAAAAAGAAAAACTTGACAACAAATATTTAAGAAAAAAAAAATAATAATGATGATACTAAAGCTTAAAAGATCCTCAAGAGGCCCTAAAATGATCCCTAAATTTTACCACTCTATAAACTCTATAAAAACAAAGAAAAAACTTATAAATTTAAACAACATTAATAACTTTCAATATCCTACATACAGATTTTTATAAGTTAATTTTTTTTTAAGTTAATTTAATCAATTTAATGCAGAGACGATATACAAACAATAATTATTAATCTTTATTTGTGCTTATTCCAAATTATGTTGGGTTTTTTATAGTTTTTCAGTTTAATATTTTGTTAAACTTTTGAATTTAAATAATTTAACACGAAAGTAATCTACGAAATTTATTTTAAATTTAAGCTTAAAAGTGACAAGATTTTTAAAAGATTTTTTTAACAAATTACCTGCAGAAAAAATTGCTCCTATTTGATAATAAAAAAAATTTAATTTTACTCATCGGTGCCGTTGTGTATTGTGAACCCGAAAATTCAACCTCTCATGGCTGGCTGCTTGTCCAATTCAACACATTTTTTTTCTTTTTATTTCAGTTTCATTTTGGCAGGAATGAAGTTGGTGAATTTAAAGAAATAAATTTTTTTCAAAATAAAATTTTTAAATTCCAAACACTTTAAATCTTTAAAAGATTTTAAATTAAAAGTTTCAAGTTTTGCAAAACCATTTTAAAATCCATAAAAATAAAACTTGTACTATAGAGAGCAGAGTTAAAAGAAACGAAATGAATGCAAACGTTTTTTATAGTTTTCCATAATAATACTCTGAAAAACTATCAAACCACACGTTTGCATTTGTTTCGGTTCGTTTCTTTGCGAACTCTGCTATAAATAGTTAATATTGATCTCTTAAATCTCTTTCCAATTTAGATTGCAGTGTGAAACAAATTTCATTTTGTAACTGTGTAATGTAATGTACGAATTGTATATCTGAATTGTTGTAAGCAAATCAAAACAAAATTCTGCATTATTATTTCATTTCCCCATATCACGCTCTACTTTCCTTATTATTTATAGTTCTTGCTGTTCTTATTAAATCGGTATTATTAGCAATTGTTTCTTTTTTTTTATATATCGTCTCTTGTAATATGTAACTCATAATCACATATTGTATTGTAGCTATTAACCGCTAAATATATATAATATATATAATAATCCTGCTACACACTGAGAAAAAAATAAATGGTGTTTTTTCATACTTTACAAATTTTAATCAACTCAAATATTGCACGACCATGCAATCACAATTCAGTAACGAAAAGTAAGTACTAATTGTTAATAGAAAATAGTTATTGGAAATGTGGTCAGGACAAATACATTCCACTATGGACAGAAATTGAAATTGACATTTTTCTCGCCTTCTCTTTGAAAGCAAAAGCTTTCTTATAACAATAGTAATCAATTGCGGGCTACAAAAACTTCCTAGCATACAATTGATAATGAAAAAAAATCTTTTTAACAGAAACCATGACGTCATATAGCTCACATTATTAAATTTTCTTCTTCCCACAGTTTTACAATTAAAAATAGGCTCAACGCTAAATTTATATTTTTTAATTTAAGCAAAAGCTATTGTTCAAGAGAATACAGTTACAGAATTATAAAATCAAAAATTTTTAATTAAATAAATGGCAAAAGTTTTTATAAAAAAAATTATAACAATCAGGCATGTTCCACAAAAGTTGTAGAATGATAGTAAAATACGATTTAAAAAGTAACTTTTAGTTTTTAATGTCCTATAAAATGATCTTTTTTTTTTTTTTTTAATAAAAATTGAATGAAACGTAAAAAAGTAGAAAGTAGAAAATCTAACATTAAAATTGCAGTGAAATTAAACCACTTTCACTTCAAATCAACATTATCCTAAAAATACTTCAAATTGTCAAGTTTCTTTTTTACTATTTTGAATAATAACGTGTAGAAGTTAAAAAAAATTTCACTAAATAAATCTTTGCTTTCAGCTTCTATCAAAAAATTATGAAACTACTTGTATATTTACTACTATCATGGCCAAATAATTATGTATCAGATGACCCCAGTAATTCAATTTTTTTTTTTTATAGTTGAATAGTTTATGAAGCTTCATATAACAAACATTTATTTAAAAATCCAGGTAGGCTACTGGGGTCATCTTCTAACACAAATTATTTCGCATGGCTACCAATTATTGAAAGAGTCACTTACCAGAAGAGTAAATTGATTTTCTCTTAAAGATTTTTTGAATTTTTGACCTTTTGGTTTCTTGAATTGTTGGGATTTTGAATTTCTTGAACTTCTGACTTTTTGTTGATTTCTTGAATTCTTGGAATTTTGAATTTATTATAACTCCTGACATTTTGCTTTCTTGATTTGCTGATTTTTTTTTAATTTTATGAATTGTTGGTTTTGTAGTTTCTTAAAAAGTGTTAAGATTTTTCAAATTTCTTTCTACAGCATTTTAAAAAATTGGTGAAATATTTTATTAAGTTCAGTTTTATCAATGTAAATAATATGTAACCATTGAAACACTTTTATTATTTTGTTAAGATTTTGTTTTTTTTTTTTTAAATATTTAAAGAGTTATTTTATGTGGTGGTACTACGAAAAATACCGCTAAGGAGAGACACGCACTTTGCACAGTTCAAGCAGCAACAATTATGATTTATGTTAACAGCCAATTTAAAACGAATACAGAAGACTGGTGCACATGGTTAGTTTCATTGTTGAATGTCTCCCGGTCCCAATGTGTTGACCGCACTGAGACCGGGAGCACATCGCCAAATTGAAAATATATGACTGCCTATAATACGTTGTGCTTCCATTTTTTTTTTAAGTTTTAATAAAAGGAATTCAAGTGGCCGTTATGTTTCTCTGTTGACTGCGTTTTATTTGTGACGATGTTCTCTACTCCCAAGCGTATTTAATAGTCTACTCTTCTGCGATGACTTGTTGAATTTGTTGGTCGTGTTGTTGGTTATGTTGTTGCTGCTGCTGATTTTTATGATGGTGATGTTGGTTGCGTTGGTTGCGATTGCGCTGATTGCGATTATCGCGACGTTGGCCACTCCAGTTTCCACCACCTTGATTGTTTTGTGTTAAATTATTGTATGCGCGATTGCGAATATTCATATTGCCACGCTGGAAGAAATTGCCCTGTTTCATATCGAAGATCTTTTCGTTGACATCAACTAAATTAGTCACTTTATCGACAAACTGCATAGCAAGTGCCTGTAGACGAGATGGTTCCGAACGATGCATAACAACAGTTTCAGTGGGGTCATCTAAACTGGCCATTAGTTCTTCATTAATAATCATTTTGCTTATGAGTGAGTGGACTTTTTGAATAGGTAAATCGTACATTTGTGAGAGTGACGGTATACTTAATGATGTATAAACATTTGAATAAGTAAATAGATAAGTGCGTAAGGATTCCTCTTTGATGAATTTCACTAACATTTCGCGAACCCTGTCGGATTCGTAGAACAAGTCCCATACTTTTGTGTTCATCTTTTTATTGACAATGAAATTAACACAAGCTTTCCAGTTGCCACAACGCATAGCTTTTGCAGCAGCCACAACATGTTCTCTCATAGATTCTGGGGGGCCCACGAGTGACTGGCGTTCGGATGAACGTAGTTGTTGATAGAAAGTTTTACTAATCATACGGCGACGAGCATCAAATTCGTGAGCAGCAATATAAGGAATTTCTATCAGCATGGCAGACACCAAATATACGCATTCAAGCAACTCTAAATTGATATGCATGTGGAAAGGCATTTGGCGTTGCTTTTCAATTTTTTCTTGTTCGGCCGATCGTTCATGTTGGCGCTGAGGTAAAAGACCTTGAGCTAAAAGTTCTTTCGGTTTGCCGGTCACCATTAAATCGACTAAACAATGATGAGCATCCTTGATGTTTTCTTGGCGGAAGGCACATAATCCTAGATTGGCCATCATGCGATTATAAAGGATTTTAGTGGAAGGATCAGCCACATCGATATTGTCTTGCAAATGAGACATAAGTACCAAATCACGAGCTTGAAACCAGTTGTCATGCAAAGCGTGATGATAAATGTGAGCCAAAATGGCACGAGTACGAATACGATCGGTATCGTCCTTGGCGTAAATAAACTTACACAAACGGTCCATAACCTCAACAGAGGTGGTCGTAGTTGATGGAATTTCACCGCGTTTACGTTTTAAAACTTCAGGATCGAACTTGTAGTACAGATGTTCTATTTTTCGTAAGTAAATACGACAGCGTTCATTATGACTACCAACTTTTTCAAAATATTGCAGCACACTCTCAATTATGCGCGTTACAGTTACTTCATCTTTAAGGCGCACAACATAATCATTCGAATGAGGATCACATTCTTTTAGCAATTTGGTAAACTCATCATCCAGACGCTCAACAGCTGCAAGAGGACAACCACGAATCAAGTATGTTGGAGTAATAAATTCTTCGTTTTCCTCCGATACGCTTTCACTCATTGTAATGTTCTCATTCGCCAATAAGAATTTCATCATGTTTTGCATTACATCCAGCAATTTAGACCAGTGTTCCAATTTCATGGGTTCCGAAATTTTTTGATTGTAGTCATAGATAGCAGAAATAATGTTAAATTGGATTTTAACTGCTACTGCTACACCTAAAGAATGTTGCTCAGCAATATCTTGTAATTCAAACAACATGTCGATTTGCATGCGCCGATCGGTACGCTTTTTACCGCGAGCCGACATAATTTCACTCAGTTTGGCTAGTACCAGAGGTACATCGATTTCGGCATCCTTCTCAAACATTTTTGGTTTTTCAACAACTGGACCCTTAACGACAATTTTCCATCCTTCCTCTTCATCAAGCTCCTCTTGTTTTCTGCGGGCTTTTGGTTCCTTAGTACGTTTCTCCTTTTTGCGATCATCGCGATCTTCTTTGTCCTCTTTGCCGGAGGCCTTCTTTAAGAAACGATCACGAATATTAACATATTGGTTGTCATCGTCAGATGACTCCGTTTCTGACTCTGTATCAGAATCCCAAATAATGGAATCATCTGAATCATCTTGCTCTTGTTCTAGTTGTTTAATAGGTGCAATTCTAGCAGATTTTTGTTCTCCAATTTGTTTTAGATCCCGAATTCCTTCTGCAATTTCATGCTGCTTCTCATTGTCAGAATCATATACAGCTTCTTCATCTTCAGCTTCACTTTCCTGATCAGGATTTTCACGGAAACGAACCAAGTCATCCTCAAAGTCTTTGATATACTTGCGCACTTTCTGACGTAATGTGCCCAATGATTTCGAATTGTTTTTAGAAAGATTTTTTCGACCGTCTCTGTCCTCCCAAACTTCGTTGATGAAATCTTCCAACTCAGCCAAACAACGGACATAGAAACGTGGAGTTATGCCATTTTCTTCCTTAGATATGACCGGAAGAGCTTTTTGATATGCCCTTGTTAAATCTTCAAAACTTGTTAATATACTGGACATATCCTTAATTTTTTTATGGTTGCGAATATTTTTGATAAGCGCTGTGAGGTTTTCGTACCGTTTTTCTTTTGTGGAACGTACAACACGCTTTACCTCCTCTTCATCATCACTAAATTGCTGTATTTTAAAAGAAAAGATCATTGAACATTTTTTTCAATTTAACATTCATAAAATATTTACTTACATAGGCTGCAGTTTTACTATGGATTGGTGCTTGGACCTCCTCACCTCCAGAGTCGGTTTCCGAGTCAGAACCGGTAGCAAAGAAACGTGACATCTTTTAAGAATTCTTCCGCTTATACTTTAAATGAAATTCCTATAAAAAATATGAGTGTATGAAAAGCCGAGACATTTAATATTACTTTGTGTATGCGAAAATTTTTAGGTTATAAATTTTGCAGCCAACATGGCTGATGCCACACCACAATTTTCTGGTGTCGCATAAAAGGTATGTTGTATTGTTTGTATATACTAGAAAACACACTAAAGGATTTAACATAAATGATATTAACTTTTGAATAATTTTTTCAATAATTTCACTAAATTTTAACAAACTTACAATTCCGGAAAAAAGTTTCGCTTACAACTTCAGCTAGTCGTTTTTTAAAAAGACATTTACAAGAAAATTTGATAAACGTCAACAGAAAACAATTTAGCAAGAGTTGGCCATATTTACACAATTCTGAATAATTTTATTATAGAATAGAGTGGCAGCCTTTCTAATGACATTTTGTCAAATTGGCAATCATTTTACAATTGTCAAATTACAGGTAACTTTTGTTGAAATATCAACACACCTCTATCTTTATCAAAGCGGTATTATTTATTTGTTTAATTTCAAGTGAAGTTTATATAATGTTTCCCCTTCTCTGCTAGTAATTCACTTTGTAAATATTACAGAAAATAAGTCTGGTGTTCTAAAAAATACAAGGTCCGGCAACTCTATCAAACAAATAATTTGAAATGCATAAGAAGAAGAAAACACAAGCTGTAAATCTCTACATGGTGAAAAAAATCGCGTTTCTATACATTTCAACAGCAATAAAAATTGCAAATTCTTAATAAAAAGGTAAATTAAATATCTATAACAAAGTTAATATGTAAGACACAGTATAATATCAACAAATATATGATTAATATATATACTCTAATAAATACTAACATTTTGACCGGTTGGGTTTTAAGATTGATTGTTGTGTAAAATTACTTAAAATTATTAAAACTATCGTTTAGGGATATCTTTGTTCAAAATTATTATATAAAAGAATACTCATCAGGTATATATACGTATAGTACGTTCTGCCAACTTTGCAACTTGCTAAAAATTGTATCTAATCAAAGGAAAAAAGTTCTAGCAGCGAAATGGCCGATGTAGCAAATGAGCCTGAGCCAGAGGCTGAGTACTCTGTTGAGCGTATTGAAGACAAAAGAATAATAAATGGCAAGGTATTAAGCGTTTTATCAAATGATATTGTAATATTTTATTGCTAGCAAAATTTTCTTACAGACTGAATACTATCTCAAATGGAAGGGATACCCTCGCAGTGAAAACACATGGGAACCGGTGGAAAACCTTGATTGTCCTGATTTAATAGCAGCATATGAAGAATCAATAAAACCTAAAAAAGGTTGAAATTTTGTGCGTTTCATCAAAGAAATAAATTGTTTTAACAGAATTTTTTCTTTTATAATTTTCCAGCAGAAGCCAAGAAGCGACCTTCAACGGCACCTAACAACGAAGCAAAAGCTAAACGAAAGGCTGCAGAAGATGAGAAAGATAACAGAAAGACGGTTGGTTTTGATCGTGGTTTGGAGCCATCTAAAATCTTAGGAGCAACTGATTCTTCGGGCGAACTTATGTTCCTCATGAAATGGAAAGGCAGCGATGAAGCTGACTTGGTACCCGCTAAACAGGCCAATGTTAGATGTCCACAGGTTGTCATACAATTCTATGAAGAGCGACTTACTTGGCATACGCCCTCAGCCGATGAGGATAAAACCATCACTGCCAGTAAGGAGAACGCCGCTGCCGATTAGAACCTCAAAATCCTATATCGAGCGAAGCGCAACTCCCGTAATTTAGTTTTTTAAGATACATTTTAGGTGCAACAATATTGACGGAGTACTAATACCACAAAAATACTGCTAGAACTACGCAAAAACATTATTAAAAAAATTATTTCAAAACGACTATAATTTTCTTTAACAAACTCTTGAATTACATAAATACGTTTTTTTTTTTCTTCAATAATTACTATTGCAATAATTTTGTTAATATCGAATAGAAAGACAAAATGAAAATTAAAGTGGACAAGCGAAGACAAAAATAAATTGTCGCTTCTGCAATTGATTAATCTAAATTGATCATTACATTATAATATGCTCTTTCTCTTTTTGTGTATTTTTCATATAATAAAAATAAAAAAATATAATTTTAATATTAAATCGTTTACAAAATAATATCGTTACATGAAGACGAACCACTACATTTCGTCAGGTTTAACAACGCCAAGCTATAAATTGCCCTTTCAATAGGTAGCATTTCTTTTACCGTATTATGCATTTGAAATGGATCATTACTTATTTCATAAGCCTCTACAAAATCCTTTACAAACATTAAAGGATAGGAATATTTGATAAATTAATTATAATTCTGTAAATACATTACCTACCTCATTGTCTTTAAATTCGCAATACAAACGATTTGTTTGAAAGCTAAAATGTCGTACACAGGAATAGGTATTATTCCACGAATCTTGACAGTGACAATCTGCCTCAGTAGTACACTCCGCCAATCGATCTGTTTGAGAAAAAGGGCATTCCGGCTTATAGGTATCTAAATTACCTTCACCAAGATGCTGTACCAAAAGACTACGTTTATAAAAACGATCAAAACTAGTGTCATAATTTGGCGAATTAGCTAAAAAGGCGTTAATGGACTGGCCATCGATTTGAGGATTTGAAGGTAGTGCCAGCCATTCCAAAATTGTTGGAAATATGTCGATTAGGGCTGTGGGGGTAGTTATTTTAATTCCAGCTGGTATGTTTGGACCTTTTATAATTAATGGCACTCTGATATCGGTTTCATAAGGTTGGCGCTTATCAAAAGGTTGAGCAAACTGACCCATGTGATAGCCATTATCGGATGTATATATTACATAAGTATTTTCCAATTTACCTTGAACCTCTAAGGTATCCACTATTGCTGCTACTAATTCGTCTACAGCCAATAAGGATTCCCAGCGTCTTTGAAAGTAGTCATCCATTAAATGCAAAGTATCATTGGGTATTACTCGAGTTTTGGAAACCAGCCAATGTTTATCTTCATATAAATTAAACTTGTTAGCAATCTTATTCAAAAATCAAATAGCTATTTGTATACCTTTGTCTATAACGTTAAAATTTGGTGTACGTAAAGCCCGTACACCAGCAAAAGTATTACGATGACGCTCAGCTGGTGTATAGGGAGCATGTGGAGCTGGCGGAGCAACCATCATAAAAAATGGTGATTGTTTCTTATACGATTTCAAAAAACTCAAAACTTTTGAACATAGTAAGTCTGTAAAGTAAACATCGCTGTAGCTAACATTCTTTGCATTTTCACGCATTGTGTAATTGTAGTAACGTGAATTGCCATGTAGTCCATAGAATTCTTGCCAACCCGGGGGCACTTGTGCCCCCTGGTACTGGTTAAGATATTTTCCAGCATAGAAATTGGTGTAACCAGCAGCTTCTAAAGTAGGAGCCAAAGTATTTTTTTCAATTTTTGATTGCCATTGTAAACCATTACAGCCACCTTCCAAGGAATTGTTCCAAGTCCCATGGTTATGAACATACCTTCCAGAAAGCAAACTAGCACGCGAAGGGCAACATAAGGGAGATGTGGTAAACTATGAAGCATTTTTTGTTTTATTCTCTTATTTAAAATATGCATTTCATACTTACAGCATTTTCGAAAGTAGCTCCGGTAGAAGCAATTAAATTTTTAACGTTTGTCATGGGCTCTAGCCCATTTAAAATGACATCTTGATCATCCGTTAGTATTAGCACAATATTTGGTAGTTCACAATTAATTTCAGAAAACTTATATATAAAAAGCGTTGTTATAAACAAGAAAAATCTTGCACACAGCCGATTAACCATTTCACTGAGTGTTGATTTATTAAATGATGATTTTCATTAAATTAAAATTAAACAAAAATGTTTGAATGCACTTGTGTATATAGATTATTGACGGGGATGAGTTAGTGAGGTGAGTACATATGTACAAGTGCATGTGCTAAGCATTTATGAACACACAAAAGCCTGTGTGTATTGTTTGGTGCTTTCACAAGTAAATATATACATACATATGCTTGTATGTGTACATATATAAGCTTATAATTTATAAACAGGAACAATATCCGAACACTGTTTAAGTTGAAGGTTTCTTGGTGACGTCATGAATATTTTGAGTTGAGTAAAACGATTAGATATAAACAAATACACACATGTTCGTTTTTATATGCATGCACGTTGCGACATGAAATGTTTTAACAATCATGGGAATCAAATTACATATGTACATTTATTTTGGATTCATATTACCTACAAATAAACAGTTATACATAGTGCAATGCATACTTTAAAGTTTTAAATGAAGAATACATACATATATGTACATAGGTCTTTATATTGCTCATCTAAATTAATAATGTAATAACTCAAGAAACATTCGTTTACAGGAGAGCCATTTAAAGTTTACAAATTTTTTAAACCGCTAATGGGAAACATTATTAATATTAAAAAAAGGACGTTTAAAATATGTTTGATATTTTTAATACATAAGTACACATGTGTGAATAAAAAAATATTATAAAACTTATTTAATTTATAAAAAAAGAAACAAAAACTTACCCGTGTGCTTTAACTCTTTTTTTTTAAAAAAAGATCGTTTCATAAGTAATTACAATTAATGAAAGACTCATGTATGTATATTATTATTATTTAAAATTTCTGTTTGGCATATCAGATATCGTCATATACTTCTTTTATTTAATCTTCATGGAATTTGCATTTTGTTTTTAGTATTACTAATTATGATTACTTAATATTTTTCTAGCATTTAAAACGTTAAACGCTCTTATATTTGTTTTTTTTTTTAATTTTATTTCAGTGAAAATTGTTTACAAAATTATTACTCATAATGACGCTTAGACATTGTTAAATACGAGTATTTTCAGAGCTTTTAGAGAATAAAAATCTTTTATTATTTATTCACATACATACATACATAATATGTATTTAGGAATTCCAATTTTATTTAACAATATTTTAGATTTAAGACAATTATGACTAAATGTTGAAATTCTCAACAGTATTTTTCCTTTAATCTTTTTTTTTATAATTTATTAAATTTCCATAGTTAAGTTACAAATATTGATTGATTGATATTGGTTATATGTACGAGTACGTATAAAAAATTTTAAATGTTTTATAAAATTGTTACTAAGTATTTATCAAAGCTTCTTTAGGTTTTATAAGCTTATGAACATTTTTATTTGTTACCAAAGAATGACTTCTTAACTTGTCTTGTTGCTATTTGAATATCACAAAAAAACTAATCGTGTACCTATTACTATAATTTTTAATTAAATAACTACCATATATATTAGTATTAATTTAAAACCTAGTTTATGCGCACACACATTATCAAAATACCAAAAATAATTGTACTCACATTTGGTTTTTTTTCTGTCAGTGTACTGTTCATGAGTTGGTGGGCGTGTTTGATTTTGAGTGACTACATGTTTATTTCATTGTAAACCATTGCTAGTTGTCGATGACATACTAACAATGTATGTAAACATGTGTATTTTAAACACAATCTTACAAAAGTTCAATATTGTAAATCGAAATTTTCTTTTTTCTAAAAAACAGGCCAAAATTGGACCTGCTTTTGTGATGTTTCTTTTCATTAAGATTTGTTTTATAAAAACATTTTCTACTCAACTTAATAAAACATTTCTAAATTTAGGTGCCTATTTTGTACGATATAAAAATTGTATGAAATACAAATATTGGAGTGGTATGATTATAAAATTCTGCCTATTTTCCAAATTTTATTCAAAATTTTCAATATCGATTCCAAATTGTGTGCTTATAACCCTCTTTGATTGCGTGTAATTAAATTTTTTTTTCTAGATTTCGCTGTACACTACGAGTGTGAATTAAAAGTACCGGTAATTAAAACAAAAATTCCATTTTAATATTATATAGAAAATGTTTAATATAATGTTTTCGTATAATTTTTATTAATTTTTTCTTTAATTTTTTAATGCAAATGTTTCAGCGCCTCCACTTATTTTTAACAAATAAAAAAAGGCTTTTCAAAGTATGTTCGTATGTATAATTTTGAATTTTAATTTTATATTATAAAATACATACATAGATATCACAATTGATCAACAAGAGGGTATTAATTCAAAATTTTTAAATCTTCAGTGAAAGCCAAAAATTGTTTATGGTTACACTATCACGAAAATGGTCTCAAAAGTGGTTTTTGAGATGAAAGATTAATTGGAATATGTTGAAATTTTTACGGTAGATAGATATTGATATTGTGAGTTGATTTCTTGCAAAACGTAAAATTAAAAAAAAAAAAATGTGTTAATACCCTTGTGATCAAGTGCGATATGCTGTGGTTGTTTGTTGACTTAGGGATTATACTATAATCATACGCTGGTGAGGTTGTGTGTACATTTAATGTAATAGGGAATTTTATGATCTACATACGTCTACAACTACTACATCTAAAATTAGTTACAGCTACAAATAAATTTACAAATTTTCAATCAATTGAAACGATTGATCATACGTTATGGCTATAAAAATACATAAATTGAATGTTTAAATTGGTGTGATTTTTTTTATGATTTTAAGTTTCCACTTATTCATATTTTTGTGTATGTATGTATGTATATATGTACGCAAATAGTTTTTGTTTAAATTTAAAGTGGTTATTACAAAATATATAATTGAAATTATGTAGAAGAATACTAATGGGAAAATATATCTAAACATAAATACATACATACTTACATATATATATGTTGTAGTTTATGTTTTTAATTCATTTGTTTTTTGTTTGATGTTGGAAAACTGCTTTTGCTAATTTGAATCTTTATAGTTTTTCTATCAAACAAAATTAACGCTTGTATAAAAACAATTTATGTACACCTAGATAAACATACATACAAATAAAGTATATTAATTTCATAGAAATCTGTATGTTTATCCAATGTGTACTGTTACTCTAACAATTTAATTTAAAAAATATATCTTGAGAAATTCATACATACATACATACATACATATATGCAAATATATTTATTTATTTTTATTAGTATTATTGAAATTGATTGTTTGTATTAGAATATTTTGTTTGTTTCATGTGTATGTAATACCTACATACATCTTACAATTTTTTTTTATTTTTTTTATACAAATAATGAATAGATATATAGTACATACATCTTAATATACAAATAAATACATACATTTAGACATACATAAATTAGTCAGTACTACATAGTAATTATTTTTCTTTTATAATTATTGTTATAGCTTTATAATTAAATAACTCTAAGCGTTATTATTACTATTATTATTATTATTATTATTATTATTATTATTATTATAATTATAATTATATTGTTTATTATTATTTACATAAAAGATTATGTTGCCGCCAATATTTAAGCCAACAATATCTACATACACATATATTATTTTCTATTATTCACTAACAATATTTTGTAACTTGATATTTAAACTTATCTCATGTATTTGTCATTGGCGCACTTCCCATTAAAACACTTTAAAAAAAAGTGTCTATTTTAAATTTTAATATTTACCTTCTTAATACATGATTACAGTTGTACATCTTTACATGTATGAATGTATTTATACATGTACTTATGTACAAATGTATGCAGTTATACTATTGTACTTACGTTTATTTACTTATATACTGCAGTTACTTATAAGTAAATTGAGAGAAAAATTAACTGTCGCCCTTCCGTGTTACATGCGTATATATTTAACAACTTAAGCTTAAGAAATTAATCATTTTCATTTGAGCACGGGAGTGAAACAAATTGTTTTTAAAGAAGTGCTGTTAAATATTTTGTTTCACTACTAATTTTAAACGTGCCACAACATTCTTTAACAACAATTTCTAGAAAAAAAAATGACCGATCAAGAAATATATACAGAATTTAATTCTAAAAAATGTTCTGAAGTGGACGATGATCGCATGGTGCAGTGCGACAAGTGTAATATGTGGTACCACTTTAATTGCGCAGCAATTAACAGTGGTATAGCCGATGAAAGCTGGAGCTGTGAAGGATGCAACGGTCCTAGCGTAAGTAAAAAAATTCCAATAGAAAACAAGATAAGTCAGCCTCAAGCAGCATCGTTACCTAAAATGCTAGGAGAGATACTGCAACATGCAGCTAGAAATCAAATACAGAACAATTGTAACTCAAAGGATGTACCCGAAATAGTAACAACAGCTCAAAGTCAGCAATACGTCACAGACCCACCCATTTACGCAGAAACTTCGACTACATATGGTGCTACACATGCAATATCATTTCCCATTACAAATACGAAACAGAATGAGCCAAATAGTTCACAAAGAAATTCACAAATAAGTTTACAGCTCAAAATGCCCGAAGAACAACAAAGTATATATGAAAATGATGGTGAGGGGCCAACCTCATTAGTTTCGTGCATCCACAGGGGAACTTCTATCCACAAATCCTGAAAAACAGTCAAAATTTAAAACCAAGTCATTTGTTGTTCCTGTTCTTCCTGAGGGAGGATATGATGTGCTGCAAGATTTGTGGATTCCGGAGGCCCAGGGAGAGCTAACTTTAGCGTCCAGGACAAAACCGTTGTTCTACTCTAGAGGGGAAATGCACACCATTCAGGAGTTAACATCATGGTCTATAACCTTTCAAGGATCTGAAGATGAACGCATGCAAGCTATAGCCTCTAATATAGAGTCTTCCTCTATCACTGGAACATTTGATGAATACATTGGGAAACCATTGCAAAAAACATGGAAAGAGGCTGGTGATACAACCAAGGACATTGTAACGTGGTTGGGATTCATTGTTCTAACAATGTTCATATTATATGTAGTTGCAAATATACTGATTCTTGCATGTGGAATCTACAAGAAGTTGAAACTAAAGAAAAGGTCAAATAAGATCAAGGAGAAATTGACTCCTGCAGCAAAAACAGAATTGACTGCCTTCTGATTTAAAAAAAAAATTATCGCAAAATATTCATATTTAGCAGGCGTCCCTATAAAATCTTGTACGCATGCAAAACCCATGATTTTGATATGTCCAGACAAGTGGAGTGTGGCTGTTCCATTAAGAATGCGGGAGGGCAAATGGAATCAACCTATTGCTACAAAAACAAGAATAGGCTGGACAATACAAGGCCCTACGAAATACGACGAACTGCATCAAATGGTAAAAGAAAACTTTAATCTCGAAACTTCAACAGAAAAGCCGTTGGAGTCACCGGAAGACCAGAAGTCAATAAAAATTTTAAAGAGTACATGTCAAAAGGTTGAGGGTCAATACCAAGTGGGACTCCTATGGAAAAATGAAATCCGTCAATTACCAGAATGCTACAACAATGCCTACAAACGCCTCATATGTTTGCAGAAGAAATTTTGAAAAGACAAAGACTTAAAGGTGACGCTGCAGAGCCAAATACAGAACCTGCTACAAAAGGGTTATGCAACTCTACCGATATTTATAACAACTAATCCAAACAAACCAGGTGTGGGACGCAGCTGCCAAATCAAATGGCGTCTGTCTTAATGAATTCATGCACTGTGGATCAGATTTGTTAAAACCACTAATCGACATTCTACTGAGCTTTCGAGTTGGAAAAATTGCATTATGTGGAGACATAGAGGAGATTTTCCATAGAATCAACATAAGAAAAGAAGATATGCATGTTCAAAGATTTCTGTGGTGGGATAAAGAAGATGACTCTATGCAACCAAACGTCTATGTGATGCGCGCTCTAACTTTGGAATTAGCTGTTCTCCCTGCATTGCCCATTATGTACGCGACCAAAACGCAGAACAATTTAAGATAAAATATCTTAGATCTGTCGAAGCAATCCAACAATACCATTACGTAGATGATTTCATCGATAGTGTGGACAGTAGTGATCAGGCCATTGAATTAGCAACACAAATAAAAATGATCCACTCTGCGGGAGGATTCCATATTCGTAATTGGGCTTCGAACGACAAAGCAGTTTATTTATACATGTACTTATGTACAAATGTATGCAGTTATACTATTGTATTTACTTACGTTTATTTACTTATATACTGCAGTTACTTATAAGTAAATTGAGAGAAATATTAACGGTCGCCCTTCCGTGTTACATGCGTATATATTTAACAACTTAAGCTTAAGAAATTAATCATTTTCATTTGGGCACGGGAGTGAAACAAATTGTTTTTAAAGCGCTGTATTCTCTAACGCTAATTGTAAATGAAACTAAACCTTAATAAGAAATAAATACTATTGCACAAGAGGTGCTGTTAAATATTTTGTTTCATTTAAAACCAACTAATTTTAAACGTGCCACAACAGATTCCTTAAGCCGTGATGGTTTTCAGAAATCAGTTGTGACAAATCTAGGTGTTTGTTTTTTAATACATATACAAATTAAACAATTGCGAAACAGTGTGGAGAACAACACTTGGTTTTCTTTTGAAGCTGGAACTCTTTTTTTTTTTTAAATGGATATAAACACTAATTTTTTAACAGCAAGAGGAAAAACGTTATCTATGGAATTTGGGCCAAGTATGAGTTTTTAGAAGTTACACCAATAAATTTATTTAAAAACTCCTGCCCATACCATCAAACGAGATGTTTGTTGTTGTTGTTATTGTTGTTTACATCCCATTATAATTTTTAGCGTGGCAAAATGATGGAATATGTTTAATATTTTTCCAAAGCTCGCCTCAGCTTTTTACAGTAAAATTGACATTAAGACTCACGCTCCTTTTTAACCTTAACTTCTTCTCCCAGAATAGTCGTGATTTCTCCCTGCATAAATGCCCAAGGTATTGTAGAATTCGCCAAAGGACAACGATCACCACTGGGACAATAGACCTCGTTACCCAGACCCTGTTTTACAAATTTATATTTGAGGAATTAAAAAATATAGAGATCGTACAAAGAAGCACTTACATTTTGTCGCTTAATACTTTCCCGACTGCAAGGGAAGCAGAACTTGTGATGATTTACTGAGGGGCATTGCACAAAATGTGTATCTTCAAGACGTTCTTGGCAGAGCGTGCACTTAAGAGTTGTATTTTGGGATGTGTTGGAAGGAGGTGGAGCTGCTGTTCCAGTTGGTACAGCACCTGCGTTATTAAGGCCGGTAGGTTGTTGACCGCCAGCGCTGCTACCGGCAGGTCCAGTCACTTGTCCATCGGGACCAGTAGCTTGCGATGGTAAAGGCCCTGGTGCCGTCGCATTGCTTACACCTACATTACCCACTGTTCCTCCTGGACCCCCAGGTGGGACATTCGAAGTTTGATTGGCTTGTACTTCGGAACTGGTTACTGTTGTACTTGAAACATGTCGTGAACCTGATGATCGACGACCAGATGATGAACCTGCTGTAAGTAAATACGTTACAATTTCAATTAATTTCTTTTCTTACAAAAAAAATTTATGTACCTATAAAGGTCTTTTTTTTACTCACCCGAGCTATTCGGAGAATGTTGACTTCCTCTAGAGGCGGTGCGTGGCGGTGGTGGGCCGGGTGGACTTGGTCCATTACGTGGACTTCCAGGCGGCAATGTCTCTGTAATAGACATTAAATTAGCCATTGGACTTTGAGTTAATTGGGTAACTGAGGTGGCTGTTGTTGATAATTGTGGCATAGGTGGTGGTGCTATTGACTGTGATGGAGGTGGTTGTGGCTGAGATGTTGATAATGCCGGTGGCGTCGAATTGCCTAGCGAAACAGCCGGATGCGGCAATGTTGGAAATACTATAAATATTTATACAGAGTATATTAAACCCCGAGGACGAGAATAAGGATAAAGTATAGATTAAGATTTAACATAAAGAGAGAAAAAAACAAAACACACACACACACGTAGTGAGATTTTGGACAAAGTGAATTTCCAATACGTACGTTTATATTAGAATTTGGAGACATATGCACAAACATACATATGTGTGTATAATAAGATGAGATTCAAATTCATTTCAAGTCATTGCGCAAAGTGGAATCTGATAAATTATGTATCTTCTTACTAAGTGAGAGCAAATTGGATACCCTTAAGAACTTGAGCCATTTTTATATAAAGTGTACGTGGTATCTCTATGTACTCTCAAAAGCAATTGAATAAACAAATATTTTTTGACGCTATAATTTTTTGTGTGCCGAGTGATTGACTGGCTGTCTGTCGGTTTGTCTTGTAGACTACTAAAATACACAGTTGTATTGTTTTTACACACACACATCCATACACACACACTGTCATACACACACAGATAGAAATTCATCTGTATTGTTTGCATGGGTACACAACATGGTTTCATTCAACCGAGTGCTTGCTTCTGCATACGTCATTTTTATAAATTGGCACTAAACAATAATAATGGCGATGGTGTCAGTTATTTTTCTCTTTTTGGTTGGCATGCAAACATGCATGTACATTGTACAAGTTCAGTACGTATGCTTATACACATGCATACATATCTTTGTATGTTTGCATGAATGTCTGTCTGTCTGTCTGCATATACATACGTTTCTTTTCTTTTTCTATATTGCTGTTGTGTTTACTAAGCTTTTTGCTTTTGCTAATGCTATGTTGTGACGATTTCATTCTCTTTTGGGGGAAATAGTATTTAAACAAACGCAACAACTGTTTAAAAAAAAAACAATAACAAAATGACCGAGCGATTCAAGTAATTTTGTGCATTGCGAGCTTCTCTGTGTGCACTTTTCGTCTTTTTGGCATATTTACAATGTTTGAGTTTATTTCTGTTTCTGTGGGGCCGAGAGCGGCAAAAATTTTAAAGTGCATGTAGTATGTATGTAATAAATACAAAACCAATGCTATTTATACGTTGCATCACACATACATATGCAAACGTACTTAGATAAATGAGTATTAAATGCGCTATGTTTATAACCACTACATATGTGTGTAGGCACATACAGTGATCAACAAAAGATTATTTTATTATATTACATTCTACAAATGAAAATAAAAATTACTACACATAGTATTACCTACATAATATGTATGTACTTACATACACAATTACTTAAATACCTTTGGAAAATATGCACGTATTGTAAGCGCCTGTGCATGAATGAAAATACAGTCACACACAAATATTTCCCAGTTCAATTCCTATAAAACTTACAGTTACTCTTCCTAATTGATTAAAATAAAAAAGTATTGGAAGTACCTATTGTCAAAAAAAGTACCAACACTAAATTTTTTCTCGTATTATGGACAGTTTAAAAAGAGTTGTTTTAATGCTCTGCAATAATGAAACTTTGTCAACAGACATAAAATAGGTATAAACAATTATTTACAATTTTGCAAAGAACAGATTTTTTCCTAGAACAGATACTTACAGCCACGTAAAACAACTTTCATACTATAATATGAAATATTAATTAATGGTACATTGGTACACTTAATTTGGTTTTATTATCGTCATTTATTTGTACATATGTACATACATACGTGTGTATGTATGTATAAATGCCACTAATACCAGCAAAAAAAATTAGCTCCATTCTCATTAGCAGCTTAATAACAAAATCTTAATTGACTGTTTGAGAATTGTGCAATAGCAAAAAACAAACTGGCAACATTAGCGTATGTATGCTTAAAGATATTTTTTGCCTTCCAAACAGTGATAAGATAGCAGAACGACGTGTCTTTTCCTTTATGTACACACATATCTATGTATGTATGTAAGTATGATACATTTATAGAATATACAATTAGCAAAAGGCGTACAAAATCTCAAAGCACCGTGACTATTTGCGATAAGATTTCCACTTATCAGTTCAATTAAAATTAAAAAAAATCATATTCATATACTATGTAAGCATATATTTATATATGTATGTATATTACTATATATAGTACGCACGTATATGTATGTATGTAAATAAAATAATTCTTATCAAATGATGTACAAGTACATATGTATGTTACGTTAAGATTAAATATGTACCTTTTTATTGTTGTAATAAGAGTGAACAAATATTTTTCAAGTAATGAAGATAATAGAATGAACCTATTATTAATTTATTAAATAGGTATATAAATAAACTACAACAACTTAATTAATTCAAGAATTTTACTATATTTTGATTTTAAATTATTTTGCCTTTAGGTGTCTGCTCATACTTTTAATAGGCTGTTGGGATCATCACACACGCCGATAGTATTGAAATCGGCCTAAAGTCTTCCGGTTCACGAGTTACCCCAGATTTAGGCAATGATACAACTCTTTATTTATGGAAATTTTGACAAAGTCAATATAGAATTAACGAGAGTATGAACTAATTTAATGGATCTGATTTCATTGTAAAACTCAAGATTTGTATGAAATGAATGTATTTGTTTGTGCCACGTCCATACATTGCTAATTTCATTTTGTAAATGACTGGTTTAAATGAAAAAATCATATGCTAATTATCATTTTGATTATTAATAGGAACAAATATTGTTATTCAGAGTAAAATAAATTGAGATAAGATGAAATGAGCCGGTTATCTTTTGAAAGCGATAAGAGTCAAACTTTCCGCTGTGATTAGATAAGAGCATAATGTATGTATGTCTATATGTAAATGAGTATAGCTTTTTATAGTGCCATACGCCAGACTATTCTATACGTTTGAATGAGTGAATAAAATACATACATGCATAAATACGCACACGCTTATAAATGTACTATATACATTCATATACATATACATATATGTAAGTAGGTATGTATCACACGAAAAAATATCGTACAACAAAAATAAATAATTAACAAAAGAGGATTTATTATAAATATATCAACATACATATAATATTTACATATGCATGTGCTCGTATTGCTTAAATAAATTAGTATTGCACAATGCATATAATTGAAATTAAAATTTTTTTTACGATTTTTGTTCCGAAACAAAATTTTTATCCGAACAGATTTTTATGTGTAGTTTGAACACTATAACTGAGTAAACTCATTCTAAGTTGCATTTAACAATTTTTAGAGGAGAAGCAAAAAATCTTTCTAATTCCTATGAAAGACTAATAAACATCAAAAATTATTATCCAGCTTAAACCAGTTATTTTTAATTCTAGGAGTGAAAAATGTTGCAGGAATATGCATTGATGCAGGGCATTATAATCAATCAATTTAAATAATTTGTAACTTAGGGCTTTTTTGAAATCTTTTGGCGATATGTATGCACGTAGTAGATACATATTTTTGTATTGTGGTTGTTCACTTTTTAATATAAAAACTGACCACACAAATATACCAGCATATCTCAAGTTACATACATACATATATTAAAACAACATTTACTGCTATAGATCTGTTTCATAAAATCAAGTTTTTCTTGCTTGTTTTGACTGCTAAAATTGGTTAAGTACTATATTGTAATACATACATATGTGTATGTATGTAGCTTGTGAAACGACTGGTAAGCTGTTCAAGATCTACAACCCACACATTGATATGATGTCACACATTCTGTTTTATTTTACAACCGGTTCGT
Source organism: Thelaira solivaga (assembly GCA_947397855.1). NCBI lineage: Eukaryota > Metazoa > Arthropoda > Insecta > Diptera > Tachinidae > Thelaira > Thelaira solivaga. The sequence goes on along the minus strand of OX377612.1, from coordinate 774,508 downwards.
ATACGCGTTCAAGCACTTTATATGGTATAAAAAAACCATATTCAATAACGAATTCTTCACGTATTCAAACGAAGTTTGCATGAAGACAAGGCAGACATGGAGTTAGGTACTCTTACATGGTACTTCTTTGGAGTGGTGAGAGGGCAAAGACGGTAGGATGCGAGACATGTATAGTTATGTATGTATGTACCTATATCGCATGTATGGCTTCTCGCAAATTCAACTTGTGACTTGTTTTTTATATGTAGTTACGTATGTATGTATGCTCATAGTAAGTAGGTACATATGTATGTAATTGTTATTATTCGTATAGCGTGTCACACGAACGCTGTTAAAATACTCAGGTCGATTTTTATAAAAATATATTTGTCCATTAGGGGATTGCAATTTTGTTATAAAATGAGTTAATTTTATTTTTTAATATTTAAAACTGTCAGTATGGACAATGTATTCACTTTTAGAATTACTTAATGGATACGCACGTGACAATGTAAACATGTTCATCTCTAAGTCTGCATGCACTTAAGCATATAAGACATGTAGATTACATAGAAAGAATATATAGCGCTAAGCTTATTATCCTAATCCATACCTATATCGATCCATCATGCTAGAATGAATGTTACAATTACTTATGTATCTAGAGGTGTACCCCTTTTTGAGCCCACTGCATTCTGCATAAATAAATAAACGTTTATACTAGATACCTATATATGTATGTATATACCTAAATGAGGCCCTTAAGCAACTGGGTTTGAACCTATGACCTAGGTCCCTAATATGAAATCCTATAATTTGTACACACTACGCTTAAAATATCTAGGTATGGATTTGTCCCCTAAAATCTCTACTTTCATCTCTTGATATCAACTTGTTATATGTTTTTTGCTCCTATTTTATTTTTGTTGTTTATTTAGATTTATAAATCCATACATACATACATGCACATGTGCACCTATAAATACTCAGAGAACGTATTTAATGCATGTGTTTCATACATACATATCTACGATTTATTCAACGTACACTAACTACACATCTAGTTGGACAAGTTCGTGCTCAAAATAAAATTTCGAGTGTATATTTGTGTGAGTACTTTGTATCTTAGCATGTTTTGATATACGCGCGTACATTCATACATTGAATGTAAAGTGCCGAGACATTATTTTTTTTTTCTTAAAAAAATCCAAAAAACAGGTTTGGTGACGATGGATGAACGAATGATTGTGTGAATTAGTATACAATGGCAAAGAAACAACAAACCAAAAGCTGTAGTTGTTTTAAATAACTTCAAAACTTGTTTTGGTAGTGTAGGTAGGGGTAGGCAGCCAGTGAATTGTTAACAATTTTTTTTTAGTTGGAACGTTGGCAAAATTTTGATCAGTGCGCATGACATTTTTTACGGCTTACTAAACTGGTTTGGGCATATTTTATAGGCATGTATGTATATGTATAACAGTATAGTACACTTCTATTTTATATCCAAGTTCGTATACAGAAAATCTTCACACAGCAAGCTAACAATAACCCAACAAACAACAAAATTTGATGTTTTACATATAGAGAGATGATGTGACCTACATAAAGTTCGGACCCCATAGAGATATAATTTGAAAATTTTAGAGAAAATATTTTTTAATTATTTCATATTATAGGTAACTAGTCCATTTGCATAACAACAATATTTTTCTTTATAAATTCCTATTATCCATAGATAATAACAAGTTAGTATTTTATTTTTATAGGAAATTGTTATTCAGACGTTAATTTGCATACAGGTACTACTACACAGATTTGTTTACTATGTTATAAAAATTACCAAGTACATATCAAAATAACCGTTAAGATATGAGCCTTTGTTATACACATAAAATATACTCTTTCATACACGCACAAATATTATTCAAAAGCTTTTTCTCTACAAATCTCTGGCCGCACGTACTTAAACATTGTTTTATGCTCACTCACACACTCTCAGTTGAAAAAATACAATCCTTAAGAATTTTTAGTAAAGACTACGGTCCCCAGCCCTTGTAAGCACACTTCACTACTATTTAAATTATATATTTTAGTTACATTACAGATTGATTTACTGTTTTTTATTGTCATCACCAAATTTTAAAAAAATTACAAACATAGGTAATATTTCTTATCAACTCTTTGTTAGTTATAGTAATTTGCTCCATCAGATTTAATTTGATAAGATAAATACTTTCAGCAAAAATTACTGACTTGAAATGAATTTAAATTAGCGAATACCACATTTTTTATGAATATTTGTGTAAATCAATTGGAAAGGAATATGGCCCAACAACGAGCAGTCATAATAGCACACACTACCAACAATTATAACAAAAATTTGTAAACAGATATAAAGTAGGTACTCGTATAACTATGTACCTAATAATGAAAATATTTTAGTATGACTAAGGTTTGGAAGTACTTACCGCCAGGTTTAAATGTGGATGCGTCAAATGAAGGTGCTCTAACCGGTTGATGTTTATCACGCAATCCTGAAGGACGTTCTGAAATAAAAGAAACGGCAGCCGGCAACGATTCACCACGTGTAAGAGGTGGCCTTGAAGCGGGGTCATCTATAGCGGATCTCTTAATTCCTGATGGAACACTGCCATCATTATGAGTGTGTTCATCCTCCTCAGAAGGTGGACGTTTCAAGTTTACCGACAAAGATGGTGGGACAGGTCCACCCACTTGGGATGCGTTAATGTTAGAATTGGCAGCGGCAGCAGCAGCTGCAACAGCTCTATTTGACATAGACATGTGATGGGGTGTCATGTGTGAAATGCGCACTGGCCTAACAGTGGCGTCATGAGCTTCCATTTTAACAGGAAAATCCATTAGAGTAGCTTGAGGCGGCCCAATTCGTTGAGAGGGATAGCTGTGATGATGCTGTTGTTGTTGCTGTTGACCCACTACCCCCACACTTATAGGACCACCACTCCGATGCTGACTTTGAGGCTGTGGCTGTACTGGCGACTGTTGGACCTCTCCATTTTCGTGACTACGCTTGGCCGCCTGGTGTAGGCGTTTCATTTGTCTGGCCGCATCTAGTACTAGTTCAATTCTGTCAGCGCCCTCATAATTCACACATCCTCGACAAACCGCCTCCGAAAAGTCATTTATCATGGCCCAGGGCATGCGAGGCAAATCGCACAAATAGCAATGCTGCCTTTTGGTTTGTAGCGACATGATTTTTGTTCTTTGAGTCTCTTGAAGTTGTTCACTATAAATCGATTAACACAAAAAACTGGTTGGTTTTAACACTTCTGGTGTGCAGGTTCTTAGTTGCTGCTAGATATTAGGTATTTCTTTATATATATATTTTTTTTTATTATTTTATAACAGGGTTGAATTGAGTTTATCAGCGCAGTTCTTATTATACAAGAACTGTGTTCTCCTTTAAAATCTAGGTAGCTTGAATACACAACTATACACACAAAACAAGAAGCTCTTTTATTTCCAAGGGTTACTTTCCTTGTTCTATTTTCTTCCTACAAATCAACACTTTTTTTTAATTTTTTGATAACTTGTATTTTAAATGCAAAACCATTTTGTTTATACACACTTTTATTACTTTAGAATTTTTTGTATTTAATGCTTATTTGGTGTGGTGAATTACTGAATGCTTGTATTATTTTATGAATTATTTAAGTTGTTATTCAAAATATTTTGTGGTTTGCCGTTTGTTATCCTTAAAAACTATTAAACTTTTCTCTTTTCAATGCTGCTTTTATTCTAAAACATTTTCATTTTTTACATTCTGAGGAGAAACATAAAACAAACACATTTTTTACACGAACATCCACACTGCCGTAAAGTTAAAGGCGAACTAACACAATCCATAAGGCCGTTGTCCGTTATAAGACCCTCGTTGCCGTTGTTGTGCTATGTTCTCAAATGTCCTTTTTATTGATTTTTGTGTATTTGGCAAGGAAATCGAAAAGGAAGAAACATAATGCGTACCAAAAACAACAAATTTACACAAGTTTATAGGCAACAACAAGCAGCAAAACACATTCACTTTAATCTGAGCTTTTGATTTTATAACATCTTTCTTGCTTTATTTTTTCGGTAATTTTTATTGTTTTAATTTAAGTATTTTATTGTTTTCTTTTTTGTACATATTTTGACATATATGCATGCATGTGTTTCTAAATATATTTAAATTATATTCTAATTATTCATTTAATATAGTACACTTCTGTATGTATTTACATAAATTTGGAACTTGTTTCCATAGCGTACTTCTGTATGGATGTACGTCGACTAATGTGTTCTATTATAATATTTTTTCTTTAGATATACATACACAAATAAAATTTATACTGTATCTACATATATACGTATAAAGATACACACTATTTATTTATTTTTTTATACACAATATAAATAATACTCTCTTTTTGCTTATTATTGAAATCGTGGAAAAGTTAAATTGAGCTCCGACTAACGCGTTACCTACGTATCTCACAGTCTGCAACTGAATAAAACGAAATACAGCAAGTATAGTGATTCACTCAATTGTAATCATCATTAAACTAGCTTGTGTGTATACTACTCCGTCCCTTTGCTCTTCACTTTACTTTTTAAAGAAAAATGTATATATGCTTAAAAAAATTACATACATATATATATATATATAAACATATATTCTGTATATGCATGTTTGAATGCTTATTAGTGTATCTTTTGTGGTATAAATACTTGAATTTCTGTTTTTTTTTTGTAAATACCAACACACAGTGCTGCCAGATCGTACTAATGTACTTGGTTTAAATTTATTTCTGAGGGGGGTCGAGTTATTACTTATTTCGATTCGAATCGAAATGGTTTTCGACTTCAATTTTCAATTTGAATCAAAATAAATTACGTAGAACATTCGAAAAAAATTACAGTTTTAAAAATTACCCTCAAAATTGTTAATAAAAATCTATTCAATTATCTAAAGTATTACATATTAAATTTTTCTTTCGAATTAAAAATTTTTTTCGAAAGCCATTTTCTTTCGAATCGAAATACATAATAAGCCTTGAATAAAAATATATAAATATTGCTTTAATCCTTAACCAACAGTCATTAGTTGACTAAAGTTTAGTTTTATGTTCACAATTTCTTCCGATATAGGTACCCCACCCTTCTTTTTAATTTTCAAAATTAAAAAAAAAAGTTATTTCCTCTAGTATGTTTTAAGAACAAAAATATGTATGCATTCAACCCAAATAGCTTTGCAGATATATATTAAAAAATGCATACAAACTTATTGGGCAATTTTGCTATACCCTATATGTAATTTCCAGTTCCTCCTGTGGCAGCGCTGCCAAAAGTAAAACAAATAACTAAAGGTATATGAGTGCAATTTTTAACTACACGGACACTGTACCTATCATTACCGAGCAATAGAGAATGGAATGCGCATGACAAAGTACAGTTTTCTTGAACAGTGGCACAAAACAATTTTTAAATTTGCGTTATAGGTATATACTTAAGTATAGATACTTATATGCATGTTTATTTCCTTGTATTTGGAAATAGTTGAAAACATTATGGATACTTAGGTAATTTAAATTAAATAACTAAATATGTAAAGACGCAGTTATACATAATATACATATATAATTTGAACTCATATTAAAAGTAATGATATGACTGTTTTCGTTTATATAAAATGCCTACATATATACATATCTAAATTAGAGTCTAATTAGTAAACAGAAACTGTTGCCTTCAGTTATTTAAATTCTTATAATACTTTAGTACTTGCTATGCTTTGCCCACTGTCTACTAAAACAAGAACTAACAAAATCTTGTTTGTGACGTCACAATTTATAGTGTGTATGTATGTATGCTTATGCGAGGAATACATATTTTAACTAGGAAATATAATCACACATCCATATGTACATTCATACATAAATATAAGATTTGGTAATGTTTTTTACAACCTAATGCAGGTACTTTTTACTCTTATAAAATCAGAACAAGAACCGAAAGTTGAAAGTAAGAAGGGGTGGCGTAGTGAAAATATAGCTTTGTTTTGTACGTACATAGTTACATGCAAACACATATTCACACATGTATATATACATTTTTATGTTGCTTAATTCAATTCGAATGAATTGACTGCTTGCTCAAAAGTTGTATTATGACGTTTCCGACTACAAAAAAATATGCACAACACTCTCAGAGATGGAAGTTATATATTCATATATATATTATACACATATGTACCTATTCCATTTTTTTGCAACTAAATCTCACGGAATTGTGTCAAAATATATACTTGCAAAAGAAAGAATAACTCTGAAAGCACTGAAAATATTATTCTACGATATTTTTCTTAAAATTACGCATTTGTACAAATCTCTCAAAAAATCTGTTATAATCTACTTATAACTAATCTCTCAAAAAAAATCTGTTATAAGTAGAAATTAAAAAATGCTACTCACAATTATTTTAGAAACACAGATTATTTTTGAAAGATCAAACGACTATATATGATAGCGCACAACGGCCTAATATACATCATACACCTGATGAAATTAATTCCAAAGCAAATAATAAAAAAAAAATATTTCCTCGCTAATTTCCCAATGTTAATTTAAAAAAATAAATTAAGAAAATGCAAGAATTTGTAATAAATACTAAAAGGCTGCACAAGCACACTTTTTATTATAAAATATTACACTTGTTTGTAGTGATTTGTGGCTTTTATGTATGCTTTTGCAACCCTTCCGTAAATAACCTATATCAATTATACCGACATCTCAATTTCACGTTAGAATCATGTTGAGAATATGCTCTGTTTAACATTTTTATGTTTCCGTCCCTGTTCTGTAAAACGGCAATGTCACTCTTTGAACACTATTGATATACATGTGTGTTTGTTTTATATTTTCCTATAAATCAAGTTGTAGCATGTATGTAGGTATGTAGTTGCACGTCTTGCAGTCTGTATATAGTGTACAGTGAGACCTCGTTTTAAGCACAATTAAATTAAGTCTTCATCATTATATTAGCAATTTTTTATATAAATACATACTAGCAAAATGTTTTTATATTGATAAAAAGTTTCCAAAAATTAAAACAAATCTACTACTACGCAATTAGCATATCGAGGATTCAATGTGTACGTACACAGTGCACAAATAAACGTCCTTACATATATTTAGTTTGCATAAGTGTATGCATTGAATTTGTGTTTTTACTAGATGAGGCGCGTCATGATCACACTACTACAAGCGAGCGGAAGTGAAAATATAATCGATAAAGGGGCAATCAGAAAAAGCAAACTGGTGTGATTGTGAAAATTACAATATTGTTAGACATGAATGATATTCAAGGGATTAACAGAGAACTGTGAATTATAAGTACACAACATATGGAGAAGCATTGACGACATTTATCATACCCTAGAAACATTTCCTACTTCTTTAATGTACTATGTAAATACATATACATACATATTCATATTTTAAGTTATACGTATGGGGATTACCTAAATCTCCAAACATTAAGTTGTTACCTATTTAATTAAATTAAATCAGATCTAAAACCATTAAACATTTTTTCAAAGTGACAAATAGAGAAAAAGATTTAAAAAAATATTGTATTCATCAATAGCGTGCATTAAATGGTTTGTATAACTATACAAAAACATAAATGGACAGTAACATACAGAAACGGTGTTTTATTGTACGTGGTGTAGCGATAGTGAAGAAGAAAAGAGAAATATGCTAAAAGTAAACAAAAACAACAAAACAAATACAAAAAATGGAAACTTGAAATACACAATAAAGTAACAAATTCTCTCCGACTGTAGGTGAGTGTGTAAAGAAATAGCAAAACAAAACAAACTGGTAGTAAGAAAGTAAAGAAAAGGCCTACAAGAGGAATGAAACGTAAAAAAGTTAAAACAATAACAACAACCAAATCAACGAGTATAATGAATTCAGCTTTAACTGGAATGTGGTTATTTTGTGCCATTGCTCCAATACAAAAAATTTTATTTTTATGATGTGGTTTTTATAATTTCCATTCTTGTTGTGACTGCAATAGTTGAGAGACGTAAGAGAAAGGGCGTCAATTACGTCGCAATGATGCTTTTTTATTTTGAATTGTAGCCAAGTAATGTTTTTTCATATTCTCTCTCATTCATGCATGCTAAAAATTTCGTATGTATACCTATATATGTACATACATACTACAAAATTATGTACGTTGTCACACACCCTAATACTGAAAATGAATGTACATGTGTATATTTGTACGACACTTAGTACTTTTTACTTTAGCAACAATAAGTATACATGATTGCATTTATATACATATATATATATATACCTATAAGGATATGTATTCACAGAGGTATGATACAAGCAGACTTGTAGGCATTTCGATAATATAATTTAATCTTTGGATTTTTAGACGAAATGTTAGTTGCCTTCATTGACTACGAAATACCTATATTTAGTTCCACAGAGTTCCATTCTTAAGGAAGTCGTGTTTTCTTTTACATTAAAACTTCTCTTCACAAATCATTAGTTAGTTCAGATATCTATTTAATTCTAAAAATTTTTAGTATAGGGATCTCACGCGCACACACTACCGTCTAAAAAAACAATATATCAATTTATATTCTATTAGTTAGAGCATTGAGTAAAATCATTGGCATTCAAGTGAGGATCTGTGCATGAGTAGATACAAAAACACACACCTATATTTATGAGCTATGTTTCATGATTGCCAAGTTTAATGGTTAAAGGGGATAAATATCTAACTACACACTTCCGTATAATACATATATACTATGTATATATTTACGCCTGATCTAAAATTGTTTAATTTCATACATACATATATATATGTATGTATTAGATCAGAGCAGTAATATACTTGAAGAGGCTTACAAGCACTTTTTATTATAATATATTAGACATGTCTGTAGTATTGTGTGGCTTTCAAGTAAGCTTATGTGCTCTAGTATTTGTTTATGATTACGTATTTTTTTAAACAATAAATTGAATATTGTAATTGTAAATTGGCAGCCCTGGTTGTCAGTCAATTTTCGTTATCTCTAATTTAAAACCTACTACGACTACACATACTTACACATAGCCATAAAAAAAAACAAACCGGTATAGGTAATATAATGTGGTAGACCTTGAATACGTAACGGCTTTAATGTGTATTTAAATATCTATCGACATTTAGTGATCTTACTTTTGTATGCCGCTCATGCACATAGACATTTATACAAAAGTATGTATGTACGAATGTGTACATTTTTATAAAATAAAAAATAAAATCAATAGTAGGTAATGCATGGAATATTAAACTTTTACTAATTTACGATCCTATCAGATCCCTATTTACATGGTTGTGGATCGTTTTCTAATATATCTATGAATGTAGGTACATACTTCTGAATAGAAATACATACATACAATATATTCATGGATGTGTGTTTGAATGTAGTTTTGCTTTATTTACTGTATTGAAATAAAATACACTAATGTAGGTATATTAATATGTATATTTGTAAAGAATTTGCGAATAATATACCAGTTTTCTTCTAATAAACAATAGTGACGTCAGATATTTTGAAATTTAAAATCATTAATAATCATTTCACTTGTTTTAAAGATATCAAATTACTATGAAGTTTTTATTCTCTATTTCTAAAATACTTACATATATGTACATGAATATGTATATACATGCATGCATGGATATGTATATATGAGTAAATATATAATCTGTTATATGAGAAAATCAAGTTCAACACCAGAGCTGCCATATGCTCAAAAATTTTTAAATTTTTATATTAAACTTTACAAAGAAATTGTTAGTACTCAAAAATTATTCTTTCAATAAAAAATTTCGAAAAAGCAAAATTATGCAACGTTTTGTGAAGGGAAATATAGCTTTTTTCTTCCTTCTTAATTCTTTCTTGTAGTCAGGTACACTTAGACATACATATATGTAGGTTTTTTCTGATCAGCATTAATTTTACGATTTGTATAGATTATCTGTCAAGTAATACCTACATCCTTCTACATTGGGTCAAAAATATGCACATCCGGCAACACTTAGTAGTAGTTTTATTAGATCGGTGGCTATGTAATGCGCTCTCGTAGTAAATATAAATAAATTATTAACACCTAATCTGCGAAAGCTTTGCAGTATCGTATTGGAAATGGGGTGCGAAATAAATTTACACCTGAAAAAAAGTGGAAAAAAGTTTGTTAAAATCAAGGTAAGTAAATTTGCGCCAAAAACAAAAAAAAATCATTTAAATGTGTACACACACACATATGTATATAGTAAATGCATGCCTACTCGTGGTAATAATGATTGTGTGTAAATTTTGTACTTCCATACAAATATATATGTGTATACAAATATATAATAGACATGTAGCTATGCATACATTTAAAACGAATGCTGTGCGCAGAAATATATACATATTGCATGGAAGTGCGGACATGAAAACTTAAGTATTGGTGGTACAAGTTCAACCACCTCAGTTGATAAAAAGAAACCATTAAACTCGTGAAACATTCTATTTAGAACACATTTTCTTTTATTCTTGTACACTATTCGTGTCAAGTCAGATGCTAGCAGTGAAACAGAATACACAATCATCCACAACATGCAAGGGGATACTTGCTATTTTCTGAAAACATTTCTGAGCTCCAGATTTTGGTGGTGGAAAATACATTACATACATATGTGCATGGGTGAGTAATAAAATAAAAACATAAAGATGTACAATGTGTACTCATACAAACATATAATATACATACATAGCAAATTTTTTTTAATTTGATAAGAGAAACCCCTGAATTATTGTTTGACTGTTTTCGGGAATACGCATGTCCTTTTTCTCTTCCAATATTTTGATAAGTCCCTCGTAAATTAGATTGCATGTTTGTGGCTGTGTGCACTATCTTTGGCTGGGTTAAATATCGATCTGCTGCAATAGTTGGCCATGGTCTGGAATATATGTATCTACATATATTTTTTGGTAGATACACACTATTAGTTACAAGTACCCCATGTAAATACAAACATACATATTAAAAAAGTGCATACATTTATGAACGTATGTATCTGCCTGCAGTGGGACCACAGCTGCAAAATTTTAAAGGTTTTATGATTTTTTTTTATTTTGTACTCATATACGAGTAAATACATATTGATGTATGTAAGTATTCATATGCTTGAAACTTAATTAGATTAATTGGCCAAACATGCATTCCATAGTACTTACTACTCTCTATATTGGAACAATGCATATACATATATAAACAAGATTTTGTAATCTTTTATTTTAAACTTGTATATGAAACATTTAAATTTTTAAATAAGATTTATTATATTTAATTTGTTTTCGAAAATATTAATACAATATCCATTATATATATTATGTATGTACATATGTGCTACTTATATGTAAAAAATTTACATAAATTTACAAGGTCACTTTCTTTTCCTAGAATGCTTGCAAATTCTATAGTTTTGCTATTCGTTGAATAAATTAATAAATAAATTTCTAGTTTCTAATTTGCCACTTTTGTTAAAATATGAGCCCGATTCGTTTGGAAGAGTTTATATAGTATAAATGCCAATTATATATTACATACACTTATTATATTTTAATTAAAAAATAACGAAAACATTTAGGTATATGACTATAAAGTTTTGTTCAAGTCTCTGTGGTTCCAAATGATAATAGATCAGCCTGACCTGGTTTGTCACGTGTCGCATGATATGCTTCACGTTCTTTATCAGGGAATTTGGTAGGCAAGTTAGGTGAGTGTAAATTGACTTTGGCTTCGAAGCGTATACCGGCTACTTCAACTTCATAGTGTCCGGATAATACATAATCATTTGTTACTGTAAGTTCATTGCCCTCATCGTCTAAATTACGTACAAAGCCTAGACACACTTGCTTCTTAAAAGTGAAGCCATACCCAGTGGTTGTAGTCATGCCACAATATTTGCCATCACGATAAATCGGTTCATTTCCCCAACACCAAGTATCTACTTCGTGATCGTGATCATTAAGAAGGAGCTGGACGTACATTCTGTTAACGCCTTCATCGCGTTGCTTTTCTAAAGCTGAACGACCTATAAAATTGATTGGTTTCTGAAAAAATAAAATTACAATAAAAAATATCAAGTTGTAAACGTTAATTGTTAACTTGCATTAAATTTTACGCGCCAGCTACGTCCGCACTCTAATGGTGTGGTAAAGGTATCTAAATCTTGACCCCAAAAGGCATAAAATTTTTCTATTCTTAAAGTGCGCGTAGCATAATAGCCAGCATGTTGAATGTGGTATTTTTTTCCAGCTTTATGTATCCGCGAATACACGTGTAATGCATATTCATTGGGTATATAAAGTACATATCCAAGTTCACCCGTATGGGTTATATTGAGTACACGTATTCCATTGGCCAAGCCAACATCTAACTCTTTGTATGTAAAAAACGGAAAGTTCTTGGGTGATAGATCTGTATCTGTTAGTTCCGATAGAAGTACACGTGTATATGGTCCTATAATACAAATAGCTGTATACATGGAAGTCACGTCGGCTACATTAACACCAGCCCTTAAATTACTGGGCATGTTTTTACGAATCCAGCTCATCGCGCGTGTTTGCTGAATAGTCGGCGCAATCATCATATAACTACAAAGAAAGCAATAAGTAATGACACAGTATCAATTACCAAGTGAAATCGTTGAAAACATACTGATTTTCAGACAAACGAGCTAAGGAACAGTCATTTTCATAGCCACCCAAGAAATTCTGCATACCAGTGTGAATAATGCTGCCTACAGGTACATCTACATCATTTGAGCACAAATACTGCAAAAGATTAACAGCTTCACGACCTTTGGACCATATATCGTATTTAGTGAATGAACTGTAGTCGGCTAGTCCAATGCCCTCGCGGCAAGCCTTGTATTCGGAGGCTACATAGTCAAACCAGTGTGGCTTTCCAAAAGTCTTTGTTTGGGCTATGCGAAATTTGGGAAGTCCAAATTCATCTGAAAAGTAATTTTCGTGCATTGGGATGAGTGATTTATAAGAAATTTCTCAACTAAACTCACCCTTGATGTTATTAGGATCAAAGTAATTTGGCCTTTCATATCCCATTGTTTGACCAAAAACAGCACCAGCATCTTGTAGGGCCGGATAAATGGGAGACATTCGTAAATTGCGACCAGTCTTATACTCTTCGAAGGGATAAGAAATTTGATAAAGTTTCCCAGGAACTTCTTTGCAACGATCGGTTAAGAATTTGCGATTGTTATGCAGGCCTAAAAAGCGGTGTATGTCCAAGATATGAACATCAACGAAGCAAGTGCCTTTTACTATGAGTTCTGCTAAGGCTCTTCCAATGCCTCCAGCAGCTGAAACACCAATGGTTTTCATTCCAGCCGAAACAAAATAGTTTTGTATTTCTGGAGCTTCGCCTAAAATCCATTTGCAATCGGGAGAGAATGCCTGTACGGTATTAGTTAACCGATCCAAATGGGCAGTTCTTAAAGCTGGAACTCTCTTTAAAATTTCATCTAAAAGTTCATGAAAATGGTCCCAATCAGCAGGAAGAAGTCGTTCTTTTTGCGATAGAGGTTTCGCTCCATCCTCATAAGTGACTTTCGCTTCATGTTCAAAACCGCCTAGCATTAGAAATGTGTAAAATTTGTTTTTGTATTTGTTTATTTTATTTAAAAACTAACCAGCCATAATTGTACCATCCTTTTCCCTAAAATATATGCCTCCATCATAGTCGCGTACAAATGGTGTGTCGGGATTTAAGCCTTCAATACGTTTAGTGTGTAAATAATGATGTTCTACTGCTTTTAGGGGTATTTTTACTGGTGGTTTGGAAAGAGTGCCAACATCTCGCGCCCAAAAACCTGTGCAATTGATGAAATATTCGCAAATAATGTTACCCGCTGTTGTTTCAACCTCAGTGATTTTTCTACGTTCAGAAAATATTTTTTTCACCGCACAGTGTTCTACTACATTAACATCCATACGTTTAGCTTCTTCGATAAGCGATTGACATACTAGCTGAGGATCACAAACTCCATCGTCAGGTATCCACAAGCCACCCATTAAATCCTTTATATCTATGATGGGACATTTTTCTTTGCACTGTTCAGGTGTTAAAATTTCAGTCGGAATACCCCAGGCCACTCCTTGCGACCGCATGCGATTGAATGATATCATTCTATCAAACGTACGTCCTAAATTTAGACTGCCTACTTGCTTCCAACCCGTTGGTAGACCTTTTTGGTTGAATTCTTTTATTAATTCAATTGAATACTCTGCTAATTTTAATTCTGAGTAACTGGGTTCGAAACGACCAGCCAAACCACTGGCACTCCAAGGGTTCACGCCACCTATTCTGTCCTGTTCCACTAGTAAGATATCTTTACCCCAACCCATGAGAGCCAAATGATATGCAACTGATGCACCCATTATACCGCCACCACAAATTACTACACGTACTTCGTTCGGTACAACACCTTTAGCTACATTCGACGGCTGATGTGGTTCAAACTTACGTTTGCGGAAGACATTTGCATCCTGTCCTGAATTTGTTTGCATGCATCTAAAATGCAATGTTGTGGCCAACCAGCAGCTGCTTGTTTTGTTATAAATTTGATTCTGCCAAAGCCTTGACCATAAATGATTGTTAAACTTGTACATTACTATATGGACAATGTGTCCTACTTATATGTTGCGTATTATTATCTAGTAATATATGTATGTAAATAGCTATATAAAAAAATAATATTATGGTAAACATATGTTCGAAATGCAAAAAAAAGCAATAAAAACAAAATGAAAAAAAAAAGTTTTAACGTTAGTGATGCCAAATTTAACACATATTGTTCATACTTGCAGATGTACTTGTGGTAAAGCTGTTAAAAATGCGGTAAAAATTGGTAAAACGGTGCACCAGCTGTGAAATTTTAGCAGGCATTTAATTGTTATTCAATTGTTGCGATAATGAACTTGTCCAAGTTTTTTAAGCCGGTTGGATTCTGGTTTTATAACTCTGGATTACATTTAAGTTCAAAATCATGGGCTATTTTTAATAATCATTCGAAAACACTACATCAAGAAGTTACAGAAGGAAGCGAGAAAACTATTAAAGAGGAAGGTGATGGCAACAAAGTTATTCTATAATTTTAATGAAAAATATATTCTTATTAAATGCTTTTACACTCTATGCAGATAATCCGTTTATGGAATTTAAAGGTAAATGGCCCACAGATGAGCTGACAAATTTTAGGATTGATATGAAGTTGATGCCTAATTTTATTAGTGAATTGGAAGAATCACAACTATTTGAAGAAGTTGAGCCGTATATGACCCGTTTGCGTTATGAGTGTGATCACTGGGATGATGTAAATAAAAAAAATTATTCATACCTGCACATTACATACGTATATTAAAAAATTTATTTATTTATTTGGCAGGCAATACATGGTTTTCGTGAAACTGAACGCAAACATTGGTATCCTCACAATCGTGCCGTCTTGCAACGTGTTAGCCAAGTGGGGTTTGAAGGTAAAATAATGCCTTATATACACATTCTCGATTTGGCACCTCATGGTGTAATAAAACCGCATGTAGACAGCACAAGGGTAATAATTTGAAATTTGCTTAGTTTGCTAGCTTAGGACTTAAATGTTATTTCTTTATCAATTTTATAGTATTGTGGTCACACGATAGCTGCATTAAGCTTGCTATCCGATGCTGTTATGCGTTTGGTACGCACGAAAGATTTTGATCAACAAGAATCACAGGACAACTATCGCAGTCAGCCAAAAACTGTATTGGAAAATAATTTTTATGTCGATATCCTGTTGCCGCGCAGATCATTATACATTATGGGGTAAGTCACATGCATTTTTTCGCTTTTTATTATTACTTTTTCAAAATCAAGCCAGTAACTTTATAACGTTTTGTTTATATGGTAAAATTTCTATCTAAAGAAAGGGTTTTGCATTTATTAATTTACAGCCATTCGGCTAGATATAATTTTACCCACGAAATCTTAGCCAATGAAGAATCTAAATTTCAGGGTCAACCCCTAACAAAAAGTCGAAGGATATCGATTATTTGCCGTAATGAACCCTAGCCAATAACTACATCAAAAACAAGGTATTTAAGTCATTAATTATGGCTTTACCATAAACGATAAACATATTTTATTTTTCGTTTTTGATAGTAAATAAAAAATAATTTAACATAACTTTTGTTTTTTTTTTCTTCTGCAAATTCCACTAATTTACATTATCCAAAACTCATTTCACTTCAATTCATTCCATATGCTTTTCTAAATTTTGGAAAAAAAAAATCATTTCATTCTCTAAAAGATGTAATCTTCAGGTGGGTAAAATAGTTCCTTTTGTACATACATACTCCTACTATGTACATGTGTATATCAAATAAATTTTAACACTTTTATTTTTATTTTTTGTTGTTGGCTTTGTGCAATAAAAAACCATTAAATTTTTGCTGACTACCAAGTGATTGAAATGATAAAAATTGCACTTTTTCTTTAATTATTTAATATTTTAATTATTTCTTTCTAAACAAATATTCCTGCATATAGAAAATTTAAAATACAATTTTCGTTTTATTTTATTATATTTAAAATTTTTTTATTTAGTTTCGAAAGTATTGAATTACAACTTTTTACACAATTCTAAAATACTTGCTAAAATTTTACCCCTATTTAATACAATTCTTTTTTAAATAATATATATACTCTTTTTTTTGTTATTTAACAATTTCCACAATGTTGATTAAATAATTATTATTGTTATTTGTTTTTTTTTGTTTTGTTTTTGCTAAACTATTGTTTTCCATTATTATAATAATTGTTTTGCTAAACTAAACTTAGTTAATTTAACTTTTTCTTTGCTAATTGTTTTAGTTTTTATACCTAATTATTAATCAACAAGTATTTTACTTATTTCGAAGCAATTCACCATAAAAACAGAATTAAAAGTATGAGGGAAATTACAATTGAATCATAAAAATTATGCATGGTAAAGCAAAAAAAAAAAAAATAATTGTTTTTAAATTAATATTTATAAAGTTTGCTATTCGGGATATCAATAATTAAATTCCAGTCGTGCCTTCTTCGCCCAGGCAATTTTTGTTGCTACAAGTTTGATATTTTGTGTGGGAGACAAAGTGAAAAGTACAGGTAGTTTCTCTGAATTATTAAAATGGCAGCAACAATAATTGAATGTGCAAAGCATGACCAGGTATCAGAATATATAAATAATAACTTGTTTTTGTGAGTTTTGCAAAATTTTAATCTGAATATAGAAAATTGTGTAGATCAGGTTTTAGAAGTGTGGTAATTCAATTTCATTTTCAGTTTATTATTATTATTATTATAATTATGTAGTTTAAGGTTCTTATTTGTTCAATTATAATAGATTGATCGATCGATAAGGAAAAGAAGGCACAGAAGAAATTATTTATTATGTACAAAACAGTATATACTAATTATACATACATACTTTTATACAGCGTTGTGAGTGAGGGTGTTTGTGCTTTAGTGCGAATTTTGTTGTATATGTCAGCAGTTTCGATATAAAATTTGTAAACATATTCTAAAGTATAGTTGAGTCAAAGTTGCTGTTTCATTGATTTGTTTCTTTGTTACCCCTTTAATTTACAATTATTTAAAAATTTTTTTTTTAGAGTATTTTTTAATATAAAATAGAATTCACTTACAAAGTTTGAGACAGAGACATAGAAAGAGATTTAGAGTTGGAGTTGGAGCGAAAAAGATTATTGTAAAAGTTGTCATATATATATAATTTAGATTACAGAGAATTGACAGCGTTTTGTGTGTTTTGTTTATATAAAGAGAGATCTGTGTTTGTTTATTATATTTTTGTTGTAAAAAGAAATTGTTTTTCTTTTTTGTAATATAATTTCACAATTCGTTGATAATTGTTGTAGTTTATTTAATAGGTTTTCAATTTGTTTTAATTGTTATTAAATACTCCCTTCTAGCAGCCTTAAGACATTCATAAAAAATCACAGAGGGTCGTGTGTTTAGTAATACAATTCTTTAGTAATAGTCCATAATGAGGTCCGAAGATTTTGAATTTATACAAAGTTTGTTAATTTTAATTTATTTTTTGTTAAGAAAGAAAAGACATTTCAACTTTAGCGAACGTTTCAGCAAATATTTTTTTTCTAGTGGCACTTGAAACTTCATTTTTAAAGTATTTACTTTATAAATTTGAATTTGCAAGAGTACAGTACCCAAATTGACCAGATTGATCTAGACAGCCATTGCTTACGCCAATTGCGTCCTGCTTGTTGCGGTTTACTAAATCATAAATTACTGCTAATTAGGATGTGTGGACTTTCACTAATTTTTTTTACCCTAGCTCTTCAAGACTTGATTAGTTAAATATTTAAAACAAAATATCTGAAAGTAAATCTGTTTCTATTTATTTTTGTTTATTTTTTTGTTTTTGAAGTTTTCCTCGGACCCTTAAATCACTTTGAATTCAGCCATTTATGGTTTATTTTAAGTTTTTGTTTCTTTAAAAAAACAATTAAAGTCGTAATTTCTATAATTCTAACATGCAATTGAAAATACTATTTTTGTTTGTATGTATGTATGCATGTACCAAAATGTGTTTTTATTTTTTCCTTTTTTTATTACATGAGTTTTATACAAATTATTTTTTTCTTTATTAAAGTTTTCAATATAAATGCGATTTTGTTTTTAAATTTTTGTTGTTGTTGTTGTTCTATCATTAAAATTTTAAACTCCATTTAACAGCTAGTTGTTGTTACTTTTTCTAATTGTTTCGTTTTTGTTTTGCTTTTCTTATACAAATAATTTTCAACAAACAATCTACTCGTAATTAATTGAATTTTGATATTTGTTGGTTATTTTGTTGTTGTTTTCAATTTCATCCAAAGAAAACTATTAATATTTTCACTGTAGCGTTACACTGTGTAAAAGCGAAAACTAACTCAAGTGAAATTCGAAACCTAAACTGTTCAATTTAAATAATTTCTTAGCAAGTGAGACAGAAAGAGCGAGAGATAAAGGGAGCCTGTGAGTGCAGCATGTAATTGAAATGAATTGAAAACAAAATTGTTTCCTTATAACTGAGGACAGATGTATGTATGTGTGTCTGTAGTCTATTCGTATGTATTTAATATGTACAAATGTTTGTTTATTATTGGTTTGTGTTTATGCTAATTTGCTCATCGGTATATGCGTTTGTCGTTTTAATTATTTAATTCTGTCTCCTTTAGTTTCAAAAATGTCGACTTCAATTTGTAATCGAAATTTGTGGGCGGGGGGGTGCCGTTACGAGAATTTCTAATGCTTGTGTCTGTGTATTACAATAACTTACAAATAATTAATTATTAAATACATTCATTTACAAGTACATGTTTTTCTTTTAATAAAAACCATTTTTGTTTGAACATTTTGTATTGGCCTTAGATTGTAAATGAGAGAGAGAGAGAGAGTGATTTATGGGACATATAAAAGAACAAATATGTTTTTTTGTTGTTGTTTTGATCGTCTAAATTAACCGTCTATAGATGATTGAGGAGACTTAACTAGTAATAATTCGTTATAGTCAGAATCTTCATTGCCGCTATTGTCACGTTGATCCATGCGTCTACGTTCAGAAATTATTCGTAGTATTTCGGCTGAATCAGATTTGTTTAAACCTTCGACTATTGCCATGTCAGTGGATAAGCGACCATGACCACTTGCATCAAGATTGCTATTGTTATCGTTTCTATTTGTGACATTAGTGTCGGTTGATGTTTCCATAACTACTGGTAATAACAAAGAGCTTTCATCCATGTCTGGATCTTCGTCTAGGGCTTGTTGTTTGAATAGTTGTTTTGTGCTGCCACTGCGACTGCGTGGTGGCATGGAACGTGGTACAGAGAGTAGATTTGTGCGTGTTGGACCCAGGAATGTTGGATCTGTTGAAACGGAACGACCGTAGGGTCGACGTGTTGGTGCACTTGATGTAGCTGCCGCACTGGTTGGTTTTTCACTTACAACCGCGCTAACAATACTGGCTACATCCGATACACTACGTGGAACTTCTTCGCTGCGTATACTGTGTACGTCGTAAGTAGAGGAAGGACTGCCGTCCGATTCTAGACTCTCGAAGATAGTGCCACTGTGAAAGTCAACGACATCGCCTCCCCAAGGCAAAGAATCGGAACTCATACGCTTCGATTCGAGGGTACGATGACGAATGGCTTGTTCGTCCAGAGATCGTTCTTTTGTAAGCATGCCACGTTTGCGTACTGCTGTCGAGAAACGTCTTCCTCGTCTTGCTGTGGGAGGTATCTGTAGTTTTGAGTCGAAACTGTTCTCTTCGGTTATGGCCGATTCAGGGATTAATTGTGTTAGAGCTTGTGTCTTAGAGGCACCACCCATCTCTGCCAGTCCTAGACCGTTTTGTTGGTTAAAGTATTGCACCGTTTGACGGCGATTGTTAGTTGCGCTTAATACAGCGATATTTTTTTTCTCGAGAGTGGGGGTGTTATAGGTAAAGTTCATTGGCAGTGATTTGACTTTTCCCAATTGACGTTGGGCTGGCGCAGGCGGTTTTGTTTGCTGTTGCAGTTGTTCGCAAAGTTTTTGTTCCTGCTCAAACTCCTGTTCACGCACTAATTCGCGTTCCAGTTCGACTTCCATATCCATTTCGTCTTCCATCTGTTTGTGGCTCTCCTCGAGGTGTTTCATCAGTACAGCCACGACGACGTTCACTAACACGAATTGCGCCATTAGCACGAATATCACAAAAAAGATGGGAGCGATAACCGAGCTGACGCAACAGTTGCGCACGCAATCCGGTGCGTCATCACAGTTATCCCTCAATGTGTCTTTCATGATGCCGTTCCAATTATCGCCAGTCGCTACGCGAAACAATGTGAGGAAAGCCATTCCGAAATTGGCGAAATGTGCATGTTCGCCAAGGCCCTGACATGGAATCTCTTCGGAGCACTCTAGTCTACCGAAAAGTTCCACGCCCAGTGCCGCGAAAATAAAAAACAGCAGGAAGAAGAGCAGGCCCAAATTGCCAACTTGTGGCAACGCTTGCATCACCGTGTCCAGCAAAGCACGAATTCCCTTGGCCATTTTTAACAGCTTCAATACTCTTGCTATACGCAACACCCTCATTACACGTATTATGGTCGGGTTAATGGGTAATTTTTTTGTCTCCAACTCTTCCAGGACTATACCCACAATGGACAACAGAACAATACTCACATCCAATTGATTCCACTTGTCCTTAAGATACAAATGCCATCCTAAAGCTACCAATTTCATGTTTGCCTCCAGTATGAACACAGCGGTAAAAAAGTAATTGAATATTTTTAATGCGTACTGAAGTACTGGTGGCATTTTATAATATTCCATCGCCATTGTTACAACATTTAGACCAATTACTGCCGCTATTGCCAAATCAAAATATTTCGATGTGACTACATTATGAACAAACATACGAGAGGGCGAATAATTGATGTAATAAGGTGGCTCGTGCATACGCCTCCGTTTCTTTTCCATTTGCAATGCCCGTTTTGCAGCACGACGTATTTTCTCCTCCTTCTCTTGCTCTTCCCGACACCGATGAAAATTTTCCACAACAACTCCCACAAACATGTTGAGCACAAAGAAGCCTACGAGCAATATAAACGCAATAAAATATAAAAGACGCCATTCATTATAGTTGACTATCGGTTGCTGATCCACGCCAACCGCATCGAGTCCCGTATACATAATGTTGACCCAACCATCGCGCGAACTCAGGACAAACAATGACATAAGTGCCTTACCCAAATCATCGAAATTGTATTTTCTATTTACCCAAGCATTACCCGGTATGCTGAGGCAGTCTGTTTTATTGCGAACATGTTTAATATTTTCGCCCTCACAAAAATAAAATGTACCCTTGAACAGTTGCACACCCAAAATACCAAATATTATGAAAAATGTACAACAGATAAGCACAATGTTGCCAATTGGTCGAAGGGACGATAAGAGCGTTTGCACGACTAATTTCAAACCCGGGGCTCGGTTGATAACACGCAGCGGCCGTAGGGAACGAAGTAGTCGAAACACCTTTAAATTAAAAATATTAAAAGAAAACATTTATACAAATCGTGTGTGTCTGTGGGTGAGAGAGATACACGAAACCAGGTAGGAGAAAACCCTCCACCTGAATCCGTGCCTGCTCTTGTGTTCTGCTCTTGCTTCTGCTACTGCTAATAATACGCATGCATAAATAAATACCCTTAAAATCCCAAAAATCCTAGGACTAGATTGACTTATCAGTGACATTAATAAATCAATAATTGAAATTGTTACTAGCGATCCGTCCATTATATTCCAGCCAGACGTAAAGTAGGCGTCTGTCCCATAAAACATACCAGTCGCCACAACCTTGTGAGAAGTACAAACAAGTAAAGAGTAAAAGTAGAAAAGATTCTGGGGAATACAAACCTTAATTAGCATCTCCACTGTAAAGACGGCTGTGAAAATGTAATTTGCTGTGGACAAAAAAAATCTTTCCGTGCTGTATGGTGGTATATTGGGTCGTTCCATTGCCAACGTTATGCAATTGAGTGCAATAAACAGTAGAACCACATTGTCAAACCATTTTTGATTAACAAACCAACTACAAACTCGACGGAACCTGGCAATAAAATTATGTTCTTGTTGAGTTTCTATTTTTATATTTGGTGTCTATGGACTCGGTATTTACCTGTTGCTTTCGGGAAAAATGTACAACGAATATGATTTTCTTTCTTTGGTAAATTCATGTGGAGTAAGTCTTTCGATAAGAATTTTTATTTTTGAAAAACCTTCTGAATGTGTTACACTGGAATGTTGTTGTTGCTGTTGCTGTTCTTTAGATTGTTCATTCATCTTTTTTGGATACTGACTGATACTGATGGAGTTTTTACGTCGCTCTCGTTCTTGCATATACTGTTGCAACATGTCGGTTTCCCCCACAATTGCATAGTTATTCTGCCATTTATCCAAATCCAATTTGGAATTGGTGTAGGAAAGTGATTTACGAGATGGTTCCAAGTTGTGCAGATTCAGGTGGGATGTTTTTGTAAAGGCCAACTCTATAGAAGACATTCTACGCTTACCAGGTGCACTATACAATTTAGAGGGTTGATTAAGATTGTGATACATATGGGAATTGAATAGACTGCTGGGACCACTGCCACCTATACTCAATGAAGTAGACAAACGTCTTATGGAGTTTTGAGGACTTAGGCGATTAGTGTCCTTACTTTTAATTGATAAATTTGGTGTTGTGGGGCTAAGGAAGATTTCTGCCCTCTTCGAAGGGCTGTCTGTTAATAAGCAGGAATTATCATTGCCGTTGTTGAGTTGGTGCTCAACATCTTCGGCAGTCAGTGTGTCAGCCTTTTTTCTCTTTGAACTGGAACGACGAAAACGTTTTAAACTGGGCAATCTTTGTAAAGGTTCCGCAGTAGATTCTTGAACATTTGAGCTGAGCATAGTCGTCTGAGTTGGCAAGGCGGCGTTGCCTGCAACCAAACTAGTATCACCACTTCTGCTGGTATTCGCGAATGGGGGTAATTGTAGTTTGGCTGCAGTTGAGGATATTGTGGGAACATAAATTGGACCAGTAGAAGAGCTTGAACTCTTGGAAATGTCATCAATAATTACACTTTGAATTCCGCCACTACCATTTAATGTTGCTGCTGTTGCATCCTGATTATATTTACTGAGTGAGGAGCTGCTTGTATTGCTTTCTAATTGACTGGCATTTAAAATATTGACATGAGTTTTATGAGGCAACACAGGCGATGGCGGTATGAGATCAATTGATGGTATGCCTTCATCAAGCGACCGTTGACTGCTGAATATGGTGGGTGGTCTTAAAAGGGATGGTGATTCAGGGCACTATAAAAAACAAAATCAAAAACAAAACAAGACAGACAAGACAAGAAGATATTTAAGCGTTTAGATACGCATAAAAGAAGCATAACATAATGAAAGTACCTCATTGACATTAGCTTCTGGCTGACTCCAATTTTTGAAAGTTGTACCTGACTCCAGGGTAGTGTTGGGTGAGTCCTGAGGTGTAGCAGCAGTTGTAGTTATAATAGGAGGTTCTCGTATAGCTCGAATTTTGGCCAACCGTGGAGCATCCACCACACGTCTATCTCTAATGGAATAACTCTGCAATTGTAATGAAATGTTCTATCTGTGTTGGCATGTAAATATTTGTGTAATAAACCTTTCTCAGTACTCTTCGCTCTTCATCGTTAAGAGTAGAGGAACCAATTGTTGCCACGCTTATACCTCCCCCTGACATGCCCGGTCCTAGCACTATCCCTGTGCCAACACCACCACCACCACCATTACCATTATGCTTGTGCACATCCTTTTCTTTTTCTAAAGCTTTTCGATTTGCACTACCAACCGAATTATTTGAAAGCGTTTGGCCTACCAGTTCTTTTGTTTGATTATCGCGACTAACGCCCGACTGAATTATGCGCTGCTTCTGCACATTACTCTTGGGTTCCATTATAATTTCAGCAGCCTCCTGATGCTTATGTGCATATTTGCTGTTAATTGGGAAGGTTTACATTTTACAAACTTACACTTGCTTACCTTGCGTATGTCTTCAGCGCTGTGCCAACGATTACGGAGCTCATAGTAACTCTCATTGGTCGATGATGAATCTGCTTCGCTATGCGATTCATCATACATAGCATCGCTATAATTTTCGGCTAATGTTTCCTCACGCAATTTCTTTACCAATTCACGTTGTTCACGTTCACGACGTTCATTTCGCTGAGGGAATCAAAATTTCAAAATTAGACTTTTTCTATGGGGACCTTTAAGGGCCACAAAAATGATCGAAACTAATTGCTTGCAAATCTCACGTTTTAAGAGTTTTACGATTAAGAAGAACTTTCAACGGCATAAAAGAAGTTTGTGGTTCAAGCAAAAAGCGCATCAATTTTGAATTAAAAGTTCATTCTACAAAGTGCATTAACGTAGTGAATTGAGATAAAATATATTTAAGGTGAGTGTGTGTGCATGTGCCATTCAAACTTGCTTTATGTCACACGGGGACGAGGAAAATTCTTCTTGATCTTTAAATGAAATTTAAATAATTTGATTGCGTTAAAACTCTACCTCTGAACTGAATCCCTCAACCAAAATGGCAACCAAAAGGTTAAACAGCACATAATTGCCAAATGTCATTAAGGCCACAAAATATAATGCAGCCCAATGACTGGTCTTTTCCATTCCATTGAAAAGTACAACATTCCAGTCTTCTTGTGTTAGAATCTATAAAATGTTTTCTCACTTAATACATTAATAACCATAAATAATATATGCGTGTGTGTTAGAGAGAGAGAGAGAGAGAGAGAGCGTGGGTGTGTGGATTGTTTTCTAGCTCAAACAAAGCAATTTTTATAAAAAAACAAACAGATACAAAAGATAAAACAGCCTCTTTCAAAAATTCAAAATTCTCTTAAGAAGATCATGAGACAGAGAGAGGGAGAGAGAGAGAGAGAGGGAGAGAGAGAGAGGGGGAGAGAGAGGGAGAGAGAGAGGGAGAGAGAGAGGGAGAGGGAGAGAGAGAGAGGGAGAGAGAGGGGGAGAGAGAGGGAGAGAGGGAGAGAGAGAGAGAGGGAAAAAGGAAAGGATGAAAGAGGCGTTGTAAATGTAAATGAGAGTTTCAG
Organism: Thelaira solivaga; assembly: GCA_947397855.1. Classification (NCBI taxonomy): domain Eukaryota; kingdom Metazoa; phylum Arthropoda; class Insecta; order Diptera; family Tachinidae; genus Thelaira; species Thelaira solivaga. Next base: position 748,677 of record OX377612.1, on the reverse strand, counting down.
GTTTTAAATTAAATCAAAGCAAAGAAATACACAAACACACGTTAACCAAAAAAAAAATTAAACCAAGGAATTTTAATTGAAAAAAAAGAAACACAAACTCAAATTAAAGAAATGTTTTGCTGCTTTTTTGTTTTACTTGCATAAATTCTACTTTTGCATACATGAACAGCAGACGGCCTAAACTGTCAAAGAAAGTCCAAAATTAAATAAAAAATAATTTGAAATTAAAACAAAGCAAAGTCGAACTGTGACATCCTTGACTTGTAATTTTTTTTTCAAGAATCGATTTAATTCGTGGTGTGATTTTTTTATTTTTTTTCCAAAAGACAATAAAGCGAAAAGTATAGAAAAAAATCTAGTTTGAACCGGAACATTTGTTTCATCAACAAAATTCCAGTTCGTATGTATCATGTAAATTTTTATTTTAAATTAAATTATTTTACAATTTATTTACAAAACTGAAAAAATTAAGAAAACTTTACGTGCCAACTTGGTTTTACTTTTTTTTTTTCAAACGTATAAAAAAAGATTTTGCTTTTACTACCTAAATTGAAGAACTTATTATTACTTTGAAATCTTAAAATAATTATTATAATTATTTATAATAATAATGGAAAAAAGAAAGTATTTTTTCAAGAAGAAAGTCTTTAACAATTCAATTCGTATTAATTTTTTTGATAAAAAGAAAAACATGCATTCAATGCTCAGTTGCTAATAAAATTGAAACTTCATTTAAAAAAAATTTTATTAATTAATTATTTGTTAATTTAATATGAAGGCTGCGCAATGTAAATGATGATATCGATTAAAAAAAAAAAAAGAAAAAGGCATCGATCAGCTTTAGAAAAATGCAAGAACTTTTTAAAAATGATCTTCTGAATTTTATACTGAAGCCCATGTTCTGGAAACCGTACGCTTTTATATTTTTTTCATAGAATGTGAATGTTAAAAAGCAAGTTTATAAGTAACGATTTTTTTTTTAAATTTTGTTTCAAATAATTTAGTTTGAATTTTTTCTAAAACTCTTAGGGTCTGTTCAGCTAAATGCGAATGAAAGCTTCGTTCGTATAAATGTATTGAAAACAAAAAGAAATTTTTGTGTATTTTTTTCGTTTTCAATATTTTTGCATTTAGCTGAACAGTCCCATTTTGAGATTTCAAATCGTAATCGTTTTGCGTTTTTCAGAACATGGTTGTAAATGTATATTTACAAAATCACTGAATAATGACACATCCGTATATGAGTAAATAGCGGAGTGTAATTAAACAGAAATCAAAGTGTTGATTTTTTAAGTTTATTTTGAAATTTAAAATTGCTCGTGCAGATTTGGGTGTTTTTTATTTTAATAATTAAACGGCTTGTTGCTAAACTCGTGCGAGCTAATTTTGAAGCAGCTAAACAGTGTTTAAATCAGAAACAATTGCCTGTGGCACCACTGAATTTCAGAGGCTGACTTATCGCTCAAAATGTATTTAAAATAAACTGTATGCAAATTCTGCTTTCTGGTTGGCAACTCGTTAGAACAAGTGCCAGATTTATTATTACGAATAAGTCAGTAATAATGTAGCTCATTTTTCCCTAAAAGGAAATGCTGCAAATTTAAATTTTATAACAGACCAACCCAACTAAATAATACGTTTTAACGCACGGCCTGCTAATTTAAGTGTTTCTATCAGTTTCTTTTAATGTGACCTCGATAAAGTAACACAAAAAAAATAAAAAATTAATTATTTAAAAATAATATTTTTTAGATTTTATTCTGGTTTTGTTTTAAACAGAGTTCGTACAGAAACGAAGCCAAGCGAACTCTGGTTTTATTCTTCTTAATTTTTCCTAATTCAATTTTCTATTTTCCTATTCCAAAGCACTTTATTGAATAATTTTTTATTTTTTTTGAAAATGCTGCCCCCTATTACGGTTTATAACTCAACTCAGTTAAGTTGAAATTGAAAAAAACTGCTATTGATGAGTTGTAACAGTTCAAATCGGTGCTAACGTCAAAAAGTTGTACACGATTTTAAGGGTAGAGTTGAGTTGTAAACCGTTAAAGGGGCATAAGTTTTCTCTTGTCTTATGCTTAGCTTTTAGGTAAAGGGAATTAAGTTTGATGTTCCGACAAACCATTTTTATTTTTTTTAATGGTCTCTCGTAAGTTTTTCGGTAAGATGTAATTACATTAACGCTTTCTCTTCGTTTTATAGTATTTCTCTGTAATAAAGATTAATAAGTACGAGGTTTGATTGCTCTGTTTGTAAGGGTTTATTAATTACACAAACAACTACTACGGTTGCCCATATAAATTAAGGTGGGCAATCAAAATTTTGTTTCAAAACTAAATTTACAAAATATTTAAATAAAATAAAATAAATCTTTATTTTAAAATGATTTAAAAAAAATCAAATGCTATTTTGCTGAGGGTAAAATTTAGCAAACCATAAACGTAACAAAAATTCAAAATTTGAATTAAATTAAATAACAAACAAACGAACAAACTATAAACTTGGTTAAAATTTTGTGAAAAAAGTGATTGACTTGATTAAAAAATTTTTTTTTTAATTGTTTCAACAAAACAAAGTAAAGTGTTTTACTGTGCGTTATTAAACTCAAGCAAATTTAGTTAAATTTGCAGCTTAAATTTAAGAACGCCAGCAGAACACACACACATACAAAATATATTTTTGTAGAATAAAAAATAAAAATAAAAACAAAAATGGATGTCTAACTAAGTTCCTCTTACTTGGAAAACGGTAACGGTGGCCCAAAGTATATTGTTGAAGTGCTTACGATCACATTCACATTGCGGATGTTTGCTGATTATTTCGGGACAAGTACATTCGCGTTCGAGTCCAGTATCATCCATAAATTTGCAAAACTTACCGCCGAACAAATACATGCCCAGTATGCTGCAAGTTGTATGTTTTTTGTTTTGGTTTCGATTTTGATATTGATTTTTGTTTTGTTTGAATTGATTCAAAAAACACACATACAACATCATACACATACACAACCACATAAAATTGTATGAATTCGTTTTGTTTGTTTTTTTGTTTTTTTTTTTTAATTAAATTTATTTTACACATACACACACGTGTGTAGTAGTAATTTGATCAGTTTCAGTAGTAGTAGTAGTAGTAGTAGTAGTAGTGGTAGTAGTAGTAGTTTTTGGTTGATTTGTAGTAGTAGTATTTTAATATTATAATAAAAAAATATGATATATATGTTTGATATATAGTAAATATATATTGTTTTAATTACAGTTTTATATTTTTAAAGCAATTATTAAAAATTATAAATTTAAATAGAAAAAAAAGGAAAACTAAAGTCTGGTTTATGCTTGAAATATGTTGTGGGTTTATTTATAGAAAAATACTATAAAACTCTTATTAAAGTCTCTTATTATTTTAACTAAAATTTAATTTATTTCATTTGCAAGAGTTTTATGGCATTTAAAAGCTTAAAAAAGCTGATTGTTTAGCAGTAACTATGTTTGAATATAAAACTATTGTAGCCGAAAATAGGTGAGAGAGCTGAAATTTCTTGCTGGTTTTATTTTATTACTCATTGTTAAAAAATTGTTGTTGTATGTATGTATATTGGAAAGGATAATCGTTATTGTAACTGTTACTTAAGTTTTTATTGGTTTTTATTTTATACAAACACTTAGCAAAGTTTAAAAAAATTCGTGTAGCTTTTTAAAGCTCAAATGAAAGAAGATTCCTTCTGTTATTAATTTTTTTAAATTGTTTTAAGCAAAAAACAAAATTATTTTAAAAACTTTGCTAACGAGTGGGTGTAAATAAATAATTTATGCGAGCTTACAATATATAAAATTAAATGAACGAACGATTTGGTTTGGTTTGGTTTGGTTTGTTTGTTTTTAATGTTTAAATTATTATTCTGCAATTTTATATACAATATCAATGATATAAAAATCATATGGAAAAATGTTTGTAAAGGTTGATTTAACTGTGAATTTTTTACACATGAACATGTAGGATCCAAGTGATGAGGAGAGAGAGAGAGAGAGAGAGAGAGAGATAGAAAGAAACAGAGAGTGAGATAGTCGTGGTGGGTTGTAGTTGTGATAATGCGCAAATCCAAAGCAATTTTGTTTAATTAGTAGAGATGAACACAAACACAAACATAAATGCTAAATGCTTAAGTCCATAAAACATTTAACAAATTAACAATCTACGTTTGTAAAACAACATGCAACAAACTTTGCTATGAATATTTCATATTTTACTTACCTTTTGGTTTATACGAGTAGATCACCAAGCACGCTTTTGTCATATTTTAACTTACTATTGAAATGCCACACTACTTTTTTGGTTCTAGTTCTAATTCTAATAATAGATAATACTAATTATTGAAAACAAAATGAACTATAATAAGATTCGCATCTAAAGTTACTAAAACTAAAAATAAAAAAAACAGTTACTAAAAACCTAACCCAAGTATGTGTATGCGTACAGTGTCCTAAAAGAATAGTTCAGTTACAGTTTAATTGTTCTAGTTTTATACAGAACACACCACAAATTAAAAACTCAAATTTCGTACCAGCAGAACAAGCAACAACTTAATAAAAAAAAATAATAATAATTAAAGCTTAACTGAATTAAATTATATTAAATAAAACCAAAATTCAAGCCAATTTAATAAAATTTACTTTCATTTATATTAAAAAAAAATATATATATAAAGAAAACAAAATTATAGTGAAAAGATAAAATAAAAAATAAGAAGAGAAAAAAAAAACAAGCATCACAAATAAACTCTGTAGTTATAAATTTTAGTTTCTTTGTTATACATATAAAAAAAATACATTATTTTGTTAAACGAGTATAATTTTTTTTTTAAATTAAATAAAATTATTTAAAAATGTTTTGGGTTTTATTAATAAAATATAAATAAAATCTACCTGAAATACTGTGACGAGAGCCCACAGTAGACTATCGAAATTCTTGCGATCGCATATCACATCTTCGCCCACTTGTTCGCAGAATTTACAGCCGAATAGATTCATGCCAAGTATACTATAATAAATTTCTCAAACGAACCCACAACACACGAACGATCGAACGATCAAACCAACGTTGCCAGGTTTTTTTGTCATTTGTTTTTATTATTATTTTGAAATCGGCCATCATTTGTTTTTATCAATCAATTATTAATTCATTTTAATGAAGGTTTTAATTAAAATTGAAAATATATGAAAAATCAATAAACACATAAAATTTATTATCGTAAAGGCGTTGATTTTATTGTTGTTTAAATTATTAAAATATTATTTTGTTAAAGATTTTAATTAAAAAAAAATACGTTTTTGGTTTATTTGTGGTTTAGTTTAATTTAAATAAAATTTAATTAATTGATTTGTTTAGTATAAAAAAAATTTTATTTTTTTTTTGTGTTTTGTGATTTTTATTTTAAAAATGTTTTATTTAGTTTTATTAAATGGATTTTAGGTATTTTTGTTTTAAGTACAGCCGATAATAAAACAGAAGAGGTAATAGAGTTGAGTAGCGAGAGAGAGAGAGAGGAAAAAGAGAAAAAGAAAAAAGAAAAAGGCAAAAATAAAAAGAGATGTCATAAAAGAACAACAAGCAAAAAATATGCTGTTAATACAAGAATAATAGCAATTAAGATAGGGCCTTCAGCAAATTAATTCTCTGTCCGCAACACTTTACAATAAAAAGTATTCTTGCTGTCAATCTAAACGCATATTTATAGATATTCTGTCTAGATGTGACACGTATCTAGACAGCTGAATTTTGTGAACAAAGAAATAACTTGCTGTAACCGTAATCTTGTTTTCTATTATTCCTGTCTTTGTTAATATACAAAAAAGTATAATAACATAAAAATAAATTTAAAATTAAAAAAAGTATTTTTTAAATACTTTATAATCAAAAGTGCTGTTTCAAAAGCTTAGCACAGCATTATTTGAATTGTTTAATATAAGATTTTACTTCATAAAGAATTTATATTTTTTCTAAAAAAAAGAGATTTTTTAAGCTCCCAACAGAGCTGTGTAAAATAATGGCTTAATTTTTTTAAAATGCATTTTGAATGAAAAAATCAAAACATTAAAAAGTATTACGCGTTTTTTAAGTGAGTAAAAGCCAATTAAAAAAAAAAGCAGCAGAAGCACAGAAGAGGCAAAAAAAAAAAACTGAAAATCGTAGGCTTCTTTGTGCTACGATTAGTGTTGGGGAAATTTATTGTTCTTGGCAGCAAATTCCTAAGCAAAAGTTACATTTCCGTACTGCATACAGAAAAATAAAACAATTTTCGTTGTGAAATTTTTTACTTCTGACAACAGAAATTCGGTAATACACACAAAAATATTTTGGCTTATGTCTCTGTTGTCAGAACTTACAAAATTAGTTAATTATAATTATTTTAGAATTATAAAGTTTAGCAAAAAGTATTTTTAATTTATGTTGGTGTGTAAAATGCATTTTTTTTTTTGCAAACAAATTCGGTTGTTGCAAGCGTAGCTGTTTTTTCTGTTAACCGCTGCCAATGCTGATTTCCCCCGCACTCAAATAATTTTATTTCTATAAATTGTAAAAATAAAAATATTTTTTTTTTTAAATAAGAAACACTTCTAAAAAGTTGAAGTAAAATCGGTATTAAAATTGAAGCAGAAAGCTGAATTTTTTTTAAAATAAGTTTTTAGAATATTGCATTACAAAACTACTTGTTACTTGAACACCACATGTAGTTTGATAAATTTCAGTAGTATCAGTATTAGCATAAGTTATTTTAGTAGTGGTACAAATAGAAATAGTCGTGAATAAATAGTAGTAGCAGCGCTAGTAAATAGTTTTTTTTAAATAATCGCATATAAATTTTTTTTTGTTAATTTTTTATTTTGCTATTATTATATTAGTAGTAGCAGGAGTAGTATAAGTAGTAGTATAAGTAGTAGTAAATATAAGTAATATTACAAGTAATATTTCTAGTATAAATTGTAATAGTAGTTATAAAAAAAGAAGAAGTCGTAAGTAGTAGTATTATCAGTAGTAATTTTGTGTTGAAGTATAGTATAAATATAAATATTAGAAGTAGTATAAGTAGTTTTTGTTTGTAATATAAGCAGCAAAAAGAATGAGTTTTATAATTTAGAATTAATTAATATCTAACTACATACTTTAAATTACTTGTAAAAGAGGCAACAATGAATCTAAACTAAAATAGTAATTAAATTTCAATTAGTTTTTAATTATTGCCATTATTTAAATACTAATAGTATCTAAATACGAGTACGTGTGTGTATGTACGAGTACGTGTATGTTTAATTTGATATGAGTATTACATTACTATACGAATATGAACCAATCCAATAAAATTTTTAAAAAATATAATCTAAAAATTAATGTGTCAAGAGAGAAGGAAAAATTACAAATTGTTGTCAACATGATGAAATTTTTATTTTTTATTATTGTAATTCAAACTTGGCTGTAATCTAAAAAAACTAAATATAAATACACACAATTTTATTTTACTTGAAATTTGAAATTTTTAATTGCAACATTATGAAACCAAATAATGAATGATTTGAAATCGATTTGAAATTGAATTGAATTTAAATTGGTGGTGAAGTGAAACTGAGTTAAATTGAAATTGAAAGCAAGAAAAATAAATATAGATTTATTTAACAGGAATGTAAAGAAATGTTTAAAAAATATTAAAAATGTTTGGTCATCACGTTTTTTTCATTACAAAAATAAGCAGACAAGACAAAAAGAAATATTTTGAGGAAGTGTTGAAAAAAGTTTTTTTGAGGCAACAGCTAAATAAAAATTTATGTACGAGTAATAATGTGAGAAAATGAGCCTTATAAAGTGAAAGCCGTAGCCGTGGTTTACAAATGAGAAGGAAGAAACAAGAATGCCAACAAACTTGGTACAGCAGGGATAAGCAAAATATTGCTTTACTTTACTAAAGGTGATGGAAGTAAGGAAAAACACACAAATAAATTTTTATTTTTTATTTTTAATTAACCAACTACTACTAACTGATGTTGTTTCAAACAAACACATCAGTCAAATTTATTGTTAAGAAGAGGAAATACATAAAGTAAAAAAGTTAAGTTAAAAAGTGTACAAGTAACGAGATAAAAAAAAGAGAGAGAGAGAGATAAATATACAGAGTGTGTGTGAGAGAGAGAGAGACTGAGTTTGATATGAAGAAATCAGGTGGCGAGATGCTTTAACTAGTTACTTAGTAGTAGAGTAAGAGCAGCAGCTAAATACGAATAAATAGAGTTTGAGAGTGAATCAATGATATTGTAATGCAATCACAGATGTTATAAATACAATGTTAAACAAATCACAAATGAAATGTGAGTTCTCCTTTTCCAATCCCTACACATACACATAGAAATACGTTAGGGGATTGCTCCAATTGAGGGGAGTTGCATGAAATTGTACAATTAGTTTCTATATGGTTGGTCATTAATTACTCCAGAGAGTTCTGATACACTCACTTGTGAAAGATGTTGTGAAAAAAAAAATGTTTCACAAACATTTGCGGATACACGCGCCCACTTACATACATACATACATCCAGCAAATGCTTGCTTTAGTTGAATGGAATTAATTGAACTATTTGTGTTAGTGGAGTCAATGTGTAATGTGAAGAGGAAACTTAAAAACTCAGCAGTTGATTAATCATTTACAGACATTTTGATCAGTTATTTGCAGAATGTTTTTTTATTTTTGGTGTTTGTTAAACTTACCTAAAAATGAAAATGAAAAGCACCAGCAGGGAAAAGAATACAGCCACATTGTCCATAGTGCGCAGCATCACAAACAATTGACGCCTTAAATTGGGCATAAAACGCACCAGTTTCAAAATGCGCAATAAGCGAAATGTGCGCAAAACTGATAAACCAGAACCGCCACCACCACCTGTGCCGTTGCCAGTAAATTGCTGGCAAAGCTCAATTACACTTGAAGGATAATTGAAGATTACAAATTTAAAACGGTTCTGGAAAAATTTCTTATAAAATTGGGAAGAGAAGTATTACCTTAGGATGACTATAACACCGTCAAATACGTTAAAGCCGTTGGCTATGTAACGAAATGGACCTTCGGCCATGACTTTCAGAAGCATTTCTACAGCGAATATGGCAGAGAAAACAATATTGCTGGTCTCCACTATGACGGTCAGCTCTTCGGGCTGTTTATGGTATTCAATACCCATTGATAGCGTATTAATCAGTATGGCCAGCAAAATGCCCTGTTGAAAGTATTTGTGTTCCACTAAACGTTTAATGTAGCGTCTGATAATGCCAAACACACGGCTGTAGCAGCGATAAATGGCAATAATGCCTCTCATTAGACGGGAGCGTTTTTTTCTTTTGCTGTCATCTAGTGGCGAGAGAGCATTCTGATAAAGATCGTAGCAACAAGAATAGTCTTCCATATAATTGCCGGTAGTGGCAGTATTAGATCCACAAACTGCACCACCATTCGAGTTGATACCATCAAAAGGCTTTTTATGTTGTTCGGATAACTGTTTTTGATGTTGTGGCTGTTGTTGTAGCTGATTATTATGCTGCTGCAAGGCCAGATTACTATTTTCCAAATTCTGTTGATTTTTTATGGCCTCGGCTGTATGAGTATCACAACGTGCCAACGATGAGTAAAACGATTCCAAAGTACTTTGACCCGTGGGTAAGGCTGCTGAAAATGCCACAGAAAATGCTAAAAGCTCTTGACAAGTCATGGCGTCGTGTATACCCAGATCTGAACATTCCGCATACGGGTTTGTTATGTTGGCCAAAGTCTGTGGTAGGTTAACCTTTAATGCCGATGGGTAAAAAAGGAGAAACAAAAAGAGAGAGAAAAAGAGAAAGAGATAAAAAAACATAAAACACAGAAAACGGTGTTTTTTTGTCTTCTATTCAACAGTTATTTTAAGGGAAAATCAGTCCCCCAATTCAACTTACTTGCCAGATGCTGCCATCGCCGGCCTGTGTCATCTTTTCCGAAGAACATACCATTTTCTCAACACTTGTTTGCGTTTCCTTTAGAGCCGGAGGCGTGTGCAATAGAACATATTCATTGAACATGACAGAAGGTCGGCGACTGGCTGATGTAGGGGGACTTAAAAAGCCTGATGTACAAGGATGTGTCTATAATAATAACAAAATGCTGTATGAATGCATGTAACATGAACTCATGGACTTTACACAATGACGCATGAAATAAATTCGAGTAATCGAAAATGGTTTATAAACAAAATGGTAGAGGAGATTTTCTATTACAAATACAAATGTCAATAATAATAAGCTGGAAGAGGAGGAAGATTTTCGTTTATTTACAATTGGCCCGAATTCTTGAATGTTGAAAAAATTCGAATATTTTTAATTTTTCTTTTATTTTTTAAAAATGTAAAGAATAAATAGTTTTCAAAAGGATTAATTTTTTGTTTGTTTTGTGGTTGATTATAGGGTGCTGCAATTAGTTAATTTGTACCTTGCCTAGAGTTCCCAGCTGGAGCTACAAAATTTCCACAACAATTTTAAACGAGGTGTGGTAGTAAAGTTATAGTAAAATAAAAAACAAAAACAATTTTAGTTTAAATCAGGTTGAGTTTCGTTTTGTTATTCATTCTCTCTATATGACTGACTCTGGCTCTCTTTCTTCTTCTTCTTGATTTTTTGTTTTGTTTTATTTGCGTTAGAAGAAGAGTACGAGTACGATGCATATAAAGAAATCGTGCCAACAGGGATGGAAACTATAATTGAACTGTTATTTTGCAAAGTGGTATAAGTCCATTTACAAAAAAAAAAAAAAAAAAAAAATGAGTTAGCGGTAATTTAGTTACCATTTTACTAAAATTACCGCTGACTCATATTTTAAAAAAAGTGGACTTGTACCAGTTTCAAAAATAACAGCTGAATTAGTGAAAGATTGTTTAATTAATTAATTAATTCTTTCAATATTTATAAAAGAAAAATGTTTAAGTTGTTGTTGTTGTTGAACGACAATTTTAATGTTTTTTTTTAGTGGATGTGATTTTTATGTTGCCAAAGCATTGGGGTGGGGTTACTCTGTATTACGAAATTGAATCTTTAATGTATTTGATTATTAATTTTTTGCATTTGTTTCATAGTAGTACCCCGGTTTGTAATGCTTAAGTGCATGGCTACGTCGATATCTGGCGATAACCAAAGAGCAAACTCAAAACATTTAGCTTTCGCAACACAATACAGAGTTTTTTATTTGTGTAGTCTCCGTGCGAGCACAAAACTTATTCCCAGAGTGTAAAATATTGATTAGTTTTTCTTGTACTACCAATTCTAGTGCACAGTGTGGTAGAGTGTGTGTTTCTTTGTAGTATTTGGAAAATAAAAAAAAAAGTTTTTTAGAATTAAATTTCAACTTACAATTAGCTGATCGGTTTCCATTAAATTTTGGGGAAATTTCAAGAGTATAGTTTTTTGTTGTTGTTGTTGCTGCTGCTTGTCTGTTTCTGATTTTAGTTGACTAGCAAATTTCTTATAGTTGGTGTTGCGACCACTAACAGGTACTCCGGCATTTTCCAAAGACTGTTCCGAGTTATCCGATGAAGAGTGATGATTATGTTGTTGAGTATTATTATTGCCGCCATTATGTAGGCCATTTATAAGAGCCACCACATTGCTGGGAGTTTGTGCAGTAGAATTATTGTGTTGATTTTGTGTGCTTAATTGCTGTTGCTGCTGGTGATTGTTATTGTTGCCGCTGGAACTGACATTATTGTTAGAGTTGAGCGGCACCATCACGGTAATCATTTGATCTTGTATACTCGATGGCTTACGATTGCTTAAATTCTTGGGACATTTCGGATGATGACTTTTAATGCGTGACGGTGAAAATGTTAAATTGTCTGTATTTGGCAAAAGTCCTTCTTTACGTTGTTTTTGTTGGTACCTTGGGGTTGTTTTTGATTGAGAGAAATTCATGGAAATCAAAACAAAATGGTGTAAGTGCTTATTTTTCTTGCTTTGGCTTAAATCACTTAATTTAGTTGTTTTTCAAAAATGTGTTTTAGTAAACAACAACATATTTAGTTAGAATAAAGTTCTTTTTTTTAAATATTTACAAAATTGTTTCTAGATTTAAAAAAAAAATATTTTTTTCTTACTGCAACAACTAGCTTGTGAATTATGCATGAACAATATTTTTTTTTTTTGGCCAATTTGGGTGGTTTATTTTAGTTTCAGAAAGACAGATTTTCACTGAGAAGTTGTTACAAAAATTTCTTTTAAAAGTTAGAAAAAATTATGCAAGGCTGCCTTCCTAAACGTGTGGCACTTCTATAGTTATATTTTTAGCAAGAAAATTGCAAATAGATTCAATGCTTAAAATTCATTACTGGGTCTACTTATTAATTGCGTGCCGCGATTGCTTACGCTTAAATTTTCTCGCGTAAAGAGAAATACAAAATTTTTCTTAATTTGTATTATTTTTTGAAAAATAATTTTCTTTTTGGTTTTCTTGTCACCAACAGCTGAAACATTAACACAATTCATACACAATAGACAACTCTTTAATTCACAATTAAATGAAACAATTCAAAATAATAAGATAATTGCGTGGGAATGAATAATTGCAATTTGCATATTGATCGATATTTTTTTCCGCTAATTTTCCCTGTCTGTGCGGAATCAGTAATTAGACCCACTGCTTTGATTTTACATACAGACGATTAAATAGTAAAGGCAATCCTTTTTTCTTTTAGCTCTCAAAGCAGCAACTGTACCTCTCTGAAGTGTCTATCTTGTGTTGCATAACAAGAGCTAAAATATTTAAATAAAAACATTTTTTTTTTAAATTCTTGCTCTATTCTGAAACTTTATGCTTCCACCACCTGGGGAATTTATAGAATTTTTTTTTGTTTTGATGATTTAAAGAGAAATGCATAATTAAGCAAAAAAAGGGTGTATAAAATTCGCTTTATGCCACTTTATTGCTCTACAAATTTAGCAAGTGTTTTTTTCTTCTTTGATAACAACAATAAATGAATGTTGCATGAAGAATAAACAACAGATGCCAAATGCAAATTCTAAACTAATTCAGCAAAAGACATGCACAGAAATTATAAAAAAAAAAACAATCAAACAAAAATTTTTAAAGAAAAAATAGAAAAAGAAGAATCATTAAATTAACTAAAATTGTAAAAATGGTTGCAACTAATTCATTGAACATTGACTGACTGATATTCGACCGAGTGATAGCTGTCTAATAATGATTTGATTTTAATTTTTTTTAACATCAATTTTTATTCTTCGTGATTATTATTTTTTATTTGCTCTGAATTAAAAGAGTACTTGGTGATTTTGTTTTTTTTTTCTTTAATTCAGCTCGGTTTGCAATTAATTTACAAAAGAAAAACAACTTTCGTTTCCAAGTTAGGATCCGCTTAAAGCCAGCCGCATACAGTTTTAAATCAAGAATTGGTTTTTTTTTTGTATAAATATAGAGTTAATGTACTTTTAGCTCTACAGGAATTTCTATATACTTATTAAATACTCATATATATACAAAGTTGCTTTAAAATTGGGATACAAATAGAACCATAGAGTTTATATTAACAATTAGTTAGTATTTAAGGGGAAGTTTATTTTCTGTTAATTAATGATTGATTGATGATTTGTTTAGTTGGTTAATAACGCTGATTTCTCTTTTGATAGAAAATAAAAAGTCTAAAAAATTTTGCAACAAGTTTTTTTTTTTTTTAATAAAAGAAAAAGTCATAAGTTTTAGTTGGTAAATTTGTTTTGTAAAAATTTTTTGTTTCACTAAACAACCAGCTGTGCTGGTAAGACAACCTTTTACGAAGAAAAAAATGTCTTGTTTTAAAGTTTACCATTAAAACAACAAGCTTGTGCTTAAAGTCTCTGCTTTACGACTTTCAAAAGTCAAATAACTTTTATATTAGAAACTGATTTTTGTGTGAAATGTTAAAAAAATCTTTCAAATCAAAAGTGAACATAAAAATTTGTCAAATATGTCTGCTATAAAATTAGAATTTTTTTAAACTTAAAAACTGCTGCTGATGATATTGATTAGTTTTTGTTTTTTCTCGATGACACAGAAAAGTTTTTAATGTTTTTTTTACATACAATGAAAACATGCAAAAATTTAGCACTGAAATTCAAAAGATGTTAAAGAAGGAATTAGAATTGTTAATTATAGCCAAAAGTTGTCTTGACCCAAGTTCACTTTTTAGTTTTGAATAGATAAAAAGAGTTCGGAAAAGAGTACAAACTTAAATATACTCTTTACTTTTCATTTGCTTTTGTATTTTTCTCTTATAAAGAGAAAGCCACCTTTTTAAAAAAAAAATTTTAGTTAGTAAAAAATTTTTGTTCGTACAAAATTCTTGTTCGCACACTTTTTTTTTTATATGTTGTTTAAAGTATCTCTCTCGAATAAGAGAGAGAAAAAAATTTTTTTTGTTCGTACAAAATTCTTGTTCGCACACTTTTTTTTATATGTTGTTTAAAGTATCTCTCTCAAAAAATTTTCTGTGGGCAATTTTTTTTAAAACTATTTTGGGCTTATTTTGAAAAAAGAAATCAGTGTTTAAATAAATTTGATGTGACAGTGAGCCAATTCCTTTACAATTTCTTTTTTGTCTAAATAATTTTTCAAATGGGGGGCGGGGCGTATTGTGTAGTAGTGGTAAAGAACGTTATTAATTATAAATAATTTTTACAACTCATGTAATTAATGAATGTCAATTGAACAAGTGATTGATGCAAGTGTCGTTTTTTTTTGGGATGGTGGTGGTGTTGGTGCTGCTTCTTTTTTAATTGTTTGTTTGTTTGGGTAGATAATGAAGGGGTCCAGGTTAAATTTGGTTTTGTTTTAATAGAAAACCAGGGTTGTAACTCAAAAATAAATTACGAACTGAAAATAGAAATTGAAACTACATCGAGCATACTTATATAATCTGTACTTCTTTAACATTCGTCGTTTAAAGCGTCGCCACAGATGTGCTATATATTTGACAATTTCAGCATAACAGGTGGCCGGTTCCGAATTGTTGGTGCTGGAAGCTAAAGTCGAAGTAGAGGTATAGCGTGCACGTTCTTGACGCATACGCTCCATTTCACGTTTTTTCGTTTCACTAAACTGGGTGGCAATGACGACCAAACACAAATTAATCATAAAAAAAGAGCCAATCTGCAAAAAAATTAAAAAAAAAAATTATTTTTTTAATAAATTTACAACAACAAAAGTTTTTCCATTTCGTTGAAATTTTTTCAATTGATTTTTTTTTATTTCTTGTAAAAATTTTTAAATCGCTCGAGTCAATTACACTTGTTTATACAAATTGCTAAAGTTTTTCTTTATTATTTTGGAAAATTTCTTTGCTATTTGTTGCGAGCAACAAGCTGATTCACTCAACAATCCCTTATGCATTTTAAACTCTAGAGAACTTTAGCAACGAGTTCTTCATTTGTTTGTTTTTACTTTTCATTTTGTTGTTGTTGGTTTTCCCAACAAAATACTATTTTAATGGCGTTTGTCTTCTTAAGGAAAAACTTTAGTTCAAAAAGTTTGTATGTTTTAGTTAACAAAACCCAGCGTAAGTAAGGGATTTCAAATGTGTTTTTGTATTAAAAACTTGAGAAATTTATAACAGTAGTCCCTGGAAAGTGGTAGACGCAAGAATTTCTTAAACATCAAGTCACTATTGCAAAGTTCATTTATTTAAACTTTTAAAGAGTTTACTGTTGCTGTAAAACTGTGTTTGCTTAGTTGGTTATACTATTGTGTCTTTTCGTTTTTATTTCTCAATTTGAATTTATCACTGAAAGTTTTACTGCACAATTTCTGATTTGCTTTCGTCCTTTTACCTAAATAACTTCTGGCATAAAAGTGTATTAGAATTTCAATATCAAAACAAGTTTTCCTGTACTTTTTTTTGTATATTTTAGATGTCCTCTAGCAACAAGTTTTTTTGTTGTTAAATTTTTAAAGAAATAAAATTTTAAAATTAGCATTTGATAATGGGCAGCTCAGCAAGAGCACAAGAATTGCTTACCACTATTAGCAAAACAAAATAGATCCAATCCCAAAAGCTGTGAGCATCCTGTACGTAGTACATGATATCAGTCCAACCTTCCAGTGATATCACCTTTACAAAGAAAAGAAAATAAAAAAAAGCACATAAACATTTTTAAGAAAACTAAAACTATTTTTTTTCTACTCTATTTTTACTAGTATTGACACAGACAAATTAAAAGTTTCTCGTTTAAACCGAAAAGTGTAGGTGGCCTCTTGTTTTATTTCCTGTTGCTGACAAACCGGGTGTATACTCGCATGCCGTACGTGTTGTAAACAGCAAATATTTGTATTGGTAAATATTTTCAATGTGTTGGTAGTACATAGTTGCCAGTTGATTCTATCTCTTTTGCTATTTTTTTTTTCTGTGACTATCATTCTCGTTTGCTTGTTTGTGGTTGAGTGAGTAAATGTTTGAAAAAGTGGCATGAAGAAAAGCAAACTTTGCTAACAAACTCAGTTGGTGGTTAAGCTTTATTGGCTAAATCCATCTACTTGAGTTTGTTTAGCAACAAACACTACAAAAACCCAACATGTTACTAACGTCGTGTTACTTTCGAGAAAACCTATTTAATTTTTTTGTTAATGAAATTCAAAAATACAAAAAAGTTTAACGATGACGTTTGTCAGACATACTGGTAATGAATTTTATGTAATGTGGCAACATTTGCCGCATTTTCATGTGCTTTTCTAATTGAAAATTGTGTTATATTTTTTTTTTTATAAAATTAATTATTTCAAGTTATGGCGTTTTGCTAGTAAAACAGGAGTTTATTTTTTAAAGTCCGCATGTTTAGTTAGGCTGCCTTTTCCAATAGTTTTACTTACCAAAAATATGGCTACCCAAGCCATACCTATATTGTCAAATGATATGGTACCCTGAAATGGATTAAGACCTTGCTGTTTACACTGTGAATAATACAGATTCCAATCAACACAAGAAGTGTTTGTGGGTAAATTCTCAACCATGGGCACAGCCTCTTCTACAGTTAAAAATGAAAATAAAATTAAAAAGGAGTTGGCAACTCATTTGTAGGCACTAGTTACCTGTACATATCATGGGCCCTATACGATATGGTGGTAAATCTGAACACATATGCATGCCCGAGTCCTCTGGTGTCGAGCAAATATAATCCTGTTCCTTGGAGAACTCATAATAGTAGGACACACTAGATTGTGGTATTATTTGGAGGAGTTTGAAAAATGTTTGTAGTTGTGTTTTTAAGAGGGTATATTTTTGCATGTGTTTATGTGTGTGTATGTGTGATTGTTTCATTTAGTGGGTGGGTGCAGTGGGGAACGTGTTGTCAAGAGTTTCATTTGTTTTGTGTTTTAAGTAGAAATAAAAATATAAGAAAAATTTGACGTGAGTAAAATGAAGGCGAACCAATTTTATATCTAAAAAATTTAATTTGCTTAAATAGTAGATTTTTTTTTTATAAATATTTTTGTTATTTGTATTATTAGAAAATGTTAGTTATCCTTTTAAAAATAACTAAAGGAATTTCACACACCAAAATAGCAAAAGAGGACTAATGGATATTAAAAAAAAAACAGACAAATTTGAGTTTAAGATTAAAAATGTTGGGGAAAGAAACTTATGCAAAATGCTCACACATACACATGAATTACACACTGGTGAAATTAAGGGAAACAAGAAAACAATTATAAAAAGGAAGTGAGAGTTAAGAGCAAAGACTAAGAGGTGAAATTTAAGTAGTTAATTAATTAATTGACTGGTAAATTGATTGGTGGATTGATTGATTGTTTGTTTAATTTTTTTTTCATAGGCCATCGTACTCTTTTTGCAATAAACTAACAAGTTTGCTAACTAATTGTCAGTGTGTTAAGGGGGGGGGATTATGAAAGGTAAATATTTATATGAAAGTTTAAAAAAAATCTCTTAAAGATTTTATATCCTTTGAATGCATTATAGCATTTGAATGTGTGTTTTTATTTAATACCTGCCCAAGGTAAACTGATGAAATTGGCTGTAGGGGAAAAAAGAATTTTCATTAAGCAAAGCTTTTATTGTGTTTTATTTTTTCTTCATTTTAAAGCCAGCTAATAATTCTAAACAATTAAATTAAATACATCATCACTATGTATCACATACTAGGGGTCACATTAGACAAAAACAATAAAAAAAAATAATTGAAATAGAACGTGTTTTTAGTGTTTAAATAGATATTTGGTGTAGGGTGTACGCTGTTGAGTATTTGTATTTGTGTGTTACGAAATTAAAGAAAAATAATATCCAGGTGTATGGCAAACATTATTAAGGTGGGCTTAAGTAGTTGAAAGTAGATTTGTGTAATAATAAAATAAAAAAAAAATTATACAAGTTGAGTCTATATTTATTTTTAAAGAAACAAGCTCAAAGTGCAGAATTTTATTCATATTGTCGTCGGGTTCATAAAAAAAAAATTTAAAAATTATTTTTTCTTAACTCCACGACATTATAAATAGTAATTCTGGTGTTAATATACAAAATGACAGGGAACTGCATGACGGTCTAATTATTGGAACTTCTATATATTAATGGAACTTCTTACTAAATGAATGTTTTAGTTAATCGTAGTTTTTTGCTCTACTGATGCCTTTTTGTTTCTAAATCAACAAAATTTTTGTATTTCTATTTTCTAGTTTCGTACATACACTGTAGGAAAATTTTTTAAGGCATTTTTTTTTGGGGTTGAAGAGAAACTTCGATATAACAAATCAGTATATAAGAAAAAATTAAGATGAAACACTTCATGGTATAGAGTCTACAGAATCAACACTTCGTTATGTAAAGGCTTTTGATAACGGCACTTTGACAACTTCCATACTTAATTAGTATAATTTCGTTGTATAGAAGGTTTTTAAAGACACCTAGCCTACCAGGAATGTGTTTTGGAAACCAACCAATACTTTTACATCTTTTTTATATTGACATTTATTTGATCCATGTGTAACAGTGAGATACAAAATCTGTCACATTTTTCATAATGCCCTTTAGAACTTGAGAGAAACTTTATTCTACGCTGTGATTGATATTTCTATCTCAGTTCAATTGAGTGTCACTGTTCTTGTAGGGAGCGCATTTCTGTATGTAAAACTTTGCAATGAAGAATTTTTATTTTTTCAAGGTATTTGAAAAAAAAAATGCGTTATATTGAGTTTTTCGGTATAACGAAATTTATTATATAGAAGTTTCACTGTAATTTCAATTTCATAATTATTCAATTAAATAAATTTTGTTGATTTTTGCTTTTACAAATAAAATCTATTCACACAAAAAGTTTCATTTGTAATTTGAATTCTTCTAATTTTATTCATTTTGAAATATTTCGCCCTTAAATTAATTTCGTTCAGTGTATATACAGTTTTAAAGCCTACAAATATTTTAGGAAGATTGAGAAAAATAGAGAATAATTTATGTATGTACAGGAAAGAGCGTTCTAACTAACCGTGTGTTATTTTATATAAATTTATTAGGTTATATGTATGTGTGTGTGTGAAGGATCCCTAGTAAGTGTTAGTATCATTTTATACTAATTTTGAAGCCAGTTTAGCAAATAAAATATCAATTATAAATTAATTAAAAAAAAAAAGACAGACAACATAAAGAAAACTAAAACATTAAGCTACAACTAGTTTTTAGTAGTAAATAAATATTAAACACAACATCAATGAAACAATAACAATTAAAAACAATTTTTTTGTTAAATATGAAAAATATTTAAATAAAAAAAACAAAAACTACTGTTGAGACACCGAATGAAAGCCACATGATTGATATCTTTAACTACAATTTTCAAAATCAAATTAAAGACAAAAAATTAAGAAAATTCAATTGTAATTGAGAAAAATAAAAAATATTAAGAAAATTAATGTATTTTTGTAAACTCGTCGTAAGCAAAAAAAAAAAAAAAAAAAAAAAAAAAAAAAAATACAGTTTGTGTGTAAAAAAAGTGCTTTTGTTAAAAGAATTTTACCAAAATAAAATTTTCAGAAAAAAAGTTTGTGAAAGTGAGTAAGAAAATTAAAAAAAAGTGTTATTTTATTTGTTGCTACAACATTTGGAAAAATAAAATAAATATTCATAAAAAAAGTGAAATTCACACCAACTACTTTTGAGATTCTCTGATTTCTAAATATTTTTTAACATTCGAATCAAAAATCAATTGTAAAATTTTTTATATGTTAAAATAAAAAACTAAATGGTGTTTCAAAGAAAAACAAAGAAAAAAATATGAAATAAATTTTGTACGTCTAAATATAAATTTAATTTAATGTAGTAGTAGTTAGTAGCAGGTAGTAGTAGTAGTAGTAGTTATATTATATAATAAAGTATATATATATATATATAGTTATGTAGAGAAAGAGTTATATAGATAATTTGATACTTTTTATTTAATTTTTTTTGCTTTTATATAGAAAGTTAGAAAAATGTTCATAATTATGTAAATCTTTTCATCTTACGAGTTAACACGGACTCGAACTCTGTACACATCAGGTAGTTCCCTGTAAACAAAAAATCGCGTATGATATTTGAGTTGGGAGTTTTGACATAATAAATTTATACAAATTATAAATTAAATCAGTAAAAAAAATAATTAATTGAAAGAAAAAAAGAGTACAACAATAAAATATTGTGGTTTATGGAAGGAAGAATAAAGAAAAATTATTGACAAAAAAAGAAAAATCCTGCAGATATTAAAATCGTGTTCGATATATAGATTTTTGTACACCTATGGATGTCTGTATGTTGTCTACCTTTGTAAATTGTATTAAAATATTATACAAAAAAAAAAGAAATATTTACCAATTAAAGCTTTCAATTAATTCAAAAAAGAATCTTACCGATTTCATATCAAATTAATTCAATTAAAAATATTATTAATTTAATTAAAAAATTACTTGATTTAATTACATATATAATTAAGTCAATTAAGTTATTAGGTAATTTAATGAATTTAATTTAAAAATTTAAATTAAATAAAAAATTAAAGAAATAAAATTTTGAAATTTTAGAAAAATTTAATAAAAGAAATTAAAAAATTAATAAATTAATTTAATTTTTACAAAACTTAGATTTAATTAAAAATTTAATAAATTACATAAAATTTTTAATTTAAAATATAAATTTCTTGAAATTTATTTTAAAAATTAATAAAAAAATTTAATTTGTTTTCATTAACAATTTTATAAATTCAATTAAATTTTATAAATTCAATTAAATTTATTAAATTTTATAAATTAAATTAAATTAAAAAATTAATTATAAATTTAATTTTTTAATAACACTAATTGAATTTATTAAATTTTATAAATTCAATTAAATTTATTACATTTTATAAATTAAATTAAATTAAAAAATTAATTATAAATTAAAAAATAAATTAAATTAATTTGTAAATTAAATTAATTTGTAAATTAAATTAATTTGTAAATTAAATTAATATGTAAATTAAATTAATTTTTACGTTAAATTAATTTTTAAATTAAATTAGTTTGTAAATTAAATTAATTTTTAAATTAAATTAGTTTGTAAATTAAATTAATTTTAAAATTAAATTTTGAATTTATTTTACGATTTTTTTTTAAATTTATTTTGAAAAATTAATGAAATATTTAATCAGTGAAAGTAAACACCAATTTAATTTGTTTTAATTAAAAAGTTTATAAATTAAATGAAAAATTTAACAAATAAATTTTTGCTTTAAATTTATTAATTTTTTTAATTTAATTTAAAAATTAATCACAAATTTAATTAATGTTATATAAATTAAATTTTTTTTGTACAATTGAGAACATTAAAATTGATATTTATTATTGTTTGGTGTAGTATTTTAGCATGAAAGGCTTCGTCAACTTTTTTTTAATGACTTGAGTTAATTAAAATCTTTCTACATTGTTCTGCTCTAACTGTAATTATTTTGGTACATATTGGAGTTAGTAATAGATTACATGGCATTTAAAAAAGGTATTCAAAATTAGACGAATTTCGTTCAAACATTGTTTTGTTGCAAACTTAGATAATCCTGACTAATATTGTCTTATAGAAATGTTGTTCTCGGTATATATGCCTCAAAAGACACAAAAATTTCACATCAATATTTTTTTTTGGTACTATGAGTAACAAAATTTTGTCTCCCTGTGGAATTCGGTTCTGTAAACTTTGGTACTGCAGTTGATTTTCCTTCTTTACAAAAAATCGCTTCATTTTGAATTTTATTAAATATTTAATTGTGTAAATGTAATTTTTTTATTCTTTAATTCTCTTTTCTTATTACTTTATATGCTTTGGTTGTAAGTAGTTTCCTTCTTGCTTAAAAGTTTTTGGTGTTCGAGTTTCTTTTCCTCGTATCGTAATTAATTAAATTTGTTAGCCTAACTTTAATAACGTTTAGCTTCATTGCTTACTTTACTCATTCCAAGTTAGTGAGCAGCGGGTTGTTTTGTCAATGTTTAGGTGTTTAAGTGTTGTTTTTCTTTTACTAAACTTGTAAAGCTGTTAGGCATATTTAAATGAAATATATTCTCTCTATCTAAGTAGTGCTTAGCTATACAGTTTTATTGGCAGTGATGACGACTACAACGCACACATAAGCCACATGAAATGATGTTTGTGTTTCCTATTTTCTATTACTTTTAAAATGGTGATTAATGATTTCAAATGGAATATTTGTAAATTACAATGAATAAAAAAATTAAAGGACATTATTATACAAGGATTTATATACAAAAATATAGAGTTTAGCAAATACATGTCTAGTGTAATGGGTTTTTAAAATAATAAAAAGAAATTACAAGATTTATTTATACAAGATTTATAAATACTTACTGCAAAATTCATAAGAAACATTTTTTTTAGAATTTAATTTATAAAATTAATTTGGTAAAAAAACTAGTGGTTTTTTATGAATTTGGCGCTTTAACTATTAATTTGTAAATGCTATTAAAAATAAGAAATAGTAACTTTAAATGAGAGTATAAAATATACTAAAGCACCTTAAAAAACTAAAAAAAAAAAAAAATTTGTTAATTGTTAAATTTTAAAATCCGCTACACAATCACAAGTGCTTTGATTTCGTGTTTTTTCTCAAATGATTGCAATTTGCATTTACACTCACTCCAGCTTGTCTTTGATTGAGCACTCTTGCACAACTTGCATATGAAGAGAGAAAGAGAATTAAAAATGGTGGTAGTTGTGCTGTATGTACTGGCAGACAGTAAGAGTAATTTTTACACAAGAGTAACTACTGGCAGTGGTGATTACACTCGTATTTTTAACCATCAACACACACTTTCACTTACATATATATGAATGGATATGTGGGTATGTGTGCATGTGTGTGTTTTTTAATAAAAATATAATCTTAAAGATTTTTATATCCCGTTAGTGCATAGAAAAACTGAAAAACGTAACAGAGAGCAGTTGCGAATATTAATAGAATTTCTTGTTAAATTGTTCAGGCTCAAATCGTACAATCTTAACGAAATCCTTGCACAACACTTGCTTTATTAAAAAAATTCTAAATTTAAAAAAAATTAAAATATCGCCAGGGAAATTTTCAAGAACTTTAGACCAAAAAAATTAAACAAAAGAAAATTAACGTCATTTTGTAGATTCTTTGAAACAAAAAACCGCAACAGCATCCGGGTGGTTGTATTTCTATTCTCGCACTACATAACCGCATGCATTGCACACACACACACATAGATATATTTTCGTTTGCATGTTTAATTATATGCCAGTGAGGCAAATGGGTTGAGAAGGTTAAGAGTATGTTAAAAGAATGACACTGGCACTTCAACTGTCACTTGTTGTTGTCTCCCAAACAGAAATGTTTTTATATGTTGAAACAAAATGTGTTGGATAAACAATTCAAACATTTTACCATCCATTGACAAGAGTGCAGTTTATGTTTTTATGCTATTGGCAATTACACTGAATTTGTAACTGTGTTTTATGTATCTACTACATGTGTATGTTTATACAAGAGTACATACAAGAGTAGATATTGTTGTAAATTGATAATTTGAATAATTTGTCATGTGAGGAGTGTATTTGATTCATTTTTTGAATGACTGTTTTAATTTAAGTTTTTTGTTTTTGTTTTGAAATATTTTATTTGCATTATGAACTTGTGAATGTCATTATTTTTATTACACATTTCAATAGAAAAAATTGTTAGATACGAGGGGTCAGCTATACATAAAAAAACAATAAGAACGAACAAATATGTATAAAAGTGTAATTAATTATAAATAAAATTTATTTCAAAGAAAACCTTAAGCAAGGTAAACTTACTAAATGTCCTATAATCCTAAAGCAGTAAAACAAACTTGTGAAATTTCTTTAGTTTAAATTTTTTTTGTGGGTAGTAAAAAACACATTTTATTATATAAGCAGGTTAAACGCACACACATATTAGTTTGCACCATTATGGGTGGATTAAACAGCTGATTAATTTAGTTTTAGTTTAGTTAATTATAAACACTTAAATACTTGGAATTACGCTTTCTGTTAGATTCGAGATTTGAAATTGAAATGATTTAAAACGCTAAAATAGAAATAATTAAAATTATGTAAAAGTACTTACTTTAAGGGCACTCGTATGTAATCGGGCAGCTCCAAAACACACCTCTGCCTTAGAATACCCTGCCAAAGTTGTACTCCTATAATTCCAAATATGAAGAACACAAAAAAACATAACAGCAGCACATTGCCCAACATGGGCAAAGTGTCCAACAAAAGCATTACCAATATACGCATACCTTGAAAAAATTAAAACATTTTTTTTTCAAAGTTTTAACAATGTTGCTCAAGAAAGTTTTGTTTTTTTTTTTCTTTAACTTACTTGGTATGCGATTAATTGCTCTCAGAGGCCTTAAGACACGTATTGTTCGTATGGCTGTTAAGTTTAAATTTTTTACATGCATAACGTATTCCAGTAAGCCGGCAAACACAATGAAAAAATCCAAACGATTCCAAGAATCGGCCATGTATGTGTTCTTACCATAAATGCCCATAGCCACCATTTTTATACTCATTTCCAAGGCAAAGAAAGCAAAAATAATATCATCAAATATCTAGAAAAAGGATTCCAAAAGAATTGCAAAAAATTAAAAAAATTTAAAAAAAATAAAAAAATAAAAAAATAAAAAAATTTTAAAAAATTAAAAAAAAAGTAAAAAAAAAAAATTTTAAAACAAAAAAAATTTTAAAAATTAAAAAAAAAGTAAAAAAAAAAAAAAATTTTAAAACAAAAAAAATTTTAAAAATAAAAAAAAAATTAAGAAAACGTTTAATTAAAAAAAAAGTAAAAAATTTTTTAATTAACAAAATTTTTTAAAAATTAAACAAAATTTTTAAAAAATATAAAAAAATTAAAAAAAAAACTAAATTTTTTTTAACTATGAAATTAAATTTTTTTTTCTTAGATTTGTAAACCTAATTCTATTACAAAACAAAGAATTTTAAATCCTTAAATAAAGTATGTGAGTTTTTGATTTGGGCTTGTTTTGAATGTGTCTTGTGAAGTAGCTCTCCTCGAAAACATCTGAAACTGGCAAGTTTTCAATTAATGTTTTCTCTTTCCCTTCCAAAGCATTTTTTTTATTTGTTTGTTCTTTTAGCAGGCATTAATTTTAATACACCTTTTTTGATCTCTTGCGTAAATGCTACAGTCAGGTGGGTAAATATTTTCGTTTTGTTAATTAATTACGATTATTAATCAAGAAAAGAAAAATCTCCTCATTGGATTGATTTATTTGAAGCAATTTTTTTTCATTTTCTAATAGTTTATTTAGGATTTATCTCTGTACAGTTTTGTTTTTTATTTATTTTTTTCTGTGTTTATGACAATGATGATGATGAATCACATACGAATATGCCTTGAATCATAAAGATCTTTTGTGTTTTTTTTATAATTGAAATTTATAGCAAAAAATTGTAATCGATTGCCTCAATAATACTAAAGCCATTATAAAACCACACACATACACTTTTTTATTGCGTTTATTGTGTCACAGCAATGGCATGCGACTGTTTTTTTAATGACTCAAAACATTTTTTAATATAATTTTTATGTTTCATAATAATTTTTATGGTTTTTTTTTTCCAAGTTAATGACTTTTCAGTTAGTTTGTTTAGTACAACCATTTTTACAATGTAACCGTAGAATTTAATGGGAAATTGTGTTTCTTTTTTGTTGTTTTTTCAAAAAGTTTTAAAAAAATTTTAACTCGACTTTTTCATCACCGTATCAGTTTACACTTTCCTCTTACAATTAAAAATAATGTTCTTTAACTGAAGTTTAAGCTGAATAAGTTTGGTGAATTTTTCATATTAGAGAGTTTTTTTTTTTTTTGGGCCTGCTCTGTAAATTTCTTTTTTGACATCAAGAACTATCCCTCTCTTTGTAGTCAGAAATTTCTATCGTGTAAAATATCACTCTATAAGTAAATCTCCTTTAATTTTTTAGTTTGTTTTGAATGTCCAGAAATGACGTCTTATGTAAAGTTAGTCACAGCTTTTCACCGCGCTGCAAAGCGATGACGAAATTTTCTACAAAAACTTTATTGTGGTAACTAGACTGAAAAGCTTAAACATGAAGGGTTTATTTATTTAACCCCTTTTTTTATTTAAGTTGTTTTTGATACAAGTATTTTGAATCATTATTTACAGTTTTCAGAAATAATAAAAAAAAATTGTTGGCATGAAAATTGTACAAAACGTGTGTTTGTTTATGTAAAACTGCTAAAATATTGTCTTGTTTTACAAGTGTGTGTGTGCGTGTGAGTGTATTTTATTTACGAGTATGCTTATCATGTACTAAGTACATAGAAACATTTAACAAACATGTTAAATATCCATACACATTGTGGAAATAGTAAGTGTTTGTGTGCGATAAGTGACAACAGCACAATTTAACAGACATTTCATCTATAAAATATTGCATATTAATGGCACACTTGTAGTTATTTGATACCTCTTTACACATATCAAATTGTATATTTTAATAATTGTTTGTCTTGTGTAATAATTTGTTGCTTTTGTTGTGTTTGGTTGTATTGTGTGCTTGGACATGCTAGAAGAATTCAAGATATTTTTGCATTTTTTTTTGTTCAAATAAATACATCATCATCATACCCAGCACTCAGTCTGGTATTTGACTAAATTCTTTGTTTGTTGATGATGTCAACATTAATACGAGGGGGTTTTTAGTAATAAATTTTCTAGTGGTACGACTCTTTGGGTGACTAGTTGCGTAATCTCATTATAGGATTGTTTAGCTATTAAATTAACTTCTACTTAAAGTGTTGAGACTTGAGGACACTTTATATTGTTATTAATTTTTTTGAATTTAGCAATGGCTTTTGATACAATGGCGATAATAAAAAGACTTCTACTCCGTTTAAATATAAAATGTAAGAAAAACACTATAGCGTATGAGTGATGTGGCTTGAGTTTTAATAAGAAAAAATAAACATACGGCCCGTACTACTGCTACTGGCAAGTTTATTTATAAGCCTGCCTTTGGAAATTAAAAAACAATAATTAATTGTAGCCTTGAATTAATTTTTTTTTTAGAAAGAAAGCAAAGCACACTTTGCTAGTTTATTATAAACTTTAAAATATTCTTTAGAATTCAAAGTTTATTTTTAGTTAGTGAAGTGTTCTGTGTAGTATTGGCTGGATTTATCTAATATACGAGTATAAAATATTAAAAATATTCCTTTAAATAATTATTTAAAAATTTATTTATATTTGTTTAGCATGTTTATATAAAATAAACTTACCTGTAGTATTTTACAGCGATTAAATTCACAGGCATCGTCCACACAAGGCTGATACATGCCCAATGTTATGCAATTTAATAATATCACCAGTATTGATATACGCTCGAACCATGTGTTGATGAGAAAATCAATAGTTATCAAAATGATGTTAAGGAAAACTCTCTCATACACATAATGTGTTTATATACACATACACCTACACACACTTATTCGCTTATACATATAAATATAAACAATTTATGTACACAACGAAAAAGGTTGACAACAATACACCAGTGCATTTAAACAACAACAGAGCAGAGACAATAAATAAGATAAAAAAAAGGAAAAACACACACACACACACACTCACACACAATTTTAATTTAATGACCAGGAAGGACATTTATTTATCGCAACGCTCATCATGGAATTTTTTTTTTTTTTTTTTTGTGAAAAGAAGAAATGAAATCAATACAAATCACAGAAATACGCAACGCAAAATTTTATCACAGGTAAGTGCTTGTAAATTTTATAGTTTTCTTTTAATAAATTATTAAAAGCGTGTGTTTACAAAAAAAATTTTAAGTAAACAGCACTGTGATTGATAAATAAGCTAATTTGAAATCTTAAAAATTTCTACTACACAAACCTAACGTTGAATGTACAAAAAGTTACGTTACGTTAAAAATGTTTCAGGGTTTTATTCAGCCAATTACGTTCTCGTAAGAGAACATATGATTTACTGGGCCTGACTCGGTCAATATTTAGCATTACAAAATTGAAATATTATTTTTTTTTTTCGCAATTTCAATATTTTTTTTTGTTATTTAATTTTTAATAAAAAAAAAAAAAAAATAAGGAACAGCTGTTCTTGCAAAGTTGCCATTGTTTGCAAGTAACTGACTGACTACATCACAATGAATGCAGCCAACGAAATTTGTAGTCATGTAGTTTATTGCTACCTGATTTAGAAAAGAATGAAATCTTTTATTTTCGAATCCGAATACATTATTCGTTACATTTTAAAATTTTGCTTTATTTTGGGTGGAATTAATTTTCTTTTAAATTCGTTCGGAGACAAAATAATTTAAATTTTTCTTTTTTGGTTTTAATTAACTTTTATTTAAATGTTTTTGTGTTATAAATTATTTGTCTCAATTTTTTTTTAAATTTAATCAATTATTTTGTTGTTGTTTTAATTACAAAAAAATATTAAGTTTGGCCCACACTAAAGTCGGTATCTATTTAAAAACGATTTTAAATTCATAAAATTCTTACGAACAAAAGTCGGCTCTTAATAAAAGCCTACTTGTTTGTGTCTATGATTATGGCCCATTGATTATTTTAATTAAATTATTTTTTTTTTAATTCCTACTCAATGTGAAATTAAAACAAAATATTGTTCAGAAACATGTTTGTATTGCTTTGTCAGTTAAATCTTTTTAAAATATTGAATTTCCTTAATAAGTTTGTATGTATTTTCAATTTAATTCGTTCATGACAATAAAATAATGTTTGCATTCTCCATTGTATGATGTTCGATTGTAGCATTAACGGCTAACTAACTAAATTGTCAGCGATAGATTTAGTGGATGTTTATTTCAAATACGAGAGCTTGTACTCCTATGAAGTATGATTTTTGCTTTCCTTGTTATCTGCGTTGTAGCTTTGTCATTGTTGCTAAGTGAGCGATAATTTACAATCTTCTCCCTGGTGTGACACCAAATGTTTAAAACGAATTGTTAAACAAATAATACCATGATTAACGAGGGGGAAGCAAGACACAAAATATATCGTTGGCTTCGTTTTTTTTTTTTTTTTTTTTTTTTTTTTTTTTTTTTTTTTTTTTTTTTTTTTTTTTTTTTTTTTTTTTTTTTTTTTTTTTTTTTTGCTGAATTAATCTTTGTTTGATGAACACAACTAACAGTTAATCAATTAAATATTAATTGTGGTTGTTGGGCTACTGTGTCGTCACATGCCTGCTCTAATATTTGTTTAAGCATGTGCTTTGGCATTGATCATGTTTAACTTTAATCCAAGATAATTGAGCCAAGCGCAGACAAATTCAAATCCAAAACAAATGTTTTCTCTGAAGCCCATTGCCTTGTGGTCAGCCAAAAATGTATTAAATGGCATTATCGAACATGAGTAATAAATAGCCCTGGTTTAATTAAAAAAAAAAAAAAAAAAACAAAAAAAAAAAACCGAACATACGACCTGAGTTTGAGTGCGTATGTTTCTGTGTGTATGTGAATTTAATATGCGTTGAAAGTGGTGATTGTGTGGTTGACCATATTGTAGGCTGGCAATATGTGAAATATTCGTTAAAGCTCAACTATGGTCGTAAACACGTAAATTAAAAACAGCTAAAAGTCTATGGTATCGCTGAGTGTATTTAAATAATGACCATGATGAATGCACACACTTACACTCACACGTGTTTACTGATTACAGCAGCACTAACAATTATTTGCCAGAATAAAAAAAAAGTAGTGAAGCTGTTTTTTTTTCTCTTTTTTTTTTTTTTTTTTTTTTTTTTTTTTTTTTTTTTTTTTTTTTTTTTTTTTTTTTTTTTTTTAACTCTTAATGTTCCAGTCAAATACAGACCGACCTTAATGGCCAACGTTATTATTCTTGTTATTCTTATTATCTAGAACGTGTCGACGATATATTTTTTTCTGATAATTTACTTTAATTAATGTAGTGCGCCATTTTCGTTACAACCATTGAGATTATCTTCGTAAACAAAACATAAACTTAACAAATAATCAAATTCTTAATAACATTTTGTACTGCACATATGCACATACTAAATATTAAATAAACATTATAATCTCTGGCAAACACATACACACTTGCCCACATACGCCAGCAGCCCACAGCCATATAAAATGCTGCCCAGTTTGCTTTTTAATATGAAATTAGGTGTTTGGCAGAGAATTTCTAACTTCCAGAGATGGATTTGCAATATTATTTTTTGCATATTGAGATTGAGGGCTTAGCACTTGACTTTCAGACACAAGTCACCACAGCTGCAAGGCATATTTATTCTCCATATGCTGAAGCCTTAACTCCCAGTGTTCGAGTATTCGCAGTTGGGCTAATAAGTACCACTTAATTCGTTTTAATCCTTTTTAATTTTCTTCTTTTTTTTTTGAGCATCACAGCTGGTGATGCTGCTGTAAGTTTTTATTACTTCACCCAAATTAAATGAGAAACAAAAACAAAAAAGAACTAAGAAGAAAAAATATTGTTTAGGAAACAAGTAAATAAAATCTGCGTGTGGAAACGTGACAAAACTAACTGGTGAATGCAAAGTGCGAAGTCATCCCCACAGCCGTTCATTTATGAAAACATATTAAAAAAAAAAAAAGAGAAAGAGAAAGAAAAAAAGCTTTGTAATGACGGCAATTATAATTTGTAAAACATGTTGAAATTGTAACAATCTAATGGTGAAATAGGCAGCTTAAAGAATTAAAAATTTACTCACAGTAGAAAAGCAAAGAGATTAAAGAAAAAATGTTTATAAAAATGTGTGATTGTTTAAAAAGGATATGGATTTGTTATCAGCATAAGACACCAATTCCTGGGCCTGGTCTCTTGTGTTAGATATTTTAGGGCTATTTCAGGGAAGCCGGGATACGCTAAATTCGGTTCACCAGAGGAGGTGGATGAGTCGCCATCATCCGAACTGCAGGACCCATTACAACTGGAACCCGTTGATGAGGCTGAGGAGGAAGAGGGTGAGGACGTGGTGGATGATGACGAGGATGAGAAAGAGTTTGCTGTCTGTTTGCTTATACGCCTTGAACGACGGCGACGTTGACGTGTTGACCTTTCCCCACTGTCATTCGCAATACTTAATCTCTCATCATCACTACGTTCGCGGGAATTTTTCTTAGAATTATTAGAAGATCGGTTTTTGTTAATTGTATTTGAGTTTTGGTGGGATTGTACGTTGCGTTGAGAGGCTGTTTTATTAAGATGTGTATTGGTTTGTGAGGCATCACCCGTATAGTTGTTGTAAGTTTGTTTGGTAGGCGTTGTCGTTGAGCCCGCACCAATGTTGCTCTCTAAATTTTTTGTTGATGCTTTGGCACTTGAGGAACTTGTTTTGCGGCGACGGCTGTTGCGGGAGCCACCGCCACTACCGCCGCCACCACTATTACTGCTGCCATAACGTCGATGTCTGGCTTCTATGCCAGAATCTTCATTGGAATGCATTATATTTGAGTTTGTACTGCCAGTACTGGTTGAGGTTTCTCCTAATCTTGCTTTAGTGGTGACAGCATTGATGCTGCTGGTTCTGGCAAGCTCTCCTCTACTACTGGCCTTTGTATCATTATCTACATTGTTGTTTTGTTTATGGTTTTTGTGGCCATTGTGCTGTTGTTCCAATTGAGAAGGAGCTAAAGAACGTATCTCTATGGGTTGAGTTGTTGTTTTTGTGCCCTCAGAATTGCCATTCAAATTTGTGCTGTTTGCTGAAGTCATTGATGTCGTTGCCTTGTTATTGTTGCTGCTGTTGGTGTTATCATTATTATTAAAATTTCCATGCTGGCTTTGATGCTGCACAGAAGAATGCAACATTTTATTAAAAAAAAAAATTAAAAGTTGCTGCTATTAAAGCTGGCAAACTACTGATATTGTTTTTGTGGGTTTTTGTTGTTGCTATTGGCCAGACTTATTAGTGATTAGTTTGGTTTGAGCTCAATTTTGCAGCCAGCCTGGTAATGTTATTGTCATTTGACTATCAGGTATAGCCAGGCAAACGGCATGACTATCCCCTTTTTTTAGCTAAAAAATTTCACACAAAAGATCTGTAACGAGAGATGAAAATAAAATTAAATGAATTTTAAGTAAAATGAAAATTTCATTCGAAATGTTTTCATTGAATTGTTGCAAAGTACATGTACTACACAACTTAAGGGTTTTAAGAGTATAAATAGATAAAAAAAAAAAAAAAAAAAAAAATGCTGGAAACAGCAACAGCATTAGCAACTCTTAAGCTCAACTGGCAGTATTTGAAAAATCATCATATTCATGATAAAGCTGGCAAGTGGTCGTCAACAACACTTTTCCACTTGAATTCATGAAAGAAATGAATGTCGTTCACAATTGTAAAAGCCGACGTTGTTGTTTCGTTGGAAGAGGCAAGCCTCTTGCCAATAGAAATGAGTTGTCAACATGATTAAATAAACACAGAAAATTTCTTTCAAATGAAACTAATGATGGCGATGCGATGATGGTGGTGGCATGATTCATTCATTATCTTTTTTGTTGAAAAAAAAAGAAAGAAAGTTTGCACGAGTACACAAAAATCTAATTTCTGAAAACTTTGTTTCATCTTTGGTTTTTTTTTTGTTGCTTGTTTGTCTTGAAGCCAACCAAAAATATTTGTTACCTTGAAATCGAATTAATTTTAAACAAATAATTTCTCTCGCAAAAAAATCTCTAAGGAGTTGAAAAGAGAATTGAAAAAAGAACCCTGTGAAAGAAAACATTAATTAAATATTTCCCAAGTACTAAAGAGGGAGAGGGAGAAAGGGAGAAAGAAAATATATAGAACAAGTTAAATTCGGCTGTGCCGAGTCTTACATACCCTTCACTGTCTTACCGAAATATTAATATTTTTCACTTTCCACATTCTTCTAAAAAACATACAAAAATTAAGTAAGTGAAGATAAATATGCCGATTTTAATATGTTTTAATGTACCCTTAAGTTTTCTAGTATTTGCAAATATCTTTTCAGTCACTTAATACTTCTCTATATACTTCCGAACGAATCATAGAGGATTGCGAGATGGGAGATATATCATTTTAAAGGGGAGGTCGTCTAGATTTGTAATCTACCGCCCAAATACTCAGAAGTAAAATTTTTTTTTTAAAATTTCCATATACCCCAGTGCTATTTATAAGGATCCAGAATATATATATTTCATAGGGTGTCCCATGTGCGGTGTAGAAATTACAAACGGAATCACAACGTTATGTGTACCCTTCTTACTTACAGTGAAGGGTATAAAAATGTGTGATTTTACCCTTTTTGTTTGTTAAAAGCAGAATTAAAAAAAAATAACTTGAAAATTAATTACTTTGTTGTTTGTTAAAATCAAAAACAACATTTAGTTCTGCTCAGGTGTTATGGAATAGCAAAATGAATTTTTGTTGTGAAATGTTAAGATTTTCACCCCATGGGCAACAAAATAAAAAAAAAAAAACAAATTGAGAAAATAAACAAAGTTCGCATTCTTTCAAATATAATAAAAAAATTAATAACGTTTTTATAAAAAAAAAAGAAGTGAACAAACAGATTATGTAGCATGCTAACCTATCAATTTGGGGGTCGCAGGTTCGAGTTGATATTTTCTGCAGACAAGCCAAGAAACTTCGCGGATTTGTGTTGTTTAAAAAAAAGATAAAATACTTTGGTTTGTGTTTAACAAAATAAAGAACTAAATGAGCCTGCATAAAATGGGAGAAATGAAAGTAAATCTTAAATAAAAAAAGTTCGTTTAAATCTCTTTGCACAACATTAATTTTTAATATTATTTTCAAAGCAACTTTGATTTTGTTAAATCATTTTTATATACCCCAGAATGAGTGAGTAAGTAGTTTAAAGGAAAAAAAGGGAGCTAGAAAAAGAGCGTCATGGAAGGTTATTCATTCACTAAACAGGCCTTCTTATCTAATGAAATTTTCAGTTTGGTTTGTTTCTACGCTTCGCTCCGTTGGTGTTGTTTATGTTAAAAAAGCCTTTTGTTCACTGAACGAGAACGTTTAGTGCTACAGAAGAACTAAACGGTTTTCTTTTCTTTAAACTTGTTTGTGTTAAAGACCTGTCATTGTTGTTACAACTTTTTTTTTAATTATTTCAATTACATTCTTTATTTTATTTACAATTACAGTTGTTGAAACGGTTTTTTTAAAATAAAAATCGAATAATTAAATTAAATAATTTTTTTTCTGAAAGTCGTATCGTCGAAAAATATTTTAAAAATTGAGTGTTTTCCATGCAAAATTTTGAGACGATTGAATTGTACGTTTCGTGTAAGCAGCACATAAGTAATTAATTTTTTAATATAAAAAAATTATTGCCAAGGAAATATTATAAAAAAAAATAAATTTAATTAAACTGGTAAAAGTCCAATTAAAAAAATAATAATAGTTGGCGGTTATTTAAGTAAAATATAGATAGACACCATATTACTAAAATTTCCACTCTCTTATTTTTATTTCAAGTGGAGTTATACCTCTTTAAAAAATACGGGCATCAAATTGTTCTATTCGATTTCGAGCAAATTCTATAGAAACTTACAAATTTTTTCATGCAAAAAGTCTAAAGCTTCGAAATGGAATGTGTAGTTGGGGACAGTCTTTTTAAACATTATCGCTTGCTTTCATTTTACACATAAAAAATAAAAAGCCAACCATTTCCATTTAGACTAGCGAGCGGACCATTAGTTATTGTATTACGATTTGCTTGAAATGCTTTATTTTATTTCTTGCGGTATCAATTTTTGTTTGTTTTGTAAATAAATTTTATGCTTCAAAAAAAAAAAAACATAAAAATTTTATTGTGGCTTTTGTTTAAATAAAAACAAAGTATTTAAGGGATATAAAATTTTTTATGTATGCGGTTTTGCAAAAGCTTTAATTTAAAATTAAATACAAAATTTAATTTGTTGCCTTTTTTTATATCATTAATCTAAATCTAAAAAGCAAATTTAGTTATAAAAAAATTTCTTTATAATGTTTAGCAAGTTAAATCATCACCCACAAGGACACCTTAAACTCAGAAAAAAGAAAACGAAATTTTTTTTTGCTTATTTGGACAGTTGCGCACCATGATTTATTGTCCACCAAAAGAATAAAATTAACATAATAAAACACGTGTTTGCCTTTGTAATCTGTGCCTGCCACAAGCGAAACGTCATCAGCATTTTGTTAAAATTCAATAGTAAAACAGAAAATATAATTAGAATTAATTTAGAGATTTGAAATGTTAGAGAATGGGATAGGGCGGGGCTATATAAAACTATTGTTTTAAAAGCGGACACAGTGAAAAATAATGCCAAAGCAATTGGTGTTTTCTTGGCAGCTTTAAAATTTTTATTTTTATTTTCAAAATGAATTAAAAAAAAATCATATTTAATTTTTTTTAGTTTAAAATTTAAAGTCGTTTCCTAAATAAATTCTGAATTAAAAAAAAAAATTAATTAAATTGTTATTGATTTAATATTTTTTAATGAATTTGTTTCTTGAATCTTTACAAGTAATAAAATCAGCAATAAATATTAAAATTTTTGCTAAATAACTTTAATTAATTCTAGTCTTTGCCAGACGAAATAATATGCCATGTGAATGACAAGTTTTTTTATTAAATTTTTTAAGACTTTTTATTTTAATTATTAAAAAAAAGTAATTTTCTCAAAAGTAACACTTTTAGTCAAAGTTCGAAAAGAAACGAAACATTTCATAAACGTTTCCGGCAAAGTCTCAAATCTTTCAAAGTCTTTAAATCGTTTTGTACAATGTATAAAACAAAATACAAAACGACTTACAGCAAAAATGTCACAAATAAAATTTTTTTGAATTTTGTGTACAAAACATAAACCGATACGTATTTTTTAAATGAATGAAAATCATTCGTTGGTTGTTTACTAGCAAGAGCATACCACAATGCCTTGTGCAAAGAGTTATTTTCAAAATGAAAATGATAATATGTGTGTTCACACAAGAAACCAGACAGTCGTGTTTATGCATATGTGTGTTTCTGCACTATTGAATTTAGTTTGTTTTTATTTTCATTCACGAATACAAAATTAATCAGAGTAAATGTTTGCAGTACTTTTTCTTTTTTTTATATGTTTTTTACTTTGAAAAACTACAAAATGAAACGAATGCAAACGTTTCCTTTTGTTTCATCTGAAAACAAACAAAATTAATTCCTTCTCAGACACAACAGTGTAGCTATAGAGCGTATGAGTCATATTAATTGTGATATGAGTACATAAATAATATAACTCATTCGCTGTTGGTAAAAGATAATTTTTTTTGTTAGAACTTTGAAGTTGTGTCTAAATTATTTGCCTTTCAACCATCTGTTTCAAATTTATTTAAACTCATGATAAATACGAATTTTCGGCTAAAAATTTATTTACTCGTTTATAAAATCTTTATCATCTCCTCTCCTCTCCCCATCTGTCTGACTCTCTTTGGCCATACAGATTTTCTGTTTGACATAAAAAGTAATTATTTTAAGTGCAATACTTAAATACAAGTTTAATACTTTAAAGTAAATAATCCTGTAGTAGCTTTTGTAATATTTTTATTTGGTAGAACAAGTTATGTGCCAGCTTTGGCGAATGGTTTTAATTTCTAGTTTCCGCAAAAAAGAAATAAATTTTAAAATTGTTTTTGTTTTAAAGTGCTTTGGCATATTTTAGGTCAATGGCACAACACAAACTTGCAATTTTATCTAAAAAAAAATCTTAAAAGCTGCACATTTCATATTATTTTCAAATTGTATTGTTTAAAAAAAAACTTAATTTGACTAAAAATATGAAAAGTAAAGTGTAGCCTGTGTACTCTGGCATGCATGCATGTATGTGTAAATGGATGTGTTCTGTTATTTTGGAAATGTAGTTAAATTTTCAAGTGATTTGCTGTTTGTAAGCACTCAATGAATTTTGTTATTTTTTTTGCTTGTTTGTTGCCACTTGAAAAGCAAATGTATTTTCTGTGTTAAACAAAAATTGGGTGTCTGCTTTTGGTTATGAAAAGTAATTGAAAAAAAAAAAACAATTTTGTATGCAAATACATAAGCCCTTGAATTTGTTATCCTGGATAACGCTGTTTTGAATTAACTGTGTAAATTTTTGTAAATTAAAAAAACAAAAACCTTG
The DNA here is from genome assembly GCA_947397855.1 of Thelaira solivaga. NCBI lineage: Eukaryota > Metazoa > Arthropoda > Insecta > Diptera > Tachinidae > Thelaira > Thelaira solivaga. Next base: position 710,910 of record OX377612.1, on the reverse strand, counting down.
ATAAAGGCTTTATTTCTCTCATGTATTTCATTTTCCATTATTTTTTTTTTTTTGCCAGCAATCATTTTGTATATTTTTTTTTTTAAATAAGTGAAAAAGTAAATAATTTTTTGTTTTGTAAATACAGAACGTACTCTTTTTGCACAATGAATGCTGCTTTCTTTTTTTATTTATTTTTTTTCTCACAAGTGTCTACTTTGATGAATTACTAAATGAAAACGTTAAATATAAGTTGACCTTGAAAGTGCACAAACTATTGCGTTGGTTGCTAAAAAGTTTTCCTTTAGCTTTTTATTTACTTTTTTTTTGTTACAAAATAATCCATTAAATCAATAAGATTGTGTTTGTAAGTTTGTGTGTGTTACAAACAGAAATGCAATTTTCTAATGCATTGTGCGGGTTGTATTTTTATAATAAAATCAATAATTTTAATAATAACGCATTAAAAACAAGTAGCCAACAGAGATGAGTACTCCACTTGTAAACTTTAATGGAAAATGTCATTAAAAAGTAAACAAACAAACGGAAAAGTTTTAAAAATTCTGCCATAAAATAAACAATTTTATAAAACTTATAGCCAGCTTGGCGATTTTTATGAAAGAGAAAAAAAATATATGGGCGTTTAAGCCAAATCATCTCGACTTGTAGAATAATTTCTAAGTTGGCTGAGATTAGGTTCAGTCGGTTGAGGAGCAACAGGAGAGCACAATTGGATTTGTTGTGAGGCATATAAGCTTTTCGTTTTACTTGCTCTGTCATTTCTACACTTTTACATTAATTAAGCAGGCTTGGTTCATGTCCTCTAAACGAACAAAAAAAAAATGCAAACGTTTCGTTTTGTAGTTTTTCAGAGTATTATTATGGAAAAGTACAAAATGAAACATTTTCATTCGTTTCGTTTCGTTTCTGAACTCTGCTCTCTATAGTCTAGACAGGTTTTTCGTTTTGTAAGAGACAGCACCACACAAAAATTAAAAAAAAAATTATTTTATAAGCAAAGATCGTTTCAGACTTTCTAAATTCACAATATGGCTTTAAATTTTAATAATATGAAGGAAAGCCCAGGAGTAAAACAAAAAAAATTTGTGTAATATGTTTTTCAAATCTCTAGAGAATTTAAAATATATTTCTTTTCGCTTACGAAATTAATTTCTATAATTCTTCTGCTCTAAGACAAAGGAGAGGTTCCACTTGATATGCATGAAGTAACAGTACTCACATGCAAACCTACCTAAAAACACTCTGCAAATTTAAATATGAAAACTCATGGTTTTTCTGCCTTAACGTCCAATTTCATTTTATGCTAAATTATTTTTTTGCTCTTCTATTTCTGGATTTTTTTTTTTCAGTTTTGTTTCATATTCATTTTCTCTTTCAATACAAATGTGAATCTGCAAAATTATTATTTTTGGGTTTTTATTAAATAAAAATGAATTTCAAAAACTAGAAATTAAAAGTTGCTCATTCAAAATTTAATTTAAAAAAATTAAAAACTTCTTAAAATGTGTCATTTCATAACAAAAATAAATAAAAAAAACAAATTTTAAATTTTGGAAAAAATTCGCTCGATATCGATTTGACTTCTAGTTTAATTTTGTGCTTTCTAATATTTTTCTTTTTCCTTAAAAGGGAATATAATTTCAAATCCTGATAATCTTTAAGTAAACTTGAAGGCGATCAATCAATTTAAAAACAAAAATTTTTTTTCTTACTTTTTTTTTTTTTTTTTTTGCTTCTTTTTTATAAAAGCTGTCGCCAATTGCTATTTGCATATTGAAAGTCATGGAAAAGTGCGAAAAAAAAAAAAAAAAAAAAAAAAAAAAAAAAAAAAAAAAAAAAAAACCAGTAAATAAATATATTTTTTATGGACTTGGGTTATTAAATGGGGAAGAACAAAAAGCTGGCGCCAGTAAATGTCACATGTGTAAGATAAACACACACACACTTACACACACAGATAGTCTACTTAATGTGCTAACAGGATAAAGAAAAACAAAAGTAAAAGCAAATAGAAAAAAATGGAAAAAGATACACACAGACACTGTGCTGAGAGAAAAAAAAAAAGAAGAAATAAGGAAAATGTAAATTGATATCAATATTAATGTATGGAAATAAAGAAACATAAGCGGATAAAATACCCCAGATTTTCTAAACAATTTGCGAGGACTTGCAAAAAAACAGTACTTTTTTATGATAATATTCCACAAGGAAATTGAGTTTGCTAAACCAGCTTGCCTCTGAGTTTTTGCATAGCAGGTGTCTTGTCTTGGAATAATTAAATTGAGTCAATATTTATTTAAATGTCATTTTTATATCCTAGATTACCTTCACTTCACAGTCAGAAAGAAGTAAAGGAATCTCAAATTTTATTCAACTTTTTAATAATTTAAACTATCGATAATTTGAAGTTTTTTTTTCTAGGGCTCCTTGAGTCCGTTTTTTCATCATGTTAACATAACTCTGTTAACTTAACATAATTGCAGAATTTTCAATAATTTAAAAAAAAAAACTATCCAAAGAAGAAAAAGAATTTCAGAATTATCTGAATCTGTACACTTTCTGAATATAATTCTGAAATCTATATTCAAGTAGCCTCCGATTTTACTCCTTTTTTTTAATTTTTTTTTTACAAAATTATTGCAAATGCTGCTGGTATGTTAATTTAACAGAGCTATGTTAACGTGTTACAGCATTAAAAAACGTATCCAATTTCACTGACTAGTATGTATGTATGTTCTTGTCATAAATAAACAAGTTTTTTCTTTTTTAATTTTAGGTTTTCATAAACGTAGCTGCCACCAGTGAAAGTGCGTGATTCGAAATAATTCGGTCGTGAACGTAACAGCATTAAAAAGCTGTCTTGCGCGAATGTTAACGGGTGAGTTCGAGAGTGAGATTGTGATCATGACAGCATTAAAAACTGTCATGCGGGAACGTTAAGTACCGGTCGTTAATTTTAATTTTACTTTAAAAAATAAACGAACTGTAAAATTGTGATTGCCCTCACGGGCTTCAAGGTGGTAAGTCCCCATCACAATTTTCAATTACAGTGTTAAATATAGTGATCAGTAAAAGTGTTTATCTGCATGATTTTCAAGGCTGCAATCAAACATCCCAGGACAACTCTTTAAAAGAAAGCAGGTGAGCTTGTAAATAGTTTTCTAAAATTTTATTTCATTTATTACAGCCTTCACTACACGAGTAATTTTTTTTTTCTACCTCGATTTTTTTTTTTTTTTTTTTTGGATAAGAGGGTGGGTAAATCTGCCACTGTTTCAGTTGTCACAACTAAAAACTATTTAATTAACTCTCATATTGAAAATGTGGTTAATTCGACTTATTTAACTCTCACATCCAAAGTGTTTTATTTTACAAACTTATTTTTCAACTTGGTCTGTTATTGCCGTTAGCTAGAGATATGCCTTGTGTTTTTTTTACACAATTTAAAACAAATTCTCTCTTGTTGCTTTTTTTTTTGTGATTTAAATGTTGTAGTTCACTTTGCCTTGAATGCATTTCTTGGTTGTTTTTTTTTCACGTTACAAGTTGTAATTTTAAAGTAGTTGGAGGTGGCGTCTGTTCATTTAAGTGCATCATACTGGTATGTATGAGCTTTAAAGAAAGAAAGAAAGAAAAAAAAAACTTAAAACCATAAGCTGTATGTTTGCACATTTACTTACAGAACAATTCATAATTTTGTTTTTTTAATTTTTTATTTTTTTTTTATTTTTGTAGTTTCTTTTTAAAGTATAAGCGCAACAAAGTATAGCAGAAGGGTGTATGTTTGTGTGTGTGCATGAGTTTTTTTATGTTTTTTTTTTGTTTAGTAACTAAAAATGATGACGAGGCAACATGACAACTGCCAAATCAATGTCACAGCATGAGGTGAAAAACACTACTACTAACTGTTGTAACAAAAAAAAATAAAAAAAAATAATACAGAGAAAATATACATGTAAAATACAAAAAAAAAAAGAAAAGCAGACATCAAGAAATTATTATTGTTGACCTTTTCGGAATAAGACAGAAGCAAACAAAGAGCCCAAAAATTGTTATAAAACCAAATACCAAGCAAATACAAAAAATTAACATGGTATGTGAGTTTACACAAACATACATACTTGTAGGTTCAAAAAATAAACAAACAAAATATAAAATAAAACACGGGATAGCTTAAAACTGGCAGCTTAGGCCTTTTTCTAGAAATTCCTTTGGGACAAAAAACACGAAAACAAAAATTAATTAATTTAATTAAGGAATATCTATATAAATTCAATGAAACGACGATTTCATTAAAATTATTTCATTGATTTATAGAAATAATTCATAAATTATGTGAATAAATTAAATATTTTCATTGAATTAATGAAATTATATCAATAAATTCATGAATACTTCATTACATTAATGAAATATTTCATTAGCGTTGTAAAAAGTAGCATTGGTTGAAAAATTATAAATTTTTCATTGGAATAATGACAAAATTCTTAGGATAAATGAACAAAATTCTCCCAGTTTATAAATAAAATGGAAGAATAATTGGAAACATTATGTTATTTCCGTGCCTAAAGCCAAGTTACAGCATTTCCGTAATTTGTTTGCTTAATGCCCGCCTAAATTAAGAGGGCTTTAAAGAGAGAACTTGATTTGGCAAGTAAATAAGGCCCCTTTTGCTCGGTGCGTGTGTATGCATGGATATGAGTATGAATTTCGAAATGCTAAAATGATTGTTTGTATGTGTTAAAAGAAAATAAATATTAGTTACTTGCCTGTTCAATGTGACATGTTTAACAATACAACAACATGATTCAATTTTAGTGTTTTCTTTTTCATAATATTTTTGCATAACCCAGCAAGTTTTAGTATTAAAGAAAAATTTAAATAACAATAAGGGCAAGATAACAAAACAATTTTGTGAATATAAATAAAAAAGGGATTTGAAGTATAAAATATGTTTTCTCATATTTGTAAGCATATTTTAGTTGGTCCTTATCGTTTATCCTTAGGTTTGCCTTTATCTCTTTATTTACAAAATTGTCCTAAAATAACTTTTACAAGTTGGGAATTAAAATCTGTTTTACACACACACATATTTTCATATTTGAGGTACGTGCACATTTGCCTCTTAAATAATTCAAATTTCTTTAAGCTTAAGACGAGAGATAATTTCTTTCATTTTAAATAACATTTAAATTGTTAATTTTCCCAGAAATATAAAATCTTTCAAACTATCTGTCATACACACTCATTTACGCATACAAACAAGCTGGTTGCTGGGGGTGTGTATGCAGCCAGCATGATTGTGTTGACGTGTGTGTTGGAATTTTGTAAGAATTTGAAATTTAGTTTCCTGCAAATTGTCATTTTGTCAAGCAATAAAAAACTGACATGTTCAAGTATTTTGACAGTCTACGTGAAAATTAATAACAACAACAAGCAGCAGCAGTCACAACTCACATCAACTACCATGAAAAATATGACATTTTGCCAGCCAGGCAAGTTTAAATTGTTGTCAAAAACGAAGTGTGTCACTGCTGCTAATGCTACGCAAACTAAAAAAAAAAGGCAAGAGAGGTAAACACACACAATACGCTGTGTGTATCTGCACCCAACTAATAATGAATAATGTGTCAAATAAAATATTTAAATTGTCATTTTAATGCACTTAATTTATGTTGTACGACGATGAGCATAATGTTTTTAAAGGTTTTAATATAAAATAACCAGCTTGGCACTGGAATAATAAAGGAAAATAATTTTGGTATGAAAAGCAATTCATAAATTTTTGGGCTAAAATAAGATTTTAAAGCTTTAATATTAAAAAAAAAAGATACAAAATGCTGATATAAACAAAAATGTTTTTTAAAAAGTTAAATAACTAAGAAATAATTCACTGCAATTTGAAATTCGTTGTATTCCTATGCTTAAGAATCAATTCGTTATAACCAAGTTTTGCTGTAAAATAATAAAATTTTATTTTAATTTTTCTATTTTAAATTAAATATTTTTGTTACAAAAAAAAAAAAATTGTCAAATTCATAAAAAACCATTTTTTGCTTGATAAACAAATTTGCCATAGAAGCAGCCATTTTTTTTTTACAATTTAACACAAATCCACGAAGCTTCTTGACTTGTCCAGGCAGGAATCGAACATGCAACTCGCAGATTGGTGCTCTACCCACTGAAATCTGCTGCAGAAGTTTTATTTTCTTAAAACTTTCATGTCTGTTTTTCTTTGTTTTGCAAAAATTTCCACATTTTAAACTTTTAAGGGCTTAAATAAATCATGTGTTTATGCTGCTTCTTCCTTAATTTTTTTAATTAAATTTTTTGCTAAAATTTTTCAGCAATTAAAAATTAAATTTTACATTTTAGTTGTTTTGCTTGACTAAACCCTGACCCCGACCTCTTCTGTGTTGTGTTTTATAGAGATAACCCCATGTAAAATTTAATAAATAATTAACATTTACTTTAATTGATCATGTTTTTCTTTTTATTATAATTTCGGTGTGTGTTACACATGATGTCCATTGAGGACACAAAAGTTCAAGTAGGTTTGTTATTTCGGTGTTGTTGTGTGTGTGTTTTTTTGTCATTGACTTGCATAAAATACCGACTTGATGACATACTTTTTCATATGATACAAACACACACACACACACCAGCGGAAACGGTTACAAGTAAAGGAGAAGCCTATAAAGGATGTGTAAAACAGCAACAAAACAGAATGAGTTCAAATGCTCTCATACAACAGTAACGACAACAAGTAAAATGTTGCAGAAAAAAAAAGGAATTAGAAAGGAAGTTAATCTGTGTTATTTTAGGTTTGAGGAGAGTTTTTATAGAAATCGAAAATTTTATGTGGACTAAAATATTAGAATTTCGTTTGAAATAACTAAAGGAATTAAGAAAACTGAGTTAAACTTTTTTTTAAACAATCTAAGGCCAAATCGGCGCTGCCAATGAAAGAGTAATATTTTAAATTCATATATTTCTTAAAAAATAAATCCCTTTAATATAAAATTAACTCTAACAAATTTTAAGCCATTATTTTTGAAAGTGGTATAAGTCCACTTTAAAAAAAAATTATTAAGCGGCAATTTTAGTGAGATATAGACAGCATTTAAACAAAATTACTTTAGCTGTAATTTTTTAAAAAGTGGACTTATATCACTTTCAGAAATAACAGATTATTAATTTTAAAAAAGCTTTAAAACCATTAAAAATAGCTTCATTGTGAATAATATTCTTTCAGGTTACTTGTTGACTAGTGAACTTTATTGTCTAATTTAGTGTGTAGGGTATTGCCAATGAACGTTGTAGTTTTACCGACAAAATAAATAGAGAAATGTCAACTGACATTTAAAACGGAAACACTGAAACAAGCCTAACGCAGTACATACAAATGTGTTGCATAAACAAACACACACACACACATACACCAAAAGTGTTATAGTGTGAGTTAGTGTTGAAAGGAAGAAAAGAAAAAAAAAACATACAAAAAACAAAATACATATTGTATGGATTTATGTAAAAATTTAGAAAAAATAAAAGAAATGTGTGAGTGTGAGTGTGAGTGTGAGTGTGTGTTGACGATGTTGACCCTAATTTGTAAACGATTTTTTTTCCTTCTGCTAACAACTCTCATTCATCGTTTTCTGAAAGTAAAGTGGCTTCTCTATTATTTCATAATTTTTCTTGTGACAGTAAACAAAACCAGTTTTAAATTTATTATCAAAGAATTTCTTAAAGATTTGACGTATTAAGCAGTTCCACATTGTGTGCCAGCGAATTCAAGGTGTTGAACACAAACAAACACACACCATACTGCCATTTTATATCACATTTCGCATTATTAATATTCCCTTTTTTATGGGTAAGCAATTCTATGACAGCAAGGACAATGACACAAGAAAGTAAATAAATAAATGAGTGAAAAGACAAACCCACATGAATTACTTTTATTGGTTTAATGGAATAGAAAAAAAAAGTAAAAAACACACAATGTGTGTTTGTTTTAATTCTGAAATGCAAGTTGGTGGGTGCTAATTGATGGCCTCAGTGACACGTTTTTTCTTAATTCCCCATGTCCTTGACCATTAATTTAGATTACCTGATGGTGTTTGCAAAATGTAAATGAAAGTAAAACAAATTTTTCTTTTTCTCCGTTTTGGTTACAGTTTGTTTCAAGGTCCTTTTAAGTAACAACACATTTTTGAAGCAAAAATTGTTGGTTTTTAATTACAAGCAAAAGATAAAAGAAAACTTTTTTTTTACCGGACAAGTAACTGTTTACAGTTTCTTTGGTTTTCTTTAAGTTCAAGAAATATTTTTTAATATTTTCTTTGTGATTATTTTTAAGTTTTACCTTAAACTTGTAATAAAATGTGTTGAATTTTTTATAATTTTTTTAACATACAATTTGAAGAACTAATAAAAAAACATCTACGTTAATTTAAAATAACAAAAGATATTTTTTCGGTTAGGGGCACGGCACGCCCATCATAATAAATTTAAATAATTTTATATATATATATATATAAAAAAAAAAAAAAAAAAAAAAAATTAAAAATACAGCAAAACAAAATAATTCATCTGAAATAATAAATGAGGTGCTAATTTTAAAAGTGTTATAAGTCCACTTATAATTTTTTGTAACATGGGATCTACATCTTACTAAAGATACCACTGCCTAATTTTTTTTTAATGGACTTATACCACTTTCAAAAAGAACAGCTTAAATAATCTTGAAATATAGTGGATTTAATGGGTGATGCCACATAATTAAAAACAAGCACCAAAAACTATTTATTTTTTGTTATTACACACAGAAGGAAATTATTTTGGAAAGTCCACTTAAATAAAAAAAAGAGTTGGAGATAATTATTGTAGAATGGGGTGTACAGCAAAGTAAATTAATTTATCTGAAATAATGAATAAGCTATTATTTTTGAAAGTGCTGTAAGTCCACTTAAAAAAAGTTAATGTTAATTTAGTAAGATATCGACTAACTAAAATTACCGTTAAAACATTTTTTTTTTTGTTGAATAGATATCTACCACTTTCAAAAATAACAGCTCATATAAAATTGTTCTTTTGAAATTGAAACGGTTAGTTTATTAAGCTTGAGGTCGTATTATAAAAATTTGTTTTTGTATTCATATTTCGCTGCAACTTTGCGTAGCTTCTTCAGGATATAATTATAAATATTGTTACGCCTAAGAAAAAAATTATTTAATCAAAATTAATTCGAAAAATATTAAATAAAAAATTTTTTTTTTTTACAGGTGGCTCTTCAAAGATTTCGGTGAGTGAATTTTTCTAATTTTCTTTAATATCATTTTAAATGTCATATTTTGTATTATTTCGGGGGCCAAATTCCGGTATTCGATATAGAACGAAATTTCTATTTAAATTACATTGAAATTTCGGTCGATATGAAATGCCGCCTCACCTGGCTTAATTTCTTTTTAAAAACTAAAGAAACAAAAAATCATTTTAAGGAAGTTTCTGTTTCTATACCACAAGTGATCAAAAAAGTTTGTCTAAAAAATTTCTATGGAAAACACAAAATTTCTTGCAGTAATAAAATTTCTGTATTACAGAAACAGCACGTAAAACATACAATCGTTTGTTAATCTAACACAATGTGCTTTTTCTAAAACCCTTCTTACTTCTGATTCCTTTACTTTGTTGCACGTATTCTTATATTCTTTAATTTTCTTTTGGTGTTCCTTCATTTCTGATAAGGCAGGGGTGGGTTTCAAGGACATTTAGCTGCTGTGTCGAATTAGTCAATGGCCATTCTTGATGTGAAGAAAGCTTTTGTTTAACAAAGGTTTTAAGTGAATGAGTATTCTCGCGGTGTGTCATTAAACAAATACTTTGGTTTTCCTTTTTTATAACAAATGAAGCTCGTTAGAATGTCTGTTTGAAACACCGTCGGCTGATATTTAGGCTTTACTTTTTGCTGTTTGAAATTTAGTATCTTTGGCGGCATTTGATTTCCTTTCGCCCTTCTCGCTTTTGTAACCATTTCTTTGGCACTCGAAGAGTAGTATTGCAGGTCACTTTTTTTATTATTTTTACTAGACCATATGTACCGTTATTCGAAGGATCTTTTGTATTATATTTGTAAGTTAAATTCATCTTTTTCTTTTAAATAAAAAAGACTATTTTATTAAGCTTGAGGTCGTATTATAAAAAATAATTTTCATATCGAAATTTCACTCCACTTTTTCGTAGCTTCTTCAGGATATAAGGCTTGATTATGAGTGTCGTTGTTGTGACGAAAACGGTGATAGATGGCAACGCCAATGTTATATATAAGCTTGTCGCAAATACGACTACTACAACTACACTGGTAATAAGCCTGATTATTATAGAAATTATAAAAATTACATGTTAAAAAAAAATATAACTTTTTCTCTCAAAATAAAGCAAAAAAAAATTTTTTTAATCCGGAAATGAACCTCAATAGTAAATGGAATAAAATATTCCGATTATGAATATATAACGGCCTCATTGTTTATAATTTTTGTGCATTTAGTATCTTTTAAATATTTTACCAAAAAAATTTGTGACTACAAAATTATTATTTTTACTCTATAAAATGTAGAGCTTTAAAGCATTTTGCCTGCCATGCAATTTAATTTTGAATATTCTTTGCAATTGGTTAATAAAGAAAGCAAACAAACAAACAAATTACATGCATTATTTATTATTCATAATTTTTTTAAGTTGCATTTAATGAACATTTAAATGGTCGTCGTATATAAACTTAAAGCAGCAGCATCAACAGAACCTTGTGCACCATTTTACCCAAGGCTCTTTAGTGAAAACAAAGCTGCTGAGGGGAGTACGGTTGGAGAGAAGGAAGAAATCGACAGAAATACTATTTTAAAATGCACGTTTGCAATTAATTAAGACAGGAGCAACGCGACATAATGAGTCTGTGGGGGAAAAATAAAATTTTTAGTTTAATAATTTTTTTTTTCTTGTTTATAAAAAGGGAAACTGAAATCGGTATTGTTTTAAACGCTTGTTCGCTTTTTCCTTTTTTTTTTTTTTTGGTTTTTGAAATAGTGCCGGCCACAAACCACTTCAACCGCAAGTACTGCAACTCACCGTATTTTCATGCTAAATTCAACATTTAATTTTTCAGAGAGTTTTGTTCCTGTGTTTCAAGAGAAACACACACAAACACTTGGCAAATAAAATGTGTTTGTTAAATTAAAATTAATAAAATAAAGTTTTCACAAATGCCAATTTATAAATTAAAATAAAAAGCTTTTTTTTAAGCTTTTCAAATTATTATTTTTTTTATATTTAATTTAACAAAACAAAAAATATGCAAGGCCTCTTTTGGGAAATGAAAACGCCATTAACAACATCATTAATCATACGGCCGCTGTTTTATCAGGTAAAAAAGAATATTTACAAGAACGAGTTTAAGGTGGCATAAATAATACCAGGCAATCAATACGTGTAGCCCAGGTGTTAAAAAGTACTCTTTTGTCATGCCAAAAACTTTTACTTTTATTTATTTATTTAGCACAAAAGTGAAAATTTAAATTCACAAATGGCCAGACATAAATAATCAATTTTGCAACATATTTTTTATCTCAAACAAGTGCTGGCTTTAAACCAGCTTAAATATTTCAAGTAAAACTTTTCTTAATAAAATAAACAATCCGAAAGAAAACATATTAAGTTTCTTCTTAAAGAAGAAAAAAGAAACCTGTCTCACAAAAAATAAAAACTTTTTGTTTTTAGGTTATAATTTATTTACAACTTTTGTTTTGTTTTTCCTTTTTCTTTTTTTTTTATTTAAAAAGTGAAATTTTACTTTTAAGTAAAAAAAAAAATTCTTGCTAAAACTTTAAATTTCTTTTGTTTTGTTTGATTTAATTCCTTTTTTTTAAGTTTTTAATAGCAAAGGCTTATAAAAAAAGAAAAGTTAGCAAAAGCTTTACTTCAAACATTAAGAAAAAGTTGCTATAAAAAAGTCAGGGGGCTTAAAAAAGATTATTTTTTTAACATCCAAAGAATCTTTAGAATCATCAACTGTGAGCAGCAAAAAAAAATTTTTTTCCTACTTCCCAATTTAAACGATCATTTAAGTAACTTTGTTAGCTAGAGAGCAAAAGGTTTTTTTGGGTTTCTACTCCCCAATTTTTTAGTAAATCTGTAGAGTGAGAGCAAAAACTTAAAAAACCAAAAGTCTCTTAAAAAAGTCATGGTGTAAAACCCCCATTAAGTAGGATTTTTGAGTTACTGTTGTACTATGACGTTTATTTAGAATTCACTCATTTTTGAGTGAAATTAGGAGAATAGTTTTATTGAAAATGAAATTTTAATTTTTTATTCTCGTCCTAAATTTTTTTTTTAAATCCTTCCTTATCATGGGAAGCCTTTCCTGTTATTAAAAACAGCCGACAGCAACTATATGCACCTAAATTCACTCATTTTAGAGTGAAAGTGGGAGTTTTTTTTTGTTTCAAAATTGAATAGTTTTATTGAAAATGAAATTTTAATTTTTTATTCTCTTCCCAATTTTTTTTTAAATCCCTCCTTGAAGCCTTTCCTGTTATTAAAAACAGCCCACAGCAGTTATCTGCTTAAGCTATTGGCCATGTTGCTGCTTTATTTTTATTTTTTCCTGTTGTGTGTGTGTGTGAATAAAAATATTCAAAGATAGAAAATTATTGCCTTAAAAATTTTGCTAGTATAATAGTTGTTGTTGTTGTTGCTACTGCTGGAAAATGTATTTATTTTAGACCATGGCTATAAAAATAGAAGAAAAAAAAGATGGGAGAACAAAAGTTTTAAGTGAATTGAAAACTTTAGAGGCAACCAGCACACACTTACTGCTGGGTTGGGTGAAATACTTAAATATAACAGAGTTTAAAAGCATTTAAACTATTATTTTTTTTTTTCATTTTTTGTTTCATTTGGCTTGTATATTGTTGCTAGTTTTTATGCAAGCTGCTCTTTTTGGTTATTATTGTTGTTATTTAGCGAGTATGGTGGTTGGTGGTGGTGGTATAATCAGTTTTTGACTAGTTTCGGTATTTTGCATTTTGCTTTTATTAAAAAGGATGTTCTAGGAAGTATTTAAAAAAGCGTTTGTCTTTTATAACAATAGTTTTTGCTTTTATTTTCTCTTTTTTTTTAAGTGTTTGCAAAATGGTAAACGTTAAAAATATTTATTTTTGCTTTTATACTGCGGCCATTTATATTTTGACATTCTCATATTAATTAGTTTCATTTGAGTAAATTAGAAAAATAAAAAAAAAACTTGTTTTACTGTTCATACTTCATCTCCAGTCTAATTAATTAACTCTGGCAGACAGACTAACTAATGAAGTAAAAGTGAAAATTTTAAAGCAAAAATTTGTGCTTAAAGCACAAAATTTGGTAGGCAAGTTTTTACATTTTAAAAGTTAAGAAAACCACAGGGCAAATTATCGCAATTATCGATATCGCTCGAAATCGCACTGACATTTTTTTCCAGGTTGTTTTTTAATTAAATTTTTGCTAATATTTTTTTTTTTTTTTTTTTATTTTAAATTTCAAGTTTTGAAAACACAAAGATTTAAAATAGGTTTTTTTTTTATTAAATAAATTTAATAAAAGGATTCGAATAAGTAAATTTAAAGTTTAATCTCACGACTTTAAAAAACGAAATAACAAACGAAGACACATTATTCGGTTTCCCTAGCGTGTTTACACACGTTAAATTTTTAAATTATTGCCGGAATCCAGGCTTAAGTCTTAAAAATATTTTTTAAAATAAAATAAAAACAATTAATGAAATATTGCACTCTGCACTCAATTTGAAATTATTGTATTTTGCATTTTGGCTTTACTCGTTAGCTAATAATTTCACACTAACCGTGACTGTGATCGCCCGGAAATTTTACTTTCAAATTTTAAAAAAACGAATTTAAATTTAATGCAGAAATGAAAAATAAAATATTTTTATTAAAGAAAAAAGTATTTAAGCAGGCAGGAGGCAACTTTTTTTTCAGAATTTTCTGGTTTTACACTGTAACACAAGCGTTGAGATTTTTATTGGATTTTTGTAAAGCAAAATCAAATGATGGTATTTGATACGACTGTCGGAAGTTTGACACTGTAATACACGTGCTAAGATTTTCATTGGCTTTTGTCAGCTGTTTCTGCTATTTTTTGTTTGTATGCAAAAAAAAAAAAAAAAAAATACAGCTTTGATACAATGAAAAGCATAAACTTTTAGAAAATTAAAAATTTTTAATCCGTATTTTTTTTTTCTTTTTTTAATTTTGTTTTTACATTCTCATATAATTGTTTTTCAATTAATTTGATTTTTTGACAAGTCGGTTTATTCAGTATTGCAGTGTAAAACCCCCTTTACTCGACGTGCCTTAAGCCATCTCATAATTTATAATGTATTAATTTTGGCATTTAATTTCTTTGATTTTCCAGTTTAAATCCTTAAAAAAGAAACAAAATGTTTATTTATATTTCTCTTTTGAGTTTCCTTAATTGACAAGTCATTTTATATAATTCAGATAGCAACCACACCAAAAAGCAGGAAACATTTTCATTGCTGGGCAAATTTATAAAAAAAAAAAATATATAAAAAAATGCACGAGTATGTTTCGAGTTGTTGTAAAATGCATACAAACGACGAACATCTGTTTTGTGTAAATGCAGACTAAAGCAGCACTAGTAATTCCTTTTTTACAATTTCCTTTTTGTTGCTTCTTATTCAATTGAGTTAATATAATTTTCTAACGTTGTTAGTTTAGAAAAAAAAAAAAAAAAAAAAAAAAAAACCATGACTTTTATGCTCCATAAATTGTTTTTTCCACTTATTTTATTGAAAAGTATCTAACTAGTCAACAGATTGTGGCAGAAACAAATTCAAAAAGGTTAAAAGAAAATATTTTTTTTAGGCAGTCAGTCAGCTAGAAATTCCAATCAACTACACAGGCAAGCCACAAAAATAAAATTAATTTGAGAGTTCGTTACAATTATGTATTCAGAAAAAAAAATAAAAGAAAAGAAACAAATTCATCTCTAGAGAAAGATTTTTGTATTAGAATCACATTTCTACCAAAAATAATTTCCTTGTTCGAAACTCACTCAATTCAATTCTCAAGTGTTTAAACCAAAAAAATAAAATAAAAAGAAATCGTAACATTTTTCTGCGATTATTCCAAATACACCAACAACAATCACAAATTTCCAATCTCATAGCAATTATATGATTCTTGCTTTTCATTCCCTTTGTACGAGTATGTGTGCAGCATGTACGAGCGAGTATTCCTTTTTTTATACAGACATACAGAAGTATGTATGTATGTACTCATTGTATTTATATTATGATTTTATTTTATTTCTCTGGTGAAATAATTTGCCTTCTATTACTTGCCGTTTATGATATGGAGTACAAATAAAAAGGGATTAAAGTGTTCACTAAACAGTGAATACAGGATTTCATTTGTGTGTGTTCACATACATACACATGCCCATATGTGTGGCTCTGTTTAGTTACATTTTATTTTCAAGCAACATACCCACAATATTAAAAAACTGCTTATGTCTTATTAAGTTATTTTAGAGGCCTTCAACTTTATAAGCCTTAGCGCCATTACTACCAGCTAAGATTTTATAAATCAATTGTCAAGCATTTAGTCGGACAATAAATTAAAAATATCGATAAGTTATTTTGGAACCAAAGTATTAGACAAAAACCGGTTATTTGCAACACAAAATCCTAACTTTAACTATCGAAGTTTTTCTTATAAAATTTTTCAAACTCAATTGTGGAATATATCGCCCCATTATTCCTGAACCTTAAAAATATGTCAGTTTTTAACGATTTTTGCTTACTAGCACAGAAATAGTGTTTTGATTTTAATGTAATTTAAATGTTGAATTCAATTGTTTCCAAAGCTTTTCTCGCTACAAACATTTTTTATACTACTAAAAAGGCCCCCAGATGCTTTTATAACGAACACGCCCATTTAACGCCCACTTTTAAACTTTTTTTAATGTGTTAGCAAATGGAAGGCTCTTTTTTGTTTAACAATTTAGAGCAAATAGGCCTCAAGCATTTTGTTAGGTATTTTGCAAGTGTAAATTTTCACTTGAATGTCCCATAAGTTGCTAACTGAAGCTGGGTAAGCCCAAAAACAAAATATTCCCTAAACCAAAGAATTTTCTTTGATAAAAAAAGAGGAAAAAGTTTGTGAATGATTCACAAGTAGCAGGTGGGTGTATAAAATTTTTCATAAAAATTAGCGCCCTGATAGCTGTAAATAGGGCCAAGTGCTTAGTGCTTAAAAATGTATTTATTAAAAATTCTACTATTTGCCAAATGTTTTTTGTGTATTTTTATAGTGTCTCAAGGATACATAGAATCCTTTCCTTTTTTTTTTCTCAAGTGTTGCTAAACATTTTTTCTTATTAAATCCACTTAATGTAAAATCCTTTAAATAATAAATAAAAGCAAGTGGTTATACATATGTATCACACTGTAAATAATTCATACACGAGTATTTTTTTTTGATAAGCAAATAAGAAATCTAAAACGAATGCCGTATGTATGTGTGTAATTTAGGTAGTCTGGTCGGTTTATCTGCCTGTTTGTTAGACATCCATCCATCCATTTAACTATCTAAGCCTCGTACTATTCATTACCCAAGTGCACTTGCAAAGTTAAGCGCAAAGCATAAGAAGTAAATTTTGAATATCTTACTTACAAATTCAGTTAATATAAATAAATTTTCCTCCTTTTTTTTTTCTTTTCCTTGCTCTCAACCTTCTTGTTTTCTATCTGTTTGTTTGTTCTTTTTTTTTATTTTCAAGTCAGTAACATAATCTGGGGATTTTGATGTTGTTACTTCAAGCTGACTTAAATATAACTTAAGACTATTCATATATGAGGGATTTAAATTGTGTTTTATTTTCTACTTAGACATATTCATTTCTAGTATCTGTTATGCGGGTATGGGTGTGGGTGTGTTTTTTAAAATTTTTTTCAAGATTACAACTCATTATAATCAGTTATTAAATTGCATTTAGTTGCTGTTTTCTTTTCTGCTGCTTGTATGAATATTTATTTGGAAATTCTCAATTAAAAATTAGGAAACGGATGTAGCTGTTTGTTAAAAAAAAAACATTTAATTGACTTGTTTTTCTACAAGGTTAAAATAAAAGAAATTTATACTTAAATGATGGCAAGCAACCCCAAGATTTTCTGTTGTTGTTGTGGTTAATCTTCTGCTGAAAGAAAAGGTCCTTCTTTGGGTTGTTGCCATTGAAACAACAATTTTGTGTATTTTTGAAAGCTTGAAATTTGCATAATTTTTTTTCTAGTCTTTTGTTTTTTTTTTAAAGAAACTTGAGAATTTAATATGCCTGGGATGTTAAAAAAATTTGAATAATTTAAAGGACACGCCGTGTGTTTTACTAATGAAGCATACGTTTTTTGTTTTATTAATTTGCATAAACAAAACACCTAAAAAAAGCATTAAAATTTACACTGTGTGTAATTTTTTTTAACCGAAAAAAGGTTTATTGTTTCACAAGCATTAACATCTCGTTGAATTTTGTTTTATTTACATTGTGTGTAGGAAAACAATAATTGGTGCTCTAAATGATTTTTACAATAATTTGTTTCTACTTTTAATGAATTTCAAATTAAAATTTCTCTAAATTGATAACAAAGTTAGTGAATATTTAATGCCTGAAATGAGACGCATTCGATTGTAAAGAAAATCAGATTCTTTGCTTCTCATGTTTACTTAATATCAATAAATAATTTTTTTAATGTAGTTAAAGCCACTCAAGGTGATTAGCAACCGATAACTATGACATCCACCCTGCTAAAAATAAAAAAATGTTGTTTTCTTGGAGAATATTTTTCTTTTTTACTTTAGGTTTTAGTCTTGTTCTGTTATTTCTTTTAAGGCAGTTTAAACAAAAATTTCATTTTTATTTACATTTAAACGAAACTTTGATGTCATTCACGTAGACATCATAAACAGGATTTGTAAACAAACAACTAAACTAGTACTTGTTATTCTCATTCACATGATACCAAGGACACACAAGAAATGCAAGACGTGCGCGAGTAGAAAAAAATCCTTCAAAACAAAACAACACCAACAATAACAACAATAAATAATAAAAAAAAGTGAATGTTAAATAAATGCTATCTGAATTACAATGAATGTAATTATTTAAATAAGATTTCTATTGTTTATTCCAACAGTGATAAAATGCTTTTTTTTTCTTCATATACTTTTAATAAAAATTAATTTAAATTAAATTATGTTAAATAAAACAAACAAAAGGAAGTCAAAAAATAAATACAACAAAATTAAAAAAACAAAAAATTAATGCAGTAAAAATTTTAAAATCAATAAAAGAAATAAAATATTAATAAATAACAAAACACAAAAAAAAAAAATTAAAAATAATAAAAAAAAAATTAAATTCAATAATAATAAAACAAAATAAATTGAAAGCATTAAAATAGAAATAATAATAGAACAAATTGAAAAAAATAAAAATAAAAAATTATATCAATTAATAAAAAATAAATTAAAACGAAATAAAAATTTAAATTTACTTTAAATAAATAAATCAGAATAATTCAATCTATACGAATATTATAAACAAAAATTTATTTAAAAATATACAACAGTGCTACGCCCACTTTTACGTTTATTATTCAGGGATTTCAAAATCAAAATTCTTATTTTCCCACGTACATTTTTAAAATTTGGTACATAAAATCACTATGCACCAAGAGTGGTCACCATGTACTCTTGGATTGGCCACGCCCACTTTGACGCTGGTAGTTCTATCACGCGTCCCACGCTTCAACGTGTTTTACGCTCCTGTCAAAAAAGTTAAAACATTGTATTTATACGAGTATGAAGCAATCTACATAACAAAACAAATAAAAAAAAACAAAGTGTTGTACTCAAAATCCAGCCTTGAATACAACTAAAAAAAAACGTCAAAAGCGTTGTCTGTAACTTTTAATCATAGAAGCGTAAAAAGCATGAAAAACGTTTAAAGCGTAGTATGTATGTACTTCCACCTTAAGCGGGTTTCACATTATAATGCAGAGTATTAACATTTTCATTAGATCGAGTGAGACCGAAATCAGATGCAAATCAAATAGACTGTCAAAAAATCTAAAGCAAAATATATTCTGTTTTCATAACGCGGCAAATAATTTCACAGCTGATTTCGAGTTTTTTCTTTGGTTGCTTGTACAAAAGCAACTCTGATAGAAAGAGCAGTGTGATAGCTTAGAAAAAAATCTAAAAATAACAAAAACCATAATACTGCCAAAAATACTTAAGTATTTCACCACACTTGCTTAACATTTTGTTTTCACACTATTGGATTTTTACTGAATACACGAATTTTTGACATGTATTAATACTAAATCCTATAGTCTGAAACCTGCTTTAGTCATATTGGCTTTGTTATTACGATCTTGTGAATTAATAAAAAAAATATTTAAGAACTAATCAATGTTAACACTAAAATAAAATAAAATAAAATAAAATAAAATAAAATAAAATAAAATAAAATAAAATTAAGCAACCTCAAGAGTAAAAAAAAAAATACAAAAAATAAAAATATGTAAAAAAAAATATAAAAAACACACACACAATATAAAAAATATAAACAAAAAAATGTGAACAAAAAAAAATATGAACAAAAAAAAAAAAATATGTAATAATTTCTTTTTGTAACTTTTGATTAATAATTCTTATTTAGTCAATTGCTTTTACAATATAAAGGTTCTAATGTTTGCAAGAAACGTTGGGAGTAACCTACTGAGGATTCGGAGTAGCGTCTGATGAAATGGTCCATATAGGTATGCTCTCCCCTTCAGTACTTATTGTACTGAATAAATAACTCATGAGAATATCATGAGTAAAAGAATAAATTTTAAAACCAACACAATTTCTGGAATTAAGCACAAATAAAGATTAATATTTTGTTAAAAAAAAAATATGAAAAAAAAAAAAATAAAGTAAAAGTAAAATAAAAATAAAAATAAAAATAAAAATAAAAATAAAAATAAAAATAAAAATAAAAATGAAAACAAAAATAAAAATAAATAAAAATAATAAAATTAAGGTAATCTGAAGAATAAACTTGATAATAATAAAGAAACTAAATCAATAACTATTTGCAAATTCCAATAATTAAAAAAAAATATCACGAAAGTAGTAATTTGTCTTAAGTAAATATAATGATTCCCTGCAATTTTATTTAAAGCCATTATCTACAATCCACTTCACTTCACTTTTTTTTTATTTTTTATTTTTTTTAATTACATTGTTGACACACGTATGTTTGTTTCATTTTGTGTTTACCAATGACATTTCTAATTTTGCTCCCTCTCTCATTTTTTTTTAATAACCATCACGCTTAATTGAGCTGTTGCTAAAATGTTTGTCATGATTGCACGTTTTTGGTGCCAACAAACTAATTAAAAATGACACTTAAATGGAAGCAACTGCAACAAAATTACTTTTTTCAACATTAATTTATGTGTGTGCCTGTGTTTGTATAATTATATTGGTGCTTGTTATGGCATTTACTATGCGCTTATCATCTCTTCCTCCTCCTCTATTATTATTATTTTTTGAGAAAATTTATTATTTTGAAAATTATTTTTAGTTGTTATTCAAATAATTTGTTGAGTGAATTTTCTTTAATTGTTGATTGTTCTCGTTTAACTTATAGCGCGCCATCAACTGCTAAAGGAATTATTGATTGTTGGTCAGTTTTACTTTCTTATATGATTTTTTTTTGCTTTCGCTTAATTTAATCTGATTTTAATGCTGCACGTTTTTGGGAAAACCAAACCATAAAATATTCTTTATTTTTTGTGTAGAATTTTTTTTTACTCAATTTAATGGTGCTGCAGCAGTTAATTCTTTGTGTAATTAATTTTATAGAAACCAAAAAGCCATCGTAAAAATTATTTTTTAAGTCCAGAAAAATTCTTCTTAAAAATTATTTCCAGCCTGTGCTGAATTACTAGTGAGTATTCTAAATGCTTTTATGCCAAACCTTTTATTTTTAATTAAAATAAAAAGCATTCATTCATTTACCATATTGAGGCAGTTTTAAATAAAATATTTTTTTTACTTGTTTTTCAATTTTATGTACGCCAGTTTGTGAGAGTTTCAATTCACAAGTTTTATATTTAAGAAAATTATGTGGAATCTTTTTTTTTTTTAATTTCTAAAAGGTTAAGCCATCTGCAAACGGCTTTAAATTGAGGTTTTAGAAAAAACAAATCAACTGAAGGCAACGAATAGGCAGGCAAGAACCATTTTTTTTAAATATTAATTAATGAATTTAATTTAACGAAATGAAATCTAGAAACACAGGGTTAAAAATTATTTAGTTCAACAGAGTAAAAAGTGTTAAAGCATAAATTTTTTGGTACCGATAAATTTTTTTTAAATTTTTCATAGACATCCTGGGATGTTTTTGTTCAACAGCCGTTTGATTTAAAAGCTTTAAATAAAAATTCAGACTTCTTTATAGTGCAAATCCTTTCTGCAACAAAATCAAAAACTAAAAATGAACTCCATTTTGGGAATTGTTTTAATTGTGTTATCGTTGATTGAATGTCTAACAGAGAATAAAATGAGTTATTAGGCCACATTGCGTGTGTTGGTGAACTAGTAGTTGAAGTCACGACAAACAAATTGCAAGGCGTTGCCTTTTTATTAACACAAATAACTCCAGTTCGCTTAATGCAAATTATGTGTCGTGTTTATAAAAACAAATGTTTTCAAAACCTTTTAAATTTTATTTTTGCTGTCACTTCTTAGCCGATTGTGGTAAATGCAAAAAGGGCTACCAAATTTACTGAGTCAAATTTCTAAATAAAAAAACTTGTTTAATAAACTTTAAACTAAACAAAAATAGGCTTTTTTTATAATATTAAAAGAGAGAGAGAGAGAGAGAGAGAGAGAGAGAGATTAAAACTTTAAAATAACCTTTTGCCCTTCACTGTAATGAAGGAAGGGGTGTAGGATTTGGCGTGGCCACCTCAAAGCAACATATTCAACGAATTTCATTGATATCATCCTTGAGCCGTTGCCTTGAATTTTATAAATTTACGTTTCCATTAATATTTTACTGCTCTACTTAAATGTTTCTCTTTTTAGCTGGCGAAATGAGATGAATGTGAATCTACTGTGTTTACTTGCTTGGCTTTGCTTTTGTTTTTCCTTTAGTGTGCGATATTATTTTTGAATATGTACGAATATAGTACTCGTATACGAACAGTTTTTTAATGTATTTTAACTTAAACCGTTAGTTAATACTTACACACACCCACTTTTGAGTCTAACCAAGTTTGATTGTAGTTTAACAAAACATAAACAAATATTCTAGCAAACTTAATCAACTTGTTGTATTAAAAAAAACCAACAACAACAAAAGTGTCATCATAAAGTTTTTTTTTTTTTAAGATTTCCTGTTTCATGATGTTTTTTTTCAGGAAGTTTGATAAAAATTGGTTGTTGAGTGCTTCTAAAAATATGTTTAAATAGTAGTTGATGTTGTTGTTGTTGTTGTTGCTGTTACATTGTAATAGAATCTGCATTCTCTAAAATAAATAAATAAATTCAATTCACCCATAGTACACAGCCATTGAGAAAACACATTTGCTTTGGGTTAAATTTGTTAATAAATAACAGTCAAACAAACCGTTGTGCATACATACGTTTGCTTGTTTGTTTGTGTGTTTGTTTCCTTTTTAAAAGAGGTATGTTGTCTAAATTGTGTCTGTTTATTTTGCGGTTCAATATTTCAACACGGTTTCCTTACAATTGCTGTTTCCAGTTACAGCCATATAAATACATACCTACTCTCTGTCTCTCTCTCTTTTCGGAATGTGTGTACACAAATTATTTATTTCGGTAAACAACGAAGGTATACAACAAGTCACGCCACATAAAAACAGGATGCTGCTGTTTAAAAGCACCTTGTATTTAAGTTCTCGTTATAAATGCAACGGAATTGTTTTTAGAAAAAAAAAAAAATGGAGCAATCAGAACTGTTAAGCTATTCAATGTTGTTTCATAAAAGAACTAATCGCAAGAAATTGAATAGCAAAAGTAGCATTTGACCAGGATCACACACAGCAATTTTAGTTGACCAATTCTTGATTTTGTAGGAGAGAGAGGAAAGAAGAGAACTTGCTCGTACTCGGTAATTCCCTTTTGTTCTCTCTTCGCATCTTTTATACAGATTTAAAAAAGAAGACAGGTAGCTTGAAGACTGAATGAATGACAGCATAAGAATGCTAAAATTGCCGAAACAAAAAAATTGAGAAAGAATTGCCCAACTAAACTTGTCGTGTGTGGTGCTAGACTTCTTAGCTCTAGAATTAAAAAATAGTTTCGCTCTTAGTTTTTTTTATCCTCCATTATTGACATTAAGTCTGTCACAAAATTTGTAATAGGCTCTTCATTTGTTTTTTTTTTAAGTTTGCATTCCTTAGAATGTCTGCTAAAATATTATTGGATTATACACGAGAATGAATACATCATGTGCTAGAAGTGTTCGAAGGTTTTACTACGAACAAGTTTTTTCTTTTTTATTTATTTTGTAATTTATTTTCTTCTCGTATTAATTATTTTATCGTGTGTGTGTGTGTATGACAGCAGCAAGCTCGTGATGTAAAAATTGATATTTGAAAATTAATTTTGATTTTTCTTCTTCTGCTGTATTTAATTTTATGAAGGAATTCAAAAGAATTTTTATTAATAAATACTTTTGCAGATGCGAGTACAAGTATTTGCTTGATTTTGAATTAAATTGTAATTTTTGGGTGTTGAATTTCTTTCAAATTAAGTCCAGAGTTCAGGGTCCAAATTGCGACATACGATAGTAAATGAAATTGTTAAAAGTTGTTTGTTTAATTTTTTTTTAAATCTAGTTGGTTTTTAGACTCTTAAATTTTTTTTTAAAGAAATTATTTAAAGTTGGCTTAAATTTTAAAGCGGTCACAAATTAACTTGTTGTATGATTCATACTTAAGCTGTAGATTTAGATTCCATTAGGAATCTTTTGCTCCATAAACTCACTGCAGATTCGCCTTTGCTTCTGGTAGACGCAACAAATATCGTTAGTAGAAATGTGGTCTTTTCTAGACCCTTAGTAAATGAGAGAGCAAATTTGCTTTTAGTATTTTTATGACAATAGATGTTGTTACTGGTAAACGATTTTGTACTGGTTATTGGCGCAGGTGAATTTGGAGAGTTGAAGAGAAAAAGATTCTCTATAATTGCCAGCGGCTGTGGAATTAAAATACAGGTGCCAAATTACGATATCGATCGAAATTACCATTTAAATCGTATTGAAATTTCTGTCGATATCGAGCGCCTCAGGTGTAGCTTTTTGTATTAACTTGAATCGTAGAAAAGTATTAGTGTTTCTAAGCAGCTTTTTAGCTATCACTTTAACCGTACTGGCCTGTGACTTAGTAATAATAAAATTTTTAATTAAAAGAAAAAAAAATTAAAAATTTTTCACTTCAATATCCCACAGCGGCATTTTTTTTTTAATTTTTCATATAAATCTAAAGCAAATAATTGTAAAAGACAGTTTTCTTTTGTATCAAGTGAGAATTCATTTTTTTTTTTCAACCATTCAATTTCGTTTACTTTTCCCCCTTTTATTGTTTTTACTGAAAAATGAATGCTAGAAAAGAAAAAAAATGAAAATCCATTGTTTAATTACAAAAGTATTTCCTTTTTTTTATATCAAATTGGTGAAGTGGAAACCAACCAACACAGCCAGCAGCAAAGCATATTTTACAAATGAAAGGGACCGGACCAAACCCAGTTGATAAAGAGAAAGCCACAGCAGCAAAGAAGTCTGGGTTATAAATGACGACTGAACAAAAGAAACGTGAAGAAGTACAAACAAAAAAGGAATTATAATAAAAACTTCCATTTGAATGTGTAAATGATGATAAATTAGTTTGTAAATGCAAGAAATATGTTTTTGGCAACCGAATGAATGTAACTGGCAAATTAAGTTACTTTAGGTAGAACAATTTCGCCTGACTTTGATGACCTTTATTATTTTTAATTCATTTTGTTCAAACGTAAATGGATTTTCTTCTTTGTTTTTCCTTTTGTTTCGGTTTCAGTTAACCATTATTTGTAATCTAGCTTTTATTAATTTTCAAATATTTCATCTGCACAAGCATCTCTCCCAGCAAACTGACTGAATGACTGACAATAAGTTTCTGTAAGAAGTACCTATCTCCGAAGAAAGAAATGCTTTATTAATTAGAAATTGCAGCTCAATTAATTCTGTTTTGATTTAGAATTTTTTAGCAGAAAAAAGGAAAATATTCTATTAAAAAATTTTAAAAAAAAAATTCAAAACTTTTTGTTTACATTTTTTTTTCTTAGTTTGAATCTGCTGATCTAGGCAGACAACAGTTTCATGTTCGTATAGTGAATGCTTCCTTGCCAAGTAGCTCATTTCCTTCCAAACGAAAAAAACAATCTCTATCATTCGCTTTGATTTGATAAATGAACAACAAAAAAAATTAAACTTTAAATTTCATTTATAGGAATTTTAAGTTTTGATAGCAAATGTTTGTTGGGTTACTATGCTACATGTAACTGTTGATATGCTTTGGTGTGTACAATTTTTCACATGTTTGACTTTGTTTTAGTTGAATTTTATTTAATACAGTTTTTCTATTATTTTTCTTTTGTGCTTTAGTTCTCATTATTGTTGTTGTTGTTATTGTTATAAAGTAAACAATATGGAAACTACTAAACTTTTTTTTTTTTTTTTTTTTAATATTTCTAGCATTCCTTCCTTTATTTATTTTCGTTTTTAAAGTAAATATTTGAATTTCTTGCATTTTTAGTGAAATAAAAAAAATATAAAAAAAAACATGAACAGAAACAGTTCCAAAAAAAAAAATAAAGCATAAATAAATCCAATTAGAACTGAAAAGTAAAATTTAATGAAAAATGTTTTTGTTTAGTGATTAAAATTGCCCGCTCAGCCCAGTATTGGGTTCCCTTTTATTTGATCTTCGGCTTCGATTAAATCTAAATTTCTTTTAAATAGAAAAATCCATATTTAGTGATGACTTTAGTTGAATTTTCCTTTTATAAAACAAGACAAAATTTTCTTTCGTTTATTTATATCAAAAACAATAACAAACAAGTTAAATTCGGCTCTGCCGCTTTACTGTGTTAGCGAAATATTCCTTTTTTTCACTTTCCACATTCTTCTTACATATCAAAAAAAAAAAAAAAATACAAAAAAAAACTTTATAATTGGATCGTTTATTTTATTATGCTTGAGGTCGTTTTTAAAAAAATTATTTGTTTACTAGCATTTAACTCGATAAATATAATTTAAGTGTGTGAAGATAAATCTGCGGAGCTAAATATGTTTTAACGTAACCCGTTACGTTTTTTAGTATTTAGGACATATTTATAAATACTTGTATGTTTAGGAGAAATATAAATACATACACAGAGACAAATGAGAATAAACACGTTGATTTCTCTAAGAGATTTTACCAATTTGCAAACGAACCATAGAAGATTACGGGATGAGAAACATATCATTTTAAAGAAGAGGTCGTCTAGATTTGTAATCTACCGCCCAAATATTTAGAAGTTACTTTGGATTATTTAAAATTTTTTTTTTTTTTTAAATTTCCATTTACCCCAGTGCTATTGCTTTCAAGGATTTTAGTGACTTCCGGAAGATTTTGTGGCTGTGATTTTCAACTAGTTTTTTCTTGTTTAAAATTATTTAAAAGTGAATTTTTGAATGGCTTTCCGATCAAATTTTTTTTTATTTTATTTTGAAACAATTTTCCAATGTTTTGTTTTATTGTTTGTTTTTTTTTTATTTAAATTTTATCTTTTAAAATTAAATTCTTATTTATTGTGACAAAAAGCAGCTTTAATTTTGAGCACTTTAAATGAAATGAATTTCATTCAATTGCTTGCTTCAGCTTGTTTTATTGCTACTTTCGTACAAACATATAGAATAAATAACTTTTATTCTCCCAAAACAGAAATATAATCTCTTTCAATTTTCACAACTTTAAAAGAAATTTTTTTTTGCAACTTTCTTCAAAATTTGTATTTATTTCATTTTGCAAGTTTCCCATTACCCACCCCTGTTTTGGTAATTAAAAAGTTTTTTTTTTTAAAAACGTTTTAAAAATTCATTAGCAAAGGAAGGAATTTCTTATTTATGGGGCGCATACGTACTTTTAGATAAACAAAACAACAAGAGTTTAAATTTCAAAAAAAATTAGGTACATTAAAAATACATTCACAATAATAATAAAAAAACGGAACTCTTGCAAGTATAACACACACATATTCACTTTTAAAAGCATTAAAGCATGTGAGTAATAGGATGTGTGCATGAGTGTGTGGGTGTGTGTGCATTTGTGTGTTTAGCAAAAGTGTGTGTATCATGCTAGCACTCGTATTTAATATACGTTTTAAACAATCATTATGCTTTTGACTTTTGACAAACGCTACTGATAAAAAACAACAAAAACAAAAGATAAATTCATACGAACACACACACGCACGTACTCATGTATTTTAAGTAAATAAAAAACTACGACGAATATAAACAAAACTGTATGAAATATATGAAAATCAACAGTCATTGCACATCTCTGACTACAAATAAAAGCCAAGCACCCACACACACATGATTGCTGTGCTAAGCCAACAAGGGAAGGGGAATGTTGTCTAGAGAGACGAAGATCTCATTGTAGATATTGCAAAGATACAGAAACAGTGACTGCAATTTGTATGTATATAAAGTGACACAGTAGAAGCAACAAATAACAATAAAAAGTAAACAAAATTTTTCATAAATAAATAAGCAAGCACTTTCACTTGTACTCTTCTAAGCCAAACAATATTTATATCTACATACATACATACATCAGCAACAGCAACAGCAACAACAGCAATAGCAAGAATAATAAACATCAGTCAGCTTCTAGTATCTCTTAAGAGCCTGAGAATATTGGCCGTCCTGTCTAACTTTTATTTATTCATTGTGCGCTTTATTGTTCTTCAGCAGACATTTCTTTTGGCAAAATGCTGATGATAGCTTTTGTTGTTGTTGTTACTAGCAACTAAATTTCATTCATGAATTAATTTTTTTTTCGGTTTCATTATAAAAATATTAAAATGGAATTTGTGTTTGTTTTAATAACTTGATTAAATAAACAAAACAATTATTGTGACTTTTAAAAAGCTTTATAGTTGATTTATTGCTTTTAGCATTACACAAATTCCAAAGGATATTCTGCTCTGCTTTACATTATTTGGAAAACTTAAAGAAAAACATTTTTTAATAGTAAAAATTATGAAAGTTATTTCAAAAGGGCTATAATTTGTTGGTATAAAACATATTAAACTTCAAGAAAAAAAATTAATTTCAACCAACTATTATAATACTGTAGAGGGGCCGGGGATGGGATTGATTGCATTGGCCATAATGGTCTAAATTAATCGCTGTGCTGCGGCATAAAGTCTCTACTAACTATGTAAAGCCACTCTACTGTTATTGAAATGAAATAAAATTTTTTCATTTTTGTATTTTAAAAAGAATAGTTGTTTATAAAATCTCCAGCTGATATAATTTATTTTGGTTTAATTAAATAATTAATAATTAACGAGAGGGCCATGAAAACATAACCGTTTGCTAAAATTAAAATAATTTTATAACAGAAATTTAAGAGGGCTTTTAAAGCTGTGGTTCCCTAAAATAACTTATGAGACATAAGTCGGTTTTCCTTATTACCACAGAAATATTACTTTAATGTGTTAAAGAGGCACTTCCATAGCGATTTAAAATTTAAAAACAAAAATATTTATTTTTTTTTCTGGCTTTTATGATAAACAGAAATACAAATTTAATGCCTATAAAAATTGTGTCACTATGTGGATAATAAAAAAAAAAATATATCAAACAATATGTAAATTAAAAACCTAAATTGATATAAAAATTTATTTGAAAAAAAAAATTTAATATAAAATAAATTTAAAAAAAAAATTTACAAATCAAAAAATTAATTTAAAAAAATAATTTTTTGACTAAAAAAAATTAATTTAAAAAAATAATTTTTTTGACTAAAAAAATTATTTCAATTAACAAAGAAATTAATTTAAAAGAATAAATTAAAAAGGAAATAAATTACAAAAAAAAATTTTTTTTAATAAATTAAAAGAAACATTAAATAAAAAAAATATTTAAGTTAAAAAAAAAAATAATTAAATTAAAAACTAATTCAATTTAAAAAAAATAAATTAAAAAAAGTTTTTTTAATAAATTAAAAATATAAATTAAAAGAAATAGTGAATAAAGAAAATAAATTAAATAAAATATTTAATAAAACATTAAATAAAAAAAAATAACTAAATTAAAAAACAAATAAATTAAAAAAAGAACTAAATTAAAACAATTAAAAAAAATTAATAAAATGAAAAAATTTATTGACAAAAAATATTAATAAAAAAAAATTAAAAACATGGTTCCCTGAAGTCACACAATGTGGGTTTACATCATTTCTTTTGCCACAAGCATTTCTTGCAAACAAGCCTCAATATATTAATATTAGATATGACACTTTTTCTTATTCGTCTTTGGGGGCCTTTTAAAGAATCACTAGTTCATTTCATTTGCTGCTTTTCTGCTTGAAAATTTCATAAGGAACCATGCAGGTATCTCTTCCGTATGACCATTATTAAACTCAATTTCTATGATACATCATACGGCACAGCCATCACTGCAAAGCTTCATTTAATCCATTTTTTTAATAATAAAATTAAAATGCAGTAAAATAAAAAAGGAAGAATTTATTTAAAATATTTATGTTTAATTTGTATAACAATTATACGTCCCACCCCCATATAAATAAGTTTTGATTCACTACAAAGACAACTGCATTTAATTAATTTTTGAATGCGAAAGGGGAAAATAATTTTTAATTTTTTTTTTTTTTTTTTTAATGATTGATTTATATATTTTCTTATATAATTAGATTTCCTCTTTTTCTAATATTAAAACTTTATAATATCCTTTTGAGTGATTTTTTTTTTAATTTTTGTATTACGAACAAGTATTTGTAAGATTAGCTATAATTCAATAGCTAAACTAATATATTGTAATAAAATTTAATCCATTTTCTCTATTGATTTTCCCAGATAACAGAACGAATTTCCTTTGAGGATATTTTTATTTATTTTTTTTTTCCTTTCTCTTGAAAACTAATCCAGAACTGCAAGTAAAACGTTGTCACGTCACTCTCGTTGTGCATACTAGTACTTGCATGTTGTAGTTTGTTTCCAAAGCGGAAGAAATGATGCGATTTACAGAGCCAGACAAGTTAAAACCAAGTTAAGACAAATAACTACTGCGGTTGGCATTATTGGCAAACAACTAACAAACCAACACTTTACTTTCTATCTACTGCCCTACATCCGTCCCTCCCCTCTACTTCTCCCTGCTGCTGTACACCTTCATTGCTCAATTTATAAATAAGAAGTGCTTCTTAGAGACAGTCGTTTGTACATATTTGTAAAATATTTCTTTCTTTGAAATAAATGTATTTCTACCAAGTGTATCTAGTATTTATAATCTGTTTGCACTCATTGTTTGTTATTAGAAACCAGCAATAAATATTAAAAAAAAAATCAAACACTTGGCTGATTATTTTCTATATGCGCAACGTGATTGTAGCTGTAAAAGCACTTCATACTTGAGTCTTTTTGTTTTTTTTAAACATTGTTGTTTATGCTCTTTTTTAAATTGTTATATTTCCGTTTTCCTTGTGTTATGATTGTCCTTCATGAAATTGTTTGCAAATTGATTGCTTTTATTTTATTTTTAGAACTCCTGGAGACACAAAATTATTTAAACGTATCGATAACATTCACTCTATTACTTTTTACTCGTATAAAAACAATTTTTTTTTTAAATTTTATTCAGCCCATCTTAAAAATACAAATATTTAAAAATTTTAAATTTTAAATTAAAAATGTGATCTTGTAGCTGCCATAATGCTTAACGCAGAACAAAATACTTTAGTAGAGTTTGTGTGTATCTATTATTCCTTACACTTTTTCTCCCTCTCATTTTACATTTAAGGTAATAAAAATATTTAAACAGCTAGTTTGTTGAGCTTGAGTTCGTATTATAAATATTTTTTTTTAATATCGATATTTCGCTTCAATCTTGTGTAACTTCTTCTTTGCTTCTTCAGCAAGACGAAAAAGAAGAAGCTACACAGAGTTACAGCGAAATATAAGTGTTTATAATACGACCTCGAGCTCAACAAATATGTCGTCAAGCCATTTCAATTTAAGAAGAAAAAGCTCAAATAAACTTAAAAATTATTAATAAAATTATTTTAAAATTAATTTATATTGTCTTCACTTTGTTGTGCGTATTCGTCGAACTTAAAGGCTTAAAAAATATTTAGAACTTTAATAAATTATTTTTCAATTTTTATAGTCGATTTAGGATCATCAAACTTCATAAAAATTCAATTCAAATGGATTTAATTTTCATTAAAAAAATATTATAAATAAATTTTCAACTGTATGTTTTATGTTGTTGAACAAAAAAATTAAGAACCCGAAAAAGAAATTTTTTTGAACCAAACACAACCCTCTTAATGTTTTTTATTTTTATTTAATAGCATTTCTTACGTGTTTCTCCAATTCAAGCAAGCGATTGAGTTGAGTGTAAATGTTTAGTTGACATGCTAAATATTATTTATTTATTACAAACGATGAAGCCATTTATAAATGTAAATCTTGATTAAAAAACACTACAACTTATTACGTTCTAACTCTTCAAAAAAAAAAAAAAAAAAAAAAAAATTAAATTGAATTGAATTTGATGACATATAGTGGATAAATAAATTATATTTTAAAAGGAAATTTTGTTAGAAAAATAATATTGTGCCGCCCCTACTTCTCTTGTTTAGGAAATTTCCTTGCTCTTTACTTGCTTGCATATTCTTTTCATCTCTAACTCACTAAACTATTTGCTGTCATTTATTTTTATATAAAGACCCGTAGAAAAAACATTGAAAGAAATCAAATTTTAGTTTTCTAGAAAATAGTATCGCGCCGCTTGAGTCTTGCACATTTTGCTAATTTTGGGTTTACTTGTATTTGTTTGGAAATTCTAGAAAAAAAAATATTCTCTTATAAAAATAATATTTCAACTACAACATACTTTCTTTAAAAACAAAAAAAATCTATTTTTGAAAAATTGCAAAAAAATATTTTGAAATGATTTCTGGCGGGCATAAACGTTAGCCTGCAGTGAAAATCGAAATGAGAAAAATAAAAGAAATCTTTTGGAAACTTGTTTGTCATTCATACTCACAGACACACACACACATACATACAGATTTTTCATAATAATTCACTTTGTTGAAAAGAATATTTTCACTTTAAATAAATACCCATTCACTTACTTAAAAAAGCTACAACAGCAGCAGCTTTTATACAACAACAACAACAATTGTTTTAAAAGTTACCCTCTTCTCTCAGGGTTAAAGTGCAAAAGTTTAAATGACAAGAAAATGTGCTAAAAATTTATTTCAAACACTAATTAACAGTTAATTTTATTCTGAAAAAGTCCTCCAGCATAATGCTGCAGATTTTAGGATAACTTTCCTTATAAAAAAAAAAAGAAGAAACTGAAAAAAACAACATATTTTTTCAATTTTAATATTTATGAGTTGCTCTTTATAAAAGCATACAAATCGCCAAGCAATTAGCCCCAAGACAAGGGTAAAAAAGATGAACAAAAACGTTTTGTTTTTATTTTGTTGTTGATATTGTGAATGAATGGAATTAATTAAAATTCAATAAAAAATTAAAAATGTAAAAACGGAAGTACCTGCACACGCCTGACTGGCGTCCATTATAATTTAGTTTTAAAGTATTTCTACCACCCGCCCTCTAATTTATGACAATATTTATTACAAACGACTTTTAGCTGACATTTTTCCCCTTTTTTTAGATAACGTTGGCCAAATTGAGTTTTATTATAAAAATTATTTATAAAAAAAATGTTTTTATTAATAGTTAAATTGTTGGCGACTAAGCTAATTTGTATACGTATTTTAGAAGCGCTTGTTTCTGATCATCAGGGAACTTTACTGCATTTTGCTTTTGAAAAGTCATAAAATTTTTCTTTGAAATCATAAAAAAAAATTATTAAAATATAAATAAATAAATTATTATTTAATATTAATCACGCTTAAGATCTTAAAAAATTGTTTTTATTTAAATTTTCCGATATTTCGACTTTCTTTTGAATATCTTCTTCTGGGAAATTTATTTTTATAATTTTTTAAGATCTTAAGCTTGATTAATATTAACTAATAA
Organism: Thelaira solivaga; assembly: GCA_947397855.1. Taxonomy (NCBI): domain Eukaryota; kingdom Metazoa; phylum Arthropoda; class Insecta; order Diptera; family Tachinidae; genus Thelaira; species Thelaira solivaga. The sequence goes on along the minus strand of OX377612.1, from coordinate 677,416 downwards.
TAAATTTATAAGATCGAATAATTTAATAAAAATAAATAAATAAATATTATTTACAAATTAAATAAAATTAATAAAAAATATTTTTATAATAGTTGATTAAAAAAAAATTCAATTAAAAAGCAAAAAAAAACCGAACTGCACAATAGATCTTAATGATCGCGGTGCCGAAAGGTTTCTTTCTTTGAAATCTTTATTTCACCATTAATTTTTTGTTTGTTTTAATTTCAAAATAATTTGTTTTTTCCAAGAATCCTAATAAAAGTCCCTGATGATGAAACAAACAAGACGTATTTAAAGTAAAACTTTATTAAATTAAATGATTTTTGGGATAGTAGACTTTTCTAATTAATTTTTTCTAAAGGCCAATGTCATCTTAAGGAACGATATGCTATTCACTTTGTTTACATTTCAAAAATAAACTTCTTTTAATGTTTGTTTTACAACACAATCAAAAAATAGAAAGACGTTTAAGTGCCTGCTAAAATTGTTTATTTTTAGCGTTTTTTATTTGCAAAAATATATAGTTTTTTTGTGGTTGTTGTTGCTGTAAAATAATTTCTTCATTAAAAACCAAATAAAAAAAAAAACTTTGGCAATCAGTCAAGTTCTTCGCCACAATATAAATGGGCAACCAGTCAATGAGTTCAGTAGTTGACTGATTTAGTCAAAAACTCTGAGGTCATATTATTTATATCCTAATGAAAGGATATTTAAATAGTTTTATGAGCCTGAATGGAAAAAGCAAATGGTTAATTGTAAAGTAGAAAAAGTCACACTCCAGCAAGCTAAAATTTTTTTAAAATTCCAGAAAAGCTTATTGATTTTCTATAGATTTTGCTAGACTTGTATAAAATGTCAAGTGATTTGCTATAGTGTGTGTGTCAATAATATGGATGAGTTGCATGTAATTAAATAAAAATTCATTGGCTGATAAGGAAAGGAATTTGTAAAGTTACCTGACGAGCTGAATGAGCTTTAGCGAAATGTATAAAATTTTTTATCTACAATATTTTAAGCGGGTTCATATTTTTTTTTATTTTTTATTTTTAGTTTTATGACAAATGAGCATCATAAAAGCCTGGGGTCAAGTTATGGCCTTCGATATCGAACGAAATTTCCATTAAAATTACATTGAAATTTCAATTGATATTGAATGCAGACTGCCCCCTTCAAATTCTAATTTAAAAAAGGCTGGTGTGTTTGTGTATGCTCGTTAGGAGTCTAATTTTTTCAAAGAATTTTACCAGCGAAAATTTTTTTTTTATAATTTTTAAAGTTTATTTGGGTGTACGCCATCTGATGTTCATTTGTAAGAAACCGATTGTTGCAGATTTTTTTTTTAATATTTTAGAACAATTAGCTGTGTGATTTTCAAAGGATTTTAACATATTGAAGACGGTGAATGGGAGGAATTATCGATTTTCAAAGTCGTTTTGAGTTTCAATTTAAAAACCTGCACAGTTTTTGAAAAAGTTGAAAAAAAATTCTACAAAATGTTTCTAAATAAAATCATCTCAACTTAAATTGAAAGTGAAATATTTTCAGGCTCCATTTCTATTCCATAACTAATTTTCACTGCTTTCTTGCGCAATATTGGATAAGAGTATGGAGAAAGAAAACTTTAAATTTTCAATTTAAAACTCGTATGGAAAAAGTTGCTTGTCGTTGTGTTTATAAAGAAAACACACTTGTGCCAGTGCGTGTAAAGGTGCTTTTTTCATTTCGTTTTCTTTTATTTTATCTCCATTCAATTTGCACATTTTCTTTTTGTGTCATTATTATGTTGATTATAAACAAAAGTTAAGTGTTTTACTTGCCAAGTTTATGGAAATTAAACGTAAAATGTGCATAATATTCATTTTTATAATTGAATTTGCAAATAGAGTCAGTCAGTCAGTCAGTCAGTCAGTCAGTCAGTCAGTGGGTAGCAGACAAGAAAACAGAAAAGCTTTTTATTTCAATTGTTGTTGAGCACGGCCTCAATTTCTGTTGCTGCTGCTGTTGCTCCTGCTCCTGCTAATAATAATAATAATAATGACAATGTTAATGATAATAATGCTTTTATTGTCGTTGAATGGAAAATAAAGAAAAGACATTTTAGTGGTATGTATTTGTTGTACATCTGTTGATTTTTGGTAATTTGCATCCATTCATATCCATTTGTCTGTTTTGGTTTCTTTTTTTTTTTTTTTTTTTTTTTTTTTTTTTTTTTTTTTTTTTTTTTTTTTTTTTTTTTTTTTTTTTTTTTTTTTTTTTTTTTTTTTTTTTTTGTCAGTAAAGAAATTAACATAATTTTCTTCTGTCTTTCTGCTCAAATTTCCATTGTACTATTGTTGAGTAGGAGCACAATGTATGCATGTTTACAATGTAGATTATTAGACTGTTTATGTATACAAAGTAGCGTAATAAAAATTAATTTATTTTTATAAAAACAAAAGAACATTTTTATTGAAATTTGTTGGTAAATAAAATTTCTAAGGCGGGTCAGGCAGAGGCAGAGGCATGTGCTTCAAATTCGTAATTAGTTTATTCAACTTAAAATAAAGTGAAGTGGTTTTCAATGCCTTAATGATTGACCATCATCTTCATCTTGGCAGAAAATTTTTATTTTATTTAGGATTTAAAAAATCCTTTTAAAAGTAAAAAGTTTGCAGCGGCTTATGTGATTTGTGTTCTTTTCTTTTTTTTTTTTTCTTTAAAAATATTCCCAATTTTGTATTCACCTGGGGCTGTTTTGTGTGCTTAAATCAAATATTTTTTTTGTTTAATTTTTATTAGTGTTAGTGATCATCTCTTTTCAAATTTTTTTTCTGCTTTTCCAATATCTCGAAATTAAGTTCTCCAACAATTTTCCATTATATTTTTTTCATTTTTATTTTTGCTAACAATTTATAAACAATTTATTTGTAAACTTTATCATTCATAAAAGAAAATCTATTTTTGTGTGATTACTTGTTTAAAACAAAGACATTCCATGTTTTTGGAAAATAAAAAAAGAACCAACACAAAAATCGTACATTAAACTTTGCGATTACTCGTATTATTGAAATATATTTTCCTTTTCATATATTTTTAAGACGTTGTAAATATTAAGCTAGCGGAAAAGGGACCAGGGAGGTAGAGTGGTCAGTTGCGGTTTATTTATTTGAATTTTTCTATATGGAATTTTATTTTTTAGACACATCGATAGTCTGGTTAGTGAAAAATAACAGTTTGCGAGTAGAAAAACTATTTCTTGTTTATTTAAATGTTTAAATTAATTTAATTAAAGCCCATTATTACAAGTTATCATTGGTTAAAATTATAATATTAGTTTAGGCTGGTGAATTTAAGGGCAGTTAATTCTGCATTTAACTTGTCATCAGTAGTTTCACATGACATTTAAGACATTAAATTTTAGCCAATTGTCATTTGTTTTAAATTGTTAATTAAAATCTAATAAATTAAATGTCAATGCGAGTGAAAATTAGGTTTTTTTTTTATTTACGAGTAAATACTAAAGGGCTGCACAAGCAAATTTGACTACAAACATGTGTAATATTTTATAACAAAAAGTCATAACAAAAAGCCATTTCAAGTACGATAAATATTTTAATTTGTAACAAAATATAAATCTTTATTCCAGCAATTAATTTTAATTTGTTTTATTAAGCTTAAGGTCTTATTTTAAAAATTTATTTTTTATATCGATATTTCGCTCCAACTCCAATTATAAATTCAATTTATATAGATATAAAAAATAAATAAGACCTCAAGCTTTATAAAACAGCCATATCAATTAAAAAAAAAAGACAAATAAACTAACAAATAAATAAATATTTTTAGGCCAAATCTGTCGCGTGAATCGAGGTACATGTGTAGCTAATTATTTTTCTAAAATATATATGTGCATTTGTTTAGCAAGAAAATTAGGTTTTACAAGTACAAAAATAGCATACTTGGGAGTAGTTCATTACATTAATGGGTCATTTTGCTAGTTACTGTTTGAGGCAGCAGCACACATCATTTTAAATAGATTTCTAATTAAAATGTATTTAATTTAATTATTATTCTCAAAATTAAATATTTTTTTTTTTTTAATTCATATACGTATATATTTTGGAAATTTACTACAACTTACTTTTTCGATTTGAAAGTAAAACAATCTGTTGATGCTTTTTTCACTTCTCTAGAAGTCACAGAATTCTATGAATTTCTGTGTTAAATATTTATCTACGTGTAGGCGGTACTTTATTTTGTGACTTCTGCTGATGTCGCTGTTTTATTTTGTTGTTAATTTAATTTTAAATTAAAATTCTCTCTATAATTTTTACTTATCTGGCAAGAATTTTTTTTATACTTTACATTTTTATTAAATTTATTTTTAAAATCTCAGTTTTTTTTTATTATAAATTTTATTTTTTTTTTTTTATTTAATATTTTTTTTTTTTTTAATTTAATTTTTTTGCAAAATTCTTTTTAAACTGACTGCACTTCACTACACTGTCAGCAGCTCGTTACTACTTGTACGAGCAAAGTAAATTTGTTTTTAAAGCAAAAAAACAAAAATAAAATTGGAAACATAAAAAAAAAAAATAAAAGAAACTAAAATGGCTTCATAAAATAATCAAAGACAATTGGCGATGCTGTTTCGTCTGTCCGAGCACTTGTCTTCGTTAGAATGCAAAAACGAACTTTATATTGTTGTTTTTATAATTCACTGTAAATAAATTTAGTATTGGAGTGAGTGAGTAAGTGTGCATGTGTTTGGCTTGTGTGTAAGTGAATTTTCATATAAAATTCTTTTTGCTTCAGCAAGTACTTTTTGTCTACAAATATTTTATTGGCTTGTGTGTGAATTTCTCATGTCTGTGTGTGTGTGTATATTTTTAAGATTTTCTACTTTTTGCTGCATAAATTATTTATAAAAATTGTAAATAAGATTTATTTTTTAAGTTTAATTAAATATTGTTTTACATATTTCCCATTCATAGAATTGCTATATAAAATTAATAATATTTATTTATGGGCCATAATATAGCAACGCGGAGCGGGGTGTATGTAAAACCTATTGTTTACCTTAAATAGAAAAGTGTAACAGTCTTGATTTAGAAGAGATTCCCTGCGTAGCTGATATTGAAAAAAAAAAGTTTTTTAAGGTTTTGATTTATTTTCAACAATTTTTCTTCTGTAGCACAATTCTCTTCACTAAATAAGCAAATAAGCAACAGACAGGGGCCTATTAAATGTGGATTATTTTTAAATTTTCTTAACTAGAACAAAAACAATAAACTACTTTACATTGTAAATGCTGCTAGATTGTTAAATCAGGGTGCTACAATTGCTACATAACTTTACCTTAGACATTATTGGATACTGTCTTCATGCATAAAAACTGTTTTATAACAGACAGTCAGTTTCATGACAGGGCTCCGTAAAAGCGATGGATAAATTCGCTCGTACATTTGTTTTTAGTTTATTGTTTTTGTTTTCAATACAAATGTACGAAAGAAGCTTTCGTTCGCCTTTAGTTATGATTCCCTTATTAAAATTGAGTTTTTTAAGCATGAATCTAGTGAAATCAAACCTTGTTCGGTTGCTCTAGTTTTAAGCAAAAACTTATTGAAAATGTAATCAAGTTATCACGTTTTGGGTTATAGGACATGCTATTTGCAAGAAAATAATTTTGCCAACAAGTTTGTAATTCAAGTTTTAGCAAATGCTGTCATATGGCTTAACCATCAATTACTTGAAGTGTAAAGTGATTTGCGTACGGCCTTGATGAGGGATGCAAAATGGCCATGTTTTGCTTAGCTGTGTAGCATATTAAAATAGCTGCTTGTTGTTGTTTTTGTTATTATAGCAAAAGTTTGTTTTAAATGTAGCGTAGTTTCCCTGCCAATGAATTTAAACAAGAATATTTATTTTAAATTCATATTTTTTTTTTCTAAATGAAAGAAACCAGACGATTTGCAGTTACAAATATTATAAGAGATAAAATTCCATAAAGTGTGTGTATAAAAATAAATAAATAAATAAAAAATTAAATTCACTTTTGCCCAGCTAAAGTACACAAAAGAGAATTTTTATTTTCTAAACTGAATTTCATTAATCGTTTAAATAACAAGTAATTTATTTTCCAAAATGTTTCAATTGAAAATTGTGTATAAAAAGCTTTGCATCTGCTGTAACAACTTGTCCAGCAAGAAAAAAATGTTTTTATGAAAAAAAAAAAAAAAAGTATTGGAATAATATCGACAGTGAGTGTCTGTTTTAATTGCAGAATAAATGAATAAACGATTTTTTATTTATTTATACGTCGATTTTTTTTTTTTTTACTGTTGGCATTTTGTTTAATTTAACTTATTGTTAAAGTTTCTGTTTTATGCTTGTGCGTATGTGTGTGCTCTCCTTACTTTCAATTCCCATATACAATTTTTGTGTGCTTGAATTTTGAGGAATAATGACCTAGATCTACTTATTATTGTTTTAGTTTCTATAATTAAGAAGCACAAGATGTTGGGAACCTGCTTGATGCTACGGACGACCTTCATAAATAATTGAACATTTTGTTTGTTTGATCTTTGAAAATGAATGGGTTTTTTTAATGGCAAAAAAAATCTAAAATTTATTTATGTAAAATAATTAAAAAAAGATTAAAATGAAAATTAAAAATGACATTAAAGAATGGTACTGATTGATAGGTTGGTCAGGTGACCTTCCCTACATTTTTAATATGAAACAAACAAACAAGAAAAAATTTCTTTTCGTCAGAAAATGTGAAATATTTTAAAATGCAAACACGTATTGCAGTGGCCTATTTGTGGCTCCTTGAAACTGACTGACAGACAGTTCAATAATCTGAAACTTGTAAAAATTTTAACAAAAAAAGCCGCAGCAATTTAATTTTGGTGTCTGTCTACACATTTTGCATTAAAATTATTTTGCACAAGTTGTTAAGGCAGCCATTTTAAAATGCATCGATTTATCTGTCTCAAACTAAAAACCAGAGGAAAATTATTAAAAAAAATTGTAAAATAAAAAAATATTGAATGCAACAGTTTGACCTAAACTAAATTAAAAATAAATAATTTTTAAATAGATTTTTTTGTCTTATGACTATTAATTCGAAATATTGAAGATTCAGTAACTGATATTTGTTTCTTCTCGCTAAAATGTACTTCTAATCTGCTTATCAAACTAAGCTTCTTTGAATGACAAATTAAGAGACTGAAATTAAATTAAAATTATAAATATTTCCTAGTTAGTTTTATTTGACCTTTTTCTTTTTAATTAAAATAGCTATTTTGTTAAGCTTGAGGTCTTATTTTTCAAAAATAATAAAATAAATATCGATATAAAAATAAATTTTTGAAAAATAAGACCTCAAGCTTAACAAAATAGCCATTTTAATTATAAATATTTCCTGTAAACAAAAGGAAAACCACCAGGATTCCTAGAGCTATTAAATATTCCTTTCTTTCTATAATATATTATTTAGTATTGTGCTAATAAGCCTCTTCTTTATTCTATAAAAATAAAATTTCAAATGTAATTTCTGTGACCTTTTAACCTATAAATCTGCAATTGTGGCCCGTAATGATAATAATCTATAAACAAATAAATTTACAACATAAATAATAAATTAATTGGAATCATAAAGCTTAATTTTAATTTATGTTGGTGTGCAAAATGCAATATTTTCCAGGATATTCTTACTTAGTACAGTAAGTACTAAGACGTATTTCACGGAAGCCGCTCCGATCTTCAGTGGAAGAATTTTTTGTTAAACTTTTTGCTTCTAAATAATTTGCAACTGATTAAAAAAAAATTTGCACAGTAAAAAAGAAAGGAACTAAAAAACATCAATGTTCCTTAATAAAGGAATTTAGAAAAAAAAAAAATAAGCCGAATATCGAGTGCAGTAATTTGACTCTAGGCTTTAAATAATTTTTTTCCTCTTTCTTTTTATTGTGGGTCATTCATATTTTTGAAATGCAGGAAGTTTTGCTTGTTCACCTCTCGTTTGGTGGGCAATTAATTAGGGGTTTTTGTTTTAGTTTTTCATCTAGTATGACATTAGAAATGGGAAATGAGATGAATCCTACATAGCTTCTTTCTGAAGGCAATTTCATGTTAAAAAATTTTGGCGTATGGAAGTTAAAAAAATTGTTTTTTTAAGTAAAGTTTACTGATGATCACAAACAAATGCAGCCGTGCAAAAATGTGTATGTTTTTAGAAATTAATTTCATTCAATAAATTGTTTTACATTTTTCAGTTTTTATTTTATTTTAAAGTTGAATTTGTTTCCATAATTATTTTCATTGAATTTCATTCGATCTATTGCAATGTTTCCTTAATTGTTTTTATAACTTTCATAAAAATATAAATTTAAAATCAATTAAACTATTAAAAAACACAATTTTGTGTACACTTTTCATTTTGTTTGAATATTCCTGCAGGTATAGGAGTGTGTATGTGTTTGTGTGTATTTTTGTATAGCCATTTTTTTCCTATAAAGTTCGTTTCCGATCGTTTATTGGATTATTTTTGGGTACTTAATTTTTTTTTTTTTGTTAATTTAGTTTTAACTTACACGTTAGTAATTTAATTTAATTAATTTCAATTTCATTGCTTTTGCGTAAATGTAATTGTTTGCTAAATTTGTCTGTGCACCTGGATGGGTTAATTAATATTAATTTTTTTTTTTTGGAAAATTTCTTTTGTTTTAATCAAATTTTCTGGCAAATTTTATTTATTTTTGTTTTGCTGTGTTTAATTTCTCTAAATAAAATACTTTTTTTTTGTGTTAATTTCTTGTGAAAATTTTCTGGCTGTTTGCAATTTGAAATTCCTAGCTTTTTGAATTTTTTATAAGTTACTTTATCCCCTTTTTTTCTTTTTGGTCACTGTTCAACACAAACACTGCGCTCTCCTTAGAATTTCTTAGTTATCCGCTCGGAGGCTAAAAGCCTACTGGATTCAAGTATACACCAGCAACACGAATGCTTTGGTAAAACTTTATAACGGATGGCAATGACGTGGCTGTTTAATGTCATGGAGAATTTCTTGTTGCCAAGTTCTCTTTCTTTACTTGCTCTCTTACTTTCGCTCAAATTGGAGACTTTTAAAAATGTTAATAATATTTTATTAATTTTAATTTAACAAAAAAATAAGAAAAGAAAACTCATTCGTATTAAAAAATTATTTTATTTCAAAAATATTTTTTTTAAATGATAATTTTTTTTTTTTTTTTATTATTTTTGCTTCTCAATTTAACTGTGAGAGTTGATGTAAGAGAATTTTTTTAGTTTTATTTTTCTATTTAGCTGCTTGACTAGAGAAATGCTAACAAGTGGAGCAACAGTTGAAATGAATGAATTGTGGCGATTGCTTTACGCTAGTGAAGGCTGTGTTGTATAGAGGCAGAGGTGAGGTCGCGCTCTACATTTGGCCTGCATAGGGGTTCATCGTTATTATCAGAAAACACCATCAGCCGACAATAGCACGAGGCGGCGGCAGTGTATATGGGTTTGTGGTGCTTTCGTTGGCCTGCCAAACTCAGTCAAACTGTTGGTCGGTTCTCTTACACTCTTCTCTCTGAGCGTCTTTTTTTTAAAATTTTTTTTTTTGGTTTATTGTTGCTTCGTGGTACATTAATTTCTTTTTTTTTTTGTATTTACACAAGTTGGAACAAACACACTTACACACACATGATTTTTCATATTTATATACATTTATTTTAGTGCATGTGTGTGTATTTGGTGGTTTCATTTCATTATGTGCCTCTAGGTCGCGTGGCTTTTTATGCTGATTGGAAAGCATTGATGTTTGTATTTATAAATGCTGAGAAAGGAGCCATTGACTGTTGCTTTCTTTCATTATCTCGTTTTGCCGCGTTTTTTCTATTTGCTTTAACCCTTAACATGTTAAACCTAGACCCAATTGAGCTCACTCAACTTACCAGCTGGAGTAAATTTTGAGGAAATTGTTTCTATTTTATTATTATTTTGTTGGTCTTGTGGTTTGTTAGGATGGTAAAGAACAAGAATATTAAGTTCTTTTCAGAAGGGGAAGGGGATGGGGATGGTGGGTAATTTGTTACGATTAATTTAAGGTTAATTAAATTTGGCATATGATGAATCATTTATGTTGGAAGTGTAGTAGCTAAGGAACAGGCTGTGAAAATAATGTTAAATCATTTACCAACAGTGTCTTAGCCAAAACACAAACATTCACACAAATTAATTTGCTGGAAATTTGTAGGTTTAGTTCTTACGTTCATTTGTAGCCGGTTCTAGCCGCTTACTAATCACCCACCGACTGTTGGTTGCAAGTAATTTTCTATTTTTGATTGACGGTTTCTCTTTTTTTTCATTCATTCTTAAAAATGTTATTCTTTCTCTACTTAATGGTGCCTAAATTTTGTTTTCTGTTTAATGGTTTGGCTGACCTGTCTCTAAATAATTTTAGGTTTACTCATCTCATATTCAATTTATCAGCAATATTTTTTAGCACTTTTTAAATGCTTACATACATGCGATTTAAAAAGCACTTAAATAATCGCCTTAGGCATATGAAAGCTTTAAGGGGTTTTTAGATTTAACAAAAAATTCTAAAAAAAAAAAACCTTTTTTTATTCAGTTGCAGGCTCCAGGCCTTATTTAGACGAAGCATAATTACACGAGCATGTACTCACTGGCATGTGTTAGTGAAATAGGCTTGTACTGAAATTCATTGAAAAGGAATAAAATTTTCTTGTTTTGTTTAAGGATGGCCTGTTAAAATTAAAATAAAAATCATTTGACGACTCTTTGAAAAAAAGCACACACATTCAAATTTATGAACAAATAAAATTCACATGAAACGAGCAAAACAAAATTGGAAAGATGACAACAAGGATACAATATAAAAGTTGTTATGTGTATGAATTTGACATCTAACTCCTGTGGTTTTTATTAGCATCATTATAAAGTTTCAAATCTTTTTCCTTTCTTCTTTTCATTGCTTTTTGTGCCCTTTACGTTGCTGTGTTTATTATAATGAAGAGTACGAAATTTGTTCAAATTTTTATTAAGAACCTCTTCGTTCAGTGATGTTACGATAAAAATTTTAAATGAATAATTTTGTTGCTCAAAAAAAAAACAAAAAGAAAAAAAGCTTCCCTTCAATAGTAACGAATCGTCTCTTCTTTTCAACAAACATGGAGAAAATAAAAAGCAAAATATTTTTTTTTCAATTCAAAGCAACGTAAATGAGTCTCTCATTTAATTGCATTAAAAATACAATTTTAATTAAGTATTTTTTTTATTTTTTTTTTGTGTGTTAGAGGGGTACGTACTCAAACTAAGCATATTTGCGTATTTTATTTAAAATTTTCTACTGTTTTCTTTTTTTTGCTCAGAACTTGTGAATACAAAAAAAAAGTATTTTGAATAATAATTTTTAATTGCATTATGAAAATATTCTTTTTTCTGCTGCTTTCGTTAAGTAAAATGTAAAGAAATAAATTAAATTTCTCTTTTTTTTTATTTTTTGAATGCAAATAATCGTGGACTTGACAAAATAAAAGCAAAAACAAAAGTAATACTGAAAATGCTTCCTGACTTTGTAGTTCCAGCCGCATTAGATTTTTCATAATATTGAGCATAAATGCCAAAAGTCATAATATTGGCTTGTGCACGGCTTAATCTTAAATTCACTTCATAATACTCGTAGTGGTGGCTAAAACAAAATGCAAAATAAATATTTTGATTTAATAATTTAATGACAGAAACATGTAACTGCTTTTTGCTTACTTTAGCTGCCTTTTAGACCACAACACGTCAGTGTGTTTTAAGGGATAAAGTTGATCATCCAAGAGTGAAGGCATAATCAAGACTTTATTTACTTTACGAAAGTGGCCTTTGATGTCAATAGTTTTGAATACAACGTTTGATGTTGTCACTGCCTCACCACAACTGTTGGGCTGTTCGTTGCTACACACATACAAAGCACACACTTTAATATCACTCCATTCGTTCTTTTCATAGGTGCGACGACCATCAAAAATTCCCACCCGATATTTAAAGTTAAATGCTTGTGACGCATTAACTATGGTTGCAATAACTACAAAGTTACAGCAGATATCACCAGCACACAATTGCCGCTGCCATTTGGTTTCAGTTGGCTCGATATCTAATAAAACCGAAGTGTAATTTGCAATGTTCGGATCTTTTAAAAGGCTCAGTTTAGTTGCAGTTGATTGAGAATCAGGTTTTGTTGTTATCGCAGCAATTTCAGTTTTAGTTACAACTTTTGCAGTTTTTATAGGCACTCTGGCTTTGTAAAGTTTACGTACACCTTTTTCACTTTCAATAACAGCAACCAAAGCTCCCAAATTACCCATATAGATGCCACTGCCAGTCACGCCCCTTTCGGGATAACTGGCACCAGCTGCTAATAAATTAACATTGTTGGCCCAAGCCCAGCCATGTTGCAGTTGTAAAGCTTGAAAAAATCAAATTTTATTAAAAAAAAAAAAAAAATTCAAAATTAAAACAAAATACAATTCAAAGGGTTTTGAAGAAAGAATTTTTAAATTTACAATTTAAATAAAAATAAAATAAAATTTTAAATTTGAGTACAAGTGGCAAGTCAGATGAAGAGACAATTAATTAAAAACTCTATAATTTACTGTCAAATGACTTAGATTAAATTCATCCACTTGATCTGAAAAAAAAAATAAAAAAATTGTCCGAACAAAATTTTTGTCCCGACAAATTTTTTTTTAATGTTAGTATAAAACATGTAGTTGCCTCTCAAAACAATTTTGAGCGACCCTAAATTTAATTCAGAACGAGTGTTTGAATTCAGCCTTACTAACACTTACCTGTTAGAAATGGTAATTCAGAATAAAAATAGCTGGTAAATATAAAATCTGTAATATTAAAACGATCGACCAATTCTTGAGCGGGTGTGTAAAATAAAATATCAAAACAAATAAAATGCCCGAAACGCACACCAAAGTCTGTGCTAAAAATGGCAAATTCTGGTTCATAAGTGGTGTTTTTATTTTCCACATAAACGTGCACCTTACGATAGCGTGATATGACCCGACCCTCACGATCGAACACGACATTTGTGTTGTAGATATTCAAGTTATTATTAGCACAGGGTCTGGGGTCTTCAACATCCACAGGACAGTTTTCTTTTTCCGTTAAATTTATAACCAAATATTTGCCAAGACGTCGTGCCGCACATGACAATTGCACAAAGAAATCGGCAAATATATTTCCTTCATTTTCCAGACATGGTATGATTTCAAGTTTTTCGCTGGGCACATGCGTCAAATGCAGTTCATTGTTGAGAGTTCCCTCGGGAAACACAATAATATCAGTGTCGGCTGCCTCAACTGACTCCACAATGCTCAAATAAGAATTTAAATGATCTGCCAGCATCTCAGTTGAATTTGTTAAACCCACAGCGGGTTGAAATTCCACTACACCGGCGGTGTAGAATGAATTACCGCCAGTAACCTTTTAACAAGTCGAAAATTAAAAGAATTTCATACAAAATTTGCAATGTATTTCACTTACCGCTAAAGCTTTATAACCACAAATTAAAACTAAAACAATTAAGATAACTGAACTGCTCGTATGCATTTTAAAGTTAATTTTTTTTCTAACTAAAACTGCTACCTTAAGCAAATACTTCAAACTGATTAAATGGTTTATGAAGCAACTCTTTAAATAATTTCAAAAATTAGTCTGTGATCAGTTTTTCTTTTTGTTCTCTTTCTTATTTTCAAGCAATTGTTTTCTCTTGCACTTGTCTCTCGTCTCTCTTTTATAATAAATTTAAAGTTTATAAATGAATAAATAGACTTTGCACGATAATCAGCCCGCAATTTAAAGCTTTTTTCTGCTTTTAGGCGCCTTTAAAAGTAACACTTTTTTCCGTTTTAGTTTTGCTTACTCGCTGGCAAGTAAACATTTTTTAGTTGAACAAAATGTGGCAGGCAAATATTCCAGTAAATGCCAACATAATTTTATTTAAAGTCATAAAATTTAAATTAAAAAAAATGAGCTGAAGCAATGTTAATCGACTTGCTTTAGCTCATCATATCAATCAACTAAATAATTAAAATATAAAAAAAAATTCAGACAAAGTAGCTTATACCGCCTTGTTTACTTTAAAGTTTTCGTCTGTTATGCTGTCGTAATAGTTTCCATAAATCGCAAAGGCCATGATGTTGGGCGTGGTTTTATTGAGTTCATAACGCACTTGCACAACATTCCTATTAAGAGAAGGAAAAAAAGCTGTCAATTAGACCTCTTTGGTTTCACTAATATTATTGACGAAACTTACTTTTGGTCTATTATTTGCCATTGAAAATGATTTACCGGTAAAGGCCTTATGTGGGCATTTAAATTGTTGGGGATCAACAAAAACCTTTTGGCTTTGGGAAAAGTGGCTCGTATGGTGATATTCTCAAATACAACATCGATGTTGGTATCTAAAAGTTTGCCACAATCCATAATATCCTCTCCTATACAACTGAATAGAGCACAATTTTTAAGCTGATTCGTTTCAGCAGCCAATTCATTGCGCAAGCCATGATAGTGATAGTGTTTATGTGTTGCCTTCAGTTTTAAAGTCCGCCATTTTAATTCGAATTTACAGCAAAATGAAGTATTGGCATAACAAATTTCCTGTTGGAAAGTGTTATTAGTGCTGGAATTGAGTGCTACCGCCACCGTTTCGTAATTTTCCAAATAATCACGTTTTAGTTTTATGTTTGGCAGAGTTAATGTACTCTGTTGGCTGAGGGTTGTTGCAGAAAGAGACCTCTTTTTGAAGTGGCGGTACTTGGGCACTTGGGCTACATAAAGCTTACGTGCACCTATGCCTTGATTCAATTTAGCTAAAAGAATTCCTTGCCGTCCATGAAAAACTCCCGTGCCAGTAGAACCCAGCAGGGGTCTTGATGCGCCCGCCGCTAATAAATTAACATTGTTGGCATAAGACCAGGCCTGCTGAAATTGCAAAGCTGAAAGAAATTACAAATTGGAAAAGCATTTAATTGATATTAAAACTGTATGAACTCACAAGTTAGAAATGGCAATTGCGAGTACCACATGGAAGGAAATATGAAATCTTTAATGCCACTATAAACCACCATCTGTTGAGCTGGAGCATAAAATAAAATATCAAAGCAAATAAAGTGACCAAAACGTATGCCAAAGTCTGTATCGAACCAACCCATTTCAGGTACAAAAGTGGTATTTTTATTTTCGCCATATAAATTTACTTTACGATATCGTGATATGATCGCTCCTGTGCGATCAAACACAACATTTGTGTTGTAGAGATTAAGGCCGTTAGCAGCACAAGGCCTTGTGTCTTCAGGCACTTTGTTACACCATTCTTTTTCACTTAAATTAATAACCAAATATACAGACAAACTTTTAGCGGCGCAGGATAACTGCACCAATAAGCTGTGATAATCACTAGAATTCAAATCACACGGTGTTACTAAAGCTGCTAAAGGATTTGGCACAAAAGTGGTCTGCTCATCGTTGTTAAGTGTTGATTCTGGAAAGACTATGACGTCCAGATTTTTAGCTGCCTCAGATGCTAACACAGTTAAATAGCCTTTCAGATTGTCTAGCATGCGTTGCGTTAAATTAGGATTTATTGAAGGTCTGAATTCCACCACACCAGCCCAGTAAAATGACTCATAACTGGTGCTGGCCTAAAATGTATTTATTTTTTATTTTAATTTAAATGAAATGATTTTTTAACCATAAACAACAGGTACCTGTACCTGCAACGATATTTGGGCTGAGGCCAATGTGATCACAATTATTAGTAACAACCTTTTTCTAGACTTCCCCATTTGAATACTATTTGTTTTTTATTTCTATTTCTATAAATCTGAATCAACTGCTGATACAAATAAAATACCCCCGCCAACTAAACTGGGATCTTTACCAAATTTCGGCAGACACTCACTCTAAATAAATTAAAACGAAAGTTATTTTTAATTTAAAACTTTTTTTAATGTATTATTTGTTGTTTTTGCTGTTTTTATAAGAAAGTCTCGTAATTTATCTTATCAAAACAAAAAATAGTTATTTTGCTACTTGGCTTATTGATTGTGGGATACTATTTTAGTGCCAACGAAACTTGTGGTTTTGCGTTATTTACTTGTTAAATGAAACAGCCAGCACTATTGAGTTTCTCTTTGCCAGATTGCAGTCGTTTGAAATTTTAACGTTTTCTTAAGCAAAACCACATGAAAAGGTACGCAAATCCTTTTTTTAAATAATTTTACAAAATCCCTCAGAGCAAAAAATTTTCAAAATACTCCAAAGTAATTTCTGGGTAATTAAGCAGCATTTTATAAATTTGGAGGACCTCCCCTTTAAAAGAATCTGTGTCCCATTTCGTAATCTTCTATGGTTCGTCCGGAAGTTGCTAAAATCCCTCAGAGCAAAAGCACTGGGGTATATGGATAACGAACCTATAAAGATTGTGGGATGGTACACACATCATTTTAAAGGGTAGGTTGTCTAGATTTGTAATCTACCGCCCAAATACTCAAAAGTTACTTTGGACTATTTAAAAAAAAAATTTTTTTTAATTTTCATATACCCCAGTGCTGTTGCTCTCAAGGATTATGGCAGTTTCTGTTTTGCATCATAAAATAAAAACTACGAAACTTTCCGAAAATGTTTAAACACTTCCATAAAGCTCAGAACCTACAGATTAAATTCCTTTTTGATTTTGGTCATTTTTATGGGCAAAATCGGGAATGGTACCTCGGCAAAGTGGGGAATGGGTATATGGAAATTTAAAAAAAAATTTTAAAATAGTCCAAGTAACTTTTGTGCATTTGGACGCTAGACTACAAATCTAGATGACCTCCCCTTTAAAAGAATGTATGTCCCATACCGTAATCTTTTGTGATTCTCTTAGAGAAAGCTACGTATTTGTGCACATTTGTCATAAACACTAAAAACATATTTCGAAATATTTAATGACGTAAGACGTTGTGATAAATTTGCCATAAATACTAAAGGGCTGCACAAGAATACTTGAAAGCCGCTCATCACTACAATCATGTGTAATATTTCATAATAAAAAGTGGTTGTAAGCCATTTCAAGTATGTTTGTGCAGCCCTTACTAAAAAACGTAAGGAGTTACGTTTGCGTTATATTTATCTTCACTCACTTGTAATTTTGCAGTTTATTTCACTTTGTTATTTATTGCTTAATATTTGATTTTTTTTTTAAATATTTAATTTTTTATGAAATTTTCTTTAAACCAACAAATTTTTTTACGCTCTAACTGATTTTTTTTCTTGATGAGCTTATTTTTCACTACGTTAGACTTTCTAAGCTTTAGAATCTGCTTGTAATGCTTTATTTATTTTGAAAATGTTGCTTTTCTTTCCTTCATATTTTTCTTCGAAATAAATTTGTAATTTTTTTTCTTTCATCGAAATCTCTAACCGAGTGAAATTATTGTTGAATATCCAACCAAACATGTTATTGAATTCATAGCAACCAGCAGAAAGTATAGGAATACCCACACCCACACCCACACCCACACATTAACAGAAATAACTTGCACTAACGCTAGAAGAAACAAAAAAAATTCTTTATACTCGTACGTACAAGTTTGTATTTCCAGTATCCATCCAAAGGATGCGGTTGATAAATATAAATTTTTGTAGGTACGCTCGTATGACGACATATTTATTTCAATCCAATTCAAGCCAAATAATGCAAATATTATACACTGACTGAAAATATACTGAAAGGAATAACTTACATGTACACACACACACAAAGAGAAGAAAATGGAATAAAAAGTAAATGAAATAAATTTGTTTAAATCTTGCGAGTACGAATATTTTTCCTACAGAAAAATTTAGTTTTTTTTTTCTATTACAATTCAATTCCGAGTCACACCATTAGTTGCACTGCATTGGCTGTATTTCAAATTGTCTTCTGTTTGGTGCCTCCAAAGTTATATTTCTTTAGCTTTTTTCCCTTCTTTAGTTAATTAAATTAAATAGACTTTGTAATCAGGATGGCATTACAAGTCAAACCAATACATTTCATTAATTAGCTTTAGTTACAAGGACGTGCTACAAGTTCATTGTTAGAAACAGAGCAAAGCAGGAAAAGACTGCTGTTGACTGCTGCTTTCTCTCGTATATTTCCACCACAAAAAATTATAATTTTTTTTTTCTATTTTAGTCTGTCACATGTGTTGTTGGTTCATGATAATATTTCTGTATTGTGTTTGTGTTGGGTAAGAAATGCAAATTTCATGTAAATACTTTTGGCAATATTTTTGACTAAAGCTGCAGCAGCATCATTATTTACTTCGCCCCACTAAGTATGTCATTATAACAAAAACTACTGAAAAAAGGAAAGATTTAGGTTGCACGACAGGTATTTATTGTACAAGTTAGTTCGTTTATATGGCAGCTGCTAAGGTTGTTTTCACTAGATTTGTTGAATTTTGTTTTTTGCGTTGTAAACAAATTTTGTAGCATTTGTGCACCACAAAAACCATAAAGACTATAAATAAATATAAATTTTAAGCAGCAACATGCAGGAGATTTGCTTTTTTTTAAGATGCTGGAAGGCAGATTTGCTTGTGGGAGTATAAAATTTATGCAGAAACATTGCATTCTCAACAAGGTCTTACACACATACACTCATATTGATAAATTGGTTTTTTTTTCTAAACTAAAGGTTTCGTGTACGAGAATGCGTTGATAGATTTTGGCTTGCAACGGAAATCTGTACAATAGCGACCATGCATCCATCCTATTTTCAACAAAGCAGGCAACCAGCCGTTTCAACAACCTACCACCACTTGAACAATTGTGTTGTGATAGTGTATGGCAGAGTATAAAATAACTTGTTTTGTGTTGCAGTAAAAAAAAGATTTTGTTTTGTGTTAAACATGATTTCAACCAAATCAGAAACAAAAATTTCCCGCGTCATATTTATGCTCTTGGGTTGTTTGTAAAAAGAAAGGTCTGAAGTCTCGGCTGAGAAAAATGCTTCAATCAAAAATAAATTTTTGTAATTTTAATCACAGAAATTTCAACAAAATTTTGCAATGTGTTCTCGAATTGCGTTTTGCAGACCCAAAGTCGTAACGAAAACAGTGATATGAGGCAACGTTGGTCAAATATTTTATATGGGCTTGACGTGAATTCGATTGCGACAACGACACTCGTAATAAGGCTGAATAATTTTCCAAGACAAACTGCTAAAGCTTTGCAATTTGTGTCTCTCTAAAGTAACTTAACAAAACATAAGCGCTTTTACTGTATTGTCATGCATCCTTTTAAACTTCTGCCAAAGAAAATAAAGTGCAAAGAGATGAATTGTTTGCCTGAATTGTCTTTCTGTCTGTCTCTGTGTCTGTATGTGTGCTTGTGTACCACAAGGATTTTTTTTATGTTTTTTTTATGCTTGCAGCTATTAAGTGGCGCTTCTTAATGTTGTAGCATAAACTCTTACAAAAACATTTGTGGTGCAGTAGTAGTGGTAGTGGTAGTGGCAGTTGCAAAGTAGCAAAAGGCAACAGAATCAGTGAATAGAGGGCAAATTACATTTGCATTGTGTATAGTAACACAAATAGTTGTCGTCTCTGTTAGATGCAAACACTCAGACACACCGACTTGCACTTCATTCATACAATGCATACTCGCACACACACTTGCATCCATCTACATTTACGTTTACTTTTCTCATTTGAAATTCATTGTTGTGTTGCGGTTTAACGATTCGTTTTCTTCGTTCTTCTTTTTTTTTTTTTTTTTTTTTGTAAATTTTTCATTTTATTTGTAAACGTCTAGTTTTAGTTTTATAAACGAAAACTTGCTGTCGTTGTTATCATGAAGATGACTAGAAATGTCGCTATTGTTGTTACACCATTTGAATATTTCAAATTGAATTTTCCACTTTCGCAAACAATGATGATGTGATTATGGTTTCTCATTTTTCATTCAACATTTTCATATTTCCTTCATATTTTTATTTCAAGTATTTCATGTCAAATTGAATTGATGAAAATTGTCGTAAATGATAATAATTTAGTGTTTTGCTGCTAGTAACTTCGATAGTGAAATATCTCTTTCTGGGAAGCATAAAATGTGGGGGATGGAGGTTGTCATGGGCTGGGTACTGAATTTGCATTAGAGTTGTCTATTCAAACATTTGCTTATCAACTGCTGTAATCAAATACGACACATTCATACACTCGTAACACTTTTATTTGAACACAAACAAATAAAATCAAAACTTAAACGGGTAAAGGGTAAAGGTGACATCATAAATATTGATCAGCGTTGTCAAACTGAAAATAAATCTTGAATGTGTCAAATGACTGTGGGCTTACACATTTACTTAATTCTCAATGAAAATGAAAAAAAGCCTTAATAGGATTGCTTACAGCTGGCGAGAGCACAAGGGTGCTTTTATTACATTTACATCCTTACAGATAATTAATGATGTCCTTTCAATTTGTGTAACAGACCATATTTGTTTATTTAGTGGCACTTTTGATAGTGTCTTACACGCTCCGTTGAACTTGTTAATTTAAAAAGAACTTCTCCAATACACACTCACACACGCAGCACACTTGTCAGAAAAAACACACACTTCGACCTCTGTTTTTATTGGTGTCATTTCACAAGGTTTTTTACAAATCCTTTTAAAAAATCTTTTTCAAAAAACATTTTTTTTTTAGTAAAAAAAAAAAAATGCTAAACAAATAAATTTTTTGTCACTCCAAGATTAGTGCTCCACTTGCTTTGAACTACTTCAAGTACTCAGCAGCATTAAGATTTTCCTGTAAATATTTTAAGCCTGTTGGCCTTCCCGCTTACTGTTTCAGTAATGGAACTGGTGGCTATTGGATAATTAACATTTAATTTCCTGCAGGATGAATTCATAAAGTAGTTAATAATTGCATACACACAGAAGACAAGCTAATACACTCAAGCACTCATAAGTAGCATTGTTATGGAGATGGTAACATTCTTTGCCCTCTACTGCCCTCGTAATTATTTGAAATATTCAATATTTTATTTACTTTCATTTCCCGTCTACTACTGCTAAATCAGTTTAGTTTTAAATCACACACAGATGTGTGTTTCCAGTCCTGTGTTCGTTTCGCACACATTTTTGTTTGCTGTAAGTGGTCATTTACACAGTGTGTTTTGTTGCTCTTTTATTTTTTGTTATTTTTCCACTCCATTACACGATTTATTTATTTGAAGATTATTTCGAGAACGTGTCTGTTTTCTGTTTGCTTTCATTTCATAGGCATGTATTGACACACACGCACATTTGCAATGAAATAAATAGTTTTCATTTTGTGTCCCAATTAGGGCTCTAAAACATAAATAGCAGCTTAAGGGCTTATCGCAACCATTTCGTTAGGTGTTTATTAAAAACACACACGCTTACATGCACCCACATAACTTGACTGACCATCACCATACGAGCATGTAAAAAGTAAGGCTGGATACTTTAAAAAGCAAACGGTTTTAATGAATGGACAAAACTTATTTAAAAAAAAAAAAAACTCTGATGAATTGACTGAAGAATTACCCTTTAAAATAAGACGGTTAGTAAATATCCTTAAATATGTTTGAAATGAGTAACATTAAACATGAATTGAGTTTAAATTTCTACTTAATTTTTCTAGACATGTCATCTCTATATTATTTTTTAAAAGGCCTAAAATAAAAGTTTATTAAGCAGAAAAATCTGTTTTTGTTTTACTTTAGTACCAAACAAAATTACACTTTTTTATCTTGTTGTTTTTTATTATTGAAAGATAAACAAAAATGAACCTTAAATAATAAAACACACACACAATCAAATTAGATTTTTTACTGACAGTAATCACATGTGTCTGTTCAATCCAAAACTTCACTGATTAGTAAAACCTTTGGGTGTATAATTGAATTTGCAAGTGTGTATGTAGTGTGTTATGGTGTACAAATGTGTAGCTACTTAGTCTGTGTAATGTAAAAAAAAAGAATCTGAACTGACACTTAGTTAGTATCGTTATATGAAAATATGTGTGTATGTGTGTGTGTGCTAGTATGAATCTGCTTAAGTTTCATTGGTATCAGTGAAATGATAATAGAGTTTAACACCTTTTCCCTAGGCAGTTGTAAAAGTTAATGGCATTAAATGATGGGTTGTTACACTCACAAAAGCGTTCACTAAACAGTTATAGGAGATAAGCTAAAGTCAAAGTCAAAGTTGCTATGTATATAGCCGAGGAGAGTCTTTCGGGGGGGAAGTAATGCTAAACCTGTAGACTACACCCACCTTACGAAACGTCTTTATGCAAGGCCAAAGCAGTGATCACAGCAAAGGCAAATAAAAGAATTGAAATGATGTCTTACAAAAAAAAAAAATTATATATAAAAAAAGCACAAAAAATTTTTATAGAAAAAATAAAAAAACCTTCAAAAAAATTTAAAA
Source organism: Thelaira solivaga (assembly GCA_947397855.1). NCBI lineage: Eukaryota > Metazoa > Arthropoda > Insecta > Diptera > Tachinidae > Thelaira > Thelaira solivaga. The sequence continues at coordinate 654,915 of OX377612.1, read as the reverse complement.
AAATAAATAAAACAATTAAATTAAAAAAATTTTGAAAAAATAAAAAAAGAGAAGAATAAAAATAGAATATATAGGTTTCAATATTAAAATGTTGGTTGGGAAATTTATTTATATATTCAGTTCAATGCTTACTGAGTTTTTTGTTTGAATATTTGAATCTTTTTGTGACTTTTGATTAATAATTCTTATTTAGTCAATTGCTTTTACAATATAAAGGTTCTAATGTTTGCAAGAAACGTTGGGAGTAACCTACTGAGGATTCAGAGTAGCGTCTGATGAAATGGTCCATATAGGTATGCTATACCCTTCAGTACTTATTGTACTGAATAAATAACTCATGAGAATATCATGAGTAAAAGAATAAATTTTAAAACCAACACAATTTCTTTAATTAAACACAAATAAAGAGTAATATTTTGTTAAACTTTTAAATTCCAAATAGAAAAAAATTAAATTAAAAAAAATAAACAAAAATTAAAGACTTTAACTTTTTTTATATTTTGTTTTAAATTTAATTTTATTTGATCTTTTTCTTTTTAATTAAAACGGCTATTTTATTAAGCTTGAGGTCTTATTTTTATATCGATATTTCGCTCCAACTTGCATCATTAGTTTGTCAAACTAAAATTATCATATAATTGATATTTTTCAATTCCACAAATAGCACCAATTAATTGATTAAGTTTATTTATTAGCTTCTTCATGATATAATTATAAATTGAAGAATTAATTTATCCTGAAGAGAAGTTGGAGCGAAATATCGATATAAAAATAAATTTATAAAATAAGACCTTAAGCTTCATAAAATAGCCATTTTAATTTAATTTTTTTATCAATTTTTTTCTTTAATTTATCATTCAATTCTTTTAAAAAAAATGTTAAAAAATAAAAAAGTTAAAGAAAAATTTAAAAAAAAAGTAATAAAACATTTAAAAATAATTATTTTTTATTCTACATATATAACATTTTTATATTTTGTTTTCTATTTAATTTTTTTATTAATTTTTTCTTTAATTTTTTTTTTTGCACTTAAATTTTAAAAAAAATTTTATTAAATAAAGAGAAATATTACAAAAAAGAGGTTAAATATTAAAATTTATCTATTATTCTTTTATTCTTACATTATTTAATTAGTAAATAGAATAGTAAACAAAAAGCCTAATACTTTTAATAATATTTTCTTACAGCCATTACGGTTTACATGACAAAAGAATCTCATTAAAATTAATTTATGCAAAACTTTTTATTTTCATAATATTAAAAATGTTTATACAATAATTGTGTTTGTATGTATTTGTGTGTGTTTTCTAATTAAAATAAAAGTTTTATCAACTTTTTTTTTTAACTTTAATTGACATAATTTGCTTCATAACACGATATACTAATTAATTACTAAATGTTGTAGTTGGGAGTAGCTCTCGCAGAAATGCTTACAATAATTTGCAATTCACCACAAATTACCTGTCACTGAGCTGTCACTTTTTATTTATCTTAAATATACACATGCATGCACACCTACATACGTAAAACAAAAAAACGAGTAAACAAACTAATAAAAAAAATTAAAGGGTTTTTTTTAAAGTTTGGTTTTTCTATGATTAAATAAAAGAAAAATAGGGAAAGCTTTTATAACTTAAATACTTTAGAAAACTAAAATTATTTCACAAGTTGCCTTCCGTTAAATTTAATTTTTTTTTTAAGCCAACCAAAAGTTTGCCTTTCAAAATTATATTGTTGGATTAATTTTTTATGTCTTCATATGATTTGCAAAACAGCCTTAAGTTATAAAAAATTCAAATTCTTCTTTGTGATTAAAATTTCTTATTTCTGAAATTAAAAAAAAAATGTTTTTAAATTAAAAATTATTTAAAAAGTGTTGGTTAATATTTCATATTAGAATATTTTTTTAAATTAAATTAAAGCTTTTACAACTTTCCTTTTTCAACTTAAAAAAAATATTTTTCACTTAATTATTTTATGTGTAAACAAGACGACAAACCTAGCAAAAACAAAATTATTATCTATTAATTGCCTGCCAATGCTTATTCGTATTGCATGAGTGTTTGTGTGTTTCAAATCATAAAGGCCTTTGTATATTTTTTTTAATATTATTTGGAAATTAATTAATTTGGCTTAAATTTTTCCCTCCCTTTTCATATGTTTGTTTGCATGAACGTTCATAAATACATACATACGCCTAAAATAGAAGATAAATTTTAGTAAATATTGCTGATATAGTAGAATAAATAAGATTTTATCAGTACAAATAAATAAAAAAAAAATAGATAAAAAAAACTGATTAGCATAAAAAGTTTTGGCACTTGTTGGTTTTGCATACATACACACATACGAGTACATCTCGAGTACTCATATAATTCATTGCGTTACATATTTATTTACTTTTGAAATCGTTAAAATTTTAACACTTGAGAAACTAAACATGACGTAATTAAAAGTAGTAAAAATAATTTAGACTCTTTGAATAATAAATTTTTTGTTGTTATTACGAATGGCGTAGTGTAGTGGTGATGAATAACAGCCATTGAAATGTAACAAATTTCCACATTTCAATAACTTGCAAAAAGTTGGAATTCTATTTTCCATTCGCATAAATTATTTTAAATGGTAACAATTTATTGATAAACTTCAAATGAACAAAAAGGAAAATTTATATCCATAAAAAGTAACTTGAAATACAAAATACAAACCTAAAATAAGAATATTAAAATAAGAAGTTTTATTTCATTTCATGCAAAATGCACAAAATCACAAAAAACAAAAAAAAAACTTGAAATAGAAAAAATCACGTCACGTAGAAAACGTATAACATCTTGCTTTTGTCGAAAAATGTGTCTACTGCATATAAAACACATTTTGTTATTTTGTTTATTGTCTGATCATTTTGGATGCAAATAAGACCCTGTAGAAAATTAAGTTTAAAAAAATTCAGACTAATTGAAGTGCAATATTTTTTTATTTTTTGGGCCGGTCTCGCGCCGCCCAGTTCTTCTTTCCTAAGCCCGTATATTTAGAGTAAGGAGCGTATGTATCAATTTTCAGAGAAAGCCATCCAAAGCCAAAATCTATAAAAGTGGGAGTAAAAATAAGCGTGACTGCTCCAACAGTATATAACGACCTTCTTTAAAGTATAGAATTTCAGACAAATCTGTTTCAAAACAAACAAACAGAAAATGAATTTTATTTAAACATTCATGTAATTTTATTTTCATTCATGAATTTTTTCATGATACGTCTTATTAGTTTCGTTAATTCAAGGAATTAAATGATTTCATTAATATTTATAAGTCTCGCCATGCAACCAATTAAACACTTCTTCTGGGGTAAGTCAGTATTGTCGTGTTCGTATTACCGTCCCCACATTAATACAATGAAAATATTACATTAATTCACTTAGTTTATGAAATATTTTACGAAATCAATGAAATCGTTTCATTGAATTTATGAAACATTTTCTTACGCTTTACGTCCATGCTTGCAAAATCAATTAATTTAGTCTTTTTTTAGGTAAAACATAAATTGAGATTAAAAGCAAAGACTGGTTTGGTGCAGCCAACACTTTCAGAAAAATCACTTTTTCCTCAGCGGCACCATTTAAACGAAATTTTAGAATAAAAAAATAAATAAAAATCTTACAACAACACTTTTTTCAAAACTAAATCAAACAAAATGAAATAAAATGCCTTTTCCAACTGGACCTGTACACACATCTATTCACTCGTGTGCCAGTAAAATCATTTTTCTTTTCACATAATTTTTGTCTCACAGGTAGCAAAAAAGCATAAATTTAATTTTTTTAAATAAATAAGAAACACGTACTGGCTACAAAAATCATAATGAAGACAACAAAAGAGCTGTTATTTTTGAAAGTGGTACAAGTCCACTGTTTTAAAAAATACTCAAATGACTGCTGGCTCATTCGACTTGTACAACTTTTAAAAATAACAGCTAAATACTCGTATTATGCTAAAACCTGACTTTATCTATTGTCTATCAATAACTAAAATACAATTTAATTTTCTGGAAACTTTTAACGCAAAATTTTATATCTTCCTTTGCAATGGCAGACGTAGTAAGATAAAATAAATAATTCATTTTAGTGCCTGCTAAAAAGGATGTCCTTGCAAAAAAAAAATCCCCCTCAGCACAATGAACAGAAAAAATAAAATAAAATCACAACGTACTATAAACGGAAATTATTTTATTTAATTTTGCTTAACGGTTGCGGGTCTCTCTGTAAAACGGAATTAAACTAATAATAAAGGAAAGCAAAGACCTTTTTGTAAAATAAAAGGATTCATAACAAAGCCCAGAAACACTCAAATAAACAAGATTTTATTACAAAGAAAGAAATAAAAAAGCAAAATAAGACAAAAGAAAGGACTTGTTATCGAGCATTTTCTAATTTTAATCAACAAATTAAATAAGCATAAATTTATTTATGCAGATTCGTATGACTTCGGGGAAAAAAGCATCAATTTCCATAATGATGTTGGCATGTGTGCTTGAAGCAAGAGATTTTTGGGTCTAATCGATTGATAATGATAATTTTTATTCATGCAAATTTTATGAGCAGTTCCTTAAAGGAAATATAAGAAAACGGATAATAAAACGTAAAAGAAACACATATAAAAGCGACATTTTTCCAAATCTTGAAACTATTTTATTAAGAGTACTCACAGCAGTGCTTGCAAACTGTGCAAACTGAGTGCAAAAATGCTTCAGGTTTGTTCAGTACAACCATATTCATTCTCTTTATAATCCTGCGTGTGCACTAAAAATACCTTGAGCAAACACAGCTGAGCATATTTGCTCAAATATCAGTAAACCAAAAACAACAAACACATGTCCAATGACAGATAGAGCTAAAGTTGCCAGATTTGTGAAGGTTTTGTGATCTGGCAGCATTGATTTTGTGTCAGTGAAGCCTTCATTAAAGGATTTGGCTTACGTTTGTGTAGCGAGAGATGGTAAGGGGAAACTTGAGCCTGAACTTGGACAAAAGACTATTAAAACATCCAGAAATTGAAAAACAAAGAAAAGAAAAACGGTTAGACGCTATGCCACCGGTTTTTTCTATTTTTTTTTTCTATTTTGTTTGCTTCATGACTACAACATGGCAACAAAGATATCGACATACTTATCCGTTTGAAATGTCCTTTGCTTTGCTGCTTCAACCTGATTTTATTTAAACAAATTTTTTTCTCTTTTTTTTGGTAAGCAAAACGCTGTGTGAATGGGTGCTCGTATCAGCTAATAAAGAACATGTTGTCTTATTACAAGTAGTCGTATGAATATTCAATGTATTGTGCGTGTGTGTCTAAGTATGAATGGGCATTTGTATGAAAGTTATCCAGGCACCAGCATTTAAAGTAAACAACACAACACAATCCAACAGCATGACACATGATTTTACAAACTTACTAAAATAGCAAAAACTACAGTAAAAATAATAAAAACAAAAAACAAAATCTGCCCTACAATAACATGTGATGCTTACAATAGCTGCACTCACACACCCCTGTACCTCAGGCTGGCCCTCTTGCAACAGACAAACGGCAGCAGCACAAAACGGAAGAAGAAAAAAAACTACTTTTGTAGGCCTTGTTTTTCTTCTTTTTTTTTGTGTGTGTTTTGTTTGTAGAGCATTTAAACTGTGATATTGAGGTGCTCAAATAAATATGAAAGCACATACACACACACACACACACACACATACAGATTCATTCTCAACCCAGGCTCGGCGACCTAGTTTGTATAATATTTAAAATACTTTTCCTCATCCCCCTCGTCAGCTCAAATTACAATTTACATTCCGACCGATATACTCAAAAAGAAAAAAAATTCACAAAACAGTCAGTCAGTCAGTCAGTCAGTCGATGAGTGACACTTATAGTGAAACTAAGGAGGACGTGTGCACACACAGTAGTATCCTTCAGGAGGCAGATAAACTTAATGTTACCTGTTGTAAGTGCAAGCTGTGTGGCAATTGTTGATTTTTCTGTTGTCTCTTTGTAGACTTTTTACTCTTAATTTTGCTCTTTAAATGAAAACGCATGCTTTGGAATCGTTTTTTTTTTTTTTTGGTTCATCTAAGAAGCAACAGTGTGATAATACGCTCTGCCCCTTGGAGAGATAGTCAGCAATAAAATTTGTATTTTAGTTTGCAGCCAACCAAACATCATCGCCATTGCCATTTATCATTTTCAACAACAACAGATACAGTTTGCTGCTTTAAATACTCAACAGCCCACAAGGAGCTGTACATTAATTATTAATATGTCCAGTTATCACAACAGCAAAAAAAAAGACCCTTTCCCCCTGCCCTTACTTTCAAAATTTGATTCTAAACGTGTTGCTCCTTGCTGTTTAATTGTTCACATTTAATTTTGAGCAGATTTGATTCTTGGAATCTATAATCCAACCACAGCAGCAGCAACAGCAAAGAAACAAAAACACCACACAGTTAAAGATTAAACAATAAGCACTGCGTATGTCAAGGTACAAGGACATTCACATTAAAAATGTATTAGTACGAGCGAGCATTTGTTTTTAAAGGAAAAAAAATGTGCAAACACACCCTTCAAAACCCTGTTGCTACAGTGTGGAACAAAAATATTTCAAATACTTTTTGTTTAGTGATTTTTATTTCAGTTTTTTACAACAACAAAAATTTGTTGATTAAAAATATTAAAATTCCAGCCAACACAGGTTTTGTTAAACGGCTGGGCGGCTTAGACAAACCGAAAGCAGAATTTTTCTTAGCTGTTGAAGCGTCTAAATTGTGGGTAGTCTTAAATGTACTATAATAATTGGCCCATATGCCAAAGGTTAAAAGGTCCTGTTGGGGCTCCTTAAGATTCATTTTTATGTTTGTGTAATTGGAGCTGTAACAGCAAAACAAAACAAAACAAAACAAAAACGCTCAGCAACAATTTTCATTTTAACCATTTGCTACTCACTTGTTAGATTCTAACCACTCGTAACTGTCCACGGTTAGGGGCATCATCACCGAATTTACAGTGCTGGGCATAATTAGGCGTCTGTGGGAGTTTACAAAATTTGCCGTTACATTTATTGCACTGAAATAATATTTATTGGCCACGGCAACATTTTCTGGGAAAATGCGCCCGCAGGTATACAGTTCGCTGCCAGTGCAGGCTATCACAGCACAAGTACTTTGATTGCTGCTATCAATGCGTTGGAAGGTAGTTTGGTTACCACTGTAGGCTGCTAAGCGGTAACGGTAAGCTGCATGCTTTGTTGAATCGGCAATTTTAACTCTGCGCACACGAAAAGTGCAACAAAAGCCGTAATGGCACACCACCTTATCGACCTGGGTAAAGGACTCTTCCAGCAAAGTGGTATTAAATATGTCCACATTATAGTCGCGCAATAAATCCAATTTAGTAAAGCGTTTAGTTTCCAAATGGGGAACAAATAAAGGCTTGGCCACTGGGGGCAATTTATAGTTGTCTAGATAACGACGTTTGGGTACCTGCGCCGTAAGAAGCCGTGTTGTAGGCTCCTCGCTTATAACAGCTGTAAGGCGTCCTAAACGACCTGCATAAATACCTGAACCAGTGTTTTGACCTGCAGGATTGCTGCCATCAGCCGCCAATAAATTAACATTGTTGGCAAAAGCCCAACCCTCCTGTAGCTGAACAGCTGTGCAAAGACAATAATAAAAGTCATCAATCATTTACTAAGAACCTGATCATCTAAATGCGAGCAAAAAATTCAATACAAGTTTTCGTTCGCATTTAGCTGAACAGCCACTAAGAACTACAAATATTTCGGTTAATTATTAAAAGTTGTACCAGTTAAAAATGGCAATTCGGAAAACCAGTAAGTGGGATAAGCAAAGTCGGTTATATTTAGCTGCCTTATCAAGGCCTGGGCAGGTTCATAAAACAGCATATCAAAACATATAAAATGACCAAATGTCACCCCAAAGTCAGTGGTAAAAGTGGCCAATTCTGCTTGAGGCAAAACACTTTCCCTATACCACTCGTAGCGATACAAATGAGTCTTGCGATAACGTGATATGACCCGGCCTTCACGATCGAACACTATATTTGTATTGTATTTCCTTATTCCACCTTCGGCGCAGTCTTTCTCTTTTGCAGAACAAGCGTACTTCTCGGAGACATTAATAACAACATATAAGCCACGACTGCGTATGGCACAGGATAATTCAGTTAGAAAATAATCATAATTGGGCACTTCACAGGGCACAATTTTATCTTTGGGATCGGGCACATAAGTCAGGGTATCCAAATTGTTTAAAACGAACTCTGGAAATACTAGAATGTCCAAATCCTTGGTTTGATTTGACTCTATTATGGACTTCATGCGTGCCAAATTATCCTTAACCAAATACAGGGCTGTATCATTCTTAGCTGGTATAAACTCTACCACACCCGCATTATAAGTGGGATCACTGGGCAAAGATAACTTGGAAAAAAAAAAAAAGAAACAAAGAAAAAGTGACAACGCAAAGTGAAAATAAAGTAATTCACTGTACCTGGTGAGCTGAATGTGGGAGAGCAACAAGCAAAATTGTAATTGCGTAGACGTTTAACATACTTTTCGCGTTGCTGCTTCTCATAGAACTGATTTCAAACTGAAAACATTTTTCTGCTTAAACTCAACAGTTGCTTTTATCATTTTTATCATTTGTTTTTGTCAACTGATGGTTTTAAATTATTCCAAGTACGAGTAATTAAATTATGTAGACTTTATGCTCATAAACAGATTAAATTTATTATAAAAACAAAAATATTTATAATAACGTTAAGTTTAACGTAAATTCAAATTAAAGGTGCATGAAAATGAAGTACAAGCGTCATTTGCTAAAAATAATTCAATAAAAAAAATTTCCAAAATTAAAATTTTCATTTTGCAACTGAAGTGAAATGAAAAATAATCGTGTCTTCTTAAACTCAATAAATTTATTATTTAGATGCAGGGATGGGGGGAGGGGGCGATATATTCCACAATTAACCAAAAAGCAATTACAACCATAATTTTGTAAGATAAACTTTTATGGCCTTTAAAGTTGATAAGACGTAAGCGTTTTATTGCCACAGAGTTTATGACATTCACGGGTGGGGCATCAAAACAGCCATTTGATATAAAAAAGTATTTATCTGACAAAATTTCATTTTCACTAAAGTTGGTTGGCTGTACAGCAAAATAAGCCTAAAATAGCAAAAAGAGCATTAAAACTGTCTGTCCTACAGTCCTGACACATCTTGTACAAAAAAAAAAATAAATAAATAAAAAATAACTTGTGACATTGTAATCAAAAATAAATACAAATTAAAAAATAACCATTAGAAATCAACAATTTTTATTTGGGTTTCAATGAATGTGTAATAGAGAATCCTTGAAAAGGCGAACACCAAATTATAGTTACGTGTTTCTGTTATTTGATTCTTTTTTTTTATAAATAAATTTTTTAACCGGAAAGCAAGCAACAGTTTTGTATTATTTCCGCTTTAATGATTGCTATCCTACTTTTTTATTCACACACATACTGACAAGAAGACAATTTTGTAGCTGCTTGCATGAGCATGTTTGTTAAATTGTGAGTCGGAGTGTGAGTGTATTAGAATTTTTAGAAACAAACACACAATCTACATGCAAAAGCAATTATTAAATAGTATTTACAAACACACACACAGATACATACATACGTATGAATATTTGTGTATGTGAAGGATTCAGTGCAGTTTGTTTGTGTTTTATACTCTTCTTAACATCATTTAAAGGATTTTAAACATGTTTTAGTCACGTAATAGTTATTTTCACACGTTTCTCTCATACACACATATAAATGCTTGTATGTATATATGTGTAATTGAGATGGTTGGCTGGTCATTGTATACACTTACACATACATAGCAAATTTTAATGACCATAATTTTTTTTAATATAAATTCTAGCTTCCCAGCAGGCCGTGTTTTCAAAATACTCTTCATCTCGACCACACGTGCAAAACATGTAAATGAATGTCAAACATGACATATACGAGTACAATCGAAATTACAGATTCTTCTTTTTTTTTTTAACTGCATTATTTAATAACATAAAATTAAAACGAAAAACAAGACAGTGGGCTTTATTGAGAAAAGATTCTTTCAAGTCTTTTATGCACAAACGTTGGATCTTTTTAAGAAAAGAACATTTAGTTTTCAGTTCTAAGACTGGAGATACTCTTTTTAACTCTAAGGCCTCTAAGGCAGGTTAACATAGAGCACAAATGCATGAACTTGTATTTGACTGAATTTTTTTTATCCTTCCCTGCATAAATTTTAAAGCACAATAAATTATGCACAACTCAACTTTATTATCATACTTCATCATCAGCTAAATTTTCTTTTAAAGACAAAGTGCTGTTTTGTGTTCTTTTTATTTTATTATTTTCTCTTTTCTTTTTTACTTTTTTCGGAGATAATGTTGATTCATGCTATACTTTTTTTTTTAAATGTAGCATAAGTGAAGTGAGTGAATCCAGGGGGGTTATTATGTCTTTCGATTCGAATGGAAATGGCTTTCGAAAATAATTTTTAAATCAATAGAAAAATATAAGTGTAGAACTTTCGAAAATCCAGCAGAGTTGTCTTAACAATTTTGAGGATAATTAAAATGTTAATTTTTTTTACGAATGTAAACTCTCTTCGAAAGCCTTTTCGATTCGAATCGAAATGCATAATAACCACCCCTTAGCCTTGAACTCATTATTTGGTATTTGTATTCTTTACAAGTAGTTAAAAACAAGCTTCCTGGTTCAACCTCCGCTATGGAAAAAGTATTTTTTTAATGTCATTTCAATAAATTAGAATTTTTCTCTACAAGCTATGACTTCAGAACAAGGAAAAAGTTAGAATATAGAAAAAGTAACAGTCAAAAGGTTTTTTACGTTTAATTGAAATTTTATAGAAATCAAAAATGATCCAATATTTGTCTGATCATAAATTTTTGTTGCTACAAAATTGTTGTCTTTCAAAAATTTATCTAATTAATCTAAAGCTACCAAAAAGCTTTTTTTTTTTAATAAACTATTTAAACAATTTGGAAAAGCAAACTTAATTGCAACGGAAATTAATTTTTTTTTTAAATGTTCAATTTTTTCTATTAAGAAAACCTTTTTTTTTTCTCTTCATTAAATTGTTGCAGCTTGTAAAGGTCAAACATTTTTTTTTTTGTGATTTATTAAATTTGTATGTTTTTGATTGATTTGAAAATTTATTGCAACATAAACCGGAAATACATTTTGCATTAAAACGGATGCAAAGCAAAAAAGCATTAATATACCGCCTATAATAAATAAAAAAATGCATACTAAAGGACTGCACAAGTATACTTGAAAATCACATGTCACTACGAACACGTGTGATAAGCCATTTCAATAGATACTAGCATGTCTTGGGTTGCTTGGAAAGTAATTTCGTTATTTCCCGACAGAGGACTTAATTGTATTCATACTCAAGCCACATAATCATAATATGTTTTAAAAGCTGATATAGCAAGGCCTGTGTGTGAGTTTTTGGTCGGTGGTATTTTAAATATGGAGACCAAGAAGCTACATTTTCGTCATATTGTAATTCTTTACTTTAGAAAAAAGAAAATTTAAAAATGCTGTTCAAGCCAGAACGAAATTAAACGATTTGCATAGAGAAGATGTGCCAAATTTAGTTGAAGATTCACGTTCTGGAAGGCCGTTTGAAGCTGATAAAGGCATTATTTGATGCAAATCGGCGAATTAACAATACATGAGATGGTTTATGACCAAGTTCAACGGTTTATGACCACTTGAAAAAAATTGTCGTCCAAATACATTCCGTTCAACCCAATAACAACTGCGTGCACAAACTTATTTATCAATTTAAAATGTGTAGCCTTTTTAAGTAAAAAAATCTCTGCCATGTTAAGTAATACCAAAATCTTGGGCTAAGCAAAAGTGAATTAACCGGTGATGCAAAAGCTTGCCACATTGATTGTTATGAAAAAGGCTGTGATAGATTGGGACGTAGCTAAGACCAAGAATTATAAAATGTTGAATAGACTTTCTGCTACAAATGTAAGAAAGTCACTCTTATTTTTGTTCCCTATTCGGGTAAAAATAACCAAAAAAAAAAAGAAAGAAAAAAATTCTTTTAAATACTATTATTTTCTTTTTTTATTTAAAATTTCAAGCGATATCTGTATAAAAAATTTTATGTTTGTTATTAAATGGCTTTAAGAGAAACTATTCCTTTTTTAAAAACGATTTATAATTTTAATGAATAGAGTACTTTTCTTTATATACTTTCAGGTATTTTTCCACATGAAAATTTTTAGAGAGGTGGTGTAACTCTAATCTGGATTAAAAGGGAGTGACTAGTCACGAAAATGCCTGTAGAACTAAAAAACACGGAGGTTAGCGGTTCAATCACCGTCCAAACCATGAATTTTTTTTATTATTTTTTTTTTTTAATTTTTCTAATTGTTTTTCTATGTATAGTTAAATTTTTTTCAATTTATAGTAATTTAAAAAAAACACGCAATTTTAATAAAGAAAATAAAATAAAAAAAACAAATTCAAAAATGACAGTAGTACTAAAAAGCGCGAGGTTACTGGTTCGATCCCTGTCCAAACCATGAAGTTTTTTTATTATTTTTTTTTTAATTTTTCTAATTCTTTTTTTATGTATAGTTAGATTTTTTTTTTCAATTTATAGTAATTTAAAAAAACACGCAATTTTAATAAAGAAAATAAAATTAAAAAAAAAAAAACTTCTAAAATGCCAGTAGTACTAAAAAGCGCGAGGTTACCGGTTCGATCCCTGTCCAAACCATGAATTTTTTTATTATTTTTTTAATTTTTCTAATTGATTTCTATGTATAGTTAATTTTTTTTTTTTTCAATTTATAGTAATTTAAAAAAACAAGCAATTTTAATAAAGAAAATAAAATTAAAAAAAACTTAAAAATGCCAGTAGTACTATAAGCGCTGAGGTTAGCGGTTCGACCCCTGTCCAGACCATGCATTTTTTATTATTATATTTTTTCTATTTATTCTTATATAATTAATTTTTTTTTATTTTTCAATTTATAGTAATTTGTAAAACATTAGTAATTTTAATATAGAACATAAAATTATTTAAATAAAACAAGTTTGAATTTATGAAGACTTCTAAATATTACTAGTAATATTTGCAAAGTACATACACATAAATAAATAATAATGGTTTTATTTTGGAAAAAAAAAATATAAAAAAAGTAAGTAAAAATGACAATTATTTAACAAATAAGATTTCCATTCCAATAGTAAAACGTAATTGTTCATATAAAATAACGCATTATTTGAATGTGTTAGTAAAATAAAGTATCGAGACTCGAAGTGTGTTTGGTAAGCATTAACTTCGAGACTCGAAGTAATTTACCACAGAAAGTGTGGTGATATTAGTAAAACTAAGATTCGCAACATTGTGTTTAACAATGTACAATGGCTGAGTTGGTTAAGCGGCTGGTGTTATTAGACAAGGGACCCAAGTTCGATTCGCGGTGTCGACAGCAATTTTCTTCACAGTAAGTAAAATAAAATTTATGAAAGTTTTATAAAAGTGTAATGATGAGATTGAAATTTATATAAAATAACTTTGAGAAATATGAATTTGTATACAACCCTCTTGTAAGCAACAAACCCAAACCCTCACACTTTAAAAATTAACTCTCTGTACATAACATTAAATATTATCATGACGTCATAGACAGACAAACATTCCAACTTAATAATAAAAGCAGAGCGCGACAGGCAAGAGCAAGAACCCAGCCAACCGCGCCATATCACAACTAAAATTCTCCGCTTTGAAAGCCGAAAAAATTACTTATTTTTTTGCCATTTGGCTTTTTTCCCCTCCCATGACACAAAACCATCATTTAAGACTTCCAAATCAGATATGTGGCCTCCAGGGCCTATTTATGGTTATTTACACGATCCACAGACCCATTTATGGCCACTAATGGGCTATTTATGGTCGATTTTTATCAAATTTGGCCACCTATAGGCCTTTTATGGTTAAATTTGGCCACCAATGGGCTACTTATGGTCGATTTTTATCAAATTTGGCCACCAATGGGCTTTTTATGGTTAAATTTGTCCACCAATGGGCTACTTATGGTCGATTTTTATCAAATTTGGCCACCAATGGGCTTTTTATGGTTAAATTTGGCCACCAAGGGGCTACTTATCGTCCATTTTTGTGAAATTTGGCCACCAATGGGCTACTTATAGTCGATTTTTATCAAATTTGGCCACCTATAGGCTTTTTATGGTTAAATTTGGCCACCAATGGGCTACTTATGGTCGATTTTTATCAAATTTGGCCACCAATGGGCTTTTTATGGTTAAATTTAGCCACCAATGGGCTACTTATGGTCGATTTTTATCAAATTTGGCCATGAATAGGTTACTATTATTCGGGTTTTGTGAAATTTGGCCACCAAAGTCCTTATATGGTCGGTTTTCATAAAATTTTACTACCAATTTCTCAATATTTTAGTGATTTATATATTTCATATTAATATCGATTCAAATCTAAAGAAAAATTATTAATTTAATTAATAAAAAAAATAAAATTTCTGCAGGAATCGAAGCTGGAACTTCCATGACTTGTCTTAAATGCATTTTCGCTTCTTAAGGTTATTCTGATTGTGACATGGACACAAAAAATATAGAAATTATATTTTGATCTTAAAATTTAAACCTTTGTGTCATTAATGCCGACTTGAGTTTTTTTTATATCGTTCGTAGATAAATTTTCACCTTCGTTTGAGATTTCCTTTGTCGTCGCATCAAGTGAAGCAGTTGCTTCTGCAATATTTGCATTTGCATTAGCTACAGCGGATGCTGCCTCTCTAGCTTTTTCATATTTATTGACCTCTTTAAGAAATAATTATTTATTATTAGATAAACAGTTTTAAATGATATAAATTACCAAATTTACTAATATCAGCACCCAACAAACGCAAAATATGCAAAGTTTCATTACTGTCAACATATGCACGAAGACTGGATGTACCCCGCCATCCAACTATATATAAAGTAAAACGGTCATCTACATATTTTATGATACAACTACCAACACCTAAAATTACACCATTGAATACTTAGATCAAAAACAAATATTTATGAAAAAAAAAGGAAAGCTTACCCAACTCTTTACATCTTTGCTGTGTAGCTTCCTTGAGTTGTGTAGTAGAGGGAGGTTTAGTGGGATCTGTACAATTTAACTGTAGTATTAAGTCGTCTCTTTCAACTTGTATACGCCGGTCGGATCCTACAAACGCATTTGTTGTTTGCAATCCTTCCTGAGCCAAACGAAAAGGATGCTGTGTATGACGATTTTCACAGCGCACAAAAGCTTTCACACCTGTGTTGATAATCTTGATATTTGTTTCGTTCAATAAAACTAAGTCTCGTATCAAATCGGAGCAATAATATATGTTTTTCTTCTTTTCTGTAATACAACGAGTAAGTAAACAACGTTTGTTTAACGACTCGTCCAAGTTGTAAAACTGTTTAATTTCTTCCCAGTCTGCATCATTTTCTTCGAAGAATACATATGGATCCTCTTTGTAACCATGTAAACGTCTGCGTTTGCGCTGGGGTCCCCAAGGAACTGATTTTTCTTCAATAGTTTGCCCATTTTCATCCAACTTTATTTCTGCTTTTGGTTTCTCTAATAAATCTTTCACGTCATTTTTCTCAAAAGGCAGTTGAGACTTTTTTTGCAATACTGCTACAAAGAATCCTCCAGAATCCTGCAAATGCGGTAACACACGTATGCTTCAACAAAACGCAAACAAAAGTGTGTGTTATATATATTTGTCTTTCTAGAAAACTACTAGACATAATATTTACCATTTTTCCAATCCAAATTTTTCAAGTTCTGTTTTCGGCATAGGAAACATATTAGGTCTGATAATAGTGTGATACTTTTCCGGCACCTCATCGAAGTTATTGTATATTTCATCAACTTCTTTAGAAGCTAATTTCCAATTCGTCATTCCAGGTTTATATTTCAGCCCAGGTATTAGCTGAGAAGCATCCAAAATTTCAAGAGCACCCTTAGAGTCCGCAATTATGCGTTGTAAGACCGCCTCATTTTCGATGGGATTTAATGAGCAAGTGGAATACACTAAACGACCACCCACTTCGAGCATTTCAGCGCCTCTCCTAGTAATGCGGTATTGAATACTGAACAGATATAGAGCAAATAAGTTTTTAATATTTTTTGTACAAAATCTGTAGCTAGTACCCGTGCAAATTATAAGCTTGAGCTAAATTCCACTTCAGCCAAATGTCAGGATTTTTACGTAACGTTCCATCACCGGAACAAGGGACATCACACAAAATCTTATCAAATTTTAAAATAGCCTTTGAGCCATCGGAATTAGTTTTCTAAAAGCAGAAGTACTATATAAAGACAAATAGTAGATAAAAGCAATATTTGTTCAACTCACAAGTAAATTAGGAAAAAATGCACTATCGTGGTTCGTCACTACAAAACAGGGTGAATTTAAACGTTTAGCCTGATGAACCAACATATAACAACGATTGTTATCAACGTCATTAGCTAAAACAAAACCTGGTGGAATTTTATATTTTTCCGGTTCTGCGTGTAAAGCCTCAATTAATTGAGCAGTTTTAGAACCAGGTGCAGCGCACATGTCTAAAACTTTATCCGTAGGTTTAACATCCAAAACAATGGGCGGAATCATTGATACTGCTTCTTGGCGACTTATTGCCCCCGCATTAGTTTCATTTATAAGAAAATTGTGCAGACGATACAACGCTTCAGAGCGACGTATATCCTTACGCGTCAAATCCAATTGATACGCCATTCCATTTGGATACCACGGTAGACATACAGGGCGTTCCACATCTTCTATCGGCTTGCCACGTAATTCAGCTACTCCTCGTAAATACTCAGTGAACAGCTCGGTGCGTATAATATCCAACAAGGCTTTGGCTTCACCTTTAAAACCTGTCACTCGGAAAGTAGCTGGCAAATTGTCTCGTATAGCTACCAGAAACTTTCCCCAGTCCTCGTCATCAGCACAAATATTTTGCATATTATAATATTTAATAAAGGCGGCATTATCACGAACAATATCCGGGTAGGGTTCTGTTCTTCTTTCTGATTTTCCTTCTTCTGCCTACACCAATATAAAAATGTTTATATTAAATAAATTTTTTTCTTTTGTAAAAACTTACGTTTTGACGCTTTTGACGTTTTTTAGCAGCAAAAGGGTTCGATTTATTTTTTCGTCCCATATTTTTTTTAATTAATTATTAAATTGCAAATATCTCCAATTAAACTTTAAAAAAACTATCAAATTAAACTTGTTTTTCTTGTTTCACAATTTTCCAATTGAAATTATTAATAAAAAGTTACAAAATCATAGCGTATTTAACACGAGGTTTATTCAATAAAAAAAGTGCGTTTAGTACGAATTTGTGAATGAAGAAACTGTTTACAAGAAAACATCAATTCTACAACAACATGTGCTCAAAATGTCAAGCACCTATTGGTACGAAATGACATCTCAATCAAACAAGTAGCCGGTATGCAGAAGTGATCTGTTAAATAATAAGTCGTCGTTGTTTCTTGTTGGTTTACCATTTTAAACATATTTTTGTTTCACGGTTGTCAAAGTATGTCGGCATTTTACTTCATGTATACATTTATAAAGTCAGAGTTCATAAAACAGAGATGTCTTTTTTAGAAGAAGCTAAATATTTTAAAGGATGATTCCATCTTATATAGATTCGACTTGATCTTTAGTCTGTCAAACTTTATATAAAAAAAAACCTTGTTATTCAAATTTCTTTTTTTAAATATTCAGTTTGACGTGTCTAGAACTGCGTAGAAAAATACAACAGGTTCTAACAATGTAGTCCAGTAGCTTTATTTTCCAAGGTATATATACACACTACTAGAAGTAATAATATATAAGCGGGAAAGAAATTTAAAATTTATACAAATATTTGAAATCAAAAACATGTCAACATTTGCAAAACCAGCAACGCCTACCAAGAGTCGATCAAATCTAAAACTGCCAGCACCTGGTAATTTGAAGCAAGTGTCCAATGCCAACACAAGTGGTAGCAGCTCAGGTATTAATACAAGTTCTACGCAAGTTATGGAGGAGATTAACGTATTGCTACACTTGGAAGCTATTAAACGCAACAGGGATAGTTCAACGATTTTAAAACAAAAGATTGAAGAATCTTACAAACTATATGAAGAACGTCGATGCAGGTATTTCAGTTTAGTAGCTAAATATGCAGAGTTAATAAAACTGGCCGATACCAGAAAAGTTTTGCTCCGCAATGACCTACTTAACTTGCCAATCGAATCAGCGAGCATGGACGCAAAAAACATAACAGAAAAACTAAATAGCGGCAGTGCTACAGATTACATTAGCACAACAGAGTTAAATAAGTTTAAGGAAATATTATTACACATGGAAAAATTTACAAATTTACCAATCAAGAGCTCTGAACTAGCCGACATTCAAAATGCTACAGAGACCATACAATATTCTCTTGAGGCTATAGAAATATCATTGGAAAAATGTACAACGCAAGGTTTGGATCATGTTGTTGACATTCTAGATGTGGCAAATTATCCCAAACTTTTCAATGATAACGAAAACAATGAACATTAAATCGAGCAATATGTACAAAAAATATATTTTTTTAAATATCTGCCAAAATGAATCATTGGGCACATTTCTCCTCCAGACTGCATAAAATTTATTTTTATCTTAGTTCCTTTTGTTGAGGTTATTCTAATAAAAAAGTAAAATAAAGAACAAATTAAAATATATCACTAAAAACTATGACGGGTTAAGAATTATTATTAATTACCACTTTGACCGCTTAGACCAATCTTTAGGTGTCCAGTGTAATGCCTTGGAATCTATACGTATTTTCCTCTTGTCCATTGCCTTTTTATGCTGATCAATAATATCACGATTAATACATACAATGTATTGGCCCTTGTAATAGTTAATAAGATTCAAATTCTGCAACGTAGAAATGACATCTTCCTTTTTTATTGAAGTCACCTCACAGATATCACTTGAAGAAAAATAATAAATATATATATATATATATATATATATATATTTTAAATATGGTCTACTCTTCATAATTTTATACCGGGTATCATGGAAAAAGTTAAGATAAGGAAAAGTCCATATGAACAAAAGTCGCATTTTAATTTATATACTAAAGTATACTAAAGCATGACATAGAAACTATGCCGAACGATTTAAATTTTTTTAATTTGTTTCAAAAACAAGCCTAGAGCTGAAAAAGTTCAAATTATTGAGCATTGGCTGTTAAATTTGAAATTGCAATTTGTTGAATGCTTTTCAAGGGAATTGCGACACAGTTCCATACATCGGGAAATTCAATTTAAAGAGTATCAAATTATCAAGAGGGTGTATACTAACTTGATTGTTATGGTTGGTTTTTCGCCTTCAGTTGCTGGTTTTTGACTTATAAATATTTCTAATATGGTTTGGGCCCAGTATGAACGATACGAAAGAAGACCAAGATCAGATAACGGTTTCTCAGGAGAGCCTGTTTTACCCTCAAATTTAGACAATTCATAACTAAATTCTATCAACAACTTTCCATATCCCTTACGTTGATAAGGTGGCATCGTCAAAATGCAAGCAACATTATAGTCTTCTGTGCTTTCCTTTTCTTTGGAAAAATAACCAACTATATGAAATCCTCTATTATCATATTCAGTCATTACATAAAACAAAAACGGATCGGTGTCATAGTATAGAGTTTTGTGATCTAGGAAAAGTTTAGCCAGTAAACATAAATTCTGAGCATACACCTTATTTTTACGCCCATCAATTTCGAAAAAAGAAATTGTATTTTTTCGA
This sequence comes from Thelaira solivaga, assembly GCA_947397855.1. NCBI lineage: Eukaryota > Metazoa > Arthropoda > Insecta > Diptera > Tachinidae > Thelaira > Thelaira solivaga. Next base: position 634,932 of record OX377612.1, on the reverse strand, counting down.
TAAATTTCATTGCCTGGAGGATGTCGCAAATTGCACTTTACTAAATGTCTTTCTAAGCACTTTCGGCTTTTACGGTATTTGAGGCAAAATTCACAGATGTAGATGCAGGGCATTTGGCAGAGTTCCTGAAATTGCTTAAATGAATTTCAAATAAACTAAAATAAAGATATTTTTACAATTAACCTGTGGATATGGGGAAAAGTACCAGGGTTTAATGCGGTGTTTACCTAACTCTATCATTTCAATATTCTTCATGCGTGTCACTACATCATCTTGATGTATAGTAACCATACTGCCTGATTGCCTTGGAGTACCATTTTTACCATCCTGAGAACCTTCTTCATTCGTAGTTACTTGCATTGAAGCCGTTGAAGGATCAGTGGTAGCAGTAACTGGTACTACAGATGGAGCTGACAGAGGCAAAGGAGTAGAATTTATCTGTAAAATATTGCAATTGTTCTTAGGAACTACATCCTCCTTTAAAGGCACCACAATAGAATTTACTTTTCTCTTTCTATTGATTTTTTTCTGTAGTGCTGCAGCTAAAACTGCGTTTCCATTGACCATTTCACCACCAATTGGTTGTGGCGAGGTTGGCCGAGAAACACTACCAGCCACAGAAAGATGTTTCTTGGGAGTTGTAACACCCGTGCTGGCACCAGTTTGAGTGCCATCTCTTCTAGGAAATTGTACTTTTCGTGTATCCAGATCTTCTTCTGTTACCCACTCGTCTAAACGTTTATTGACTGAATAAAATATATTATTAAGCATTAAAAAAGAATACATAATTATTTAGGGCACATACAATCAACGTAATGAACATAGAACTGTCTTTTTCCATCATGATCCTTAATGCTAACTATTTCTGCCAGTGGCCAATCGTCTGTTTTGTGCATACGCACTGAAAGCCTACATCCTTCTGTTAGGGAAGCCTAAGATAAAAAACATTGAAACATAAAATAACTAATATTGCAATTGACTCACTGTTGATTCACATATTGAAGATACGTCTTCATCGATATCAGTTTTTTGTTTCATTTTTATTTATTTTTTAGAAAATTGAAATCTTCGATTTATGCCTGTCTTTCTCACCAATAAATTATAGAATTACAGCTGTTTCAGTGAAATTGAAATGTATATAAAAGCTGCGCTCTATTAAAAAAAATTTACAATAATATTTAAACACAGGTTCAATCCGAATCATACATATTCATTTAAAAGGTAACTGCGAGAATACAAGAACAAATTATTTATCTCTGAGATGTCAGAATTTATATGTAAGATATAACTTGGTATAACCTATATTAAAACCAAGACCATACACAGCAATTTTAGTTGTGCAATTCTTGATTTTGTACTAGAGAGAGCAAGAAGAATGAAAGGCGTACACACTTGCTCGTACTCGGCAATCCCTTAAGTTCTCTCTTCGTATCTTGAAGGGTGGATGAATGACTGAATAAGAATACAATTTTAAAAGAGAATTGTGATAGAATTGCCCAACTTAAATTGCCGTGTGTGCTCCTGGTCTAATTGTATGGGCTAAAAATATTACAAAACAAAACCCGTTATATTGCTAATAAATATAATATGTAGATATATAGTGTAATACAATTAAATATGCCCTTCTGCTCAAAACGATGTCGCGCCAATGAATATAAACACCAAGGCTAATTCATATAAGGTGAAATCATGAAGCATCTCTGTTTTTAAAATTTTCTTGATTTGGCAAAAACTACAGATATGGCTCATATACTTTGACCATATAAATGTAACAATTTTGACAAGCCACAAAAGCGTTTGAAGCGCACAGCTGCTTTCTTGATATCACCTTGATAAACGCAAATATAAAACATTGTGCATATATTTGCTATCATTCCTGAGTGAATAAATTAAAAAGAAGAATTTTGACATTTTCTTTTCACTATTTGCATCGAATTTGCTTAACTCGTGGCGTATAGAAAAATAATTTTTTTTTTGTAAAACAATTTATTTAAAACAAAAGGTAATGGATGATTGTGACTTTGAATCAACTGTAATTTTATTGGTAATATGTTTGTAGATGCCAGGTGTCGAAACAATAAAATCTTCATGGGCCGATGAGGTAGAGTTGGATTATGGTGGTCTGCCGCCGCCTACTGAAGTAATAGAAAATGGTTACAAATACGTCACAGAGTACAAGTACGACAAAGATGACAAGAAAGTCAAAGCTGTGCGTACTTACAAAATTTCAAAGCAAGTGGTACCGAAAACCGTTGCTTTACGTCGCACCTGGACTAAATTTGGTGAATCTAAAAATGATAAACCCGGACCAAATTCTCAAACTACCATTGTATCTGAAGAAATTTTTATGCAAATTCTTAATACTAAGGAAGAAGAGAAGGCCAATGATCCATTGTTGGACTTAAGTAAAAATATTGCAAAATGTCGTATTTGCAATGGTGAACATTGGTCAGTTTATTGTCCATACAAAGGTACAGCTATGGACACAAATCTTATGGAAAAGAAAGCCACTGCTGCTGCAACAGCTGTTACAGAAGCACCTAAACCTGGCAAATATGTGCCACCTTTCCTTAAAGATAGCCAAAAAGGTGGCATGGGTATGCGTGGACGCGATGATACTGCTGCTATACGTATATCCAATTTATCGGAATCTATGACTGAACAAGATCTTGAGGAACTTATTAAACGTATTGGACAACATTCTAAAATGTATTTGGCCCGCGATAAAAACACAGGGCTTTGTAAGGGTTTTGCTTACGTACACTTCCGCCAACGCAAGGACGCTGCTGCTGCAATTGAATTACTCAATGGGCATGGCTACGATCATTTGATTCTGAGTGCTGAATGGTCGAAACCTCAGAATAACTGATACCTAGTAAGGAATAAACATTAAATTTCCAATAAGTTGAATTGCAATTAAAATAAACTCTCTAAAATCGTATCTTTCAAAAAATCTTAATGACAAATTGAAAATCTAAAGTAGAAAAGCAAAATAACTAATTTTTAACAGCATTGATACTACTGTAAATGTAATTACACAGCAGATTTTTGTAGTAGATAATGTAGGAAATTTTTACAAATGAATTGGTCAAAAATTTTTATGTTAACCGTGAATTTACGGTGTCTATGTCCATAATTTATAGCTTCCTCAATACTAATCAAGGCATATTAATGAATATGCCTTGATTCAAATATTACAATACAGGAAAATATTTTATGCCAATTAGGAATTTGTTTACTTGCAGAATTTTGGTTTTTGGGAGAAAATTCCCTAAATCAGGTAACTTGCCCTATTAAAAAAGGGAGACATTTTGTTTATAATAAGAGGAAAGGACAAGTGAAGAAACTCCCGGGGAATTTTTATTCATAATTGGGCTGTATAGTCGTATTGTGTTGTCTGTAGGCATGAAGCTTTTTTGGCGTAGTCTTTATTCCTGGTGACAAACCTTTATATGTATATTTAAAATAAGTTTTTTTAAAAATTTCAATCAATAAATAATGTGCTTGTCTGAAGGGATGAGACGCGAGTTGGAAAGAGAGTAAAAAAAAATAAACGTTTTTATAAAAAAAAAAACCGCTTAAAATGATGTGGCTATTGGTTATGCTGTCAATGTTCTATTCCACTTTAATTCTTATTTTTAACTAATTTTTTTACAAATGTGATATGTTCAGTGTTCGCTTTAGTGCGTTTTTGCATTTCGTTCGCGAAGGTTGTGCTTTCGGTCGCTGGTAGTTTTTTGTGGTGGTTATTAAAAGAAACAAAGAAATTTAACAATGTTTTTTTGATTGTTTAACAAATACATTTTACAAAAGAAGTGTAGTGAATTGTGTGTGAATGACCATTTAATAAATATTAATATGATGTTAATTAAATAAACTACTGGTAAATTGGAATGAAAATAAATTTTATATTTCTTTAAAGTGCATTTATGTACGTGTATGTAAATTTATGCATACCTGGTTATGTGCCATAATCGTGCATGTACATGATTTTGCATATATATATTTTTGTGTATACATATCTGTAAACGAAAACCGTCTGTAAACGTGCGTTCATAAGTAAGTAGATTTAGTGAGTGTATGTCATCAAGAAAAGAAAATAAATACACATCCGAACATATAAAGATAAAAAATTATCAATGAAAAAAAAAAACCTAACAAATTAACTTGCTCTATAGTTAATAAAGAGCAATAGGGAAATAACGTACACAGAGTATAACAACAACTTAAATTCATTGAGCGAAATGGGCCGCTGGCCAGGCAGCAATTATATGTAAATATGTATGTTTGCATATGTACATCTAGTTAATAACAATAAAAGATGTGAACAATAATATAGTGAGAAAAAAATATATAGAAGCAAATCAAGCAGCTGATTAGCTGTATACATACATAAAAAAGCATTCATACATACATAAAATAATGAAGTATATGAAATACATTACAGATATAAGTATATATTTTCTATGCTCATCATGATATAAAGTTTAACAGTGTGTGTTAAAATAATTTAGAATTACTGTAATTGAACATTTATGTATGTATGTATATCTGTATTTGAAATATGTAATAGGTATTAGGACACATTCTGGCAAGTAAAGTTGTTAGTTTGTTAGTTTCTAAAGCGGTTCATTCTAACCTTACATGGCAGCTACATCAGATTATGGGAACTAAATTAAAAATATTGATACACGTAGAACTAGAAACTTTTAAGAAGTGGAAGAAAACGTCTCCATTTTTGAACCCTCTGTAAAAACAACAAAAACTAAGTAAATACTTGTTGGTACAAACTTAGTTTTAAATGCCCATTCCGATTTGTGAAATGCGACCCTGGGAGCATTATTTTAGTGAAAGCGTTAAATGTTTCTATACCTTATTGTTACAGGCAGGCTGAGCTACGCTTATATTTAGTACGTTTTACCGTAAACCTAATACGTTATTTATTGTGTTACTTGCTTTTTTAATTATGTATGTATGTATGATGGTATGTAGTAATTATAATTTCGCATCTAAAGAGCCTACGTACAAAAAGTGAATATTTTAAGAAAAAAATCTGTAACTTTCTTGTGCTTCAAAGGAAAAATTGTTTGGGTTAATAGTTTTTATTCATAAAACAAAACCTAGTTATTTGAAATTTATTTAAAATAAATTCACTTCGTTACGGTACAGTGTGATGTATCTGAATTTACATGGACTGCAGCTGATTTATTTTTGAGGTTAGTTTTATTTTATTATATTATTATAAATAATGCTGTTTTGTAGTGTATTTTTATATGTATTTTAAAAATATGTGTCTTTCAGTTCAACTTTTATTTAAGTGACCTTTTTCAAGTTTATTTCTTGTTTCTTTTTTTTAAAATTGTTAAGACTTTATACCTCTATAGCACCTACTATTTATTGACTTGCAATTTTTTACACCTGTATTCACTGTTTGTTTTTCTCTAATCTTATCAAACTTAAGAGTAGAGTAGTAGAATTTTATAAAGAAATGTGTGTGATTTTTTATTAAATATTATTTTTTATACTAAAGAGAATAAGCAAGCACCGCGCAATATAAAAAAAATATATAGTGAACAAGAAATTTTGTCTTGATAAGCACACACTTGAATAATGTATATTGGACCTATGTACTCTATGCATACATATATACTTATTTTATACCAACATAGGTATTTGCAATTGATTCTTCAACGAATTTTTGGCACATACCCAGTTGGTCTAATGATCCTGGCTGATTTTGTCTTCAGTAAACAAAATTGAAGAATTAATAATAAGACTGACTACTTACTAAAATAGTTATCTTGAATTTATTATGTCCATATACCCCAGTACTCTTGTTCTCAAGGGCAGTTTCCGTTTTGTATCATAAAATAAAAACTACGGAATTTTCCGAAAATGTTAACACACTTTTTTTTGGGCAAAATCGAGAATGGTAACTCGGCAAAGTGGAGAATGATAAAAATTCCTCAAAGCAACGGCACTGGGGTATTTATATTTATGGTACACAAAAGCTTTAAAATTTAATTTAATTAAAAGTTCTTTGTATTAAGAGGTAGCATCTTTTTTACTTGATTAGAAAAGAAAACTTTCAATTGCAGCATCACTATGTCAGCAGAGTATTTTCACTTCTTGTAATCCAAGTGATATACACACGTAAATCTCTTCTCTTTAAAAATAATAACGAAGTATAAGATTACATACATACAGACATATAAATTCCACGTTCTTTCAATAATATTGGATTCAAAACAATCTCAATAAATTTTAAACAATACAATACACACGTTTTGATTCTAAACATGGGTAATGCTATTGGGGTTTCAGCCCCAAAAAAAATTTATTTTGGGCAAGTATGTGTGTGCAATTTGCAAATCAGTTCTGATAATTTTTTTTTACATTTGATTTCTGTAAATATTTACGTTTTATTTGAATTTGTCATCTTATTTAGAATAATTTATTATCATTTTCTGTGATTCGCTTTAAGTTAAAATGGGGGTTGAAATTCCTTATTTAGTTTTTCTCTTAAAAATTTCATTCATCATTTTATAGAAATGGTTTCAACATGCTTTTTATTTTAATAATACGAATATGAAAAGTATGAGCTTCTAAATTGCTATAAGAAAAATTTAAGTCTCTCCCTCTCGATGTAACAAAAGACAAAAAATTTGTTACCTCATCCCAATTTGTTGTTTTTTGTTTAATTTTCTACTTAAATTAGCCATTGGAGGTCTATATTTTTAAAGTTTTATTAAAAACAGGTTACGTATTAAGGCGATATTAAATTTAAAAAATTGTGGAGAATTTAATACAAAGTAAATCGGTATTTACAACTTGAAAAGGCATAGATAGAATCTTTTAAATTATTTAAAATAATTCTAGTTATTTAATCACATCTTATTGATTGCGTATTTTTTTTTTGCTTTTGATTATTAAACACTAATAATATATTAAAACAAAACAACAAATGCTATACTTGTGTATGGTGTGAAAAAAACTGTAGTATGTACGAGTAGGGTTCTAAAAGTATACACGACCAAACAGAGAGAAAAGCACAATAGGTATAAATTTTAAGAATTTAAAAGGATTCGAGGTGCATTTTTTATTTATTATTCTTGTCGCGCTACCCAGTGGACCCATTGTACAGCTGGTAAGTTTACTACTGCTGTTCAAGACCTATTTCTCTCTGAGTCAATAGAAAGACTTGTCCTACCGGACCCTAAGTTACAAAGCAGATGCTCTAAGGTTTTGTTATGCAAATCACAGAAATTGCATTATCTGATGTCAATATTTGATGCCTTGCAAAAGGCAACCCTCGTATAATTTGATAATTTAATAATTAAATTAAACAAAAAACTATAAATTAATAAACACTTTCTTGTATATACTGATTACTTTAAGTACATACACACGTAGCCATATACATACGTATGAATTTGTATATTTATAAATTCAAATGTAGTGTTTTACGTCTACCCATGCTCATAAGCGCTGCATTTTCTTTTCGTTTTATTCCGTCTGTTATTTTGTCTGCCTTTTTTTTGCCTTATAATATGTAAATCTCGTAGAATGTATGCATGTCTGTCTGAACTGAATTGTGATCATAATAAATATCACGTCTATGTTATTGTTATAGCGCTTTTCTTTTCTATCAAAAACTCTTGGTTTTTGTTCGTTTCAAATTGTATTTAGTCAGCATACAAGTATTTGTTTGCTTCTTTTTAAGTGTAAACAAAAAGATTTTATTGATTAAAAGAGACATTGAAATTAGCAAAATAAATTGAGAAAATAAATTAATTAGCATTTAATTATATTAATTTATAGTGATATGATGAATTATTAAAAAAAAAAAAGGAAATTCACGCCAATTTGAGAAAATTGTTGCATGTCAACAGACCCAGTCGTGAAAGAAATATTATATAGAAAACGTATTTAAACATGGCTACCGCTCACATGATTAGTGTGATCATGTGTAAATCATTCACAATATATTACTGCGAGCTGTTTTTGATTTCAACCCCAGTGAGGTTCCAAGTGTTAAGCTTTTATTGAAGCGCATTCTTAAAAAATGTTTTTTGTTAAGGGTTTTTTATTTTGTTTAAAACCCCTGCTTGAAGAGGGAATATTTCCCTTTTACTTTCATATTACATTTTTAGTTCATGTAACAGTGAAGAGCTATAAAATAGCCACCAGCTACTTTCTTCATCATAATAATAAATTTAAAATAAACTTTGGGAAAGGAAGTTCGTTAAATTAATGTAAAATTAGCTCAATTTCTTCTGCAATAAGGTTTGGTAAATGCTCAAGTGAATACAAACATGCATACATACAGATATTTAGATTCTTTAAGCAAATTATTTATCATTTCCACTGATAAACTTTTAATTTGTTCATATAACTTAATGTGTTCGTATGAGGGTTTATCTAATACAAACAAAAAAATGCTCAGTTGTTTTTATTATCAAGTACAAAAGTTTTAAAATTGTCGTTTTTAAAAATTAGATTGATCTGTTAGAAAATATAAAGAAAATAATAAAAAAGGCTTAATGTATATCGACAGCGTATTTATGTCTTTAGAAAAAGGTAATGCGGGTTTTACACAATATTAAAGAATTAAGATTTTATCACCTTTTGTAGTTATTTCTTTGTTCGTATGCAAAAATGCAGCTCTGATACAATGAAAAGTGTGAACGTAAAATTTCTATCCCTTAACAGGAGATTTTCTATATTCAAAAATAAAAGAATTCAATTTAGTTCTTTGGTTGATTAATAATAAGATTTTTTTTTTAATAAAATGGACAGACATTTGATCATCTCAAAAGTAACAAAAAAAAAATTCAAAGATTTTCGTAAGATTTAATAAACAAAATTTGCGTTGATTGTGAGGGGCTGATCTTAAATAAAGTTCAAATTTTAATGGCACACTGACATGTTTTGTAATCAAACTACATATATTTATTTCCTTTACAGTGTTTGTGTGTACATACATACTTACATATGTACATGCTTCTAATCTTATTTAATAATGTCTCCTTCAACTACTGAAATAGCATTTATCTAATCTAACAGTAATAAAGTCTCTGCTTAACTGCATTGAAAATATAATTTAATTTGATGTTGTAAATATGCCGTAAAACAGAGAAAATTGAAATTTAATAATTTGACAGTCGGAGCACAATTATTTTGTTTATTATTTTTTACTTTTTCCTACATTTTTTGCTGCTTTTCTGAAATGCATTGCTCTAACAGCCGTTCCACTTATTAAGTATAAGTTGTTGACTTTAATACTTTGTTGTTCAAATTGATCTGTTCACTTTGCTTTTTTTAAATAATTTTTTATGGTAGATAAACGTATGTGTTTGTGCATATATAAAAACATCCGGTCGTTAATTTAAATTATGCCTCTCTCTCTCACTCCCTTTCTCTCTCTCTTTTTCTTATTATACTAAACAGTACAAATACTCCAACATAATTTTGTATGGATTATTGAAATTACGCATAATGTACGTGTATACCCAGTTGGTCACATCTACAAGACATCCACGAATTGCTTACGATCGTTTGTAAAACTTGTTGGTGCAATATAGTCATACCTAAATTAAGGCGGCAAGCGTTTTTTATCTGTTAAAAAATTTCATGCTTATACAAAATGTATGGAGCATTTTGTTTTGTAGTGAAGTTGGCTGCAAAACAATTGTTTTTTTAATTTTGACCAGTAATGATATTTTACTGTATTTTTGTTTGTCTTTAGTGTGTTTTATTAAACAAGATGATTAACACTACAGTAGAAAATACGCACCGCCAGCTCTCTAATATACGTAGAGAGCACTAAAAAACATTCTGCTTGCCAGTAAAATTTACGTTTAACTGACAGGCAATACACTACATTTTTATGGTAAAGGTAATTTGCTATTATTAAAAATTCATTCAGTTTTAACTGTTGGGTTAGTGGTATTTTCTAATAAAAAAAAAATGGATTAAAATTAGACATTTTTAATTTTTCCTACCCCTGTATGTGTGACTGGAAATTAAAATAAGTTATAAATTGAACGTGAGACAGTTTGGCTGACTGGGTATGTTTTTGCGTGTGCATATGAAATTAAAAGTGGGTGGGTGGTTACGGTGGGACTAGAAAACGCATCACTGAAGTAATTAATTTAAATTTAAATTTTAATTTTTTTCAATTTATGCTAAAACATAACATAAACTCCTTTGTATTTAGTAATGTGTGTGAAGATAAATACGTCTTTTTTTAAATATCGCATTCGATAAATTTTTTTATAGAGAGATGAAGCCATTCTGGCCAAACTCTTCTATCTCAAGGAATGGGACATATGTGAAGAATATGCATGGAATTTTTTTAATTGCATGCGATATTTTTAAATAAACGTATTTAACTAGACGTATTTATCTTCACACACATTTTCTAGTATATAAAATTAATTGAAATGGTTTGTAGTCCGATTTTAAATCATTGAATTGGTATGATATTGATTGCACTAAGTTTCCTTCGTTGGTAGACGGACAAGTAAATTCATTAAAAAAAGGTTAGACGTCCTTAACGGCTTGCGAAGAAATATTAAATAATTTTTTTAAGTTTTGATAAAAAAGTGTATGTTAATATTTCGACAGCAGCTTTTATGTTTTAAGCTTTAAGCCGATTGTTATCAAAATAATAAGATTTCAATTATCATCGTGTCTACATTTACTGAATAGTTGGCACACAATTAAATATTTCTTTTTGTTTTTATAAACACTTGAATAAATAGTCTCTTTTATAAATATTATCTTGACATAAAAACCAGCAATCAAAAAAGTGAAATGTTTGTTATTATTTTAATTTTTAAAGCTTCATATTCCCTATGTATCATTTGCAATTTTTTTTTAAAGTCTTCAATATTCATTAACATTTTTTCTTCATTTTCATTAATTTTTTATTAATATAAACCTTAAAATGTTTGTTGGGTTTGTGCATTTAACTGCATTCTTTTCTTATTGTAGGCATCTGTGTATATGTGCATTTGTTTATGTGCATAATTACACATAATAAACTGTCGTCATATACACGTTAAGTAACGACAATAATAACAATAATGTTAAAAGAAAAACAACAACAAACTAACGGCTGCTGCAACCACAACTATAGCAATAACAAATTGACAATAAATGTTAATTTTTAGATAATTACTAGGGTATTGATTTTATTTTTGGTCGCCTTTATGAATTTAGAATAGGTACACAAATACACGAAAACCCCTTCCTTCTATTAAAATTTATAAATCATAAAAAAATAAAATAAATAAATTGTGAATTGAGGTTCCTAGTGAGGGCTTCTTTATTCAAATTTCTTTGGGGAAAAATTGTTTTAAATTTATATAATTTGTAATTCAATAAGACGAACAAGTTGTTCATTTATTATGCAGCATTAAAGAATATTTAACACAATTTTTTTTTTTTTTTTTTTTTTTTTTTTTTTTTTTTTTTTTTTTTTTTGTGCTTAATTTTAAGAAAAGTATTATTCGAAAATAGACATGTGTAGGCACTAGCACTTTTAATAAAAAAAATCAAATGCAAGGAAATAAACATGGGAAAGTTTTTCATTTAACAAACTTAATATAAAGATCTGCCATTTGGCAGTGGATTAAAATTAACAATAAAAGGGAAAAAAGAAACAGGAAAAGAAAGGAAAACAGGTAGTTGGTACCAAATAAAAATAACTTGTAGCTTGAGGGTAGTGTCACACGACTCAAGAACATTCGTATCGAAAAAACAAGTATAACGATATATAATCGAATTCGGTATTCAGTAACTTCCCGAAAAAAAAATATTCGAAGCTTGGGACGAAGTTAACAGCGCATAAATAATCATTTTCGATATGAATGTTTGTAATAAAAGTTACTGAATCGCACTACTAATTTGACTAATTTGATGACGATGTTGACGACACCAAATGGAATAAGGGTGAACAACAAAATTAAATTTTTGAGCAACTTTCCATTAAAAACTTCTTCAAGTCTGTTAGCCCGGGTTGTTAAACTTTCTTTATTTTCAATTTGTTTGATTAAAATTTTCATTTAAACTCTAATTGGCTTCCCGAATTTCATTTTAGTTAATTTTTTTTATATCTAATGAAAATGAAATACATAAAATGCTTCTCAATATCATTTTTTGATTCTTTTTTTGTTGGGGAACACAAATTTCTCTTATTTTTCATTAAATTAAAAGTAATGCAAACCCTAGAAGTAAAACTTTTCTAGTTTGTATGTATGTATGTCCAGTGCTGTCTGTGTGTGTGCGTCCATTAAAACTGATTGTTTAATTTACAATTGATGGATGCTCTTGTTTATAAATCAAAAACAATTGTGAAGTTTCTATGACAGAAAAAAAAATAACAAAAAAAATCGTGCTGTTGTTGTTAAACATGTTTTTTATTGTTTGCATTTTCTTGTTCTTTGTTTTATCATATTCTGTTGAACTCCTTTTTTGTTTTGCAACATATTGTCGTAATAACATGTTGTGTTGTTCCTAACAATATGTACATATACGGTACGCTTTACGTACACACACATACATATATTCTTATACCAGTATTTATGCGGTTTTGTGTGTGCATGTGTGTGTATGAGAGCATGCAATCGATGTGTGTAAACTTACAAGAGACGTTAGTGTTGAATTATAAGTTTGATATTGCAAAGGAAATAAACTTGATTTTATAGTTGTGCTCTGCAATGAGAACAGAGATGTTGTTGTTTTTATTTTCTTTTCGAAAACATTTTTCTGCTTACTTTGACCAGTGCCTTACATTAAAGATGAATGACCAGCTTTATACTTACATATTTGAACATGACAACAGCAACAACAACAACATTAAAAACAACGAGCACAATAATAACACCAATGCTAACGAATGGAATAGTGACGACAATAACGTTTGAGTATGAGGGAACCAAACAGTCGAAAAGCCAACCGGCCGTCATCATCAGCAGTCATTATTTTTTTTTTTTTTTTTTTTTTTTTGGTTTAACATACAATGAAGCCAAGCCAAAAAAATTTTCTTAAACACGTCCAAGCAATTGTAACTAGTTGCATGTGTGTATGTACGTACATACCTACGACAGAGCTACACATATTTTTATAATTGTTTTTGGATTTCTGGTTTATTTACTGGCCTGTCCCCGCTTGTTGTAAGTCTGACTTTGCTGCTGCTGTTGGTTGGAGATTTTTTAATCATCTTTACAACTTGTAGTATGTATTTTCCTTTCTGCTTTGCTTTTTGTTTGTGGTTGTGTTTGAGTTTGCATTTGCACACTTGCACACAACTATAAGCTGGCTGGTCAACGAACGATCTTGACCTCAGTCTTGAAGCACTGACTGACTAAAGGGTTAATGGAAACTCCAACACTTGCAGAAACACCATTATACTTGCAAAGCAGTAAGCCAGCTTGAATGGACCAGTTTTTTTTTGCAACATTGTATTTTACTTATTTGTTTGCAGTGTTTGCTGGTTTGCTCTCTTTAGCAGCTTAAGTGTGATTGGTCTTTGCAGATTAAATTTGATTTATAATAAATGCTGTAAGTGAAAATGTAAAAAATAAAAAAATAAAAATAAAAGTATTAAGCTGCTCAGGAATTTCGTTTTAATTTGTTTCCTATAGCAAAAGACATATCATTGCAGCACTTGTTACACAATGAATGACAACTAACAAATAATTAAAGATGTGTAAATTAAAATTAATTTCATAATATTAAAAAAGTGAATTTTTTGTATATCTCTTTACAAAAATTATATCTGTTTCATAAAAATTTACTTTTTCAATATAATTGCTAATGAAAAGCACTGTCGTTATTTGGAACTTCAAGCTTCTAGAGGAAATTTTCAAATTTCTGATAATATTTACTGTAAATACATACATATATATTCTTTACAGAATTTATTCAATATTCAAAAATATCATTTTATACACAAAAACTAACGTTTGTATAGATTTTCTTTAGTTTTCGTTAATTATTAAAAACAAATCCAGAATGAAAATTTTCCTGTAATTTTGCAAAATTACTTATTGGATGCTAATCTATAATTGGAATAAAATATTTTTTGGCACTTGGAAAACCTTAATTTTCTTAGTTTGATTAATTAGTCTTGTTTCATAAAGTGACACGCAAAAGTAGCTTCGATTTGTGTGAGGTAATTAATCTTGGGCATTTTATGTTGAAAGAATCTAAAACAATATGATTTTGTGTAAGTGTATGCTTATACCACATGTAGTCTTTGGCTTGAATACTTTCATACAAGCACTACACTTATTTTTTATTATATTCTTTAAGTAGTAAAGTAAAAATTTATGAAATTGCATTCGTTACTCTCTTCTTTTTGTTGTTTTATGTTTAAAGTTTGCCTAAAGAACGGAATTAATATTAAATTTTGTTAAGAATGTGATCATCATTATATTGCTACATGATAGTTATCTCTGTTATTAAATTATTTTAGTTCTTCTTTAGAGAATAAATTTGTTCTATGTTTTATACAACTTAAAAAACCAGTCACTTTAATTAAAAAAGTAAAGCTCAAATAAACTTTCAAATAGATTTAGTTATATCGAAACTGCACCTTCCCTTCGGCAGGCTTGAATTGCATGCAAAGAAAACATGTGATTTAATATGGTCACCACAAACATAGTTTGTTCTCTGAAAAAATAAAAGTATTAATTTGAAACATCTAAACACGATAAACATGTTTCTAGTTATTTTTAACCATATTATGTTAACCCTCATAAAATAAAATTTTAACTCAAACCATAAATATGAAAATATGTTTTAACGTAACGCCTTACGTTTTTTGTTATTTGTAAATATCTTTAGTATTTATGGCATATTTATCAAATACGTCTTACGTCATTAGTATTTATGACAAATGTACATAAATACGTAGTTTTCTCTAAGAGATATTTACAATTTCCGGAAGAACCAGAAAAGGAGAAGTCCTCTAGATTTGTAATATGCCGCCCAAATTATCAGAAGTTACTTTGGACTATTTAAATTTTTTGTTTGTTTTTGAAATTTCCGTATGCCCCTGTTGTTTTTGGGGATTCTAGTGACTTCCGGACGAGCCATAGAAGATTACGGGATAGAACACATATCATTTTAAAGGGGAGATCGTCTAAATTTGTAATCTACCGCCCAAATATTCAGAAATTACTTTGAAGTATTTTTAAAATTTTTTTGAATTTCCTTATTCCCCGGTACTCTTGCTCTGAGGGTTATTTACAATTTCCGGAAGAACCATAAAAGTTTATGAGATTTGAGGTTTCTAGCCTGTCACCTACTTACTCAGAAATTACTTTGAAGTATTTTTAAAAAAAATTTTTAAATTGCCTCTGAGGGAATAAACAAAGTTTTATTTACATAAAAACCTTATTTTAAAAAAGTTATATAAAAATTTGGTTGAAAAATTTATAAAAATTGTGTATAAAAAATTAAAAACAATTTTCGTTTTGGATCTGACGGAGGACTGAACCGCGGCATTTGCAGTTAAGAAGCAGTTTTAATATGTTTGGTTTAAAAATATATATTTCCAGGTGGCTCTCAATCGCATTTTTTCTTTGCGTTTGTAAAAAGAATAAGAAAAATGGAAATTCTCTTTTCTTCATTTAAAAAAAGTTAAACATTTTTGTTTTGATTTTGTGTTGAAACATCTCAAGTTGGAGACTCGTACATGTCTGCTTTTCATTTACATGAAATTAGCCTTAAGAGAATTTGTTGCCACCCTATTAATTTCATTAGCTTGTTTTTCAAGATGATGATGCATTTGTATGTTCATGTATTTTTGCTTGTGTGTATTGCATTTAAAAAACGTAAGAAAATGTAAAAACAAATTACCCAGCAAACACAAGTTAAATTTTTGAAATAGGAAATTTACAAAATTTATTCTCAGACTTACATAATTAAATAAAAAATAAAAAAATATGTAAAATTGTGATTATAGTCATTTAAAATCTTGCTTTAAGTTCGTATCAAAATAAATGAATTTTATCATTCGTGTATCGTTTGAGAAGAGAAATGTTTTATTTGCTGAAACCTTCGTGTTTTGCTGGGATTTTATCAATTAAAAGTGCATGTTTGGGCATGTGTAAACTTTATTTATAACTGCCTGTGTGTAAGTGAGAGAAAAAAAGATTGAGACTGCATTAGTGGTTATGTTGGTATGTTTGTACATAATTGAAAGAATGAGAGAGTTTGACAGTGCATCTGATAAGCAAAAATTTTAATGCTGAATAAAATGAAAAAAAAAAAAAAAAAAAACAACATGCAATCAAAAAGTATATAAAGTTTATATTATAAACCATACGCTTACTTACTCTTAAATAGATATTAACATTATGTATGTATGTATGTATGTACGTACTCACATATAAATGTACATAATAAATATTAAACTTTTTAAAGTTGTTTTTGTAGTTGTTGTGATAGTATCGTGAATAAAGAAACGAGTTGAGCACGCGTTGCTTTCTGCCTGCTTTTTATTATAATTTTTTTTTTTTTTTCATTTTGCCTTCATCTGCTACCAATTTTTCGTGCAGTAAGAAAATAATTTTAAATAAAAAACACAATTTTGGGTACGAATGCATGTGTGTATGTATGTATATATTTATTTATATGCATATTTGTCAGTACATTCAGACATATACATAAGCATGTATTTAAGTATATATGTTTGCATATATATAGATATATAGACAGCCAGCCTGATGGGCACATACAGTGGGTGCAAAAAATAAAACACAAATGAGCTATTATTCTTGAAAGTGATATAAGTCCTTTAATAAGATCTATATCTTACTTTTTTTAAAGTGGACTAACAATTTAAATATTGAACTTTGTTCAAATGTACATTCATATCTATGTAAATGTGTGTATAAAGTTACGCTTGTTAATCTTAATATATAAAATTCGACTGTACGTGTGTTCGAGATTGTACTCCTGCTAAACGGCTGGAGCTATTTAATCGAATTTCTCAGTATGCCTTTGGATTACGCCGTAAAAATTTTCATTTTCCAACGGATATGTCTAAAATTTGATACATATTTATAAAATCCAAATACTTTTGGATAGGCCACGCCCATTTATATGCCCACTTTTCAACGATTTTCACTCGCTACTGTTCTAGAAGATGTGTGCCCTTGTTTAATTTAAGCCCGAAATATTTTATTTATCACCTTAAATCGCACCTCTGCTAATAATGCCAGCAAAGGTATGAGCAACTTGGATAGGTTTTTAAATTTTAAATTATATTTGTTAATTGATTTCTCTAAAAATTGATACACACACTCTAAAAAACGACTCACGTAGTAAAAAAACATCTAGTTTTCAACATAAATTTTTTTTTGAAAATTATAAATTTATAAGAATAAATAAATACTCATCAAACCTGAAACTTTAAATTAAAGTTTAAAATTGCAAACACTTATAAATTGATTTAAAAATAAGAACATACACATGTAAACATTTTAGAATTTTCAATTTGTTTATAGATCTTTAACGTGTTGTAAAATAGCAAATATTAAAAGCGGCTCATATTTATGGTGAAGATGACTTCTCCAACAGTCACAAATATTTACATACATACATACATACATACATACATACATACATAAATATATTATTAATTTAAAATGTTATTACAGGTACATACTTATAAATATATACGAGCATGTAATAAAATTTTGACGGTTTTATTTTTTGTGTTATTAACTCTTTAATTTATGTTCTTTTTAGTAAAACCGTTTTTTTGTGTAAACTCTCTTTACAAGTATTTTTTGAAATAGCCATGACTTCTTTGAATGCCGAAATGGGTTTGACAAGTGTGATAAAGAAAAAAAAACAATAATTGATATTTTTATTTCGTTCAAATAGCTATCCATACCTTCAAAATTATTTGCATTTTTCATTCAAGCCTTTGGGGATATACATACATACATATAACTAGTGTATGTGGCATTCATTGCCTAACGGCCACACAATACAACAACAGCAAGTCAATAGTTAAATGAGGAAGAGTGTTTGTTGGTGTAGATATTGAGTAGAACAAGCTAATATTACGGACCATACCTACCTACCAAATAAACTGTTGGTTTTACTTTTTGTTATTTATTCATTATTTTGAATTTGTAAATATTTGTGCAGACATCTTCGAGTCAAAAATACACAAATAAAAAGAATAAAAAAAAAAGTAAAAAAAATAAAAAGAAAAAAAAAGTAAAACCAATTTAGAGAGAACTAAATACAACAAAAATAAATATATTAAAATGCCAGTGGTTAGGCAGATACACAAATACATACATGCAAATAGATCTACAATCATACGACATTTATATTCATCATTATTAACTTGAAAGAAGTCTAGTCATTCCCACAAAGTAAACAACCCTATTTACGAGTGCTCCACTCGAAAATATTCCACACAGCTACAAGCACATATACTCATACACACATACTCAAAGCAATAATATTTACAAGTGGAAAACTATCTGACTGCTTGTAGATTGATGAATTCGGCGATAGTGAAGGTGAAGAAATTAATGCTGAAAATGATAAGATAACTTTGTCATCAATTTTGCATAGAGCATATATTTTCTTGAATATATTTTGAATTTCGATATCTCTGAAAACTAAGATGGGACAGACGACGAAATACGAGCTAGACGAAAGTGCGCGAAGGGCGCAACATTTTTGTGACATTTTGTAAGTCACACTAAAGTCGGTATCTTTTTAGAAACGACTTTAAATTGATATAATTCTTACGAACAAAAGTCAGCTCTTAATTAAAGCCCACTTTTTTGTGACTATGATGATGAATAGCAGCTATTTTTCTATTGTTGCAGAATTTTTAGCTAAGCCTGAATAGAATGAGTCCACCCAGACTCAAAAACCAAAATAACATGCCTCTGCTATCCAGTTTTATTTTAATGAATAGAATGTGCACGATGAAAGTGAAATTTTCAATTTATTAAGGATTCAATTTAAGAGGAGATTTTTATTGTCTTTTAGAAAGAAGCACACAAAATATACTGGCATTTTATTAATTTTCTTTTACCCAATATAAATCTAAATGTGAAGACAACACTTTTTTTTAAATGTTTCTGTTGATACAAAGAAACGATATGTTAATACAAAACGTGTATAGCAAGGGTTATCTGTACATTGTTTTGTTGTTACGTGAGTTATGTGTATGAAAATCATAAAAAATCTTGTAGAGAATAAAAGTAAGGCTCAGATATGTACATATTGCACCGCCCAGGGCCAATTTATTTTGTACGCTAGAGTTTTATAGTGAAAAGCAAGTAACTTGATGATTTTTCTTTTTGATGGATTATGTATTTGAAGTTCTTTAACTTAATTTACAAATCCAAAAAAATTAACGTAGACTTGAAAGTCAACATAATCGAAATTTTTTTATAAATTTTACTTTAAAGTCAATTTTTTTTTGAATAACAATTTGACAGTCTAATGTTTTTAAAAATGTTTGCGGCCGTTACTAGATGCAGACAGACAAGAAAACACTTTTCAATTTTCCCCATGCTGTTCTTGTTTTATTAAGTTTTCTTTTATTTTTTCTTTACTAAGTTTTGCTATAAAATGAAGATGCTATTCATGCTCTTTTTTTTTTTAAAATAAATTTACATTGTCCTAGAATGTGTCAACATTGTCGAGTTTTTGTTTTGCATTTTTTTGCAAAAAACAGCTAATAAAATCAAACACTCAAAATTATATATGTAGACAGTTAGAAAGATAAGTAATTTGGTATTCATAAATCATTTTCTGTTTTTCAAGTTTGATGGCCCTCATTTGACACTTCTACCAATCGTTACTACTTGTCGTATCTGATGCAGCAAATACAAAAAATCAAAAACCAACAACTTTAGCAAATGAATAATGAATGATACTATTTGGCCATAAAACACTTAGATGGTCACACACATAAATTTTATGGTGTGTAAATATTTAAACTTCGAACTCATTGACAGAAAATTGGTAGAAAATATAAAACACCAAATCATTGCTGTTAATTTAATCTTTATGGTCATTATCACCTGTGCTAGCATGTGAATGCGCTATTGCCAGCTTTGTCAGATACTAGATACTACATGACTTGCATTACAAAACTTTATTATAATTGCCTTAATACTGTAGCTCTAGTATTTTCTGGCTGCAGTTATTTATTGCCATAAACTTGAAGTTTTGGTTAATAGTTTAGGTTTTTGCATGTGTTCGTCTCATTTATTTATTTTTTGTATTTAAAACTTTTTTGTGAATTAAAAGACTCTTTTTTTTAAGTAGCTGAACAGTTTTGTTTATTACTGATAATAAAGCACTTGTGTTCACACAAAACTAATTAAAAACAAAACAATTTTTTTTGTATTTGAATAATAAAATAATCTTTTTACAGCTCTAATTAGTAGTTGTAACGAACAAAATAATTGATAGAAAAAAAGTACACATACGAGTAGACGATAGCAATAAATTTAATCAATCGAACTACCTAACTATG
This sequence comes from Thelaira solivaga, assembly GCA_947397855.1. Classification (NCBI taxonomy): domain Eukaryota; kingdom Metazoa; phylum Arthropoda; class Insecta; order Diptera; family Tachinidae; genus Thelaira; species Thelaira solivaga. Next base: position 614,390 of record OX377612.1, on the reverse strand, counting down.
AGTTGTCTGTATCAGAGAATTAATAAATTTTGAAGGTACTTTTTTTTAACAAAAATAAGTTTTAGCTACTTTAATAATTAATTAATTAAAATGCTTTGACGTTTATTCTTGTCAATACAAATCAAATAATTAATGCTAAAGATGCTTTCTGTTTCGCATTCTCTCTCTCTTTCTCATCTTGAAATGCCTGGAATATTATTTTGCAGAGAGCTGAACATTTGATTAAATCATTAAAGCAAAATGCAAACATTCAAAAACACAAATATGAAAAAGCCATTAAATCAACGATCATACATATTTGAGTAAACTACTGCGTAGTAGTGTGTTCGTGTGTATTTGTATTGAAATACGGTGTTGTATTGTTGAATGTGCATGCTGATGCTTGCGTTGGAATTTAGCTTTTTAAAATCAATCATGTCGAACAGCATAAAAAACAATCAGTTGCTAATAATGTTTGATTGGTTATGCATACAAATTTTTAAGAATGCGATTTTTGCAGTTCTGCATAAATTTTTTATGTTAATGTGAAATAAATTTTTGTATGAACCACTTTCCACTTCTTTCTTCTACACACATCACTGAAATTTTATTTAATAAAAATAAAACCTCTAAAATATTTTATTTTTTACTTTGAAAAGTAAAAAAAAAGTTTAAAATAAAAGAAACAAAGAAAACAATTGGCAACAAATTGTGCAAATAAATTTTTGGCGAAAAAAGAAAGTTAAAATTTGGTGCCACTGCTTTTGCCAATTTTTTTTTTTCTCAAGTTCATTCCTGTAACCCTAAACAACTTGTTGCAACACCGTGTTGCTACATAGTTGCAAACTAAAACTATCAAATCTGCTTCCAACACCTTTAGATCTTAACACCTCCAACACCAATAAACAACATTGTCATCACCCTTTCTTTTGCTACCACCTGCAACAGAAGTACATTTAGCAACAAATAAGTTTATAGCCATAGAATTGTACGATTAAAATCATAAGCAAAAAATGAAAAAAAAAGGAAACAAAAAAGAAAAAAAAAGAAGTGCATGAATGTAGTAAGAAAAAGATAAGCGATTTATTTCTATGGGAAACTGGGCTAGAGGTGGCAAAAACAAAAAGATATTAAAAAAACAAAGAAATTGAGCAGAGCTAAAAAAAGTTATAAAAGAGAAGGGAAAACACAGTTGAACGAATGTTTCGATAACAAAGTTTCAACTCAAATGACAATTCACAGGCAGGGTAAAACAGGCTGCTAAAAGGCTTCTGATACATACCAACACCACACAATTTGTGTATGTGTGTGTGATTGTATATACACATCTGCGTTTGAGGACCTGGGAAAAAAAGTTTTCATACTTTTTTTGTTATTTTTATTTAAAAAAAAATTAGTTTTTTTTGCTCTTAACTTTCATTATTGAAAGTACAATATCGGTTATTTGGTGCAGTAGACAACATTGTTGCTACTTTTTTCACACACGCTCAACACCCTCACCTACTCACACACTCACACAGAGAGTTTTTGCATTTATTTTATGCGGTAGGTGTATTTGTTGCTTTTTTATGATGACTTTATTTTGAAATTAACGTTTTGTGAAACCATAAATGAATGGGTTGAATATCAAAGTGAAAATAAAAATTGCCAGCAGCTGCTGTTAAAGATTAAAACAGGGATTTGCTTTCAAGGTATTCATGTGTGCGTGTGTGTGTGTGTGTGAGTGTGTGTGTGGGCATAAACGAGCATACAAACATAGAAACTCATAAACAATAGAAGTGTGGCTAAAAAAGCACCAACAATATGCTTTTGCAGACATATTGCCATGATAAAATACTCTTAACCAATTCATTTTGGTAGATACACATGCACACATATGCACAAACATGCTAGTACATTTCATAAATTTATTTTCATTTTTTATTTCACTTAAAGCCTTAAACATAAAAATTCATTAATAATAAAAATTTTAATCAAAAGATATAGAGCACAGAAAATGTTTTACCTTAAAGCTAAAGCTTTTTAATTGGGCTTGAAAAAGAACAGAATACCTGTGGTTTGGTTTGCAAATAAATTTTTTTTTTTCAAATTTAACTTGGAAGATGTGGAAATTTTTTTCAATCATTTTGCTATGCACGAGCAGATCACTGTTGCTAACCGACAAACACTCTGTCTCACTTGTTCTGTATTAATTTTTCTTTGTATTTGTGTTGGCTTCTCAACGGTTAAATGACCAAAAATAAGATGTAGCCATTTGTTCCAAGCAATTTCAACACAGTTTTAATTATAGGAAAAATACTTGAAAATTACAATATTAAAATGAAGAAAAAAAGAGTGTCTGCTTTTGTCACACGCAAATGAATGGATTCACAATTTATTAATACTTAAATGAATGTTGATAATTAACAGTCTTGCTGACTGGTTGACTGGCTGAGTAACAGACTAACCAACCACCTCATGCGACAAAGCACTAATTGACCGAAGAATTTCGTCTGTTGAACAGATTAAACAAAAAACAAACGTTCATTAAGGCCTCTCAAGGCCTTCGTAACACTGTAGTACAAGTAATTGAATTATTATGCAAACGAAGTACTACACCCATACCAACTTTATTCAGCTACACGGGCTATTTCTTTTGATTTTGATTATTGTTATTAATTTTTTTTTTTGTGAATAGAAAATTTTATGCAAAAACAATGACAAGCGTGCAAAAACCAAAACCAAACGAAAGACATGCAAAAGTGTTTTTGTTCTGATTTAATTGTGCGGAAATTAGGTTCTTTAACATCTTCTTCATTTTTTTTGCTTACACAAGCGTACGTTTTTTTACTCATGCATATACTCGTACGAGAACAAAAAAAAAAGATATTTGAGACTTATGCGTGTGTACGAATATTGCTAGTAAGCAGACAAAAAATGTTGTCGTCACGTAGGGCACATGAAGTGAGTGAAGATAAATAAATCGCAAAAAATATGTTTTATCGTAACCCGTTACGTTTTTTAGTATTCGTAAATACCTTTTTAGTAGTTATGACATGTTTATAAAAATGCTTGGGAGAAATATAAGTGTCTGAGGGATTCTAGTGATTTCCGGACGAACCATAGAAGATTCCGGGATGGGACACATATCATTTTAAAGCGAAGGCTGTCTCGATTTTTAATCTTACGCCCAAATACTCAAACATCACTTTGGACTATTTAAAAAAATTTTTTTTTTAAATTTCCATTTAGCCCAGTGCTGTTGCTTTGAAGGATTTTTACCATTCCCTACTTTGCCGAGGTACCATTCACGATTTTGCCCATCTGCAGGTTCTAAACTTTCTGGAAATGCTTTAACATTTTCGTAAAATTTCCTAGTTTTTATTTTATGATGCAAAACGGAAACTGCCAAAATCCTTGAGAATAACAGTACTGGGGTATATGGGAATTTAAAAAATATTTTAAAAATAGTCCAAAGTAACTTCCGAGTATTGTCGCGATGGATTACAAATCTAGACAGTCTCCCCTTTAAAATGATATGTGTCCCATACCCTAATCTTCTATGGTTCGTGCGGAAGTCACTAGAATCCCACAGAAATTTCGAAAAAATTTTAAAAATAGTTCAAAGTGACTTCTGAGTATTTGGACGGTAGTTTACAAATCTATATGACCTTACACTTATATTTCTCCTAAACATATTTATAAACATATCATAAATACTAACATTAACTTTATAATAGAAATATTTAATGACGTAACACGTATTTAATAAATATACCATAAATACTGAAAAGATAATTACAAATACTAAAAAACGTAACGGGTTACGTTAAAACATATTTAACTCGGCGTATTTATCTTCACTCACTTGGACGCATGTAATTCTTGGGCGATCTTTTGAAGTAAAGAACATCTGGCAATATTAACGATGTCCGCACAATGTCGGATAATGAACTAAAAAAAATCTCTTGGCTTGTATGATAGACTTGGCAAAAATTTAAAGTAGAATTTTCTTCTTGTTCTTGTTATTCCCCTTTACTTGACAAGTTTGTTGCCTTATTTGGCTTCCACAGAAATTTAATTGACAACAAAAAACGGTCTGAAAACTTCATTGATGTTAAAAATAACGTCTACGAGTACCGGCGCTGCTGGGCTCATGTGTGTACTTATGCATATGGGTGCGTATTTAAATATTTACTTATAAATGTGTATATTTAAAGTACATAAATTGTTTCTTCATTTTATTCAATTTGTTCTGGACGTTTTTTTTTTCTCCGTTTTCTTTTTTTTCCTGCAAATTCTAAAGGATAAATTTCTTTCCATTTAAGTCAAGTAGCGGATTTTTACAGGGATTTTCTTTGTCTTCTTAATTTTCTTGTTATACCGTCTGTCTCTCTGTCTCTTTAGCCACAGCTATAGCCAATTTCTCAAGCGCACGTCCCTCTTGCTGTCAATTTAGTATAATGTAAATGTCAATATTTAATAAATTATAAAATTACAAACAAAAAAAAAATGCTTCGGAAAATAAAAAAGGGGAAATAAATGTTTAATTTTTCAAAAATACAAAAGCTGTTTATGTTTACCACTTTTTTTTCTGTGCCCATAACCCTCTCTGAAGTTTCATTGTGAATATTGAAAATGTTGATGGTGGTGTATGATAAATGACAATGTTAATAAATATAATAATAACGAGAGTAATGAGAGGGGTTAAGGTTAATGGTTGCTGATTTATCTTCATAGCTAAAGCAGCTGCAGTAATTATTATTTAATACAACTCTTGAAAGGGCATATTTAATTTAAAAAAAAGAAAAATAGTAATTTTCTAACAGATACTCTTTTCATGACAAACAAATAACCAAAAGATTATCTAAAATATGGATGGCATTATTCTCATTTCTTTTTTGTTTATTTAGTTTAAGAATAAAAGCTGAGATTTTGCTTTTAACCTTTTTAATTTAGAGTAGGCTAACGCTGTTTAGGCGACGTGCAAGGATTTTTTTATTTCTCTATTTTAAACTTCAATTACAATTTTTTTGATTTTTCTTTCAGAGAAAAGATGAAAATTAAAAGAGAAATCTTTTCATCAATGTGTAGATAATTGTTTTGTATTGTCCTTAGCAACAAATTTTTAAAAAGGCTTTTGTTAAAACGTTTCTATGATGAACAAAATTTTGCCTAATTTTTGCTTTTTATAAGAAATTCAATAATTAAGCTGTTATTTTTGAAAGTGCTCTAAGTCAACTTTTTTAACAAAATTTTTAATAGAAACTACAGCTAATTAATTTTTAAAAATAACAAGAAGAGTAAAATTTTCCTTGAGTCAGATTTTCTCTGAAACTTTTCAAAATATTTCTTTTTTTAAAAATTCAGAAAAAAATTTTATTTAAAAAAACTAAAAGGCTGTTAAGAATTATAAAACCATTTCAAAGTGTTTTTTTTTATATATTTTTTTTTAATTTTTTCTATTTTTTAGATTTATAAACTTGAACGCATAATTTCTTTATTTATTCTTCTTATATTAAATCGATTTCATTTTTGTAAAGGAAATCATGAAAAAGGCTGATGTAATTTTTAAACATGATTTTGTTTAATCTAATAAAAAAAATATGCTTAAAAAAAAAAACATGTAACTCATGCAAATGTTCAAATACTTATCATCTTATTAGCTTCTGACGTAGTCGTTTTCTCGTTCCTCTTAATCCCTTAAGACAAATAGGCACAAAAAAAACCTGTATCAGACAGTCACTCAGACACTACTCCCTCTATCCTCCTTCCCACAACCTATTTTCCTAGTTCCATCACAATGCATTGCATGAGTAGGGGCCATCCCCTGAGTGCTGGTCCTAAATAAAAAAAATTGATTTTATTTACTTAAATAAAAAAATAAGCAGGAAAAAATTTATTTATTAGAAAACGTTTGGTTGTCGCTGTGTACGGCTATATGTTATGAATAATCAGTAGAATAAATTACATACACATTCATTTATAAATGAAAGTAAATGCTTAAAATCTGTCTCATTGTTCGTTATTATATAAAAATAAAATAAAAAAACACATAACAAAACGAACAAATCTTAATATGCATGTATGTGTGGGTGTGTAAGTGCTTAGTACTTTGAGTGCTTTGTGGGCGGGGCGAGGGAGCTTGGAAACTTGCAACAGAAAGCATTACACAGCAAATATTTATGTATTTTATGTTGTAGCATTTTAGGGTACACCAATACATTTGCACATTCTCCATTTCTTTTAGCGCTAATCAATAAATGTGCTGTTGAAATTAGTTCTTAAATATTTGCTTAATTTAAGTAAATGTTAGTGTTTCGTTTAGCCAAATGGTTCCCTTTTGTACACGTCTGTTTACATCTGTTACGTCGTACTCGATTAAAAATTTCATTCAGGGAATAAGAAAATTTGTTTTTTCTTTTGTTAATGATTTTGAATGACTTTTATAAGAATGTATTAAAAATAAGAAACAGTTTTATGGGAGTTTTATTTATAACAAAAATATTTTTTTTTATGAATTATGATTCTTATAAATGAATGTTGTTCAGCCCAATCATGAATTTTTATTCATAATTGGGCTGCTTGTGTGTTATGTTACGTGTATGTCTGCCAAAAACAAAAAAAAAAATCTTTTTTTATCTTGCCTACTGGGTAAAAGTGTGTGGGCTATGTTAAATGATTCCAAAGCACAACAATTTCTAGCATAAAATAGTGAAATACATGAAGAAAATTTTTTTTTTCATTTTTTGTAACTTATGACGTTGTTGCTGCAAATGAGCAACATATACACAAATAAATATTATAAACTAAAAATATACTTCTTTAGTTATTTGTTGGTAATTTTATTTTCTTTTAATTAAAATCCTTAAAAATCAGTGCCTTAAGCCTTTTTGCCAACTACAAAACTATCAAATTAATTAATTAAATACATGCATATACACGCACACATACATACATAGAAACGAGTTTTAATAATAAAGTACATAATACGTAGCATACTTATGAGCGAAATGTGTGCTACTAAACTACACCAAAGTGTTATTGTTGTTGTTTTTTTATTTGTTAATAAATAAAATCACTCATACGCTCAATAGTTTCTTTTAAAAGCTAGTGCAGTGTATTACTACTACATGCACACATGGATGTTCATACTTCACATTTGATTTGGTTAGAAAAATATCACTCATACGACATGTTTAATGTTTTCGATATTCGGCACGCAAACGAGTCTGTATTTAGTTATTTTGAATTTTAATTGCTGCTTTATTTAGTTTCATTTCACGCTTGAATAAAATGTTTCATTTGCCACATTCCTTGTCTCTCTTGCTTTCCATTTCTCTCTCTCTCTCTCTCTCTCTCTTTCGCTATTTATGTATCTCTCTGAAAAAGAGTGCAACATATTTTATTCATCAAGGCAAAATAAAAAAAAAGTGCTCAATTGTTGATTGCAAGAAAAGCTTTCATATTATCCCTACTCTTCTAGTGTTTCCTTGATGTTTTGCTTGTTCCACAACACAAGGAAAAAGCTAAAATCTGTTGGCAGCACACAAATCTTTAAAGCTTACAAATCCCAACAGTTGAAATTTATCTACAGTATAACGCGGTCAAAACTAAAATTAAATTCTGACAATATTGAAATGCATGTATGAATATACATGCATAGAAATGTATACATACATACATACATACAATAAAATTAAAAAAAAAATTAAACAAATATAAATTGAAAAATCCATAAATAATAAAAATGTTAGAGCAAATAATTTACCAAAAAGGAAAATATTTTTATTCTATTTGAAATTAAATGCCTACATATGGCAAGTGCCAAATAAAGATGAAAGCAAATCTCAATGATAAGTCTAGCTACTAAGCAAACTAAATTTAAGTTTTTCCAATGAAAATCCTGTAAATGCACACTAAATTTTGTGTTGGTATCTGAGTAAAAAAAAAAAATGCAATAAAGCGACTGAGAATTGCCGCATGCAAAACAGTGGGTAAAAATAGGTTAAATTAATAACAAATATTGGCTTTCTGTCACAAAAGTGAACATAAATATTAAAAACTAAAATTATAAATGACATACCATGTCTGCTGATTGAAAAAAAAAGAAAGAAAAGAAACGCCAAAGGATTCAAGCAACAACTACTGTGGAAACAACAGCCAGCCACATTAACTAAGTCTGGGTGAAAGAGTATTGCTGCCAGTGGTGCATTTGTATGGGTCGTTAAGCTAAATTTTACTTGCAACTACTACAAAACTATGTATGTATATCATCCATCAGTATAGTATAAAAAGTGAGTGAATGTGAATGTTTGCTTTGTATATTAACCAGCAGAAGGACGTGGTTTTTCGTTTACGGTCGATATTATAGGCAAACACTAAAACTGAAACTGAAACTGAAACAGTAACTGTAACAGTTATTGTGTTGTTTAGTAATAAATACATGGTTTGTTTGTGTGCAATTAACATGTACATACATACATACATACATTTATACTCGTATACATAAATTATTATTGCCTAAACAGTTTGTTTCTTTTAAGTACCCACATTAAGCAACTAGTGTTAAGGAGTAACCAAGTAATTTAGTGTATGTGGATGTGTGTGTAAGTAAGTATGTCCAATAGATTTTTTTATTATCACGAGTAAGTTAACAAGAATAGACAATTTATTAATTTAGTTTTCTAAATTGAATGAAGGAGGGTGGGGAATAAAAGTTTAAGTTAAAGTTTCATTTAGTTTTTGTTTAATTTATTAACTTGAAATAAATACGCACACACACACGCTCACATACGTCCAATCAAATAAACAAAAGTTTTACAAAACTAACTATCAGTCAGCAGTAGTCAAATAAAAAGCAGGAAGGAAGTTGAGATACGATATGTGTTCTTTTTATTTATTTATTTTGTAATTTTTCTTTTTATTGTATGTTTTGTGGTAAATAACAACTAAAGCAGTGTAGTTATGAAACCCAGAAAGCAGTAATTTTTTTAAATCCTGAACAATAAAATTACATAACAGGAATGTAAAAAGATAAATAAAAAGTCTGTCAGGAGAACAGTCTTTGAGACAGTGGTCTATCTTACATAAATGGTTTTTTCTTTGCTTAAGAAAATTTTGTTAAACTACAGATTAAGCTTCAAATAACAATTAAAATCACTCCAAATTATTATTGGTCATGCATAATAAGAAAAATAATAATGCTGCTCCTGGCTTTCTTGATTATAAATAAATTCTTTGAAAGTATTTCAATCAAAAAAATGTATTTTTTTCGTATTCAAAAGATAGCAAACGAAAAGTGTAATAAAAGTCAAGTAAAGTAAAGTAAAATTATGCAGGTTTTTTTTTTTTTTTTTTAATAAATATGTACGCGTATGTGTAAACAGCCTGTTTTCTGAAAGCTACTTAGAGGCTTAGAAAGTTTTCTAAAGGCTAAACTTTTTTAAAAGCAATATCCTTTACTTTTCTTTTTCTTTAGGAGAATGTCATAATAAAAAATAAAAACTTTCTTTATATTTTGGCTAAAAAAAAATCTTTAATCTTTTTTTTTTTATTATGATTTTTTAATGTTTAGTAAATTCCCTTTTTATGAAATTTTTATAGGAATAGTTTTATTACAGATTTTGTATTTCCGCTTCCTCTTTCTTTCTCTCTGTAAACATAATAAAATTGCAAGTTTTCTTTATCCTGCTCTTAGGCTTTCAGCTTTTATCAAGTAATTATGAACAACAATGTGTATTCCTTTATACTGCAGTATTTATACAGCTCATAATTTCCTTTTAATGTTTCAATTTTTATCACGAGTTTATTAGGAATGTTGTGCTAATGTGTGCAAATTTTACAACTGTAATAAAAAGCGTTACTGTTGCTTCTGTAAGTTGCTCCATTGAAATTTTCTCAATTATTAAAGATTTTTTTTTGTTTTTTGTTTTTTTTTTACTTTATAAAGTATGTAGTTGTGTTTTATTTATAAATACTTGGTGATGCTTTGAATACTTAAATGTTGAAGCAAGAAATTTTTCACTCTTTGATTTTCTGGTAGACTGACTTTATCGAAATGAAAGTAAATATTTATGCAAAGTTTCTTAATTTGTTTGCTTATTTAGTTTCTTTAAAAAAATAACATTTTTTATAAATTAATTTTGGAGTTTTGCTTTATAAAAGTTACTGTTATTGATGTTTTGCTAAAGCCTTGATATATAAAAATTTTACAAAGTGTTTACGCATCTAACTTTTCTACGAATTGAAATAAAATTCCCTGACGATCTCATATGAGAGACAGCAGTCACAACAAATAATGTACAATTTTCAAAAATTATTTATTAGTTAGTTTTATTTGACCTTTTTCTTTTTAATTAAAATGGCTATTTTGTTAAGCTTGAGGTCTTATTTTTCAAAAATTTATTTTTATATCTATATATAAATTTTCTTATTTTTCAAAAATTTTTGAAAAATAAGACCTCAAGCTTAACAAAATAGCCATTTTAATTTTCAAAAATCTGTTTTACTCATTTAAAATATTTTTCAATCATTAAAAAAAAAATATTTTTGAATTAAAAAAATTGTTCAATATTGTTTTTACAAAAATATTTTTTAATTACAAAAATCAATTAAAAAAATATTTTGCAAAAAAAAAAATATGTATATATACATATATATATTTATTCATTAAAAAATATTTTTTTAATTAAAAAATATATTTTCAATTAAAAAAATATATTTCAATTTAAAAAAAAATTTGCAATAAAAATATTCAATGAAAAATATTTTTTTAATTTTATTTACTTTTGTAAAAAAAAACAAAAAAAATTTTTAATTAAAAAATTCTTTTTTTGGGTTTTCTGTTTCAGGTTATTTCTGCAGATCATGGTCTTTATGCTAATTCCTCCTCTTAAATAAAGGTAAGTGAGACTTTTATCTTAACAATTTGTACGTGTTGTAATATTTTATAACAGAAGGAAGAGTGCGCAAATTACAAAGTTTTAAAGTTTAAACAACTTTTCTTCTTCAGTTCTATTAACAACACGGTGGGGTGGAACTTAAAGATTAACCCTCTTATCCAAAAAAATTAACGTAGACTTTAAAATCAATGTTATCGAAATTTTTCATATAATTTTACTTTAAAGTCTACGTCAACTTTTTTGGATAAGAGCATAAGATGACAGAACAGCCAGATGTATGTTCATGTCTAGTATATTAATTAAATTTCTCCACCTGCTTTATTTTTAATTATATAAAATTATATTTGGTTTTTATGAGGAAATAATTAAAAAAAAAAAAACTATTTTAAATTCTTTTTTAAACGTTTATATAAACAAAATTTGACAGCTATAGCGTACATAAATGCTGATGATATTTTTGTACTTTGAGTCCATATGTATCATGACCTATTTTGTCAAAATGTTTTTTTTTTTCTTATTTTAGAAAATCAATCCTTGAAATAAAAATTAAAAACAAGGTTTTTTTTATATTTTTTGTTAGAAAAGTAAACCTTGTTGTTATATTAATTGCCGCCCTTATAAAATATCCAAAAAAAAAAAATTTAACACACTTTGGAAGGCATTTAGCTAAATGTAGGACAAATAGTTTATTTATTTTAATTAAATTTTCTATTTTTTTTGTGCAATTACTGACTGGTTGCTTAGTTACTGAAGTCACCATTATGAACTATTTAAGTGCCGTTTTAATGAATATTCAAATTTTTTCTTGTTGAGTTTTGTACACAATTTAATTTAATTTATTCAGCGTTTTTTGTTTTGTTTTTGTGTTGGTATATGCAATTAAAAAGTGGATAAATATTTTAATGCTTTTTTGTTAATGTTTTTTAATATGTTTTTGTTGTCGCCTTAAAACCGCATTAAAATAAAACTGAAATGCTACAAAATGGTTAAAAACGTTATCTTTTTAATAAAATTTTTTTACGACATAAATGTTTGTGCGTGCGTGTGCGTATTAGTTAAGCATTTAATTGTTGGTTAAGTGTCTTTTAATTTAAAATGTTGTCATGAGACACAGCTATTTCACCGTCGTGAAATAGCTGTGTCTAAAAGCCTCTCGTAAAATAATTCTCTTACCTCATTTGGGATTCACACAATATTTTTTTATAATCTAAATTTATTTCCTTTCACTGCAAAACATTTTTTATGGTACCACCCACTCTTTCTGCTAAAAATTCAAAAATTTTGTAAATTTATTTTTTATTATTGCCTGAATGAAATGAAATATGAAACAATTAAACTGCAGCAAAAAAAAAAAAAAAAAGGCTGTTCTTAAATCCTCATCAATTTTATATTGTTGTTTTTTATTTTTTTATTTTAAAAGTAGTTTTCTTCTCAGAATGATATTTATTTTACAACTAGCTTGTCAACATTATATCCTTTTTATTAGAATACGAAATTGCTTGTTTGAGTTTGATTTAAAATGTTGCAAACCTACAGGAAACCCTAGTAGTTAAATGTGTGTGTGTTTATTTATTTCATTGATTAGGGAAATAAATTTCAAAAAATCTTTGTAGACCTCAATTCCTCATTTTAAATTAACTAACGTAATGACTATAATTTAAAAAGCGAATTCAGCATTTTTAGTTTTGAAAACGTTTTATGAAAAATTTCTCCTAAAGTTTCTTAAATTTTTTTTTTAAACAGTTAATCGCCAGTTATCTAAAGAGTGTGAATTTAGGCCTTCATAAAACTAAATTTTAAGTACAAAAATATAGTTTTTAATAAGAAATATTAGTTTAGGGATCAAAAAACTCTTAAAGAGATTTTTCATAAGACCCTTTTTTCCTTGAATATATTTTTTGTATGCAAAATTTATTTTTAATTTTTATTTTTAAAATTTCCATATACCCCAGTACTCTTGTTCTCAAGGATTTTGGCAGTTTTCGTTTTGCATCATAAAATAAAAACTACGAAATTTTCCGAAAATGTTAAAACACACTGCCGTTACTTAATTAGTTGTTGAATTGAAAGTAGATTATATTAAGATTTAATGCATTATATTTCATTTAATTTCATTTTCGTAAATAAATATGTGCGAGCTTGTTTACAAAAAAAGGAAAAAAAAAACCTTCATGCAACAGCTGTGCTGTGTTTAATAATGTAATTTGGATTAAAACATATTAAACATAAATTTATTAATATTATCTAAACCGCATGTATTATTAACCCAAATGACCAAATTTTATTTACATAAATATTTTTAGTTTTATATAATTTTCTCTTGTATCTGTCGTCAAAGTAAAATCACAAGTTAGTCATGGTCATCGTAAACTTCTGTATTAAATTTTAGTAAACAATTTTTTTATTTTAATTTCGGATAAATAAAATTGAATTTTTTTATCGTTTTTATCTGAAAGTAAATAAATAAAAGCTTAAAAAATATTTATTAATTTTTTTTGTTTAACAAAACACAACCATGTAAAGCTTTTTGTTTTGAATGCAGAAAGCATCCGGAGGTATTCGTAGGTTAGCACCCTGCTAACTGATCTTTTTTATTCTCAGTTATTTTTTTTTAATCCAACAAGATAAAGATTTAAATGGCATTAGTTAGAGTACATATTTTGATGAAAAAAAATCTGTTTTCGTTTTTTTTTTTTTAATGAAAAATAAATAAAAATTCAGTTTTCATTATCTTTTTATTCCAAACAAAATCCACACTTATTCTTAATGCTTGAAGTCTAAAAAGTATTTAGGTGTTTATTTTGCTGTTGATTCTTGAACGTACTACGTATTTCTCTTATTGCCTGCCTTACTACGTCATAAGGAGGCCAGCTGGTTGGGTTAGATTTTTTAATACACAAACAAAAAAAAACAAAAAACAAGAGAGATGTTGTTTCTTTATGTATGAGCGTTTAATTTACTCTTTGTGTAAATAATTGCAATTAACTTTTATCAAGACAAGTAGACCACCCACCCGCTTTAATACTGGCATGGCAGCCAGTTATTACTGTATTCACATGCTCGTATAATTGTATTTTAAATGATTCCCAACATGGTTTAATTCACAAGACATTTTCCTTCTTTTTTTCTTTCTTTTGTGTGAGCTAAAGTGTTGAAAAAAGAAAATTTGAAGACTTCAGCTTAGGTCAAGCCTTAGCTTAAACTAAGGCGTTTGTCTATATTTTTTTAGAACTAGATTAAATTGGTTTATTGGTAGTTGTAGTTCTTCTGTATCCTTTTTTTTCAAAATTCAATTTATTTTGTAATTTCAATAACAATTGCAAACGAAATAAAATTTCATTTAAAATAATTTAATTCGTTGCACAAAAACTGAAAACAAACAACAACAGCATTTTTGTAAAACACAATAGAGCGGAGTCTAAACAAAATACAAAACAACTCCCAGGCTTCTCAGCCAAGGAATCCTTTTTATAACGAACAACAAAGTTAATATTTACTTTCAAGTAAGTTTTTGTAGTGTGTGCTTGTGCTGCTTGTCAGTTTGTTTTTGGGGTTGGCTGATGCAGAATAGTTTGCACAAATGCGCTCTACCGTTGTTTTATTTAACTGCTGCTGCGTTTTGTGAAAAGAAAAGGCGTGTCATTCTATTTAAAAAAAAAGACAATCGAAAAGTTTTTAATTTGATTAACGTTAAAAGCCACATACAAAGCAAAGCAGAGAAAAAAAAAATAAACAAAACAAAAAATTAAATTAAATATAAAGACAAAGACTTAGTTAAATAATAAATAGTTTATTTGAGTTAAATATGGCAAAACATTCAAGTGGAATAGATCTGTGTGCTTTTACTTAAACGCTTCAAAGAGTTATGCATGCGAAAATTTAAAATTTTTCAATATATTTTGGATGTTATAACAGAAATGGCTTTCAAACAGAAAATATTCAAATTGAAAAGAGGAAAGTATAGAAAGTAAAGGTAGCGTCTATTTCTAAGAAATCAAATATGCCACCATTACCTTTCGTATTATGAATTTCAAACACTCAAAGTGTATAAACAAAAAAAAAAAAAAAAAAATTATTTGTTTAAATAAAAATAAAGACCTTCACTCATTTCGTATTTGAGATGTTATGGAATTCATGATGTATTTTTAACAATAATACAATAAATATTTTATTTTTATACTAAATATTTGTTTTTTTTCCAAAGTAAACATAAACACAAACACACAACAATACACACTCTGTTTTCAACAGAAATATAAATTCTAAATATCTGCTCATATGAGAGACAAAAATTGTGGTCATTATTTTTCTTATTAAGACATGATCGTATATACAGACATTTAGAACATTAGGGTTGTGCATAAAAAGCTAAAAAAAAAAATCAAATTATAAATAAAAGTTTTGTTATTGGCGAAGGTAATGAGGAATATTACAGGCAATTAAAATTTCTCATATGACCAATTTTTATGGACCGACTCATCAATAGTATTGAGCTGGAACTCGCCTCAGAAGCTAAAAACTTTTGTGGCAAATCGAGTTAAAAAAATTCTTGTGCTTACCGGCTCGAAGGACCAAAATGTAAGAGTCTTTATTTAAATTAAAATTTATTAAATAATGAAGCTTGATCGCCTCCTACGATGCTGTTTATTCAACGGCTTCTCTTATTTCAAAGAATGTACTAAAGAAATATAAAGAACAAAAAGAGAAACTTCAAAAATACAAAAGATAAACTGAATTTATGCTCTCTGCATAAAGCCAGAAATTAAGATAAATGAGAAGATAAATCAAGCAGATAAATAAAATACATAAATAAATAGTGGAACACAGTTCAACAAGTTTGTTGGTAGTTTGACATATTTTTGTAGAACAGCTTAACTCTTCAGCCCAGGTGTCTTTATTGTCTTTTTTTTTTTTTAATTAGAAGACAAAAAAGTTACATTAATTGAAAAGTTAGAGGGTTAAAGGGTTCCATACAAATATTCCTCGTAGTGTTTTGCATGAGTATGCTGAACAATTCATTTAAAAAAATGCAGGATTCGCACCGAAGAGACTTCAAGCTCAAGGTGTAAACTTTTAAAACGCCGATACACTTGTACGTTTTTTTGATTCCCTCTACCATAATCAGTTGTCAGAACCTTGTTATTTTGTCAACATCTTGTGTGTTGTGTCAACTAAATTTAAAACAACTTTTGCTTAATGAAATTGGTTTAGTTGATTTAAATTATTTTATTATTATTTATTTTGTCATATTTTTCCTTTTTTTTTTCATACTCATCAAACCGTTCCTAAGAAAACTGTTGAGCTGTTGTTTAGCAGCTGAGCTCAACAGTTGCGTCTTATGAACGTAAAAACGACATTTATAAGCATTATTGACAGGTGGAGAGGGTGGAGAGGGAGGAGGGAGAAGGAATAGCTATTAAGTACACACACATGTTGTGTTAAAGCAAATTAAATTTGCGCAGGAGTTAATTGGTTTCAGTATTAAAGCATTAAATTATAATTTCCACAAATCTTATAGGTAAAGCCAGTAAGCGCACAAAGAATTAAGTCTATTTATTAATTAGTTTGTACCAGGAAATCAAATTAAAAATTATGGGAATAAATAAGTTGCTCGCTGTCAGGCTAAACAGGAATTGTTATGCGGCAAAAACAATATTTAGTAAAAGTATTTTATAAAGAAAAGCAAAATACAGCCTCCTCCCTCCTGCATAAAATTTTGTTTATTGTTTGCCTTCACTTTCCAAAATAAAACATTTTTTCGTTATTAAAGTTTTTTTTGTTTAAATTAATTTTTAAATTGTTAATGTGAATTTATATGTGTGTGCGTTTGTTATATATATATATATATATATATATTTTTTTTTTTTTTTAAATTAAGTGAAGTATCGATTGATTACAAATTTGTATCTAAAAATAATGATTTTTGCGCTTAATTAATTGCTGTTTATTTTTTCTGTTTAAGGACTTTACAAAATATTTTAATTAATTGAAATCAAACTACCAACGAAATATTGATAACAAATAATTAAATGTGTCTGTAGGTAGCTGTTGCAGCAGCAATATTTAATCCATGGCCTAAACCCTAAAAAAAATTTATTGCAAATTAAGTTAAAATGAATGATTATGAAGATGCTATTCATTTTCAAAATGATGAAAGCTTGTTAAAACTATTTAAAACACAATTATAAAAGGAGTTGAAAATTCAAAGAATTCCTTTTATGAAATAAATTGAAGGATTCACTGCAAGCAGAGGAAATGTTATGATAAACTTTCAGGCGTGTTGGCGCAACAGTTTCTCACCTTTTTTCTTTGCCTTTTCGTTGCCTTTTAAACATAATTTATGATGCATGACTTGTAAATTTACGCAAACTTTGACGTTTCACTTTTTTCTTTTTTGTTCTGCTTCTTCTTTTAATATTTATATTATTAATGCTTCAAGTACATTGTAAGTGTGTAAATGTGGAGTGCGTGTGGAAAACAACTTCAAGTTAAATTTGTTATGCGAACATATTTTTATGTTAATTAATCTTGAATCCTGTTGCTTGCGGCAGGCAAAGTTATTTCTGTTAAAGCATTTCGCTTATGTTTGCTTGTTTATTTGTATGATTTCTTTTTATCCAACTGTTAATGAAACTTAATGTTACTTAGCAAACATGTTCTTAGTAGGGGAATATAAAATACTCGATACTTAGTCTTTCTTCTTCAAATTTTTAGTTATAAAACTGATGATTACAGTGGGAGGAAATTCTTGGTGTCTAGTGACAGCAAACTAGTCCAAGAAAGCTAAAACACACAGTTTCTTAAAAATGAAAGTGATTTTGTGAATGCAGCAAAGGACCAGTCATTCATCAATTTCGTGCCTTATGTGGGCTTAATTTTATTAATTTTTTTTTTTCATTTTAATTTATATTTTCTGTTATTTGATGACCTACAGTTTACTGTAATTTACTAAATGCACTATCTGAGATGTATGTGTGCGTATCCAGATAATTCCCCATAAATTCTCTTCTTTCTAACTTGCTTATTGCGCATAATATGGGTTAATTAAATAAACCCCTTCTATGGGTTTTTTCTCCTGTTATTGCAAAACTTTTTTTTTTTTTCAATTTCATGAAAAACTTTTAAACATGCTTGCCATATCTCTTGTATGTGTATGTTTAATGTTGTGTAAAAACAACATGCAACAATTTAGTTGGAAAACTCCATTCCACATACAATTGCAATAAATTTTCATCAAAACTAATCATGCAGCGCAAAAAAATGTACGAGTACATAAAATCGAAAAAAAAAAATATACGACATTGTGTTGACCATAAATAAATACATAACTAAATCAGCAAGTATGACTATTTTTTGTTAAGGATTTATAGTGAAGCTCTTTACCAGCTGTTTTCAGTCTTATAAGAATTTTTGATTTGTTTGTTAAATGAAATTTTTAAAAGAAAATATTTTATTTTAATTTTTGAAACGTATAGTTTCTTAAGCTTGAGGTCGTATTTTAAAAATTTGTTTTTATATAGATATTTCGCTCCAGCTATGCTTAGCTTCTTCAGGAAAATATCAATATAAAAATAAATTTTTGTAATACGACCTCGAACTTAATAAACTATCCGTTTCAAAAAAAAAAATATTTTCTTTTAAAATTTCCTTTGACAAACAAATTATGAATTATGAAACTTAAATTTTTTTTATTTTTTTTTTTTCTATTTTGTAATTTTTGTATTTTTTAATCACTCTATTTTTTATTTTTCTTTTTGTTTTATTTTTCTAACTTTCTATTTTTTATTTTTCTATTTTTTTTATTTTTCTATTTTTTTTTTTATTTTTTTTATTGTGTTCAAACGTTATTAACAGACTGAATTTAAACCATTTCCATTTTATTTTATTTTTATTACTTTTATGACGTTACTTACTGCTGTTAACTTTTGTTGACTTTCTTAGCAAATGGACCACAGAATCAGTTGGTAAATAAAAACTGTAAACATTAAGGTGCACAGCTGGACATTCAAATGTAAAATAAAGTTTGTCAGACTAAGCACGCGGGCGAATTTACAAATTTCAGAAGTTACAAAAAAAAAAATTATTTTGGGCGCCCCCATTAGACTAGCGGGTAGAGCAATTACCTTACAATCTGTTGTTTGCGTTGACCCTGGGTGTTTAAGATCAAAACAAAAAATTCAATTAAATAAATAAACCATTACAATGGGTTGTATTCTTGATTCCGCCCGAAAAGTAAAATTTGGCAAAATGCTATTATTCGTTCCTTATTATTATTATTATTATTTTGAATTGCATAATTTCATTGTGAATTAAAAAGTTGTACTCATATATTGTGAATGAATTGTATCAGTTGTTGCTGATAAAAAAATGAATTTTTTTAACATAAAAATAAGCAAAGAGAAAATCAATTTTCAAAAATGGAATAAAAATATTTTCATATGTAATAATTTCTATTTAGAATTTAAAAGTTTAACAAAATATTAATCTTTATTTGTGCTTAATTCCAGAAATTGTGTTATTGTATTGTTGTATTGAATAAATAACTCATGAGAATATCATGAGTAAAAGAATAAATTGTAAAACCAACACAATTTCTGGAATTAAGCACAAATAAAGATTAATATTTTGTTAAAAATATTTTCGATAAATAAAACAAATTAGGCTAAAACGCATTTAATTTTTACAATTTTGATCTTTCCGTGTGCTTTCCGTGAGAAAATTTAAGAGTAAGCGAAATGTAGAAATTTATCTATATTCGGAATCAATAATATTGTAATACCGCCACGTTGAAGATGACACCGCAACTGCAGAAGAATACCGCAGCAACGGAATGAATAATTAGACCCAATAATTATAAGAAAAAAAAAGTGAAGCCAGTCGGCCTATTCAAGTCCCTATAAATATGCCCTGATGAATTTTTCCCGATCGAAGCAGATGTGTTCTGGTGTTTTCTTGGCAAGTGCATTAAATTTAATTGATTTTTTTAGCAACTGTTCTATCAGAATTTACTCAATGATTTCGATGGACCATTTTTTTGTTGAAATTATTTTATTTTTATGTTTGTTGGTGTTATTCATTTCTATAAATTTATTGTTGTGAAAATCTAATATTAAATATTTGTAAAATAATTGGATTTTATTGCAGGGCATAAATATTATTTTATGATAATTTATTTTTGTTTAAGGATTTTTCATTTTTCATTTTTCATTTTGCTTTTTCCATTTGTATGTATGAATTTTTAATAAAACAAAAGAATATTTAGATAAACCAACACACAAAAGTCAAAAACATAAAGATGAGAAACTTTCTACAACAGATTCAGTCAGTTTCATAGAAATTAAGTTAAAATGGTTTGTTTTTGTGGTGTGCCAGAGTAGATCTACTTTACTCTGGTAGTGTAGAATACCTTTGGAATAATAAAATCTTGGAAATGTACATAAAAGACATATTTTTTTTTAATAATAAAAATACACTGTAGTTTTATTGCTGAATTGTGTTCGTGTTTTTATTTCCATTTTTCTCCTGCTGCTGCTGTTGTTGTTGTTGTTGGTATGCATAATATTTAAATATGAATTTTTAAGTACACACTTCCATGTATAATTTTCTTAAATCACTTGCTAAGGGTTACTTGAAAATGTAGCTGGGATGAAATAGTACAAACAGACATACTTTTCATACTCATCATGTTCCTACACAATTATTGTTTTTATAAAATAAAATGTTCAAATGAATGTGAATGATAGATAAAAAAAATACTCCTTCGTAAAGCACCATTTTTTGTTTTTTATTAAAAAATTTTTTTTTCAATATTTTTTAAAGGCTTCCAAATTTTGGCAGTTTCCGTTTTGCTTCATAAAATAGAAATTACGAAATTTTCTGAAAATGTTAAAACACTTGCAGAAAGCTTGGGACCTACAGATTAAATTCCTTTTTGATTTTGATAAAATCTAGATGACCTCCCCTTTAGAATGATATGTGTCCCATACCGTAATATGCTATGGTTCGTCCGGAAGTCTCTAAAAATCCTTCACAGCAACAGCACTGGGGTACGATATATGGAAATTTCAAAAATTTTTTAAAAATAATCCAAAGTAATTTCTGAGTATTTGGGCAGTAGACTACAAGCTTAAACAGCCTTCGCTTTAAAATGATTTTGTGTTTGGAAAGAATGCCTTCATCTGTCTATAAACCCCTTTAAATTCAGTACATATGTGAAGAATATGTATGGAATTTTTTTTTATTGCAAGCGATATTTTACAAAAACGTATTTAAGGAATTTTATTTATTATCGAAATGGATAGCCCGGACTACGAATGTCGTTGTCTTGCCGAAAAGAGCTATATGCCACCCATATGTTTTATATGGGTCGACTACGGCAACAACACTCGTAATAAGGCTGGATATTTTGCCATACGACTACTTTATAAAATTAAAGAAAAGTTACTTCTTTCTCTCTTTGTCCTCCTCTCTCTTCTATCTCCTTCCCTTTCTCTCCTCTTCCTCTCTCTCCCGCTCTTTATAAATTTATTCATACTGAAACAATTGTCGTATTAAATTTAAAGATATAAATCTCAGTAAAGTAAACGAAGTAAATTTAATTTTAGTAAATCAGCTTCAGCTTTCTCCTTTTTATGAGATTTTTTGTTGTTGTAATTTATTATTGTACACAAACCAATTTCAATAAAACCAAAAAAATAAAACAATTGTATTAAAAATAAAACCAATAAAGAAACAAAAACCAAAAAAAAGGTCATTATCCTTTTTTCAAACACATACATTTTATATTATTCCTTTTCTGTTCTTATAACAGCCTAACTCGCTTATTTGAAATTGATTTTCATTCAATTTTAATTGTTTTAAGTATGAGAAACAAAAGTACACACGCAAGCTCTTGCTATACCAACAAACAAATTGAAACGGAGTTTTTTTTGTTCTATTTCCTAAACAAAGTCGTCATCAAAGAGACTCCTAGTAACACATTAGTATTCTTTGAATCTGAAAAGTATGGCTGTCTTCCTATAGGTCTTTCCGGAATTGCAAAGCAGTAATAATTGTGAAAAGAAAAGCATAACGGCTTTCCAAAGAAAAAAATCAAATTGTATTGCTTCGGTAGCCTTTAAATTTTTCTAAGACTTAAAAAAATGAAAGCCCCTAAAAAAAATTAATAAAAACTACAAAGTAAGTCCAAGGCCTGAAAGACCTGTTATATCTATCTTGTCTGCGTTCTACCAGATTGCACTTACATTTTTTTTATCCTTCAAAATTTCAATAATTTTCTTTTTTAATTTAATTTCTTTTCGTTTTTGATTATTTTTTTCATTTAATATAGCAAAACTTAATTGTATCTTCTTGATGTGAGCAAATAAAAGTAAAAAGAAAAAAAATGGGTTTTAATAAAAATTTGTGCAAACACTCATGCATGTAAATAAAATTGAAAGAATGAGAAGTTTAATTAAAAACGTTAAATTGAATTTGTTGACATATTCAATTATGAAATTTAAGAAGCAATTTCAACAAGTGCACAGTGGAAGGGGACAAGAGAGGAGATAGCCAACACACACAGTCGGTTTGTTTTCAAGGGGTTGCTTGTTGTTGGCTGTTGTTTCTGATATTGTAAAAAATTACAAAAATAAATATAATTTTTGTTCTTTTTTTTTAGTATTTGAAGTGGTAGTGCAAGATAAGAAAAAGTGACCGGCCATTATCTGTATTTGATACTTGATAGAAAGTGTTAAAATAAATATTACAAAACAGAATTCTAGGAATGAATTCGTTGGTAAACGAAGTTTATATAATTTTTAAATAGTTTTGACTCACAAAACAAAATACACTGAGCTGTAAACAAGTACATAGCCAGTCGTAATCAAAGCGGAAACTTGCGATTCTACTTTTTAATCCACCAACTGACCCCTTTACTCTTCTGCACTCAGGCGCTCATTTTTGAAAAGGAAATAATTGTTTTATAGATACAGAAGACCCTTTGGAACGCGATACGCATAGCTTTTTTTAAAAATATTATTCATTCTGTTCCGCGATTGTAGAAAGCAAATTTTGTGCGGAGCCAAAATTTGCAATTATTGATTCCGCTTAAATTTTCTTTTGGAAAGCAAACGGAAAGAACAAAAATGTGTAAGAAGCAATACAAAATTTTCTTAATTTTCGAAAATAGTTTCGTTTTATTTATTGAAAATTAATTTCCTTTTTGTTTATTTAAAATTTATTTTGGTGCTAAAAAATTAAATTTTTTTCTTAGCACCAACAGCTGAAGTATTAACACAATTCATTCACAATAGACAACTTTTTAATTCACAATTAATTGAAATAATTCAAAATAATAAGATAATTCCCCAGGAATGAATAAAAGCAATTTGCATATTGTTCGATATTTTTTCCATTTTTTCCGCTAAATTTTCCTTTCAATAATACGACCCATTATATTCTCCATGAGTTTCTCTAGAGTTATATTTTTCATCACTTGAAAACGTTTCTTTTTTTAAATTTTCAACTTCTAGTTAAGACGTTTAGTTAAAGTTTTTTAATTTTTAATATCAACAGGTCACCTAAAGGTTTATTGTTTGAATTCTAGGAAATTAATTTATGGGTACAACTTCCTTTTATATTTTTTATTTTATTGTCCTTATTTCCCTACAACTTTTGCAGGTTATGCTAATAAATTAAATTGAAAAAAATTTTTGTATTGATTTTTTCCATTTCCAATTACCCTAATGCAAACAAAAATACAGAAGTAATTTAATAGAAATTTTCCTGATTGAAATCAGATTTCAGTGACATTTTTTACTTTTTAATTTCACTTTGAACTACTATTTAACTAAACTAATCATCATCATCATCATCATCATCATCAACATCATTATCATATACAATAGCTGGTGTAATTTATTATCCTGTTTATACTATTTTTTTATACCTCCTTTACTGGCATAAATATAAAAAAGAAGATGTGTCGGTTGTTATTTTAATTAAATTAATTTCACCTGCTGTAGACAATCATGTCACACCTTTACACTTGCGGCTTAAATAGCACTTGACGTACATTTATGTGGACTAAATGTCCCAGCTGGTACGTTTTGACTATTAAAGCGTTGAAAGATTTTTAAACATTTGTGATTTTATAATCGTTTCAGTAGACACAACCGACAGTATAAATATTGTATCCATCTCTGCCATAGAATAAATTGCAATATCAATTTGGATAAAGAGAAAGAGAAAGAAACACTAAAATGAAAATGAAGATGAAAATATGTAGTTAAAGGATAACAAATAAAATCTTACATGTCCATTGCAGGATTCTCTGCTCTGCAATGCTACTTACACACAAACATACACTGGTTTGTAAGGAATTTATATGTATCCATGTGTGTGTATTTGTATGGATGAGCTCACACCAAAGATATTTTATTTGCTGCTGGTCTCAGAAATAAAATAAAAGAAAAGAAAAAAAATAATAATAATAATATAAATGTAGGATCCAGTGACATTTCATTAGAGATTTAATAGACAGCAAACTGATTGTGACAAACATTGACACACACTCACATGCACACAGCTTTTAATACAAGCAATTACACAGATAACGAACTAATACATACACTTGCTCCCACGACGTATATAAATACACACACAAACCCATTTATATTTTCACATACATGCATGCAAGTGTCTTGTAAAATACAAAAGGCCACAGAATGTGTGAGGGAAAGAGTGAGGAGGGGGTAACTTAAAGCAGGCAATAAACACAGGCATAAAAAATGTGGTTCATTTTACTGTTTAGATTTATAAATAAATATTTTCCAACACTTTTATAGCTTGACAAACAAGTTAAATAGCTTGTGTATTATAATGTTTGCTGGGTATGGTTTTTGTTTGTTATTTTAACACAACTCGTACAAATTCGAATTTAGAGAATTTTATTGTTTTTAAATTTTTCGAAAAACCTGCGACTACTTCTATTTTGACCTTTGATCTGAGTGGTTTTTTGGTGTATTTTATCTAAAATACAATACGAACTGGAAAATATGGTAGACAGTTTTATCAGAAATGAGAGTGATAATGTCTGTGGTAAAAACCAAAACAATCCGTTCACAATTCGTCGAGAAAAATTAAAAATACAATCGAAATTTTGGGTTTCATCCGTTTGTTTTTTTTTTTAATGGACATTTTTAAGCGGTATATGTGCGTAATGCTTGTGCACACAAACCCGAAACCAGGCAGTCGGTCCTATACAAACGTGCGTATGTATGTATGTAAGTCTTTTATATGCCTTTTGTGCAATAAATAGAGCAACGTTCTGTATTTGATATTAAATTTTTAATTAAATAAATTTAAAAATATAATTAAATTGAATTTAATTTATTTTGCATTCTTAAAATTAAATTGAGTACGTCTAGATATTTTATTCTTCAATTAATTTTTTGGTAAACTGAAATGAATTATTTATTTTAAGATTAAAAATAATGGGTTTCAAAGAAATTTGTTAAATATTTAAATTTTTATTTTTTTTTTTGAAGAAGTGAAGGGTATATAAGACTCGACACAGCCGAATTGAAAAATACGTGCGAGATGTGTTTGCCCCATTAAGGTACATTGTCGCCATTGACCATAACTGGCACTGACCAAACATACATATTTATCTTCATCTATGTATATCCGTTTCCGTTTCCCTTTCCGTTTACTTTCTACATGTATCACACATGTGTATGCTTGTATGTGTGTAGGTTTGCTGCAAATCCATTTGGTATTTTGGTGGCATTTTCTCTGTTAATACGTGGACATTACACCCAATTAATATAATGTTTGCTTGTAGCTTAAGCCATTTAAGCTGTCCAAAATTAAGAAGAAAAGCTGCAGTAGGTGCTATGTAGTGCTTGTGTAAGTGGCTTAAAGTTTGGTTTACCTGGCATCTAAGAAATATTTATGTAGTTTGGTTTGCTGTTACTAAAATAAATAAATTTCATTTAATTAAATTTAATTCTGTTGAATATATTTGACAATAAGAGGGGTCTAATCTTTCTTAAAAGAGTTGATAATATTCATTCGTTATGTCAGTTTGGTTTGTTTTTATTTAATTTGTTCAGCTTGTTTAACTATTTCCTACTTGTTTCTTTTTGTTTATGTGTGTGTGAGTGTGTGTGGGTTAAATACAAACAACTTAAGCTGTGCTTTGTATTCCCTTGAGAATCAATAAAGGATTTTTCCTATCCATCAAATGCGTCACTACAAGCTGTATTAACAATGTGCAAGGTAAAAATAAATATTTAGAGATAATTTTCACACAACGACACTTGTTCGGGCACGAATTTCATTCATTTCAACATAACCACTCAAATGTAAACAAAATGTTACAGTAGTAATAATCATGCCATCAATCACAATACCAGCAGCAGCAGCAGTGACAATACTAAAACATAATAATAACAATAACAACAATAATAGAAAAGTTAAGATCATCTTAAGTTTTCAAGTTTTTTTTCTTATTCAAATAATTCGTTTTTTTTTTTGTGGTTTGTTTCAGCAAGTGCTTGTAAAGTGGAAAGTTTTGACTGACACATGTTTGCAGACATTTTTATAATTGATTTTTAGTGTTTTTTAAAACAATTCTTACAACTCCTCCTATTTAATATTTCACAGCCATGCAGTAGCTACAGAACAAACAGTTTTGTTATACCAACAATTTTGTCGCCCATATATTTCAATAGTGATTATACAATTTTAATTTTTGTTGTGAATTTTTAAAACTAAAGCTTTTATCTTTAAATAAAATGTCTGCGAGAGTCTACAGTTTATTTAACAATTCAGTTTTGTTTACTTAATTTCATTCAATCCATTCAAGGAAGTAAGAATTCTTTTTTATTAAAAATCATTTTTCACTTTTTTTTAATAAAAATTGTTTGTATTTTGAATTATTGTTTTCCTTTAGTATTGACAGAAGCAAACAAAAGCAAGTGTTTTTTTTTTTTTTTTTTAATTTTAAATCAAATAAAAATGTGTATATTTTGCTCAAGGACTAGTAAAAATACTCAAAAATAAAAAAATTAAGTTTAAGTATAAAATCTAAAAATTTATTATTTTTATGTACACAAAACTGCTTGAACAGTGTCGGAATCCCATGTTATTTTGTTATGTTGTTATAAATTAAAAAGTAAAATTTTTTTCTATGGAGGTATTGGTATTTGTTTATTGTAACAACTCTTCTAACTAAAACAGTGATATGTGTTGGCATAGTGTGGCTAAACTAAAAAAAAGCAACAAAAAATTCAAAATGAATATTAGCCCAGTAACCACAGATTTGCTGTAAATATAGGGTGTTTTGTAATTAAAATAGCTTAATAGCTCACCAGTGAAAATTTTTCAATGGCAGAAATTCACTTGCAAAATGTTTAAACATTAATTAAAAAAAAAATTAAAAAATTTCTGTTAATTTTAAAACTCTTTTTCCACATTTGAGACAGCCACCCTGTATTAATATTTCATTTTTGCGGGGCACAATCTTGCTTACCTACCTGCCTTAACAATAAGTTAACAGCAACAATAACAAATTCTGCAACATCCGCAATAGCTTTTGAGGGAAAACAATCAATATTTTAAAAAAGAAAACCTCAAAACAGCGAGTGACTTTTTGCGGCAAACATTTTTCATTCAGTTTTCTGTTTTCTGTGTTCTGTTTTTGATCGTTGTGCTGCTCGTCATATGTATGAACAGACATGTTGTTAAATTTTTCTGTTGTCGTTATGTAAAAAAAAAAAAAAAAAAAAAAAGCAAAAAATTAAAGAAAAAGGTTTGTTGGGAATGCACGGTTCTATTTTTATTTTTAAACATCTCTTGCCAGTCGTTATTTGTACCCCATTCTTTCATTCTCTTAAAATATGACTGCCCTCTCCCCCAAAAAGAAGACACACCTGCACACTACCACAAAAGCATTTTTTTTTTTGGCTAGTAGACTAAAGAGTGAGTGCTGCACAGCCATTTCTATAGCTAAAAATTAAATTCATATTTTGTTTGTGGTGATTTAATCGAGTTTAGTTGCTACTTAGTTCAAATTGTCTAAAGTTTGTTAAGCTTGTAGGGTAAAATTTCAGGGTCCAAATCATCGCATTCGATATCCAATGAAAACTATCGTCATTTTAGTGATTTTGTATGAAAAAACATAAATTGTGACAGCTGCACCAGTAATTGGTAATTGACCCACAGTTTTTCTGGAGTAGTTTTTATTTTCTTATTTTTTATTTTCTTATTTTTTTTTTTTTTTTTTTTTTTTTTTTTTTTTTTATAAAAAAGTTGTTTCTTTTTCAAATAAAAATACTCCCCCGAGTTTTAAAAAATCCGTTAATATTCTGATTTTAAAAAAAAGAGAAGCAGGCGAGTGTATATGTTTTTGTTTTGCAAACAAAAATTATTATTTCCCCTTTTTTAGCAAATTTTTGTAGTTTTTATTAGCCAATTTTTCAGTACATTGTGGCTAATAAAAATTCTAGTTGTAAAATAAACATAAAAAAAAACAAAGCTCCTTTAATATTTGTACAACAACACCAACAACAACAACAACAACAAACATTTATGTGTAGTACGTACTCGTGTGCTTTTGTTTGTCTGTTTATGCAGTGTGTGCACACACACTCACTGAATTCTCTTTTAACGCCATCTTTAAAATATTAAACTAGTAAATTTTATAAAAAGCATAAGCACACACATCCATACACATTAAAACAGTTACATGCACAGACCCAGCCACATACACATGCTTGTATTAAATAAACACACTTTCATAAATTTACATGTATGGAGAGAGTAGAGTCTTGAAATGAAATTTATGAATAAATATTTAGTCGTTCGTGTGTGTGTTGTGTGCTGGTGTGAGTTTTTCTATGCATTTACGAGTATTTATGGTGATAGAATAATTTAAAAATTTTGACACAATTTTTGGATGTGCTTGTTTGTAGCAATAAAAAGTGAAAACTAACAAAGAAAACTGCAAAAGAAAAGAAAAACACTAACACTAAAATTCACTGCATACGAGTACATGCTAACATCATATCCACATTTATAAAATGTAAGCGAGTGTATACGAGAGTGTGTTAACCAAGAAAATAATTCACAGGACATTATTTTAAATTTGTTATATATATATACATATATATATATGGGTGTGTGTGTGTGTGTGTTGAGCTGTATTTACGTCACTGATTAAAGAGCACATTAAGAATTCTATTCATGCACAGTGGCATGCTATAAATACGAGTAGTAAATTATTTACTGTTATTTTGTGTTCCATATTTTATCTTTTATTATTTACGTTGTGTGTGAGTATGTATGTATGTGTGTGCTAATTTTTATTTTTCTTCGAAATTCAGCTTTTAAGTAATTACATTAATTTGTTGAGAGATTTAACAAAATTTCTACTTACGGTAGTTCAAAAAAGAGTGTTTTGTTTTAAAAGATAACTTTTTAATTTAACATTTATGTAAAAAAACGCTTCTACATGCTGTACCAAGAAGTCTTTGAAAAAAATTAAATATTTTTTTTTTTTTTTTTTTTTTTTTCTCTTTTTTTTTTTTTTTTTTTTTTTTTTACACTCTAATTGTCTGTTGGACAACCATTAGAACTACAGGGTAGAGTTAGACAGAGTTAAGCTGAGACGGGAAGCAAATACACAAGCATAAATATTTATAGCTGTTTCTGTTTCCACTTTAACATCTGGTTTTATGTTGTGGCCAGGCTATTATTAATGTCTGCATTTGTCTCATTTCTAATAAATATAAATTGATTTAATTTAATCTAGAATATCGTATCAGTTAATATAAAAATAAATTAATTAAATATTTCACATTCACATCTATTGAAAACTAAAAAAAAAATGACTGCAGTAATAACGTACAGAAGTTGTGTGTGTTTTTTAAACTAATGGTTGTGGCTCAATTAGATTATTGAGTAAATTTGCGGGAAAATCAATTTAAACTTTGAGTAAAATCCTTTGTTGAGCAAAATAAACTAAAAAAATAATAAAGGGATTCATGTTTTGAAGTATTTTTACCATTAATTCATATTTACAAGAAATTTTTTAATAAAATTGTAAACTAATTAAATGTAAGCAACTACACATTTTTCAAGTAGATAAAGACGCAAGACGTATTTGACAAATATGCCATAAATACTGAAAAGATATTTAAAAATAATAAAAAAAACGTAACGGGCTACGTAACCAACACATAAATTGAAATAAAAATTTATTTTAAATATTTTACTTACTATCGGTTTTGCATTTGTAGTAAATTTATTTTTTGTAACATGATTTCTATGTGTATAAACAAATTTAAATGTAATTTTTATTCAGGCACGTGCCTCCCTTATCATTTCTCTTGTTCTTTCGTTCTAATTATGTAAATGATTAAATTTATTTACACTGATATTCTACAGCCTTTAAATTAGCTTAATTTAACAACTAGAACTAACTAGCGCTAAACAAAAAAAAAAAAAAAAAAAATAAAAAAATAAAATAAAATGAAGAGAAGTAAAAAACTTTGAGTGTAAATATAATATTTCTTATTAAAATCTCTTAATTTTGTAATGAAAATAAAAAGATAAAATTTCAAACTTCTTAATTGCTTTTAATCCGATTTTCTTGTTTAGTTTTTATTTATTAAATTTTTCTAGACTCTTGGCAGTCTAAATACGTAATGAAGAGCAATTGTAGGTGAATGAAGATGAAGCAAGACACGTCTAAATAATGTTTCTTAAACTTTAAAGCCAACAGCTGCATAAGTTTTACTTTGATGTTGATTTCATAAACACAAAAAAAAAAACCGAGTAAAATAGTCCTAAAGCAAAAAACTAAATCAAATTAAAATAATTTCTATGTTTTAAAGTGAAATAAAAACATTTTTCTACGCATTTTTATCAAGCTCATTGTTTTCTATGTACAAATTTCAAAGAATGAAAATCTTTTACAAAAGCTTTTTAAATAGATTGACAAGTCATGACAATTTTTACTTTTATTTACCATCAGATATCAATAACAAATTATAATAATAAGCGAGAACAAAAAAGTAAAATAAAAATGCAACAGGTTTTTAAAAATGATGTTGATTTCTATTTCACGTTCTATTTTAAAAAATGCTCTAATAAATCAAATCGTGCTGCCTTCTATAGAAACTGCAACAATTACGTACTCGTATTTAATTAAAAAAAATTTTTTTAATAATTCTGGGGGTTATGAAGTATTAAATTCTTTATTAACAATTTAAGAAAATAAAAATGAAAGAACGAATTTGATATTCTTTGCTGCATTACAAAAGGAAAAGAAGCTGGTTTTCCTACATATTTTGCAGGCGCTTAACTTTGATCGTCAGGACATTACGTTTCTCATGCAAAATTAAAAAAAATTTTGCTTTCGCTTTTTTTCTACAAGCATGTAGTCTAATAAGCAGTGTAAAGAATTTCATGCATTTAAAAATCGAAAAAATGCGCCTAAAATATGCGCTTAAAAATTCAAAATATGCACTTAAAAAATAATAATTATTTTTCTTATCACATCTATTTTTAAGTTATACTTATTAATGCTCTTATCCAAAAAAAAAAAAATTGACGTAAATTTGAAAGTAAAATCTATGAAAAATTTCGGTAACGTTGACTTTAAAGTTTGCGTTAATTTTATTTTTAATAAGAGGATAAAGTTTAAATTCAGGTACATGAATAATCAGAAAATTACTTTTTCAAAAATACTTTTACAAATTTCTTTAAGACTGTGCAAACGATTCAAACGCTAAACTCTGAAAATTAATGCTGGCAAATGTGTGATTTTTTTTTTTTTTTGTGAAATACTTTACTTACAAATTTTACACAAAAAATATGCATTTATAACAAAATATGCAATAATATGCAACAAAAAATAGAAGCCATTTTTCAATAAATTGTCGAATTCAGGAAAGTACTTGATCAGAATCGATTTTAAGTTAGTGAGTAAAAACACGCATTTGCATGATATTTTTCGATCAGCAACTTTTGATTTTATTCGCAATTCTTTAGTAACAGTTTCCAGTTGCTGTTGTGGTAGAAAAAATTAAGTGGAATTTGTGAAGTAGCCAGCAGTGAAATATAATTATTTTTAGCTTTAATTATTTCAGTTCCTTTAAAGATTTTTTCTTTTTCGATTACAATTGAGATATTTTTATTGGAATTTTAATAGACTTTTCAACTTTGTGTAGTTGAATATACGAGTATATTTTTCCCCTTTTTTTGCTTGATTCTTATTATGTAGCTGAAAACAGAAACTCACTCTCAATAGGTTTTGTTGCTGTTTTTAATTTAATATTTTTTTCTTTTTTTAATTTTTATAAAAGGATATTTCTTCTGCATTTTTAACATAAATAAATAGCGAATTCTATTTGAAACAGAGAAAGGCCCATGTGTAACTCACAAATACATTTAAAAAAATTAAAATAAAAAAGTAAACAAAGAAAAAACTTACATGACTTGTGGTTAAAAGAATTTATTCAACAGCACCATCTACACTGAGAAAAATTTAAATAAACAAAATATTTAAAATCAAATTTTGTTGAAGTAAAATAAAATCAAAATAGTCAGAACTTTAAAGAATTAAATAATTGAAACTATAAATTCCTTGAATTTGAGAGGAAATTTGTTTGTTTAAATTTAAAAAAAAATTTTTTTAGTGTAGGAGTTTGAATAAAAATTTTTGAAATGCAGCTTATAAATTTATAAAATTTGTAACTGTAGTCAGTATTGAATTGAAATATTAAAAGGCAACCTGAGTTGTGATGTTGAGCGTGCCAAACAGGAATTATATTGATATTGACGCTATGGATGACAATGACAATGACAATGACAATGATGATGATGATGTGTGATGTAGTATGTGCTACCTACTACTTGGGGTTGTGTGGCCTGCCTATGTAATTGCAGTTTTAATTTCGTATTGATTTCAACAACATTGACAACCAATAATGACAATTGATGTACATAAGCAAAGATGCTGTTTCACAGGGCAGCTGCAAGCAGTTTGTTTTGTGCAAAAAAATCTAAAAATAATAATCTTGTTCTTTTTGTATTAAATAGAGAAAAAATAAAGTTTTTTTCCAAAAACTCTTTTCATAAAAACATAATCATACAAAGTCTGTTGTTGGCAAAGCAGCTTAAAAACAAATTGAAAGATTTCTGATTCTTTAAATTTGGCCCAGTGAATTTAGTTTGGTGTAGGAAGGTTCTATTGCGCAATTAAACAGCCTTTAAAATGTTTTAACTTTTTCCACACACCAAACTGAAGTCTAATTCAAATCACAACTTCTGTTTGTCTCACAACAACTAAATCAAATATTTTATTTAGACAATTGTCGATTAAAAATATTTGCCTCTTAATTAAAAAACAAAAATTTTTTTTTCAAATAAAGGAAAACAATTTTAAAATGACTTAAAGTGAGACGTTTTGTTTTTGCGGCCGTGTTTGTGTATTCGGTTAATAAATCAATTACCACTGGTTGATTATAAACAAACAAGCAAACAAAATTACTCTCCCTCTCTCACCCTCCCACCTCTCCCCTGCCTTTTTTACGTACACCTTGTTGTGACGCTGAACAATAATAAACTCACACATAAATTTTTATTTTTATTTTTATTTCCCATTAAAATACTCAATCATCGCTTATTGCGTATTGAATTGTATAAATAAAATATTTTTTTTTGTCTCACAAAAATTTCAAATAAATAAATAAAATCTTAAATTTTGTCATGCGTTTTAGTTTTTGTATGACGAACATTTCACGTTTGCTAGGCTGTTGTTGTTGTTGTTGTTGTTACTACTGGAAAATAAATAATAACAACAACGTTAAAAAAAATATGAAAAAATAAACTAAATTAAAGTATTTGTTTTTGTATCGTTTTAATATCACTCACTCACTGACCATTTTGGTTGTTTTCGTTCGTGTAGATATTTTAAATGAAAGTTTTTAATTGAATTTTAATTTAATAGACAAACATAAATTTAATTTTAATTGCAGGCTTATGTATGGCAGATTTACTTTCGGACTGAATGACAGATTATGCAGGAAATTAAATTTGCAAATAAATTCTACTAGAATAAAACAAGAAATTTTTGGTGACCCGAAACTGTGGCATATAGCACGGCCATCTTATTACAGGCCACATCGTTTCGTGCATATAAATGTACAAGGACAGTAGCTGCCGTAGCAGCCCTCAGCCACCGCCCACAACGACGAATGTTGCCGAAATTGTAACAGAGACAGGAGTAGTTAATACTGTAGCCTCATTACCCACAGATAATCCACTGGCTCATGCTCGCGGTGCCGCCTTAGAAGACGACGAAGAGGACGGCTTTAGTTGTCCCTCCGAATCGAGCAGTGATACTGATTACGAAGTACGTTCACGACCGTCTACCACTAGCACAACATCGACATCTTCTTCCTCGGCTGCGGCAGCGCCTGCAGTTGGAGCGCCGTGTCTAAGACGGCAAAAGCGTACCAGCGCTCACTCTGCACAACGCTGTCATATCAATTCCGATGTACGTCTTTTACGTAAAATAGGTTTTATTGCGTCACGAGTACGTTTTCTTGCCAAAATTTATGGTGACTTTAAGCTGGTAAATCCTTATAGTCCAGCCAAGCAAAAGCGTCTTTTGCAGGAAATTTTGCTGAAGCATTCGACTGGTGATCCGGAACGTGAATTGGCCAAAAGTGAAAATCTGAAACTTGCACGTTCGGCTGGTAGCTCGTCAGTACGTAGTGTAACACCAGCCAGTTCTATAGCCAGCAGTTATTGTTGTTTGCCCCAAACGGAAAGTTCATTTGAAGACGATTCAATTACCGGAACCGTGCGTCGTAAATCGTCCACATCGGTGACCACATCGGCCTCAAGTTTCCTACTAGAAGACTTGCTAATACAATTGTATGAAGATCGTCGCAACAAGGTAACTGTAATACGCCGCAGACGTAGCAGGCGTAGCAGTGCTGGTGCAGCTGGTGGTACCTCCAAGTTGCCACGAAATCATTTAATCATTATGAGCAGTAAGACAACCAGCAGCAGTGTTGAACGTCTACTACAATTAGATAACGAAGACGAAGGAGGCGGCTTTGGTGGTGGAAGCGTTGTTGGTGCAAGTGTCGGTGTCGGTGTCGGTATCGGTATCGGTGTTGGTGTTACGAGTAGTGAAACTTCCGACAGACTTACCAAAGGTAATCATATTTACAATGCAAATATTACAACTTCTAGTCAGCCACAACAGCAGCGTAGTAGTACTGCTTTTCTGCAGCCCATACCGGGGGATGAGAACTTAAAACGTCGTCGTGCCAGCGACTGCACTCCCTCTCATCCCGGCCAACCTTTAACTAATCAATTACAAATCACTTTGAAAAATAATAACTGCACAAAATTCCCTTTACATCGTGGCAGTTGTGGGGCTGCCGGTGAGCATTTATTAGCAGCAAATTCTATAGCCAATCGCCAGACTTTAATACTTAGCAAGTCGTGTGGCAATGTGGATACCGGTGTGGGCAACAGTAATGTTGCTCTCTATGGTAGCACCGATTTACGTAATTTAAGCGGGGTTATGGGTAGTAGTGTGGGTGGGGGTAATGGTTCCGTTACAACGACCACAAATAGTGCAGCTGTTGGTGGCGGCTTAGGCGGCCCAGCTACAACACAGGCCAATGGCAACAACGAGTACAGTATTGTTCAATTAAATAACACCATTATACAGTGTCATTTCAACGATGAAGATTTTAGAGCTCTGGTTAAGGATCTTAAGCGCAAAGTCGAGTACACCGAGCGCATGAATTGGTTATGTAAGTAAAATCAAATTTATTTCATTTTCATTTATTTTTCAAATAGTCTTATTGTTGTTTATGTGTGTATGTGTATGTGTGAACATTCACACATACATTTGTATTTCATTGATCTCTAGATGTTTTAAAATTTATTTTTTCTCAAATTGTTTTTTTTTTTTGTTGAATATTTTTAACTGTTTCTAGCAAATTTTATTTGAAAAGCTTTTTACGACAGTTGAAAGTTGTTTTTTGTTGGTTGAATTTCTTCAAAAATTTTTAAAATTATTTTTTTTAAATGGCTAAATTCGATAAATTTTTTTTATTTCGTGAAAAGATGCTCGATGACGCAAAGAAAATATATGGTTGAATATGGTCACTGCGAACATAGTTCATAGTGCAAATCACAACAGACGTACAATGCAATAAATATAAATTCACAGAAAAGAATAAACATAAAAAAATTATTTAAAAAAAGTTATACTCATATAAAAAGGTAAACAAAATCTTAATTAAAATTAAAACGTTTTTCTTATCACCAACAGCGGGAAAATTAACACAATTCAATCACAATAGACTAGCTTTTAATTCACAATTAAATGAAACAATTCAAAATAATAAGATAATTCCTCAGCAATGAATAATAGCAATCCGTTCGATACTTCTTTCCGTGTCGAATCAATTGTACGATTTTATGATCTAACCATGCTATGTTTCCGCCAGAATATGGTTACCTCAACCATATTTTTCCTTTGCGTGTACATTTTCATTTCAATTATTGAATTTGAGATTTGATTTCACATACATTTCGCTTGATATCGATTGCCTTAACGCTTTTTCATTCCTTATTTTAACTGGTTTGTTGTCGCTTTTTTTTCTTGCCACTTCTGTTTCACTTTAATGAGCTTTTGGGTGTAAAAATGCGTTCTTGTTTCTTGAAAACTTGCTCTTGCAAGTTTTTAAACAATTTTGTTTCATTTCGTAACTTAAATAATGAAGATGTATATTTCAAGGCTTAAAAGTTTTTTTTTTGTTTTATAAAAGTTGCAAGTTAACAAATTAATGGAGTTGCTTTCGGGATGTTGCACAATTTGCCATGCATATTTATTGTTTGAGATGTGTGTGTGTGCATAAAAATTTAGTAATAAATTTGTACTTTTTTTTTGTATTTTGCTTGTAACAGATTGTGATAGATTGTCTGTAAAAATATTATTGTTATTTTTACAGCTTTTGTAATTTATTTATACAATAACCATAAAACATGAAACAAAAAGTAAAAAAAAAAAAATAAATTATAAAATTGTGGCTTTTAGTGGTTGTAGGGCGGGTGTGATTGTTGCTCTATAACATTTCATAAACTGCAGCTACTTATTTCGGTTAGCTGCCGAGTCAGCAAGCAAAACTTTTGCAAATAAGGCAAAAGGCCCTTCGCAACCACCATAATTTTTTCAAACAATTTTTTTCTTTTTTCAATTAATTTTTTTTGAATATGCAAAAGCCCCAACTACCATTTTTCTTATTTTGCTGAAGATTGTAAATATTTTTTTTTTGTTTTCTTAGTCCCGAATTTTCCTTTCTTTTGGTTTAACCTAAGAAATTTTCCATTTAAATTATTGAAAGAAGTTTTAATTGCAAAAATTCTTTTTATTTTAGAGTGAAAATGAGTTAACTTCGTTAGTGTTAATTTAGGCAAAAGCACTTGAAATGTTGCTTTCATTTTCAATTTTTATTTCAACTAATTTTGTTAGCCAAATGTTAAGCTGTAGTTTTGCAATTTTGTTACTACACAACCTCAAAGTGTGTTTACATTTTAATTTGAAAATCCTTTCAATGGGATGGGAGTTCACTAGTTCAAATTAATACTTGTTTACTTACGAAATTCCTTTGAAGTAAATGTGCTACAGCAAACAAAAAAGAAAGAAGCTTTTTTTGTGTGTATGTGTTTGTTTGATTAAAAAAGTTTTACAGCAAATAAATGTTAGTTTTATGAAATAAAAGCCTCATTATTGCGTTAATGAAAGTATTTACCCAATTTTCAGAAGGAAAATATTTCGAATTAATATTTTTTTAATGAAAGAGACTTATTTACTTCCATAAAATTAACTGTGAATAATTTGAGCTTTGCATGGGGTAGGGTAAGGTTCTTTCTTTTCCTAATTTTTCTCTTTTATCCTTTTTCTCCTAGCAACATTTAAAGGTTGCCAGGTTGTTTACATGGATTTCATTAATTTAAAATAATTGTTGCTCATGTTTGTTTAATTATTGTGCTGCAATTGGATATTTTTTTGTGGGTTTTGTATTTCCCTTTTTAATAAATTGTTATTTGATAGATGCGAGATTTGATAGAATGACAGTTTGCCTCACACATTATGCATGTGTCGTTCAGTTTCCTTATAATTTTGAACTTCAGCAAATTCATTTTAAAGCAAACTGCTTAGAAAATAGAAAATTAAATTAATATTTACACTTAATAGATTAAAATAATCTTTCTTTGTAAAATAATGATTTTAAATTTGTGCTGGGTAGTCGCCTTAACACTTTAATCTTTATTTTACTTTTCTGTTTGTTTTATTTGGAAACAAACTTTTGTAGGCACATATTGCCCTTATCACTCATAATTTATAAAGGGATTTAAGTAAAATGTGTTCCCTACGATTTTATTATATTTTTAGTGCTGTTTGTGTGTTAGAGCCACACATCACTACAAATACTTGTAATATTTTATAATAAAACGTGCTTGTAAACCATTTCAAGTATGCTTGTGCAGCCCTTTCAACTGTTCTGATCAATTCAATGTTTTGTTTTATATTAAAATATTTATTTCTATTTATAATCTTCGAGCCAACAAATAGACTTGAATATAAATGTAACAACAACAACCACAATAAAAATATTTTGAAAAATACCAGAACATTAGAAATAACAGCAGCAGAAATATTTTATTATTGTGTTTGAAGCTCGTATAAAAATTAAAACGTTTCACATTTAAAAATAGAAAAACAACAACGAGCAGTAAGTATGATGATGGTTGTTAAAATGTTGTTACCACAATTGTAGACATTTTTACTCTACTCATGTCTGTGCATGTCAGTGTTTACAAACTGTCATTTATTTTATTGAAACAAAAAAAAAAAAAAAAAAAGGAAAATCACATTTGCTTTGTCAGCTTTCTTGTTCTTTTTTGCTTCCCCTCCGATGGTTGAATTGTCTTTATGTGTTAACATCATTTATTATCATTCTTGTCCAGCTAACTGCTGCTGCTACATCATCATTGAGAGCAGATGGCTGGAGGAGGGGACTAGAGGAATAGTTTTCTTGTAGTTACAAGTATTTTTTTTATATTATTATTGAAGTCTTTAGAAAATGTTGAACATAAAAGACTTTAGATTGATTTTGATAGATATTTGATTCAAATTGTTTTTTATTGATTTTGTTTTTTAATGTTTTGGGGAATTAAAGTAGATAATAAAATATTGAGTTGCAATCAAAATAAAAGTAACAGACAACAATTTAATGTTTTGCACAAGTAAGCAACAACACATTCACATCGGTGTGTCCTAGCAGTCATAAAGTCAAGGTCTTAAAGTCATAAGGTCATAATCACAAAAAGTAGGTTTTTCATAAGAATTGGATTAATTTAAAGTCGTTTTTAAGTAGATACCGACTTTAGTGTGACTATAATTATGGCCCATATTATTTTATGATGAGCTAAAGAAAACTGTTGTTGTGCTGCAAACAAAAAAGGTCTAAAATAATCAGAAATCTAATCGCCGCTTTCAATATCGAGTCATTTTGATGGAATAATTTTTATTTGACATCATCGCATTTGATAACGAGCAATTTCTATCGCAATTTTGAAATGTTTTCATATAAAAAAAACTAATAATTCCATTGTTTTTATTCGATATCGAATGCGACGATTTGAACCCAAATTTCATTGACGGTTTTCGACGGCGAGTCTTCGATCTAGTGTAATCTTAGTAAAATATTTAAATTTTATTTATAATAAAATAAATTGTAATTGCAATTTTTAATAAATTTTCTTTTTTTGAATTTGAAGAAGATGTCAGAAGACTAAAATTTTTTTTTTTTTCAAAATTATTATCTAAATTCACGCTACAGTTTTTTTATTTACTTGCATTTGGCAAACATTTGTGTAGAAATCCATTATTACGATTCGATAGATACGATAGTTTTCGATATTGAAAGCGTTGAATAGACAGACTTTTTCTACAGTGCTTAAATTGTTCACTCCAGCCAATATTTTTTGGTGTAATTTTTTTTTAAACAGATGACTTTATGGCCACTGTGTGAAATTGTTTTAAAAATGTGTTTTAAACAAAATCTTCCACACAACATTAATATTTGTAAAATGGTCTTTGAAAAATAAGAAACAATTTTTTTTTTTGAAAAACACACTTAAATTAATTTAATTTTTTGTTTATTTGACAGATGAAGTTTATTTTATTCGACCTATAAAATTCCCATAAATGTGTCTTAATGAAATGAATGCACATAAAAGTTAAATAAAATTTTGCCATAAATTTTTGTTGTTTGTAATAAAACAATTTGTTTTTATTGTAGAAAACAAAAGTAATTTTGTTTGTATAAATTTTTATGTAATTGAAAAACAAAAAAAGCTTTCGCTTTGGCAGCTGATGTACAGAACAGCTAAAAAAATATTTTTGAAAAAGTCTCAGGTTGTACACAACACAAAACAGCTCACGCAAGTTCTCCGATTTGGTGCTTTTTTTGTAAGCCAATTAATTTTTTTCTCACAATTAGTTTTTTTTTCAATTGATTTGAATTTTTTTCTACATCTTTTATTAATTTTTTTTTGTGTTAAATGATCAAACTTACCTGATAAAATAAATCTATCTTTTTTTTTTAAAGATTCTTGAACATTTTGCCATAGTAATAAATAAATACAAGTTTCGTGTAGGTTTTGTAAAAAGGTAAAAAAAAGAAGAGAAAAAAAAGTCTAACAAAAGCAAGTGGAAAACAAACTTTTACTGTCATAGTAACGACTTTATTAAGCAAGTATTTTGCTTAATATACTAGTCACTATTCGACTATT
This sequence comes from Thelaira solivaga, assembly GCA_947397855.1. NCBI lineage: Eukaryota > Metazoa > Arthropoda > Insecta > Diptera > Tachinidae > Thelaira > Thelaira solivaga. Next base: position 573,645 of record OX377612.1, on the reverse strand, counting down.
CGCTTCCTTACATACTAGATACTTTTATTATTAAATCCTTCTCCCCAGGAATCCATACCCACACACACAAACACACAATAACATACATGTTATTCTGCAAACTAAAATATCATTCATGTGTGAGTGTATTTTGTAGCAAAAAAATAAATAAAAAACACACATTAAGCGTTGTGTGAGTTTATGTTTGAGCCACATGACACACACTACGCAACAACCAGCAATGATGGTTTTGAATTTGTAATGAGGTTGTTAAACTTGTGTCTAAATCTTAAACAGGCAAAAGGAGATTTATTATTAAAGCGCAACGAGTAAGAGAAGCGAGACTTGGCCGTGTGTGTGATAATTAGTGTTTATTTATTTGTATAAATGTGTGTGCTTGCGTGGTAGTGAATTTACTTGGCAATTGTGTTCAAGGCTTAGGGCCTGTTCAGCTATATGAGAACGAAAGCTTTTTTCGCATGATTGTATTGAAAACAATAAGAAATTTTGGTATATTGTTTTCAATACAATTATACAAAAGAAGCTTACGGTCGCATTTAGCTAAACAGGCAAGTAATATCTAAACTCTATATTTTCTTGTTTGCTGGGTTCTTAGTTTTTTGTACTATTTTTTTTTTTATTGTCGGTTCTAACATCAGCTGTTATTGACAACATTAATATGTCAGTCACTTGGATTTCATCAACATTCTCTTTTTCTCTTCTCTGTGAGAGCACATGTATGTGTGTTTAATTTTTTTTTTATCTACAAAAGTAAATGAAGTGTCATTTACTGATGTGTGTGCACAGAAACTAATGGATTTTTGTTACAACATTTTTTCCAAGTTATTTCATTTGGGTTTAGAAAAAAGTATAATTTTTTGCACACGTTTTTTCGAGATGCTTTTTGTTAACTAAAAAAGAGCATTTGATTGCAAATCACTCATTGAAGAGGTTCTAGCATGCTCTTCTTAAACTTTACTATGTTTAGACTAGAACCACACACAGCAAAGCTTAGTTGGGCAATTCTTAAAATTGTCGTTTTGTCCACACACAAATTTTTTGTTTCGGCAATTTAGCGTTCTTATTCACTTATTCATTCAGCCTTCAAGCCTTTGTTACATCGTTTCGTGTAATTCTAGAATTTTTTCCAAATTCTTTTTAAGCAATTAATTTCAACTCTCGTCAGTTGCTGTTTTCAACAGAAACGAAAATACTTACTCAGTATAATTAAGCTCATTACTTGCTAAAGGACTTTAATTATGTTCCTTTTTTTGTTTAATATTTTTTCTTTCTTTGAAATTAAAATTCAGTCTTATAATTTGCAGCATGTACATACAAACATACACATTTTTAGAATTGTTATCCTGTAATTTATACTTTATCCTTAATGTTCTTCTTTTATCTTTCAATTTGTGTGAAATTGCATGCATGTTTGTTATATTAGATGGTTGTCTGTCTGTCTGTCTGTCTGCATAGTTTATTCGATGTGTGTTATTCTATACCTGAAGCAGAATTTTAACGATTTAATAAAAAGTTTCTGATTTGGTTTTTGTTTTTTCATTTCTCTTCTCTCTCTATAATTTTTTTGCTTGTTTTTGTTTCAGGTAAGTTAACGCACAAGGAAATCAATAGTAAGTTTTCTCATAAAACAAACAGAATTACAAATAACAAAGCGAAATCTAAACACACACACGCACACACACACATGCATACCTTTTTTTTTAATAAAAATGTTTACATGAATAAATAAATAATTAAATCATAAAGATAGAAGAAGAATAAGTTTTAGCTCTTAATTTATGTAAACATTTTTAAAATGTTGCTACACTTTTATGTTTCCTTGCACTCAAGAGTAACAAAAAAAAAAATGCATCAACCTTTTGTAGGTTTTCTGGTTTCATTTAAAGTTTTCAAATTTATTTTATTTTAAATTTGGTCTCAAGCAAAAAAAAACAAAAACACTCACTTAAAATTTGTGCACTCGTAATGATTTCTAACGTCATTATTAAGTTAATTTTGCTGTAACAATTACGCTTATGAACTGTTGAATTCTCACAAAACTATTCTGTTTGTAGAGGTTGTTTGGTTTTTTAGTTTTATTTTATTTATTCTTCTTTTTTAAATCCATATCCAATCAAAGTAATTTATTGCCTTGACACAGGATTTGTTTCTCTTGGGTGTTAAAGGCCTTAAAATATTTAAAGTCTTGGCTTTATTTTCTGACTTTCCACTTAATAAAAAAAGTATTAGACAGAAGATTTAAATAAATCGAAATTTTAATTTTTAAGAAAGTTTTTTGTATTGTTTTCTTTACTGGAGGCAGTAGTAAATTTATTTAAAAAAATTGTAAAATCGCTGACTCTATTAAAGGTAAAGTTTCAGTTTATAAGAAATTTCTAATTAATTTTTTGTAATTGCATTGAGACTTTACAAGAATTTATGCAGATATCGAATAGAAAGAAGAATTTGAATAAAATAAATGTTAAAATAATAATAAAATTAACACATCTAGGCAGACTGACTGACGTTTGCAAATGAAATTATGTCATGTCTTATTGTCATGGAATTTTTGCAATCACTTTATTGTATTTCTACGTTTTTCAACAACAACAAACAGCGACGACAATGGCACTAAACATTAAAATAAACGTTATTCATAAAAAGTCAAAATATGTGAATGTGACTGTGGCTGTCACTGTGTGTATTACATGCATATAACGTACCATGTGGGTGTTTGCGTACATGTATCTAGGGCTGTGTTAACACTTTTGTAAACTTTTCTATTTATTCTACACAAAAGTTTAAGGATGTCAAGTATTTTCTTTTCGTTGTAAATAAATAAGTAAACGAAACCAAATCTTAAGAATACTTGTTTGTTTGTTTGTTTGTTTGTTATACCGTCTGCCGTTTGTTTTTCTTCTTCTTATTTCTCTCGAGTTTATTATAACAAGTACGTGAGATAACAAGGTTTTTATTAAGAAGAATGTTTATCCAGTTTTTCTAAAGAATCCTTTTTTTATATTTAACACCAACACAAGGCTCGTTATTAACATTTTTTTATTTCTATTTTTTATCAGGGATTTTTATTTCAACTAAAAAAAATTAGCTAAAGTGTTAGAACACGGTCAATAATAAAACAATCAAACTATTAATTTAATACTCATAATTTGTATATAATAAAAATGGAATAGAATAAAATTTATAGGTTGCCCTGCAGATTGATGGGTAGCGTGCTAAGCTATCAATCTGGGGGTCGCAGGTTCGATTAGAATTAATTTCTAATATGAAAAATAATAAATAAAATAAAGTAAAACAAAATAAAATAAAATGAACCTAAATTAAAATAAATTAAAATGAACCTAAATTAAAATGAACCTAAATTAAAATGAACCTAAATTAAAATAAATTAAACTTAATTAAATTAAATTACATTAAATTAATTTAAATTAAATTACATTAAATTAATTTAAATTAATTTAAATTAAATTAATTTAAATTAAATTAAATTAAATTAAATTAAATTAAAATAAATTAAATTAAATTAAACTTAATTAAATTAAATTACATTAAATTAATTTAAATTAATTAATTTAAATTAAATTAAAATAAATTAAATTAAACTAAATTAAATTAATTTAAATTAAATTACATTGAATTAAATTAAATTAAATTAAAGTAAATTAAATTAAATTAAACTAAATTAAATTAAAAATTAAATTAAATTAAATTAATTTTTTTTTATTAAAATGTCTAGTTTATTATACTTGCGGTCGGATTATAAAAATTTATTTTTTTATCTAAATTTTCTATCAAAGTGTGCTCAAACACCATGGCACTTTGAAAATTAAAATTTATGCACACTGCGTGATAGTTTACTAGGGCAGGATAGTTTGTTTATCATTTGTTTTATTCTAGTGATGCCAAAAAAAAAAGAAATTTTCGTTCGCTTTTATGGAACCCGGCCATAAATTGGCTTAGAACTTTTCAATTTTTTTATGTCAAATACCCTCTGTGTGAAATGATTCAGTAATTGCTAGTCAATATTTAAGAGCTGCAGTAATCAATTTTAATTAAAATTAATTTACTTCATTAAGTTTTTATCCCCAACACAATATTAAACTCAAATGAGTAACATTTTAATCTATGAAAGTATTATTTTCATTTAATGATTAAAATCAAACACACACACACACACACCCAGCCCCACACACAAATTGTACAGACACTAATGCAATTAAATTGACATTAAATCAAAAGTATTTATTAGCTAATTTCAATAGTGTTTATTTGTTTCTTTGGTTGTTTGTTTAATACGAACTCATAATGGCCGTGAAATTATTTCTCAAACACGAATCATTTAAATTATGAATACGAGTGTGTAATTGTTACTTAACGCAGTTGTAATTAAGTAAACCAATAGAATGGGTAGCCAGCAAACCAAACAAAAACAAAGTAATTAAACGATTTTTCTTCTCTTAGCTTACGACCAACAAAGAATTGGTTGTGAGTAGTTGACCTTAAGACAAACAGCAACTCATATCAAGTTTTTTCCTTAAGGGGTTTCTGTAAATTTATGATAAAACAGACAAATAAATATACAAATGAAACCAAACAAAACAATAAGTAAATAAAAATCCACTGCTAAGCTCCATTATTAACTACAATTCATTAATTAATTAATTTATGCTGTAAGGAGTTGTTGTTGGCTTTAACAAATGTCATCATCAAACCAACCACATAATTATTGTTGTTGTTGTTGTTGTTCTTGTTGCTGTTTGTTTGTTTTTCATTTTCTATAATTATGCTTTTCATTAATTGTTTGCCCTCTTTTTTATCTCCCGCTCTGTTTGTGGCATGTAAAAGAATTCATTTTTTTGTATCCACAAAAAATAAAAAGACAAATTTAAAAAGTTTTTCTGGTGGTTGAAAAAGTGTTTTTTTATTAAGTTGACCAAATCCACTTTGCTAGAATACAGCTGTGCTGCCTGGGCCGCCATTGATTTTGTTCAAGTTTTTTTTTTTTTAATTCTAGTTTAATTTTAATTTCATTTAGTTTAAGAAACAATTATTGGCCATTCAAAGAAAAGTACTTTAATTTAAAATTTAGAATTAGTAGGCATTTAGAAATCAATTATTATTGCTTATTTTAAACTTGCTTCTCTGTTTTAAAAGTTTTTGGTTACATTTTGTTTAAATAATCCTTAAGGGATTTGTGCAAAATTTATTTAATAAAAAAAAAGAATATGAAAAGAGAAATAAATTTACTTGACTAAATGGATTTTATGTTTTATAAAATATTTATTTAAAATTTTAAGCTCAAATAAACTTCGAGCAGATAAGTTTTTAAGGAAATATGAAATCCTGGGGACTTATAATAAGAAGAAAAAATCGTCCTAATAAAGATTTCTAGTATAACAAGGAACAATGGCAAACCCTGTGTATCTGCTTCCCTTCAAAGTAGACAAACAAGCAGGTAGCCAACAGGGCAGTAGTGCCGTGTACGTGTACTTAACGTTAATTTATTTTGATTAAAACATTAATTATACGTTAATAATTCTGTGAACTCTTAGTTCTGAATAAGTTTGATATCTAAATACACAAACACACACTTCCACATACAACGAACACATTTTGCGTTACAGCATTGACATTTAAAAAATCAAGAGTCAATTATCAATTGAAATTTCCATTTAGTTTGTATTGAAATTTCGCTCTGTACCTAATGGCCATAATCATAGTCAGAAAAAAGTAGAATTTTATTATTTAAAGTAGGTTTTAAAAAGACACCGACTTTTGTATGACTATGATTATTTGCTAATTTCTTTATCAAAACGTAAATGTTTTCGAAATTTTTCATAAAGTTTACTTTAAAGTCTACTTTAATTTTTTTTTTTTTTTTTTAATAACTCAAATTATTTCACTGCTATTATTGAAATGAAATATAATTTTTTCAATAAGTTGTCAATTCCCGTAGCTCAATTACAGGCTGTCATTTTTGTGATTGAATTATTTTATGTTTAAAAAAAGAGGGTCTAAATAGATTCTATGTTTACTGTCTTTTGTATTTCATTCTTCATTATTCAATTTAAAAGCTCTACATTACTGTCAACATCTCTTATTTCACTGCTCAAAATGTATTTAATTTGAATGTGACTGAAAAAAATGTAATTCGTTTCATTGGTAAACAACTTAAGTTATTAAAAATAAAAAAAAGTCCTATTTTACTAAGTTCATATTGACGAATTTATAAAAAAAAATATGTCTGGTTAATTAAGAGATTGTTGAACAAAACTTAAAGTTACGGTCACATTACACAAATATTTGTCGAAATAATTACCCCCTCTATTTTATAGTTTATATATTTTTGAAATAAATAAGTCTGATATCATTTGAAAGGAGAGGTCGCCCAAATACTCAGAAATTATTTTAGAGGATTTTTAGAAATTTTTTCAAATTCTCTTATACCTTTGGTCTGCAGGATTTTTATTATTCCCCATTTTTCCCAGGTACTATTTCCCATAAGACGTATTTGATAAATATGCCATAAATACTGAAGAGATATTTATTAATACTAAAAAAACGTAACGGATTACGTTACGGCGTACTTATCTTCACTCACTTAATAACCATTTTTTTCTTGCAATAAAATTTAGCCTGAATGTCTGACAATGTTTGACAATAACCATTGGCACAACAACAACAACAACAACAACAAGAAAAACTTTTAAAACAATTAAATTTGTTTTCAGTTTTTTTGTTAAAGAGAACTTTTTAAAAGCCGTTTCTTGTTTGTGTCGAAATACGACTACACCAGAACTTAATTATTAATTAATTGATTTTCAGCGCCTTTAAATTGCTGATCTTTGTTCAGACTTTGAAATGTAGAAACTTTTTGCTAACAACAAACAGACATCAATGAAAAATTTTACAAGAATTTATCCAAGTATTTAGCAGTTTTGAATGCTTCATTGATTTGCTACTTATTTCTGGCTGTAAAATTGAAACTCTGAATTGAACAAAGAACTTGTAGTAATTGAATTTAACTAAATTTGTGAATTTGACAAGTGTGTTTCTGCAAACAGTCTGGAGAAGCAGAAGGGCAAACACATTAAAGTTAAAAATGGAAGCACTAAATTGTAGTAAAAATAAATTAAAATGAAATGGTTTTTTTTTCTCATCCAGAAATTTGCATCCAAAGCGCTATTCTTTATTGTTTTTTTTTTTTGCCACATGCTGCCTGCTTTTAAAACTTTATTATATTTTAACACTGGTGTTTTCTCGTTTTATTTTTTAAACGCTGATTGCTGACTGCTGGCTGCATGGCTGCCTGGCCTGGTTGTCCTTAAGACAATGCAGCAGTAGGTGGGTGTAATTTCTTTGTTTGTTTCATGCAAATTTAATGACCTTAGCTGTTGCCAGTGACTTTTTGTTTACAATTTCTTTTCCACATTGTTGCAAATAGTGATTTTTTGTTTGTTGTGGCTCCCTCACACACACACACAGACACATACAGCTTACAGTTTTCTAACAATAAGTAATTTAAATGTAATGAAGGTTTTTCTTTAATACATTGTCTTGTTTGCATTTTCCCTCGTACTCTGTTGCCTGCCTGCTTTTCATTCAGGGTTTTAATCTGATTTAAGGTAATGACTTGCATCATCAACATTTTGATTGCAGCAGCTGCAACAATTTAAATTGTAATATTGCAATAAACTCTTTATGTGTATTCCCATCTCTCTCTCTCTCTCATACTGTTTTATTCTGTTTTTTTATTTTAATGCTTTTTGTTTTATTAAAGCATGTATTTCTCTAGAGAGGAGTTTTTCCGAAAATGAAAAAAGTAACGAAAATTTGCATGCTGATGCTGGTGTGTACCAGGGAGTTGCTAATTAAATTGTGAAAAACTGAAAGTTAAATTTCGCATACGTAAGCAAGAGCTTAGCTGGCTTACATTGATTTAATTTAAGAAAAACTTTATTCTCATTTTGGTTGGATGTGAAAGCAAATTTACGACTTTCTTTTTAACAGAAAACTACTTGTGAGCGTTGTTTGTGTTACTTTGCAAAGGCTATAGTTTTTGCACTTAGCAGTTAAGCGCACAGTGTTGCGGTGCATTTCCGGTTTAGTTTTATTTTTTCCAAAAACATATTTTTTTTTTTTTTTAATTTTGACACACTTTAATTTTCTCTGTTTTTATTTTCAATATTAAATTGAAACAAAAAAAAAATAATTTTGTTTTTATTTTTCAGGTCTGTCTAAACGTCCTATGGGTCCACCACATCGTAAAAGTAGTTTACCAAAGCATCAGGAGGTTAAAAAACGGTTTTTGGAAATTTGCGATACCACCTTTTCGGAAGAAGTGCGCAATGCTTTACGTTTGCCAGCTTTCGATTCCTATGAATGGAGCGATGCCGACATAATCCATCTAATGCAAACCATGTTTGTGGAATTAGGTTTTATAGAAAAATTCAACTTACCCATCGATACTTTGCGTGAATGGTTATACGAGGTGTACAAACACTACAATGAGGTGCCGTTTCATAATTTTCGTCATTGCTTTTGTGTGGCGCAAATGGTAAGTGAAATAACTTGAAAATAATTATGTAAACAAAGTGTTTGGCACTTTGTTGGTACTTCCTTCTTCTTTTTATTTATTTTGTTATTAAAAAAAAAAAGAGAAAAAGAAACCATAAACAAAGAAAATCTAATTATTCATTATTGAAAGCTTGAAATCAATAAAAGTTAATCAGGAAGCTTAAGTAATACAATATGCTTGGCAAGCTGACATCTAGCTAATGGAGAAAACATTTAATTTAATTAAATAGAAATCACGAACGATATTTTATAATTTTCGAACAAAAAGACACAAAAACATACAAGAAAAGCTGAGGTAACAGCTTCATGAGGTTAAACTTTAAACCAAATTATTATTAATGATATTTTATAGTTTAGTTTTTCAAATATATTTTATCAAAAATTTTATGTCACATTTACGATTTGACGTGTGGGAGTTGCTAGTTTTTGGCTTCCGGCTGACTTAAATAACAAAATGTTACTCACCTACACATGCAGATGTAAAAGTGTGTGTGTGTGTGTGTCAAACATTTTAAATAAATTTTATGGGAGTAGTTTACGCTTTCAAGGCGTAAATATTGCTCCTACGTTGTTATAACACCTACAAGTATGCTTTAGAAATTAATAATTTTTCGAATGACGTCCTACGTATTCTACGACTTTCACAAATTCATAATAAAAACCTTTAGTGTCCAGTATTGCATGAATTTCCGAAAAATGTGTGTGTGTGTGTGTGCGTGTGTTTTTAGTTTTTCTTACGAATAGAATTATACAGCAAAATGTTTGCTTAAAATTTTTTAATTATATAACTTTCGTTATGCGTTACGCTGTCCTAAGTTGTTCGCTGCTTTTTGCATTACTTAGAAGTAGTCACGTAATTTAAAAGCGAAATTCCGACAGTGCCTTCGTTAAGCAGGTTTTCAGAAAGAAATTCTCGTAAAAAAAAAGTAAAAATCAAATGAAAAAGTTCAGTTCACTGATTTCTTAAATATTTTTCCCACTTCTACAGTAGAGATTTGCTACAAACGAATTACATAGATATTTTCAAATTTGGTTTAATCGTAGCCTCCATTTTTTTTGTAATAGATAATATTTACATGTATGTGTGTGTGCCTGTGTATGTGTTATGCTTGTGGATTTATGGTATACAAATTAAGCTCAAGTATTTTACGTTCTATTTTGTTTTTTTTTTTTTTTTAATATAAAAGAACGAGGGAGGGAGAAAGGAATCATTACAATATGAATAAACGATACATACGTAAATATGTTACACTCTATTGTTGTTGTCATCGTCATCTTTTTTTAGCCACTACAACGTCATCATAATCATCTTTTTAACGTTAGAAACACTAAAAATAAAACTTAAAAAAATAAAAAAGAGAATAAATACTACCCAGCTTGCAAGACGTGAGTATCCTCTTAGCATATTCGACCTAGTTATGAGAGGAAACTAGCTGTGAGTAATGTAACTGTGAGTGTCTCCAGAGATGTGTAAATGAATACATCATGTTTTAAGAAGCTTAAGTGTATGAAATATATAAAACACTGAAAGAAATAAAAAAAGCAACAAATTGCTGGCAGTGAAACATAAAACTAAAGGAATTTTGGCATCCATTATCAAAAGTGTAAAAAATCATTTTCAATTAAATGGATGTTCTTCTGAAATGTTCAATTTAGACAAACTATAAATTCAACTCGATTTTTTTTTGCATGTATTTACTACACATACATAAGCAGCACATGGTTAGCAAAAGGTTTTTGTTTTTTGCATTTTTTGCTTTTTTGCCAATTATGCTATTTTCTCAAGTTTAATTTTAATTTTTATATAAAACAGTTTCAAGCTTTTGTTATTATTTTTGGTTTAATCTGGATGGCTTCTAGCATAAATCACTAAACGATAAACGTATTAGCCAGATAGTAATTCAATTATATTGAAATAATCTATCGTCCATAATTTATTTTAAAACAAAAACTTTTACTAAATATTTGCACAAAAAACTACTAACACACGCACACACACCCAGTGAAAAAAGGCTTAATAAATAAAATTAGAATTCATATGCAGCTGGTTGGCTGTTTGTTTACCTCAGTATTGCTGAGGGCTATCAGCTGCATAAAACACTCAATGTTGTTGTGCACAAAGCTGGAGCATGTAATGTTGGGAGGCAGGAATCTAAAATTGCACCAATATTTTCAATATTTTGCTTAAATGCTACAGGATACAAAAATATTTTGTTTGCTTTACTCGGGTATTTGTGTTTATTCGTGTCTAACTCTTTTTTGTTTTTTTTTTTCCTTTTTTGCTTTTGGTTTGTTTACTGGATTTAACATTTTAAGGCCAACTGTTCAACACAATTCGTGGCTAAACCATCCAATAAATGCACATTTCGTTTATTTCGTTATGGGTATGCACACACACACACATAAAAACACACACAATTACTTCTCCAGATTAGCCTGGTTATTAAGGCCTGTTATTTCTCTTCGATTTTTGTTTTCTCAGTATGTGTGTGTGTACGAGTTAATGCTAATTTTCCATCTGCATGTAAATGAGCCAAGAGAAGTGTAGCATATTTGTGCCCAAGTCAAACAATAATGGGAAAATCAACAAATTTAGTGCAACAAAGAAAAACACAAACAAAAAATGGTTTAAACAAAATTTTTTTTTTAAATTAAGGCAGCTTAAGTAGCCTCTACGGTAATCACAATCTGATTTTGAAAGGATTTGTAGGAGTTTCAATAAAATAAAACTTAAGAGGACTTTCACATTTGGCAAGTAACTTGCGAAAGTCTCTTGGGCAACTCTTGTGCTCGTAGTTAAACAGGTTAAAAAGAGAAAGAAATGTGAAAGTTCTGTATCTGGCCAGAGCAGGTAATAGAGGTACAGAGAGGGATAGAGAAAGAAATAGATAGAGTGGGAGATAGAGAGATAACGAGACAGAGAGATAAAGAAAGAGACAAATATATAGAGAGAGAAACCGGCATAGATAAAGAGAGTAAGAGATAGAGGGAGAGAGATATATATAAAAAAAGAGAGAATAAGAAAGGGAGAGAAAGTGATAGAGCAAGAGAGAGAAAGATAGAATAAGAAACAAATAGAGAGAGAGAGAAGAAGAGAAACCAACATCCAGGCATATGTATAGAGAGAGAGAAAGATAGACAGAGAGAGAAAATAATAATGGGAGAGAATAAGAAAGAGAGAGAGATAAAAGAAGAGAAATCAACATCCAGGCAGATGTATAGAAAAAGAGAGACAGACAGATAGAAAGAGTAAGAGATAGAGGGAGAGAGAGAGAGAATAAGAATAAGAAAGAGAGAAAGAAAGAAAAAGAAATAGATCTCTATGCGTATTTCGGTTTTTAATTTTTTTTCTATTAAAAATTTCATCCATTACACGAACATAAAATCCAGCATATTGGAAAATCAAAAGAAAAACTGAGCTTTTATATTTACCAATATATTTACCAACGAAAAATAGTTTTGAAAAATCGTAGAGTGAAATCAAATTGTACTCAACTGTTGCTATTTAAAAAGTAAATCAGCTAAGAAAAAACACAAACGAACAGCATAAAAAAACGATTTCTCCATAGACTTTGAATTGCTATGGCGACAAAAAAAAATCTTCCGATTCTTCGTCCACTTAATTCTATTTTCATTTCGTATTTTTAATTTTTTTTCGCAGAAAGTTTCAGTGTAAATACGAGCAGCCAGAAGTATGCAATATAGTTCGTTAGGTTGTCCGTCTGTTGCGTTGATGTGGGTACCAGTTAATACTCGTATGTATGAGTTGCAAATGTTTTTAAATTGAGAGTTTTGCAACAGATGCCTTAATGTAGTGCTTTAGTCCTTTTTAAAAAAAAAGTGATAAAAGTTTTTAATTTGTTTGAAAAGAATTATTAACAAATTAAACATGATTTTTTGCTGAACTTTAAATTGGTTTTTATTTACCAACAATTAAAAAAAATAAATAAATTAATTAAATTGATTTGAATTAATCTTCATAGCTAATTAATTAATGACAAAATAATAGCTTTAGTTGATTTGTGCTGCTTCGTTTAAAATTTGTGGATGCCCTTCAATTCGCATTAAATAAATTGAAGAGTGTTTTTATGAATATAGATTTTGTTGTTGTTCTTGCTAATTGTTCCACTATGACTCAGTTATAGTTTTTCTTCTATTTCATCTTTAAGTTCTATCTGGTAGCCCTACAGATTCCATTAAATTATTTTTGCAATTTTTGTGATTTTGTGTCTCTGTGTGTCTCTAATACCCTTTAAAAAATCTCCAACACTTTTGCTACAAGCTTATGAAAGACATTTTCCGTGTGTTTAAGGTAATTTTTGATAATTTTTCAACTGTAACACAAACCACCTGCTGCTTTAATATTGTAAAAACACAACAAAAGGAAAAAATGTTTAAATATAAAAATAAAAAATTGCTCTAGGCAGCACTAGCCTGAATTGCAAATAATTTTTCTTTTAACTGAATAATTTTTACTTGGAATTCACAACATTTATGCTTTCTTTTGTTTTATTATTTTATTATTCTTGCAGATGTATGCCATAACACGTCAGGCCAATCTGTTACAACGTCTGGGTGACTTGGAGTGTCTAATTTTGTTGGTATCCTGCATTTGTCATGATCTTGATCATCCTGGCTACAACAATATTTATCAAATAAATGCCCGTACAGAGTTGGCATTACGGTATGTACAGACTTATTTTGAAAAAAAAAAAAGAAAAAAGAAAAAAGAAAAAGAATAAGGAAAAGCAGTAAGAGGCTACAATAATTCATAACTTGGTCAACAATTCTGCCAATCAACATGACTGAGTGTGTGTCTATTAGTTTTCAGGTTAAATTCCCAATAAGTGCCATAGAAGAAAATCTATTAATTACCAACATTTTTAAATGGAACTTGCACGCAAACTTTCAAACCAGATACACATGTGTAAGGTTGCACACAAACAACAGTGAACTTGTCTGCACAGGTTTTTATAAATATTTCCTTACAAAAATTTTGTCAAGTTGATGCAGCAAAAATGAAAACGACACAAGTGCCCAATGCCTTTTCAAGGCTTAAAGCATTCAAAGTAAAAATCCTTTTTGATTGTGTGTTTTGTAACAAGAACTGAAGAGCACATACTCGGTTACACACATGTATGATTGATTGATTATGTGAAATGAAATGTTTGAATTTCAAATAGTTTTTCTATTAAATAGTATTAAAATCAGACAACAAAGAGTTCCAAAACTGGCCACAATTAGCCCAACAACATTTTCAAAAATTGTTTTCTAATAAAATGGCTAAAAGAGAAAACAATTAAAATAAAAATAATTTTTCTTCTTTCAAGCCCTGTCTTCTAACCAAAATAAATATTTGTGTAAAATTGTATTTTACAAATGTGCTGAGTAAATGAACTAGTTCGTGAGTGTCCTTTTCAAACTTCCTAAAATCAATGCTACCAGATCACAAAACCTCCACAAATCTGGCAACTTTAGTTCTATCTGTCAATTGTATATGTCTTTGTTGTTTTAGGTTTATTGTCTTTTGAACAAATATGCCCGGCTTTGTCCACCAAATTTGGGTGGATAGTTAACGACGCGCTATCCGATATTTATAATTTAATGTTCAATCGGAAGCTTGAAATTTGACTTATGGAATCTTAACTTTAACGATTGGTAACTTGTAATAATGGCTGAAGGTGCAGCCTGTTTTCTCTCAGAGTCATTTTTGCTTGAAGTTGCGTACGTGTTCTGTTTCATCATTAATAACTTTGGCTAAAGCACTGTCAGTAGTGAATTCGAAACTTAATCATTTTTGTATTTTCTGCCGACCAAATTCTTAAAAGAAAACACATATTTTTGCTACTTAAAAAATTTAGCCGTAAACCTGTAAAAAAATTCAAGTTGATTTTTCAGAATGAATTTTCTCCCACCATTCAATTACAATTTTTTTTATTTATTTATGCATTTAATACACATATTATTATACTTACATATTTTCTTTATATTTTCATTTATTATTACAGTTATAACGACATATCGCCTCTAGAAAATCATCATTGCTCTATAGCATTTCGTTTATTGGAACATCCAGACTGTAATATTTTTAGGAACTTTAGTAGAGAAGCATTCAAGTAAGTAAAAATCATTTATTATTTATTTATTTATGTATACTCGTGTGTGTGCAGCACATTAAAAAGGAGAAAAAGAATTTACGATTATTTTACGGTTTATATTTATTTTTTTTTGGTGTGAAAGAAAATTGCATTAAATATTCTTTGGTTCGTTTCCATATTAGAACTGTAAATTGTGGCACAAGTAAAACTTTTTATTGATTTTTTTTAAACAAAAATAATAACAATAACAACAAAATTTTTAAGTGCAACTTGTGCAAAATCATCGTATAAATTTTATTGCTTTGCACAAGAAAAGAAAGAAAAAAAGGTTACCAACTGAAAGCAAATTGAAATTTCATTCAGCTAAAGTTGCTCAGTTAAACTGAATGAACTCACCAGTTTATCATTGTAGCACAATTTTATTACAAAAATGTTAAATATTTGACAGTCTGACTGAAAGGACTTATAGACTTTAAATATAAAAATCACAAATCAACAAGAAAAGTGTGTTTTTATGATTGTGTGTATTTTGTTTTTGAAAGTTAAATTGGAAATTTTTAGTGATTAACAGAAACATGAATTCACAATAGTTAGTGTTCTGCCCTACGCATGGTTTCCCGTTAGAGGATGTAGACTGTCCCCTGTTTGAAGAAAAAATAACACATTTCTCTCTCTGTCTCCTTATTTAGCTGTAAATTATTAGCGTGATGTGCTACATGCGCAGAAAATTTCAATTTTATGTGCGGAATGGCATAAACTTGAATTTCTATCATTCTTGGTGTACTGCTCTTCTCACATACCTACATACACACATTATTTATTAGTATCTATGTTTCTGTTCATATCAAAATTCAATTTTTCTTATTGGGATGTCTGTCTGTGTGCAGTATTCACCTAAAAATACTTTTCAATTTTCATTTAGTGTAGGCTACTACTCACTAACGTTGTTTTAAAAAGTACTTACACACAGATTATTAAGTTCTTATACACGTCCTGCAGTAGCCTACCATGTTTCCTTGCTTGTGTGCAGTTTAAATTTTATGAGTGAAAAAAAAAAATGTGTTAATATGTAAAGTGTATAAAATCCATAAATTTTCCTGAAAAAAAAAGCTCATAAATAATCATCACACCAACCAAAAAAAGAAAATACATTTTTCTTAATTTATTTGCTATTGAACTGTTTTGAACTGAACTTTTATGTTTTATAATCAAACATCAGCTAAAATAATAAATTTAAATGGGAGCAACCAAACGCTCAAGAGGATGAATGGCTTCAGATACTCTTATCATTTTTGTAGATACTCTTTATTACAAAGGCTTTTTCGTAGCTATTACTCACTTGTCACCGAAATAAACTAATTAATAAGATGGCTATACCAGCTTCCAATTACTAGCACGCATTCTTTTTCATCCCTTTACTTTGCCAACAAAACTAATGTTTTTTCTCTGTCAACTAATTGCTTGAATAAAAAAAAAAACTTAAATTCTGTATTTAAATTTTGGTTGGCTTAAAGTAATTGATTAATTAAAATTAATACGTTAATTTTCAATGTGAACGTGTCTGCTACATATTGATTACAATTAAAATGGAAAAGGAAAGATCAAAAATGTGAAAAAATACCAAATTTCGCAAAAGTAAAATGGATTTTAACTTTATTTGTTAATTTTTTTCCAAAATTTCATTTTTTCTTATCACCAAACAACTGACACAATAGCATAATTCATTCACAATACACAAGTTTTTAATTCACAATTAAATGAAACAATTTAAAATAATAAGATAATTCGGCAGGAACGAATAATAGAAATTTGCATATCGATCGATATTTCTTTCCATGTGAAATCAACAAGACATAAAATCCATATTTTCTGTGTTTTCCCATTACCTGCAGACATCATTTGATTCAGGAGCCCTTCTAAAATTATATTCATAAATGCAAATTACAATTGTTGTTAATGAAGATGTAAGTGTACAAGCAAACATGTAAGAAATTTTCATGTCTTAAAATACATACATACGACTGCAAACATAAATACGTGTTTTCCTTTTATTTAGTTAATTAATTTAGTTAAACATTTGCAAATTGTGTTTGTAAATAAATGCCAGAGTTTCCTAAATAAGAATTTGTATTTAATTGTCAGTAAAATGAATTAAGTTGAATTGAATTTTACATGATTAGAAATTCAATTATTTTCATAATTAGAATTTTGCCACATTTTATTACGGCTAAAAGTATGTGATTTGCACAAGTAAATTTTTATTTCTGACTGTTTCGACTACTACTACTACTACTACTACTACTACTACTACTACTACTACTACTACTACTACTACTACTACTACTACTACAAATTAGCTAACGCACACAAAAATTTCTTTATTTTTCCATTACGCATCTTGTTAACAAAATAAAAAGAAAATTTATAGTTTTCATGCAGATGAGCCAACACAAGACTTGCTCACTGACTCACTCACTAACTCACCAGTCTATTCTCTGTTATCATTTGAAACAGACAGACAGACAGACATTCACAGTAACGAAATGTACGAGTTATTTGTAAGAGTAATTTAATCTTTTTAATTGAAAGTTTTTCATTTAATTTGTATTTGCATTTTAAAAACGAAAAAGAAATAAACACGAGCGCAGCAAGTAAGAATGAGTGAGTGTTTTGTTCATTATCTTGGGCTTACTTCCAACGTTGCATGTCTGTCATCTTGTTCAGTTTTGTTTTTTCTTTCTTTTGTTATGGAATTCTATATTTCCAAGTATAAATCCTTAAGGAACTCTGACTGTCATGGCATGATGATGACTTAACAGCATCGAGTAATGTAAAACATTAAGCTTGTGTTGAAATTTCGGTCGAAAGCAACATAAATAAACGTTTCAAAATAAGCAATTTAATTTCTCTTTTTTTATGACAGCTAATGTCTTTCCTTTTTCTGCTTATTTATTCTCAAGTGACAGTATTTGGGTTTTGTTGAGTTTGCGGGTTTTAATTTAAAAGAGTGCCACAGAAGAAGTACCAGAGTAATTCAAATGAAACACACAAACACACGAGTGTTTTTGAAAAGTTTTTCGATTTGGTTTCAACACACTTTCTAAAAATTTGTGGCAAAATATTTTTATTTAATTAATAAAATCGTTACAAACTCGCATCTACGTACTACCAGACTCTGCACTTCTCCTCGGGATGCATTTTGCTGCCTGGACGGCATTTGTAGACATCAGCAAATTCCATAAAATTACCCAAAACATTATTGATTCTTTCCCTGTGGCTGGCATGCAAATTTATACTGGTTTTCTCGTTGTTACTGCTGCTGCCACACCAAACCTGGGCAAAACTTAAGAAGAACAATTTTAAATCCTCCTGATCAAAGCTTTCAGCCATTTCGCTATCTAGAAAGGTTTCCAAAGCCAGTCTTAGGCCCTCAGAGTCAGCCAAATTTTCATTGATGGTCACATGGCCATTAGTGTAGCGCTCGTTGAGGTAGCAATTTGATTTGACACCGAACTTAATAATGGCCTTTACACCCCAGCCATTGGCCACATTACCAGCTTTATCATAATTCATGCCATCGTAATCGAAGGCATGCATAATTTCGTGAGCCAAAATGTAGCCCAACCCACCGTATACTTTGGCTGGCTTGAGACAACCATCGTAAAGGGGTGTTTGTAAAATCCCTATGGGCAATTCAATGGCATTTTTCTTTAGACGATAATAAGCATTCACATCCAAGGGACCGTACGATTGATCTCTATGCAAAGACGTCAAAGAAAGTTTTGCTTCAGAGGCTATGGAGTTGGCGTCTTTCACCATGTGGGCTATAGTTTTACTCAGTTGTCTGCTGGTTTTCAATTTAGATAAATTAATTACATTCATCTCATAGTTGTCACCTATTTGAAAACGTTTCTCTTCGTTCGTGTTGTCGATATCCTCTACAGCTTCTAAAGTGGGCAGCAATAATTTCATCGCTTTCAATTTTTCTCTGCTTAAAATCTTGGTAGCTGGATCTCTTTCGAATACTGTAGTAGCATTGAATAGTTTGTCAAATTGCCGCTTAAGATTTTCAAAGATCTTTTGTAAATGTTGTTCAGTTTGTTTCAAGAACTTGTCGGGCTTACCGTGACGCAGCTGTAAAAACAAACGCGTTAATTCCGAAGGCATAAAATCGTTCAATTGCATTAAACATTCTTCCTTTTGCTTAATAAAACTGTATTCCTCATGCAAATTGACTTCAAAATGGGCAAGGAATTGCACTAAAAAGTATTTGGCGATCATTTCGCCATTCGAATTTTTGAGGAAACGACTTAAGCTTTTCAAATAGTTGTGGTCGGCCACTATTAACATTGTGTCCGCATAATGTTGAGGCAGTGAAAAGTCTTGCATCAACGTGCTGAAGTATTTTAAAAAGTCTATATCGGGAATTTCAGCGGCCAAAGATGATAACGTTTGAGGTTTTTTCAAAAGCACTGAACGATCGTTGGCAACCAAAGTTAATAAGGATTTTTCAAACTCCACGATTTCCTCAGCAATCTGATTGGCTTTTCTAACTCGAACACCCAAGTCCATCATCAACAACTTGATATAGCGTTGATATAGAAAAGCTGATTCTGGATCGTAAATGGTGTCGGACTTTCTAGCCTTAATAAATGCAAATGAGGGTGGCATTATGTAGAATATTAACTGATGGGAATTTTGCCAATTCGGTTGTACATTGGAGGAAATTAACGACTGGGCACCATATTTACGCATTTCAGCTGCCACATATTCCCAATTGAAAAGTTTGTCTCCGCTAACGCTGCTGCTAAAGTTCTTTTGTAAAATGGGCCAATTGCTGCTGATGTTCTTCAAAATATCCGTGTACACTCGTATGTCCTGCTCATTTTGAGATTTTGATTTAAAAGCTCTTTCATCCAGACAAGATTCATAGAAATTTATTACAGCCTGATGGGTATGATTCACCTGTCGCTCCTTCTTTGACACTTCATCAAAATATTGAAACAACAAATATTTATTGGAAGCCTTAATGGTGGTCAAGGTGTCAGAAGGTTTTGCAAAACTTAATTGGGAAGATGGACGCCAATTGCCACAGGCATATTCCCAAAAGTCATTACAAGGTTGTTCAAATTCATCAATGGAAAGCTCTGACTGCTTTTGATTATTCGTCCAAAATAGGGCATCGCATTGCAGCAGACTCTCAGCAATTATTTGTCTCGCTTCAGTATTCCTAACAGCGACGAGGAGGACAGAGAGTAAAAATACACGTAATTCTATGAAACGCACACTTAACGTCATGGCGCTTTCAATTGACCGGTACAACTGATTTCTAGATTTACATTTTCAATAATTATTATTGAGAGAACACATTCGCTGGTCACATTTGTGTGTGTGTGTGTGTATTTCTAATTAATGAAACTGATAAGCAATAAAACAAAAGAATTGCAAAAAAAAAACAAAAGTTTTTTTATATTTAATCTTTTGATTTAATAATTTTGTTTTCTTTTTATTTTTTGCTCTTTAAAAATAATAAAAATAACAAAAATATTGTGGCATAAAAATATCAGCTTCAGCTTTTACGTAAGAGAATTACGTACTTAATAATTAAATGTGCGAATTATGTTTCATTTTAAAGAGAAAACACAAACAAACAAACAAACAACATCTACTCGTGTGCATACGCACCAGAAACCTTGACGCACATTTTAATCTCAAACTATTTTTATTTAAATAACCACGATCCTGTTGGTAAAATGAAATTTTGTTGAAATGCTTGCGGTGCTACATATTTAATTTTGAAAAACAAAAAAAAAAAAAATTAAATCTGAAAAACTTCATTACGAATATTTGCACTCTAAAAACATTTAATTTCATTTTTTTAACAATTAAACAACAGGGAGTCGTTGTTTTTATAAATAAATTTAAATAATTAAATGTTATTTTGTTTGTGCTAAATTGCTTGAGGTGTCGTTTATCGTTTTTTAAGGTTGTCCAGTTTTTCAAAATTTTCTTTCTTCAATTTACTTTCTGTCTTGTCCATAAAAAAACAAACCCTCTACAACTTAAAAGTACTTGTGTATCAGTTTTACTTGGGCCTTTTCCTAAACGATGATTTAAAAATTGTTTTTGTCATTGGAATTTTTTTAAAGGAGCTTTAACACACACACACACACACATTTATTTCCATAATATTTAACAGTTTGCTTGGCAGCCGACTGGTGAATACAAGATTTCCAAAAATTTATTTTTCTGCTTTTAAAAAATAAAATCCCCACATTTGCATGGAAACTGGCAACCCTGCTGTGTGCACAATTGCATTTATAAAACACACACATTTTAACACACACTTGAATAAAAAACTTTTTTATCTCAAAAAAAAAAAAAAAAAAGGAGTAGGAAAAATGAAGCTTATAGTCGACTCATATTGTTTGTTTGTATTCGTATGAAAGCAACAGTTTATTTGTTTGCTTGTACGAGTAGTTAATGTGTTTACTTTCGAGTGGAAATAATCTAAAGGTACGACGACGGAGTATGCAGGCGTTTGTGTGAGTGTAAGTGCAAGTAATGAGTTTAGTATGCTTCTGTGAGCCAATTTGCCTATGCACACACACACACACTTATACACATAAAACATTTGCTGGATATTTGTGTTGGCATAGTTTAATGGGGTTTCTTTTTCTACTTTTTTTTTTTTTTGTTCTATGGGTTTCAGCAGCGATAAACTCATCCATTAGAAGTTATAAAAATTTTTTTTTTTCAGAATTTTTCTTTGTTCTTTATATTTTCAATTAATAATTCTCTTGTTAAGCAGCAATAAATTTTGAATGTTTAGAAAAGGTGTATTTTTCAATTAATTTTTTTTTTCTTGCTTCATTAATATTCATAAATATTGTAAACAGAAAGAGAATTTTATTAAAATTTTACATAAAATGTAGTAAAAGTTTTAAAACGGTTAATTAAGTTTTAAAAATGAATTAAAAATTAAATTTCAAAAAGCACACAAAATGTTTAAGAAATTTGAAGTGCTTTTGTGGCAAAGCCAAAGATCTACTCAGGAAAGTACGAGTATGTTAAGAAACTGGCATTTTATATTTTCATTGAATGTATGAAGTGTGATCATCAGGAAATTTCACTTAACTAAATCCAAAGCAAAAAATATTTACCACTAATTCTGCTGCAAAAGGAAATAAAACTAAAATTAATCACACTATTGATTGAACTAAGAATTATTTTATTATAAAATAAATATTGTGTTTATTAAAGCAAAATTTTTATATTTGAAAATAACTTCAGCTACGGTCACATTAATCAAATATTTGTCGAAATAAGCACAACCAATACGTCATCAATATTCGCTTAGATTAATTTAATTTTTAATTGAAATACAACATTCTTGCATTATTATATTAATTAAATTGATTTTCAAATGTTACGTTTATTTCGATGTGTAAAGGGACCGTGGCTTTAGGTAGATTTATTTTGTAATATAAAAAAATTTTGTTTGTTGTTGTGTGTGCAGCAAAAAGAAAATTTAAAAATAAATAAAAAAAAAAAACTGCAATTTACTGGCGCTTAATTAAAACAAGTATGCAAGTGTTTATAATTTTTATTATAAACCAAACGCTTTGTATGTACTCGTATGTGCTGGAAAGCTCACTTTTTTGCCAAGTACAGGCATGTTTCAAGTAAATATAACAAGTACACGCTTTTGTTTAGGGTAAAGAATAAAAAAGTACAAAAAAGAAACCCCCATAAAACATGTTTTCAGTTTCTATAGATTTTTTTTTTTTATATTAAAATCAAAAAGAAAAGCATAAAAAAATCAAAGGAATTTTAAAAGGATGTGAAAAGAACTAGAAGTAAAATCTAAACGTAGAGAAATTGTAAAATTTCCTTAAGGCAAAACTTAGCAGTGAAGTTTATTAATTAAATTCATAAATTAGTTTAAAATATTTCTAGTAACTGGGGAATTTCACCACTTGCAAAGGAAATGTGTTGAAAAATTTAATTTGATTGCCAGTTTAATTAAAATCTTGAAGCTCATGTACAAATTACAAACTATTTTTATGCAAGTGCTTTCAAAAAAAAAAAAAGTGTGTGAAGAAAATTATAACAAGTAATTAAATGTATTTCTAAAAACTAAAACAAGCACTTAAATCTATTTATGCGGGCTTTACTCTATGATACAAGAGCTAAGATTTTCATGGGATATTGAAAGAGCAAAATCATATGGAATTTGATACGGTTGTCGAAAAATCATACGGGGCTTCTACACTATAATACAAAAGTTAAGATTTTCATTGGATTTTTCAGCTGTTTTTGTTATTTCTTTGTTTGTATGCAAAACTAGAGCCCTGATACAATATTTAATTTTATTATTTTAAAATTAACGATAGAAAAGTATAAATGCTTAGAAAATTTACTAAAAATAGTGAGAGCCACTCGACTGTCATATTTGATGTATTGGCCCATAACCATAGTCATACTAAAGTCAGTATCTTTTTAAAGTCCTACAATTCCTATGAAGAAAAAGTAAGCTCCTAATAAAAGTCTACTTTTTTGTGACTATGAGCATGGCCCATTGTTTTCATTTGATTTCAGTGTAAAACTCGCTTTAAGGAGGCAGTCAATAGGGTTTTGATTGTATTAATTTTATTAAACATTTATACTGTTACGTTACATAAATATTTTTCTTAATAAGAGCAACCACTACTTTTTGGCAAATATTTTTATAGCCTAACAAGACTTTATTACATAAAATTAGTCCAAAAAATATGATAGTGAACATATTTTGTATTTTGATAAGATATTGAACTACTCTAAGCGAAAATTTCTTCAACATAGTGGACTTATGGACAAATGTTTGTAAATTGAAACCGTAGTTTAAGAGAAAGAGGTTTCACAGCTTGCAAAAACATTATTAAAAATAGTTTTCTTAAGACACTGCATAAACATTATCGAAATAGATATTTTTAAAATTAACTCCTGCTCCTGTAATTTTGTTAAAAGCACATACATATGTGTGTATGTGGTATCATATGGCGAAACTGTGTAATTTAGAAATTATAGGCCTGTTGTGACGAAAACAACGCCGGCTTGTAGTGAATTCGAGTACGATAACGACACTCGTAATAAGGCTGCAATTGCCAAAATTACACGCCCAGATTTTTATTAATACTCGCATTTTAATTTGATTTATTTTTCAAAAAACCCTGAAATGTTCTTTCTTATTTGTTTATTTAATTTATTGTTTCAAAAGTCGAATTACTTATTCTTCGAATTTAAGCAAATCGGCCATAAATCCTAAATTCTGTCGAAAGTGAAAAGTGTAACACCCAGCAGTTCCTAACAATATCAAATTCTCTGAATCCCTCACTCATCGATGGAAAACATTGTTTGTGATTACGAGTACTGCTGGGAATAAAAAATCTTTCTAAAAAAAACACAAATAAATTTTCTTCTGTTGGTTTCTTACTTACAACAAAAACTCTTGTGATTTACCTCCCCTTTTACAAATCTGTTCAGTGACGCACAACAAATTACTAGAATATGCTTTTGCTCTACACACACTCACGCAGAAATATGTATTCGAATATGTTAAGTGAATAGCAACACCAATGCCAACACCTACACCAATACCAACAACAATAACAGTAACATGTTATAGTTTTAATAGTTTCTAAAATAATAAAACTTAAAATTTATTCATGGGAAGGATTTTATCTGACAATCTGCCATTTTATTTTATTAACTTTTTTTCCGATTTACTTTTGTTTAATGTGGGTGGCAGAGGGAACCAAAGGTGTAAAAGGTGTAAACTGGCAGCCAATATGTTTTATGTTGGTCTTGCCTTAAATGCTCCTCAGCAGAATTAGACAAAATCATACATACATATATACACGTACTTAATTAAAAAATCTGATTTTTTTTTTTTTCTAATTTATGGCTTCAAGAAAATGATTTTCTTTTGCTGAGAACTTTTCTCAAATAACTGATTGAAATAAATAAGATTTGTCGCGAACGAGGGCCACAGTTGAACGGTATGTGACCAAATGCCCATCTGTCATCCTGTATATGACGAAACCGTAACTCAATGATTAAGACTTATTAAACTTTTAATGAATTTTCTTTCCTCTTAATTAATTAATTAAAGAAATGAGAGTGGAAAATGTGTAATTTTCACCTAATTTCAATTTTGAATAAAAAATTTCTCAATTTCACAATTTAATATCAAATTATTCTTGTTCTTTTCTTTTATTTTTCCAGCCAAATACGTGAAGGCATTATACGTTGCATTTTGGCCACTGATATGGCCCGTCACAATGAGATTTTAACCCAATTTAAAGAAATCACGCCTGTGTTCGACTATTCTAATCGCGCTCATATAAATTTAGTAAGTGAAACTTGGAAAAAAATAATGGGCCGTAATGATAGTCATAAAAACGTAGAGATGACTTTTGTTCATAAGAATTTAATGAATTTAAAGTCGTTTTTAAAAAGATACCGACTTTAGTGTGACTATGATTATGGGCTAATGAATTTAAATTTAAAGTGGAATTGATTTCGGTTAATGTGAATTTTATTTTAGCTTTGCATGATTCTCATTAAAGTAGCAGATATTTCCAATGAAGCTCGTCCGTTAGATGTAGCCGAACCTTGGCTGGATCGTTTATTGCAAGAGTTTTTTGCTCAAAGTGCGGCTGAAAAATCAGAAGGTTTACCTGTGACTCCTTTCATGGATCCGGACAAGGTTAGCAAGAATGGCTCGCAAGTACGTTTCATTGGACTGGTGCTTTTGCCACTTTTTGAGGCATTGGGTGATCTGGTGCCCGAACTGATCGATTTTATTATAGTTCCTGTACGCATTGCTCTCGATTATTACAAGTAAGTACATTCGGTGCATACACGTTTTGAAAAGATGAAAAATTTCACTAAATTCTCATAATGGAATTGATAGACGTTTAAATGATGCTCAAAACAAGTCACGTAAATCGGTGGCTGATAGCAATTCAGCGGCGGCTTCTGAGAATAATAGTGGTGTTTCTGATGTGAATGCAGCCTCTACTAGTACAACGGGTGGTTCGTCTTCTGTTTATGGGGCCGGTGGGGGTACTGATGGCGGTACAACGACTGCTTGCAACTCCGGCGGTAGTATTTCACCCCAGATGCCTCGTTCACAATCGGGCATTAGTGTGAAGTCCCGCCGGAGTATACCCTCCCAAAAGTCAGCCTCTCGTACCTCAGTAGATGAGCCAGGTGGCATGCCGGCTGAATTGCATGATTTACCCGAGGGCAGCGAAAGTGGAGACTCAGAAACAGCCACCGAAGTGGATGTAAGTTAAAATATCTTGTATAAATTGAATATAAAAAATAGACAAATGGGAATCAGCTTGAAATTATTTTCGTTTCTCTTCCGTAGGTGGCGGAAAAAACTTCAAAATTTAAAGTGGATACCGAAGGCACAAGCGGGCGTTCCAAGTCTTCACATTCCGCCTCTCGTAAATCATCCAGAGAGAAGCGTCCCTCTATGATTGGCGAAATGTGCAGCAGCGGTAGTGGACAAAGAATAAGAAATTCATATGGCAACATCCACGGCTACCACTCCAATCGCAGTAATTTTGGGTCTAATCGTGCAGTTAGTCTGGATCAGTATAGCACAAACAACCGTCGCTTATCAGATGGTTTACAACAAGTCATATCTGACAGCAATGTATTTTACAACCGCCACAATCATGGCAGTTTGGACGTGTCCTCGGTAAACTGTCGAGTTGTCGAGGATATGAATATGAATACCACCGGAATTGTTACAGTTTCTCAGGCCTCGGCTATAGCTACGGGCCGAGTAGGAATTGGTGCCATGCAGCTTAATACTTCCCAAATTGTGCCAAATAATGAAGTTGCCACTACTAACACTGTTGTAACCTCACTGCATACAACCACCGCTGCTAGCCAAGGCGTTGCACAGCAATCTATAACTAACACCACTGCCCAAGTTACTCAACAAAATATTATGTGCATTACGACCTTCTCCAATGGTAACATATCGCCCACGCAGCTGTCACAGCCAAGAGCGCACTGTTGTGCCGTTGCGGCGGCTGCGGCAGCTGCTGCAGTAGCTGTTAGTAATAATGAACAAAATGGACTCGGCTCCAGTGCCACAGATAATTCCACCGCTTCTAAGAGCTCTTGGAAGGCTCGTCTAAAACAATTTTCAGAATATTTTAGTTTTTCTTTTGACAAAAGCGCTAAACGTTTTAGCAGTACACGCAGCAGCCCCTGTTCGGTCCGCAACAATAATGGCGGCAATGGTAGTATAGTGGACACTAGTGCCACTTACATAGATCCTTTGACTGGTAAGCCAACAGCCATGTGTTGTACCATCTCAAATAATTTGCACTCGCCTGGTCTTAGGCGAAAACATGTTTCCCACCAACAAGATCTAATAGTCGCAGGACGTCACCGAGCTTACAGTTTAGATGTGCCCTGCAATCGGAGCAATCCTCGCTATAGCAGCAGCAGTGGTGGCGGTGGTGACAGTAGTCGCAAGTCTTCACGACACGATGGCACCGGCACTGGTGAAGAAAACAACAGCAACAATACGCTGCATAGCAGCAGTGGTGGCGGTAGTGATATGCCCACCTGTATGCCGCCACCCATACGTATTGGTAGTGTAGATGCCAGCGATACCATACTTATTGGTACTGGTGGCATCACGAGTGCTCTCACACCCGTGAACTTGGGAGAAGCCGAAGCCAGCTTAAGTATCGATTTGGGTATGCCCAGTAATTCGTCGTCGGCTGAACCGCCGAAAATTTGACAACGCGGGAGCTCAGAGACGACCACAAACTCCTCGAATGGAGCATTTGCAGCATTGCTACAGCAGCAGCAACAAGAACATCGACAACCGTCGATGACGGCGGCCACGTCAGGCGTACAGACGTCTAGCTGCAATGTCTCCTCATCGATATCGATGACAATGTGGTCGGCTTTGGGCCAAAGATTAAGTGCTTTGGTATGTCACTGTTGTGAACGGAAATTGCCAGAGCCGGAAAATGTGTAAAACAATGGTAATGAGAATTATGATGGCAATGATGATGATGACAATGGTCATAATGAAAATAATACAAAATCATTTGCACACACCGCATCACCAAGTCCTTGATCAATTCATGCACTAAATCATTCATTCAATCAACCAGTCAATCATCAGAAAAGTGAATTGCCAGAATATAAAGTTTCCTTAAAGCATTTTAGCATAAGAAATACACACTAGAACGCAAAGAAGAAAAGAATAGAAGCGATAAGATTGGTGAGTGTTTAGTAAAAAATCATTTATAATTCAATACAATCCTATAAAGTAAATTAAATATTAAATTTATTAAAAAAAAAAGAAAAAAAAATTAACTTCAATGTGGTATTTAAAATGATAAAACAAACATACACACTAACTAGATATTATTGAAATTTCATAACACTTTTTTTACATCACTTGAACAAGAAGACAAACACAAAAAAGAAAAAAGAAAAGGAGAAAAAATGTATCCCAAAACTTAGTTTAATGCCGTAATTTAATTCGTAGCTTATTTACTAATTTAAAGAAAAACAAATTATTTTTTTATTTTAAATTGTAGTTAGAATTTATTAATGTAGATTTATTTTTATTTTTGTGCAATGTGTTTAGTTTTGTATGTGTATTAATTTTGTGCGTGTTTTTTTATATGAATTTTTTTTTTGTTGTATTATGAGTGTAACTTGAAGTCAGTCCTTATTTATGTCTAGCTTAGGAGAGTATTAATTAAATAGTAATTTAGTAGAGTTTAGTGCATTTCTTGTATACAAAAATTACATATAAAATATGAGTATTTAATGTTTAAAATAAAAACGCATAAAATTTAATACATTTAAATCTGTACGATATCGTGAATTTGAATATTTATGATTTTATTTTTTTAATTTATTTATTTCAATATTGTGATGCATTTAAAAGATTATTTTCAAATGTCCCTTTTTTCATTTACAAAAAGAATTAAAGTGGCCTTTTGCATAAAATGTCAGGAAACACAAATTTTATTTTATGTTTGTTCCAATAATGTCGGCCTGACTTTGCTTAAGGAGCATTATGGCTTACTAATATATAAAATTTTGGGGGCATCTAATAAAACTTTCTCAATAAAATCGTTATACAATTATTGGGGAGTACGTAAATTCCTTCCTTCGTTCCTTGTAAATTAAAAAAAAAAAACTTTTGTTTTTAGTTTTGTAGCATATGTCTGTATGTATGGATGTGTGTATGATTTCCTGTCTGTTACCAATCAATTGTATTTGTTTTTATAAAAAGTGAAGCTAAATTTTATAAACCTGCTTTTTTTAATTTGTGAGTTTTGTTTTAATTTTATTTAATTGTTTTTATAATTTTTGAATTGCAATTTAAAAATAAATAAATAAAAACGCAAGAGCAAAATCGTTCATTGGTTCACATTTTATACGGCATAAAACTGGCTTTTTCGGTGGCAACTTGAAAGACGAATTAATTTTTATTTAAAAGTCAAACACTGTTCAACAATTTCTAATAAACATATTCAATTATTTGTAATCATAAATTTTAACCAAATTTAAAATTTATTCATGCCTAATTATAATTTTTCTTGGTTTTAGAAAAAATTTTTACCGAAAATTTATTTTCCATAAGAAAATTGGAATTAAGCACCAATAAAGATTAAATTTCTAACAAATTTAAATTCTTACCAAGCTGGAACTTGGTCTTATCTATAAACAAAACAATAATAGTAATAACAAAAAAAAAAGAATTAATAAATAAATGTCTGTATGTAAAATGTGTGGCGAAAAGATTTATGGTCTAGTGGTTACATACATATGTATGTACATATGTGCTCACGCAGACACATACGTATATATTTAGGCTTGTGCGTTGGTTTAAGATGTAAAAAAAAATTAACTTCAATTGATAAAAAATTATAAGAAATTAAAAAATAAATGATTGTCTGTATTAGCTGTAAAGGTAGTTAGAATCAATTTTCTTATTTCTTTGAATAATGCGGTTAGACAGTTTAAATTAAAAAAAAAAAAAAACAAAAACAAAATAAAATTTGAAAAATTGTGTATACAAGAAAATCATAAACGTTTTCGTTTCTCGTTGTTTTTATTTTCATATTTAGATCTGTTTAACAGATTTTAAATATGAATAATAAAATGAAAATGAAAATCAAAATAATGCAAAACGTCAGATTGTCCTTTTGCAGTTACAAAAATCTCAATGAATTTATTTGTCAAAATGTTTGTCCATATTGTTTTAATTTTAATATTTTTATTAAACTTTTAAACCTAAAACTAAAAGACTTAAGCTTGAATTTATCCATACAAATTAAATTAAAAAAAAAAAGTTTAAAAAAATCTTCAAAAAAAATAATTTAAAAGTAAATTATGTATATGTAGTTGGAATTGTAGTATGAAAAAGTGATTCCTTAAATTTTAAACAATTTTGTTGACATGCATAATTGCAAAAAAGAATCTACTATTAAACAGTCAACTAGTAAGTCAGTCAATTACTCACTTCCCTTTTGAAAACAAGCTAAAATTTTATTTCAATTAAATTTAATATTAAAATATTACTCAATGAAAATTTATATATATATATATATATATATATATAAACACTGATATTATAAAAGTATAAACATAAAAAAATATTTGCTTACAGTAAGAAATACTTTGTACATATGAAAAATTAAATAAAAACAATTTTATAGAGAAAAATTACAAAACATTTAAACAATAGTAAAAAATATACACACATGCATAGATACATGATCTATCTACATATACATACAAACAAAAATGAAATGCACTTACGTACATATAAATTTATCGACCATTTAATACAAAAACCTACAAAAGCAAATAAATAACAATTAAATAGTTTGTACAAGAGCAAAATTATAATACAATTGAGTTAAAAAAAAAAAAAAAATTGCAACTACTCAACAAAACTACAACAAGCAAGATTACTACGACTTATTAAACTTAAACTACCTACCTTCAAACAAACAAAATGCAAAATTTAAATTATAATACAAGTAAATATGTAATGAAAATACAAATAATTTTTACTTCTCTCTCACTAATTGTGTATGTCTCACCTTTACAAGTCATTATAATCATAATCATACACAAATTGCTGCATACATACATACATTTAGTTAGAGTACGAGTATGTTTGTCACTTTTATGCATAAAAAAAAAAACAAATTTTAAAAAATATATAAAAATAGTTTATAAACATACATACATACGTACATTTATTTAAATATATGTATATTTATTATGTATTTAATAACTTAATTAGTAGTTATGTACATACATACATACATACATGCATACATATGTATATATGTAATAAAGGCAAAACAAACAAATAATCCTAAAATATGGACCAAAGTATGTTAGACTTTGTGTGTGCGAAAACTAACTGAGGAAAACAATGAAAGCCTTATACATAATTAATGAATGTCTTCAAAAGAAAAACGTTAAGAACAGGCAATCTTAATTAGAATCAGAATTACAATTTCTTTGGCTACATAAAATCGGCCGATACAAAATTGTCATTAAAATCATCATAAGGAGAAAAAAAAATGTGTTTCAAAACGATGCTGCTGCATAAAATGTGTCAAAACATTTTCTTTACATTAAAAAGAATTTGATAAATGTTCTCAATCTTCTGATCTTTATGTATGTCAATTTATATTTCTTCAACGTATCAATGTTTACTTTTTTGTTTAACGTGGCTAAGCTATTGTAGCTAAAATTTTCATCTCACATACTTTCCTTTTTCCCAACTGTTTCTCTCCGTATTGCCATGCACATACAAACATATACAGGATTTATATCCCTTTTTGCTTCTAAATTAGATTGAACTGCTCTCTTTGGATACAGTGAATGGTTAAAATTATTTTTCAGGTACTAATTAGTTTACAAAATATTTACAAGAGTAAAAAATGCACTTTAACATTGGAAATAAATTTTATTATTGTTCGACAATTACAACCATTATAGTAAATAGTATTTGAAATATATTGCAAACTAAAGGTTTCTGTTTTTCAGTTAAAAAAAAAAAAAAAAAAAAAAAAAAAACAAAGAAAAAAATATTATTAAACATGTAAAACACCTTTTGATCTATTTTCTATGTAAATGGAACTACTCCAAAACCTAAATTTATTTTATAATACTTACCCCTCCAGTCAACAAAATGTAACAACCAAAAGCCTTTAATTTATTTACACAAGACTAAAAGTATATGTAACAAAAAAAGAAAAAAACAAAAAAAAATTTACAATAAAAAAAGTATAACAAATATAAATATAATTAAACGACTATTAGCAAAAGAAAAAATTAATAAATAATTGTAAATTAATAGCAACAATAAATATTTTAACAACCAAATTCTTTATCTAATGAAAATTGTATTAAAATAAAATTATAATTAGTTCCAACATACCTACATACACACATACATACAAACATGGCTGCATTTACATACATACATCATATACTACAGCAGACGTGTTTTATAAATCATGTGATTTCACAACAAACAAACAAAAAAAAAACAAATAAAAATGAAAGATTTTTTTTGCCAAAAAATTTTGTCCTGAAAATTAACAAGGACATGTGGAGTACTTATGTTAGAATTTATATCTGGTGTTATTTTTATTAAAATTTTATCACTGAAATTCTCATTTGTGCTTAGCCAAAAAAAGAAATTATAAGCCAAGCAGTTTATTTTACGAAAACGCTCGATTTATATAACACAGATTTGATAATTACATACCAACATACACCCATACATACACACATATGCAGCAGGAAAAAAACAAAGAAATTTAAGTGTCTAGCATAAAATCATATTCAACAAAATTTAAATTTATTAAAAAATGTTTACCAAAAAGGGGAAAATCGCATAAGCATCCCTTTGAAAAAGTTAAAAAAAAAAACAGTGGCTATAGTTGGCAAGAAAAAACTACATAATTGGAAAGAGAAAGTGTAATTGCATTAACTGAATAAACAAATAAAATGTAAACTCACTTGCAACATTTTTCTATAATTAAAAAAAAAATCAGCATTTAATTTGTTTATTAGACGAAGTAAAACAAAATAATGGCAAATCGCCATTTGCAACAAGAAATACTGCATGTAATACAATAACTAAACTCTTATTAATTAAACAAAAAAATAATAATAAAAAATAAAGTGTGTGACAAATAAATTTAACCAACAAAAATCATCAACATCAAAACACAAAATTTTAAAGATCTAGAATGATAAAATTAAATAATTAAAAATTAAACAAACAAACACTTAACAAAAAGACAGTAAAACCAATCAATCACTTTAATAAAAATCATATGAAAATCTCAAACTGCCGTTCGTTTTACTAAAAAACAAAAACAAACAAAAAATAATCATTCAATTGAATGAAAGATCACTGCAAGTCGTTCTCAATTAAATTAACTATTTCTTTCTACTTGTACGTCAATTAAACTAAAGCCTTTTTATTACATTACTTAATTAAAATATGTAGTATAGAAAAAATATGTCTTACATTTTACAAATTAAAAATAAATCATGTCTCATTCATGTCGTTTTAAATTCATAAAAACTGAAATTCTATTTAATTTGACCCTAAGAGAGCGAATTTTTTCTAAATAACTGATAAGCATTTTCGTAAATAAAAAGAAAAAAATACAAGCCTCAAGGATGCCAATCTATTGAATTGTTAAAGTAAATAGTTGAGGTGGATGTGTGTATGTGTAATTTACATTTTTGAGCGCTAGTTCCAGTTTAATTTCAATTTAATTTCCCTGTTATTAATTTCAGCACCTCCAATTGTGTTTTCTCTCGCTCTCGCTATTGTCTCTCAACATCTTTTTTCCTTCTCTCTGTTTGCCTGTACTCTTGAGTGTTGTTTAAAACTGGTTTAATTAAAGCAACAACCTTATAAATAAATAAAAAAACTAAGAAAGAGTTTAAAAACAAATAAAATAAAATTAAAAAAAAACACATTATACCACATAGGCGGCCGTGGCAGGAGAAAACCAGGTAAAGTCATCCCTACAACAAACACGGAATTACAAATACAGTTTTTTCGTATGTGTCAATT
This sequence comes from Thelaira solivaga, assembly GCA_947397855.1. NCBI lineage: Eukaryota > Metazoa > Arthropoda > Insecta > Diptera > Tachinidae > Thelaira > Thelaira solivaga. The sequence continues at coordinate 539,799 of OX377612.1, read as the reverse complement.
ACATGTGCTGCAAAGAGGGTATTTTAAGCTTAAACGCAATGGTGCCCACAAATTTTGACAGAAAGCGAAGAAAAATAATGTGCATTTGTGTAGAAGATGTTACCTAGTGTTCTCCTGCCATAAATCTATTTATACTCTCTACTCTTAATTTAAAAAAAAATAAAAAAAATTCATAAACCAAAACTTAATATGCTTTCTGAATTGAGTAGGGGATACGCCAAGCAATTGTTGAGAACAATGTGTATTTCAGTCACCACTTGCAGACTAGCTGTGAAGCTGAACTTGAGTTTAGTTTGTGTAAAACGTTTGCCGCATTAACAACGTCTCTAGTCTTATCTTATCTTGTTGTCTTGTCCTGTGTGTGTGAACGCGTAATGTTATTCAAACATTCAAAATTAACAACGTTATTGTTGTTTTTAGTTTTGTGTGTGATTCAGTGCAAAATCTCAGGTAATTTCTTAACAAGAAACTTTGATTAACAAAAAAAAAAAAAAAAAAAAAATTAAAATAAAAAATTTGCATTAAAAAAGAAACAGACAATAAAAAATAAAAATTTATTTAAAATGTGTACTAATTGACCCTAATTCTTATCGGTTGCTAATTTTATATGAATAAAACGATTTTTATAATCAACAGTTTCATATAAAACTGAAGTGCAAATAACACCAGCACCGCCAGAAGAGCCTACCACTAAAAAATCCGGGTTCTTTGGTGGTATTAAAAAATGGTTTGGTGGTTCTTCACAGACAACTGTTGAGCCTTCAATAGAAGTCAGTACCGCCAAGTCGACCGTTCCCTTGTCAGCAGATAATCCAAAGACACCTGTTATAAGCAGTGGCAACCAAAGGCCACCACCACTGGTTATTTCCAATGCTCCCTTAATGCCTTTGGGTCCTCGTCTTGATACCCCCTCATCCTCACCTTTTGGAGCCGGCCAACCACAATGGCCAAAAACAGGTGGTACTGATAGTGGAACTGGTACTTCAGCAACCACGGCACTACCTGGCAAACAACAAAGTCCACCACCACAATGGCCACAGCCCCATCCCGTAGGAGGAGTGTTATCTACTACAACTACTGTGAAACCTGCAAACCAACAAAATGCTAATCATTTGCCAAGGCCAGGGGGTGTAGGGCAACCAAATTTACCTCCTGGCTTTGCTCCTTATCATCCGCCTAAATCTCAGCCTTCAGGCTTGGATTTAAGTTATGGTGGAGGCTTTAGTACTGGTGGTCGTCCCCAGCAGGGTGGAAAACCTGGTTTTGGATTGTCCCCTATCGGCACACCTACTAGCACTATGAGCGCTACGTCAACAGGTATCAGCACAAGCACAGCCCGACCGCAGACACCGGCTTCTCCTTTGTCGGGCAAAGAAAATATTCCTTCTTTGCCAGCAACCAGAAAAACTTCTGTAAAAGAAGATTTTCCTGCCCTACCCACACCAAAATCTTCTAGTCCTCTACCTCCAAGCCCTGCTTCACCCTCTGCCTGGAATAAACCCTTACCTACAACTACACGCTCACCCCTACTAAATGCTCCTACGTCTGACGCAAACAAAAATGGTGGAGTATCTTTTGTACCGCAGGTTGGTAGCACAACAACTATACGTCCAGGTTTTGAGAAGCAAGGCAATTCCTTGGCTACCGATGATGAAATACGCTCCCTAACAGAAACTCTTTACACTAAAGAAGTAAACAGCCAATTAAATTTGATCACCGTTAAACCTCAAGGCAAAACCAGATCCATTGATAGCACTGATGAAGCACCACAACCGTAAGTATTTTCTATATACATACATGTAATATACCCATGTGATTTATTAAATAATTCTAATTGAAAAATAAGTCTTCTGGAAGTGGATTCGAAAGCATTTGAATCTCCCACAATAGCCAAAATGCGTTTGCTATTCAATAACTATGAGCAAGACACGCTGGTAAATGAGCATGTTACAGCCATGGAACACAAAGAGGAAAATGATTTTGTTGATGCTGTTATGGCCACCAATGTCATGAGGCAAGCAATGTTGTTCCTACAAAATAAAGGTAACTAACAAAATTTTCAATTTCATGTGTATTTATTGTTTGGTTTTATTTTTACATCGTTGTTTTAAGGAATTGTTACACCCGATCCCAAGACGCATCGTGATTTAGTTAAAGAATTATGGTTTACCCAATATTCTCGAGGTAGCGGCAAAATTGGAAGTTCTGGATTCGAGCATGTTTTTGTGAATGAAGTTAAAAATGGTACAATAATTGGCCTACACAATTGGGTGTATTTTTATGATGAGGAAAAGGCTGGTCATTTAGACTACAAGGGTTATCTCAACCAATTGGACTTGGGAACAGTAAGAATTTATTAATCTACTTTTTGCTGGATTTCAATTTTATTAAAATTTTTATTGTGGGCTTTGCAGAAAGGAAAAGTTCTAAAAGTACGTTTTACCCATAACGGCTTAAATAAACCAGTCAACACTTTGTTCGTTGGAACTTCACCCGAATTGGAGCTGGCTTTATATACGGTATGTTTCAAGTTGAGGCCCGATCGCGCATGTCCTGTGTCTCTAGGTAACAATAAATTTGGCATTGTTACGTATTCTTGGCGGTACCGTGGCAAAAGTTTAATTGGAAGTGCCTATCCGGAAATTTAAAACTGACATTTTTTATGATAAAATAATAAAAACTTGTGCATGTTTGTATAACTAGTTTAATAAAGAAACCGATGATTACAAAATAAGATAATTCGCTGCTAATTCTTCGTTCATATAAAACGTTTACTGAAAACGTAAGTTAGTAATTCGAATAATTGACCACTAATACGATATTTGATGTTAAAGCCGAATTTAATATAAAACGTAACATACAAGCATTTACCATCAAAATCTACTAATTCTTAAGAGTAAAGTTGAAATACAAGAACGTTGCAAATGAAACCGTGAAACCGGCCATTATGGAAAAATTATTTTAAAGAAAATAATGCTAATTTTCTTTGTGCGACACATGATTTTAGACAGGTAAATAAATTTTAATCTAAAAGCGAAATTGATTCTTATTAAAATGTTATATATTAGATATTATATTGTTTTTTTTTTTTCAATACAAATGTATGTACGAAGTTGCCGTTCGCTTTTTTGAAGCCCACAGGTATGAGAATGCTGCATAAATTTATTTATCCAGTGTTTTATTATAGTACCTTTCACATTTGCCCTTAACTTGCCGCAAGATCGGCCTCAAAAGATTCATAATTTTAATGAATAAAATCTTTTTCTTTGTATATTTTCAGATATTTATCCACATGAAGATTATTTTGCAGGTAGTATTATTCTAAACTGGGTTATAATAAAGGTCAGAATAGTCTCAAAAATGCCTGTAGTACTAAAAAACGCGTAGGCTACTGGTTCGATCCCTGTCCAAACCATGAATTTTTTTTTATTTTTTTTTTTTTAATTTTTCTAATTGTTTTTCTATGTATAGTTAGATTTTTTTTCAATTTATAGTAATTTAAAAAACATAAGCAATTTTAATAAAGAAAATAAAATTAAAAAAAAAAAAACTTTAAAAATGCCAGTGGTACTATAAGCGCTGAGGTTAGCGGTTCGACCCCTGTCCAGACCATGCATTTTTTATTATTATATTTTTTCTATTTATTCTTATATAATTAATTTTTTTTTATTTTTCAATTTATAGTAATTTGTAAAACATTAGTAATTTTAATATAGAACATAAAATTATTTAAATAAAACAAGTTTGAATTTATGAAGACTTCTAAATATTACTAGTAATATTTGCAAAGTACATACACATAAATAAATAATAATGGTTTTATTTTGGAAAAAAAAAAATATAAAAAAAGTAAGTAAAAATAACAATTATTTAACAAATAGGATTTCCATTCCAATAGTAAAACGTAATTGTTCATATAAAATACACGTATTATTTGAATGTGTTAGTAAAATAAAGTATCGAGACTCGAAGTGTGTTTGGTAAGCATTAACTTCGAGACTCGAAGTAATTTACCACAGAAAGTGTGGTGATATTAGTAAAATTAAGATTCGCACCATTGTATTTAACAATGTACAATGGCTGAGTTGGTTGAGCGACTGGTGTTAGTAGACAAGGGACCCAAGTTCGATTCGCGGTGTCGGCAGCAATTTTCTTCATAGTAAGTAAAACAAAATTTATGAAAGTTTATAAGTAATGATGAGATTGAAATTTATAAAATAATTTTGAGAAATATGAATTTGTATATATATATAATATATAATTCGCTCTGTAAGCAACAACCCCCACACTTTAAAAATTATTAAACACTCTCTCTGTTGAACATAAATATTAGCATGACGTCATAGACAGACAAGACATCCGACTTAATAATAAAAGCAGAGCGCGACAGGCAAGAGCAGAACCCAACAGACTAATAAAATTCTCTGCTTTGAAAGCCAAAAAATTACTTTTTGCCAGCCATTTGGCTTTTTTTTGCCCCTCTCATGACACAAAATCATCATTTAAGACTTCCAAATCCGATATGTGGCCTCCAGGACCCATTTATGGCCACCAATGGGCTACTTATGGTCGATTTTTATCAAATTTGGGCACCTATAGGCTTTTTATGGTCAAATTTGGCCACCAATGGGCTACTTATGGTTCATTTTTATCGAATTTGGCCACCTATAGGCTTTTTATGGTTAAATTTGGCCACCAATGGGCTACTTATGGTCGATTTTTATCAAATTTGGCCACCAATGGGCTTTTTATGGTTAAATTTGGGCACCAAGGGGCTACTTATGATCCATTTTTGTGAAATTTGGCTTTTTATGGTTAAATTTGGCCACCAATGGGCTACTTATGGTCGATTTTTATCAAATTTGGCCACCAATGGGCTTTTTATGGTTAAATTTGGCCACCAAGGGGCTACTTATGGTCCATTTTTGTGAAATTTGGCCACCAATGGGCTACTTATGGTCGATTTTTATCAAATTTGGCCACCAATGGGCTTTTTATGGTTAAATTTAGCCACCAATGGTCGATTTTTATCAAATTTGGCCATCAATAGGTTACTATTATTCGGGTTTTGTGAAATTTGGCCACCAAAGTCCTTATATGGTCGGTTTTCATAAAATTTTACTACCAATTTCTCAATATTTTAGTGATTTATATATTTCATATTAATATCGATTCAAATCTAAAGAAAAATTATTAATTTAATTAATAAAAAAAATAAAATTTCTGCAGGAATCGAAGCTGGAACTTCCATGACTTGTCTTAAATGCATTTTCGTTTCTTAAGGTTATTCTGATTGTGACATGGACACAAAAAATATAGAAATTATATTTTTATCTTAAAATTTAAACCTTTGTGTCATTAATGCCGACTTGAGTTTTTTTTTTATATCGTTCGTAGATAAATTTTCACCTTCGTTTGAGATTTCCTTTGTCGTTGCATCAAGTAAAGCAGTTGCTTCTGCAATATTTGCATTTGCATTAGCTACAGGGATGCTGCCTCTCTAGCTTTTTCATATTTATTGACCTCTTTAAGAAAAAATTATTTATTATTAGATAAACAGTTTTAAATGATATAAATTACCAAATTTACTAATATCAGCACCCAACAAACGCAAAATATGCAAAGTTTCATTACTGTCAACATAGGCACGAAGACTGGATGTACCCCGCCATCCAACTATATATAAAGTAAAACGGTCATCTACATATTTTATGATACAACTACCAACACCTAAAATTACACCATTGAATACTTAGATCAAAAACAAATATTTATGAAAAAAAAAGGAAAGCTTACCCAACTCTTTACATCTTTGCTGTGTAGCTTCCTTGAGTTGTGTAGTAGAGGGAGGTTTAGTGGGATCTGTACAATTTAACTGTAGTATTAAGTCGTCTCTTTCAACTTGTATACGCCGGTCGGATCCTACAAACGCATTTGTTGTTTGCAATCCTTCCTGAGCCAAGCGAAAAGGATGCTGTGTATGACGATTTTCACAGCGCACAAAAGCTTTCACACCTGTGTTGATAATCTTGATATTTGTTTCGTTCAATAAAACTAAGTCTCGTATCAAATCGGAGCAATAATATATGTTTTTCTTCTTTTCTGTAATACAACGAGTAAGTAAACAACGTTTGTTTAACGACTCGTCCAAGTTGTAAAACTGTTTAATTTCTTCCCAGTCTGCATCATTTTCTTCGAAGAATACATATGGATCCTCTTTGTAACCATGTAAACGTCTGCGTTTGCGCTGGGGTCCCCAAGGAACTGATTTTTCTTCAATAGTTTGCCCATTTTCATCCAACTTTATTTCTGCTTTTGGTTTCTCTAATAAATCTTTCACGTCATTTTTCTCAAAAGGCAGTTGAGACTTTTTTTGCAATACTGCTACAAAGAATCCTCCAGAATCCTGCAAATGCGGTAACACACGTATGCTTCAACAAAACGCAAACAAAAGTATATTTTATATATATTTGTCTTTCTAGAAAACTACTGGACATAATATTTACCATTTTTCCAATCCAAATTTTTCAAAGTCCTGTTTTCGGCATAGGAAACATATTAGGTCTGATAATAGTGTGATACTTTTCGGGCACCTCATCGAAGTTATTGTATATTTCATCAACTTCTTTCGAAGCTAATTTCCAATTCGTCATTCCAGGTTTATATTTCAGCCCAGGTATTAACTGAGAAGCATCCACAATTTCAAGAGCACCCTTAGAGTCCGCAATTATGCGTTGTAAGACCGCCTCATTTTCGATGGGATTTAAAGAGCAAGTGGAATACACTAAACGACCACCCACTTCGAGCATTTCAGCGCCTCTCCTAGTAATGCGGTATTGAATACTGAACAGATATAGAGCAAATAAGTTTTTAATATTTTTTGTACAAAATCTGTAGCTAGTACCCGTGCAAATTATAAGCTTGAGCTAAATTCCACTTCAGCCAAATGTCAGGATTTTTACGTAACGTTCCATCACCGGAACAAGGGACATCACACAAAATCTTATTAAATTTGAAAATAGCCTTTGAGCCATCGGAATTAGTTTTCTAAAAGCAGAAGTACTATATAAAGACAAATAGTAGATAAAAGCAATATTTGTTCAACTCACAAGAAAATTAGGAAAAAATGCACTATAGTGGTTCGTCACTACAAAACAGGGTGAATTTAAACGTTTAGCCTGATGAACCAACATATAACAACGATTGTTATCAACGTCATTAGCTAAAACAAAACCTGGTGGAATTTTATATTTTTCCGGTTCTGCGTGTAAAGCCTCAATTAATTGAGCAGTTTTAGAACCAGGTGCAGCGCACATGTCTAAAAATTTATCCATAAGTTTAACATCCAAAACAATAGGCGGAATCATTGATACTGCTTCTTGGCGACTTTTTGCACCCCGCATTAGTTTCATTTATAAGAAAATTGTGCAGACGATACAACGCTTCAGAGCGACGTATATCCTTACGCGTCAAATCCAATTGATACGCCATTCTATTTGGATACCATGGTAGACATACATACAGTGAACAGTTCGGTGCGTAATATCCAACAACTCTTTGGCTTCACCTTTAAAACCTGTCACTCGGAAAGTAGCCGGCAAATTGTCTCGTATAGCTACCAGAAACTTTTCCCAGTCCTCGTCATCGGTACAAATTTTTGACGTTTTATAGCAGCAAAAGGAAGGAGGTTCATCCTCCAAAATTATAAATAAAATAAACTTAAAAAAAACTATCAAATTCAACTTTGCTTTTTTACACAATTTTGCAATTAAAATTATTAATAAAAGATACAAAAAAATTATAGCGTATTTAACACGACGTTGATTCAACAAAAAAACACAGGGTCACAAAAAAATGTGCGCTTAGTACAAATTTGTACATCAAGGCGAATTCATATGAATTCGTCTTGTTGTACATGAAGAAACTGTAAAAAAAAAACAACAACATGTAGTCAAAACGTCAAAAACTTATTACAACAACGCAAGCCGAATTCATACAAGATGATACCAAGAAAGCAGCTCTGTGCTTCAAGTTTTCAAGCCTTTAAAAGGCTTTGAAGGGTATAGAGACACCCACCCATCGATAGGAGACAAAAATGTAATTCAGAAATTGTATGGTTCATTTTCTGAAATTTTTTAATTCACAAGTTATAAGACAATATGTTTCAAAATTAGCCTACATATTGTGAGCGACCATTTCTCGTGCACACATGGCAGCCGTCAATTGAAAGGGAATCAAAAATTTCTTAATTTTTATTTCAGCGTAAATGTTCTATCTTTAATAAATCTCAAAATTTGTTGGATACATAGGAGAAAAGAGACGCCTGTTGTTTTTGCAGCTTAATGTTTGTTGTAAACTTGCAGTTACCTTGTATAATTCTGCCTTAGTTGTAGGTAATGCCTTACCGTGTATAGTTCTGCCATGCACAGTGGTGTGTGCTGATATTTGGCAGTTTTCTATGTTTTATACTGCCACATTTTTATATGACTCAAAACATATAGCTAAGCAATGGTTAATAAAGACAAATGTATCCGTGAATGCGATTTATTGCACGGCTTTAACATATACAAGTATTTAAAATAAATAATATTTGGCATTAACAATAAAAAGTACGCCGTTTGTTCACTGTAATAAATTATGTATATAATTTCATTATGGGGCAACTCATTCACTGTGAGTAGCTATTGTCTTGTTGCCCAGTTAACAATTCAGTCTCTCAGCAACTCTCGTCGTGCGTGGATAAATTACGGTAAACGGTTGAGGTGTACATAAATTTCTACGAAATAAAATAAATTTAATTTATGTTTAAATAATACAAAACGCTAAAATTTATTACAAATTATATTTGAATAATATATAAGTAAAATACATGTGCAATAGATACAAAATAAGTCAAAGAAGTGGGTGTATTAAATAAATAGAAAAAGTCAAGCTGGCTTTGACAAAGAATAAAAGTGAAAAAGTGAGTAAATAGATAAAAAAGGCAAAACAAGAATTATAAAGCGATGGTAATTCGTGTTTGTATAGGTGTATCTCTGAGTTATTGCAGTTGTAGTTGTGGTATTATTGTAATAATTTCATTCAGTCACTAAAATACATATAACTTTAGTATAGAATTAGAAAAAAGAAACGGCGGAGAAGAAGCAGAAAGTGATTGTATATGTTTTTAAAATAACGCATGATATTTTTCCGAACAGGACAAATTAAACAATAATTATTAATAATTTACCCTTATAATTATAAAAATTTCATTGTTAAAATTTTTGAGTTTTAATAGAGAGGAGAAGAGTACAGTGATAAAAAAGTGCTTTAAATATGACCAGCAAAATAGTGTTGACAAAGAGAATCAAATTTTTAAGAAATGACATGTAAATATGATAATTCAAACTTGTATATTTGTATGTATATAGGTATTTACTACATAAATAAACGGTGCAGAAAAAATACATACCTAGTAATAGGCACTAAGAAATAGATGTTTTTACTCTTGTTTTTATTTTTCATTTAAAGCTTTTTTATTATGTACACAAATATACCTACACACATATGTATGTACTTTTTTCTGTTTATGCTGTAAATCATACCTATCAAATTACACACCATTTTTTAAAACTTGAATTGCAGTTTTTATTCGTATGTGTGTGTGCATCTTCATAAGTGAAGGTGTTCTTACTAGTGTTTTTTTTTCAATTAATTCGGTTAAAATAAATTTATTATGCTGCATTCTTATATTGTTATTACATTTTGATGATGAAGTACTCTTTATATATATTTTTTAGGAAAATCCAGCTTGGCAATCCCTATTACTAAAAATTCACCTTGAAGACACGACAACATTTATTTTGTATCCTTTGTGTGGGATATTATACTTCAGTTTAAAAGAAATGATTTGTCAAGAAAGTATGGTGAAATGAAATATACAAACATAAAAACACCACTCTGTCACTTGTGCTCTTACTTGCTGGTTTTTTCTCTATCTCTGCTCTCCAACATACATCATCACTACAATAAAAATCATATTTTGAGTGAAATGTAAGTAAAACGCACGTATACGCGAAAGGAATAACATCGTGCGCGGCTAAACGCGGGTGTAATTTCAATAAAATAAACTAAAATCAAAAAATATAGTAAAAAAAATTAAAAAAAGAAAAATTGGTAAAAAGCAATTTAAATAGAAAACAAATAAATGCAGCAACATCTTTATTACAGATAACGAATCGATAATTGCATAGGAAAGATTTGTTTTTTAAAGAAATCAAGCTAGTAAAATTTTTGTTTGCTAGTTACAAATGTGCTTGTGTGTATATATGTATGTCGGTCGGTCGTTCGGTGGTTTGCTCAAGCTTCGAGCTTAACAATAATGTATGTTGTATACTAAGTACTTATTTTTGGGTGTGAAAACGAAAGTGAAAATCTAGCACAGCTACGAGGACGAAAAAGAAAACAGCAGACAGTTCGTCAGTCAGACAGTTAGTAAGGTTTTTTTGCACTACATACCTATTGCTTATATGTACTATCATATGTATGTCTGTATTTATGTACAAAAATACATACTTACACACGTATATACTGTGCATATAACTGTAAAAAAAGTTACGTCTTTACGTATATATGTATTTTTAATTTCACCATACTAACATCAAAATCATTTTCATTTTCATCTTCATTTTCATATTCCTCACCATTCCCATCACCATCATCACAGCGTACTCGTATGCATCTAGGGTGGACGAAATGTTACATAAAAAACAAGGTGTAAAAGAAGTGAGTGTTTGTGCGAGTGTATGTAAGTAGTAACAACAAAAATAAAAAATGCCATCAGAATGTAAAAGAAATTAAGTAAATACTGCAAAAAAAATATTGCATTATAAACAAAAGTGAAAATTAAAAAAAAAAAACAATCACTAAACAAAACACGCAGAAACAAAAAAAGAAAAAAAGAATTAAAGGACATAAAGCGTATATGCAAATGTATATACAATTAAACAAAAATGTACACAGTACATGCATATCTATATAAATACATATACATACGTATATACATACGTACGTACGTATGTGTATCAAATAAAATAAAATCAATTCTTTAAGGACATGACTGGCTGGCAAGATATTTGTGCGTACATGTGTGTGTGTTAGTCACTTTGTGTGACGTCAAAAGTTGTAACCATTGTTGTTATACATACATACATTGGGATATCATTAATTTGTATTTTTTTTTACTCCTTATTGGGCTGCTCTTGAAGCGCCCGTTGCTGTTGTGTAGTCAAAACACCATCGCTGCCACCTACAACGCCTGTAAGTAATCTCTATATATTTCTACCTATTCACAGCTACAACTCGATAAAAAAAACTCCGAAACAAATATAAGATAAATGAGTAAAAAAAGAATACAAAAAAGGAAAATAATAAAAAAATGAAAATAAAAATTTATAAAAAAATAAATAAATTAAATAAAAATAAAGCAAGTGAGAGACACTGTGTGCGTGTATTAGAGTTTTTCTTTTGAGTGAGTTTAATTTAAATACAAATATAACGTCAACATAAAAACGCATACACACATACCTAAATACTCTTAAGAGTAACATCAGGGAGTACTTTTTTAGAGCAACCCCCAACAGGAATTACATATACTTAACCTCTTTGCTCACCTTGTTAAAAATCAAATAGCAACAACAACAATCGACTAACTAAAATAACTAGATAAAATAATACCTACACAAGACGAAGAAACAAATAAAGTGAAAAAAAACAGAGTGAAAAAAACACCATAATGGAGCAGCCCAGCATTCTTGTTAGAATCTTACACTCGATACCGCACGTGAACTATACGTTTCAAAGGGTTAATGACACCTTTAATCCGGAAAGCGATGTTTATCTAGAGGTAAGTTGTTACTTCATCTATATTTTGTTTTTGCTATAATTGGGAGGGACAATTTTAGCGACATCTATTGCTCTGATTATATTTTTTGTTTAAGTAGAGCTGAGACAGCAAACAATGTAAAAACTTTTTTTTTAGCAAACAAACTTTATTGTTATTTTACAGTTTTTATCTGGTTATTTTTAAATTGCAAAGCATCTCCGACATTTTATTTTTTGTCTACATTCTTTCATATATTTTTTTTTTTTTACTTTTCATATCAGTTGTTTTAAATATATTTTCTCTTGTTGTTGTTGTGATAAGCAATTTAAAAGTTTTGAACAAAGAAAAAGTAACGTAAAGTTTTATGTATCAACATTCAGAATATGTACATACATATGTACATACTATACATATTAAGACTTCCAGCAAAAATAATATGTAGGGTTTTCTAAAAACATTATTTGTTGGATTCAGTTATAAGAAATTATTTTAAAAACATTTTTCTTGAAGCAAATTTAATATCTAACGAATAAAAATGTTTTCCATTTTCATAATTTGCACTGCATTCGATAAACTTTTTCGTTTTGGTTTTTCATATGTAGAGTTTTTCAGTTAGGTTTTTGTTTCCAAAAGCATCCACTGTAGTTTTCACTCCTAGATCTTATTGTTATCTGGGTTAAATAGGCAATCTGTCAATAATTTTAGATTTCAAAATAAAAACTTATTTGTTTTTTTTTTCAAACTGAAGCATTTTTAAATAAAAAAGGCTTTTTAAATTAAAAATCTAAATGGTATGAAATGAATTTTTTTTATGAAAATTAATTTTACCTGTTTCAGTTGTGAAAATCCTTTAAAATCCTCTACCTACAAAACCTTAATAAACGAGCTCTAACATTCATTTCTTATTCTCTATGATTCAAGCCTCTCTTTTTGTCACTTAACCATTCCCTCCATGCCGGCATTTGCTTTAGTTTTCCTTTTTGTTTTTAAATTATGTGCGTTACAATTGTTTGTCACTTGAAAACAAGTCCTTGAATTGCGTTATAAATAATACCTCCTCAATCACCAGCGATAATAACGAACAAAAACACTCAAGAACTTGCAACTGTGAACAACCATGTGACAAATTTATGTAAAAATTTGTATGTATTTAGTATGTTTGTGAAATGATGTGCATTTATTTATCTGGGTTAACATTAGTTTTGTATCTCATTCATTATTTGAAAAATTGGAGCAAATTTATTTATTTATATTTTTACTTACTGCAAGTTTGTATTTATTTCATTGATATTAAAAGGCTATTATCTATTATGTATCCATTTAGTTTTTAAATAATAATTTTAAAACTGTTGCTAATTAATTGCTTAGTTTGCCCCATTTGGCAAGTCGTCATTTATTATTTTATATTTCGAATGCATAATTGCACGAGCATAAAATTAGCGATGCCACCACACCTTCTTTACACACTAACTATTACTTGATTTAAGTGCTTTTTTCTTTATTTAATTATGACGTAAAAGTTATAAATACAGCAGAAGTAGTACATCGGATTTCGGCCAACTTTATTTTAATTCATGTACTTATTGCTGTTCTGCTTGAAATGGAAAAAGTAAAAGCAAATGCATGCTTTTTGTTTAACGAAAACGTCAGAGACATCCTTGCCATTGATTGTCCTAGTTTTTGCACTAAATTGCACGTCATTGGTACGGTACCAAAAAAAAAAAAAAAAAAAAAAAAAATAAATTAAATAAATTGTAACAACAAAACTGTTCAAAAAGTGGAAATACGAAATATTCGTATGTATGTGAGCATGGATGTGTGTGCATATATATCTACATTTTCATTGTTGGCATTTTAAACATAAAGAGTTGTTGTTTCTGTTTTAGTTATTGATGTGTACTCGTACTATAGCATCTCTCCTTATATATTATTTATCAATAAACCATGATAATCCACAAGTAAAGATAAATGAATGGAATAGTTTACTAAGCTTCCTGCCCTTTCCCTCTCTTTCCTTCTCACTCGCTAGTTATCAAAATATGAACAAATTAACTTGAATATAGGAAACGTAATCAGAGTAGTACGAGTGGCTTATAGAAGGATAAATGGGTATAAAAACGATAAAAAGGAAACACACATACAATAACGTTTCTTGTTTGCTGACCAAACTGATGAGAGTTCACACAAAAACAAAAGCAATAAATTAAAAAAAAATATCAAATATGACGACAAGAATGGTGATGTGTAACAGACATGCAGGCAATTTTTTTGTTTTGTAAACAAATCTTTTTTTTAAAGTTACATGTATACAGTGTCAATACAATATTCCATGACTTTCTGTTTGAAATAAAATTAGTTGTTGGCCGAAGAGGATATTTTTCGGATTAGATTTACTTTAAATGCGCTATGTACGAGTATGAACGTACACTCAGTTTAAAATTTTTGTTTATCTAATTTATTTTAAAACGAAATACTATATTTTGTTATATTAATTTTTCTTTTTGAAACATTTCAATGTATTCCAAGTGTGCGTATGTGTGTGTATAGTAATAAACTACTTGAAATAGTATAGAAAACTTTATTTAGAATTAATATTGTGCCAAAAAGGGCACACCCCTGAGAGTTCATTTAGTTAAAGTAACAAAAAACTTGATTACATTGATGATGTACTCTTGCAATCTACAACTTTTGTTGACTTTACTTTGATTTTACTTTTTTGTATTTTTTTTTGTCTTTTCAAATTAAGCAGTAGAAGTAGTTGTTGTTTTGCGGTTTTTTTTGTGCAATGTGTCTGTCGTCCTTTGATGATCATTGCAACTTTCCCTTCCTTTAGTAAATTTCAGCATCATTTCAATCATTATAATTTTTGTATACTGTAGATGATAATAAATAGAATAGTATTTTTGTAACAAAATGTGAATGGGTGAATGTGTACGTTTTGTGCACTTGCAGTTGCAGTTTCTTGTTTGTTTGTGTTATACATGGATGGTTGACCTAGTTGCATGACCTGAATGTTATGTTTTCTTTTTTTTTTAATGTAAAATATGTGAAAATCTGTACAATATGCCAGTTTTTTCCATTATGTCAATTTACATAATTTAAATTAGGCGATTTACTAATTTGTAATTGCGAATATGTTGCAAAGGATATTATTAATATTCGTTTGCTTTAAAATACAATCACTAATAGGATTAATTCATAGAAAACAATTTTGTTGTTGTTGATTTATAAATTCTATTTAAAATAAAAATTTATATTTTAATTTTCTTTTGATTATGCATTTGGCGTGTTAATTAAAAAAATGCAGATTTTGCAAGCCATTAAATAATTTGGATTAAAGTTTTCTATTGCTTATTTAAGAAAAAAAAAATATTCTATCCAATTAGTTTCAGTTTTTTTTTTGTTTGTTTTTGTTTGATAAGATCAGGAGTTTAAGTAGGATGGTATCATTAATTTATAGTTACTTTATGCATGTACGTATTTTTGTACGCATGAGTGTTTATTGTTTATGTCATAAAAGCTTACAAAAGAGATCAATTAACTTTCACTTTTATGGCAATCAAAATTCAAAAATTTTCTCTAAGCTTGTGCCACAGCAAACTTTGAATACATACATTCATACACCCACTTAAGTATAAATATTTGGAGTGGCTATAAAATTGAAAAGCAAACCAGCTTACTGCTAATAACGAAAATTGTATCATGCAACACAGCTGGGATGGTCTCATTGAACAGCTCTTTTTCCAATTTATACAATTTACGAATTAAAAAAAAATATTTATATGCATTTATGAATTTTCAAGCATGTATTTGCTGTTTGTTATTTCATATTTTGTTGTTTTCATTTTTTTCTTGTTTACGGTTTTGTTTTATAAAAGCCGCCATCGACATCGCCACCGCCACCGCCCTATATTATGATACACTATGGACTCATTTAAACTTTCATTATAGTAAAGAATGAAAAAAATAATTCCACATTTCATTGGTATGTTTTAATAAACATCAAATAAAGGGAATGAGCAAAGAAGGAATACAGAATGACTGATATGCTGGTTAGATAAAGTACTGATCGTGTGTATGCATGTATCTGTGTTGTGCCCATAACCAAATACAAACAACTGTGTGCCTGCATAGGAGTATATCGTATGACAAATGCAAACAGGCCTACAAATGACTGTATTGAATTCCTTTTCAATATTTTATGATTATTTTCTTTGTTTACACTTACATATGGATGTGTGTTTTGTATATTTTTTTTAATTCTTTTACTCTTTGTAACCAGCGTTGTGTTGGTGCTGGCTGCATTAATGTATTCAGATATTGAAATAAATAATCAGTCATAAAAACATATGTATGCACTCATATGCACTTTTTTTATGTCATATTGTATCTTGTATTTATGAACGTAATTTACTGATAAATACTTAAACGATAGGAGACATTTTTTATGACATTAAGGTTAATTTTATTTTTGTTTTCTTCACATTGTCACATTTAAAGAATTGTACATACTCGTACATAAAAAGTAAATACACATACTTACATGCTGATGATAGAGAGGGAAGAGTATGTAAGAGAAGAAAATTATTTGATTTAAAAAAAAAAATAAAATTAAAATTCAAACGTGTTGAAAAAACAATGACTTGTTTAGAAAAAAAAATAATTAATTCTTGATTTGAAAATATTTAAAAAAAAAAACTTTTTTATAAAAAAAAAGAAAAAACTTCACAGTAAAAAAGAATTTTTTTAAGCAGAATGCCTACGTAGAAAACGTTGACTAAGATAAATGCCTTCAAATATTTCATTTTACTTATTTCGTTTTCATATTGAAAACCTACATACTATAAAACCAGAATGTAATTTGGCTGTCTACAGGTTTTCTGAGTTTTTAAAGGATAAGCAAAAGCTTTAAATTTTTGTATTGTCTTTTGATATCAACTTCCGCCTGTATTCCTTAATTTAGGAAAATTTTGGCTACAATTAATAGAAAACCTTTAAAAAAAATTTAATATTTATTTGTGTATTTAGAAAAATCTTATTAATAGCATCTGCGTCTGCGTCTCAACACTTTTGCAGACAACAGCTGTCGAAGTGAAACATAAAATTAATAGCATTTAAATGGAAAAGAATGTTGAAAATTCCCATTAAAATTTTATATTTTGAATGCTTAACACAGCCAGACAATGACTCATGAAAGAAAGAATTCAAATCAACAAAGTGAGTGAAGATAAATATGTTTTAACGTAACCTGTTACGTTTTTTAGTATTGGTAAATATCTTTTCAGTACGTCTTACGTCATTAAATATTTCTAAAGTTAATATTTGTATTTACGGCATGTTTATAAATATGTTTAGGAGAAATATAAGTACATGGGCACAAATATGTATAAATACGTTGACTTCTCAAGAAGATTACGGGATGGGACACATATAATTTAAAGGGGAGGTCGTCTAGACTTGTAATCTATCGCCCAAATACTCAGAAATATTTTTTTAAATTTCCATATAACCCAGTACTCTTGTTCTCAAGGATTTTGGCAGTTTCCGTTTTGCATCATGAAATAAAAACTACGAAAATTTCCAAAAATATCAAAACATTTCCAGAAAGTTTAGAGCCTACAGATTAATTTCCTTTTTGATTTTGTTAATTTTCATGGGCAAAATTGCGAATTATACCTCGGCAAAGTGGGGAATGGTAAAAGTCTCTCAAAGCAACAGCACTGGCGTATATGGTAATTTCAAAAAATTTTTAAAAATAGTCCAAAGTAACTTCTGAGTATTTCGGCGACAACCTTGCCTTTAAAACAATGTGTGTCCCATACCGTAAACTTCTGTGGTTCATTAGGAAATTGTAAAATTCTCTTAGAGAAAGCTACGTGTTTGTGCACATTTGTCATAAATACTAAAAACATATTTAGAAATACTTAATGGCGTAGGACGTATTTGATAAATATGCCATAAATACTAATAATACAAATACTTAAAAACGTAACGGGTTACGTTAAAACAGATTTATCTTCACTCAATTCTTTTTGTAGGTTAACTTGTGCTACATCCAACGGAAATACATTTATGTTGTTGCTTCCTATACTCTCCATTTTTCATACGAGACTACAAAAGAAATTGTTGCTTCAACTTTCGAATGCTTTGATTTGTTGTTGTTTTAATTTAATTTAATTTAAAAAAAAAACAGACAAACACTCTGACAGGTTTTATGGTTTAAAATTGTATTTTTTTTAATCGTCAGAATACTTTTGAAAGTTTAAAACACGACCAGAGAAAAGTGGTTGTGAAATTTATAAGTACATACATACATACATACATACGTATAGGAACTAGAGGCCTATATGTCAAATTATTCCCTACAGAATGACTTAATTGAGGCCTATTTATTTTTAACAAGTAAATTCTTTAAAGCGCAACTTTTGGGAAACGAATATATAATCCAAACGTCTAAAAAATTGGCATGAAAAATATTTTACAAATTGTTTAGTTTCGATGTGAATTTTTAAACACAAAATTAATTGAATCTCCGTCTAGTTTTCACTCAATATTGAATTTTTTTTCTGATTTAAAGAATTAGAACTTTTATATAGATATTGTTTAACTTTACGACATTAAAGATTTAATCTATTATTAAATATTGTGGTTTTTTTTGTGTAAATTTTAAAATCTTGCAAACACAAGTGGCTTTTGTTTTTTAATTATTTTTTATCTGCATATTCAGTGAACATTAACGAACATTTACCAGCAAATTACAGACACTAAATGAATGAGTAAGGGAAGTCCCAGAAGTGTCAAAATGTACTTGCATACTTATTTATCGTTTATTTCAAATAGTTGGTTACAAATTGTCTAATCGGCTTATTTTTGTTTGTCATGCATGAACGGTGGTGGTGGAGTGTGAAATTTAAAACTACATTTGCTACTGTTTGCCAGCCAATTTGTATAAAAATTTATATCCATTAAATCTATCCAAATAAGCTTTAAAATACTCGTTGATACATGCAAAGTAATTAGGTTTCACAGACACACTCGTATCTGTGCGTATTAATTCGCAAATGTACAACTGAAATTGACACTTGAAGTTTCTATTTATGTTGGAAATTTCACTAATTAAAGAAGCATGCTAGTTGTGAAGATTAAGTTTCTATTACCACTACCAAAATAAATAATGTATGAGTTTTTTTGTTTTTTTTTTTTTGTTTTTGACTGGAAATTGAATTAAAACGCGTTTTTGTTGGTTTTTAGCTTGAAAATTTAGGTGTGAAAGAGGCTTAAAAAAGTTTTAAAGTGGTAAAAAATAAGTATGTACGATTTAGTACATAAAAACACACGAACAATTTTTACTTGTTTTACCAGTTTTACTACGCAACTAAAAAATGACTTCAAACTTTGTAAAAGAGATAAAAAAATTAATTTTTTTTCTTTACACTGTCTGGAATTAATAATTTAAAGTTTTGAAGCTTTTTTGCATATTGAAACATAAAGAACTTCCTATTACCATTTTATTTATTTATACTTCCAGCTATTTAATTTTAATTTTAACGTACAAGTAGTTGGTCACAATTTGTTTATGACAAAAGAGAACTTTGATCGATCACTGTACATATTCGTAGATGTTTACACGGATCAAAATCATACATACTCCCCCCACATACGTATGAGTGTAGGTATAGCGCATAATTTATTCGATCTAGCCCAACTTGTCGATTAATTTCCATGTATTTTAATCTATTGGGTTAACAGACAGACATCAATACACACAAGAATGATAGAAATGCAAGATTACGCCATCCCGCACATAAAATTGAAATTTTCTGCGCATATAGCATGTCACGCTATTAGCTAATAATTCACAGCTAAATAAGAAAGGTATTAAATATATTTTTTCTTCAAATAGTAGACAATCTACGTCATCTAACGGGAAATCATGCGCATTGCATAATCTTGTCTTTCTATCATTCTTGACTACACAGACTCTTGTACACACACTCAAGCACACACATATAATTTTACAAAACTGACAAATAGCTGGAAATCTAATTTAATTTGATTTAATAAATACTAAACGAATAGAGCCTCGTTAAATATAAATGAACTAAATTGAATTAAATATTTGATTTCATAAAAATAGAAATTATTTACATGTCACATTTCGAACATGAGAAGAATGTGACAAGAGAGACTAGACTGCATAGAAAGACGTGTGTACACAAGTTTAAAATTTTTTTTTTTTTTACTTTTTTAATTTAAATTGATTAATAATGTTTTGAGTGAGACAAATATAAAAAAGAAAATAAAATACAAATTTTATGGTGGTTATTGCGATTTAAGATGCTGAGAGTGAATTTACAGGACACACATCGAAAACAACTAAAAACATTTTTACACTGATGGAGATGTTAAAAATATTTATACGTAGGTAAGAGATACACACAGTCACACACGTGACAAGCATTTATGCATACGGGATGTATACATGTTTGTCTGACCGTTATAGACATGTTTTGGAACCAAGAAAAACACATTTTCTCCTTTTTATTAAATATTTATATGCCCACTTGGAATAGAACAATTTTTTTTATCCAAAGTGTGTATTCGTAACAATTTTTAAATGTTTTTGAACTTGAACTTTTTTTACTAAAATAAAATTGAGTCAGAGACTGTTCAATATGTAAAAGACAGTTTTTTTTTAAATAAAATTAATGACATCATTCAATGAACTTAATATGTTTATTAAAATGACTACGCTTGAATACAAAAATAACAAAATTTTATAATTGAAAACATTTTCCAAAACTGTCATATAAAATTTTATTACAAAAGTTCTTAAAAGCATGTGCATAAATAATTTCATAGCTTCTCTACGAAATTACAAACTTGTGAAAATGTCAATATCAGCTGTTCGTTGACACATTGTAAAATAGACAATGTCATTGGCAGTAGATAAAAGAACAAAATCAACAAATAAAAGCATATTTCATTGTAATGTAAGCACTTACATATGTAGATATGTATGTCCATACATTATTTTATATATAGTCAGCCATTCAATTTCAATACACAATCTACCACAAAACCAAACCATCTGGTTTTGTAATCAAAGTCCCAAATGTGATGGAAAAAATTTATGGAAATTATGTAAAAACTTACCAAAATCAAAATAGAAAATATTTTTATTCATTTTGTTATGTAAATACATACATTATCATATACTTTTGTAAATGTACATGTATTTGTTTAAAAGTCCATGGATGGAAACTCAGTTCTCTTTCAATATATAAAATTTTGTCATTAACATTCTGACAGAATATCAAAAGTATATCCATTAACGACATAAAATGAGTTTAAAAACAATTTTGCTTAGAATTTTTTTTTTAAACAGAATTTCAAATTATAATTTTTTTTTGAGAATGGCGATTGACCTTTATTTACTTTTCATTTCAAATACATTTCCAAAGTGTTAACTTTCCATCCCTGCCATGCATGTATGTCTGATTATAAATATGCATTTTAAAATTGTTTAAATATGTACATACTCGTACATGTTTGTCTAGGTTTCCGTTTTACGAAAGATCTTTCTTTGGTTTAATAAATTTATTTTTGTTCTGTTGTTATTTGAGTTGTTTCCATACTACGAGTATTTAATTTTATCTATTTGTTTGTCTTTCTGTTTCTCTGTCTGTTTTGTATTTAATTTTATTTAAATTCAACTTGCAACTTCAATAAGGCGTACAAACTTATTGCAATTTTAATATTTTATTTTATTTATTATAGACATAATAAGAAATAAAGACACAGAAAGAAGCCTTATTCGTATACCTACATACGTACGTACGTACGTATTGCAAAAATAATTATATAGAAATTCTTATAAATAATAAATTTTCATATTTAATTTACTGCATTCAATCAAGTTTGCTATTATAATTACAAGAGCTTCTAGGAGTACACATGCAAATAATAATAATTGAGTGCAAAGAGGATTGCAGAAAATATAAAAAAAAAAATAAGAGAAATAATCACTTGTGAGATGAAAATCGAGCATTTAAAAAATTTCAGTTTCACATTGTATTACAGACGCACGTTAGAAACTTAGTCAGGATGCTCGTAATAGAACTATTGATGTGTCAGAAAAATATTTTTTTTTTTTTTAATTTTATTTGGTTGACGACAATGTGCAAGACATGTCGCTCATTTTGTCAGAGTGCTTAACTCCTTAACTTAAAAAAGCTGTCAAAAATTTAGCAGAGCTGACACCTGCCTGCCGTCAAAGACGACTTACACATGTGGCTTAAATTGCCTACCCGCTATTTCTTAAATAAAATATTTGTTCTGTCTCTTTGTTATTATGCACTTTGCTTCTTTTTTTTTAATTGTTTGGATGCATATTTATTAGTTTATGCGTGTGTGTGCTTGCAACACGTGTGTACCATATGGGAATTTTAACATAATTCCTGCAATTCTAATGAATTAAAAAATTATTTCCTTTTCTATGCATAAAATACATTCCCATGTATGTATGTGTGAATGCGTATTTATGATTCCCATTAGCGTTCCAAATTTTGTTTCAATAGCTGGTGCGCTGCGCATTAAATGAATTTTGGTTAAATGAAAATTCGTTACTTTAAAAATTGTTAATTTTTTTGCCCAGCAAAGCATTAATGAATAAATCAAAGATGTTTGTATGTATTTTGTAGTTTTCCTTTTCGAGTTATTACTGTTTACATTTCACATTCATGCATTTCATTTCATTTTGTGTGCATCTGCATTTATGGCAATTCGGCTGGTATTGAAGTGAAATAAAAAAAAAATATACAAAAATAAACGAATGAAACCCACAGTAAACCCAAACACACACACACGCAATCACATTAAAAGGAAATCCCTTTAAAACAAAAGTGAAAAAATCCATTACTCCTTGCGAACTGTGCATGCATTTTGTTTTAGCAACTGCCTTTTGGGAGATTTGTGATCATATAAAAATGGGAAAGCGAAAAAAAAAAGAAAATAACAATAGCAACAACAATGCTAAACCACAACAATATGGAAAATGGGAAAAATAAAATGAATCAATGAATAGAAACAATATGCAACAATACCAGTTGTTGGACTGGCCGACCAACTAGAGAAACCGTCTGTTGGTTATTGCAGCTACTGCTGCATGCTGCGGGCGTTTTTCATAGAGATGTTTATCGGTATATGCACACAGAAACATGTAACAGATGTGTCGGCGTTTTTAAGGGCCTTAACTGTTTTTTTCCTTTTTTTCGCAAACAAAATATTTTTTTCCAGTTTTATTTACGTTTTTGCTGTGCGTTAGTCATTTCGTATGCAGAATTTTAATTCATTTTTTTTAGATTTTAAGAGGGTTTTATGTTTTGTATTTTGACAGCAAGAATTATCTAAGATAATAAAGAAAATCCAATTTCAAATGGTTGCTAAAAATTGCATTTAAGCATTCAAGCAAATTAAGTGGTATTTTCAATGTAAATTCAAGAAGCCAAGAATGATTTTTCTAGAGAAAACTTTGTAAGCCTTTAAATGTGAAAGTAGATTTTTGCTAATAAATTATTTTTAAAAAAAAAAATGCTTCAACCATAAAAGTTAATATTTATTTTTATTAATTTTTTTTTCTTTTGAGCGGCAGTATCCAATTTTTTTTGCAGTTTTTAAGCTCATAATTTAAATTTTCTTTCTCCAAAAAGTCATTTAAATTCAAGTCAAGAATCAGCAGCACATCAGTACATTCATTCATCCAACTGTGTCATTTACACTACACTCTCTGTGGGACGCACACACACACACACACACACACACATACATAACTATCGAAAATAAATAGAAACTGTAAAAAATCCTGATTTATTCAAAGTTTGTTTTTATTTTTGTTTTACGCTTTTATAGTTTGAAACTAAGATAATAAAAAAAAATTTGAAACTATAAAAAAACTGAAAAATCCACAACAAAACAAGAACTTGTCCAGCCAGTCTTGCTAACTATTTTTCTGATTAATAATAAAAAAATAAATAGAAAAAGCTTTTTTCGTTTTTGTGTTTGCTTAGATTTTGAGCTTAATTTAACTAAAAGTTTTGCTAACTTACTGCTGTAACAAAAAAAAAAAAAAAAAAATAAAAAATAAAGCCATAATAAAGTCAACAAATTAAAGTTAAAAAGTTTTTTGTGGTAGTTCAACTGAATTTAGTCATTAAAATGCGGGATTTTTATTTTACAACTTTTATTTAATTTCTTTATAACAATTTTTTTGTTATATTATATTTTTGACCAAAAAAAAAATATGATTTGAAGTTTTAATGATCTAAAACATAAAAAAATATTTTCGTGGTTTTATGCAACATAATTTAACTGCAAAAAGTTCTGTTTTTCTCATGTAATGAGTTGCTAAAGTTAAATAATTTTCAATATGTAATTAAAAGGTAGAACTGAATATGATTTTCATCAGCTTAATTATCACAATTTTTTTATTTTTCAAGTCTTTTTTTTTTTTTTAGTAAAAAAATGCTTTTTAAATTAGAGCCTGGATTTTTATCTTAATCGCTCTTAGTATGTATTCTAATCATACTTTGGTTCATGTTTTCATTTAATTTTGGTCACGCAAATTTCTATGAAAGCAAACTGCTGTTAAGTGTTATTACTCGTCTTACAGCTTAAGCGTCAGCATAGATAAAACTTGTTTAACTTTTGAAACACTTGACTTTTATTCACAAGAAATTAACAGTTAAAAAATAAAAAGTAATTCTCTTCTTAGGTTGGCCTGATTACTTGCAAATACTTTTTATTGCTAGTACGCATAAGAATATGCAAAGCAACATAATGACAGCATCCTTTGTATGCATGTGCACCGATTATCACTTTAAAAGTATTAAATCTTTAGAAAAATATTTCTGTTGTTGAATTACAATAATTTTTTATAGAATTTTTCATTTTCTTTTTGTTGATAATTGCAGTCCTTGAAAGCCCTCTAAATAGTTTTGTAATTTTGTAATTGTGTGCGTTTGCTAAATTTTTTTTATATTTTTGCCTTCACATCGATTTTTTTTATTTAAAAAAAAAAAACTTTACTTTCTTCTTTAATGCAAACTAAATTGCTTACAGAAGCATTGAGAATGTTTAACTAAGACTAAAGCCAAATTAAAGAGTCAGCACATTTAAACCGAGTGTGGATGTAGTACATGGTAAAAGTAAGCAAAGTGCATACAAAAAATTTTGCAAAAATAAAAAGAACGAAAAAACAATTTTACAAATTGAGATTTTGTTTAGCTTGTTTTAATATTTAGTCTGCATTTAGCACAATTAATAATAATTGGCAATTATAAGAATAATGAAACAAACCTGTAGTTTCCAATTTCATTTAGTTGTCTATAAAATTAAATATTTTTTCTGGATTACAAGTGCCAATTAAGCAAATGCTTATGGTTGGCATAATTACGTTTTTATGCAAGACAAGTACAGTAAAAGCGCTAAGGGTAAATTCATAATTGAAGAAGTTTAGCTGAATTTAAAAATTAATAAAAAAAAAAAAAAAAAAACCAAATCAATGAATAAACGCATTCCCGTACAGCATTAATCTAAATTCGTAAAATGTTGTTTCTCATATTTAAAATGTTTTTGTGCCTGAGTAAAATTTAATGGAAACGTTCTGGCTAGAATTAACACAAACAAGGCGTGTCACAGTGTATTCCACTCAAAGCAAATTATTTTAATCTCTGCAGCGACATTTTATTTTAAATGCTGTCATAAACACTTTCTATTATTAATTTAAGTTTGTGTACATTTAGTTTTATATCTGTTTTATTAAATATTTCAAAACAAAAAAACTTAATTTAAAAAAATAATGTGCTTGGCTTTAGTCTAGTATTAAAGGCTTAAAATGTGACACATTGTACATGAAAACGCCATGTAGTTTTCTATAATTTCATATTATGCAGTGACATTGCAAATAAACATATTTTTCTATTGTATTTTGGACTCTTTTTTCTTTCCCCCTCCAGATAAACAAACGTTTTAACAATGTGTTGCTGTGGTGCAAAGTTTAATTCCTTTTATTGTATTTCCTCATAACAAAAAATAAATATAAAAATATACACACATGCACACATTCATAAATACATATTATAAATTAATTTATATCTATTTTTTTTTAAGTTAGACAAACACATTTTCCATATGCTTAGGACAACAAACAAATACTTTCATACTCGTTAAAGATTTTTAAATTCCACAAAAATAGAATTCAATTTGGGATAATATCTTTCTTGTGTACAATTTTTTTTTTTCAAAGAGTTATTGCCTGCCTCTTCAAGTTCAATTGTGATTGATGGATTTAAAAAAATCAAATTGAAATGAAAAGTCTTTATGCAATAAAACATTCTTGCTCAGCTGTTGTCAAATTGAAATTATTTCCTACTACAAAATAAACAAGAACTCCAACTTATGACTTTATTTAGCTACACTTTTGTTTATTAGTTCCCCATCCAAATAAAAATGTTCTTTCAAATAAATTACTGGCAAAGACTTTCTAATAATTTTGATAGCATATTCTTATGGCCATTTCACGAACGCTACTTCTAAACCAGAACTTGATAATAAATATAATTCAATATAATGAATGTCAACTGTATATGAGTTCATGAATTGTATTGAATACAAGTTTTAATTTCATTATGTGATGGATGACTTAATCTAACAACACATTGAAATCTGTTTCTTTATTTTTTGTTTGCAATTTTTATTTTATTTTTAAACTTGAATCATAGAAAACAGCACAAAGTTTACTTACTCATAAAATCTGATGTAATTAGTGACAATATCAGCAGCACAGCTAAATAATTTGAGATCACAGATTTTGCGCATTCACTTAAACAAAAACTTATAGTTTTATTTACACTAAGGCCCATTATTACAAGTTAACAATAAAGAAAACTGTCATTTTGTGGGCCATATAAACAGCGCTTGAGTAAATGTTGTAATAATTGTTATAAAGCTTATTAAAATTGCTCAAAACATATTTTGTAATATTCTACGAGTTAAAAACAAAATTAAGCCTAAATAAAACAAAAATAAATGCAATTATGTGTGAATGTGTCGAGATGTATAAACAGTAAAATCTCTTGTAAATGAGCATTGACTGTTGTTGTAAATTTAGCTGTTAAAGAAAGAGTCTGTTCCCGAAGAAACTGTCCGTTAATAAGAGATTTTACTGTTGTTAGAGATTCCTTATTAAATATTACAACTGCAGCCTTGTCAAGAGTTGTCAGTGTTATTGACACTTTGAAATGTTATTGTAAATTGCTAGAAAAATTTCAGATTCTATTTATAAACATATTGTTCATTTAAGGAAAATTATAAGCAAGCTCGTGCAAGCATAAAGAAGTCTTGTAAACAAGCATTTGTGTGTCACATAGGTATGTAATAAATACTGAGTTAATGTTTTGTCAAATGTAAAAGTAGAATAGTTTGAAAACAACATAGCAAAAAATACGTTTAGATTTTTAGAAAATTTTCTAAAATTTTATGCTTTGCAGTGCATCAGGGGTGTATTTTTTGCATACCAACAAAAATATAACAATGAAAATCCTAACACGTTTATTATAGTGTAAAAACCTTATAAGATTTTTCGACAGTCGTATCAAATACCATTTGATTTTGATCTTTCAAATCTAATGAAAATAATAATAATCTTGTATTATAGTGAAAAACTCCCATAACAGGATAGGGGTATTCACGCTTTGAAGTATTTTTAAAATTAATGTATATTCAAGCTACAAAGCCTGATTGACTTTTTTCTGAAAATTATAAACAACTGCACATATTCCTATCACACACATTTCTCAAGTAAATTAGCTTGTTTTCATTAATGAAAACGTAAACAACAAATTAAACTCAAACCATTTAGTGGCAGCTGTTTTACACAATTGTAGTTCTGACGTGTTGTAGAAAATAGTAGGACAGTGCATTTTCTTGTGCGTAAAAAAATTTTTACATTTGAACACTCGGTACTCACTGAAGAGTGAATTCCGCTAATGTATTTTCATGACACTGAAGAATCCATTTATTTATTTTTTTTTTTTACTTCTCACAGAATTTTGTGTGTGTGTTTTTTTTTAATTAAATCAAAACAAAATGTTTAATCAGTAACTTCTAAATATTTTTTAATGTTGTTCTAGGCTATATAAAAATTGTTTTTTTTCGTAGTTTCCCGTTAGACCACTTTCTACACTTTTTGTTTTCAATTTTATTTTTTTTGTTTTTGTTTTGCAACAAGAAACTTGATTTATTTGTGTAAAAAAGTGGATTTCCAAAGGAGATTAATCGTATAATTCAATTGCAAGCTTGAAAATGAATTGCAATTGTTTTGCACTTAAAAAAAATAAACTCCGAAACACTCATGTCACAGAAAATAAATTAAATAAAGTGTTCGTCTGTAAGAGTTCAATATGCAGCGTCTAGGGCTTCCAGGATAAAAACAAGGGGTTGCCAGCTTGTCTATAATTATCAGCCACCTGCACTAAACTTTTCATAAAAATAATAAGTGAGTGAAGAAATGTATGCCGAGTTAAATATGTTTTAACGTAACCCGTTACGTTTTTTAGTATTTGTAAATATCTTTTCAGTATTTATGGCATATTTATAAATATGTTTAGAAGAAATATAAGTCTATTACGGGATGGGACACAAGTCATCTAGATTTGTAATCTGTCGCCCAAATGCTCAGAAGTTACTTTGAAATATTAAAAAAATATGATTTTTTTTTAATTTCCATATACTCCAGTGCTGTTGCTCACTTAAAATAATGACGTTTGTCAAAGATCGATAATAGACTTCGGCTTTAACAAACTGCCAAGTTTTTCTTTTGTTTTGCAATGTTTTGCAGTCTGTTAACAGCAATTCTACAAATCTGTAGTAGCATAAAGCGTTCAAGTGTAGTTTACACTCAGAGTTTAGGCAAAAATCGAATCTGAAAGAAGACCGACCTGATGTCTTGTTTAAAGATTTAAGATCCAGTATCCATAGAAACCATAATTTTATTGTCATGAAAAAAAAAATAATTCTATAAAAAGTAGAGCACTTACTTCATACATACATAAATATTGCATGCATACTCACACTTGTATATCCTAGCTGGCAACGAATCAATTTAAATTTTGGTTCACAAGTTTAGGCAAAAATATGCTTTACTCGAATAAATGACTGGCACAATGCAATTGTTTTCTTTTTAATTAAAAAAAATATGCCACAGTGTTCTAGAAAAAAAAACTTTTAAATAAATTAATAAACTCTTTTCTGAGAAGTGAAGAATGATTTTCTTGGATTTTATAATTTTACCATTAATTGTGAAATGCAAAGCACGTAAGCTTGATTTATTTTATTTCCGTTGTGTTCTAAAGCAACATTTTTTCCTCTCTGCTTGTCCGGCTTGACCGACTGTATAAAAGTCAATACAATTGTTTATGCATTTCCTTTCTTACCTTCTCTTCTAATTTGAAAAATTTGAAAATTGTATAGATTGCTTTGCATTTGTATGTGTGTATGTGTATGTGTGTATGTGTATGTGTATGTGTATTTATTATTTTATATTTCCATATAAAGAAATGCATTTTAACTAACTCAATTTCAGGCATACACCATTTTCTTTTACACTATGGTGACTGTAAACCAGTGTAGAGTCGGTTTTGGCTATTCTGAAATGAAATAATTTTCAAATAAAAAGCTAAAATGCCAACAATTGAACTCTAAATCGTGTTAAGCAAATGCATCTATAAAATAAAATTAAAATGTTCTTTTTTTTTTTACAAGAAATGCAAATAAAAAATTTATTGTACACCAACAAAACTACATAGGAAGTACAAGTTAAGTTTGTAGGAAAGTAATTTCACTTTAAATTTTTTTTTTTTTTTTAGAAAAAGTACTTTGGCCTTAATAGCACACAAAACAAGAGTAAGGGAATTAAAAAAAAAAATTTAAAATACTGCAAAAAAAATTTCTGAGTAGTTGAGTGACAGATTACAAAACAGTGTATGTCACATGCCGTAATCTTTTACGGTTCCTCCGGAAATTGTAAAAATTCTTTAGTGTGGTATGAAAGAATTTCAAAAATTCTTTAAAAACACTCCAAAGAAATTTTTGAGTAACAGATTACAAATCTAAAGGACCTCAATCTCGTAGTCTTTTACGGTATTCACGCACTAAATATTCCGAGATAAATATAGAAATTGTAAAAATCTCTTACTTATTGTATTTAAACATTTATATTTCTCCTAAATATATTTTCAAATTTGCCATAAATACTGATTGAAAAAATATTTGCAAATACTAAAAACGTAAGGGTTACGTTAAAACATATTTATCTGCTTTTGAACAGCACATTAATCTTCAGTATTAAAAGTGTTTTTGTTGTCCTTTACTTGAATATTATTATCCCAAAAAAATTGTTTATGCCAGCAGAAGTCGAAAAAATTATTTTTCGAGCTTTTAGATTCTATTTGCTAAATTGATTACAAATATTTTGCCCACCGAAATTAGCTCTTTCTCCTACCAAATATTTCTCTTGTATTTAAACTTTTGCTAAACTCGTATCCATATTACACTCGCATACAACTTTTGCATACGTGTTAATCTTTGTTTTAATCGTACGTGATATTGTTGTAAACATCCCGAGCTCTGACGGAAGGGCAACAAACATAACGTCTGTATACTCGCACTTGAAGTTTTGCTTCTCATTTATATTAAGGTGGTTCCATATGTCATTGGAAACACTGTGCATTAATATATTATAAGTAAATAATTTTACACAAAGTTTTGAATTTAAAAATTCATTATGTTTCATATAAATCTGAACGCTTCTATTGTGTACAATGTGAAGGCAACTTTTTCTAAACGTTTGTGATATTTCTTTAGTAAAGCCCACCAGCATATTTCTCAACAGAAGGAAACCACCTTAAGGCTTTTTATTTATATTTGTTGTACAAAACAAACTATGTATGGATGTGTATACATCCTAAGTAGCTACTTCATGATATTATGATAATTTTATTTACAATCATTCTCCACACTAAGTATTGTGTGTTAGTCGTATAATAAGCACTAGAGTTGTATGGCACCTCGGGTCTTCCAAGCAATTTTTTTTTTCGTATCCCCTCTCAGTTGCTTAAATATTCAATTCACTAAAATATTGATGAATATTGCACCCAATAAGATAAAAACAAAATTAACTACGCCACGTCAGCGATTTTATTTTATTTTATTTATTTTTTTTTTTTTTTTTCAAATTAATAACGGCCTTATGTATGATGTGGTAGGGAACACAATCTATGTATGTAAATTGTGTATGGTATCTAGGTAAGATGCAAATATTGTTTTTGTATGCGAATGTGTTTATTTTAAAATACTTATCCTCCACACACACACACATACACACACACACACTGTCATGTAAATTTTACAAAAACCTTCCAGCAGTTAAATGTTTCGGTCATTATTTGTTAAACAGAATTTTAATAGCTTCAACTAAAATTATACTGTTTCCGTTATGCGAATTGCAAATTGTGTTTCAGTTTTAGATTTACTAGAATATATATTGTCAAAAACAGAGCTGGGAGGCCAAATGCATTAAAAAGAAATGTGATTGTTTACTTTGCAACTCATTACACTAGACTAATTTTCATATTAAATCAAATTAAATAAGTAGCGTAATCCATGTATGTACGTGGGTAGTTGTATCGTTGAGGCAAGACATTAAATAATGATGCATTAAGATTTATATATCTTGAGGATGGCTATAAGGCTTCATAAAAGACAAAAAAAAATGCAACATGCGAGTTATAAAATAAACAGGACAGAACATACGGAAGTGATAAAAATTTGTAGAAATTGAACCCCAACCTTTGCACACATACGTTATTTAATTTAAAAAAATCTATAAATTTTTTTTGCAACATCTTTCAAGTGGGTGTGCGATATACATACTACATAGATTAATATTTTAATTGAAAATAAAATTCTTATTTTTTGTTTTTTGCAGAGTCTGGGCATTTTAGCTTCAATTCCCGCCGGTTTATTAATACTATCACTCTTCGGATTACTGTTGTATCTGCTCACACGCTGTTGTGACCGTAAACAGCGAAAACCCAGCGCACAAAGGTGTCAGAGTTGTTCTTTAGTGATTATTACATTGATGACATGTGCTGCCATAGGCTTGGGTAAGTACCAGCAAAATTATTAACTAGTGAAATGGAAAAAAAGGAATTATTTTTTTTTTTTTGCACAAAAAAAATTATTTCTAGAATGTTTGATTGAAGAAAATTAAAGATCATACCTATAATCGCGAAATAATAAGAATCAACAAATTTTTCTTATTTTCATTTATTTAATTTTAATATTTTCCTCTCGTAACGAAAATATTTGATTCGATAGCGTGTGTATGATTTAAAATTTTCATTGATTTTTCTTTCATAAATAGCGAATTTAAGGGGTTAAATATATGTATCTTTACTGATAGTAGACCTCATTTATGTTATAATTTATGGCCTGTTTAAGAGCAAAACGCAAAAGAAGATGGAGTATGTGACTTATTGTCATGTCTCCCATGTAAACAATACATTCAGACATGAATGCTGTTCTGCCGTTGACTTATTACAATCAGTTCCATATGCAACAATTGTTCCATTTAATTTTCCTTTTATTTTTTTTTTTTCTGCCCCTACTTTGTGTAACTTCTCATTTCATTTTGTCAACTGTTCCAAATGTTTCTTTTTTTCTTGTTTTCTCTGCATTTTACATTATTATTACAACAACATCAACAAAATGAACAGAACGAAAATTGTTGAAATTTTTATCTTTTTGTTGACGTCGTCTTTGTTATTATTTCAGTAAAATTTTTATATTTTGGGTTTGGTTTTGTATGTGCTTGATTGTAAAAGACAATTATTGTAAGGATTAAGAGCTGAAGTGACATACGAAAAAAAAAGGATGCCTGGTTGCAGGCAAATAGTCAGACACACAGACTGATTCTGTATTTGTTGGTTGGTTCGTTTGTTTATTTATTTATGTACTTATTTGAGCAGAGTTCCATTATTATGGTTTGTTTATACTGACTTGACTATGCGGGAAATTAATTCAATTTCCGACCCTATTTCTACTCTTATTTAGTTATTTTCTTTCGTGTCTTGACGACTGACTGGCAAGCAAACCTTCAGCCACCAGCTTGTAAATATTCACATTTTAAGTTTGTTCAATAATTACAAAATGTTTGCGCGATTGTTAAGCACCAATTTACAATGAATCGCACATACAAAGTTAACTTCAATTCTAATTATTGTTAATATCAAACATACACAAACACACACACACACAGCCATAAGCAATTTATTATAATTTTGTTTAATACGGCTTTGTGTTTGCCTGCTTGCCTGATTGATTAAAAAGGCCAAACTTCTCTTTTTGTGTTATTGTTGGCATAGGGATTGAAAAAAATTGGCTAATTGACTTGTTAAATTGTTCCATTTTTTTTTACAATTGAATATAATTTCATTTCAGGCAATAATATTGATTGCAAGCAGTGGCGTAGGCGGGATCATTGACTTTGTGCAATAAATTCAATTATCAAAGAGGTCAATTAATGTTTCTTCCACGTCGATTTTAAAACCAACTTTTGTGTTATTTCTTTTTAATTTTGTACATAATTCGAAAAAAGTATTTGGTTTTGGTTACTTTATTTTAGCGATGTTTTCATAGAATTTTTATTTTTTATTTTTATTTTTAATTACAGGTCTCTATGGCAACGATGATTTTCACAATGGCTTATTGCAAGCATTCAGTTCAGGAAAACAGGTGGAAGGACTTGTATTGAGCTTAAAACGACAGGTAAGTACATTCACATATACATACAAACATAAGTATTTAAAAAAAAATATTCAATCATCACAATTTGAGTGCAAAATAAATTTGTATGAACAAATTACCTGCAGTATTTTTATAGTCTTTTTTTAATCTTAACTTGAATGCAGACGTTAACCCTTTCAGGGGACCATAAGCGTGCTAAATTTAGTTTTATACTGCCTGACCGGGCAAACGTTGTTTTGCCTTGAAATTTTATTTACATTGAAAAATAATTTAAAAGAAAATTATATATTGGCTTAGCCGTTCTTCGTTTTACCAAGATAAATTTAAAAGTGGATGTGGTAATGGGCGTGGCAAATATTTCTTTTCATTAAAATACAAGTTGGGTTTTGATAAAAATATAAAATTTTTGTACATTCAATCTTCTCACTCTAAGAAATCGTACTCATAGGGTAAACCGGGTAAAAACAGCTAGTAGATAAATAAGCTAGATACCGACTACAGCGCCACCTATCGGACGAATTTGTGACACTAAACCTTCCAAGGTATAATCCAAAGGCATACACAGAATTTTAATTAAATCGGTCAACTACAGTTGAATTTTATATATTAAGATTGGCTAAATTAAGAATTAAAAAAAAAAAGATTTTGAAGTAAACTCAAAAAAAACGTTTTGTCTTAAAAATAAATTTTTGTTTTAAAATTAATTCAATATAAATCCACAAACATCGTACACAATTTACATTTTAGCAAATTTTTTGCTTGGGACAGCGGTGTCCCCATGGTTCTTAAAGGGTTAACTGAAATGCCAAAAGGATTAGATATAAATCAAAAAATTAAATATTGAACATAAAGTGGTAGGCAGCTTAATTTTAAAAGAGAAATATTAAATATGTGGGAGTGATTTCCAAGATTTTCACAAGCTATTAACATCCTTCACAAGCTTTATGCAGACTCTTAACTTTTTATAAAAAATGAAGCTGCTTATAATTTGTAAAATAAGATTTGCCTGGATTTTTGTGCTCAACAACTTTGTTTTTCTTCTTATTTTCCTGTACTTGGCAAAAAGAAAATTTGTAAGGATATGGTTTTTCCTTTTTTTTCTTTTTTCTTTTGGAATATTAACTAAAGAATATAGAATTGAGGGTTTCCCTATTATCCATCGCTTCGCTTCCATTTATATATTTATTTGTGAAAGTGTACAATTATTTGGAAAAAATTCACAAGAGAAAAACCAACAACAATAACAACAAGACTTCTATTTCATACATTTAGTGATACACACATACAAACATTTGACCGGCATGTTGATTGCACGTAATGTACTCGTATGGTATTCTATAAAGTCCTTGCAATGCAGGCGACATATTCATTGAGGCCATCGGGCATTTCACACACAAACAGACAAAAGCACACAAATATACGAGTACATAAAGCTGTGTGTGTATGTGCAAGAACTTTTACGCCTTTTGGGCTTCTTTTATTTTCATTTCTCTTATATTTTCACTCCTTAAGCTGCACAAACTTGTATGTGAGTTTATTAAAAAGGAATAAAAAGAAAGAGGAAAATAGTTACAGAAAAAGTGCTAAATATTTGTGCCAACGACCAGTAGTAACACGAAAAATGAAATAAATGTAAATATTAAAATAATAAGAAAAAAGTAATAACTAGGAAGTTTAATTTTCAAAAAAAAAAAAAAACATTAAAAACTTTTTAAACGAAGTGGTAAAGCAAACAAAAAAAAATATAGAAAATATAATTTTAAAAAGGAATTCCATTATAAAACAAAAATATTTAACAATTTAAATCAAGTTTAAATAGAAAAAAAATACACACAAGCAAACATATGCAACAAAAAAAAATATATTAAAGTCGAGTGCATGTGTGTATGCATGTTCCATATTAACATTTTTATTTTAAAATTTATACAAATTCAATTTAGCAAATCGGTTTGAAATTTGTATGAAACATAAATTGTATAAAAAACGTGTTGTACCTTCACTCGTACTCTTAAATAAAAATTTTATTTCGCATAAAGTTACGAGTGACATGCCGAAAAAATTTATACTCTAGAAATAATTTATTTTGTTTTTCCTTTTTTTTTTTTGTTTTGTTGTATGTAGTCGTAGTTACATACACATGTTCATACCCACATGCGAATTGTATTATTTATATAATTTTGTTTGTACAACAATTGGAAAGTCGAAATAGAAATAGAAAATATGTATATGTAGAGGTGTATGTATGCAAATGTGCTGTTTTTCCATAAAATCCCTTTATTTTGAACGAACATTTTTCTAAATCATTTAAAAATAGTTTTCTAAAGAAAAAAGGGAGGAACTATTTTTCTATAAAATGAAAAAAATGATTTCTTTTAAATTTATTAAATTAAAATTTTTGTCAAGAAACAAATTTAATCAGCATGTGAAATATCTTTATTAAATTTTTATCCTCTTATCCCAACAAAAATAAAATTGTGTAGAATTTAAAGTAAAAATTATGAAAAAGTTTTAGGTGTAGAAGTGAGTCCAGCTTCTGTTTTTCTTATTCGGGCGCCCTGTTTAACCTAACTTAACCTAGAACATTGGCTTTAAAGCCTACGTTATTTTTTTTTTTATACGAGGGCTATTTTTTATTCTTTAATTTAACTTAAACTTCTTTTTTTTAATGTAAAAATTGAAATCTTGGGAAAAAAGGTTTCATTTATTCCTGAAACGGTGCATGCACATGAATTCTTGTCATTCATTTGTGTACAAATCACTTAATGAATTTAAAGTGGTTTCATTTTCTGAAAATTCAATTTACGAAATTAAAACCGCATTCGATCAGTAGTGAATTGTGAGACATTCTTGTTTGTATTATTTTAAACAAGGACCCCATGAGTATGTTCTCGTAAATGAATTAAAATTAATTTAGCAAAGAAAGAAATGCCTTGTCGCTTTCGAAAATGCAGGGTATTTATTCATTCGTATCGCAGCTTTTATAATGGAGGGATTTCCATTCATGTATGCTCACACACATACTTGTGCATACAAGTGTATTACATATGTAGTTGTATTTGTGGAGGTTTTGTTTAAATGAACATTTTTACCTGTTTTAGCAAATTGGCTGGCTTTACATGCATTTAAAGGAGTTGCATTGGATGGATTGTCGGGGGCTCTTAGGAGTAAATGTTTGTTTTCTTTAATTTCGTTGAATAATGAAAATCTTTACAAATTTTACTTTCCTTTTAAAAGAAAAATGCAGCATACAACCGTAAATGATTTAGTTTCTAAAAAAAAAAAAATAAAAACTAGTGCAACGTACTGTCAACACAAAAGTTTAACAAGTTTGTATTAACAAAAAAAAAAAAATATTTTTAAATAAGGAAATGTTTTATATCCTGTAAGTAGGTCTTTGAAAGTTTTCCATTCATTGAGGTTTACAAATTAGTTTTCTTAATAACATGTGACATTAGAGTTAGAAAGTACACACTCGTACATCATTTATTAAAACAAAAATTTTTTTAAATGAAAATAAACAGAAGGGGACTACTGAAATGCAGCCATATATAAAATTGTTATTTATTTATTTTTATATCTTTAAAATGGAAATCGATTTTACATTTTTAATTAGTTTTTTCTTTTCATATTGAACGGTATTTGTTAAAGAGAAGCAAGAAATTTTGCTATAATTTTTTAAATTTTTTTTTGTTTTGGCATAAACTAAGTGAGTGAAGATAAATACGTTGTGACGTAACTCCTTACGTTTTTTAGTATTTGTAAATATCTTTTCAATCAGTATTTATTGCATATTTGAAAATAAGTACGTAGATTTCTGTAAGAGATTTTTACAATTTCTATATTTACCTTCAGTCATTTGCATAAACTTGACCATCATCGTTCAAATAAAAATTATCCACTGGCAAATCATATTTTTTTCTTTGTGAACAATTGCTATAATTTTTTTATTTTTTTTTTTTTAATTTGTAATACCTTTTCAATCATAGACAATCGGCAGGCAGAAAAAAAAGCCATATAAACTAAAAGTTTGCAAACAAAAAGATAAAAAGTTTATTGACGATAGAAGTAATTAGCAAGTAGCGTCATTAAAAAAGTTTTTATATTCTTTTCTTACGTATTTTCCTTTTTTTTTTTTTTAAAGCACACATGCATGTACACACTCGTGTGTGTATTTAAATATTTTTTGTTCTGTAAGTTTACAACAAGGCTGGTTTAAAGCATTTGTGTATATGCTTCAGCATATAAGGACAATAGATCAATAGCAAAATCACAATTTTACTAATCTGTCTAATACTTCATATTTTTTTTTTAGCGACAAGAAATATTTAAATCTCAACCAGCGACGAGTGTTTGGTTCTTGGGAAACCTATTTCGATGTCAGATGAACTTTATATTTTATACCTTTTCATGTTAATATTTTCAAATATCCATCATTAACTCTAACTTACTTTGATGTCTCTTGCTCTCCTTTTCGCTATTGCAAAAGAAAAATTTAATATGACAGCGTGTGCTGTCACTTACAGTTTGTAATGAAAATCAACTTACGCCTGAAAAAGGAACTTTAATTTTATCAAGTTTAAAAATTAATAGGTTTTTTTTTATATCTCTAGAGAAATAAAAATTGTCTGTTAAAGAATTTTTCATTGAATATTTGTCATCATTCGTGTATGTAAGTGCGATTTACGATGAAAGTGTTACATTACTTTTATATTTATATGTACTCACTTACATATAAATTTGTGACACACATGCTGTGCATGAAGAGTGACTGAAAAAAAATTATCAACATAAACTTAATAACAGCTTAAATGCATCGTTATTAAAACTTTTTACCTACAAATTACAAACACTTGTACGTCAGTAGTTTAAGCCTGAAGTCTTTTCAATCGTAATAAAAAAAATAATTTTAACTGACAGGTAAAGTTAATATAGCGCATATAGAGATAGACAGACGGATTCAAGAGCACTCCCACCTATACAAATACATGCATTCACATGTATACATACATTTATACAACCACGAGCTATTATTACTTTAACGTTTTCCTGAGGAAATGAGTGAGAAGGACAAGTAAAACTCCAAGTCACACACATACATGTTATGTTTTTAAGTCTACATTATTTTTGCAAGTTAATTAATCTAATTATGTTTTAATTATTTATTCGTGTTTCTTAACGAAATCTCTTACTCCACCCATTAAGGACTAAATTAGAGAGAGTAGTAACAGAATGTGATTTACATGTAAAAACATTTTTAATTTAATTTAAATTTTGTTTCTAATAAATTTACTTTTTTTTTTTTTTTTTTTTTTTTGGTGTCCTGTAGACTGAAGCCATCAAACATGATCTCGAGACTAAAATGAGCCAATATAGACTTGAAGCACAAATAGAAAAAGTACAATATAATCAAACGGCTGTAATGTTGTTAATTGAAACGTGTGGCTTAGTGAGGGAGAATACCTCACGTGCTGTTACCAGCCTCGATAACATGGTGCTATATTTTATGAAAACCAAAGGCAGTGAAAATGATACATCTCTCATGGGCTTATTACATGTAAATTGAATGTTAGACTCATTTCATTTTCAAACAAGTTAATTTGATTTATTTTTCTTGAATGTTTATCGCTTAGTTGGGTGAACTTTATGAGTCGATTCGATGGCCGGCAACTTTATGTTTCCTTACCGTGCTTCTGTTGCTGTGTACAGTACTGGTAATAGGCGTGGCACGCCGTTCTCGCTGTGCCTTAATATTCTTTAGCGTAGCTGGTCTATTTTGTATAATTATATGCTGGCTATTGGCGGGCATTTATCTGGCATCATCTGTAGCTGCTGGTGACTTTTGTATGCGTCCGCACGAGTACATGTGCCGCCAGGTGGGAATGGTAAGTCAACAAATATTTAAAACTTTAAAGTCCTGTAGACAATTGCTTATAAACACAAATATCTCTCAACAAATTGTACAAAATTTCCTTTTGTTTTCCAACTTTAAGACAACAAATCGAATTAGTTGGTGTTAATGTTTGCTACTTAAAAGTACAAGCTAAAATACATTGGCAAAAAGCCAATAAATTAAACTGCCATATTGCAAGCAATTGTTGTTTAAAACTTTTCTAGTTTTATTTGAGTAAAAAAATTAAAACTAAAATCAAAAAGTTTAGACTAGTGAGTGTCCTTCTTTGGTCGTAAGCTTGGTTTGTTTTTGTTTTTGTTGTTTTCTTTTTACCATAAAACATTCTTTACAAAACAAACCACTTGATGGCGCTGATAATATAAATTTTCAAATTGCATTTTCTTGTAAATGCATTAAATTAACAAAAAACAAAAATGCATGTATACTCGTATCTGTAAGAAAGTCACATCTGTGTGTCTGTTGCTTTAAAAACTTAATACATTTTCTTTGTAGCGGAGTCCTTATGTGTATTTCCTCAATTGTGGTACATTGCGTAATCGCTTCATTTTACGGTTGAATGAATCACGTGATCTGGTGGAACGTGCTCGTGAATCTGTTTTCTTAATTCAAAGGTAAATACATAATACATTTTTGAAATTTTTCCTACACCCACACAAATTTTGCTTACACTCATCCATATTATATATGGAAATTTGAAATTGTCTTAACATATTTGCCGTTATTAGAATGAGCCAAGAAACATATCCCCGTATAGACGTGCACAAAACATTAGAGTCAATGGATAACGATTTAGAAGAAACGAAACGTAATCTCACCGTGTTATCGGCTACATTAGATAGACGAGCAATTGATCGACACTACTCGGAGGCCTTACGAGGTCTATGTGGTGGCGGTCTCTTGGGATTAAGTCTTATGATGGTAGCGGGCTTATTAACCTCTTTTCTGTTTACCATACTTGTTTACGCTGATTCTCATGCCTGGATATATTTAAATAAACGAAGGTACATGTTTTGGTCTCCTGATTTTCTTAATTTTGTTTCGTTCAACATTTTTTTGTTTTGTTTTTGAATTTATAGACCCTCTGTTGATGCCGATAAATCCGAAACTGCACCTTTATTCCCTTCTAATGCACCAAGTGCAAACATATCACCCACAGCACCTGTCCATCATACGGGCACTATAAATCGTACCCTTCTACATCATCAGCAGACCCATGGCGTGGCTTTGGGCCATAGTGGCACTTTGGGTGGCACACGCAGCAATGGTGCCGCTAATGGATTGAGAACAGGGTTGGCATCATACAACAATCATCATAAAACTAACACACTACATAGCGGTGGTGGTGTGGCTGGCAGTGTTAAACTATCACCCTCACCACCGCCAGGTTATGATGTTGTGGTGCATGGCACAAGGCATGGCTTTTTTTATTTTTATTATTTTTTAATTTTATTTTAAACCATTTAGTGTTTCGTTTACATTTCTCGTTTTTTTTATTCATTCATTCACACACACACACACAC
The DNA here is from genome assembly GCA_947397855.1 of Thelaira solivaga. Lineage (NCBI taxonomy): Eukaryota > Metazoa > Arthropoda > Insecta > Diptera > Tachinidae > Thelaira > Thelaira solivaga. The sequence continues at coordinate 498,641 of OX377612.1, read as the reverse complement.
ACACTCAAGTATATTTTCTATTCCATATAAATTTTTGCTACACCAGTTCCAAATGTTTACTTTAAAATTTATTTTCATTATTAATTGCAAATCACATCAACATTTCGGTTATAAAAATGCTTTATAATTTTTAATTCAATTTGCTATTCTTATTAGCGCGGAAAAAATTTTAAAAAAGTAAAAAAAAAGAAATTTTTTTAATAATTTTTTTTATATATTAATTTCCGAATGTAATTTATTATAAAAAGTTATAATGCTGCGGATTTACTGCTTTACAAAAATAAAGTATTTGGAGGATGTCTTTTATCTATTGTATGGCCCACAGAAATTAAGCCCTGTGATTTGCTTATTTTCTAATATTTACATATAACCAAATCAATTCTTTAATTTATTTACTTATTTACTCCATTAAAATACATTTAAAAGATTTTTTTGTTAACACAGAAAAAAACATCTTTCGTAAGAAAATCAATTTTTAAAAATTAAAAAAAAAATATTTTCTTCATATACTTATATGAGACCTTTTTAAAAATGAAACTGTTTGTGTTTGTGAATCAGTTTTTTTTTTTTTTTTTTTTTTTGTTTAATTTTTGTTCGTTTTTATGAAAATAAGTACCTATAAATTTGCATTTTATTTAACATCAATATTTATTTAACTTTCATAGTAGAAACATATTCACGGGGAGGGATTCAAATGGATGTAAAGATTTTATATATACTCGTAGAGAAGACACTTTGATATTTTGCACTAATACTGATACACCATCACATATAGAACAAATGATGCACTCTATCTGTAGATTATTTCAAAAAGGAAAACAAAAAGTATTGTAAGCACATATGATGTTTATTTAGAAGAGTTTTTATCAAGTGCTTACATACCACATTTGTTTTTAATTTATAAATATGTACATACAGAAATCTTCTATTTAATTATGCTAGTGAATGCAATATTAGATAAACGTATATCATTTATGTATGAAATTATATATTTACCAACAAGTTATTGTTGTTGTTTAAATTAAACGTTTCTTAATTTATTAAATTCATTCATCTGCATACATAGATAATTTTATTTATCGTATTTATTTGTTGATTTGATGTTGTTAATTTTTTGTTTACCTTTACATACATTTTATATACTTTTATAAATTTTTATTTATATACATTTAATGTACATACTGCATATGCACATATATAATTAAATTTTTGTACTGTGCTACCTACCAAGTTCTGGTTACATACATACTACATACAACATAGTTATCCTTTATTTTTTATACACATCCGTTGAACTAGTTTATATAATTTCTATACAGCTCTTAAAATAGTGTGTAAAGTTTTCGTTTGATTATCGGATATATGGAATTGTTCCAGATTTTATAACTATAAACAGTCTATATGCATTCAATAAATAAAGGGGTTAAACAATCTCTATATGTATGTATGTATGTAGAATATATGCACTCCTTATAAAAGTAAAAATTATTGTATTTGTTTTTCATTAAAACACAAACAATAATAAAAGAAAAAAAAATTATTTATGTATTTGCATCAATTCGACTATGTTTATTAGCCTATATACGTACATACATACATACATAAAATTTTTCTCAATACATTTTTTCCAATATCCTTCACTATCACTTTCTACAAAAAAATTTTAAGAAAACATTCATTCAAAACAAGTTAAAACGATTTGTACTATATTTCACATTAAGAGCAGCTAATTTTCTTAATAAAGAAAAGAAATGGGATAAAAAAATTATTCGAAAAATGTGTGACCTACTTTTTAACCCCCCGCGCGTGCTCTATATGTTCGCTAAAAGTTTAATTTTATATATGTGGTACATATTTTATTTAAAATTTCTCAAATATGCACATTGAAAATGTATATGTCAAACTCGTGTAATTGTTTTATATAGAAAATATTATATTTACTTGATTTGTTTTAAGAAAAATGAAGATTTGTCATTTCTAAGATCTGTTTTCTTATCTTAGATCATCGGGTCACCACACATTGGGTCGACTGCCCTCACATCAACAGCCGGGCTATATGTCTGGACCAAATAATGGCAAATACGCCACACTTAGCAAACAGTGTAAGACTTTGGAAGCCAACGATTTTTACTGAGATTCGCTTGCCTGCAATATTAATGCAGGCAATAGCAGTGTTCGACTTAATAGCATTACCGCCTCCAATGGCATTGGAAGAAATTCAATTAAAAGTATGTTTGCATCAGCTACACTGCCGCGTTCGGCAGGCTCTTCACTTCGGTCTGTATTGTCCGCCCAAACCTCAAATACAGTTTGCAGATCAACTGGCAATGGTTTAGATCTTGATGATGATAAGGATCCACGTGATGTTACAAACAATAGTTTTAATCGCTTCGATCCGAAGTATATTAGTATTGGGCCAAAAGCGGTGAGAGGGAATAATAATTTAAGTGTGCTAGCTGCTGCTACAGCCAACAAGTGCGCGACTTTAGGACGTCCACATGGTGGTCGTTATGGTGGATCCTTGAAGGGTACCAGTCCTTCTCCTAATTTGCGTAATGCTAAGACTCCTTTAATTTCGACAGTATCCAAAGACTATTGCCCGCAGCCAGATTGTATTCCGCAGCCATATGTGGCCAGTACTACTGAAATGCTTGTACCACAAGCATCGCAACCACCACCTCCACCTTTACCGCCACCAAAGCCTAAAAACACATTTACCGAAATACCGGGTACGACAGGTGTAGGCAGTTCATATGCCAAAGAACAATTACAAATGCAATTACAACATCAACATCAAAATCAGCAGCAGCAGCAGCAACAACAACCACAACAACAACAGCATCAACAATATCATTTACAAGAGATTCAGCCGGTTAGTGTAACACCAACTGTACAACGACCATTGCCAGTTCAGCATCATCCACCGACAACGCACATTTTGCCTCCGTCTGCAGTCTATAGTATCGAAAGTTCTACTTATAATCAAAAACATCAGCAGCAACAGCAGCATCAACAGCAACAGCAAGTGCAGCAACATATACAACAGCAGAATGAAGTCCCTCCTCTTCCGCCCCAACAAACCATACCCTCCGTCATATCTCGACCTCTACCTCCACAACCAGTAGTCACAGTAGCGCCACCACCTCCACAACTTCCCCGCTCATTAAATCCAAATTCGATTGTTAATCAGCCTTTACCAGAAATTCCCACGAACCAGATTCAGCAGTCGCAGTCTGCCCCTATCCCCGTTCAACAATCTAAAATATCACCTCAACCCCTATGTGCCACCAATTTAAATCAGTATCGTTCTCTCCAACGACCACAACAACAAAAACTGCAATTACCAGCACAAACTCAAACAACATCGCAACAGCAACTTAATCAATTAAACCAAATTCAGCCTCAGATCCAACCACAACCACCTAGTCTACCACCTAAGAATCGTCACAAATCTCGAGAGCACAATTTAAATATCCAACAGATGCAATCTCTACCTCCAAAATCGAATAGCTTGCGACACCAACAGGTTGCTTCGAACAACTATGATCAAGAGAGAGATCGTGAGCGGGATAGAGAGAGGCAGAGAGAGAGGGATCGAGATCGTGAGCGGGAGAAACATGAACAACGTTCCCGTCGCTCTGAGACATTAGACAATGCTCGTTCTAATAGCGCTTACATGGATCAACATTCCATTTCAGTCAAGAAACAACATTCTTATGAAACTTCACAGCCATCAAATTATCATCAACGCCATCCAGCAGCGACAACGCCAAATAACAACTATCACTCAACCATATTAACTAAACAACAGCATCAACAGCAGTTGCTCGTCGAAGCCCACCAGCAGCAAATGTACTATCGGTCATTAAAACGTGGAGGATCTCAAGTCAATAATGATATGTACTCGGTGACCGAGTTGTAGGAATGCGCCTGCTGCGGCGGAGGTGTCGATGTCGTGAGGCGCACAAAGTGTACCACAACATCAAATGCCTCTGCCTCAGCAATGGGCAATAATTCATGTGTAGCTCCAATACCTCTACCGCCTAAGAAGCATCAACGTTCCTCTTCGAGCGGAAGAGAACCACGAGAATCGGCTGTATCCGCCTCATATAATGCAAACAAGTGTGATGACCATGAATACGATGAGTACTGCCCAGGTGCTTACGAGCACCACACGCCACACAATCTAGGGGGTCGCCAATCTCATCTCTCCACCGGAAACTCCTCATTGGCTAAACATCAACAGCGATCAGCTACTTTTGATGTGGCTGATGCTCGTGATTATGAGCTTAAACGTTTAGGCAATCGTAGATCACAATCGCAAAATGCTACCAACCTAAAGCAAACTCGTAATGGTGGCCTTGCTGTTAGCAACACCGATAATCATCGCGGTGATCGAACTCATGATCGTGAACGTAGTCGCAGTGATCATCGCATTGGTAGCTATGCCTGCGATGACAACTCCTTAGCCATGAGTCATGCCTATAGTGGGAATGTAGCAAATGGTGGCGTCACACATCATCACAATCACCATCAACAACAGCAAATGTTGCAGCAGCAACAACATCGCCAACAACAACGTCGTGAAAAAACATTTAAAGTATGATTTTTAGAGACGTCATAAAAATTTAGCCCCACTACCGAGGGGTCGCCCACACCCAAGAGGGTGCAAACCATCTATGTGGCAACGTGGTAAAAATTGCAACAGCTGGCAATTGAATGATATTCATTCGTAATGCGAACATCAGCCAAAAACATGATGGTGGTGGTGACTGGTAAAAGGTAACCAGAGTGGTGGCGGCAAAAGGAGCGGATTTATAATAATAATAATAACATTAAGGAGACCAGCTGTGGATTTGTTGCTTTATTTAATTATAATCAATTACGTTGGCACAATTGGCAATGTTAGTACGCCTAGTAGTTTAATATGAATTACAAAACTAAAATTAATTAATTGTTCCGAAAGCTGTGAAATCAAATATTTGTATGTATTTTAGGGTATTTTTTTTTTATTACCTCTAAATAATTATATTAGTATCATTTGGATTAGTATGTTTAGGTTTTGTTACTATTGTAATTATAACAAAAAAGAAAAAAAGCAAAAAAAAAAAAAAAAAAAAAAAAAACAAATCAGTAGTGGAAACAGTGGAGTTTCAATTGTGGCTCTCATCACACACTTTCACTTCACATTAACAGGAAAGTTTTCGCGTTGCTAAAATGTTTCATAACACAAACCACTAAACTTCAAGCTACATACATACATGCATACATGTCTACAAGAGATATCCCTAAAGACCCTAAAATACACAATAACAGAAGACCAAAGAAAGAGAAAAAATAGCACCAGAAAAAGAACTACATAAATTCTCAAAAATACAAATTTTCAAATTTTTTAAATAACCAAAAGACCATTGTTTGTTCTGTTGCACAACATCCGTACAATTTATTGAATGCTTCCCCAACTTTAAATTTATTTCCAACTTGAATTTAATACTTGATCATTAAGTCTGATATTGCGATTTGCTAAATCTCAAATACATAAATATGTTAATTTATTACTATTATGCATTATTTTTTCTATAAGTTGAATTTTATTTTTATTTTAAATGTTTAAATTAATAGCTAAAAGTAAAAATTGAAACGAGAATTCAAAGCGTTTGAATTAACAAATAATTATTATTATGAATACCGTTGCGAAATGTCAAAATAAAACAAAATTTTTGTGACGTCTATAAACCAACAGAAGAAAAACGATAGCAAATATTTAATATAGGTACATAAATCAAAAGAAATTAAAACATTTATGAATACAACATACAAATACGTATTATAAATAATTTATAGAATACATACATACTAACATAATTTCATAATCTAACATAAATATACATACATGCATATTTGCTATTAACTATACAAAAATACACACATTTTGCGTGTCGAAATATTTATAAAAATATCATGTATCAAACAAGAACACATTCTCCTGACACACATTCACACATTTACATACATATATACATAAGTGTAAAAAAAAGCATTCTAATTACAAGTTACATTTTTCTACGTATTGCAGTTTAACATATAGAAGTCTAAGCAATAATTCAGGTCTTTTTTTTTAAATTAAATTATTTGGAAAAACAAAATCAATAGCATAAAACATACCATTTAAAAGACTCCAATAATGAATAACTTACCTTTTTGACAAAAATACATTTTAATAAACGTATAAATTAATTTCCAAAAAAAAATTAAGATTTCAAAACAAAAATTCTAAATCCAGATAATTATTAAATAAAATAAAAATTAAATCCTTAAATTTAACTCTCCAAAAAAAAAATTACATATGTAAAGCACAAGCATACTTGAAAAACACACATCACTACAAACATGTGTAATATTTTATACTTGAAAGTTCTTGCAAGCCATTTCAAGTATGCTAGTGCAGCCGTTTATCACATATTATATACATATGTATATAATATACATAAATGCCCATATAAATAATGGATCATCTTTGTTTTGGCATCTTAGTTTATAGCGCCTCTTCAGCTCAAAAAACAGAATCTTTTAAACATGTACCTACATATTTTATATTAAATTCTTTTTTACTTTAGTTTTTATACTCAAAACATGTTTATATCTACAAAATATACCAAAAAAACACTAAATGATGAAAAATACTATTTATCCTCTTCCTCCCTCTCTCTCTCTTTCTCTCTCTATCTCTTTTTCTAAGTCTAAATCTCAACAAGTATAAAAAATACTCTTGTACTCTTTGGATCCCTAAAAAAAACATAAACATAAAAATTACAATACATTATTATAACTCTTAATAAATAACTCTCCTAAAATTTCATTCTCCACTCCAAACAAAAAAGTCACAATTTTGTAGTTTATTATAGTATAATAACCACTGCGCTTATACATTTACATACATACATATAGATATAATACACATAGCATAGATAAAAATTAAGCGGAGAAGTAACTGTATAAATATTTACATACATAAGTATGTGTAAAAATAGTAAAACATACAAAGAACAAACTCGAAAAAAAAAATAATAAGAAAAGTGAATCGTTGTAATATGAAAAATAAAATTTGTTAGTAATATTTTCTGCTGTGCAGATGCAAATAATTATGTAATCGTAAAAAAAATATAGAAAAAATTATTATTAGCAATCTAATGAACGTACATACATACATATATATTTCAAGCCATGTGTAACAAAAATACAAGTTTGTATGATAGTTAATGTAACCAGACACTTAATACATTATTTCGCAAAATGCAACACAAAGTGGTTAAAATTGTTTTGTGAAAATGATTCAAATTTCGAAATTTTATAAAAAAAAAGTATTCTTACTTTAAAGCCGTTGTGTGCAAGTAAGTGCAAAATTGTTGGAAAGTTGTGATAAATCTCTCTTTCTAAAGATTATTAAAACTTTAAAAATTGAAATTAAATAGGATACATACATAAATCTGGTTACCTACTTCATGTCATTATTCTAAAATCAAAATACTACATACATACACAAAATTGAAAAAGCAACGAATATTAAATTAAAATATTTGGAAAACAAAACACACATTCCATCTATAGATTAACTGAAATAATAATGTTCATTCAAGATTGGTTAACTGAGAACAGTAAAAGAATTTTTTTATTTTCATTCATTCATAACATACCACATAATACATACATACATATATTGCAATTTTTGCCAAAGTATTTTTACGTAAACTTCAATTAAATTGAACTGGTGTATACACAGCTGTTGTTAATTAATCTGAATCACCTAGGTCTTCATTAGTTCTAAAGCTAGTAAATAAATATGTGTGTATGTATCTATTTCTAAAATTTGTCCTAGGTCTCTTATATTGAAAAACACTTGTACATAAATACCATAAATTGTTTTTATTTGAGGAACAAAATAGTCACATTCATAATAAGTATACATAGGTTTTCTTTACTAAAAACTTTGTGGACAATGATTATTGAACCTGATGTCGAAAGGATTTTCTTATAAGCATCAAGGGTACATAAAATTTAGCCTAAGTTGAATTTAAGCCGAAAAACATAGAAATTCTATTTTTAAGATGGACACTCCTCAACTGACAAGATGAAAAAAAAAAAATTGAAAATGTATAAAAAAGGAAGGCAACCAACAAATTAAAAACTTATTATATAGATACGAATAAAATAATAGTCTATTATTTGTTAGATTAAAGAAGAGTAAATTATATTCGAAGATTAACATTTTAGATCAAAATAGTATATAAATATTAATAAAAAAGTGAAAAAGAGAAAAATTTTAGAAAAAAATCTGTAGGTGAAAGAAAATAAAATTAAAAATGTTTATAAAACTACCTTTCTTGTTAGTGATTCAATTTAATTATTAAAGAAATTTTCAAATAAAAATAGACAAAATAAACGCAAACGAAAAAACTTTTTAAACAGAAATAAGTATGATTAATTACTTTACAAAACCTTTTCAAAACATATAGATAAATAGTTTCGTAACAAATTTAATAAACTTACACACATTTAGTTAATAGTTAAAGAAAAATATACATATTAAAAAATTTAATAAAGAAAAGCAACAGATTTTAACATACAAAGAATCTAGTTAAACTACTAAAATCTCAGAAATAATAGAACGTATACATACATGCATACTATATTGTATGTATGTATCTTTATAAACATATTGAAATTTATGTTTTTGTACCTATTTATAGTTTCACTAACTCTTAGTCTTTACCTATGAAACCATACCTTGTACCAGTTTCCTTTTCCTCAAATTACAAAATACTTTCAGATGCACAATTTTCAAGCATAAAACAAAAAAAAAAAAACAAGTACTAAAATAAAAATAAAATAATAATAAGAATATTAACAACGTTAATATGTAAAGTGAAATCGGTAGTTAAATTTGTACATTCATAACATATATTCGTATTATATTCATATATTCAGTACGTACAGCGAATACTTGATGATTGTATGTGTGTGTATGTGAGGACATATAATAGTGATGAATGATGAAAGAAATAAATTGCATTTTAATGAAAACGATGGCATTAAGCTGTATTTAGTTATTAAATTTAAGCAACCGCGAAATATTTTTCATTTTTGATTAAATACCAGAAATTAATATAAACATAAATGCAGATCTATGTATAACGATAATTAAATAAATATGTTAAATTAATAATAAAGATGAACTGGAAGACGAACAAAACTAAAATAAAAAAACAAATCGTAAAAATTATGCTGTTTTATTCTTTACAAATTTACTGAATAAAAAAATACATAATAATAAATTATTTACTCTCTCCAATTCTCTGTAACATCCTTAGAAGTATTTGAAATTTTATTGTTGGAGGAGCCAATTGCCTTTTCACTTATGACATCCATATCCAAATGTTTACGCTTTATATCTTCATATGTATTAAAAAAGAAGTTGTGATTATCTTGGGATACTTTTGTGAGCCAATCGAACCACATTTCTTCAGTTAATTCAGTAGGGCCAGAATACAAAGGATTTCGTGGTGTCATAAACACTAAACTGCGGAACTGGTTGATAAAATCGCTTAAAGCATCATGATATGTAGTGGCTAATGGACCTTTAACTTCTGGTATTAAAAAGCTGTTAATTTCCATTTCAACATCTGTTACACGATTCCGTTTGCGACTTTGCATTTGCAAGAGTTGTTGCTGCATTATATGATTGTCTGTAGTTTGGCCTTTATAGATACGTAGCTGTGAGTCTTTAAAAAAGGATTTATACATTTGATCTTGACATGCTTTGGCAGCCGGTGTAAAGTCTAAACGATTTGCTCTATTCTTGACAAACAATATATTGGGAAAATAGTCGTGCAAGAAAGGTTTGACATCCTGTGATGTTTTCATAAGCTCTGCAAATCTTATCAAATTTAAAAAGTTTAAATTAAAATAGTCATCTTGAACCACCAGCAGTAGATGACACACAGACATTAGGCATATAATACTTCCTAAATCTTCCAACTCATTATTGATCATGTCTTTTTTATATGCATTTGAAAGTACAGGGGGAGTATCCAAAAGTATCATGCGGTCAGAGGTTATAAACATATGTGTAGATTCAGTTCGCGAACGTGCTGAGCATTTGTTAAGCTTCAGTTTAGTGGGAAATATAGAATCTTCCTCTAAAAATATTTTATTATAATAATTGTAATCGATTTGTTCATTCGCAAGCAAATTAAGTAAGGTTGATTTTCCAACTCCCTGTGTACCTACGACACCAACAACAAGAAAATCTGTATTAGTTTTGATGAACAACTTTTTAGCTCCACTATTAATTGCCCCTGTAGATGAAATGACGGTGGCAGGCCGCGTCATTTGATATACAGGCTCAATTATATTTGGTGGAATGCTGATTTCATTGGAACCTCCCGAAATTTCACGCGCTATGTTGGGACTGGCAGCAGGACTGTGTGGAGCTTTTTGAAAAATAATAGTTTTCTGTGGCACCTGTCCAGAAACGTGATCAACACCAGAATAGTTAGAAGTGGCAGCAACGTCAGCTTCTGCCTTTGATTCACTTTTTGTTTTTAATAATATTTTTGGCTGTACTTCCAATTCCTTGAACTGAGAGCTGATACCCATAGAACGTTTGTCATCCTAAAATAAAGATCAAAATATTCAAGACATTCTTTGTATTGCCAAACGATAGATCAACCTTTGGTTTTCTATAACGCTTCCGCCTATCCGACATGGTTAGTTGTAAATTATATTGATACTTTACAAAATGAATTAAAAAAACTATAAAAGAAATTGTTTATTTACGTTTTCTATTTTTTTTTTTCTCATTTGTACTAAAAAGAGAATTAAAGTACTAAGTGACAGCTGATTAAAATATTTAGTTGAAGACATATTGTAGCAGGATGCACATTTAATAAAATTTATTTCTAAAAAATATTGCAAAAATTAATTAAATAAAATGCCTTTAATTGTTGTATCTGGTTATCCAGCTAGTGGAAAAACCAGAAGGGCACTGGAACTGAAAAATTTCTTTGAAAATAAAGGAAAACGTGTGCACCACATATCAGAGAATAAAGCCATACCCAAAGCGGGTTTTCATAAAAATGAATATTTCGCCGACTCACAAAAAGAAAAGGTAGTGCGATCCGATTTAAAATCTGAGTCGTTGAGATTGCTGGACAAAGAAAGTGTAGTAATTTTGGATGCAGGCAATTATATTAAAGGTATGAAATAATATATATGTATATACTTATGCATATAGTATGTACATACAAAAAGATAAGTGCAAGTATGCTTTTGGTGCGTAAATGCTTATTTATTTTTTAGCACACTTTTATTACACACGCAGGTTACCGTTACGAATTATTCTGCGCCACAAAAGCTGCCAGAAGTAACCAATGTACTTTATTTTGTGGCATACAAAAGGACCGAGGGTGGGAATTTAATCAACAGAGAAATGGTGTAGAAGTCGCAGACTTCAGTGAAGTTGAAGATGTTTCCAAACTTGATAACTCAACGGTTGCTTATTCTCAGGAGATATTTGACGGCCTGTGCATGCGTTTCGAAGAGCCACATAGTAACTGTAGATGGGATAGTCCGTTATTTATTGCTTTTCCGGATGACATATTAGAATTTGATGCTATATATAGTGCACTCTTTGAGTCAAAACCTTTGCCTCCCAATCAATCGACGCAAAATGTAAGTAAAACGACAAACACAAATGTAAATTAGTATTTAAATGTGTTTTCCTTTTTTACATATAGCCACCGTTGAGTTGTACCAACTATTTATTCGAATTGGATAGTTTAACACAAGAAATTGTAGGCAGCGTGTTAGCTGCAAGAAAAATCGGTAGCATGGGACCAGTAGCTATTAAAAATAGTGAAATTAAAATAATTGTACCGCACAACATTAACGCCATTCAGTTAAATAGACTAAGAAGACAATTTCTAAACTATAGCAAATTGCATCACGCTACATCTAGTTCGTTAGACAAAGTGCCGCAACTATTTGTACAGTTTCTTAATTCCAACTGTGGCAGCGATGCTTAACCCAAAATTGTAAGTAAACAAGAATAACAGCGAATACTAATAATATAATTTTATTTTTATATAAAGTCGTTATTTATATGATTTTTATAACTTATTCTAGTTGGGGCTAAAATAAAACTTCATTTATATTGTTAACATAATTTCCATTAAAAAATTTTAAATCCGTTTTAAAGAAAAAGAAAAAAAAAGAAAAAAGTAAATATAAATTCACAATATACATTAGGAAAAAATAATTCATAAAACGTATGTGCTGAGTTGGTCTTTATAACTAATTCGAAGGGAATGATACCATTAAATCTTCAGATAAGGTATATCCATTTTCATTAGCATCATTATCATCATTATTGATATCATCATTATTGATATCATCATTACAGGGGTTTTGCAAAGGCTTGCGGCATATCCAAAATAAACTTTCATACTCGCTTTTTAACAATGACTGTGGATTTTGAGCGTACTTTGTTCGCACACCCGTTTTTGAACTCAAGACTTCAAATCCCACACTGGTTATTACCAACATTATGTCCTCAAATGTGGGCTCAATACTTTCCTCATTTTGGATGTCACTAAAATGGTACAGTAAAGGACCTAAATTAATCCAAATACCGCCAGGAACTAAAATGTGATAAATAGTCTCTATGAAATCCACCACATTATTCGCACAGTCAATAAAAAAGCAAGTAGCAACGCACTGATATGCTTCCGCAGTTTTATAAACCTGAAAATAAAAGTAGCAGTTGTAGCTTTTAATTCTTGTGTAAAAATGTGTACATTTACCTCCAAGAAATCACCAGCTACAACAGAAAGTATACCGGTTGGTCTGTTTTTTAAAGGACAAACATCAGGAAAGCGAACAGCAGCAACCTGATCAGCTCGACGTAAATTATTATCGTGTTGATGTACCCATGGGTGCAAAGTGTACATGTTTTCCCGTGAACAATTATTTAAAACAAAGTTTGATGCTATTAACATAAAATAAGAGAACTCATTAGCCTCACACTCATAACCTCTGCAAGCCAGTTCATACGATAACCTTCCCAAACCGCATCCAGGAACTAAAATTTTTACTTCATTTACATTGCTGCAGTGATGAGAAAAATCCTGGTAAAACATTGGGGTAAGTCATTTATTTATGTTTTTACTAACCATTCCTTTGGATCAAAGTATTGTTCAATGGCATCGATAATCGGTTTGTACGACTGTTTACGCTCCTCAGCTCCCTCTTCACTCCAATCTCGAGCAATAGCTTTCAAAGTTGATTGGGCCTTTAAAATGTGAAAATGTTCAACTTTCTCATCAGACTGTGTTAGAAATAAAAAGCCATGTAGGGAGATCAGAACATTAATGATTCGTTTCCCCCACATAGGAAAAATGCATAAATGTTTCAAAAATAAATTCTATATAAATTTCAAAAGTATGGACATAGATAGGTACATATATACATAATGAAATAGAAAATAATGAACTGAATGTCTGGTATACACTGTCTTATAATAATTTTTCTAAATATTGAGTAAAAATTGTTAATTCTTACATTTTCCATATCGATGTGTCGAATTTTTGCCGCATGTTCATCCAGTTTTGCATTACTAGCCATAGAGGTATCATTTAATGGATTTTCGCTCAACATTTCACTTATAACTTGTTGATTTTTATCTATACAATCTCTCAGTGTACTTAGATGCTGGCGATATTTTGCCAACATTTTTTGGTGCCTTTTCGGCAATTGGTTTAAATTGCATTCCGTTTTATTAACTCTTAAAAGTGAAAATTTCCTACAATAGACCACAAAACAATATTATATAGAACTAGTAGCTTCTCAGTATAAATAATTACTTACCGATATAACCTCAGGGCAGATACAATCTTTTCTAAATGTTTTTTTTCTGTTTCTTCCTCTTCGGGAGTCAACATTGGTGGTTCAGATGCAATGTTGCTCAAAGAAAATAATGATGTTGAGGAGTGTCTACGGTTCATACTGCTTGCAGAAATACTTGGTGCTTTCAGAGAAGGTATTTTTGACATGCCCAAGCACGTTGTTTTGTTTAAGAAATGTACAATGTCAATGTTTTCTTCTATTCTCTTTTATATTCCCTTTTATCTACAGAATATGGAACATGCAAAGTACATAAATGTTCTACCAGATACAGTTAGGATGTTTGTTAACATATGTATATTCCTTTTTAATTTTTATGTAAATTGTTTCTAAGATAGTAAAGCTTATTTCGTTCTAATTCGATATTATTATTTTCTTTTAAAATATATGTGTTATATATGTACAAAAATATTAAAAAAAAAATTCAACAAGATATTACAACAATGTTTTATGTTGAAAAGAACTGTCAAATAAGAGATTTTTTTCTCACTTTTATTGTTCTTTTTCGCATGTTAATTCTGTCATGTTTCGTACTTATGTTTAGTGGTGTTTTAAGCAGGAATGGGAATTTCAATCCCTTTAGCATGTTTTGTTAATACTTATATTAAAAATTAATGAATTTAAAATTTACTATAACAAAAAACAAAATTGATCGCAATTTTTTTTAATATGAAGATAAGTGTATAAAAAAGTATAAATATTTTATTTGGTGTACTCTTTTTTGCAATATGAATTATTGTTCTTAAGATGTGTAAATATTACAACTGTGGTTTTTGACATAATTTACTACCGCGTTGAGCATTGCAGAAAACATGAACTTATGAAGCGCCATTTTAAATTTTAATAAGGGATGGAAACAATTAAAAAAATTGCTAAATGTGAGAAAATTTTTTTTTAAGTGAAAAGTTTTTATTAAAGATTTAACATAATTTATTTGAAATATGGCTGCTCCGGGCACCTCAAATAGTTGTTGTGAGTTGGATGGTACACCCTTGCGCAAATGTAAAAGAAAATTTAAAGATTACGAGCAAGAGCATCAAAATGAAATTTTACCAACAGCTGCATCTACATGTTTTACTAACGCAGCATTTAGTTCAACTCCCAAAAAAATTTTGGGCAAAAGGCGAATTGTTTTAAAGAAAAACAAGGATAATGAACAAATATTTGCAAATGTTGGGTTAGAAGTAAAATCTATTGCGGAAGTAGCTAACCATCTTGCGCAGACCGAAAAAGTACCAGAAAACCCCTACGAGGTGCTGCGTAAACCTCCAAAAAAGAAACGTCACACTGAAAAAATATCTTGTTTTGAAAATCAAGCTTTAAATTTGGAACTACCTGAAAAGTTATTTAATCCGTTTGAGGTAACTTTTGAATATGGTCATAATATTGGTAAATAATTGTATAATTTTTTAAAAGGTTGTACGTGATATAACACTTAACAAGAGTTCCAATTGTTTTTCTAATCCGGCCCTAAATCTGAAAGTACAAGATGGTTCTGTTTTATGTAATCCTTTTGAAGTCCAACGGGGAGTGGCAAAACATAACTTGCAAAAATCGCAAGTGAAAACTGAAAATAATCCACCTGAAATATCATCAGATATGGAGAAGAAAAGAGAAATATGCTCGCCAATACCATGTAAATTGAGGCTAGAAGTGCCATTCATACCTAGGGTGGGCTATCGCATAGATTTCAATGATATTTCCATATCTCAACTAACACCTAGCAAGTTGTTGGCTGAAAAACTAGTGTTTTCTCCAGTACAGAAACGTAAAATTAGCTTAGGTTCTATAGGAGAGGACGCCACTATGGACATAGGAAAGGAATTAGATCGCTATCAGTTAGAGTTAGAAAACAGTATAAATGAAGCGAAGTTACGTAAAACTGGTGCACTTCAGGAAGATATGTTATCTTCACCACCAAATGATTATAAAATTCCACAAGTTGATATTGAAAAGTTCAAGTTCATGCAAAAACTTTCTGGTATACCGGAAGATGTTGAAAACGAGGAAGTCGTAGAAAACCTGGAAGAAGGAACGATGCATGTAAACGAGGAACAAAAATTGTTAGCAGACACTAATCCATTCAAAAGTGTTTTAAAGAAAGAGTATCAGAAAACAGACACAGCAGAAGAAGTTGAACTTGAAAATCTGGATGAATTATACGGCTATTCCGGCGATGACCAGGAAGATGAAGAATCCTTCAACTTTAAGACTCCAGCGACTTTTGTAAGGGCATACACAAAACCATATTCAGATTGTCCCAAGCTTACGGTAAGTAAAGAATCTTTGGAATCTAATAAGTCTGAACAATCTGGTAAATCAGACGATAGTGGCAAGCAGTCATCGACTGTTAAAAATGTCATAAGAAAATCTATTCGAAAACTCATGCCTATACATCGGAACGATCAGCAACAAAAAATAGATGCTAAAGATAATTCGTTGGAAAAACCTGTATATGAGAAAAATAATGGATTTATGAATGTAATAAGAAAAAGCTTACGCCGAAAGCCTACTAAAAAACTCGATGAAGATAACGAAAACATTATAACAAAAGAAAATGAAATATCTATAATTGATTGCGCAGAAAGAAGAATGAAACTGAAATCCGACATATTACAGACAGAATATGTTAAAATTGAAGATTTAACAAACGAAAGAAAGCACTGCCTACGAAACAGCATAAGGAAATCAACTCGTGACGTTCGTAAACAATTTATGAAATCGGTTTTCCACACAAAGCATGAAGAATACGATTTTAGTAAATAATGTTTTTGTGTTGAATCAGCTTTTATACTGTTTCAAAAAAATTTAATTTTTCTATTTTGAAAACTGAAGTAAAAACAGCACTGCACTGCGTTAAAAGGATTTTTTTAAGTTTTCTTTTTTTATGCACCCAAAGATTTATTAAGTAAAAATGCAATTGATGCATTTTTTAGTATTAAGTTTACATTCTTAAATATACGTATGTGCATACATTTATACATACATATGTACATATACATATATATGTTTGTATGTCCATTTATTTTACTTTCAGTTTTTAACTGCACTTTTCCATACTCTATATTTGTTGTTTTATTTGTAAACGGTTTGCAGTAGAGGTTTTCTTCGATTTTCAAGGGGTTTGTAGGCATGTTGGTATACACTGGCTAAACGCCAATGTTCGGGGTAGCCTCCCCCACCAGCACCTCCCGCATAACTGCGGAATGGTGGTACTAGTGTATCAATGTCATAGTTTCGTTTTGTATAGGGGTTTCGTGGTCTAGGTATCACTAAAACTCTTTGCGAGTTAGCTCCGTCCACACTACAACCACTATCTGAACTAATAAAATTTCCAGCTGCATTGTATCTGGGCACTCCTGTACGAAACGCAGTCTTGCAGGCCATTCTTTTGGGGGGACAGGCACTCGCACAACCGCTTGTTTCAGGTGCTATTTTATGACATAATCTCGATCGTGCTTTTTTAAAAAAACTCGAACGTTTACAACCTGTTTCTACAGGTGTGCTGGGAAATTCACAATCCGCTCCTAAGTATTTTTCCCTCAGTGCTTTGTATTCTTGATCTGCAAACATATCAGGCGTAGATTTGTATTGTTTACGTAATCGAGTTTCTGGCAATTTGTGACAAGCACTGTTCTCTCTGGATACACTGCGAGCTCTTGGAAAAGTTGGACGTGTATCAGTACAGATTGGAAACTCATCCGTAGATATTTTCCTTCCAGAAAAATCAGTTCTACGTCGTAATATGTCTTTATCGAAAAAGTTAGTTTCTCCTAGTGTATTAGTGAAGACTCCTGTAGAACAGCCCGTGTTTATTACGTCATCATCGCGGGGAGTTTTAACGTAGGTAAAAACAGCAGGTCCAGCAGAGTCGTTGGAGCCATCTATGTGACTAGGTCTAGGTAGCTCATGTGGTGGTTTATAATCCCAACATATGGCCAAATCCATAGCACCCATTTTTTTATCTGCTGGTGTTGCCGAGAAAGACCTTGTGGTGGTAGTTGCTTCATATAATTTAGGCACTACACCACTCGTTTTGGGACGATAAACTCTCATTTTAGTGCAATGTGTGGGGCCAGCATTATGAGTTTTTATCCCAACACCAGTTGCTATGGGTTCTATGTCTAAGGCTAACCCGGGATTTGCGCCAGTTATTTGTAATTTACGAAATGCCAAATCTGCCACACAGTCAGGTAATGGTTGATGATCTAGATTGTTTGAGTGCATTCGTTTGGCTAACTCAAAGTTGGCATATGCTGGTATAACTGGCGAAGGACAACGCTCATTTGGTTTCTCCGTAATCGAATGACTACTAAACATTTTGGTTATATTTTGATTCTCTAAGTTATTTAATCCATTATATTCATTGGGTGTATCTAATTCTCGTATTTTGGGCGATAAATTAGATGTTACTAAGGCTGAAGTCTGTGGAAGCAACGGTAAAAGATTTATGGGTGGCTGATCACATTCTCCTAATTTGCACTCATGATCGCCTAAATAATTTTTATTCAGTGTTAAATCTTCTTCGATGTTATGATCACGTTTATATTTTTCCTCTAACAAGAAATCTCTTGTGGGATGTTGTTTCTCAAATGCTGTTAAATCGCCTGGTATATATTCCAAATCTATAGACTATATTAAAAAAAAATTAATAAAACTTTCGGTATAAATGTTACTTTCTTTTTTGTTGTAAATTTTATATAAAATTTTGTTGAAAGGTGAAATGTAATTTACGTATGTACTCTTCATGCGTACATGAATCCATAGTGCAGAGAAATTGTTCATAAATAACGTAACGTAAAATGTTAAACAAAAGGAGGAAGGTGAATATTTAAGGATTTCTTAAGATTATATAAAGCTGCAACAAAATTGTCATATAATTAAGCTTTACATTGATGGCAATAATTAAAATAAAAAGATAACGTTGCATAATTTAATACAGATCCATAGCAGTGCTGTGCGGAATTATATTCATTTGCATAATACATAAATAAAAAAATTATTTTTTTTCAACAAAAATTTATTTTTTTTAAAGAAGCAAAAATATATAGTTTTTGGAAATTGTATACAATTTTAATTTAATTTGTATTTGTTGAATTACTAACATCTTTTTTCTCGTCAAAGTTCAAACGTCTATTTTGATTTGGGGCACATTTCGAAACTTCCTTATTAGCAATGTCCAAGTGTTCACTGTTACTGTTATTGCAGACGTTGGTTTCTGGTGGAAAACCTGACCATTTCTCTTTATTAAGTAGACACTTGTTGTAATCTACCACGAAGTTTCGATTTATTTTATCAGGCAATTGATAAGTATTACGAAAATTACCCCAGGGATTTTTATCCACTTTTAAAGAGTTTTTTTCCAGTAAGTGACCTCTATCATTGGCTATTACCTTTGTTGAACCTTTGCGTTGTCTTGGTCTAGGAGGATACCACTTGGGTAGTTCCCAATTATTTAAACCCTTCGGTTTATAGGCCGAATCAAACTGCAAAAAAATATTAAACAGAAAACGCAATTGTGTTACAACCTGTTCTTTAATTCCATAATTTATATCATTATAAGCCTCTAGTGCAAACAAATTGTTAAAAATTAAATAAACATATTTTATTTGTGTATTGTTTTTTTTTACAAATAAAACAAAACACCCCTTCCTTCGAAACTAAACAATAATTCTACTTGTGGATGAGTAAAAAACATCCCTATTATAGTACGAGCATTTAGAATTAAATGAAATTGCCCTTATCTGCTTTTTTTTATTAGGCAATTACATGGTGTAATTCCTGTTGAATTTGTTTTCCTTTTTTATGGACATGTGTAAAAAATTATTCGGCTTAATACGATTTAAGCCTTGTTTACTTTTCAAAAATGAACAATTGCATTTTTTATTCAATTTGCTTTTTATATTTTATAAGTAATCCCAACTACCATTTATCATCACATTTTAAAAGTCAAAATGATTATAAAATCTGTGCATCTGCCATAGTACTCTGAATACAAAATAAAAAAGAAAAATATATTTAATATATTCGAGTTGAATTTTGTTGTCTTTAATGTTACCTCTGCAACATAATTTCGAAACAAGCAAGTTTATAATTAATAAAATAATTATAAAACATGTATTATTTGGTCAAAAGTAGAAATAAAATGTTCTCACTAGTTTACATACTCTCATTTTTACATTTCCATATGCAAATTATAAGAAACTTGATACTCCATCATTTATAGGCAAACGTTTCAAATAATTTCTTATTTTCTACTTCCATCAACACTTGCATTTGATGATTTTGTTTAACAAAAAAAAAAAATGATTGAGTACAATGTTTAAAACCGCACAGGCACGCGTCCGTACACAAGTCACCACACACATCCCAATAACAAAAATTAAATAATAAAAACCTCCAACCACCATGACCTAAAAACATGGACACAAAACATTCAAATTTCTCACATTTACAATTTACCATTTAGCATTAGAAAATAATTAAATTTACACGGCAATTACACACGCCTTATCTTCTTTTTATCAATTTAGATGGCATTTTTAAGATTTAGATGGGTGTTGCATGAAGCAAAAAATTATTGAACATTAAATCCGTTTGCTGAAAAGAAATCAGTAGCAAACAAGTTTTTTGTTTAAATCGATTTTAAACTCAATTAGCAAATTTCAACATGAGTCTTGTAGCAAAAAAATGTTTAAAGGACTTTAGTTATTGTCTTTTTGTCGATAATTGTAATGTGAAATCTCTGGGGTAACATTAATCAACACACAAACAGACAGGGGATTATTTGCAAACACTGCATGCACCAGCCGAAATATTCTTTGTCAACATGTATGTATGTCATGCATTCGTACAAACATCTCGTACAAGGATTAAATTTTTACATGTACATACATTCATACATGACCTCTGAATGCTTTTACACCCTTCGTATTAGATAAATAAATTCAATTGTGTTTTAACACGTGTTTTATTCGAATCATATCTAGAAGATACTTAAAACACTTGTATCAATCAAATAATCCTGGTTTTATCACACTCACAAACAAACAGCAATAAAGAAAGTAATTTAACGCTTCTCTTACGCTGGATAATAAATTCAATGAATAGTTTCTAAGAATTTCAATACATTACATGCCGTTTAAAACAGATGTCAATTCAATTGTTAAAAAAATTAGCCTAATGTGCATTAGGTATTAATTGAAAATAGCTCCAACAATAAAATCTGTGTTATACCGCTGACGAAAATATTGGTACTGCAATGCCAAAACTTCTGAATATGACAATAAACATATTTGACCCATTTAAGTATGTGACAATATTTCCCAAATCGATTTAGTACCAGCACAATATTTATTCATCCATACATGAATTTGTCTTGTTGTTGATATTTTGACTACAACGGATTTTGATAGGCTTGTATTTAATTGATGTGCGTGCGGGACTCCACATTTTGTTTACGTTGCCATGCAATTTTTTTTAAATAAATTTTTATTTATTTAATTTATTCAAACTTTGTTTATATTTCGGTGGCAATAAGGAAAAACTACACAAGTCCAATTAATAAGCACTCGAAATTTTTAAAACTGTAAATAATAACTAAGCAAAGCCAACCAACTAATCATAATTTAAATTATTAAATTAAATAAATTCATTCAAAAAACATTTTTCCAAAGCTAAAAATACATAAGCTATTCTTGCTTCTTACCAAGAATATACTATTTACATACACACATACTCCAATTATTTTTATTTATTTTTAAACTTGTATGTATTTATATATGAAAAACGTTCTTGTTATTATAATTATTTAACTACTGCGACAACTTTTAGGAGATTTTAACACGCATACGCACGTATCCCACGCTTTTGTGACTTTTGAACTTAAAAATTCACCGAACACAATTCATTTAATTTTCTGTTTTTTTTTTATTATTTCACATTTTATATAGACAATTGTAGTTTGTATTTACATAACTATATTTTTTTTATTTACATCTAATCGGGCTTAAATATCTTTATGAGAGGATATTCGGTTATGGGAAATACCTACCATTAACGCAGCTCACTTTTAATAGCAAGTACTCTGAACTGGTGTACTGAAACGCTGTTTTTTGTGTGCATTTTAATTTGTTTCACAGGAAAAGAAAACTCAAGTGAATCAAATTACAGCAATTTTCCATTATTCGGTATCACAGCCTACCGAATGCATTTCTCTAATATTTAAAAGAATATATTTATATTCAATAAAAAAAACTAGCCACGCCTTATATATGGATGCACACTGTATACACATACATATTTACGTTTTTAAATTTAGCAAATATTTTTCTTAAGCCCATACGCTTCAGCTTGTTTCACTTCTCAATATTTAAACAGGGTCACTAATAACATGCCACTATTACACTCTTTTTTTTTAATTTTAATATTTATGCATGTACACATCTATTTAAATATATGTACTAGTTTGTATATGTACCTGATTTGCACTAAAATTATAAGCCATTGGTTGAAATATGTGTGTATAAAAACGTTTTATTATTTTATTTATATTTATTATATATACAGGAAAAGCTCAAAAAATCTATGCCCACTTGATAAATTAAATTAAATAACTAAGTTTTGTTTAAAATTTAGCCAACCTTCTCAAACTTTAAAGGAATTTCTGGCACATGTTGCCAAAGGTTACAAATTAAAATAAAGAAAAAGAAAGCAGTGTCTATTGGAACTCTGGAAGTAACTCATAGCAAACAAACAAAATCCCATTGCCTTGGTTATGCTATTTTGAATTATTTTTAATATGCTTGAATTAAATATCTTAATACCCTGTATTCGTGGAGGTTTGGGGAAGTTGTTTTGCGCATGTTAAAAACAGCATCCATACAATTTTACCAGGCAGGACACATATGGCAAATAGTCGCTTTTAAATATTTTGGTGTGAAATAATTTGAAAGCCAAATGAGATCTTGAAAGAAACAATTACAAAGGTGCTTACTTACGTATGTATGTATGTATGTATGCATGTATCTTATGTATGCAGGTATATATTTATATACTTTTCTTATTTTTATTTAAAAATATGTTTATCACATAAGGAGTTTGAATAATTTAAATAAAATATTACATGTTTCTTACTAAAATATTTTATTTGTTATTACAAAAATATTTATTGCATGTGTGAAATTGAATACATCAATCCAGTTTTAGCTAACCGATATTTCGAATTCAAATAAAATTTAGATGATTTTACTCAGGTTGCTGAATATAAAAACTTTATTGCTCATCTTGCTTGGTAACTTTTAAGCTTTTAAATTGTTTTAAATTTTTGCATTAGATTTCACCTTTCGATTGATTTTTTATTAACTCTTAGATGCTCCTGCCGGCGATTTCTTTTGTAAGCAACAAAACAAAACTGTTTCAATGTTCAATGTCATTTTGCAATTTTATGTAAGTTTTTTCAATGACTTTAAATTAAATTTGTTATCCATGAAATACATAGATATACATATTTCATTTGTACAGTTTTACGTTAATCCATTTGTAATTTTGACATTCTCAACAAAAATCCTTTTTATGTCCGTCGTATATGTATGTAAGTAAAAGATAAGTGTGTACATATTATTATTTTAATTAAATATATGTATATGGCAATTTCTTATCTATTCCATTAGGGTGTTTCCAACACATGATTTAAGTAGGCTATGTAGCAAATGGCTAGTTTTAAAATCTCGATTTTTGATAATTTTTTATCCGGTGGCAAAGTTGGAAGTAATTTGCGTAGCTCTGCAAAAGAAACATTAAAAGCTTCAACACGTATGCGTTCTCTAGTCGCATGTGCTGTTCGGTACTTTAAGGTGGCACGTCTTCGTCGACGGCGCTCTTCCCTAGAGAGACCGACAAGTTCAGCTGGATCTAAATGTGTTATAGGAGTTGTCCGACGTCTGGGAGCTGGAGTTGGTGGTGGTGCAGGTCTGCCATTATTGGGTTGGGGACTAACAGGTGTTTCACATCCCATGCGCGCTTGATATCTTTTGTCAAAATCGAAGGCGGCATAATCTTCATTCTCCACATTATTCAAATCTTGTAAATAATAACGTCCCAAGGCTATATTTTGCGACGGCACCATGTGTGTCATGTCGTACACCATATCTTACCAGTATTGCTTTTATTTCTGAAAAAATAGGGTGTAGAAAACTGATTAGAGAAAGCTGTTTACATTGGCATCTTTTGTATTCATGTTTGTATTGTTATTATTTTAATTTAAAATCCCCTTAAACGCCCACTTAAATTGTGGTTTAGTCTTCCAAATATTTAATACCCTTGTGAAAAACCTTCTTTATGAAAAAGCGAAATTGCTGTTTTTCCAGCATATGCCAACGGCATAAAAACTTATTATTTGTATGTTTATTGTATTGATTCATTTAGGCTATTATTATTTATATATTTAAAGGGTTATTTATTTACTGTTCCAATTTTATTTATTGTGCTATAATGTTTGTTGTGTAAATATTGTTTCAACCCTTTCGTTGTGCACTTTATTAACACTTTTAACGAGCCAATACCAGTGCAAATCACGTTTTTCAATTTGTAATAAAATTTATTTTTCCTTCTGATTGCAAAAACTAAAAACTTAACATCTGCGAGGAATAATATAATTTCCACATTTTTCTAAACCGATTTCTGTTAATATATCTAGCGAACATTTCATTAAAAAATTTATTTAAATTATCTATTAGAATTTAAGTAATATAATCTTTTACAAACTAACAATATATATACCTACATACCTACCTAGGTATGTATTTAACAGTAATTATTTGAAAAGAGTTTGAATAATTTCTCTAAGTACAAGTTGTCTTTTTAAAAATAATCAAAACCATGTTAAATATATGACCTGTCTTCAATTCAGGAAATGAGGATGATATAAGACACTTGTTCAAAACTGTGTATAATAAATAAGTATTTAAAAATGCTTGTATTTTACCTTGCTGCGGTTTTTTTTTAAATCAAAATAATCCATAAAAATATTAATGCGAATATTTTTAAAATGTTAAAACGTATATGTACTCAAGCACAGACATGACACACAAGTTCTAATAAGAAACTGTTACCTTAATGACGCACAGCATCCTTTTATACATGTTTGATAAAAATAAAAACCACCCTATTGTTCTTTCTAGATATGTGGTATACATGTATGTATAAAAGTAACAGCCAATCGCGAGTGAGTTGTAAGATGTGCTGGTGTGTGTACTAAAAAAATGGCGCTTTATATGCCATGCATACATAAATAAATATGTATGTGTATATAGGATAGGGTGGAGTAAACGTATGTGCCAACAACCGTATGTATGTGTGGTTTATTTGTTTCAACTATTATATATTAGGACTTCTATAAAATTTATACAACAATAAAAAATACATATCTATGGTCATGTAAGAAAAAGTTCTACTTATTTGGTTTTCTCATTTCACTTGTTAAAAAAAATCCGTCCAATTAAAGACAGAAATTTTTTTAGTAATATTGTTTTTTTTTTTTTTTTTTTTTTTAATTCCGGCTTATGTCTTTGTAATTCTGCTAATGGCAAATTAATACCTTGGAGTAATTAAGTGGGAAATCATGGTTTTTGAGTTAAGACATTATTGCGAGTTTTAGGTTACCACATGTCCACAAATGTTCACTAAACATGTCTTATGCTTAATCAGCTGTTTTCTTTTTATTTCATAACCTTTCTTCCGTGTGTGGATTGTGACTGAAAAAAAGTAAATTATTTAGAAATATTAATATTATGTTTCTAAAAGCTTTATTACCTACTACAAATGAGTTTTGCTTTCAAGCATTGCGCCACTATGGAAAACACAATAAAAAATATTTATATAAGGATGGCAAGAAATATGGAAATATAATTTACTATCCCAGGTGAATAAGCAGTCGATTTTTTAATATTGTATGTAATATAATAATCTTTGTTTTTTTTTTTTATTGTAGAAACCCCAATCACGAAGATCCTCCTATTGAACCCGCGAAATTATTTAGAGTACAACGAATTAAACCTGTAAAGGGAAATCCTTATTGGGAGAAAAAATTGCTAAATGAACTTGGGTTAGATGGCAAGCAAAGTGATTTTACAGTTGTAAAAAATATACCAGAGACAAATGCTCGCTTATGGAAAATAAAGCATTTGATAAAAGTTACACCCATTACATTTCCTTACGGTGAACCTACAGATAATGATATAAATCACACACATCTTAAGTCAAACGGCGAGTGCTTAGTTACTAAAGAAATTGGACCGGTAGAAGAAAGGATGCAAGCGCTTGAAATGTATGAAAACGATCCGAAACGCCTTGACAAGGAATTGTTGAAGAGAGACGCACGTCTTAAATGGATTAACCCCTGGTAAAGACCTTTCAATTTTCTGTTAGGTTCTGCTTTATTACGTTTAGTAAAAAAAATGTATTTGCATATAAATAAATAGTAATAAAAACGTAATAAAATAACTTAATTTCTTGACATAATCTCCACTGCTACTTTCTTGTCCAGTTTCTTGCAACCAGAAGTAGCAAATATACCGTATCTACGGTCGTAGGTGATTGAATCCTTTATTATACTTCTGTAAGATAAATAGATAGTGAGTGACTTGAATACTTTTATAATAGACACCCTTACTCTATTGCTCCATCTGTAGGTGTTGCATCCCATCGTTTATATTCCTGATCCACACATTTATAGACATGCGACTTCTCTAGAGGTAGGAATGGTATAAAGTGGTCTATAACATGTGCTTCTATTAGGCTAGTTTTCTTTAGACCCCCTTCTAAATTGTAGGCGGCGTTTTCCAAAATCTGTTCAAAATGACTCATTTTTGTATTCTCCCGTATATTTCCCTCTTTAATAAGTTGACCCAACTTGTCGGATATGTGTACACCGGCTGTATTTGAAAGGAATAAAAAAATTGCCTGAGTTGCATCTTGGCCATCAACAAATGCATTATAGTCCACTAGAGATGTCAGGGATTCAAAAACACCAGGAGGCATTTTATCGACTTCATCAAATATAAACATAGATCTAGGACAATCTCTAATTGCCCGTCTTACATCATTATTTATACGCTCAGTGTACAATTCAGTATACGCAGCCACTGGAAAATCTGATCGACCCATATATTTACGCACATATTTACTTTCCAATCCTTTTTCATACAGCTTTTTAGCAATTTGATCGGCAACAAAATTTTTGCCTGTACCAGGAGTTCCGTGGAAGCTTATCACCAATGGCTTGCGAGAATTACGTTTTCCACTAAAATGTGCTTCTAAAGCTGGTATTAAGAGTTGCTGTACAATATGTTGTCCAAAGAGTGATTTGGAGAGTTCATATTTCAAGCCCATGATATCGGCCGGTATACTACGTTCATTGCAACATTCCGTCAACCGACAATAAGTGTTGTCTTTAAGAAAATCAAATTTAAATGCTCCAAGTCCAACACCTGCTGCTACAGTTAAAGAAACTGGATCAAATAGACCATCTACATTCGGGCAAATACTAATAAATATAAGTACCAAAACTAATTTTATAAAATTGATCATTTGCTTAAACATAACTACAAACATAGTATAATTACACTATGACTACAAGCACAAATAATAAATCAAAACAGCAAACTAAATCAGTGCTGCTAAAATGTCTTTTTCGCCCGAATATGTGGTTTTTTTACGCTTAAATAATGTTGTGTGACCATCTTAGTGATAAGATTGCTAAAAAAAAGCATTGCCAACTCTCAAAACTGATGGCCTGTCTACAAAAATACCGTTTTTTTCAGCAAGCCTAAAAAAATTCTTAAACACGTTCGGTTTTGCAAATGTTTGTTTTAAAACTTAAATAAAGTGAATAATGTCCAATATAAAAGTGGAATAGTACAATTTATACAAAGTGGAAGTGCATAATTAACACTAAATATAATAAAAACATTATGAGTGAAAAAAAACGGGCCAGAATTGCAAATGCAAATTTTTAATGGGGTCGTGTACCTACAGTGTAAGTTTTAGTTCCACAAATAAAGTTTCAAAGTAGTATTATCTTCCTTCTTATTGACGAAAATTTACTTTCTTTGTAATTTAAACAATGATAGTAAAAAAGAAAGAATGTAGGGTTTTAAATGCACACACAAACGCAAACACATACATACATAGTACATATGCAATGGTTACAGCAATTTCGTAACATGTATCTGTCCGATAACATCCTACTCTTTAATAATTGGTGGTCTATCACATCAGGATTTATGTCAATTTCACATTTTTTAATGTACATATAAGTTTTCACATCAAATTTAATTTCTTATTCTTTATTTTAAAAGAATATTTTAAATTGTTTAACAAAATTTATTGATACTTACTAAATATCCTTAACATACATTCTAATATCTAGACATTTATAAAACACAACTTTTTAACTATGTATATAGTTTTATTACTACCTATTTAATCTGAATTCTCAGCTATTGCTTGTAAGAGCAAAGGTTTAAGTTGTGTTTGTATAATTGAGTGATCATTGCCGTGCGTAACTTCAAGAATTTTACGAGCCTCTTGGAAGTTTTGGATAGCTTCTTTAAGAGAACATTCATGCAATTGAATTTTAGCTAACTTTAAGTATAGAAGACCCAATAATGGATTCCAATCGCCGTGGTATTTTCTGAAAACAATTAAAGATACCTATTAATTGTTCAACATAAAATAATGTTAGGAAATTACCGAAATCCAGGCAACAATTTTTTTCCATATTCCACCGCATCTGACCATTTTCCCACATCGATAGCAGCTTCAAAAGCAGCATCTAAAGTCTTTATATGCCATATGTTTAAGTGATGTAGAACTCCTAGCTGTTTTTTCAATAGTACCTTGCAAACATCTAAATCTGAAGAAAATGTTAATTTTAGTCTAAATTAACATTAAAAATAGTGTAAAATTGCTCACAGGCAACATCTTTCATATCCTCCAACTGTTGTTTGGTAAAAGCTATGACATCATTAAAAGTGTTACGGTATTTAGGAAGTATGCCTGTACCACATTGCATACAGTTGTTAAAGGAAATATCTATAGGAGCAAGACATTTTTTGTTTAAACAACAACTTGACTCCATTTCCACAGCTTCTTTGTCATCTATACATTTGATACATGTGCACAAGAAATAATAATTATCCTTCAAATCTCTACGCCTATGCTCTGGCGTGTTCAGCAAATCAATATAGCTAATAAAAATCTAAAAATAATATATACATACATAACTTAGAATTATGTTTGAAAAAGCTTTTGCTAAAAAAAATTTAATTCAACATACTTTCGACCAATCCAAGTATTCTATTGGTTCTGTGGCATGTATATGCAATGTTGTGCCCTCAAATGTAGCAACTGCATTTGGTTTGCAACTGTGATCGGTTACTGAAACACCCAAAAATATAGCAGTGGCAATTGAATTCATTTCAGCATCAAGTATATTGAAACCATTTGTAACAAGCTAAAAAAATAAATGAAGAATAAATAAGATGTAAAAATTAAAAACATGTTCTTGTTAGCGCCGCATCAGTATGCAATGTCGGCAAGGGGCTTGACTTTTATTCATTCTTTTCGAATAAAATTGTAACAAAAAAAGCCTCTATTTTACAAATGAGCGCTAAGCTGGCAAATTGCCAAAATTTTATAAAATAAATTCAACTATGTTTTACGCACTGCACTCACTTTTTGCAAAGGTGTGTTGTTAAATGTATTTTTCATGTGTTCAGACATGGAATAATATAGAATAATATCCAAAATAAAATCATAATATCATTGGAATATATTTTGCATGTGTGTATGATAGATACAGACAAATATATACATCAGGTATAAAGTACTATCTATTCGTCATTATCAAAGGCCAATCTAGGGCGTATGGGCTTTGCTAATTATAGGACAGAATAAATACAATGAAAAATAAAGTATTTTATATGAACACATTAAATAATTACCCTTCCGTAAATACTCAATAGCTCCATTTGGTTTGGGACAATAACAATACCCTCCATCATTTCACAGAGTACACAATACAAGGATTCCAAGTGTTCCATGCGTTTTGCATCATTTTTTATTTCTTGATAATCTGTTTTGAGTAAAATTATTTTTAATTTTCTGAAGAGATTCATAGACAGTATGTAGTATTTAAAGGGCTGCACAAACATACTTCAAAGCCACAAATCACTATAAAATACTTTATAATAAAAAGTGCTTGTAAACCATTTCAATTATGATTGCGCAGCCATTTAATATGTATGTGAATAGAATGACATATTTATGTAAATGAATATGCCTTGGTGGATAGATATATTCTAACATTGATTTGCATCTACATCGATTGGGGACATTGAACAAGCAAATAACTTACGCGACATTAAATCTCTAAATTTCCTATAAGATGTTTCAGTATAATAACCCTTTTCCAAATCCCCACCGTTATTCAATTTAATTATTAATTTACAAAGCATACGGGCTGCATCGGGCACTGTACGAGGAAAAATGCGTTTAAGAAATGGACATTCAATTTTATGTAAATGCCAAGCCTCCATTTGACAAGCACGGTTGCAATAATACACGTAATGGCAGTTGGAACATTTCATAACTTTGGTGCTGTTGAAACACAAAAATAATTACTAACTATAATTTGTAAAAAAAATGTTTTTTTTTAACTGACCTGCTTAAACAATTATCACATCGGTCCTTGCGATATTTTGATTTCAATACAAAAGCAAATGGTTTCTCCGTCAAAATGCGATCTCCACGCTTAATAGTTTTACTTGTTGCTTGATTCTTCATTTTCACTACATCCTTTCGATAAACATTTCGTGTGTTCAAATGCTCAAATGACTGTATCAAAGATTTTGAAAATATTCTGTGGGACGGCATTTAAAGGTGTATTTATTTATTATATGCAAAGAAAACGCTTCTTTTCCTCGCAATAGACTAAAACAATCTGTCACTGTAAGATAATTACCTGTGCGGTGATGCACACGTACCTCAAAATATTTAATTTTTCAATTTTCTCTTATTTATTTTTCTGTTTTTTGTGTGCTAATTTTATAAATAATACAGTAAAAATTTTATTTATAGCGAAATGTAAACAAAAATTCGGTGCATGCATGCCACCACAGCTGTTCTGACAAGTTCCAACCAAATGTTTGAAAAGTGGCATTATTAAAAATGTGCTGCCATATGGTCTATGAATTAAAAAAAAAATAATAATAAAATAAAGTATATAATAAATTTGTACATAAGTACATACATATATATCACTTAGTAGCTTGCTATACACAAAAGCTGAATGTCGTGCAGGTGCATATATTGTTATTGCGTATAAGTTTTGGGAGACTGGAATTGTTCTACCAGGCCGTTATTTGCAAACATTCTTCTGTTACATATTGTTAATGGTAAAGTGTAAAAGGTCAATTTTCTGTAAAAACGTAATGCATAGAGTCGGCAACTACATATGCTGTTAACATGGTTGCTATATATTAATTTAGTTACTTAGTCGTATACATTCACTGAACTTTGCTGGACCAACAAACGAACGGAAACTCTGATAATTATGTGTCGAAAATTCACTTACTACAGTTTTATATATGTACATACAAGCTCAATAGCTATGTTAAGCCACTTGTAATGGAATAATAATTTTAAAGATAACTAAGGGTCTTACAAATTCAGATGTGTACATATTTTGTTTGTAATCAAAATTTAATTTAAAATCGATTAAATGTTCTCTTTATTTATTGGTGCAACAATAAATCAAAGGATAATATATCAGGTTTTTGGAGTAAGAAATCATGTGAATGTTTGCCAGTGTTTGTGAGTGACTTTTTTGTGACACCACCCCAAAGGAAAAAGCCAGATACAAACAAAATTTAATTGAATTATAAGGCAATCAAGAAATTAAACAAATATCAGATAAAAATGCTAAGAAATCATGAAAATTATTCTTAAAAATTCAATAAATGATGCAGATAGTAGCAAAATAAAGTATCTCTAACGTTAAATGTATCTATATATATACACACACACACACACACAATTAAAAAATTTCATGCTCTAAAGCACAAAGTGAAATCAGTGCTAAAAATGAGAAAAATACTTTATTTTTATTCTTAGTATGAATAGACACAAATGCTCTTATTGAAGCGAGTGTCTCTGTTAAAAATTCTTAAAAATCCAATGGAAAGATATAGGCACATCCATGTGCATGTCCATATGTATGTATGTGTGTGTAAGTGCGAATTTTGAATGTGAACAAAAACAAGCAAACAAGTATTTTAAAAATAATGTGAAATAGGTGCATATTCATACCTAGTAAAAATTTAAATAAATACACAAACAAATTAAAGCTAAAGCCTAAGAAAAATATTAATAAAAGTAAATGATGTTACTCGTGTCGAGGATTTACGGTCATTTAGTTATCGCCGCATACAATTAATCGTTGCCTTGATTACTTTCTACTCCACCATCCTTTAACAAATTTGTTAGTTTACCTAAAAAAAAATATGCAAAAGTGAAAAAATCTCAACTCAATTATTAAAAAATACTTTATTAAGAAAAGAATAATAAAAGGGAAAGAAAAATACCCACTACCCATAGTAAAAAACGTGTGAATATTATTTCATCTACCACATTCATTTGTTCTCAGTTTTTGCCGATTTCATTGCTGCTGATTTTGTTTTGGTAGATTTTGGAATTTGTGTCATCGCCATTTAATTTGTAGGTAAGTGCTCTAGTAATTAGTAGAAATGTTGTATTTGTTTTGATTTATTTATGTATTTTAAGTTTTATTTGCTCTTTGGTTGTATTTTTGTGGGTAAGGATTTATTAGATGCGTTGCACGCCCCCCATTTTTAATTGAGATTTCGGTTTTCTTAATTATTCTTCTTTTAAGTTAAACACAAGTTATTTTGCCATTTACTTTTTGTGTTCACATTTTATGAATGGTTTAATTAATTTAACCATTTGTCATGGCGTAGAGTGCATTAAATGACTTTGGCTTCTGAATGAAATACGTACCTACTTGTGCGTACATACATTTGTATGTGTGTATATTTCGTAATAATTTATCTCTCAACAAAATGTTGTATTAAGTTTTGCCAAAAATGTAGGATACAACTAATATTTAAGTAAAACAAATGCAAAGTAAAATATTTATTATATGAGCTTTTTTTTTTGAAAGTGGTATTGTCGACTTTATGACATTTACGTATGTCTATAGGTACATACATAAATGTATGTATGTGTATGTAAATGCATACATACATTTTAAATATAATAATTAAATTAAAAATTGAAAAAATCCAATATTTTTTTTATTAATTAAGCTGTGAACTCTCAAAAATAACAGCTCAATTGTAGCTTAGTAAACATTCAACACAAATTAAAAATTTTATTTTTTTATTTATGGAATTGCTAATGCTACATTTGAAGCTGTTCATTATTTACATTAAAATTACTCTTTACTTTCCAATTTCGTCAGATTTTGTCTGCATTTAACATGAAAATCGGTTAGGTGCTAAAGTGTTACTACATACAGATTCACAGATAAGCAGATCTGTAGATTTGCAGATAGACAAGTCAAAGTTATAAAACTTCTTTTTTTGTTCGAGGCTTAGAAATTAATATAGTGAATGGCAAAAAACTCTTTCGTTGTCATGCAACACAATTCCCGGCAAATTCAATTCCTACTTCCTAAATAGTTTTCAAATGCACATTTGCTTCGAAATGTTGTAAATTAAACTTTTGACATTTGATGTTCCACTTTATTCGCACTTGCAATATTATCTGCGAAAATGCTTGTGTTGATATACCCAGATGCACACATCCAGACAGTCACACATACATATGTATGTACTATGTTCATTTGTGTGTTTGCTTAAAACTCTAATAACCACATCACTTTTATATGGGATAATTATGTTTCTCTCCAATTTTCCTCTTCTCTGCTTGCATACACGTATATATTATAACTTATCCTTTTCAAAGCCGTATACGTATTTCAACAACATTATTTGTACTCGTATGTAAGTGTACTACTTGTTTCGCTGAAAGTTAGTGTGATGCTCAATATAAAAATTATGCGGATCGACTTAAAGTTCGAAAGTCTGATTTTATTTCTTTGGATAAAAAAGGATATGAATTGGAATATGATGCCAGAAAGCTTGTACTTCCGTGTAGAAACATTTTTATAATTTTAAATAACATTAATTGTTAGTTTATTTGCCCTTAAAACGGCTAGTTTATTAAGCTTGAGGTCATATTATATAAATTAGTCAAATTATTAAAATTACAAATTTCTAAAAATGTTTGTTGACAAAATTTTTGTATCATTTAAGCAAAAACAAAACAAACAAAAAATGTGTCAATTAAAAAATAAACAGTCAAAATTCATGTTACAATGTGGCATTTCTGTCAATAGAATGGTAAGATTAAAAGCAGGCTAGGATTCAGATTAACTTTTTAGGAAGCGAAGCAGATATATTTGGAACGTTCTAGAAATGAAAATTTAATTTTTTTTTCAAAAAAATTGTTTTTGAAAACTGAATTTATTTTTAAAAAAAAGTTACATCTCCAAAAATTTGAGAAATTTCCTTTAGATCCTCGTATAATTGGTAAGAGTTTGCACAGTGAAAATAGAATTCGCGTGCTTTATCATGCCGTGTGTGATGATTTCAGTCATGGGATTTTGTTTTATTCTTATGTCTGACTGCAAGTGCTTACGATTCAAATATTAAAAATATAAAAAATAAAATAAATTTCTCTGTTGTAAATAAGCTGTGCGAGTGCAGACTAGATAACAAATATTAAATAATAAATTTTATCCATAAAAACAACCTTTTCTGAATTGAAATTTGTAGTCACTCGTGTAACAAATACCAAAGACTTTCCTAACAACAATAATAATAAAAACGAAAATCGTTTAGAAACCAATTTTAAATCTGTTATAATTTTCTTAAGGATGAATAAAAAAAGAAAATAAAAATAGAAAAAAAAAACCTAAAAAAGCGTAATCTGGCACCAACACATAAAAATACTCATCCATTCGTTGCGGCGCTCTTGGGGAGGCTTTTGTGGGGTGTAAGTGGATTCATTTTATTATACATTTTAGCATATTAAAACTATCAAAACTGTGTTTATATTCCTGTGTGTGCTTTATATGTTTGTATGCATGCATGCATGTATGTATATGTGTATACTATTTGCACCTCCTAACGTGTAAGGATCAAAAGTTTTATTGTATTTTAGCTAAATCTTATGGGACGCCATTTATTAAAAGGTTTTAATGGGATAACCAAAGTTTAGGTTTTTCGGTAGTTTTTTTTTGTGTGTTTGTTGCTGTCTAATTTTTGTGCCTCTACAGGTATACACTTATCTACATATGTATTTAGAGCATAAATGCCTTTAGGTCCTGCCTGCAGTAGCCGTAAATCCAATACATTTTTATTTTTGCTTAATTTTTATTATTTTCATGGCTGGCGCTGGTTTGTTAAACGTTCAAAGTTATGTCTAATATAATAGCAGCTCATTATAAAGATATCAGCACAAAACCACAGCAGGATTGTACATACGTTAATTTATTTGATAAAAAATACACGTGGGTGTAGGCAGGTGTATATGTTTGCTTAAGTATATGTGCCTGCATAAATTTTTACTATCAAAATCTCAAACAATATGCGTATTCAATAAGTTTTTTAAGATGTAAATTTTATGCATGTGCCGTACCTGACGTTGAAGTTTAGTTAATCAAACTAAAATTTATAAAATTTTTTTCCAGCAGGAACAAAACTCCTGCTTGTATTACAACGACAAAGTGCTAACAATTATTTTCTTGATTTTTGTACTAAATTTTTTGTAATTATTTACTGGTGTTAACCTAAAAATCGTGTAATTTGACTTGAAAAGTGAAAACGAATTATGAAAAATTTTTTCTTTTCACTCTGTTTCTAACAGGCCAATAAATGTATCACACATTTATTGGTAAATGTACGAAGATATATATACTTTGTATCAGGATATATTTCGAATTTAAATAATTCCACAGAATAGTTTTAATTTGTCCAAAGATAAAAACTTGATTTAATTTAAATATCGAAACAAATCCATCATTTTTTCTTTAAATTTGTTCAAGTTGCTTTAATAAAATATTTTTATGTTAATGAAAACTAGAGGGATTGATTTATTTAATATTATTAAATTAAGCAATTCACAATAATTCTTGTTCGGCCAATTCTTGTTAAATGCATTGTGTCATTAAATACAATGAACATTAAAGCAATTGTTTTCATCTCCATTGAGACCTGTTGAAAAATGTATGTACGAGTATGTGGCAGCTCTTGTTGAAAACAGTTGTTATGAATTTTGTCTTTTTGTTGTAATTACTGCCGGTTTTGTGTCCTCTTTTGTCCTTTAATTTAAGCCAATAAATAGAAGCGTCAATGTTTAGTGAAAACAGTTTTACAAATAAAACTTCATATAACCAATCATTATCCAAAGCAACTCATTTAGATGTACTTTTGTAATGAAAGAAAGGGTTAAACACGATTGAAAAAAAAATATTTTTAATGAACCATAATTCGCAATTCAGTTAAATTTCATGATTCTATCGTTTAGAGAATTCGCCATAAAATTGATTTCTTATGTTTAATTACGACTTTAGGTTTTATGCAGCAGCTATTATGGCCTTGAGCATTTTGGTTTTCAGGCCAAGTAAATTTTAACTTATTTTAAATTCCATTTCTGCTTTTTTTTTCTTTGGAACATAGAAAAATTAATAAAAACATAATAAATAAATGCTCGACAAATCAATATCATCACTACTGTTGACATCAATTTCTGTGTAAAAATTCGAGTAAAATTGAAGGAAAAGATTGTGCCGTAAGATAATTTTCCACAAAATATAATTTAGATACCTTAAAAAATCTAGATAGCCTGCTGCTTGTGTAAAAACCTCTGAGGTGGGGGGAGAAGAGTAAACTGCAAATTTCATTTTAAAATTTTTTTTTGTAGATTTAGAAATGTGAGCACATGGACTTCTTTTCTTTTATTTTATCAACAAATTTTGTTATTGATTGTGAGTGAACTCTGTCTGTCTGTCCTAACGAAATCGTGTCATTTACTAAGTGCAAAATGTTGTGAAAACTTTTTTTTGGTTTCACTTTAAATAAAAATAAACTCGACTGACTGACTAGTTATGGCAGTCAGTTGCTTGGTTTGTTAGTTGAATGCTCGATCTGGTGGGTTCATGCATCATTAACGTTGCTATAATGCTTTATAACAGACAAGCAGCCAGACAAACTAACATAAAGATAGACAGTGAGATAAACGGAACAAACAACATAAAAAGTCATTTAGCAATACAAATGTAAGGAAAAACGAAAATAAAAAGTACGCCGAGTGTGCAACGAATACAAGTGAAACTTTTTGTTGTTTGTTTGCTTTTAATGATTTCTATTTTATGTCTTTTTATCACACTTTAATTTCCAATGAAGAAATAATATCTTGCAAAGGACAAAAATCTCTTAATTTACTTATTATTATCATTATTATTGTTTCAATTTAAATTCTATTCAAATAGATTCACAAAGAAAACTAATTAAAACTTAAATTTATGGTGACATTAATGAAACATTTGTTATTATTAATTTTCTTCTTTTATTTAATTTAATTGGAATTTGCAATTTATTGGCATTAATTTAAAGAATCTAAAATACTAATCTACTCAAGAGTTTTTATGTATCTTATGACACTCAAGCGTGGTTAAATACTAAAACACACACACATGTATACTTGCATACATACAAACCTAGAGTTATTGTATTTTGCAACTAGGCAAGTCAAACTGCTGTAAGCTGAGTGTAGGCAATAATTGATCTGTAGGTCCAGCTTAAAAGCTCCAAATATATAATTTTTTAATATACCACATTTGGCCAAGGCCTTTAAAAATAGCTTAAAAACACAATTTAATGTTGCTGCGCCTTGGGTTTTTTAATTCTTGTTTTCTTATTCTTTATCTAAAGTTTCCGTGAGGTCAAATAAAAATTCAATCAATACAAATAATAATAGAGTTTTTATATTTCAACTAGATAATATTAAATAGAAAACTGTTTTTGCACCTTCCAGCTTGACCACTTAATTTTTAAAAGAAGATGAAATCAAATTGGATTGAGTATGAGATAAAAAGTGATGCTTTTGTAAACTCAATTACATGAAACCAACTCGAAATAATGTTTTCTTTAAAAAAAAAAAAAACAATAAAAAAAAAAATATATTATGACGGACGATACTCTTTTGTTATTTCTGGGATGGCAATTACTGTAAATGTGTTTTTTTAGAGTCTTGTTTCTACTTTTTGCAGTTTTTTCTTCAGTGAATTCAGCTATTGTCAAGTGTTGTTGAGAGCCAACTTGTGTAGTTTGTATTTCCTGTATAATTTACTTGCTTTTTTTTCTTGTCGGGCGTTCTATTTATTATTGCAGCCACTTTATTTCATCTTGTTCATATGAAACTGAAACTTTATGAAATTAAAAAATTGTTTCCACTTGTTTTTGTTGTATTTCAAATAAAACCATAGAATTTTATAATTCAATATCGAAAGCAGAGATGAGACTTCAGGGCTTTACTAACCATATTAATTGTATTATGAATGTGTAATTAACAAAATTTATACTTCAGCTTGAAATGCATATACAGGGCTGCGGCAAAAGTTTGCTCAAAATAGAAAAAAACCATTTTTTTAATACCTGTTTACTCTATTCATTTAACACAATTAGTTACAGACATGGAATATCGTATTTTAAAGCTTTTTAGTTAAGCATGCATGCATGCATACATACATTATGTATGTATGTATCTGCACCGTTCGCAAAGAAACGAAACGAAACGAATGCAAACGTTTCGCTTTGTAGTTTTCCATAACAACAAAACGAAACGTTTGTATTTGTTTCGTTTCGTTTCTTCGCGAACGAGCGTATTTCTCCTAAACATATTTATAAATATGTCATAAATACTAAAAAGATATTTACAAATATTAAAAAGGTAACGGGTTACTTTAAAACATATTTAAGTCGGCATATTTATCTTCACTCACTTTAATACTCGCGTGGACATTATTGCAAGGGGCTTACAGGGAAGTTACATTATTGTTGAACATTTGGCTATTTGTTGTCTTGTTGCTTATATACATAAATACAAACATCTATGCTGCATTGTGTCATTAATATTATATATTAGCACATAAAAGAAAATGGTTTCATACGCTGCTTGTGTGTTTGTACAGTTTTGCTCAAGTTAAACTTATCTACAGAGGTGTCATCATACTCATTACTGTTGCATGATGTTGATGACTTCCAAGTGTTGCGTTGTGTTGTGCTTAGAAAAATGTCTGTTTTGTAAGACATGAACGTTAACGACTGACTCGACCACTGTTTATTTTTTATTAAAAAAAAATACAAAGTGTTGCAAATTATTGTTTGCAAAGACCAACCAAATAACCCAGTTTTTGTTGTGCTTTCTCATTGTACTTTCTTTTTTCCATTCAATGCAGCATTGCCACAATAATAGAAGTTTTCTTTTTAATATTCTCCGTTTGTTTCACTTACATACTCCGTTTTTCTTTTCTAAAAGAAAAGTCTTATAAAAAGTTATCGTGCAAAATAATTATAACAACAAATAACAGTCAGTACAAGTACTAGTATGTAGTGTAAATAATAAAGGCATGTGCTGAGGGAAATGTGTTGTAATAAAGTTCGGTCAAAGAAGAGAAAACAAATTTGTTTTAAAGGTATAATGCTAGACCAGATATTACCTACAATACTAATTGCAGCAGCTGCAGTTTAATTATTCTTCTTAAGTTTTCTTTGCCTTAGAATCCTTTAAAAGAAGATTGTTGAAATGTAAAATTTCCTAAAGTACATAAATAAACCTGTTGGTTGGTTGGTACTTGCAAGTTCTTTAACTTTATATTGTTAGTTGAAAGATACCAGTTTATTTTTGTTTAAATAAATGGGTGCGTTCATAAGACGTAACTGTTGTGCAACTGTTGAGTGTTGGTCTCACAGTTGAGCAATTCCGCTCAACTCAACAGTTGCGTATTTGCTGCTATTTTTTCCACTATTAAATATTTTAGTTACTTGAAGTCAACATGTTGGGTTTTCTGTGTTGTGTCAACTAAATTTAAAACAACTCCTTCTTATTTGACTTTTGGTTAAAGACATTTTTCTTTTTCAATTGTTTACATGTATCAGCTGTTCATTTAGTTGCATACTCATCATAACTGTTGTGGTCAACAGTTGCCAAGTTGCCAAGTTGTGTAGCAGTAGTTAAGCTCAACAGTTACGTCTTATGAACGCACCCTTTAAGTGTACACACATACATTTGTATAGTGGGAGTGAACAGGATTAAGTAGGTAACAGATTGAAGGATTCTTCATAAATTTAAATGTTTTTAAAATTATTTCATTTCGAAATATATTTTTTAATGTTAAATTTAAAAGATCAAATAATTTAATAAAATATTTATATTTTTTAATGCTGAATCTTTTTCGTTCAGAGAAAATACTTATTTTCGGCTAAATATCAAAA
Organism: Thelaira solivaga; assembly: GCA_947397855.1. NCBI lineage: Eukaryota > Metazoa > Arthropoda > Insecta > Diptera > Tachinidae > Thelaira > Thelaira solivaga. The sequence goes on along the minus strand of OX377612.1, from coordinate 458,043 downwards.
TGAGATTTAGAGGAGTTTAAAAAGTACTTTGTGTTTCATTTAAAAAAATCCTACTCACTCTACTTTCAACATCTTCATAAGGTTTGTTTTAAATTGTTGTCTGTCTGTAATTACACAAGAGTTTGGTACTTTTTACATGTAATATTTGAGGTATTCCGTGAATACTCTTAATGAAATAATTTTTTTTAATGCTTTGTTTTTAATAAGAATTTTTTATCAAAGTTATTCATATTTTTTTTTCTTTCTTTTTTTATTAAAGTTGTGAAATATTTACGTAGTTGTATCTTAAAGCATTTTATAAAGCTGTAGCTATAAAAAACTTATTTTATTGGGGATTTATTGTTTACAAACTTTTAAGCAATATTTTGTTGCGTAATTACAAAGGAATTATATAATGTTGCTGCTGTTGTTGTTGTTAATATTGCTAAGAGCATTAATAGTTTGTTAGTATTTTTTCAAATATTACATTCACTGGTACAAGTTATTTCCTACTTAACATTTTTGTTTGCTTAATTTTATTCATGCGCCCCATTTTAATTGAAGCCTTTTGTGTCTTGTATTGAAATGTTAATTCCCTTCCAATAAAGCAAAAGTTCTTCATGCTCACTTTAACATCAGTGTGTATGTATGTACATGCTATTATTGCCAAAGTTAGAAAGCGTCTTAAGAATGTATGTACATGTACCCTTCCAAGGTATTGCATTTCATTGACTTGTGTCTTTTTTTTTAAGTTTGTTAGAAAAGGAAAAGAAAATGAAAGTACTCGTACATAACGAAAACTTTTATTAAATTTGTTAAAGTTCTCAAATAGACAAGTGTCACTCTTCCATGTCATAATTTCTGTTTCACGTAACTTTTTCTTACGAAAAATGTAATTCCAACTCTTGTTTTTTTGTTGCTTTAATATTGTGAAAACATTAAGATTTCAATGTATTTGTGGAAATTCTTTTTTTTAATTAATTACCCAGCTGCTGTTAATAAATAATTCTCATAATTAAGTTTACAAATCTCATATTTTTTTGAGAGATAGAGAGAGTAGTCTGTTCTCGTTAGCGTATACTTAATAAATAATAATTTAAAATAAATCATACGGCACAGTGGATATACCCGCAGTACAAAGATTATTTAATAACTAAAACTTGAAGTTTGGAATTGATTCATTAATATTAAATTCCTTTTTTCAAGTATTTCTAAATCAGAAATATACAAGAAAAATATTATTTTGAGTTTTATACCACGTGTCGGAATGTACAGTCACACATTCCCTGGCCTTTATGCTGATACAATCGCAAAAAGAAAAAAAAAAGGTTTTGCTCCAATTTGCATTCTTAAAAGTGTTTTTTTTTTATTTTAAAAAATTTTGTATGTGCATTCATTCGTATTTACTTTGTTACTGATTTTTTCTTTCGCTTCTGCAGAAAAAGAATATTTCATCGATAGAAACAGTCAGCTCGTTCTGTTTTTTTTTAAGTTTTCTGATAAAGCTTGATTTCTTTGTTGCATTTGTTACATAAATAATGAAAAGAAAATTAATAAGAAAATTCATGCCTCATTCAGTTTGCAATTAAATAAAATGAAAAAGAAAAGAATACAAAAGGAAAAGTGGTAATTAATAACTAAATTAAATAAGAAATTTGTATAAAAAAATAAATAAAAATACTTAAAAAGGCAAAATTAATAAATAATAACCCAACATTAAATAAACAAACCAATAAAAAAGTAAAGTGCAAATTAAATAAAAAATTGAATAATAATGCTCTTATCTAAAAAAAAATTGATGTTTGACTTTAAAGTAAAATTTAAGAAAATATTAAATGAAAAATTTTGAAAAGATTGACTTTAAAGTCTACGTTAATTTTTTTTGGATAAGGGGGTGGTAATGGTGGGAAAGCTTAAACATTTTTATTTATTTTAAATCCTTCGAATATACAACATTTCAGGTTTTCCTTTGTTTCATATACTAAAAGATTGGCTTCCAACACTGGAGTAGGCGACACATAACTAGCTATCCTTTAGAAAATTAAGTGGTCTCTGTGTCCCATCCCATAATATACTTGAGAAATCAACGTATTTATGCATATTTGTACTTATGCACTTATATTTCTCCTAAAAATATTTATAAGTATGTCATAAATACAAAAAAAAATTCTTAGAAATATTTAATAATGTAAAGCGTATTTGATAAATATGTCGAGTTAAATATGTTTTAACGTAACCCGTTACGTTTTTTAGTACGTCTTACGTCATTAAGTATTTCTAAAGTTAATGTTAGTATTTATGGCATGTTTATAAATATGTTTCAGAGAAATATAAGTGCATTGATTTCTCAAGAATATTACCGGATGGGACACATATCATTTTAAAGGGGAGGTCGTCTAGATTTGTAACCTACCGCCCACATACACGGAAGTTTCTTTGGGCTATTTTCAAATTTTTTTTTTTAAATTTCCATATACCCCAGTGCTGTTGCTTTGAGGGACTTTTACCATTTCCCAATTTGCCGAGGTACCATTCCCGATTTTGCCAGAAAAACTTTCTGGAAGTGTTTTAACATTTTCGAATAATTTTGTAGTTTTTATTTTATGATACAAAACGGAAACTGCCAAAATCCTTGAGAACAACAGCACTGGGGTATATGGAAATTTCAAAATTTTTTTTAAAAATAGTCCAAAGTAAAAAGTTTCAGAAAAATCCGTTGGAAAACACAAATTTGTATAGCGAACAAACAAAAAAACAAAATGAATTTTATTTCTATATATTTTCTTTAGTTACTTTGAAACCAAAAAAAATATGTATCATTTCATTAAAAATAATAAGTTTATTAATTAAACACAGTATCGTTTGTTAAAAAAAGTGCTTGGAATTTGGAAAAAAAATTTGTTATCGATTTCAACGAAATCATGGCTAAAAATGATGCAAAAACTTGTTCTATTGCAGGCATAAATAAACAAAATCCAAATTAAATTAAATGAGTGAAATAATATCACATTTTGAATCTCATGGTTTTATTTATATAATGAAATTCTATAATTAAATTATTAATTTATTAGTATAGTTGTTATGAAATGAAAGGCATTTATGTTGAAGCGAGCACAAAAGAACAAACGGTAATTTTGGCTACTCAAAAATCAAGCAAAAATGTGTGTCTGCTCAAAAACTCAACTTACGATTTTTATCATTGAACGCATACTCTCTTAATATTTTTTTATAAAATAATTTTTATATGCTTCACACGCGATTGAGTAATTGCGTTGCGTATACGCTCTCATACATCCCTGCAATGCACATACATATGCTGTGCAAACATATATAATCACACCTTATATATATGATTGGTTAAAAATATTCAATGTATTATTTTCATTTTGATGTTATAAATCTGACAACATGGTAAAATATTTTGTTAAATAATGATTTTCCATTATTACAATGAAATTAAAAGATAATCTTTAACCATAAAGGTTATTAGGTCTTAATGCTGTTGCTGTTGTTGATGTTGTGGCTTACAGCATGTTATACAAACAAAAAAGTAAAAAAAAAAAAAAAAACAAACTACGAGTTCATATTCACGCATATTTTTTTTAAATAATTGACCAGTTGGAAACAGTAAACAGACTTTTAGCCATAAAACCAATTCTAGTGTTAGATATAGATGTCAATCTATATTTCTGGTTAAAAAAAAAAAAACAATTTTAAAAAGAAAAATAAATTATTGTACGAATAAAGTTCTCCGGAAATAAGTTATTATAATAGATAAAACAATTAAAATTTATACATAAATAATTTTTAATGAAACACTATTTACCACAAGACTTTCGCTTAAAATTGCAAATGTTAATTTTTCTTAATTCAAACTTATTTCTTAACTAAAAATATAAAAGAATTGTGTAACTTATATTCTGCTCTTAACATTTTTATTCATTCTTGTTTTCTTATTTTTATCATTGTTTAAGTAAAAGCAATCGCAAAAACCACACACTTCATATATATTCAGATTTCTATCATGAGCATGTCTTTACTTGAGAAATTAAAAAATCAAAAAGAAAAACAAATGTTAAACTTCAGTCAGGATAAAGTGATTGAATTTGGTATGCACGAAGTGTTTTTTGCTTTTGATAATTCTTCCTTATAATAAAAATCATATTTCTGCTATTACTGCTGCCACACGATTCTTAATAGCAAAAATCATTTCGTTTCTACTTTTTTTTTATTTTGGAAAAATTTTAATTCAATGTTGCATGCATGAGTTCTAAAATGTATAACTCAACAAACATTTGAATATAAAAATAAGAAAATAGTTTTTAACATAAAATATTCGTCGCTGTTCTGTGTTCCGTGTGAAATCAAAACGAGTGGAATTGTGAAAATATTCGGAAATTAGCAGTTCTGAATATCACATATTTTGTAATTTACTTTTCAACGTTTTGAAAAATTCATAAAACAATAAATTATAATACATTCCATCAACATTTTTTTAGATGGAATAAAACGAAAAACAAAAAAAAAAAAAATTCGGAAGTGGAATACAGAACAGCCAAATAATGCGGATTTTTCCATTTTCGGAAAAAAAAAATTATGCAGATTCGGAATACAGAACAGCACTGATTGATTTTTTTTAAACCTCCATTTTTTAAAAAACTATTTTAAAATGCGGCAAATTGACCTCAATTTAAAAAAATTTTACAATTCCAAGTTTTTCTTTTTTTTTTAAATGGGTGATACACACATCAAATTTCGACATCAACATGCGTTTTTTTTTAAATGGAAGTTATGAATCAAAACCAGTTTAATTTTTTGGATACCCACACATGCATAATTTGATGTTTTTTTTTTTTTTTAAACATATTTCACTCCTTCATGCAAAGTTTTGGATACTTAAGAGCAGATGTGTGCCTTTGAGTGCACACGTATAAGAAGTGCAGAATTAAATATGTATTAGTGATATCTCAGAATTTTTGTATGCCAAAATTAAGACCATAAAAAAAGAAACACAAAATTTATACGATAGCAAAACATGCAATTTTTATCCGATTAGATACATAACTTAAGGTCAAGCTTTGTTGTTTTTGAAACACGTGCGTACCTAACAACAACAGCAATAACAAAGAAACTAAAACTAAAGAAAAATGTCTAAAAATTTCTTTGGGGTATCTACAGTCATATGTACGAGTATGTTTTAAAGGACGAAAAAACGAACTACTCGTACTACCACGACTATTTATCAAGCGCAACTTAGTTTTATTTATAAAATCCTTTACTCTTTCGAGGTAGAAAATCTTTTTTAATGCTTTGAAAACATACTCGTATTTGTTTCTTTTCATCTTAAATGTTTTTGTTGTATTTATCTAGAAATTTATCTACGAGTACACATCTTGGAAGCAAGCTTTGCAGAAATCTTAAGAAAATGTTTTTCAATATTAAACAGATGTAGATATAATTTTTTTTTTATTTACTTGTTATTTGGTTTTGTTTTCTCTGAACTTAAGTGTGATTAAGTGTCTAAAGAAACTGTTAGATTAAAAGAAGAAGGAGTGAATAAGGGGTCTAGATTATTGTATTGATATTTGTTGTTAGAGCTTGATGAAGGTCTGATAAATTTTACAAAATAATGTGTGCTTGTAAAGCACACTTACCATTTGCATGCATATGTATATGTATGTGTGCAATTGTGTTTGTAATCTAAAAAAGAAAAGTTAAAAATAAAAATTTTTATAAAACATTCTTTTGGGCATGAAAATATGTTTGGGACACAAAATTCTTAATTAAAAAGGAGAAAAAATATTTCAAATTATGGTTTTTTACATTTTTTATTAATACAATGGCAAAAGCAATTGTTTGTGCCCTTAAAAATATTTTAAATAAAAATTAAAATACATATGTATGTCTGTATGTATGAGTACATGTACGTTTAATATTGATATTTTAAACACGTGTATGTTTAGGAAAAATCTTGAAAAATACTTAAAAGAATTGTTTCCATCAATAGTAAATATATTTTGATGGTTTTTAATTTTTCTTGTCATTTACTTTTACATTTTGCTATAGCAAAACAAAACACATAAAGAGCAGAGAACACATACACTGATCATGTTCAAAAAAATACGTGCTCTATGTGGCTATAAAATAATTTTTCCTTGCAGAAATATTTTGAAACACACACACAAAAACAGGTATATTGTTTCTTTGGGCTTTATTAATCTCATAGAAGTTTTCAAGTTGTACTTGCAATAGAAATGAATATTAATTTAGAGTAGGTTAAATTCATGTTTTTTTTTTTAATTTCAACTCATTGTGGCAGAGTTAATGCTTTTTGTTGTTGACGTGTAAAAAAAATATTTATTTTCCAATTCCATTGTTTTCTTTTCTGTATTCTTTACTCTTTAAAAGCCATTGAATTTGTTAGTCTTCTTATCTGACATTAAATTTTGTGTTGCTGTAGCAACCGCAGACTTCATATCATGAACTTTGGGTCTTTGAGGAAAACCTGAAAGTAGAAAGTATATTCATTGTTTTTTATTTACAATAATTGAAAATACTGAATTAACATTTGAGCTGTTATTTTTGAAAGTGGTATAAGTCCTCTTGTTTTTTTTCTTTAATAACTCAACGACTTATACCATTTTCAAAAATAACAGCTCATTTTATGATTGTTGTAGCAAAAAAAATTCTCCTTTTGAAATAATTGAGGAAGACGCAAGTTTGTTTCTATAGAATAGTTCCAAGATCAAATCAACTTTTTTTTTTTAATGTGCATGTAATTGGCTTACATTTATTGATGAAAAGCCTTTTAGCAATTACAAGTTAAAAAAGAGCTGCGTTCTTGGCAATAATCAATCAAGCCAAGAAAATGTTTAATTCTATTTATATTTAGAGGTGGCTAAAATTGCTCTATTAAAATACTTTAATTTTAGTAAGCTCTTTCACTCACAAAAATATTTCGATTAAGCACTTGTCACACTAAAGGAGAATTTGCATAAACTACCTACCATTTGGTGACTGACTGGCTGACTGACTATTTGTGGTAATTGTATTTCGTCATGCGAAAACAGTTGGCAGTTCAGTTGTAGGTGTGAACAAGCTATTATAAAATTGGTATGCTAATGTGAACTCACGCATACTAAGAGTATAACTATGTATGTATGTATGTATTGTATTAAAGCAAACACAAGTATGGCATAAGTGTTTCGCACATAATTCTTCTCAATGCATTAAACACATCCAATAACATGAATATTTTAATGTTATTAATTTTTTAAAATTTTGTTTTTACAGTAACGCTCTTTCTTGAGCACCTTTACGCTGGTGTAAAATTAAACATTTTTTAATTTATATTTTGTTTGTCAATTTTCTCTTTTCATTTACTTGCTTTCGCTTCCTTCTGTTAATTCCATTCTATTCCATTTTTTAAAAATACTTTTTTATTAATGCTTATTTTCAGCTTCCGGTTTTCATAGGAAATTGCTTTAAGGAAATTTTGCTCATTTGTGTAGATGATAAATTTTGTAAAATTGAAGAAAGTAAATGAAACACAAATTGCGGTTTGCGGTTGCAAGTTTTAACTGAAAAACATTAAACAACGTCAACTTCAATAATTCCAAAACCTCCTCCGGCGTTTGGGGTTTTTCTTATCACGATGATGAAGTAAATTATTAAAATAAAAATATTTTCGCCTTTTGTGTTTAGTCACATAAATAAACACAGTCATTCATAAATACATACTGACGTACCGTACATATGCATGTACATTGAAAAAAGGTCAAAACCTCAGCTTAATTTGTTAACAAATTGAAACGGTGATTATGAATAAAAAACCACCTTTGCCAATAACGGCATTTCTTGGCGGTCCACAAACAAATACTGGCTCTTTAGCAGCAAATAATGCCAATAGTGCTACAAACTCATCGATGTGTTTCTCGACGCCAGTAAAAAGTGAAAAACAGCGTGATCATCATCACCAGGCAAACGCAGGAAACACAGGGCTTTGTGGCTGCCATAGGGCCCCAAAATCATATTGCATATCGGCTACAGGTATGTATAATTACAATATCCATCTATCTCTCTGCTATATAAGTGTATCAGTACAAATGTGAATGTATTTGTATTTCTTTTTATTGTATTTTTAAGGAGTTTTAATACTGGTGCTACTTTATACTGCCTTGGGTTCCATAATATTTGTTACGCTTGAAGGAGAACTTGATGACAACAGTTCACTAGAAACGGCAGTAGCAGCTTCCAAACCATATCCGCGTAGCGAATTAGCTAATGCAGAAATAAGATCAAGGTAAGTGCATGAATAAGAGCCTAAGCAACTTTTTTTTTTAAGTTTAAAAAAAAAAATCTTTTTTCTGAAAAAAAAAACTCATTTAAAATTTTAAATAAATGACTAAGTTTGGCGGATTATGTGGTAAAAATAACTAGCGCAAAAATATATTATTAACGTTTTATTGGGTTTATTAAACAGTCATAATTAATAATTAAATAAATATGTTGATTAACTGGAATGTAATTTATGTGACACGTTTACACTATGAATTTTTTCCACTTATTTACATTTCTTTTTTTTACAGTAATGAAATCACACTAATTTAAAAGTGTTTGTCTTAAATTAATAAAATTGTTTTAATGTGTTACACATTACAAAAAGTCCATGTAAATTTAAACTTTTTCACAATGCAAATTGTTTATTTCGTTAATTGAAAAATTAAAGCTTTTTGACTATTTCTCTTTTGCACTCTCTAATACTGAATAAAAAATTTTATTTTCTTAAAAATTATTTATTTTTTAGTGCAATTTTATTGAAATATAATTTTTGTTTAAGTGTAGGTTTGATTTAAATTTAAATTTACTACACTAAATAAAGGTTCAAAACGGGGTCTTGTGATTCTACTTGAGGGCCGTTAGGCCGCCACGTAAAATAAAACTAAATAAAGAATAATACAAAACTTCATTTAGTTAAGGCACCTTTTGCCCTTTAAAAAAAAAAAAGAAAAAAAAATGTATTAATTTTTAAAAGTGTAACATTTTCGAGAATATATGTATTCGTATGTGTGTGTTATTATCTTTGTCAACAACTCTTATTTATTTAAAAAAAAAAGAATTAAATATTATTGAAAAAACAAATATAATTTGCATAAACTAACACAATTTTCTAGTTTCTAGGCTGAAGGTAAAATTAAAGCAAATATAATTAATTTTTCATAAAATAAATATTCACAATAATTTTTTTATTCTGCTAAATGATTATTTCATGTTTTTTTTGTCAAAAACATTTATGTAAATTTTATTTTCAATTAATAATAATTAAAACATAATTATTTTAAATTAAATGTATGCATGTATGTATGATAGTGCTTGTATGTATTACGTGCCTGTGTGTAAAGTCATTACAATTTATAGGCAGTTATCTGCAATTTATTTTTGATTTAAAAATTGTGTTAAAAATATTTAAAGTTTTTTTAAAGTCTAAAAAAAAAAATAATAAAAACAATCATTGCGAGTTATTGTATTTTTGCCAATTCTAATAAGCAAACATTTATTTTTTTGCATTTTTAATTGTGTTACTTTTCTTACCCTTTTACAATTATCATTAACAAATTATCATTAACCATCTTGTGACCTACATTTTATACACTTTTTTTTAATTTGTGTTTGCATATAATTATTTATGCACATTTGCTCTCACTATGCATTTGTCTCTATCTCTCCCACTCAATCAAGGCAAATTCATAACATATTAAAAACAAATTCTCAATTTTATTTAACTCTTGTAATAACAACAAAACCAACAATGATGATGTCATTTATTTGCATTTTCTTTTTTAGTTTTAAAGAAATTTTTTACGTGGTCGGTTGCTTAGTCATTAGTGGTTTTTAATATAATAAATTAAGAAAAATTACATATTTTTGCATACAAATATTAAATCGTTAATGTCTAATAATTGTCCACAAAAATTTATAATCATGAAATTAATTAAATTTGTAAGAAAAAGAATGTTAAAATTTGTAAAATTTTGTGCCGGTCGCTGTGGTGCTTAGTATGGTTGTTTGTCATAAAAAAGTGAGGTTAGAAGAAGATGTCTGCGATTGCGATAATTGTAGAAAATCATATGTAGTCGCAAATTTATGTATGTATGTATATGAAATGAAATAGGCAATATAAAATATAAAAAGAAAGTTAATGTGTAATTAAAAGCAGTGTTTTAAGTAAATAATTTGTGGGTACGCGCTGATAGTAAGCAGAAAAAAACCTTGTTTTTTGTTGGTGAGTAATTAAATATCAACATACGTACATACATACATATTCTGCATTAAAGCAAAATGAGAATTTTTTAAACTAAAAACATTTAAATATCTTTTTTTGTCTTTTATGAATATAAAATTCTATAATTTAAACACAGCTTTGTTTAAGGGTATACGAGTATGTATGTACTATAAATCTGTGACAATATGGAAAAACCGCTTATGTCTTAATAAGTTATTTTGAAGGAATACAACTTTAGAAGCCCTAAAAGTTGTTCTTATATAACCAGCAAACGGCATTGTTTTCATTTCTATGTCATTAATTGTGGAATATATCGCCTAACCATCACTAAACCTCATAAGTCGAATTAAACGATTTTTCCTTATAAGTACAGATTTGTATATAGTACGTAGACGTAGCTAGTATATTTTTAAGGGGGTAAAAACGCTCTTGTATGAAATAAGACTAGGACCACATACGGCAAGCTTAGTTGGGTAATTCTTTCTCAATTCTCTTTTAAAATTGCCGCTGTGTCTACACGCAGCATTTTCGACAATTTTAGAATTCTTATTAATCATTCATTCAGCTTTCAAGCTAACTGTCTTCTTTTTTACATCTTTATACAAGATACGAAGAGAGAACAAAAGGGAATTGTCGAGCACGAGCAAGTTTGTACCCCTTTCCATTCTTCTTTCCTCTCTCTCCTGCAAAATGAAGAAGCCCCAACTCAAAGTGGCTGTGTGGGGTGCTGGTCTAAATAAGTAGGGTGGACTCCAAAACGGCCTATTTACTTCAATGCTTTTGTGTGTTCATAAAAATATTAAATCTTTATTTAGTCTACTCTTGCACACAGTCAAATTGTTTTCCTTTCTTCGTAACTTTTTTCTTCTTTATTTAAAGTAAAAGACAAGACAAATCTGTTAATTAAATTCGCAATTCCCAGACTAATATGCTAAAACAAATCGTTGCCATTTTAAAAGCAATTTCTTCGATATTCCGTCATTTTTACTGTTAGACTAAAGGGAAAAGAAAACATACATAGTACATTTGCATGAAGAGTCTGCCCTGCTAATAATTTTAGCAGAGAGCAGAGTTGCTTTTGTTATAAGATAATGAAGGCATTCCTGGTGCTGACGATGATTAAGTACTACAACTAACTGTGACAACTAACTGGACTTTTGTAATATGAAAACAAACACAATGCAAGAAAAGAAATGAATGTGATGCGAAATACTGGTTGCAGTCGGTAGTATGTAGTAGTATTCTCGTATAACATTGTTGGTTGTCATCATAATGTTGGGTTTATTTGTTGTCTTGTGTCGTCTTTGTGTACACAAGAGCACAAAAGAAAAGAACACAGGCATGAAAATAAGTGATGTGCATGATTAAAATTTCTCCAGAATGGCATAAGAATAACGTAAACTAAAAATGAACTAAAATAAAATAAAATGAAATGAAATGACAACACATAGCTATGCACTCAGTTTACTAACAGAAATTATTTATTTATAAAAGTACGTACATATTTTTATTTGCTGTTTTTATTTTAATAGCATATGTATTTGTTGTGTAAACTAGTAAAAACTAAATTACAAACATAGCGATGTGCAACACATGTGTGAATGAATGGATAAAGTTTTTACATGCGACTACCTATTTATTATTATTCATACTCAAATATATCCCAGCAGATAGTGTGTGATATATTATATGTGCATACATTTCTACTTACTTAAAAAATTAGCTTCTGTGAAAATGATCTCTACATAATTTTACAGTTTCAAAGCAATTTATAAAAATTTTTTTTATATTTCTTCGATTATTTTCTTTTCTTTCTTGTTATTTTTTCTATTTGCTTTTATTAAAAAAAATGGGAAATGGATTTGTTTTGATTCTGTTGTGGAAGTGTTGTAAAATTTTCATAAAGAATCAGTAAAAAAAAATAATTTTAATTTTCATACCAAGAGGAGCTTCCAACAGTTTAGTTTATTTAATATCAATTTATTTATTGTTTAATATTTTTGTTAAAAAGGGCTTATTAAGCACATTTTCTATTTAAAATTAAAAAAAATTTAAATTAGACAAAAATATTTTTTATGAATTTGCCTGTGTGTATTTAAAAAATAATTTTTCTTTTCGCTTTTCTTATATAAAGTCTCGGAAGGCCTGCACGTTCGAATTTTCGTATTTAAAGGTTCATTTATATTTATAGTATTATATTTCTAAACACACACAACCAAACACTTTTACATAAATGTGTAGAAAATGCATTTCCCTTGTTGTTTTGTTTCTTTAGTTTTGTAAATAGATATTGTATTTTACTTGTAATGCTAAGGAATGTGCAAAAATACTAAATAGGCTTAAGCAGAAGATTATAAATGAACATAAAATTAAGAGTCCAATAAAATGAACTATTTGAGTTTGAGTGCTGACATGTGTGTATGTTTCAATCAAGAGATTTTGCAATATTCTGCTATTTAATAATATGTTGTTGTCTTTTTATCAAAAATAGATTCAAAAAAGCCTTTTAAGTCTTTAAAAGCAAGACCAAAACTTGTGTAAAATTAAAATAGTCAACAAACAGTAGTAGAAACAGAAATTTAATTAGAGTAAAGCACAAACAAGCCAACAAACTCGTAAAAGAATCCTGTCACACTTGCAATGTTTATCTAGAAGAAGTTGCAGTAGTGGTGGTAGGTAGAATTTGTGGTCATAAAGAGGTAGGCAAGAGCCTTTTACAATGTAATGTTTAATCTAAGTTAATTGTGGTAATTTTTCTATTGTCCCCTTAGTGTGCTGGATGCCAGAATTAGTTTTATACTTGTATTTGCATTATTTTATGTATGAAATGCGAAACAAATTTTAATAAAACTTTAAAAGTAGAACATTAAGGCAGTTCATTGTCTTGCCTCAGGCAAACGAAAACTAAATACTTAAAATAATATTATTTTTTTAACAAAATAGTGAATTTGAAGCTCGTTATTAGTTAAGATAACCGAAAGTAGTTTTCTTTTAATTTATTTTGAACTCGTTGTAGCGTGTTTGATAGTTTGAGATTCTAGAAGTCATTGTACTTCTCTTTAAAAAAGTATAAAATTATAATTTGTGCCAATGGAGTGAGTATTCGTAAGATACACAAACATATAAACTATACACACTATGAATGACTTTACTACTTCCGTTTTAAATATGGTACATGTCTAATAAAAATTCGTTTAATGTAATTTTGAACAATATAAATTGTAGGCCAGTTTAATCTACATTTTGAATATCTCAATTTTCGTTTAACTTTATTCATTCATTCATACATACATACATATGTGCATGCTGACACACATGTCTAAGTTCTGCTCGCCACCCAGCAAACAAAAAAAGTCTGACATGTTGACTGTATGACATTAACAACGGCAACAAAAAATCACAATTATATGAGACACCTATCAGAATTCGTACCACAAAGTTGTGGGAAGTGGTAAATTCAAATGAGAAAAATCTAAAAACACGTGGTACAAGGGGCATGGGAAATTCTGTTGTACTTAAAAGCCAACCTCCCAACATAGCAAAACAAAAATTTCGCAAGATCTGAACTTTAAGAAATCAGTGGGAAATATTTTCATCCATAGTTATAGGGCTCAGACATTTTCGTCCTGGCTGGGTCTATTTGCATGTTTGTTTGTCATAAAAATTGCATAGATTTAAAACCTCATGTACGTATAAAAGAAACAAATGCATTTATGTGTTATACACACACATGCATACAATAAATGTTTATATATTGAATATGTAGCACACACCCATGCACGTATCCTTTTTATGCACAAACATAAAGTTTGTATTTATTTTGAATTTATATACTACATTCAACTGCCACGGATACAAACAAATGCATGGAGTTTTACTACTTTTTTTTCCTCCAACTTTTGTGCTCTGGGTGCGTGGATGTGTATGTTTTTACATTCCCTTGTATATTTCGTTGTTCATACTTTGTTGTGTGCCTGTGTGTGTGTGTTTTTTTACCTCCTGTTTTCTTGTAGTTTATTTTATTTGTAAATTTACATTATTTGTAGTTTTTATTTCTTTTTTGGTTTTTGTTCATATTGTGGCACAAAAAGTGCATACGTATTTGTGGCTATATGATGGCGTTTGTGTGTGCCTGTGCCTGTGTTCGTCGAGCTTGTAGTTTTGTTCCTTTTGTGTTGACAAATGCAGTTGATACTTAATACACAATTGTGCTCGTATGCAGAAGAAATTTTGTTTATTTGTCCTTTTCGCTGCACAGAATTGTTGCTAAATGTCATTTTCATTTAAATTCATTGCACTGTACACTCAATACAATTCGCTCAATTTTAATGTTTTTAGTTTGTGCTGTTAAAAGAACGAAAAAATAAATCAAGAAATCTAAAATAATCTAAACAGTTTGTAAGCATTTTTAGTAGAAAAAAAAACTTTTCTTGATTCATATACATACAGACGTACAAATGTATCTATTAAATGCAATATATTTCGTTGAAAACGTATTGTTAAGATTTAAATAAATCTAGACTTTGGTTATTCTCACAAGACCCAGAACTTTAAAGATTCCATTTATTATATGTTACCCTTCATTGTAAGTAAGAAGGATAATTATAACTTTGTGATACCGCTTGTAATTTCTACATAGTATATGGGACACCCTATAATATATATATATATATATATATATATTCTGGATCGTCATGAATAGCGGAGTCGATTTAGCTATGTACGTCTGTCTGTCCGTCATGTAAAATTTTTTAAATAGACATTTCGTATTTAGTGTCCGCTGAATTAAATAATGGAAAAAAAAATATTTTGTAAAATGTTATTACATATTTAAATATTTATCTCTTTTTTAAGGTATCAAAAATTATGTAAAAGCAACAACGTTTGTTGGAGAGCCTCAATTTATTTTAGAAAACAAAATCCCATTTTTGTTTTAAAATAATTGTCCACGTTTATTAATTTTTCCTTGTGTTTGTTTACACACAAATGAATACCTAAGAATTTAAAAGCTGAATAAATTGTATTTATTCTTGGTCTTTTCGAATCATTTAGTAAAGAGTTGCTTGTAAGCAGGCAGGCATTTCGTTTTTATCATGTTTTGTAAACTATTTTTCTACTTGTTTGTTTTTCTTTCTTTAAAATTGTTTTATTTTTATCGTAATAAAGTAACATTTGAAGAAGATTTATTTCCTTTTTGTTGTTGTTGTTGTTGTTGTTGTTGTTGTTCATTTAACATTGACTTGTAAAGTTTTTTAATTTCTATTCATTTTTTATATGGAACTTTCTATTCTATACAATTTTCTTCACATCATGTTATTCATGTCAGTGATGTTAATGCTGCTGATGCTGTCTGTCAGTGTGCGTGTGCCCATGTGAATGTTTGCATATTTGTTTAAAAAGTCAAGAGAAATATCAGCAGTGATAAAAACAATAACAAACAACAGCAACAAAATGTGCAATATATTTCCATTACTAAACAATATAAACATTAAAGTTAAATACGTACGAGTAGATTTAAATTCATTTGGCACAACTATTTGCGTATAAACCTCCAGCTTATTGCTGCACTTACACACACAGACACACAAATACAAACACAAACACAAATGCGCATGCATGTAAATACGTAAAGCAAATACATTTTATATGCTTTGATTGCAAATTCAGAAACAATTGAAATATTTTCTATATAAATAAATACAAATATTTATAGCACGAATGCTCAATGAGTTGTGCACCCTACATAGCAATTTATTACATTTTTTTTACAATTTAAACCAAATTGAGATCAACGTTCACTTCTATGAGTTTCAATTACCAGACACCGTTCAACATGAAAAATAAAAAAATATTGTCTTTCACGGTTGTCTTGTCCATATAAAAATTCAATACATTTAAAAAGGAATACATACGAGTACACACTTACCTACAAGGACTTTATTTATGCCGTTCATTGTTATGAATTTATTATATGTATTTTTATATCGTTTTATATTGTGCAGATATTTTAATTCAAATCTGTATATTCTATAAATTTATATCCAACGACGTTGACTAAATATTGTGGCCATATTTACATAGTAAACACCATTACATACTAAACTCCTCTCGAAAATTGCAAATTTTTATTTTGTACTTACTTAGATATCTAGTAAATATTACCGCAACATTCAAAATGTGTTTTTTGTTTTTGTATTTGAGAAATTTTCCAATCAAAACCAGTCAGTTAGTCAGTCAGTCACTCAATCAGTGTCAGTATGACTTTTAGTTTAAAATTTTTAAAAGAAAAGGTGTGAACAGTAACTTGAAGTAAAAAAAAGAATAAATAAAAAATATAAAACAACCACAATCATGATGATTAAATATTTATACGAAATAACTTTGAATTTGTTATGTACATTTTTTCTTTATACTAGCTGCATGCATGTATGCGTGTATGGATAGATTTTTAAAATTACTTTAAACACAATAGCCCTATTCAGAATTTAAGGCAAATATTTGAAATTTCATACAAGGCTTTTGCAATGTGTTTAATAATTTAAAAGCAAAATTTAATATCACTTTTTTGGAGGCAAATATCCAAAACAGACTTAAATTTTATACAACAAATTGATGCGGTTTATATTAGATTCTTTTAATGCAAATAATGTTTTCGCAAAAGTGCAAAGGTAATACATATTGGAGCCTTTCTTACTACTTGCAAATGTTTTTTGCTGGATTGTGTAATTGAACTTTCTTAAGACCGTTTGCAGTAAGCACTGTGTGTTTAAAACAAAGCTCGCAAAGAAACAAAATGAAGCGAAACATTTGCATTTGTTTCGTTTTGTACTTTTTCAGAGTAAAACACAATTACAAATAAAAAGTACTCTGATTTATTTTGAATTTGTATTGGTACATAGTAAAAAACAGTACCATTCATTTCATCGTAAATAATTATTTGCACTAGGCATTGTTGTATGCTCTTGCTATTTAGTAAACAAACAAAGAATTATTCAATAACTCAAAAAATATGTTTCGACTTTCGTTTAAAAAAAAAAAAAAAATTTACGATTGTATTGGTATATAATAAGAACAAGACTGTACCCAAAGTGCCTCATTTTATTTGTGACATTTTTGCTGTAAATCGTTTTGTATTTTGTTTTATCCATTGTCCAAAAAGATTTATGACTTTCCAGAAAACGTTTATGAAATGTTTCGTTTCCTTTCGAACTCTGGTTTAAAAAGATTATTGTGGTGTAGGAATTTAATTTTTTTACTTAAATTGATTGTGAATAATAGGAAAGTATTGTAGGTGTTGGAAGAAGTCGGAAATCAGTGACATATTCATTTATAATATTTAACTATTTATTCTTTCTCGTGTTTTAATTTTCATTTGATTGCATGCATGGATACACATAAAATTTGAATTTTAATTTATTTATAACGTTCCTGCGTTTATTTATATTTAGATGGCAGGGAATTGCAAGTAAAAAAAAGAATAATAATAATAAAAAAGAAAACTAACTGCAGCCACAACTTTTATTATGTTTAAATTTATACACAAATATTTACGCACATAAGTATGTATAGGGATATGCCTATGTATGTGTGTATTTTTTATCTATTGTACAAATATCGATTATAAAAAATGTATTTTCTTTTATTTGATTGTATTTTTAGAACGGTTGATCGTTTGTGGTCGATTACTGAAGATTTGAATATTTTGTATAAAGAGAATTGGACACGTTTGGCTGCTCAGGAAGTGCAACATTTTCAGGTTAGTTTTAGCTTTATCACAACAACAACAATTGAAACTCATGCACATTTTCAGCACATTCATTTATCGTTTATATACACAATACAATTCGTACGTGCTATTGATGCTTTTTATTTTTGTTTTCAATGCATTTCGAATTGAATTTATATTCTGTTTGTTGAGCTGCTACTGATTTGCTTTACTTACACTGACAATTTTGTTTTTTCATTTTGCTTAGGATACTTTATTACGTTCAGTGCGTCAATCGAAAATACATCAGCCAGGAGTCCAAATGAATCCGCCCACTCATAAATGGACTTATGCTTCAGCATTTTTATATTCATTGACTTTAATAACAACAATCGGTAAGTTTTCTTTTTCTTTACTTTTGATTCAAATACTCGCACATACGTGGATAGTTTTTAAGTGTCAAGATAATTTTAAATTTGGTCTACAGTAAAGGAAAGCTTTTGCTTTCCTAATACACAAGCTTCTTACGGAAGCTCTTTTGTGAAAATTAAAAAAAAATCAGTATCTACTTTTTTTTTGGTTTTCACGAAAAAAAATTTTTTTGCCATTTTGAACTTGTTTTAGAATTTACAAGAAAAAAAGTATTTAATCCCGATTTTTCTTTGCAATGAAATAAAATATTATTATTTTAATGTGGGCGATTTACAATAATCAGATCTTGCAGTTATAAAAATGTCTATATGCTTTTCTTTAAAAGCAATTTATTTTATCTCTCTGGATGTGTGCATGTATATTGTGTAGGTGAGTTGGTGTTTTGTTATTTATGGGATTTTTAAATGGCTTCTGAATTGTATACTTTTAAAGCAAAAATAAATTACTTTCAAATAATCGAAGATTTTTGTTTGTTTTTAGAGTAAATAAGTTGAATTTAAAAATTCATTAATACTCTGAAGTGTGTCCTTACCAAGTGAAATTTTAACGAGTGACAGAAATAAGAAAAGTAATGTTTTTTGAAAGATACACACATTACTCTTCCACTCTTCCACTTTGCCACTCTAAAATATGTATTTCCTTTAACACCTTTGCTTAATCGACTGTTAAAAATATCTGCATGTTCAACAAATGCCACGATTGTATTTGCCACTATATTGCATGCAACATTTACCCATACACTCTACAAAGAAAGCCACTTAATCTAAATTCAATAAATTATCATTGCATGTGTCTAAAGAAGGTCCGTTGTGTTGTAGAACTTTGTGCAGTAGTTTTTTTTAGCAGCAGAATATGGCTGAGCAGATAATGTGTACTTGTATTGGTGTTGGTTGATATTTGTGGCAAAGTCATGCTATCTGCTGTTCTTACTTTTTCTAATGTGGTTTAACACAATAAATTATGAGCATGAAGGAGTAGTATTTTCAATTTTTTTTTCCAAGAAAAAAATGTTTGAAAAATTGCAATTACTGACATGGGATTTTTAAACGTCAAAAGTAATAACACGTCTTTTTTTAAGAATTTTATACAAATTATGTTTGTCTTAAATTTTAAAAAGTCACTGTTTTACACCGACTTTTAGCAGGAGGGAGTGGTTGCTATTGTTGTCTATATCCTAAAGTGAAATTCGTTTTGGCTTAATGACTTGTCTAACTGCTTTAATCGAAATTAAATGAAGCGAAATGTCAAAATTGTCTTTATACGCTGAAAATGTTTTTACGAAAAATTATTTGAACTGTAAGAAATAAGTTTTTTCTTTTCTCTTGTTTTAATTTATTAAGTGAAAAAAGAGCAGACACGCAAATATTTTTGTGGTTGATTACGAAAGTGTGTCTATTGCATGGCAAACAAAAAGAATTATTTATTTTAATTAATTGATTTGATTGCCATTCTGCCTGTAATTAGTTTGATTTTGTTGCTTGAAAAATAAAATCAATTATTTTTTAAATATTCACTCACACTCACACTCATTATGTTTATTAATGACAAGATATTTTTATTTTCAATACAATTTGTGCTTAATTTTATTAACTGTAGTTGAGTTCATACTCGTAATAATTCCTCTCAAGAAATTGAAATGTAGGAAAGCAGGAAAGCTGGTTTTTAATTAGTCATTTTGTAAAAAAATTACCATAAACTGCGTTTGTAGTCGGTCGTGCTTCCTGGTAAAATAAATTAATGACTCATACGCATGGCAGAGCAGCGTTAAACTATTCACTACCGGCAATCCATCATTTATTTATGAAGAAGATTGACCAAAAAGAAGAAAAGCATAAAATAAAATGGGAAAATATGAAAGTGTGTGTTTGTGTGGATAGATAAATCTGTGGAGAGAGCATGTCTCTAACAGATTAATTTCAAAAAAAACTTCATTATAAATGAAAAATAATTTACTCATTTAAAACCCAGCGGCGGAATTTTTAAGGCCTTTTTTAAGACCTTCCTAGACCTTTTAAATGTAGTAGTAAATAAATTGTTCCCTTCTTTTCTCTTTCGCAACCTCACAAATAAAATAAGTAAAATAAAAAAAAAATTTGTTATCACACAAATTCAACTGAGTTTTGTCCTTGAAGTAGTTGGGTGATGAGTAAGTGCTTCTTAACTGCAGTTTGAATCCTGCTAGAGTCAAATAAAATTGAAAAAGTTAGTTTAAATTAATAGAAACCAAAAAAAATTAAGAGAATAAAAAATTTTTAATTAAAAAAAATTTATATCAAAATGTTTATATAAATTTGATTTAAAAATTTTTCATAAAAATTGTGTAAAAAATAAAAAAAAATGTTTGGCCCTGATGGGGGGTTGAACCGCGACATCTGCAGTTGAGAGCCATTTTTAATGTAATGCAATCATTACGCCTGATAACAGGCCTTTTAACAGCCCTGTTGAAGAAAGGAGAGCAGTAGCCCTTGGCTGGCTAGTATAAGTATGGAATGGAGTACGAAGGCCTAGTGTTTGACAAATAAGGGATTTCAGAAGGCCTGCTTAGTCCTTCTTTTCGCCGCTGAGAATGTTTGCAAAAAGAAGTATATGAGTATCTGTCTATATTTGTTTGTTTTTGACATATTTGCTATTTGCTGGGCTGTAACGCTATTATCAATGTTTGTTTGAAAGTATCGGTTTTTTGTTGTTGTTAAAAGTCAAACCAAAGTCAAAGTTAAATGATTTTAATTAAGAACAGTCTTGATAATTAAAATTGGTTTGACGTTCATACTGTAATTACTTTTGAAAAAGTTTCATTACATTCAATTTAGGTATTAAAAAATTAATTTATTGAGCAAAGGCTTTTTATTTGTTGGTACTGGTGAGCATGCATTTTTATAGAAAGAATCGTTGTCTACCGAAACTATCTTTCTCTAGTTTTTATTTTAATTAATAAATAGGAAACTCTAAATTTATTTATGACCTTTAAAATTGCATTTTATTTTTTATAATTTTTTTTTATCGATTAAGTATTTGATTTGATAAACCCACAACAAACGCCTTGCCAGCCAGACGTTGAAGTAATCTCTATTGAAAAAACAACAACATTTGAATGACAGTCATGTATGTTTGTCTGTCTGCCTATATGAATTTCATTTTATTGTTTCTTTAAAATACAAAAGTGTTGTAACAAAATTTATGTGTGTCATTTAAACAAAGACATAAAACACTTCTAAAGTCATTTACGCAAATAAAATAAAAATGAAAACATTTTAGCCATAATTTACATTCTTAATAGAAAAGGGAACAAACAAGCCAACAAACAAAACGAGTGCTGCAAAATACATTTATCGACATGTAGTACAAAATTTATGACAATAGAAAATCTAAATAATGTTGAAGGTTAAAAGATTATTTGCAAGAACGCCTAGAAACAAACTTAAGAATTTTTCAAGACATTTACGAGTATGTTAAAACGTCTACAATAAATTCTATTCTGTTTGATTCAGCCAATACTTTATTTTCCTTTATGTGGGTATATTTATCAAAACGGATTTTCCTGTCATTAGAGCCTACACACACTCACTCATTCACACAATGCGCTCTAAAACAGATGTTAATTTCTTTGTAGTACGTACATGCGTTTCCGACGTACTAAATAAATAAACAATCTCTGAGATATTGTTTTCCTCTTTGGCAGTAACAATAAAACGGCAAATAAATAAATATTTATTCAGGCGGTAAGCAAATTCATTCTTACAAGCTTGATAACATGCGTTTGTCTGTGTGTGTGTTCAAGCAGACGTGTTTGATGTGGCGATGTAAATTAAGATAAACACCCAAACTAATTTTTTTTTAGTTAAATTGCAACAGCAAGCAAGCAATTGTACTCCAGTAATGTTGCTCTGAGGGATTTTAGCAACGTCCAGACGAACCATAGAAAAATACGAAATAAGAGAGACATAATTTCAAAGAGAAGATCCTTTAGATTTGTAATCTGCCGCCTAATTAGTCAGAAATTACTTTAGATTATTTAAAAATTATTTTTTGAAATTCCCTTAATGCCCAGTACTGTTGCTTTGAAAGATTTTGGCAATTTCCGTTTTGCGTCATAAAACAAAAGCTATGAAAGGTGCCGAAAATATTAAAACACATCCAGAAAACTTACAACCTAATTTTCAATTGCAAAATCGAAAGTGGTACCCCGGCAAAACGGGTAATGGTAAAAATCCCTCAGAGCAGTAGTACTGTAGTATAAGAAAATTTAAAAAAAAATTTTTAAAATAATCCAAAGTAATTTCTGAGTATTTGGGCGGTAGATTACAAATCTAGAAGAAGTCCCCTTTAAAACGGCGTGTGTGAATAAATTGCCTTAAAATAAAAACATGGCGGTTTTTAATTTTTTGATTTTAATTATTAAACTATTATTTTTTTTTAAAACCAGCTAAATGAAATCCTCTTGTGACTGCGTAACGAAATAAGAAATAAAACAAGTACAATTTGTACAGAAAAAATAAAACTCCTCGAGAGAAAATAAACAAAATGAGGCTTTTTTTCTGAATGAAAAAATAAAACTCCTTAAGAGTTTTATCTAAACTGATATTTAGACGTTGAAAAATGACTCTTAACTGTTTAGATGCGATGGTTTTTTTAATGTCACCATAGATTCTGAAAGAGCTCGTCAATACGACTCTATTGATATATGACAAAATAAGTCTCCGTTGAGTTTTTGAGTTAAATATTTTTCTATAACTGTTATTTACATGTAGATATCAATCTATGCCAGGGTTGGAAAATTTATTCAAGCGTTTATAGAACATTTTCAATAAAAATAAAAACCTTTTAAAAGGAAAACTTTCTTTAAATTAAAATACAACTAAATAAATAGTTTTAAAATGCCCGTGGCTTTGATAGAAAAAAAATTAATAAAAACTATGCTCTGCTGCTTTGTGTAAATAACAACAAAAACTTGTAAATAATGACAATAAATAGTATCGTTTCTGATTTTAGCGTGTTGAGAAAACTATTTAAACACACGCACACACACACACACACACATATGTGTGTGTGCGTTTTTATTTCTTCAGCAAACGATTTGAGAGGATGTCAAGTGTAATTATTTATGTGTGTGTTGTGTGTAGATGCAAGAAAATCTTTCCTATTGTTTGATTTCGCAACATAAAAATCTTTTTAAATTTCCTATTTTGCTCTGCAGTCTTTATTACCAAATGTTAACGAGAATAAAACACTCCAACGTTGTCATTATAATTATGATTGCTGCCATTGTCTTTATAACAATCATCATTTCATTTGCTACGCTCATCATTATTCGTAATGATTTCTTTTCCATATTCTATTTGCTTGTACGAGTAGGTATTCAGTCTTATCTCAAAAAGCGGGAAATAATGTTTATATTAATGCATTGCTGAGTACTTGTGTTTATATCAAGTTGTTTCCTTAATATTATTACACCCCCCCCACACACACACACACACACTTAGAGAAACTGCAATTGTATTCCGATACTTATTAGCACTCGTATTTGGCTGTATATTTCCTTCTTGTTGTGGAGAATCCTTAACAACATTTATAAAATCATAATGTAAATTTATTTTTGTGCGATTTTGTAAATTAACAAACATAATCATACGTGGGTTGTTTCTGAAGCTTAATAGTTTTTTAATTATTTTATACCGATTTTTCTTTAGTCTATAATAATATTCATAGATACACACATACATACATTTAGTTCTGTAAGAGTGAATTTTTGTCACTAAAACTCACACCTACGCACTGCTATCGCTAGTTGCCTTGTGTAGGTGTGGTTATTGTCACAGATCTTGGATGCTGAATTCGTTAACATGAATATTCTTCGGTAGCATGTAGCATGTACGTATTTATGTATTTTAATATTGTTGGCCATTTTCCTTAATACAACAACACCTTAATCTCAATTGTGTTTGGTATCTACCAGTTTGTCTTTGATTTCATGTTGTATGCATGCATGCACGCATACAAGAACATTGTAAAACCCCAAGCTTTAGTGTTTTGCTAAAATATGTTGGCCACTAACTAACTAACTACAATGTTTGTTGCTAAATTATACTTATTGAACATAAACACATGTTAATGTATTTCTAGGATGTGATGCCCCAAAAGGATATAAGCAATTTCCATTTTATATTGATAATAAATATTTATAAAAAGGTTTTTTACATGCAAACATGTCTTTAATTTCTCGTATATATTTCGTTATGTAAATTTTATCGATTGAGCAGGTAAACCTTTCAGTTTAGTTAGTGTACAGTTCTAGTGTTTAATATTCGGTCAAAATTTTGAATTTTGGAATAATTAAAGGCTTATTTTAAAATTTTGTTGTTGTTAGAGTGTAATTTGTAACAATTATTTGAAATTTTTAGTTGGCCAACAACTTTGTTTACTGGGTATTCATTGCCACAGATGGAAAGTTTAAATTTAGCAGTTGTCAGTATTTTTATTAACATAAAATTTGCTAAAAGTTAAAATTCTTTGAAGAAAATGCGAATTTTTTTTTAAATATTTAATTTATTTGATTTTTGCTGTTACAGTTAAATTGCTTAGTTTGAATTTTAATTATAACTTAAAAAAAGCAATACAGCAAAGACGATTTGGCTTATACTGGACAATAATCGCAGTAGGAACTTACTGGGCCCAATTGAGAAATGGTCTCGGTATTAACAGGTCACTCCAGTTTAGGTTACCTTACAAGGAGAATGGATTTACCATCGAATGACTACTCTAGAAGTTGTCAAGGTAAGGGAACACCTACTCTGTCTCTGTCTTTGCCTTGTTCTGGCGGATCAGAGCAAGCTTTACTTTGAGAGCGCTACCTACAGGGTCTCACTGCACTGTCGACATTAGGAGCAGCAACTGGTTAAGGTGACGGACTTATCTTCTTCTTCTTCTTTTGTTTCCCCTACTGTCCCTCTATTTAATTTCACTCTTCCGTTTCTATTGCTATCAGCCTTCATTTTCTTCTTATACAAGGATTACAAAGAGACCACAGTGCGCCCTGTGCAACCTAACCTAAAATTATCTGAAATCTTGTCTCTTATAAAATTTTTAATCAATAATTTTAAGATGATTTTGTGGGCTGGTTTTTTTTTTTAATTTATTTTCATTATAAAAAAAGTTGTAGTAAAATTTTTAATTAATTTTCCATTCCTGACATACAATTAAATACATTTGCTTGCGTGTATTCACATGCATTTAAATTTTAATTAATTTTTATTTGCTTTGTTTTTTTTTTCTTTCTAATTAAAGACAATTCTAACGTAATTCCATTTGTAAGTGTTTTGTTTGTAAATGCTGTTTTAAATTGATCAAAATTAATTTAACCACTTAATCCCTTGTCACTTACAGTTTGTTCGGTTGTTTTGTACAAAACTTGTAACAATTATTATTTATAATTTATTTACTAAATTAATTTTGTTCCTAATTTAGCCAAGTTGGTCACCACATAATTATTTCGAGTTGGTTTTTTTAGCTTTTATATTAATTCAGTGAAATATTTTATGAATTGAAATGGTTAATAGTCAGAAATAAATAAATAAATACACGTACTCTCGTATCTAATTTTTACCATTTACAATTGGTTGTTTGTTGTTTATTTCCTCTATTAATTTAAGTTGTAAATGTGTATGTGTGTGGCGTGTGTGTGTGCATGTAATAATAAGAATTAGTTGGCTACAAAAAACCCATGTAAACTTAATATTTTAAATCAGCTTAGAAACAGTGATAACAGCAAAAGTTGTTGCTCTTATCTTCCTTTTTTGAGTAGTTCCAACTTAATTTAAAATGAAGTGAAAAAGTAAAATGAAACATTGTTTGTCTCGTAAACATATTTACGAGTCTGTATGTAGAGGGAAGTAAATTTATTCGTTTTTTTTCTATTTCTTAAATTTTTAAAATACACTGAAAAACTTTTTTTTTGGTGTGCCGTTGTAGCATCTGTTTCGAATTTATTATTTAAAAAGTTGACAAGTTTTTTAATGTAACTTTTACTCCTTTTTTTCCTGCCAATCATGGTGATTTTTCATACACATACAAAAAGGAGGGAACAAATAAAAAAGGAACAACTAAGGCTTGATTTCAAATTGGCTTCTCTCTACAAAAGGCGTACGAATGAGCAACATAAACACTCATACAGTCATGTACACATAAGTACTTTATCAACATCTGTTGTTTATTTACACTTCCTTTACCAACTTCTTCCTTTTTATTTTTATTTCATTTTTATTATTTAATTTAAAGCCAAAAAAAGGAAAGAAAGATAATAATGGGCTTATGTGTGTGTTCTATGTGTGCAACTACATCTACCATAGAATATTGTGGTGCCCGCATTCATTGATTTTTCTATAAATTCTGACTAAATGACCACTGTCATCGTAAATATGCACAGCGTGTGCATGATGTGTGTGTGTGTGTGTGTGTGTGTGTGTGTGTGTGTGTGTGTGTGTGTGTGTGTGTGTGTGTGTGTGTGTGTGTGTGTGTGTGTGTGTGTGTGTGTGTGTGTGTGTGTGTGTGTGTGTGTGTGTGTGTGTGTGTGTGTGTGTGTGTGTGTGTGTGTGTGTGTGTGTGGTAGTCAGGCATAAAACATTATGAATTAACATTTTTGTTGAAATATTTAAAATATTTTTATCACAGTAAAACACATGCAGGCAGCACTATTGTGAATGCATAAATAATAAGCCAGAAATAGACTTGCAAATTTTCTGGACTTTTTATCTACACATATTTTCTTTCATGTATATTTAAGTGTAAATGTCTACTTATCGTGTGTCCAATAATTTGGAAATTTGTGTTTGTGCGTTACATTACTTTATGTCACGATTTTGGTTCTTTAAGAAATTAAAACAAAAAAAAAAAAAAAAAAAAACCAATGTGACTTGAATGGTTCTGTTACATAAAAATTTTTAATATCTTAAAAATCTTCGAGTTTTTTGGCATAAATTTTAATGTTTTCCAATAAACATTTTTTACCACAAAGTAAATTAATTCCAATTAAATTTTTTTTTTAAATTAACGTCTGATGTTTGTAAATGTTTATTTTTATATCGATATTTCGCTTTAACTTTGGAGTAGCTTCTTCAGGATAAAATTAGAGATAAAATAAGTAAAAGTAGTTGCTTTTGTTTAACAAATAAATATAAATAATTCATACATTTCGAAATTGCAATTAATCAATTTGTAGAATGGACATCAGTTACTTTGGTGGAATACAAATAGAAATAAAATCGAATCGAAGGTGCAAAGAGATTATATTTTTGAGAGAGAAAAAATAAATAAACTAATCAAATAAGTTTTTTTTGTGATTAAGAAATTTATTTCTCTCACAGCTCACAGGGGTGTGTGAAGCTGCAGTGATAGTTCTGTTTCATTATCTACTCCTGCTGTATATTTTGTATGGATGGGAGTACTAAACAAAATAAAAACACATGTACCTGTATGTGTAAAGGTAGCACCCGCATTAGTGTGCCAGAATAAAAATCGTAATTAAAAACTAAATAATAATATCGTAATCAATTTTAATTAATTTCTTAGTCAAAACTGAATTTCCTTTGAATTTTATTAAAGATTTAAAAGAAATGTGAATGGTTGCAGTGATTGAATTTATAATTTTCGTTATATAAAAGTTTTTAATAATAAAATTGAACTCAATATTCAGTTTTCTTGCTTATGAGTCATTGTAAGCATTTTTCATCATAATCATGGGCAAGGACAGATTATCCGCGGCCTTCCCAAGAGCTTACAAAACTCAAAGTCTTGTACTGAATATGAGTATTTTACAATTTACGAAGGCACTGATTCCGCAACGGAATTGATTTCTATGGGACAAAATATTTACTTGCTTATTTACTTTAAAATAAAAAAAAAATATATTTTAATAATTTGTTAAACCATTGAGTTTCTCATAAGTCGTTTTCCCGGAATATTTCATATCAAAAAATTAAATTTAAATAAAGTCGCTGGTGACTTTCTATTGACTTTCTTGTCACAGTCGTTTCATCGCTAAAGTGGTATTATCGAAGAGAGTTATATTGCCGGCGACACATTATCTATAATTTAAAAGAAATAAGTGTCATGTGACACCAAAGAAATATTTTTTGTTTCCTGTGAAAGGCCTATTATTTTGCAATTGTTTTCTATTATTATTATTAATCCATGATCAGTTTGAAAAGTCTCATAATTGTAGAGGGTTGTCTTTTACATAAATTTTCCACATTTATCCCATTATTCTACTAAATTTTTACTGATATCCTGTATCTAATAAGAAATACAAGTCAAGATTCTTGATTTTTATTTATTTCAATTGAAGAATTTACTGACTTGTAATACTTCCAAAATGAACAGCTCGTATAGATGTGTGGTTGTTGGATTTATATGGAATGATTGCATAAATTTAATTTGTTGTACGAGTCTATTTATTCCTGCATAAATTTATAATATATCAAAAAGCAGGACGACTAAATTATGACAACAAGAGCACACAGCCATACAGGCACACACAATGCCATACACTCTCCTCCATACGATACATATGAATGTATGCTCAAGTGAGTATGAGTGTCTATTTCAATTTTTATTGTTAATAATGTCATAAAAACTCATGTAAAATATTGATTGGGCTGTACAAAGGTCATTGTTATTTTTGCAAAAGTATAATAATAACAATAACAATAATTGTGTATGTGTGTGTGTGTGTGTGTGAGTGTGAATGTTTGTATTTTTAGCATATTAAAAACGTATTTGGCATTTTTATTGAGTTTTTTTTTTTTGCTCATATTTTAATTTCGATTTTTGGCGACAATCTTTTTTTGTAAATACTGTGTGTGTGTATTTTTTTTTTTTTAATTTTGTATACATACAATATAGATGTATGTGTTAAAGGGGAGCACAAGCTCCACATCACTACACACATGTGTAATATTTTATAATAAAAAGTTCTTGTGCAGCCCTTCAGTATGTATGTTGATTTAACTAATTTTTTTTTTTTTGCCTTAAGCTAGAATATATTTTTTTTCCTTTTATTTGAAGGGAAATGTATTTATGATTCCTTTCTGTCGATAGTTGTTCCATAACTACATTATTTTTAATTATTTTTTTTAATGAATTATTTTTCGATCTGTTTAATGTAACAAAAATTTATTTATAATTCAACCATATAATTTTAATTTTTATTTTAAATTAATAGAAACGATGTGTTGCCTATAAAGCGTTTAAAGGCTGTTATTTATTTTTTTATTTTATTTATTTATTTATACAATTTGCAATACTTAAAATTGTTCTTTTTTAATGGCCCATGTAAATTAATTTTGTTAAATGACATTAATTTCAAAATCAAATGCACCTATTAAATTTGTTGTGTTATAATTAAACACATACATAAATACCGGCGTACGAGTACTTGTACAAATATTTTTCTCAAACACTTTTTTTTGTCCTATTTTGGCTGCAAAAAAGGTGTCAAAATGTAAAATATTTATTTTACTTTAAATTAGAAATAAATAATCAAAAATAATTGCGTTTATAAAGAGAATTAGTTTTACAAACAGCTTTTTTTTTTTAATTTTAATCTGAATTTGAACTCAATTTGTGAATTTAAAATATAAAAACTTTGTAGTTGCCGTTTTTTGTTTTGTTGTTAAAAAAAAAGTTTAAAGAGTTTGCTGTCATATCTAAAAGAAAAAACTAAATTTCAAAACTCATATGAACTCACGGAAATTGTAAATGGTTCTCATTTCTTATTGCCTAAAAACGATTCGAGAAATTTTAAAACCAGATTTTTTTGGCTGTTGAATATCTGTTGACCACATAAAACGTCCTTTTTTAGTATTTTGAAATCATTAAATGCTTGAAATAAAACAAAAAAATATTCAATTTCCTCTCACGAATGTGTGCAAGTGCTCATAAATCTTAATACACACGCAATGTTTGAACTTGTAAAACTTTCTGTTGCCATTCAATTCAATATTTAATATCTTTAGGGTGTTACTTACTGACCTTTCTCTCTTTACAAACTTTACAACTCTTGAACGTTTCGAACGTTGTGTTCGTGTATTATTTGCTTGTCCGGTCGCTATGTTTTATATAATTGCTTATAAGTAACTCGTTGTAAATTAAAATGTCATATTACACTTCATTAAATTTACTCATGTCATTTAAAACAACAACAAAAATAAATGGATGCGTGTGTATGTCAGCATGTATTCGTAGATACATGGGATGCTACCCAATTGCTGCTATAGTTAAGAAAAATATGTGTGATCTTGTGCTGAGTGGCAAAGGTCAAGCTAATTTTATAAATTAATTTTAACTTGTAACAAAACAATGTTTAATTTGTATTTTACACCATAAACAAAATCTCATTCGTTACATACGAGTGCTTGTTTGTGTCTGTATGTATTTGTAACCCAGCAGAAAACTTTTTGTAAAAGTTCTGCCAGACATGGGTAGTAAAATTGCTGTAACTGGCTGAGTTACCCCTGTCATAAACACTTAATTTTTATTTTCATGCTTTTATACGATATGAAAAGTAGATTTTTATGCTGGGCTTAATTAAATATTGATTTAAGAAAACATTATCAACTAAAACTTAAATTTTTTTTTTAATTTGTTGGTTTTTATGGAACAGCAATAAATTTTCTTTTTTTTTTGTAAATATTTTTCATGTAGGACGTTTTATGTTGTGCCATGGCTGCTTTTAAATATTTATTTTGTTCTTTTTATTCAATTATAAAAGTTTTCATATAAAAAGTTTATGCCACAAGGCATCTCTGCCATTCATTGAGCACCGGAAAAAGACAGTCGTAACTGGTTGTGGTCTAGCTAAAGTGAAAAAGAAAAGCAAAACCAAATTTTATATGTATTTAAAGTGTAAAACTCTTCCATAACTCCAATACAATTGATTTTCACAGACCAATTTCCCATGTTACTGTAGACAAGTTGTAGTAGAAAATTTCATCGTTTCCTTATTTTGTCTCTATCGCCATCATGAATCAGTTTGATTTGCCCAGAGTTTTATTTAAGTTTCATACAGTTTTTTATTAGCATCCCATTAAAGACTGTCATGTCAGACTGTAAATGCCTCAAGCACAAAACTTTTAATTTCAGGATTCTCAGCATTTGCTAAATACAGTTACGAATACGTGTGCGAGTAGAAGTGTACGTACCATAATTACATTTGAAGTCTGTAATTCTTTTTTTTTTAATAAACTCTTGCAAATGTAACTAGAAACGGTGGAGGTGTTGAGTTGAAATATTTTACTGAAACTTGAAAAAAAAAAATAAATAAAAAATCAAACACAATTAAAATTAAAAAAAGTGCGAAAAAAATAAATAAAATTTTTGTTATCCTTTAAAATTATTAAACATTTAATTTAACCCATTAGTGGACATGAGTTTTATAAAAAAAAGCACACTTCCTGCTAATGAGTCGTGGAGCTCATGAAATGAAAACATTAAATACAAAACAAAACTTTATTCAGTTATTTTTGAAACATGTTAAACATCAGACTAATTGGAGTGCCGTATGGCATTCATGTCCATTAATTAACCCATTAAGCACATCGAAAGGGTTTCGGAAAACAAACTGATTAGTTCTGTGGGTGTAGCAAATTAAGCTTAAATTGACCACAGGCTTAAGGCCATGTAGTCAGCCAGCCAGCCAGCCATCCATCTAGAGCAACAACAACAACATATCCATAAGAAAGAAAGTAAATGCTTTAGTGAGCTCTTCTTAGTTTCATATGCGTACATGGCTACGTTGAGTGTGAAACGCAGTGCAGTGTGTTAGGAACTTGGTAGTATGTGATGTGTATGCTTGATGGCACTAGACATTAACACATGGCTGGCTGTAACCACAAATTACAAGACTAACATTTAAGCCATTGTTGTGGTTTGAGTAATTTTGTGTGTAGAAGTGTGGCTATGAATAAATTTTACAAAAGATGTGCACACACACCCAAACACATGCACACATTTTCATGACACCAACTTCAAGGCTAAAATTTTAGTAAATGTCGTCACCGACTAACAAGACCAAGTAAAAGCAAAGACATGAAAACGAAATCTGATGAAAGGAAATTAGAAACTACATAACCACATGCACACATGCATACGTGTTTACACACACACACATACCCACAGACATTTACCGAATCTTTCTATATAATTAATTAAAGAATAATTTGATTTTCAATTAACATTAATTTTTAATCGTTCGCATTTAACAATTTCTTTTTAGGTTACGGTGGCATTTCACCCAGAACGCAGTGGGGCCGTATAGCGGCTTTAATTTATGCTCTGTTTGGCATACCCATTGTTTTGTTGTATCTCTCAGCCATGGGAGAAGGTTTGTCGGCCGGTATGCGCTGTTTGTTTCGTAAGGCACGATCTAAAAGTGCCATTAGCAGTGGCAGCAGCAGCGGGAGTGTTGGCACCGGCATAAACTCAAATATTACAAATTCATCTAGTGCCGGTAGTTCGAACAAAACATATACGAATGACATTAAAAGTAATAAAAATCCAAATAATAAACATTACGCGGGTAGCACATCAATGGCCAGTCATCAATATGCAGCATTAAATAAACGACGTTATTATACATCCGTCTCAGGTTCCCCCAGTTTGCCCATATTCCTGTGTGTTATGGTTTTGATATGCTACATTACATCGGGAGCATTGCTCTTCCATAAAATGCAAAATTGGAGTGTCCTGGAAGCCTTATACTTTTGCTTTACTGCGCTGGGCACAATTGGCTTTGGAGAGTTGACACCATCAGGAAATTTAACGTTATATCTGGCTTCGGCCTACATTTTAATAGGCATGGCTGTGGTGGCCATGTGTTTCAGTTTAATACAAACCGAATTGCTCATGTGGTTGCGTCGCTTTAGTGTACAAGATCATGTTATGCCCCAAGCAGACGATGTTTCAATGGTTTCCGTGGCTGTAACTCCAAAATCATCCTGACAACGACCTACGGCTGACCTGCTAGCAGGCAGCTTAACTGGCAATAATGCCATGGGCCAGCATCAGACCATGTTCTTTGGACCAGCCCACAATTTTTCTCAGTACAATTCCTTGCCTAGACGAGGCATGAATTCAAATTTCCAACGCAACACTCCCATAAGAAGATCAACCGGCATTCCAGAGCATCATATTGAGTATTTTGTGCCACGCAGCGTAAGTGAGTTTAATTTATCAGGTGTTGGAGACTTGGCTTTGCCTCCACCTAGAAGATGTTCGCCTTCGGCACAAAATGCAAGCATTCAGTTGCCGCATGGCCTACAATTAGCTCCAACCCAAACATTAATATGCGGTCCACCTCCACCACAACAAGTTCAGATCATAATGAAGCCTCGAGAAAAAATGGTAACATTTGAAGACGAATCAAAAGGAATGATACCAGCACCTCCTCCTACCTCCAGCAGTGGACAAACACCTGTGGGCGCCACCTGTCCCCATGGCGTGCCCACAACACCACGAAAGTCTTCAACGGGCATTGGCGTGGGAGGTGGCGGTGACGTTTTTATGTGACGAGAATCCCTAAGATGACCAACACTTAGTGGTTTACTAGGCGAAACTACTGGCGAGGAAGCTTTTGCTCTAGCCAGTTCCTCTCAAAATAATGACGATCACGATGTGATGGCTTCAAATAGTGAACGCACTTCCTTAGATGGCAGCCTCAGTGATCTTAAATTAAAATCCACACCGGGTGATGTGATACGAGTGTAAATGAAAAAAAATAAGTCCTTGATATTACAAAAGAAACAAAATCACAAATGAACAAGCAACCAAACCAACACTTCTTAAAACCGACATTTAGCGTTAAAACTTTTACAAAATCTTTGTATGTAAGTGTATAAATTTTAAACAAAAAATTAACAATTAACAATTAAACTTGTACTATTTAAAATATCAACTAACTAACTAAAAAACTAATTTAATGGAAACTTGTTGTAGCCAACAAAAAACGAAAAATTAATTATTTGGCTATTGATGGGCATTTTCAACCGCAGGAAGCAGATGGGAGTGAGTATTTATTTACCATGTGTGTTTGCACATGATTCTCTTGTATGTTTTCATTAAATTTTCTAAAAAAAATCTTAAATCTCATCCACTCACTCTCGCCTGTTGAAGAAATGCTGTCAATAGCCAGTTTTTAACTTTTGCCAGTTATTATTTGTCTCTCTCTCTCTCTCTCTCTCTCTCTCTGTCTGTAAATATTTAAATAGAAATTCTAATTATTGTAAATTATCATAAAAACACATCAGATGAGAAACGTCAGCTTTCATTTTCATTTTCACAACCATTTCCATTTTTATTTTATTTAATTTTCTTTTTCTTTTTAATTTTCATTTTTAGATCGTTTTCAAATGATTTTGATTTTATGTTGCTTATGAGACTCCATTTTAATTAAAGTGCTTTTTTCTTACTGGTCAGTTTCAAGAGATAAAAAACAAAATAAATTATAAAAAGTAATTTGTTTACAACAAAATGATGCATTTAAGTGCAATTTAAAGAAAAGAAAAGTGACAAAGAAACAACAGCTAAAGGAAAAAATAAAATATAAGAAAAAAACAAGCAAAACCACCACTGCACTACAGCGATGCTGCCTGGTAATGACAGCCAGCAGTTTATTGTCTTAGCGACCTTAATTGGAGCAGAAAAATGAATGTATGAAAAAAATGGTAAGAAAACAAACTTCTCCTATGACAAAAATCATTTCACTAATTGCCAACATTTTATTGTCACACTTCTAAACAAAGTATGACAATTTGGGTAAACACTGTCTCAACTGCTACTATCATCCTCAATCCAATCACCCAGCAACATTTCTTAACATCCTTTTGGTGTTTGCTTCCTTAAAAACTCTTCATTTCTTATAAAACTTATAAAAAATCATTACGTTTTATGAAATTTTGCTGGGTTATTTTAGCTACTCGTATTGCAATCATCATTCACACTCGCGCTAGTTTCTGCACTTAAAAAAATATTTTGTAAAGAAAAGTTTATTTAAAAAAATGCACATTCCTCGTGTGCCCGTAAAAGTATGTATGTCTGTATGTGTGGATGTACAAACATGCTTACAAAAAATTACCACAAGTGAATTGTGGCTTAAAGTGTTCCCATTTTAGTCTGTGTGCATGAGTATGCCACAGTATCAAAATCAGTGGATCTGAAAATAAAAACAAACAGATGACAGCACACTACCAACCAAGTTACATATAACAGCAACTTGAGTTTAAAAGGTTGAAAATTGAGTGTGTGGGAGAATTTTGATCCGATTTCTGTTTTATTTAAATTAAAATAATAATTGTATCCCATTTACATACGTACGAGTACATTCTGCCATGGGCATTTTGGATTTTTATCTTTAAATCGTTGTTAGTAAGCAACTTGCAACACAATTTCAATAAACGACCCATATTATCACGTCTATTAAATAATTCATTGAAAAGGATCTGTTTATTCTGCATATTAACTTTTTTAAAAACCAGATTTATTTAAAGTGACATTTTTCAATATATTCTCTTTACATAATTTTTAAATTTTTGTGCAACTAATATTTAATTGTAATGCTGCACTTGAATGATTATTATTAATTAAATAAAAGTGAAATAAATTAGGATTCTAAATGATAATTGAGCCAAACTAGAGCATTTCTTAAAGGAATGCGTGGAAGATCCATCATCTACCATCAACTAAACTGTTTAAAAATTAAAAAAAATTTTATAAACAAAAAAGTGAATTTCCAAAAATCATTCATTATTGGACCAAGTGTTGGCTTGAAAATTAAATTTTTTTTATGCATGTGTACTTACTTATAGTGTGTCTATGGATACATAAATCTAGTTTAATCAGTGATGCCACTAAAATTATCGAAAGATATTGAGTGAAACAAAATGTGATAGAAACATCTTGTAAAGATGTTGATTTTTTCTGCACGCATTTTATATGGGAAAATGTTGTCATCTGGGTAGATGTTAAATGTGCTCTTGTGCAAAAACCCATATTACTCGTACTTTTTACTTCTTTTGTTTTCTTCTGACCAATAAAAAGAATTAGCAATTATTTTCTATCAATTTAAGTTTTTATATTGACACACGTCAACTCTAACAGCCAGCAATTCATTTAAAAATATTTTAATCTCTTTATTTTTTATTCAGTCAATATTTCATTAAATAAATTCATTTTCAAAGTAAAATAAATTTGTTTTTGTTAAATTAATTTACAATTTATTCTCTAACACACACACACTTTCAAACATAAAATCAAATACAAGGCATTTGGCACACATGCATACATACATTTGATGCATAAATTTTGT
This sequence comes from Thelaira solivaga, assembly GCA_947397855.1. Taxonomy (NCBI): domain Eukaryota; kingdom Metazoa; phylum Arthropoda; class Insecta; order Diptera; family Tachinidae; genus Thelaira; species Thelaira solivaga. The sequence continues at coordinate 421,296 of OX377612.1, read as the reverse complement.
AAAATTAGTCAAGTGAATAAATAAATTCCTTAAGAAATTAGAATAAATTGTAACAAACAAGATTTTTTGTCACAACATGACAAAAAAATGCATACAATGGAAATACATAAATTTAAGAAGAAGAAAAAAACCACAATTTAGTTACAAAGAAAAAAATAAACAAAAAATTAAACTCATCATAATAATAATGATAATGATCATGATAATAATAATGAAATATGTATGTAATTAAAATACTTGAGACAAGAAAACTTTTTAGCCAAAATCTTTTTAAGGACAACTAAGCTAAACATGCATAAATAATTATAAATTGTATAAAAGAAAAAAGAACAACAACAACAACAAGAAAAATAATCATAAAATCATAAGTCATGCAACATTACATACATAAATACAGAGACATACATACATACATATAAACATAAGTAAATATCTTCACTGAACAAACAAACCAAAAAAGTACTCGTAGCATAAATTACAAAAAAAAAGAAAGGAAAAAAATAATTATAATAACCTAATTGTAATTTTTAATTACTTCAATAAATCTCTAATCATAAGTAGGTATGTTGCCATAGAAAATTTTTATTGTAAAACAAAAATAAAAATCTGACGAACGGCTGACCAAACAAATTTAAATGGCATCGCAACAAATTAAATAAAACGAAATTTATAGTGAAAAGCAGTAACATGAACGAGCGTACAGCAAAAAAAAAGTAAATTAAAATTTGTAATTTTCTAAAAAAATTGCAATTTTTCTAATTTGAAAAAAAAAAAACTAAACAAAAATTGGCAACAAAAAATCCACATTAACGCAAGTAAAAAAAAAATAATAATAAAAGTGAATAATTAATAAGAAATCTGAAAAAAAAGAAAAAATAAAATTTTAAATTAAAAAATAAAAACTTGATAATTTCATTTAAAACTGCCATCTAATTTTAACAGAAAGTGAAATTAAACTTGAATATTCCCTCAACTACTCAAAAAATATTATTCACGACTACTCGAAAGAAAAGTACAATAACCTGTCAAACGCATGAGCCATTTGTTTCTAGTCTAGCTCCAGCGAACGACGAGTGTCGTTGCGTAGTCGGCACTCATAATCAGGCCTAATATATAATGACATAAACTGACGTGCTTAAAATGTTTAATGCAAAAAAAAAACCATTAATCTGGTACCCATTGTAAATTTTGCCATTCCATTCAAAATTGCCTTGTTTAGAATTTGACAGTTTTGTAAATTTCAATAAATTCTTTTTATTTATTCTTTTTATTTATTTTTTATTAATTTAATTATTTTTATATTTTCTTTTATTTTTATTATTAATTTCTTTTTCAGATAATTTTAAGGATCTATAACAATAAATATGTTTTTAATAACACCAATTTTTACACATACAAATAATCTTCGACAAGAAAATCCCACAAAATATCCCGACTTAAAACTAAATCATCCATCTGCATTTTATACATCTACAAGTTAGTTCAGCATCTGTTAAGGTAAGTGCATTTTTATCTCGTTATTTTTAAAATTTGTTATGCCATTTTTTTAAAACAAAGTTTATCTTACAAAAATTCCACACGAAATTTGTTCAGTGAACATTTTAAAAATCAAAAATATTGTTTTTATATAAATTTAGCCTTAAAACTTTTTTAGTTCTATTAATTGGTTGTAATCTTTAATACATGTTCTGACATTTACACACACATAATCGCTAGTGGGATTTTTTTTAAACACGATGACTGATAGTAAATCGATAAAAACAATTTTAAACTTAAATTGTGTTTTTGGTGTTAAGTTTATTCAGTCGAAAAATATTCACTAAATAATCTCAATTATTAGTTGTCTGCAAGAATGATAGAAATACAAAATTACACCATTCCGCACATAAAATTGAAATTTTCTGTGGATGTAGCGCAATTGACGACACGCGATGAGAGAGATAGAGAGAGAAATGCATTAGGGTTGATTACGAGTGTCGTTGTCGTGACAAAAACAGTGCTGTTTTATATTGGCTTGTCGTAAATTCGACTGCGACAACGACATTCATACTAATCTGATTATTTTTTTCTTTGAACAGTGAACAATCTACGTCATCTAAGGGGTCTTCCTATCATTCTAAAGCATATCTGCTGTACATTTATGTTTTGCTAGTTTGGCTGCTGTTAGAATTTTATGGCCTCATGCAGATTCTGTCCAAAACTTGATTTTTCTTCTTTTCCTATCTGCGCCACTATTCTTCTCATTAATTTCTGTTTATTGGAATAGATAAACATTGCAGTTTCCCTACTTCGTTGATATTAAATAATTTATAACACAAAATCATCAACAAAATAATAAAAATAAAATGGGTTGGCCACAGTGCCAGCTGCTGATTAATAAATCTGCTGTATGTGCTCAAAATAAACCTGACGAATTTTATATGGCTTCGGGAGTGTAGGAAATTTCGCTTACCAAAACTATGAAAAGCGCTTGCTTTAAGGATTAAATTTTTGTACATTGACCTGCATCCTCTGCTGCTTATGATGAAAAATAATTCTATCAAAATAATTGCGAGATCTGCAGTTATTCGCTACTAGAAATATTGCTGGGAGTAGTGAATGATATTTGACAAAAAGCAAAGTAAAATAAAACAAAGAACTACAACAGCAAAATGTGAAAATATTACAAAAATCAAGTTTCACAACAAGCTTGAATGTGTGCGTAAATAAAACTCAGTTTCAAAGGAAATCGATTGCCGTTTTAGTTGGAATAAACCTTCGCCCGATAATGATGATGAAGATGATGATGATGATTGCCATGGCTACAACATCCATTAAGTGTTTTGATTTAAAAAATCACGAAAATGATAATGATGATGTTTGCCATTAAATGATGAAAACGGAAATTAAACAGATACAGCCAGGGAGTGTGCGACAGTAACATGTGTAAACAAAGTTTCAATACAAATTCAATATTGGTGTCAGCACTTGAAATATGGGAGAGAAGAGCATTCTCTGTGGAAACAGAAACCATAAATAACTAATGTGAAAAGTGTTAAATTAGGATGCCGTTTTATTGCTTATTTCTCTTTGAGGATTGTTCAGGGTCTTCTGCTTTTCTTTCCTTTTTTTCTATTTAATGAAATATTTTTATTTTTATTTTTTTTTTTTTGCAATTTAAGAAATTTCTTTATAAAACAGACTAACTGTGTTGTAGGTAATATATCATCTTGTTAACGAAAAATGAAAGCGGAAAAATGACAAAAATTAAGAAAAACTTTTGATTTCTTTTTTCGCATCCACTTAAACTCGTTGAAACTCAAGTTTATAAATAAAAATGTAAAAGTTTTACTTTTCTTTGATATTTTTCTTCTATTCATTTTATCAGTCGATTTAAATTAAAATAAATTTCTGTAAGATTTTTTTTTTTTTTTTTTTCAAAAAAAAAAAAGTAAGAGCGAATGTCGCATAAACAATTTCTTGTATTGAATTTAAAATTCATTTATGAAAAAGTTTAGGTTAGGTTACACAAGGCGCAAAAATAAGAAAAAAGAGAAGCTGGGCTCATTTATGAAGAAAGAAATTTATGAAAACTAGAACAAGACAAAAATATTATTTATTTTTCTGTCAAATTTAACAAGTTTTGCAAAAAACTTATAGTTTACAGTGGCTATTTGGTCGCAAGAATACAGGAGGGGGTTCTTTAGAGCTTAGTCTGCCTCTGATCCCTGATAAAACCAATTTTTTCATGTGGCCTTTAAATTATAATTTGTGGCCGTACTTATTTTTAAAAGCATTTGAAAATAATTTTATGAGAGAATCTGTATCAGAAAATAAATGTAACGATTCGCTATAAATCTTTAACATTTTACACGCCTCTTGTACACATACACACACACACACACACACACACACACACACACACACACACACACACACACACACACACACAAACTCCTGCTCGTATGTTACATAAAAATATAGTTTTTTGTTTTCAAATTTATGCACTAGCAGAACATTATAGCAGCGCAACTTAACTTTGCATTATAAAAAGGCGACATTTTTACTACTACCACTAAGTAAGCTAAGGCAACAACACAATCGCAAGACAATATTTACTATTTATACAGCAAACAACAAAACAAACAAACATGCTTTGTAGCCTTCAAAATTCTACCACTACTTCTTGCTATTATTGTTTTTACAAGTTGGGCTGCTTCGTTACTGGCTTGTACTCTGTAAACATTAAAAAGAATAAGAAAAAAATCTTTTTTCTCTATTTCCTTTTTCAATTTTTTGTTTGTTTGTTATTCGAGGACACTTGGCGTAAAACATAATACAAAGTATCACATCTTACATGCATTCACACACACATAAGTATTTTGCTATTTTAATTTTGTAACTTTTATACACAAATCAGACTACCAACAATCTGTTCAAACCAAATTACTTAACACAAATAGTACGAGTATAAATAAATAAATAGTATGATTTTGCAAAGCATGCAAACATATTTTTTTTTTCTTTATAAAAAAAAATCATGTAGGCTGCTGCGTATACTTTGAATTGTATTAATTTTTTGCTTGGGTTGCTGGTAACCAAAATTCTTCTAAAATAGTATTACTTGCACTCAAAATACAAAGCAGGAGTACTTTTTGTTTGTTGCTACATAATAAAGGTACCAGCATATGGGCCCATACATAAAAAACAAGCAATCGAAATATACTTTTTTATTTTCGACAACTCAATAATGGTGTTCTTTTTTTTTATGAAAACAAGGTTGCTGAAGATCCATGTGGTTAGGAATGGTTCTGAATTTTACTTTAGTTTTAAATCTCGTATGCGAAATTCTCTTTTCGTTGCGATTCACTATTCCATTTTAAAGAAAAATGTTTGGTTAAAAATAGTTGACTCCAAAATTCAAGAACTTGTGATTCAGCAAAATTTTTAGCTGTCAGCTGTGTGGTTAGATAAATAAAACCCAACATTTTTGAATCACACATTCGTTAATACAAACAGAAAATAATGGAGTTGAAAATAACAAAATGTGGAACCCTTAAAAGTTACCGAATCGCACTACAGTTTGTAGTAGATTAGGGGAAGAACAATAAAATTAATTTAAAAAAGTTTTAAATTATGGCTCTAGAGACTATAAGGTTGATTACAAGTGTCGTTGTCGTGACAAAACAGTGATATGTGGCATCGCCAGTCATATGTTTTATATTGGCTTGTCGTAAATTCGACTGCGACAACGACATTCATAATAAGGCCGATTATCTTGCATTCACACGGCTCCTAAAATTATTATATTATTTTTGTGTCAATTAAAATTTGATTACGTTGAAATCTAAAAAAAAAAAAAAAAAAAAAAAAAAAAAAAAAAAAAAAAAAAAAAAAAAAAAAAAAAACATGATTTACAATTAAACTATTTATGCTCCAGCATACGTGTCACAATAAAGGCTGAGGTCGTCCTTTGCAAAATTTGTTACTTAGGGGGTTGTTTCAAATTATGTTAACCATGTCTGTGAATACGTGCCAATCTAAATGCACAAAATTTCTATTACTAAATATTCTCTAGTTTATTGTTGAAAACAAAAGCGAGCGCACACATACTTTGAAATACTCATTCAGCATGCAGACATGCATTCAAACGTACAAATCCACTCACTTTTTTTTTGGCCTTTATAAATTCATGAATATTTAGGATTGATTGCCAAAACATTTTCTTATAGAAAATGTAAAACAAAAGCAACAACACAGTGTTGTGCATTTAATATTAAGGACATTCAGTGTTGGTTGCAAATTTTTTTGTAAAATTTCATAAAATATTTTACAATTTCAAGGGACCTGCATCAAACAGTTTTAATTAATTTTGATGAGCCGAGCCTTTTCTGTTAAGTTTTTTATTTTTTTTTTTTCTTTGGCATAATCACAGCTGATTGATTGAAATAGAAAGATAAAATTAAGTCTCTTACAGCAAACTCTGAATAGGCTTGTTATTTTTATTTTATTAAAAAAATATATTGTGTTTGTACCAAATAAAATTCAAAGTGGAAAGAGAAATTTTTGCAAAAATAAAATTCAACAAAAAAATTTTGTTTTTAGCAGCAATCAAGTCATCTCATCCCTACTGCAGCAGCAAGTGTACGCTTTATATGAAATCAACATGACATGATGACTGCAAAAAATTGAAATGTTGACTAATAATTTGTCAATGATGCATAAACAACTGAATAAGGCAATAATAAGAGGAAAAAAAATTAAAAAGAAAAAAAATTTTGTTTGACCGGGATGTTTATTTGACAAGTTTCTAGTTTCCTAAATTTCCCGTTTATAAAATGCTTGAAGGCTATAGAGACCAACATTTTTTTGTTTGTTATTTTTTCTTATTTTATTTTGAAATTCATTTTTTTCTTAAATTTTGCTAACTGCACAAGAATTCAGAAAATGTCAAGAGTCTTTTAATGACTGCTAACGTCACTGTTCTTGTTTACATGCCCTTAACTGTTAGGCGCTTTAAACAATAGCATTTAAAATCCTTTAGTTGATAGAAAAGAAAAAAAAACATGTAAGAAACATGTAAGAAAGAAATTAAATCTGAGTAAAAAAAAAAAAAAAAAATCACATGCTAAAATGTTTTAAATATAAAAGCGTTAAAATGAGTTTGTAAACTATTTAAATACACACACATACCAAACTAATTCGTTACTGTGCAAACATACTCGTATACAACTACATACTCGTACATCCATTTAACGTGCACAAACATCCACTTAAATTTCCATATGTGTTTCAGAAGAGACATAATGAAATTATGTCAAGTGTCATGACATTAGTTAGTGTGTGTTGAAAATTCACTCGTTATGTCTGCCATCAATGTAAAATAGCTAGAAGTATGTACGAGTATGTATGTGTGTAAGTAGTTAGGTATGTAGGTAGGCAGGCTTAGTGGGCTCGCTAGCTGGCAATACATAATTTTGGTTTATTAGATGCTTGAGGATGTACTCAAACAGCCATAGCTCTGCCTGTCCTCGTATTGCCACACAAAGCATAATCAACATCTCACCATAATGTTGTCATATTTTATAACACTACGAGTATTCTATGCGAAATATACAAATCACTTACTTACAGTTGATTTCTCAAAGTAATTTAGTGAATATTTAAAGCAGCTATAAAAATGTTTACTGAAAATCTTAATGTTTTTAATGCTTGTATTGTAAACACATTCATTCAAACATTTGAATTTTATAAAATTTATATACACACGCACACATATTAGTCGCATGTAATTAATTGACAGCCACAAGGAAACATTTTGCATGAAAGATTTAATATTAAAAAATTGCTCAATCATTAAGAAAAATTCTTGTTAAACTGAAGCATACACTCACGGCAGAGGCAGAGAGACGGAGAGAGTTTTAGTTGCACAACACAATATGTATCTTTTAATGTTAAAACGTAATAACTCGTAAAAATATTCATCCATTTTTAATTTTGTTTTCTTTAAAAGTTTATACAACATCCTTATCATGGCAGAATTATACTCGTACACGGTAGCGACAAATCTACAACAAACATGAAAATGCAAATACAACAGGCGTCTCTTCTCTCCTATGTGTCAAACACATATACTACTAAAAGAGAAAATATCAATATCAATCCACTCATCCACTTACACTTTCTATGTATGTGTGGGTATAAAACATGGGCTCGCAAACAAATTTTGACGTTTAGTAAAGATAAGCAGGAGATGTATGCTGTTCCACTGTCAGTACCTTGTTAATTCTGCCATGTCCTTATCTGTTTTGAGTTAATTTAGCTAAACAAGCATTTTGTTTGTTTGTTTATTTTTATTGCATAATTTAATCATTTGAATTTGATGGCTCAAAACAAGTTTTATATTTGATTTTTTGTTAAATTCTTTTACTGATTTTACATGTTGTAGTCAATTTGTAAAAGCACATGTTGTGTTTATTAAAATTAAAGAAGAAAAAAAAAAAAGATTTTATAAACAAAAACCCACTAAAAACTCTCTCTCCGCCCTTCATTTACATACCTGCTTGAGCATTCAAAATTTGCATAAACAATTTGTTAACGGTAAACGTTGTAAAGATGTACTGGTGTAGTTTATTTATTGTGCAATTGCTAACTACCAATTTGTGGATTTATTATAAGAAAAATAAATAAAAATCGCTGAATTCATTCCATTTCTCATACATTTTCTAAGGAAACAAAAAAAAAACCATAACGAAATAGAATAAAAAAAAATATCGATAACAAAGCGACGTATTTTGTACAATATTTTGGGTGCTTTTGTTGTTCCACACTAAAACATTTGCAAAGCAAAAGGTGCTTTACGAAATCTACTCAAGTCAAACTTTATGCATTATTCATGATAAAACAGAATTGGGGAATAAAATAATAAAATGAAATGGCATTTAACTAAAATGGAACACAATTCGGTGTATTCGTATACACACATACACATGTAGAGGAATGAATTCAACATGCAGACTAGATTGATGGGGTGCCAAACAGGATTTGCTTTTTGGAATCATGGGATTTTAATAAACTAGGAAAAACTTTTTTTTATTTATTTAACTTAATAGAAAAAAACAATAGAAAGCAAATTGATAGATTAACAGAACAATCGAATAATCGATTATTATTTTAAACAGCATATCCAAGAAAAAGTGCTAGTCAACACTCGATTGAATCGATCAGTCGAGCATATTGAAAAACGATTTTTTCTCAAATGAAAATTTTTTGCTCATTTTCATCACAAGTTTTATAAAATAATTTTAACGTGAGAAGAAATAAACTTAAACAACAAATAATGATGATTGCGTGTGGTTTTACTCACTTTTTTTATTATTCATAAAATTAATTTTAAAAAATATTCACTGTTGGCATTTTCACGGTTTTATCTTCACAGTGGCCATGCATATAAAATGCAATTTAAGCTTTTTTTTTTATCACTTCATCTTGAGAATGGAAATGACATGTTGTTTGTGTTCGCACACAGAAAACTCATCAATTGTGAAACAGTAATTTTATTATTATTTTTGCTTTTCTCTGTTTTTTTTTTATATGGAAAGGTTCAACTAAAAGAAGAAAATGTACTCCATCAGCTCTTGATTAATTTAATATAAAACTACTTAAGTTCGTGTCAAATTTGTTTGTGAAAATGTAAAAGAAAAACAAAAATGCCGAAAGGTTGTCTTTAAAAGTGATATTTTAAAATTTGTTATATTTGCTTACTTTCCAAGTCCTTTCTTTCTCTTACTTGAGAAAATGTAAAACTTAAAGTCGTGTGAATTACGCTGGAAAATAAAAAAAAAAAATGTTTTTAAATTTCTAATTAAAATACAGTTTCGATGTTTTTATTTTCTAGTTTTTCTGCTAAAAAGAAATAATATTTTTTTCAAGTTGGTGTGAAGTACCACTACAAAATTACCGTTTTCCATGTCTGGTGTTCACACAAAAATTATTTTTGTTTAAACGAATCCGCTTAAAGTAAACACGTTTAACCTAATGATGCTGCTTCCCATTTTTTCCAAAGTATCTTAAAATGTGTTTGCTGATACAGCACATGAAAAAGCTTCCAACCAACCAACCGTTTTTATTTTCTTTGTGGTTGTAACTAATTTGCAGCAATGTACTCTCAGAATTAAATCAACCGTTTTAATTTTGTCTGCTAATAATACGCAGTAAAGTAATAATAATAATAAAAATAATAAAGAGCTTTAAAAATTCAATTAAGGAGGTTTCTAACTGAAACTTGTTGCCATTAAAATTAAATAGAAACGGCTTTTGTTAGTTTTTCTTTTTCTGGTGACAACATAAATGCGTTGCTGTGAAATGGAATGAATTAAAAAGCAAAACACCCACCTACACCTACAGCTACTTTTCAATAAGTAACACATGAAACTAATAAAAATATTTTGAACGTAAAATGAAATTAAATTAAAAATTATAATGAAAATCCCAACCACATCAAATTATGTTTTGCCCCTTCAAAATGCTTCAAACTAAAGCGGTAAATCCGACTCCCATTTCTCTATCAATTTTTAGAATTGTTAATTTTATACAAAAATTAAGGATTTTTTAAATACTAAATATTTTCAAAGTAGCACATGGCTACAAACATAATAAAAAGTGCTTGTAACCATTCAAGCCATGCATGTGCAGGCGTGTGAGAATGTGATTTTGTTTGTAAGTAAGCGTGATCGCAATTAAAAGTCACATCTTCAGCTGAGAATATCATTTATTTTTAGAGCTCGATATTATTATAAAGAGCAACAGTTAGTGGCAATACGGTGACATACATACATACGTCTGCATATAAATAATATATAAAAAAAGTACAGAAAAAAATGAAATAAAAAGTAAGTCATGCCATGCCGGTTGTTGTTTATACTCGTAAACTAACATCTAACAGTGTCATACTCGTATTTTGTATTTATTTTTTTTTTTTCTTACGTATTTCGTTCTAAAAGTGTGGATATTCAAAAGCCAAAGGGAATTATTTCCACAAAGAGTTTGTTTATATTAGTTTTGCTTTGCATTTTTTTAAGAAGCCAAGCAACTCGGCAGAGTAAAAAAATGTTTTCAGAATGCGGCTACAAACAAATATGCATACAAGCATATCTAAATCGGAAAAAAGTCAAAGCAAAAAAAATTAAATAAAACTGAAAACACAAGCCATAAAATTGCAATCACAAAAGAAAACAGTTGCATGCAGAATTGTTATCAAGCAAAATAAAAGCTGTAAATAAAAACAAAAAAATTATTTTTTTTTTAATTCTCAGACAGGAAGTGTGCAAGAAAAATTCTAAATTTACACACATTGCAGTTGTTGGTTTAGGTTTTGTTGCACAAAAACAAAACTGAAATTTATGTTGAAAGCAGATGCGTAGTTGCAATGCAGATTTATACACAGTAAAGCAAATAAGACAGTTGGACATTTTTTTTCTCCATCGTTTTGGCTTTGTAGCTGTCAAAATTTGCTTACATTCTGTGTTTTTGTACTCAAATAACATAAAGAAGACCGGATTTTAACAACTTCCCAAAGAACCATTAAAGATTGTGGCATGAGACACATATCATTTTAAAGAGGAGACTGTAGATTTGTAATCTAGAACTATTTTTAATTTTTTTTTTTAAATTTCCATATTATCTAGTACTCTTGCCCTCAAGGATTTTGGCAGTTTCCGATTTGCATCATAAAAAAAACTACGAAAATTTCCGGAAATATTAAAACACATTTTCATGCGCAAAATCGGGAATGGTACTTTGACAAAGTGGGGAATGGTAAAATCCACTCAAAGCAACAGCACTGGGGTATATGGAATATTCAAAAATTTAATTAACTGTATGTGGACCTCTTTAAATTATATATGTTAAGTTATTTTTGGCTATTTTTGGTCCTTACATTAACAAAAATAATAAGACTCGGCACAGCCGAATTTAACTTGTTTGATATTTCTTTAGTAACCTGTTTTCAGTCTTTTGTTTTTTCTTTTTGAAAGGTATTTTTATTATATATAATTTTCCTACATCATTTAAAAAAATTGCTTTTTAATGGGTTTTTCCAGTGTAATTAATTTTTTTCTTTATCGTTTCTTAAGTAAAAGCAAGAAAAAGAATTTTGCTAGAAAAATTCGCTTCCCTGCTTTCGTTGCATTTAAATTTTAATGTGTTTTTGAGGGTGTTTGGAGGGCCGTATGAGCAATATTTATAAATAAATCAGTAGACAAATAACAATCATACGTATCGTTGTAAAACACAAACTCATATGCTGAATGGCTTCGCAATGAACTTTTTTAAAGACAATTAAATGTTATTGTTGTAATTTATTTTCAAAGTCAACTAAATAAAATTAAAATTATTACACTTGGAGAAGACACTTTATATTTTTTTCCTTTAATCATTTTATGCAAAAGCAGTTAATCAATATCATTTTCATTCTCAATAACTTGGTAATGCTAAAATTGCAAATACGCATTTCACAATAACCACGAACCAATTCATTAACTGTAGAACCCTCCCGTAATTTATTTTTTTTTAAAGCTTAATTTTAAAATTTATGTAAACAATTTACATAAAACTGAAATTTGGGTAAAATATTACATTAAATTTACACCAACATTTACCTACGAGTACATGGTAGGTAAATTGAAATTAAATGTTGGCGGATTAGCAAAGAAGGCATTTTCCATTACAAGTACAAACAAACATACTACATACGCGTCCCAGCTATTTTTGGATCACTTTATTTATACTTCAGGTTATATTTACTTACGTTCTATTCCCATATTAAGAAATATCGCGAGACTAAAAAAGATTTAAAAGATATTTAACAATAAAGCATTTAAGCCACATGGGAAATAAATAATTATGTGTGTATGTGAAGCAGTATTTACGTTGACACTGGTGATCCACTTTTTTTTTAATATTAAACATGCAAAGAAATACAATTTAAGATGTTTTTTTTTTTTTTTTTTTTTTTCTCTTAAAATTGATAAACTTAATTTTGGAATTTATTTTTTGTACAACATATCTTTTGTTGTTGTTAACAATATTTATTTTTAAAACTGTCTCTGCTTAAAAAAGTTTCATGTTGATTTAGGAAACTTCATGCCTTCCCTCTGGAAGCATTTTAATACATGCTGGCAACAAACGAAAAAGAATCGTTGTATTTTTTCTCTCTTTAATATAATAATATGTAAGAAAAGTAAATATTAAACAAGAAATGACAATATGATATCAAAAAAAGTTTGTTATTTTTTCTCTCTCTCTATAAATACATCCGCATTACTTACATAAATGTGAATGAAAATGTGCAATAGTTGTAGCTATTTGCATAAATAAAAAGAACGAGGCAACAAGTCAGGGTGAAAGAAGTAGTCTGGGGAATTCTATTTACGTTTGCAAGTTAAATTGTTGTATGAATTTCATTTAAAAGAGATCAACATTCTTCGATATCTAAAATGCAATTAATTTGCAATGAAATTGAAAGGAGCAAACGTTACAGTAGTTTTGTATGCAGTTCCGTATAGCGATTTATCTGATGTCATTACTGAAGTTTAGAATAGTGGCTGCATCTAAAGTCAAAGCAGTAATGCCTTTGCAGCATTTTTAATCATTTTGAATGCTGCTATAGCTGCGTTTATGTACAATTTTGTTGCTAAAAGTACAACTTTAGTATACTTTGTCAAAGTTTGTACAGTTGGGCTTAGGAATATATGACACTGTTGCACTGCAAAACACACAGACGCTTAGGAAGGCAGCCACCTTATTGGTTTGCAGAGTAAACAGTTCTCCACTATCATTTCACAGAGCGCTTACAGTTGATCATCCCCTTAAAAAAATTCAATTGAAATATTCTAAAAAAAAAAAGTATGTAACGCAAAGGTCTGCTTCCTTTGTAGTTAAAGTAGCTTGTTTGTAACTATAGTTCGCACAAAGTCTACTTAAGCAACTTCTCACATCTATACTGTCTGAGAATTATTAATACGAGTACGCAAGTACGCTACACATTGTGAGTTGGTCTATTATTGTTTGATAACTTATTTGCGACGGTGATGTTAAACTGTACCGTATGGCCAGCTTAATCGATTATAGTTTTGTGACGCGCTTGTAACGGTCATATTAAAAAATACAAAATTTATATTTTACCAATTTAGAACAAATTTCATGTCCAGTAATTGTTTTTCCCTAACACTGGCACAAAAGGTATATTTTGGGCTCAGTGACCAGGTGACTCCTTCCTGCTCTGAATTCTAATTTTACGACAGGAGAACAACACTTACTGCCACAGGCTGCAGAAAAATTACAGATTTCATTAATTTTGTATTAAATTTAACGTACGTGAAAGCTATTAATCATGCAGGATTGAACATTAAAAATAAACTCTTTATAAGTTTAAAAATTCTTATTAAAAAATTAAAACTGAATTTAAATTAATTGAAGTGAGAACAGTGAAAATAAATATTTTACGAATTTATATGTGTGTGCATGTGTGTGTGTGTGTGGCTGGGTGTGTGCTTAAAACTTTCATTGTAATGGAAATTTGTTAAGTGTTTATTGTCATTTAACTTCTTTATTAAAATGTACACACTTATGTTGCATGTGGAAGAGAAGGAAACAGAAACCCATAACAGCTTTAGCAACTTCTTCAACTCTAGCTGCTGCTGCTGAAAATGCTTGAAAATGTATACCTACACATTGAATTGACCGCACTTTCATGTCTATAATCATTTTGTGCATATGGACTACATTTCATTGTTAGCTATGGCTACCTTTTTCTTCTTGTTGTTGCTTTTAAACTGTTTTTCCATAGTTTGCATATCAAATGCGTGGTTTTTGAAACAAATTAAGGTCATTTAGCGCTCAATATGCGGTGTGTGCAACACATCCACAGACACTACGGTCAGTCGACAATGTTAACTTTCACAAGCACATAAAAATAAATTAAAAAAAAAAAACACATTTAAAACTCTCTCAAAGACATGCAAACGCAATATATGCCACCGCATCATCAATATTATTTTAAATAAGCATAAAATATTCGAGTCGAATTAAAGCAATAACAAAACGTGTCACTAGTAACATACGGATCCGTTTAATGGCATCGTCCTATGTACACACACACAGATGATGTTGATATTTTTTTTTCCTTCATAAGCTGCAGACATGCCCAAACCAAAAAAAAACCGAAAATTTACTTTAATCCAGTTTGGGTTGAATAAATTTTCTTGCGCCTATTGCGCAACAATAAAGGAGTGTAATATTAGTTTAGGTGAGTATGTGATTGTGCGTGTGTGTGTGTGTGTGTGTGTGTGTGTGTGTCTGTTTGCCCTAAAATCGTCATGGTTTCCTTTCCATTTACATTTTTTCATTCAATCTTTTTTGGTTTTTCGTAAACGAGCACTCGTTATTAATATTTTACTTTTACTTGTAACAAGTCCATTGAAAATCCTCTTGGCTTGATCAGGCCCTCTTTCATAGTCATTTTGAACTCTTGTAAAACATGCTCCAAAATACGAGTTCATTGTTAATAGACTTGAACTGTTAGTCAGTCATTCATTCAATGTGTGTGCAAGTTGTTTATGTTCTTCTTGAATTGTTCCCACAATTTCTCTTTAGTTTTGTTGCTTTTTTTTTCTGTTACTGTAAAAGAAAAACATTGATGATGTATGGAATTGATGCAATACAAATACAATGAAATCATACAATGAACAATTCAACAAAGTTGTGCATATGTCTGTCTGTCTGCATGCGTGTGTGTGTGTTTGTACAACAATTTTCATACATTTTTAATAGTATTAAAGTTTTTTTTTTGGGTTCTGGGAAACGACTAAATGGCTGACTGGCTGCCTTGCAGGTTGGCTGGCTGGCTGGTAATTCTTGGTTTTTTTCTCTCGGTATATCCCTACACATTTGCGATTGTGTATGCTTGTAGGGATACATTTTGTAATCATTATGTTCAAATTGTTGCTAAAGTCATTTACCCTCTGATCCTTATATTACATACGTGTGTATGTGTGTAGGTGTACACTCACTTATTCATTTACCATAAAAACCACAGGAACCAACCCCACAAGCAAAAATAAAATTTAATTGTGGAGAGGAAAAATTCGAACGAAATCTAACCAAAACATAATGGAGGCGATCAAAACTTAACCAAATTGATATGTGAAAATGGAAATTGATGAAACACAACAACAACAATATAACAGCGAATGCAATCATCATTTCGGTTTAAACTGAAAATTAATTTTATTATTGAGAGCAGGAGAGAAGAAAAACACAAAAAGTTTTAAATCAATATTTTTATTTTATTTAAAATTCTGCACAGAGATTTATTAACAACAAATTGCATTTGTAATTGTCCAATATTTAGTCCTGATAAATGGGTGTGAATATTCATTCAATAAAATTACAGTGTAACGCCAACAGTTTCCTTTGAAATGCAAAAAATTGTAACTCTAGCCAATGTTTAGGCAGACATTTTCTTTCATAAAAAATTTTACTAAAAGAACAAAAACAAATAAAATAATGATGGTTTTAATGAAGCAAAGAGCACCTTAATTCTGTTGGTTGGTTTTAATTTTGCTATAAAATAATCAATATTTAATTGCTTTTGAGAAGCATTAAGAGTAAAAGATTGTTGTAAGTGACATGTGGTTAAAGGGGGCTGTTGGCTGTGTAGCCACTTACAGCATTTTATCAAATCTATTTGCAAGTGTCAAACATTTTCTACAAATGGCTGCATGACGCTCAGATTATCATAATCCCTAAATTATAAATAAATTATGAATAATTAATCATCAACATACAATTAATTTTCACTAAAAAATTTAAAATTTATTTTAAAAATCAGCTTTTGTGCCAACAAATCCTGTGAATGAATAATTTGGTGTTTGATGGGAAAAAATAAAACCACCTCAAAAGTGGCTTGTTTTGAAAGCAAATTAATTATTCTTTGCCAACGCAAAGAGCAATAAAGTGCAGACTTTAATCACAATTAGTGCTTTGGGACTAAGTAATTAGAAAAGTTTGATTGAGGAAAGAAAAAAATTTTATTTTGAATAAACACAAGCAATTATGGCCCAGACACTAAGCTGGTAAACTTAACCCCAATTTATCAAATTGCTTAAAAAGAAGAGGCACTGACAGAAATTATTGGCAAATGCAACAGGGGTGTTACTCTGTATTACGATACAGAAAAAAAAACGGGACGAAATCGAATCTTTAATGTGTTTGATGCTTAGTTTTTTGCATTTGTTTGGTAGCGCTCCATACACACAAATATCTTGCACTAATCAAAGAGCAAAAGCAAAAGCTTTCGCCCCCCAGAACACGAGTATAGTGGGTAGTTGCCTTTAAATTTTTTTTTTTTTTTGCAATAAAAAAAAAGTTTTCCTGGTGTGGAATTAATTCCGTTCGTGTCTCGATATCTGTAGAAATTCATATGAAAAATTTGGATCGATATCGAGTGCTGTGATCCGCAGCCCAAACCTGGGCTACCCTGTATAAAATTAGTTTAACAACGAATGCAGTCTTTTTTCCGGGCATTTAATATTTTACAGCAGCCAATCTAAAAAGATTTATTGAGACAGCAGAGACAAAGAAACAACTAGACTTAACACAAAATCCATTAACAATTTTTTTAATTGTGTGTTTCTAAAAAAAAAACTACAATACTTTTCCGGACAGCTAAAAAAAAATTGAGTAAACTGACTTGAAGAGCACAAAAAGAAGAACATGATGAGAATTGAAAACGATGTCGGTCCAATAGACAAACGTTTGCAATGATTTACTTATTGTGCTTCATTCGTGTTTTCTTTGGCTTTTTTTACTGTATCATCCTAACTTTTTTCCTTAATATTCTTGTGTAGGTTCTTAGCAGCAACCATCTTAAACGTCCAACATACTGTAACAAATGCTTTCTTTTCTTTTCTTTTTTTCAATTTTCCATTTTATAACAACGCTGAAAGCCTGTGAATCTAATCTGTGTATTGACTGACCATCTTTCTGTCCTTCCGTGATTGTTTATGTCTGATTTTTTGATCATTTGGTTTCCTTTTTATTCCACTTTATCATTGCTGTCTTTACAGTGTTGTCAAATTGTTTAAATATTTTTTTGTTTGGTAACAGTTTTTGAGTTGTTTTTTGCTTCATAATGTGTTATTTTCAACTTGATAACAGTTTCATCTAGCCAGGTTGCACATGCAGTCGAAAATGTATTTAAAAAAAAAGTTTTCATAATATTTTCCACAATCTTTTTCGTTAATTTTTTGTTAATAAAGTTTATTTATTTTTAAATCAATTTGTTTTTTTTTTTTTCAGAACATCTACGCTAATGTGCTGTGGCAGTGAAACCAAAACAATTTAAAACTAATTTGACAACGTGTGTACGTGAATATTCCACTGGAGGAAGCTGTAATAATTTAAAGGTAGGAAATTTTTTCTTTTTATATCTTTTTTTTTTTTTTTAATCAAATTGCAATGAAATTAAAGAAAGGTTTTTGTATAAAAGGCATTTTGTCACAATCTTTTTAAAAGATTTCTTTCTACATCAATTTCAATTTAATTCAGTTTCCAATTTTTCAAACATCATCATAAAATAAGAAATTTTTTCTGAAAGAAAAAACTTCAGTTGTGAGAACTAAATTTGTTTCTAATCAAAAATAAAGTTGTGATAGTCGAATTATGTAATCGGGACAATAGAAAATCGGTCTAACGACTCGATATATTTTTAAGAGGACAAAATTTTGAACTTTAGTATCGAATTTTAGTTGCTACAACAAGAATATTTGATTACAACTGATTTGATTTTAAAGAAATTTAGTTCTCACAATCCACGTCCATACAAAATTTTTAAACGCTGTCGTGCGAAACTCATACTGACAAGTTTTATACTTGTAATAAGAATAGTGCCCGTTATCACATAAACAGGTTTTTTCTGCTTGAAATTATTTCCTTTCATACAACAACGATACAATTAAATAAATAAATTGTTAATGTTGACTATTATTTGACGATTCATTAAAAGACTTGACTTGACGTGTTTAGCATATTTTGTTTATGATTTTCAACACACGCACACGCATTATTTTCATTTCAAAAAATGGTTTCTATTCTTCTTGTTTACTTGATTCTTTGTTTTTGCTCAATGTGTGTGGATAAACGCTCCCACTTTTTTTATTTAAAATTTTATTCACGATTGACGCCACGTGTATCACACACTTCAATAAAATTGAGGAAAGAATAGGCACAGCACACACTTACATATGTACACAAATAGATAGTCTTTCCGCTAAAAAAAATAGCATAATTCAGTTTTAAAATAATTAATTATGTAGCTGAAATTTATGAAACTCGTTGTCATTTCTTGCTGTTCGTATCAATCTGTCGACAGTTTGTATTCAGGAGTCAAGAAATTAAATTGTGTGCGAGCTTGTGTGTAGTTTTAAACAAACTTTAACTTAATTAAACTTGTTTTTTTTTTCGTTTTCTTTTTTCTCTTGACACAATTTATATATTTTAGTTAGCACGTGCTATGACTTGTAATTTTAAATTTTTTTTTTTTTTTTTTTTAAATTGGTAAACAAAAATTTATTAAAAGAAAAGCACAAACGATTAGTAATCACAACTCAAAAAGACATTTTTTTTACAAGCAGAACTTGTACTCGTAATGCCTGGCATGAAAAATCATAAATGTTGCAGTTGAACAAGTTTTTCTCTTAAACATTTCTGTAAAGTAAAAAGGTAATCATGTACTTTATTACCAAAGACAATTCCTTGTTCGTACCTTTTTTTTCCAAATTGTTGTTAATTAAAAAAAAAAGAAAAAAGAAAACAGACTGAAATGAATGAATGGATAAAAATTGATACGTGAAAAACACAACCACGCATTATTGCTGCTGTCTACAGAGTATAATTTAAAATACACACACTGTGACTGTTGTATTATGTAACATTTATGGTTAATAATTCCATGCAGCACTTGATATATTTATTGGTTGAGCGACAGCGTTAACAGCTTGCTATCAGCTCTCCTGCAGTTAGTAAAACCATCCTGCCAGGCAACCAGCAACCAGCTAATCAACCAGTTAGACTTCAATAACACACACACACACACACGGGTACATTTTTGTTAATACAATTACCTTGTATACGAGTGTTTTTTTTTGTTTGTCGGTGTGTATGTGTGCTTGTAGAAAGCAAGAAATATGTGCTATTAGTAAGTACGAGTAGTTGTCTTTATCATTGGTAACCAGATCGCAGTTTAAAATGACTTCAAACTATCAAAAGGAATACACAACGAATAGACCCTACAAATCCCTAGTTGGGTTTTTTCATTTTTATTTTTCCTTTTTTTTTTATAAAGGATTTATTTCCGACAGTTTCTTAATGTAAAACTTTTTTTCCTTCTTGTGTGGTTACACTCGTTGCATGTGCAGAAAATAAAATTGATTTCAAGATTTTTTTAAAACTTTCTTAAGATGACACACATGAATATTGAAAAAAAAAAATTAAAAAAAAAACTTACACTAATAAGATGAAGCCGCAGCAGAAAAAAACAAATGAAAAGCATAAAATGAAATCAGTAGAAGGACACTTAAAGGGGAATATCAGTATGTGTTGATTGATTTGAAACGAAAATAATAATAATAATAATAACAACAACAAAAACAATAAAAGAAAAAAGGAAACTGAAATAAAATACCACTACAAAGGAAAGAAAGAAAATGAAGAAAAATTTTAAACTTGCATGTACATGCCTCGAAATCAAAGTAAATTGATTTTTTTTTTACCCAAATGGTTTTTGTTTTTTTTTTTTTTACATTTGTTTTGATCAAGTCCAGATTACTTTGAAAATTTTCAGGGGGGTTTTGTGTCCCTTAGGCACTATTTTGGCAAGGGCTTGGAATTGCACACGCAAATATTCACATACATACTTATACTCGCATGTGTTTGTGTTAAATGTTTTTTTCTTAATGAATCACATTCATACACGTAAAGAAAAAATATGGTTAGATTGCATTTGTAAATCAAACATATTAAAAATGCCTCTCAATTGCCGATCTTGCGGTTCAACCCCCAGTCAGGACCAACAATTTTTTTTATATATTTTTTTTTTAAATTTTTAAATTATTATTATCACCAAGGGCTATAATCGCACCGCAACCTTTAAAGATATATTGTGCAGCTGCACACTGCATAAAGTGTTTATGTAAATATTTTTTTATTTCTGTTAATTTATATTTATTACATTGTATAGGTGGTTTGATATTCTTTTCAAAAATTTTTGACTCAACCACTTCAGCCCCAAAACTCCCTTCAGTTTAAACGATTAAGCTTTTGTTTTATACTTGATTTATATTATTGCGAAAGAGAACAATTTATTTTCAGCCATATTCTTCTCATTTAATTAAACGTATTATGTTTATTGTAATCATATTTATGGTTTCAGTTAAAATTTCATTTAAAATAATATGATAAATCCAACCGTATCTAGAAGGGTTAACATATTATGGTTAAAAATAGCTAGAAACATGATTATCGCGATCATAATAATGTTTAGCTGCTTCAAATTAATAATTTAATTTTTGCGGAGAACAAACTATGTTTATGGTGACCATATTTGTTGTGTTATGGTTGTACTGGCTCGACCAACCAAAATTCAAATAATTTATTAAAAACTAAAATGCTTTCCCTGGCCCTGCCGCCTTTAGTCATAACGAAATTTTGTTTTAATTTTTAGAAATTCTACAATTTATCCTCCATATGAACAGCAATGAATTATTTAAGATTTTAAAATAAATTCCTAGAAAATCATTATTAAAATGAAATGAATCACATGCTGCGATTAAAGGTAGATTATATTCACATTAAATAGTAAATCAATTTAAAATAAGTTTTAAAATCCTTTTTGTGAATATGCCGGAGGATATTTCATTTTAAAAACTCTTCTCAAAACCGCATTAAATAAACTTAATAAAATTGCCAAGGTTTTGCAATAAAGAGTGGTTAGACGTGTCGCCAACCAAATTAATTCACTGATTAAATAAAATGAAATGAAATTACACAAAATGTAAAAACTTTTCATTTAAACCTTTAAATTTTTAATTATGACAACCTGTAATCCAAAATTAAAAAAAATTTTTTTTTTGTTAAAACACAACTTGATTCTTCTTTTTTATTTTTTGTCCATGTTTTTTGATAGAAATTATTTAATTTTTAATATTAAATTTTGTGTTTTGTTTTTTGTGTGTTAATAAATAAGGTGTCTAGATTAAATAAATAAAATAATTTAATTAAATAATTTTGAAAGGAATTCCTGAGGGCGTATAAACTAAATAGCAAAAATTATTACGAGCGATTTTAAAAAAGTTACACAATTCAAATGAATTTTCTATTTTTTATCCATCTTTTTCACTCTATAAAAAAAGTTTTAGTGAGTTCTTCAGTTACTTCTTTGTTTTTGGTTTTTGTATTTTGTGAAAATTATCCTCCTTTGGAGTTACTTACGATAGTGCATTAACTTCTTGCCTTTCATACGTTCTTTTCAAGTTAAAAACTTTTGATTTTATGCTGCGATAACTTAGTTTTCGAACGAACTACACCAGGAAATAGAACGAGAAGGAGAGAGAGAAGAAATAAACGCCTACTGTGCCATAAAACTATTAGCTTACAAATAAAATTGTTTTATTGAAAGAAAACGCAAGAAAAACAAAAACATGAATAAATTTCGTATGTCGTACTTTGTCATCCTAAAACATACTCGTACACACGTTCATACGTACTACCGCAGGCAGCTACTCGTACCAGCTATTCACACATGTGACATGAAGAACCCTTGTCTTTAGACTCTTAAATGTTAAAAACTTGTTAAAGTAGCAAAGGAAAATAAGCAAGAAAATAAAAAAGCAAAAGAAAAACAATCTATAATAGTGCCTGCTGTAGGCTTGTATTAAAGAATCAAGAAGAAAATTGCAAGTTAAGCCCAGGTATGACTTGAATAGCAATCATTACGCGACTTTGAACTTATTTCCTTAAATTTGAGAAATTTTTTTCTCTCACCTGATGTTTTTCACTCAAACATTTTTTATTATATTTTTCCTATTAATAACCTCAAATATACATACAGACGCACACACATACCCCATGTGAATGAGCTCGTTTTACATGCTCGTTCGTGTATGGGTTTCTCTTTTTCTTTGCATTCAAATTAATACTTTTCTTTAAGTGTTTGAGGGTGTCTTTAGTTTATTTAGATATATTTTTTTTGTAGGTTTCTAGAGCTATCTTATTTGGTTCACCCTTTATTAAGTATGAAATCTTGATGCTGCCATAGAATATTTAAAATAAAATAAAATAACTAGAGAGTTCAAACACTTGTGTACTCGTGCACTTGCACTGGGCTTAAAACGAAATTTAAATTTATTTTCCATTCAGATATGTAAGCCAATGTGTGTGTGTGTGTGGGCGATGAATACTAAATGCGACCAACTTAATTAAAGGCAACAGAAAACTGAAAAAACTATTCACTTTACTTGGCTTACTGGCGAGCAAATGTGTTTTAGTAAATGAAATTATTTGAAAAAAATGAAAATATCTTTTCCTAGTTGTCGCAGTTGATTTTAATTTTTTTGGATTTAAACCATTTACTGCTGCACTCTCTGTACAACAAAGTCCAAGATATAAATGAATGCAAGAAATCTGGAGTGCAGAATTGTACAAGCCAGTCGTTTGATAGATACTAATTCGTTTGTAAAGCGTCTAAAGGTGTTTCACTATAAAAGCGCATTTATGCCACAAGTTGGTAGCATTAAATAAAGCACAAGTGCTTTTCTTATAATCATAGAAATTGTGCAATGGAAAGCACATTCACACACAAGCAAATTTCTTGCATACAACCAGTACAGTGTCTATGTGTGTGTGTGTGTGTGTAATTGTTTAAATAGCGTGTTTTCGTTTATCTGTGCAAGTGTAAGCAGCAGCAAACTAAATTCTTATGACCTCAATATTGTTGTAATATTTTGTTTTAGATTTTAACTACCTACTTGAAAAATATATTAAATAAAATCAAACATTAAAATAATTTCAATCTGCTTACAGACAACTGAAAAAAAAAATAAATCGAAATTAAAAAATTAAAATCCGTGTCAATTTTATTAAATATTTTTGTGTTTTTTATTTCTAATTGATTTAAATTTGCCACAAAACGTAACTTTTTAGATTTTCGAAACTATTTTCGTCCTTCACTGTTGAAGTACAAACCACACACGCACACACACACACACACATCCATGTAAATACAGGCTTGTACTTGCATGAAATAATTTTTAGTAAAATAATTTTTTGTTAAACACTCGCTCTCAATTTAATGTTAGACATTAAGCACATACACTCATACAACCTCACGAGGGCAAAGCATATAGTACTAGTAATTGTTGCTGTTGTTGTTTGTGTAGTTTTTGTAATTTTATAACATTTTGTGTGAATCTCATGGAAACCGTGTAACCTTTTAACAAACTCATTTACAAACACTCTTTTGGTTTACAATACCCATCAATTGTACTTAAAGGGCATAGAATTATTTTCATTTATACGAGTGTACACACACACAAACACACATCCATACTATCGTGTGTAAGTTTTTGGGTTAGTTATTCACTACAGCTAGATATTTTTTAGGGGAGAAGTTATTTTTATTGTTAGTGTTATTTCGTGTCTCAATTTAAATTGTTTTTGTTAATATTCAATTATGTGCACAGCAAAAACCAACAACAACAAGAAAAATAAACTTTAGAAAAATATAAATTTCAGTTGAGTGCCTGTGTGTGTGTGTGTGTGTGTGTGTATGCATAAACTCTCATAAATAAACAACAACTTTTGTGAGTGGCATTGAGATAAAAACAAAAGATTAACTTTCTACAAGTTAAATACTAAAAACTATTAGAAAGAAATTTATTAAAGAAGCCATTTTAAATATTAATGCCACTCATTTGCCATTTGGCTTTTATTTTAATTTTTTACTCGAAATTATTTGAATTTTTCCTGTTTAAATAATTTTTTTAAAGTTTTGCTGCTCTGCTGCACAACAGCAAAATTTGCTTAGTTTCGACTTTAAAAAATTATCACTAAAAATATTTATTTACGTTTTATTTTTACTTGCACACACACTCGCATTCATGTAAACTAATAAAAATTAAAAGTAGCAAATGGTTGTTGGTGCTGTTACTACAGCTCACAACATTAAATGGGCTTGGTTTCAAGAAACAGCAACAAAACTTGTTTTTTCTGTTTTTTTTTTATCTCTCTAAAGTTGCTTTCAGAAAATAAATGTAGAAAAAACAAAACACTAGAAAAATCTTTTCTAAAAAAAGAGGAGATGTGCCGGTGGGTGCAGTGATTTTAGTTTCTTACGCACTACCAGTCCACTAAAAGCGCTCAAGTTGTAATTGTTACAAATATCATTCATGCGTAGCACAATCAAAAAAAAAAAAAAAAAAAAAAAAAGAATAAAAACAATAAAATCCCTCCCTGTGTTGGCAGCAGCAAATAAACGATACCGCCAAGATAACATCTTGAACTTTTCATCACTTTTTATTTGTTGTCTAGAGAGAAAAACCTCTACTAGAGTAAGCAGTTGCTTTCCTTTAGCAAAGCAGTGTAAAAAAATTAATTTTACCACAACCAGACACAGAAATTCTTGATTTTGTAGGAGAGAGAGGTGAGAAGAATGGAAATGAGTACAAACTTGCTCATATTCCACAGTTCCCTTTTGCTCTCTCTTCGCATCTTTTAAAGCTGTAAAAAAAGACAAGTAGCTTGAATGCAAAAATTGCCAAAACATAATTACTGTGTATAGACACATGGTCAATTTTAAAAGAGAATTACAAAAAATTGCGAAACTAAAATTGCCCTGTTTTGCCCTGTACTTTGTTTTTATACGTCCCTGTTTCTTTATTGCGAATGGCATTAAAAAAAGTAGAACTAATTTTTTTTCTGTTCTCACCAACTTTTTTAAAACCCAAAATAGAGCAAAAATTATTTTTAAAATTTCGCCAATGGCATACAGAGTAATTAATTATGAAGTGTTAAATATGCAGATTCAAAATACGGATCGCCAAATCGATGAACATTTAAAAAATTAGTTTTCTTTCCCACTTACTGAAACTAGCAGAGGCAGCGGTTAGTGCACCTGTTTAAATTGAAAATGCTGCAAGGTCATCAGTAAACTTTATTTCCTACAGTTGACTTCATCAGTGTAACGTCCATTTAAAAGGACGGAATTAAAAAAGCACTCACGCGTGCATTTCTATTTTCAAAACACACACTTTGTGTAAACATTAAACTGAATTGGTTTTCGTTGTTGTGTGTGTGAATCCTTTCATATTTTTATCACTTAAATGAAAGCGAAAGCAAACTATTTTATGTTGTTGTAGGCACACTGGCTCAAGTCTGCACTCAAAGGCAACATAAATTTTTAATTTTTAATACAAAATATAGATACATAAACAAGTTTGCGTGTGTATTTGTGTGGTGGTTACAAACAAAGAACTGCAAGTAAGATGAATTAAAAACTTGTGTGTTAGTTTTTGTCTATTTAGAATTTTCTGTCTTACACATAAAAGAAAACAGAAAAGAGGGTTAAGTTTACTTTCTCGTTAACCTCGACATGTTTTTAAATGTCTTTTAATATTGTTTTTGTTTATTCTTTTATTATTGATACGCGTTCGTGTTCAAACATTTTGTCTTATTCTAAAAACTAAAGCTGAGAATAGTTTTGTGTCTTAAAAGCGTTTCACCCAAAATTTATAATTAAAAAAAAAAACCAAGTCCAGGCTTCGTTTTCAATTGAGGTTTAATTAAGAAAATTGTTTTCTTCTCACCTGCCGCCACAGTAGAAATTATGTATGCTGGCAATGGGTGGGCATGTGTGTATGTGTACACTAAAGGGCTGCACTAGCATACTTGAAATGGCTTACATACACATGTTTGTAGTAATGTGTGGCTTTCAAGTATGCTTGTGCAGCCCTTTGGTATACACTAGCTTGCAACTTTCTACTGTAACGTAATTAATTCTATTTAACTTTAAATTGCAAATAGTTTAGACGATTTTTATTGCATATTTTATCGTGAGCTTCCCTCCATAAGAGCAAAAACAATAGGAAAGATGTGAATCACGTAAACATCTCTATTAAAAATACATTTCTGCCTTTATTGCTTCATTTGCTCATCACACTTTATATCCATCTACCATCACACAATTTGAAAGTGAAATGTAAAGAAAAAAATTAAATAAAACTGATCAGTTTTTACTTGGCTGCTGCACAAACACATGCAAACAGTTGAATTCATGTATAAATAAACACCATCTGGGTATTTAAAATGGTGCGTGCAAAGTTTTTTTCTTTAGGGCCATTTTTATATCGTTTATTGCAGGTGGAGTGAGTGAACGAGTGACTAATCTTAAGTTTGTGATTTCATTTGTAATTTGAATATAAAAGAATTCTAAGGCAACGAAAACAATTGTTTCTGAATTCTGACTTATTTTGCAATAAGCCGAATCTATACCAAGTGATTGCATCCCGAAAATTATAAAAAAGACGAATTTATTTGCCTTCAAACTGTCAAAATTTTTAAAAGTTTTTTTTTTCAAGAAAGTACATTTTGATTTGCAATTCTTAAAATTAATTTTTAAAGGGGCTAATTTTTTCGATTCAAATTGAAAATTGAAATAAATTTTGACAATTTGGAATAAAGAGGCTGGTTAGCGAATTCTCTAATGCGGTCGCCTTGCTTTAAATGGATTAAAAAAAAAATATCTAGGAATTTTATTTTTTTTTTCTCCTTTTTGTAAAAGAAAAAATTTTTGAATATCAAAATATTCATTTAAAAATAATGAACCACAAGCAAAGTCACAAAAAGTAGTATCTGACTCGCTCATAAGAAGTTTATAAATTTAAAATCGTTTTTAAAAAGATACCGACTTTAGTTTGACTATGATTATGGGCCAATATTGTACTTATTTTGTTGTACACGCCAAGAAAAAACATGGTTGAGAGAAAGAAAAAAAATGTGATTGCATCAAACATTAAAAATGTCTTTCAACTGCAGATGTTGCGGTTCAAGCCCCGGCCAGTGCCAAAATTTTTTTTATTTTTTATACACGATTTTCATTAAATGTTTTAAACTATAAACATATTATGGTTAAAAACATGTTTATCGTGATCATAATAATCTTTAATAATATTATTGTGGAGAACAATTTTATTGCGGTGACCATGTTCCATTATATTTTTTCTTCGCGTGCAGTGAAATTGTCACACAAAAAAATTACTTTTCTTCAGAAGTTTCTTTTTATTTAAGTACCGGCTCTAGGTCAAAGAAACTTTAATTCATATTGAGCTGCATGCAGGGTATTTAAAATTCGTATCTGCTGAATTTAATCTTCCTTTCGTACGTGTTTTAGCTTTTCAGAGTGATTGAGTTTATGTGCTTGAATGTGTTGTGGGGACAAAAACAAAAACAAAAACAAAAACAGAAACAGAAAAATAAAAAACGTGTTTAATGAAAAATGTTGATAAATAATTAATTGCAACACCACTGTAATTTATATATTTATAAATATAAAATGCAGTTGCTTTTAATTTACATTTCATAATAAATTTCAAATAAATTGTTTAACATTGAAACAAAATTTACTACACACGTTACATGAAAACTGATATAAACTGCAAGTAATTCAGTGAATGTTAATTTATGGGTCTATTTATGTTTTTAAAAAATTAAAAAAAAAATGTTTTTAAGCCCAAATTGCAAAACACTTTTTGGTAGAAATATTTTACAGGCAAATTTCCAATTAGAAAAATATTTTTAAAGTTATTTAAACATGTTTATGAAATTGCAATTAAAAAAATACAATTTCATTTAATTTACTTTCTTTTAAATTAGAAACTTTGTTTCTTTTTAGCTAGAGAATAATTAGTTTATTAACTTTAAAAATTTCTTTAGTTGTTGTTGCTGTTAAAAACATTTATTTACACAAAATCAAAAAAAAAATTAAATTTAAAGCCAATTCTGAATATAAAGTCAATTAACGCACAAATGAAATTGAACGTAATCCTATCAATTGCTGCACATTTTTAATGAAATATTTGTAGTTACTTTGTACTGATTACTGAGATTTCAGTTTGAGGTAAAGCTTATTAAAGTCTTACTGAAATATTAAATATGACTGCGTATGTGGTATGAGTTTCTTGACATGAAACTCTAGTAAATGAGAAGCAACAAAGCAGAGAATAAAAAGAGCAACGCTAATATTTTAAAAGTTTTGCTGTTGCCTAAAAGATTTTATAAGTTTTTAAATATTTTTGTTTTAAACCAAATTTTGTTTTATACTGAATTATAATTAGGTTTTTACTCGGTTTCTCCCGGTCTCGGCTGCTTCTTTTACTTATGTGTAGGAATTCTTACACTAAGCAGATTGTATACATGGAAATTCACAACAATCTGGTTTTTATCCGGCCCAATACAAACTGGCGACCTTTTAGCTAACCCGCGTAAAATTGAGCGTGACCATTCTTAGAATATATTAATTTTATCTACCAAATTTTAAAGAAATTTGTTAAAAATAGAATTTGAATTGTTAAATCATTGAATAATAGATGCAAAAGTGGGCGTGGCCTTATTTTTAATAGCCTATGCTACTCGCTGATAATGTAGCTTTATAGAGGTGAAAGAATTTTTAAAACTGGTTCGTTTTATCCATTACAAATTCAGATACCGACTGCAGCGCCACCTGCTGGGCTGATTTGTGAATCTAAATCATCCTTCGCTTCAGCCGTTTAGGAAGAGTTACTTGCTTACCTTTGTTTTGCATTTTAGTAATTTAATTAATAAATTAGGAATTCTGTAGGTGATGAGTAGCCTTGTGATTTTGTACGTTTTAAACGAATTTTATATTTAATGTCGGCCGGCGGCAGCAGCATTAGTTTAATTTGTTTTTATTACATTTTGTAGGAGAGTGTAACATGAGTTTTCAATTTTATTTCGGCAATTTGCTGTAATTTTATGGTGTCAGGGGTATAATTTTTAGTGGCACATATAAATTTTACACAATATTCATAATCTTTATCCTTAACCGTGTTGTTTGGCTAAGTAAATATAAAAACAACACCACGCATGTATGTATGTGTGTACATAGAAGCAGACACATCTGTCCTACTTGTATATTATTGGGTAATCAAAAAGGGAATGAACAGCAAAACAAAACAAAAGAAAACGAAACGAAGCAAAGCAAGAACAACAAGTTGTATTAAACCAACAAACATCCTGCCAAATTGTCTAGTGTTTAAAATAAACCAAAAGGAAACTTTCTCTTTCTATCTTTATCGCAGTAACGTTACATCAAAAAAAAAAAAAAAATAAATAAATAAATAAATTTTGCTATTGTTTTTTATTTTTTTATCTATGTATGTGTATTAGAAAATGTTTTAGTGTGCGCGCTTTAGTTTCCTAGTTATGATAAAAATCTCGGGTGTCTAAAAATTCATAAAATACCTTGTTGGCATACTTTTTTTTCTTAGACATGTTGGTAATGTGTGTGTGTTTAAATATGAAGATATAAAGTACAAACAAATGCAATCTATTTTTAAGAAAAGAAAGCCAAAGCTCTAGTTAAGAACTTTCAGGTCACATTTAAATTGAGTTATTCCGGGATACACTATCACAAACATCAGCTAATATAAGTTATAAATTTAATTTTTCCATTAAATTAATTAAAATTTTGATTTATTGTGTGAGTAAAGCTGGAGCCAAATTACAGTAGTCGATATGGATTGAAATTTCCATTTAAATTATAATGAAATTTCGATCGATATCGAATGCCTGCCGTAATTTGATTAAAATTGTTTTAAAATAATTTCATTTAGGGCCAATATTACAATTTGGTTCAACATTAAATTAAAAGATCGATAAATCAAATATCGAAAAGTGCCCTTAACTGTCCACTCCAATTTGGTACCAAAGCTGTAGCCAAAAACCGGTTATTCACCCCACAAAATCCTAACTTTAACTATCGAAAGTTGTAATAATTATTTTCGTTTTCTTGTCATCTCACAATTCTTAACTAAGAAACATAGTGCAGAGCCAAATCGTGGGATCCGATATCGAGAGCAACTTCTATCAAAATTTTCAAATTCTTTCATACAAAAAACTGAATTTTCGATTGTTCTCATTCGATATCGAATGCGACGATTTGGTCCCAGCACTCAATCTCTCTGCGTTAATTTTCAATTAATTTTTTTTTCCATTGAAATACGAATTAGTTAATTTTATTTTTGTCAATTTAGTTTCTTCAAAAAACAGGATTCATAAAAAGTATTTTTGATTTATTAAACGTTCATTAAATCAACTAAATTTTATTAAAAGTTTGCGTTGAACTGACATTTTAAAAATTATTAAAATGTTAATAAAAAACCTTTTTTATATTCTGGCTGGCTTGTTTGTTGTCTTGCCTTGAGTTTCACTTACTCGCCCATACAAAATCTCAATTATATATTTGGTCAGCCAAGCATTCAACCAAAACTGATGTACATACACACATACATAATTCTATAAAATAATTATAATTTTTAAAATTATTTTCTTTCTTCCATTAAAAAATAATTCTGAGCAAAAGTAAATGTAAACGTGCACTAAGCATGTGCACGTTAGCGTTAACTAGTAACAGTATGTGCGGTGTATGGCTGTGTGTCAAGTCAAGCGTAGAACCTAAAAATCATTTATGTTTAGGGAAAATTATTGTCCAGATGACTATAAATTTGATCATTGTCTGCGAAATCTTTGAAACATTTTGGCGTTGGTGAGCTCATATTTGGAAGCAACACCCACTCAATATCCAAGTACACACACATACTGGTGCAGAGTTGAATGTATTTATTTACTTTGTAAAACCAAAATGTATTGAATGATGTTTTTGAAACCACTGCTACTGCTGCTTGTAGTAAAAGGCCAAGTGACAACATTTCTGTCACAGTTTGCTAAGTAAAATTTATGAATCCTTTTTGTTATTTTGTTTAGCTTTTTATTTTTATTATTATTTTTATGTTTCGTCTACACCCTCACTTGCAAATGAATAATGATGGCCTGAATAAATAAATGTTTAACAATGTGCTGTTGCACGACGAACAATATGAGGGTGCAGCGTGGGTTAGCTGTTAAATAGACGAAAGTTAGAGAGTTTTGTAAAATTATTAGCAATTTGTCTGTCTACGAATACTAGAAGCTTATGTTTTATACACACACACACACACTTGTGTGTTTTGTATTTTTGCAGAAGATCTTCCTTTTTTTTTAATTTAAAGCTTAACTGGGCTGTAAGAATCACACAAAAATCACATCATCAGCGGCTTTTTTATCTTCAGTTACTGTTAATAATTTGATTTTTTAATTAGGTTTTCCTACAAATCATTCATCACTCTTAGTTGACATTGAGAACTTACAAGAAAGAGAGCTCTTTAATGGAAAGGAGAGATAAATATAATTTGGTATTCAACCCAGCTGATTTTCACAAATAATTTCCATTATTTTTTAATCTAAATTGTGGCAATTTACACTTTTTTCTTTTGAATTCACCAACAATTAAAATAAAAGCATTTTAAGGAATTTGCTTATAAGCACTGGCTGCCATAATCGAATTAGCACCCAGAGTTGTTCTTTTTTTTTTGTCTTTCATTTTTAGTTTTGGCCTTGACAATTCGTTTTTTTTTTGTTTTGCATTCGCATTGGTTTTACATTGTGGTCACCAAGTGCAAATGAAACAATCCTTGGCCCTTTACATGTTTGTGTAAACACACACAAACATGCATTTTGCATGTAAAACTGACAAATGACTAACAAATAAATAAAAACGAACAGCAACACAAACTAATGAATGTAAAGTTCTTAACACTTCACTTTTCGTTTGAGTGCGGAAAAGCTTTTAAATATTTTTTCTCACAAGCTCAACTAAAAAAGGAAAATAAATGAAAAACAAAAGTGATGTTTTGAAAAGTGACACACAGCTGACATTGTACGCGCTATAAACCAAACAAACAAATAAACTTTAATACAATTTGCATCAAAAAACATTAGCCTAAACTGCAAACAACATTTGCAACATCTAAATGTTACAATTGTTTGCATCTAAATTTGCAAATCCCTGACAAGCAAAAACCAAAAGAGCAACACAAACACAAACAACAACAGCTTTATTACTCAAGCAAGTACATTTTTGTAGACAACAAACAAACTTAAGGAATTTTCCCATTTAAACCGACTAAAAATGAAATAAAAAACTAAATGGAGAAAAGTTAAGCAACAAAGTAACTTCGCTTGTTAGACTTTTTTTTATAGTTTTGCTGCTGCACTTTTCAGTATTGAATAAAAAATTTATTTAGATTTTTTGTAGTCCAAATTTTTTGTTCTGCCATTGTCAAGACAAGGCAATAGAACTCACACTGGGTTGTTTTTAAACAAAAATTATTCATAAAAAAATGTGTGCAGTCACATAAAAATTCTGCTGTTTATGGCAAATTTGAAAATGCAATCATTGCATGTACAAAATGCATCCAACATTCATTCAAATAAAAATACAATGAAAATTTTTATATGTTTGCAACGAACACTTTAATTGCTGCTCAGAGCTTGTTTTGTAATCGACTCCCCCACATATCCACCGTGTGTGTGTATGTAGAATAAAATTCCAAACCGAATATCAAATCCTCTACACGAGTAAAATGAAATGGATCTTGTAGGTATGCACCTGTAAGTATCCCACAGCGTGTAGATGTTAATTTATCATTGTCGCTACTGCACTGCACAACGATTCGCACTTAGTCAGTGTTTACACAATGATGAAAATGACAATGATGTAAAATAATGTTGAGACTGATGACGTGCAGAATGATGTTGGTTGGCAATGTTTTCTCAACAGTAAATTGCAACCACGAAAAATATGCGTTTCATCATCGTCATCATTATCATACTCATCAGCAGCAACGCCACCATTACACAACTCAAATGTGTCCTACAGTAAGGGAACGCAGTTGGAGAATCACTTTAGCCTTTCGTAAAAACGCATTAGCCACACGCACACACACACTTCCACACAAGGCTTAAAAACAAATTGTCAAAGTGTAAAAGCCAAGTGCCAAACAGCAACAGACACTCACATGACAAAATTTACAAAAAAGAAAAATTAAAAGAGCCAATTCCCTTCATACGGATGTTGCAAATGTGTAGCGTGTAATTTACAGATAAAGGACATTCGCGTTATTGCATGTTAACTTGGGCTATATGACCATATGCTTGATGTATTACCAAAAAAGATGGGTGTGCGCGCGAAAATTTAAAACTACTGTTGCTGTGCAGGTTCGCTTTATTTTCGTTTTAGCATTTTTTTCATGTTTTTGTTTGTTAGCAGACACATTAAACCGCTTAAAACTTTTGCCCAACGCATCGAATACTTTATTTCCGCAATTTTTTAGCGGAAATGCAAATGGGAAACAAAGCGGAAATGCAGTGGCAAAATTGAAAATTGTGCACTCGTCTAAAGATCAACATCCTACAAACAAAAACAACTCCATCTACGAGAAAATTAAAACAAAAACTAAAAACCAAGCGCTCACACACAAATTAAATGATGCCCACAGCTTGGCACAGCAATAGATTGGGATGCAGTTAAGGTAGTCCAGCATTAAGAATTGAACTGTTGTTTTTAAAAGTGTTATAATTCCATTTTTTTTTTCTTTAAATGAGAGAGTATCTATTTTAGTAAGATACACCAACTTGCTAAAATTACCGCTGGCTAATATTTTTTAAAAAAAGTGGACTTATACCACTTAGGAAAATAACAGCTCAATTATTAATTGTAAAACAATCAACTCCACACTACTCTTGTTCCCAGTTCGTGTAAAAAAAAACACGAAAATATTATTTTTTAATACTTTCTTTTTTATTTTTTATTTCAGCTTCTAGTTTGCTTAAAAATAAATAATATGCGAATTTATCTTTTCAGAGATATTTGAGACTTCTGTAAAGAGGAAAAAGCACAGCTATCCACTCAAAAGAAAATTTTTAAGCAGGTGAATAAATTTTAAAGCTAATCAAAGAGAAAAATTAATAATTTATTTAATTTGTTAATAATTTTTAGATATCAAAAGGTGAAAATTCCTCCTTTCAGCTGCCTATTAATCTACAGGGCACCTCTATTGCGAAGTTATTTTATTTTGCTTGGTGATGTCCATTCGCATCATCAACATTAATGACCAACCGTATAAGAATCCTGTATAAATTTATTTAGCCAGTATGTTATAGTTACCTTCATATTTACCCTGAATTTGTCGTAAGATCGGCATCAAACGATTCATAATTTTAATGAATAAAACATTTTTCTTTGCATATTTTCAGATATTTATGCACATGAAGATTTTTTCTAGGCAGTGTCACTCTAAACTGGGTTATAAAAGACAGAATAGTCTCAAAAATATCAAAAAATAATACAAAAACCCGGAGGTTAGCGGTTCAATCCCTGTCCAAACCATGATTTTTTTTTATTATAATTTTTTTAATAGTTTTCATATAATTCCAAACTTTGTTTATTTTCAATTTATATTCATTTAAAAAACATTAATAATTTTAATATTGAAAATAAAATAGAAAAATTTAAAAAATGTAGCACCAAAAAACGCGGAGGTTAGTGGTTCAATCCCTGTCCAAACCATGAATTTTTTTTTTCTTTTATTATAATTTTTTTTAATAGTTTTCATATAATTCAAAACTTTGTTTATTTTCAATTTATATTCATTTAAAAAACATTAATAATTTTAATATTGAAAATAAAATAAAAAAATTTAAAAAATGTAGCACCAAAAAACGCGGAGGTTAGCGGTTCAATCCCTGTCCAAACCATGATTTTTTTTATTATAATTTTTTTTTTTAATTTTTTTAATAGTTTTCATGTATTTAATTCAAACCTTTGTTTATTTTCAATTTATAGTAATTTAAAAAAAACATTAGTAATTTTAATATGTACAGAACATAAAATTATTTAAATAAAACAAGTTTGCATTAATGAAAACATATATTTCCAGTAATATTGAATGTACATACTGTAAATAAATAATAATAGTTTTATTTTGGAAACACAATATGAACACAGTAAGTAAAAATAACAATTATTTAATAAATAAAGAATAGAAAACACATCAATTTTTTATATAAAATACTCGCACAAATTGCAGTTGAATGTGTTTGTAAATAAACAGTTTCGAGACTCGAAATGTGTTTAGTAAGCATTAACTCAGAGACAAAGTTATTTACCACAGTAAGTGTGGTGAGACTAGTAAAACCAAGATTTACACCTTCACGTATAATAATAACTTGTGGCTGAGTTGGTTAAGCGGCTGGTGTAGCAGACAAGGGACCCAGGTTCGACTCGTAGTGGCGGCAGAAATTTAAGTAAGTGTAATAAAATTATATTTATAAAATAATAGTAGATGTAGTTATTTAAGAACAACAACGACGACGGCGGCGGCGCACCTCACACACAACTTTAACCCCATCACCTCTGCCACTTCATGCATCGTCACTAACAAAAGCAAAAACATAAACAAAAAAATATTTTTAATTTCCTTTCAAAATTGTTCCAGCTGCTGTGATTCAAAAATGTGACTCTCCAGGCTGTTTAATGGTCATTTTCCGCTCCATTTGTAGTAAATTTGGCTATATATGGTCGGTTTTAATCAAATTTGGCTACTAATTACTTAATATGGTCGGTTTTGGCAACCAATGGGTTCTTTTTGGTCAGATTTGACCACCAATGGCCTATTTATAGTAAAATTTGGCCACCAATGGCCTATATAGGTCAGTTTTAGTCAAATTTGTTTAGTATTGGCCTATATATGGTCGCTTTTGGTCACCAATGGGTTGTTTTTGGTCAGATTTGGCCACCAATGGCCTATTTATAGTAAAATTTGGCCACCAATGGCCTATATAGGTCAGTTTTAGTCAAATTTGTTTAGTATTGGCCTATATATGGTCGCTTTTGGTCACCAATGGGTTCTTTTTGGTCAGATTTGGCCACCAATGGCCTATTTATAGTAAAATTTGGCCACCAATGGCCTATATAGGTCAGTTTTAGTCAAATTTGTTTAGTATTGGCCTATATATGGTCGCTTTTGGTCACCAATGGGTTCTTTTTGGTCAGATTTGGCCACCAATGGCCTATTTATAGTAAAATTTGGCCACCAATGGCCTATATAGGTCAGTTTTAGTCAAATTTGTTTAGTATTGGCCTATATATGGTCGCTTTTGGTCACCAATGGGTTCTTTTTGGTCAGATTTGGCCACCAATGGCCTATTCATAGTAAAATTTGGCTATGTATTGTCGGTTTTAATCAAATTTGGCTACTAATTACTTAATATGGTCGGTTTTGGCAACCAATGGGTTCTTTTTGGTCAGATTTGACCACCAATGGCCTATTTATAGTAAAATTTGGCCACCAATGGCCTATATAGGTCAGTTTTAGTCAAATTTGTTTAGTATTGGCCTATATATGGTCGCTTTTGGTCACCAATGGG
Organism: Thelaira solivaga; assembly: GCA_947397855.1. NCBI lineage: Eukaryota > Metazoa > Arthropoda > Insecta > Diptera > Tachinidae > Thelaira > Thelaira solivaga. Next base: position 384,165 of record OX377612.1, on the reverse strand, counting down.
TTCTTTTTGGTCAGATTTGGCCACCAATAGCCTATTCATAGTAAAATTTGGCCGCCAATGGCCTATATAGGTCAGTTTTAGTCAAATTTGGTTAGTAATGACCTATATATAGTCGCTTTTGGTCACCAATGGGTTCTTTTTGGTCAGCTTTGGCCACCAATAGCCTATTCATAGTAAAATTTGGCCGCCAGTGGCCTATATAGGTCAGTTTTAGTCAAATTTGGTTAGTATTGGCCTATATATGGTCGCTTTTGGTCACCAATGGGTTCTTTTTGGTCAGATTTGGCCACCAATAGCCTATTCATAGTAAAATTTGGCTATATATGGTCGGTTTTAATCAAATTTGGCTACTAATTACTTAATATGGTCGGTTTTGGCCACCAATGGGTTCTTTTTTGTCAGATTTGGCCACCAATGGCCTATTTATAGTAAAATTTGGCCACCAATGGCCTATATAGGTCGGTTTTAGTAAAATTTGCTTAGTAATGACCTATATATAGTCGCTTTTGGCCACCAATGGGTTCTGTTTGTCAGATTTGACCACCAATGGCCTATTTATAGTAAAATTTGACAACCAATGGCCTATATATGGTCGCTTTTGGTCAAATTTGCTTAGTAATGACCTATATATGGTCGCTTTTGGTCACCAATGGGTTCTTTTTGGTCAGATTTGACCACCAATGGCCTATTTATAGTAAAATTTGGCAACCAATGGCCTATATAGGTCAGTTTTGGTAAAATTTGCATAGTAATGAGCTATATATAGTCGCTTTTGGCTACCAATGGGTTCTTTTTGGTCAGATTTGGCCACCATTGGAATATATGGTCTCTGGAGCGTATAATACCACTCCTGGAGTCATTCATCTTTAAATCCAAGCAGGGTTGAGCAAATAATCGGAAGAAATTATTCAAAAATAATTTTTTTGTCAAGAACAACAACACGTGTGTTTTGTTTTTATTTTGGTAATTGTACGGGCATGTAAATTTTTGTCTCGTCTGCGCGTGTGGTTGGTTATGTTGTTATTTTTTGTTTGTGAGATACTTGTTATTATGCTCTACATCAAATACAAGAGAAAAATCTTAAATTTTAATTTTATAAATAATTTTATTACACTTACCTTAAACTTCTGCCGCCACTACGAGTCGAACCTGGGTCCCTTGTCTGCTACACCAGCCGCTTAACCAACTCAGCCACAAGTTATTATTATACGTGAAGGTGTAAATCTTGGTTTTACTAGTCTCACCACACTTACTGTGGTAAATAACTTTGTCTCTGAGTTAATGCTTACTAAACACATTTCGAGTCTCGAAACTGTTTATTTACAAACACATTCAACTGCAATTTGTGCGAGTATTTTATATAAAAAATTGATGTGTTTTCTATTCTTTATTTATTAAATAATTGTTATTTTTACTTACTGTGTTCATATTGTGTTTCCAAAATAAAACTATTATTATTTATTTACAGTATGTACATTCAATATTACTGGAAATATATGTTTTTATTAATGCAAACTTGTTTTATTTAAATAATTTTATGTTCTGTACATATTAAAATTACTAATGTTTTTTTTAAATTACTATAAATTGAAAATAAACAAAGGTTTGAATTAAATACATGAAAACTATTAAAAAAATTAAAAAAAAAAATTATAATAAAAAAAATCATGGTTTGGACAGGGATTGAACCGCTAACCTCCGCGTTTTTTGGTGCTACATTTTTTAAATTTTTTTATTTTATTTTCAATATTAAAATTATTAATGTTTTTTAAATGAATATAAATTGAAAATAAACAAAGTTTGGAATTATATGAAAACTATTAAAAAAATTATAATAAAAAAAAATCATGGTTTGGACAGGGATTGAACCGCTAACCTCCGGGTTTTTGTATTATTTTTTGATATTTTTGAGACTATTCTGTCTTTTATAACCCAGTTTAGAGTGACACTGCCTAGAAAAAATCTTCATGTGCATAAATATCTGAAAATATGCAAAGACAAATGTTTTATTCATTAAAATTATGAATCGTTTGATGCCGATCTTACGACAAATTTAGGGTAAATATGAAGGTAACTATAACATACTGGATAAATAAATTTATACAGGATTCTCATACAGTTGGTCATTAATGTTGATGATGCGAATAGATATCACCAAGCAACATAAAAGAACTTCGCAATAAAAATATGTAATCGATAAATATAACAACTGTTGGTATAAATTTTAAACTACATTTATACCAACTTCTTGTTCTCTGTGCGTATAAACTTCAATGGAATGTGATGGACAAAACAACTGGATTTCGTGCTTGCTATCAAATCATCCTTCAAAAGCTAGTATGCTTTTACACTGGTCGATTTCAGATTTTTTTTGTAATTATAATGCAGAACGTTAAGTGTATTTCACCAGGATTCAGCTATTGGCATTGCTGAAAGGAGGCCATAAAGCCATTTGCATTTTCACCTTTTAATATCTAAACTTATTAAAAAATTAAATAAATTATTCATTTTTCTTTGAATAATTTCAAATTTTATTCACCTGTTTAAAATGACGTTTCGTGGAAAGAAAAAATTAAACTTTTTCTGTAAAATGTGTGTAAGTATAGCTTTAGTGTACGAGTAAATGGATGGACGACTGCCAGAACAACATAAACATGCAAACAAGACTATCGGCAGTTAGTTTTTTTGCACATTTTCTAGATAAAATAGATCAGGTGCCTGGAAAACAAAATATTTTTTTTAATATTTAGCTCTACTCAAAAATAATAAAGAAAATTGCATTATTTTAGTTTTGTAAATTTTCATTAATTTTAAATTTATATAATTATTTATTTAGACTCTTGATTTTATATAATTAATTATTATTGAGCTTTAGCCTTTTTATGAGAATTATTTATTATTCATTAAATTTACTCGGAAAAACAACGAAAATTTTTAAATTATATTTGAAAAATGGATAAAATTAGCCATTTGACAGTAAAAACAACTTTTTCTATGGATTTCTACTATTTAAGGCTGGTGTGTTTAATCTTTAATTTAGGTCCAATTACTACAGACATATTTATGCAAAATGAATTGTTGTGTAAGTAAAAACAAATACTTCTGAAGCAAATTTTAAATATTTTTATTTAAAGTATCGGTGCGTTAATAAGTGCATTTTAAACTAGGTGTGCATGTAAATAAATGTATGAATGTGTAGGTTAGTGTGTCTTGGGTAGTAGTGACACGTTGACAACGAATTTTTTTTAACTCTTACTCTTGCTAAGAAGAAGTTATTTGACTTCTTTATTTATTGTACGTATTTACATGCAATTCACATACAATATCGTAAATAGTGTGTGCACACACTTGTATAATATTAAAGAAAAAATGGAAAAAAGAAATACTTTTGACTTTTGTGCAGTTGCTTGTGAGCCTGTTTGTGTTTGCGTTCACCAAACTTTGATGTTCAATACTCATCACGAATACAAATTGTTAAATTATTTAACTCTGATAGCCAGATTCTAACACACACTAGCACAAAGCTATGAACTAGATTGTATCACAAAGAAAACGAACAAGCAGCAAAGTGTGTGGATTCAAAAAGAGTTTTTGATTGCACTCTGCTGGCAAAAGAAATAATTTGTTTACCCTTTAACAAAGGATCTGCTGCTACTGCGGTGTATCACTTGGCTTCTTCATTTGCTTTTTAGAAAATTAAAATTATGTTGATTTACGAAAAGGCTTGCTTGTGAATTTTTTTCATTATTTTTTTATTTTGAGGCTTTTCTTTTGGTTTTTTTTTTTTTTTTTTTTGAAAGATAAAAAGGTCAAGGCCGGTCGTTACGCATTGTGACTGCAGTATGCAAAACATGAAAAATTAATGATAAGCACAATTCTATACGAATTATTTTTTTTTTAAATAATTTTGTTCATGGCGTTTGGAATTTTTAGCAACCAAGTGCCTTCGCAATTTTAATAAATTTTGAAACGTTAATCATTTTTGTTCCATTTTAAACAAATGAACAAGCGGTTTCAGCAAATACTCGTAACATTGATTTTTCTTATTACGGCCAGTGTTATTGAATTATTTGCTTATTTTGGCAAAACTGTCGTGGAGGTAGTCTGAGAAAAGTTTATGTATTTAGGAAAACATGCTGAAATAGTCGCAAAATATTTCTTCGTCTGCAAAAATTTTGCAATTTTCGACAGGATCACATGTAATTAACGAAGAGCACTTTTAGAATGTATGAAAATTTACGCATATATGCATGTGTATGTGAGCTGTTTGTTTATTTGTTTGTTATTTAGCTTCAAGTCAATAACAATCGTGTAGGTGTGTGCCAAAATGTCCAATTAAAAAGCTCTCCCGGGCACTAAAAACATAACGGTGACATTTGGTGAATGCATAAAACGTACACACAGATCTAAAGACTTTTGTAGAAAAACAAATAGAGAAACGGACACACACGCTAATAGAATACCCATAAAAAAGCAAATCAACATTTCCACACTTACATACATCATGTGCCTTGTGTGTATTTGTATCACCCAGACTATAATCTCGTTATAATATGAATAAACGTTTATTCACAAAAAATCATTTTTATTTTATTTTTTTCTTCTTTAGTCTGCAACATTTGTATGCAGTCAATAACACACACACCCACACACACACATACATACATACATACATAGATTTTAAGCTTATTGTTTTTGCTTTCCCAGCATATTGTTGTCTAAGGACAGGTTTGCGTTCAAACACTGCGCACCACATCAATGTCAAATACTGAGGTTCGTTAGTGTGCATGCTTTCATAGGTATGAAAATACACACGCACACATACAAGTACATATGGAAAACACGTAAAATTTTCTGTTTGCACAAAAAACGAAAGTCAATTTATTTGTTTCAATTAAAAAAGAAAAAAAAGTACAAGTTCCTTTTTTACAATTTTCCCAAACTAGTGAACCTACGAAAGTCGTCACCAACAGAAAGTTTTTCTTGTTTTGTGTATTTCATTACGAGTAATTCAATCACTTTTCCAATATTACGAATTACCCATGCGGCTACGCTTTGTCAAAGGGCTTCAAAGTGGTGTGACATTCACTTAATTTTGCATAAAATGACAATTTCATGTGCAATATGGAATCAATAAAGTAACGCTGAAATTTATTTGAATTGATTTTATGTTCGCCCATGGCATAAAATTGACTTTTATAGCCCTCAAATCTGTAGGTGACATTCACCGGATAATCTTTGGGCAGCAGGTGGCTGACATTTATTTGGAAAGAAACTTTGACTACTGCTAATGGGTTCGGGCATTTGGGTGTGGGTTTAGAAAAAAGAGCCTCCACGAAATATCTTTGGCCGAAAGGTGGTTTATTTTCAGTTTCATTTAAACCTATTACCACAAACTTGGTAGCTGGACTTAATTCCCATGTCCCTATAAATTCATTCACTTGTCTGACGCAGATATGAAAATCAAAATCTTCTATTAGAGTCCACGGCTCCATCTGAACTTCATGTTGCTCGCTGGTATCTGAAGAACTGGTGAGTCTTGCTAATGACGGGCTGTAACCCTTAGAGCTGTCATTGTTGATTTGTTTCATTGACGTCATTATTGTTTCCATTTTTTGACCAAATTGATAGACATGATGATGTCGTTTCCTTAAATGCCACCCATTTGGATTTTTGTATAAAAACTCTTTTTTATGATCCGCATTTATCAAACCTGCTGCTTCTTGTGCAATTTCCTCTAGATATTGGGCCAAGATTTCGCTATTTATAGTGGATGTCTGAGATTTTTCACATCGAGCAGTATGTTCGACCAAATCTAAAGGATCTAAGGCAGAATCCATGCTTTTTTATTTTTCTAAATTAAATTAATTTTTTTTTTATTTTAATTTTTTTTACTTTTGACGGTAATTTTTGACAACCGTAGTATTGTTTACAGAAACTTCCAAACGCTTTTCAACTTAGATAAATTTAATTTTCAAAATATTTTTTAATAAAATATTAATCTTTATTTGTGCTTAATTCCAGAAATTGTGTTGGTTTTAAAATTTATTCTTTTACTCATGATATTCTCATGAGTTATTTATTCAGTACAATAAGTACTGATTCGGAGTAGCGTCTGATGAAATGGTCCATATAGGTATGCTCTCCCCTTCAGTACTTATTGTACTGAATAAATAACTCATGAGAATATCATGAGTAAAAGAATAAATTTTAAAACCAACACAATTTCTGGAATTAAGCACAAATAAAGATTAATATTTTGTTAAACTTTTAAATTCCAAATAGAAATTATTAAATATTTTTTAATAAAATACTTCTTTCTCTGTTGAACAAATAAAAACGTTGAAAGCCTGTATTCAATGCCCAGCGTAACCGAGACATTTTCTTTATTTTTTTATTATTAATACGAAATTTGTAATCATACTCGCACTAATGGGTGTATTACAGCACTAAATTTTAGCAAAACTATTTAAATTGCGGTAAACAAAAGGCTGTAATACGAACTCTCAATTTATACACCTTCTTCAACTTGCGTGTAACAGTAGTTTTATATATGTGTGTGTGTTTTAGTTAATTTGAAAATAAATTTACTTACAATTTATTTGGTTACAAGTTTCCTTATGGTGGGTGCACTGCTGCCTGTGGTCATATTGGATTTGTACACCAGACGGCAATAAGTTGTTTTGTCAAACATGAAAGGCTTCAAATAAAAGAAAAATATTTAATTAGTGTTCTTTATATCAAATATTAATTTGCTCAATTATCTATTTTAAAAAAATTAATAAAATTTTTATTCGAATAAAAGTTTTTTTAAACATTTTTTACTTTTTTTTTATTACAAGTTACCAATAGCTAAAATTAGGATTTTATGGGACAAAAATTGAGTGGTAAAGTAAGAGCACATCACTTGTAAGCAAAGGAAAAATATGGTTGAAGTAACCATACTCTGGTGGAAACATGGTATGGTTACATTTTTGATTGCAATAATCACACGTCGGTATTTTTTTTAAAAAGGATTTTAACTGTATAAAAGTCTTATGAGCAAAAGTCAGCTCTGAATAAAAGCCTACTTTTTTGTGACTATGATTATGCCCCACTATTTTTAAATGTAATAATAATATGCTTCCAACTAACCGAATGTATGTAGTTTTTAATTCAAACATATTAAAATGCCTCTAAGCTGCAGATGTCGCGGTTCAAACCCCGGTCAGGACCAGAATTTTTTTTAAATTTTTTATACCCAATTTTTATATAAAATTATATTTTTATTTACCTTTTTGATATAACTTTTTTTGAAATAAAGTTATGCCAACAATAATAATTTTCTTAGAATTTCGTATTATTTTTCATCCTGTTAACAAAGTCTTTGGAGAATTGCAGCTTTGAGTGCTGCATTAAATGCAATTACTATGTATTTTAAAATTAAGAAATAATTATTTTTCCAACTTTTTACGGATAACGTACCTACAAAATATTTCTATTATTTCGCATTAAGAAAAATGTCACAAAAACATTTCTAAAACTTGTACCACAACGCGTAGGACATTTCATAGAAAAACATTATGTATTTTAATTCAAATAAACACATAAACAACACTAAAACTTATTTGTTTCGTTTTCGGGGTAAAATAATTTACTAGAAATTGTTACTTGTTGGAGGCAAACAATTTCTAGGTAATGCCATTATTTAAGACTTAAAAAGGTGAGGGTACTTTCTAATATACCTTTTTGTATTTACACTTATTAAAGTTTATTTTACAGTTTAATTAATTTGTATATGGAAACCGTTGGAAACATATGGCGTTCAACTCCCCTTTTAAATATTCTATGTGAAAGAAATAAAACCCAAGGATTTATGCAATGCATGCACAAAAACGAAACAACCAACCAACCAACCAACACACTTTCAAGTAAAAATATTCATTTATTGTAAAATAATAATAATTATTTTATTTTATTTTCTTTTTTCTCCTCTTTATTGATATTGTCGTAATTTTAGAAAAAAGTAAAACAAAAGCAAAAACGGCAATGGTATTTACAACTAGTGGTAAATGGTTGTTTCTGTAATGCGTTTTATACATACAAGTGAGTAGATACCCCCACTTACAAACATACACTGCGTGTTCCACACCAAAAAAAAATGAATATACCCAGCTAATCATGTCTTTAAAAACTCATATCCCAGAGGCAAGTGCAAAAGAATAAGAGCCAAGATGTGGCACTCGTTATCGATCTAATATAATCAATCGATACATGTCTGTATGCCTATGAATACTTAAGGATCCCAGCGGCGAAAACAAGGATTAAACAGGCCTTCTGGAAGCTGCAAGTCTTTCTTACTTCATACCATACTGATACTTTTTTTGCACACGATGTTCTAGCCAGCCAAGGGCTTCTGTATTCCTTTCTCTCGGGCTGTTAGAAGTCCTGTTATCAGGTGTTTTGATTGCATTTCACCATCAATTTTTTTAAACCAAACATTAAAAATGTCTCTCAACTGCTGATGTCGCGGTTCAACACTCGGTCAGGGCCAATTTTTTTTTTTTTTTTTTTAACACAATTTTTGTTAAATACTTTTAAATCATATTATACAAACGTTTTAATAAAACTTTTTTAAATAATTTTTTTTTTGTTTCTATTATTTTAAATTAATTTTTTTTTCAATTTTATTTTACTCTACCAGGATTCGAACCGGGACATATGTATGAACTGCTTAAGTCACAGAGCTCAGCTCAGCCTTTCTGAGAAGGCCAGCGAGCAAGAATACTGGATCGTAAATGAGAGGTAGGAAGATCTTACATGTAAAAAATATAGAAAAAATTTTAGCCCTGACCGCGTGTTGAACCGCAACATCTGCAGTTGAGAGGTGTTTTGGTTTAAAAATATATATGGTTAGATACAATCATGAATCTAACCATACTATGTTTCCACCAGAATATGGTTGCCTCAACCATATTTTTTTTCGTAATTATTTTTGCAGAATAAATTAAATAAAAGACAATTTATTTGATTTGCTTTATGGCTAACAGAACCAGAAAAAGCAAACCTTGTACAGTTCCTTCATTTTGTGATTTTCCCGCTGTGGTCAACTGGGTAAGTTTTTTTCAACGTTATTTTACACAGTCAGGTACAGCTATACACTTGCTTACTACACTTGCAAACAAGCATATTTTTTATTATTTTAATAAAAAAAAGAAGAACAAAATATAACTTTAACACGGTACGAAACACTTTTTAGTCATAAAAATTCTTGTTGGCAGTTAAGCAGAAAAAAATGTTACACACACACGTATACATGCATACGTATGCGCATACAAATAAATATAATAAAATATAAAAACAAGAATTTAAATAAATTTAGTAAAATTTCATTTTACTTTTTTTAAAAGCAGAATTTGAGGCAGCCCAAAGCACAATAACGATACAGTAAAAGCTCTGTAAAAGCAAGTTTTTTTTTGTCTATTCTTTTAAATTTTATCTACGGAATCCAAAACAAAAAATGGATGTGTTTTTTACCATCAGTGTAAAACGCAGCGTGAAATCTTTAATAAAATCAAACAATAACAACAAACTTTTACTTTTTATTAATTTTTTTGTGGCCAATGCTGGCAAGAATAAAAGAAATTAATTAATAAGTTTTTTTTCTACGATTTTTGTGCTGAAAATAAAATGTGCTCGGTAATTCAATTTATATTCAATTAATAGTGAGTGCCAAACTAAACAACTCAAGCAAAAAGTTACAACAAATACGAGTAAGTATTTGCTGCAACACTCACTATATTTTTTAATTTCAACAAATGCTGCTTCTAACATTCATACCTAAATTGACGCGGCAAGCGTTTTTTAGCTGTCAAAAATTCTCTGCCTATACAAAATGTGTGGAGCAAGGCGAATTCATACAAGGTGATATCAAGAAAGCAGCTGTGCGCTTCAAGTTTTTTCTTGACTTGTCAAAATTGTTACATTTATATGGTCGGAGTATACTCGTGTAAGCCAAGTCAGTCTTTTTGACAAATCAAGAAAATTGTAAGAACAGGGATGATTCATGATTTCACCTTTTATGTATGGAGCATACCGAATAATGCTGAGCAATTGGAAAAACTAATTCTGACAGCGTGTTTTGTAGTGAAGTCGGCTGCAAGACAATCGTTTTTTTTTTCGATCAGTAATGACATGTTAGCTATTTTTTTTAATTCAGCGTTTTTAACTCTATTTTTGTTTGCCTTTAGTGGGTTTTGTTAACCAAGATGATTAACACTACGCACCGCCAACCCAACAGCCTTATTAAGGGATGACGCTCTAATATAAATAGAGGGCTCTAAAAAACGCCCTGCTTCCCGTTCGAATTTAGGTTGGAATGTAAACAACAATAAAATCGATCTTTTCTTTTCTTTGGGTCTTTTATATTTTTGAGTTATACCATATAAAGCTTCTAAGCAAAAAAGAATTCAATTATCTCTACATCCATTTCACGTCTGTGTGTGTTTTAATAACTTTTATGAGACTAATGACAAGAGTTCTTTTCGAACAGTTAACTGGAAAAGTCTTTTTGTTTTAAATTTGCTTTTCAGTTTCTTGTTTTTTATTTTTTAAATAAAATTTTAAAGTGTATCTTTTCCTCAATAAGAAAGTGAAAGCAGTCAAACGCATTTATTCCGTAGCACGTGTATTAAACTACAAAAAAAAAAAAACCTGAAAGCGTTTTATTCTTTCTCATGTTTCAATTATGTTGAAATTTTAAACAAAACAACAAAAAGTCGTATAATTAATTGTGCTGTAAACGTGCCTTATTTTTGTTTTTATTTATTTTTTATTAAAAGTTTTGCTACTGCTTTTTGTTTTGTTGCTTTTGCACATTTTCTTTGGAGGCGTATTTACTGATTTCTATAATATATAATATAATCAACTATTTCGATAAGAAATTAAGGATTATTTGTCGTGTGGTAGAGAGGGAGAGGGAGAGAAGAGGGTTTTTGTATGAAAGTTTTCTAAGTTTTTCTAAGAAAAACTTTATAGTAAAACATTTTTAAGGGAGCTTAAGTTTCCCAAAAATACTTGGAAATAGTTTTCTATTGCTGGAAAAACAAAATTGATTAAATAAATATGAAATTCATTCTAAATTAATATTATTTGTCGCTGGTTTCATTTATTTAGTTGGAGCAGAAACAAGCAGGGAAGCCTTTTTCGGAATATCCTTTTAACTTTTGGCTGAAATGCCAAAATTCTCATTGTGAACTTTCTTTAAAAAAAAAGTGCATCAATGAATTGAAAGTTTTAATGAAAAATCAAAATAAAATGTCATAATTTGCTTGTTGTTTTTCATATAAAATTTACCACCAAATTTTAATATTTAATTTTATTTTTTTTGCCTTAATCTTAGATGTTTTTTTTTTTTTTTTAATAAGCAAAATACAATTTTTAAATGAGTTTTTAGTAAAATCAATTTATTTATTTTTTTAATATAAAAATAATTTACGTTCAGAGACAAATTTAAAAATTGCAAATTTCAAAGAAAAATTAAAAACCTTAAGCTATTCGAGATGTACCCGTATGTATGTGTGTGTGTGCGTGCTGAATAAAAATTTTAAAAATGTCCTTACAACTTGAAATGTAAAATTTTCTGTAAGTTTAGGTAGGACTTAATATTTTATTTGCAGAGCTGCATGTTGAACATTTTTATTACACCTCAAGCAGTCAACGCAAGGCAGGCAATAAATAAATTGTGTGTAGATGGTGTATTTCACAGATTGTTGTTGTTGCCAAAGTTGTAAACATTTTCGTTTTAATAATATACAAAAACGAAACCAACGATTATTATTAACAAGAATATTTTGCCAAATGCGAGTGAGTGGTAAAGAAAAAAAAGCTAAAACAAAATTATTGCTGTTGGATGGCTGGTCTCTAAGCACGGGGCTTGAGTAAAGTGAGTGCCTGCAACTGCACAATAGTTGTTACTACATACTGCTTTAAATTTGTGCTGTTGCTGGTGTTGTTATGTTAAAATTTAATTAAAAATTATTCTATTGCCTCTCTCATACCACACGCACACAGCCACACTTAAATATAAAACGTATGAAAAAGTTAGGCATAACTGAATGTTTCAGGTATTTTTTTTTTTTTTTTTTAACTAAAACAGCATTTTCAAGCAGCAAAAAATTTTGTTTTGCTGAAAGAAACAAACAACAGCAGCAGGCCAAGTACTCGTATGTTTATTATGTGCTCTTCAGTAATTGTAACTTCCTGTTTTAATGGAACCAACTTTAAAATTCTATGCAAAATAAGTGTTTGCTTGTGTGTGATACAGAGCCAAAGAGACCCAGCAAACACACTACCAGAAAAACATTAAAGTTGCCTTCTTGGGAAATTCAATCAACGTTTTTTTCCTGCTTTGGGGCAAGAAATTTTCAATCTTCAAATTTAATCAATTAAAAATGAGAAAATAAAAATATTTTCTGACTGAAAAATGAAGTAAAGTGACTTCGAATCGTATTTATGCAGGCTTTACACTATAATACAAGAGTTAAAATTTTAATTGCATTTTGAAAGAGCAAAATCAAATGGTATTTGATACAATTGTCGAAAAATTATATGGGAGTTTTACAAGTGTTGAGATTTTTATTGGATTTTGTCAGCTGTTTTAGTTATTTCTTTGTTTGTATTAGAAAATGCAGCCCTGATACAATGAAAAGCATTAACGTTTAGAATTTTTTCTAAAAATCGTGACAGCTCAGATTTCCATCCGTATTTTTTGATGTATTATTTTCACACTTTTACACTTTTTCATTTGATTCCAATTTTTACTCATTTTGCCCGGAAAAATTTTGGTGTTTCTGAAAAAATTCTATGATAAAAAATAGAAAAATCCCAGGCAACTGTTATTCAGAATTGGCCTAAATAATGAAAAAACAAAATGTACGTTGGGAATGCAAAGCATACAATTCTGAGAATAAACGTGTTGAACAAAATGTGGTTGCTTGTTACCTTCCGTAACAACAAACATACTTCATAATATCTGTAATACGTATTGTTAATTTTTGTTTTACTTTTTTTTTGCTGCTGCTGTTGTTGTCATTGTTGATGCTTAAAATTCGTTTTGCTGTTAAGTAAAATAAAGTATGTAGGCAAGGCGACATATTTCATTAAAATTTCTTTTGTACTCCTTTCATTAAGCATCTCATTTCTTTTGGCAGCCTTTCTCTTACAATTATTTTATTTACATAAATAAATAGATGGATGTATGACGAGAACAGGGATATAAAAAACAGGATTTTTAATTCAGGTTAAAATTTATTAATGTCAGTTTTAAGTGAAATTTGTCTCGAATAGGTTAAATATTTAGAAATTAATTTCAGTAACACGGCCATTAACAATAAACTGACATGCATGTTGAAAAGTAAATCCTTTGCTCATTCGTGAACATGATCTGCAAGAAAATTGTGTTGCTAAAGTCAAGACTTGAGGACATAAATTGCAAGATTGTAAGCCTGAAGTTGACTCTTACTTATTGTAAGCATTTTTTTCTTACTAAATTAGAATAAAAAATTCAAATACAAAATTGTAGTGGAAAGGAAATCAAAATTAGCATTAAGAAATTTTGATTTTTTAGTGAAACAAAAACTTAACAAGAAATTAATACAATTGGACGCCTCGAGGTACTTGTTTGGCGAACACGGATTGATTCCTGGCAAAATGTAATTGAAGAAGAACTTGAAGAACATTTATTTAAAGAAAATATGGTTGTATTATAAAATCAAATTTAATTTAATAAAAGTTAAAAGAAATTTACTACGGACCACAAATGAATTCTAATTCAAGTAAATTAGGGTCTGTAAAATACGCTTTCTACTGTCAACACTTTCTCTTTTTATAAAAATTCAAGTTGAAATGCGTTTGTTAATTAATTTATTGTACAAACACAGGTTATACAGATGACATGAAAACAGCAGAAATTATAAACTCCTTATTGTCATTATGTATGTATGGTATGTATTTAGTATGTAAGGGTGTAATGCAAAAATATATTCATAGACAACAATGCCGGCATGAACATAAAACTTGACCTGATTTCGTCAAGTGTTCAATGATTTTTAGAAAATAAAAATAAAGCCAGACATTAAAAATGTATTTAATGATGAGTGCGTGTTTGTGTGTGCTGTGAGCATGTGTATGTGTCTGAGTCAATTGAAGGAATTAAATTTAATGCATGCACACACTAGAGTACTGCACAAGCATAATATCGTACTTGAAAGCCCCACATCACTACAAGCATGTGTAATATTTCAAGTATGCTTGTTCATTGCTCCAGCACACACACACATTTCCGTGTTCTAGTGAGATGCAAAATTGCCCAGTCTAACATAGAAAAAGCCAAGTTTAAATAAAAAAATATTTTAAATTCTACGACTCCAAAGTTTTGTTCTTCAGTCTAACTCGTTCACACTTCTCGTTTTTGTATAAAAGGTGATGCGGTTGAGGGTGGTTAAACAGGGCAACCCCCCCAAAAAAAAATTAAGAGCAAAAAGCAAGAGAAGAGAAGAAGAGTCCATCACGACCCAAACCGACCGAAGGTGGAGTTTATGCTTATACTCTAGTACTGGGCAAAGGGAAAGATTGGCTGAAAACTAAAATTACGACTTTGGTAACCACAAAAGTGAAGTACATTTTGTAAAGAGAGTTTTAACAATGAACCGAGAAGGCGATTTTTATGCTTCTGTGTATGTGTGTGTGTAGCTGCTTTATATTGGAGCATGTGTTTTAAGCTTATTTCACGTTATTTGGTGTAAAGTGAGTGGAAATGATTTATTTCACCACAAATTAAATACTAAGCAACGTACTTGTGCATAATAATAATAACATAAAGCAATAATATTTTTTAATGTGCATTCATTCACACACACACATATGTATACACACCACACATGCATGTTAAGGAATTAAACGCGGCTGTGTGAGTGGATGTATCAACTAGCCGTACAATGGCTTTACTGCATTTAATTATACAAACAAACTTTCATTGCAAAATTTAAATGTGTACGAGGGAACGCATTTGTGCACGAATGCTGTCATTGCGGTTGTTTGGAAAAAACAAAAACACTTTATGGTTGTTATGGACAAGTATGGGTTTCAAAGGAAAAGAAAATTTCATATGAAAAATAAAACAAAAAAAGCACAGCAAAGTGTGAGAAAGGGAAATTTTAATAATCAAATTAACAAGCATATTAACGCTAAACAAACAAAAGTACAAAAAAATAAAATATTAGCATAACACAACAACACACACACATACTCTTACGTAACAAAAAGACGACAAAACCCAAGAAAAAGAGTGGGACGGTGGAAATATTAATAAAGTGTGGCAAAGGTGACTTGGAAAAAAATTAAAGGGTGAAACAACAAACACACTTGGAATTGAATAATGAAATAAGATGAGATGGACACTGCAGGCTTAAAAAATGCACTTCAAGTGAAAGTGTGTGCCTCGTGGCGCTGCTCGGAAAATCATTTCATGACAGTAAAAATTTTAAAATAATAAATCCTTGAAAAAGTATGAAAACAATTAGAAATTATTTCTTAACTGAATTTTTATTTAGTTTTCCAATAATTTAAAGCAAAGAAATAAATAAATTTAAAATTAAAAAAAATAAAAACAAAAATCAACCGTATTTACGTATTTTTTTTTCATGAAATGTGATTTAAAATCATCAAATTTGGCAACGTTCACACAACATACATACATACATACACACCTACAACATGTTACGCTTATTTATCCTTATGTTGCTGATTCTGTCGCTGAGCTGATGTTGTTGTTGTCCCTGATTTTTGTTTTGATGAATCGATTTGTTTGTTTTTGTGGTATTTTTTTTTTCTTGTTAATAAAATGTATGTCAATGTGAAAGTGATTTCTTTTCTATCTGTTTTTGTTTGGAGGCCTGCTGCAGTCGTACAACTGGGTATTGTTGAATTTATAATGTTTTGCTGTTGTGCATATTTTTTAATTTGCTTAACTCCCTTTAGTAGAAAAAATTTATTACTATGATGGATTTGGGCTTTGCTTTATTTTTATATTTTAATTTTTATGAATTTTAAACGTTTGCTTGATTTCTTTTATTGTTTGTGTTTTAATTTAATGAAATGTCTGCATTTGATTTTTATTTGTTAAAAAGAAATTAATTTTTTTGTGAAAATACTTTAAATAAGCCTTGATTGCTGGCAATTGTCTTAGTTTATTCGTTGGTGTGCTAAATATTTATGTTTTGCAGTAATAATTTTTGTTTGCTGTTTCTTCGATTCCTTAGTTTGTTTATTGTATTATAAATGTAGTTTGTCTATATGATGAATTGAGTTTCTAGGATTCTCGCATACTTTGCCATCATTTGCTTCATTTCCTGACTGACAATTAACAAAAAAGTTTACACTTTTTTATGCTGTGTTTTTTGTTTCTGTGTCATGTTACGCGCAGCACATACATTCGCATTTCCTTTTTTCTTCTTTTTTTTGTTTTGTTTTGCTGTTGTCGTTACATTTATTGTCAAGTTTTATGCCACTTGTAGCAATTGCATTTAATTTTGCAGCTCCAAATTTCACTGGAATACTTCAACGTTTCTACAATTTCCTAAATTCTGCAAAATAAACAGTTTACATGCACACATACACATCCATTCGCCACCGAATTTACTTTGCAACATCCGTTTTACAGCTAGAATGGATTCCATCAGAGTAGGGTTTGTAAATTTTTACATTTTCCTAGATTTTTTTGTTTGTTTGCAGTTTTTAGAACAAAGTGTGAGGTCAGAGTAGTCGTTTTATTAAAAATGTGGTGGAGTGCAACCTAACATTCATTTAAAAACGTTTAATATTTTAAGCCACAAAACTAACAATGTTCTCGTATCTGAGACTACAGTCGTAGATGATTCAGATGTAGCCCATAGATGTACGAGAGAAAGGTAGGTTACCGAACATTCCCCAACTTTAACTCTAAAAAGATCGAAGCTCTCAGTGTGGCCTAACTACCTGCTCTTCTCCTTTAAATTACTAAATCTTCGACTGGTTTATTGAAGTGAAAATTATGCTTCCAAAAATGTTATATTTCCCAATTACTTCCTTTTTTTTTTTTGTTTTTGAAAACTCTTTTCTTAGCACAAAACATTCTACAGTATCCTTTCCAAATACACAGCAGATACACCTATAAAGTGCAGAATAATAAAAACAAATCAAAATCGCTCAATCAGTATTAAAAAGAAGTTTGAAAAGAGGCTTTAAGGCCATTTCGACTTTGCCACTTATTGTTAACAACTTTAACAAATCGTTTCTTTATTTCTTTTTGTTTGTTCGTTTGCGGGTCTGTTCAATAATAAAACGAGCGGAAGGAAGAAAACCAACTAATAAAGAAGCAAACAAACAAATAAACAAAAATACTCAGATTCAGTTATCGTGTATTACCAGCAAACAACAACAACAACAACAAAATACTTTAAAGAAATTAACATTCAAGCCAGTGAGAAACCAATGGCAGCAAATATCAGCAACATTAAAAAAAATTAAAAAAAAAATTAAATAATTAAATTGAAATCTATAAAATACGAGTAAATAACAGTCACACACAAATAGAAATGTATGTTTGTAAATATAGTGGGCAGAAGTGCAAATGTTGCATACAAGCATTGCTGTGTGTTGAACTCATATAAATAAAAGTGTATGCGAGTGCGTGTGTGTGTGATTATGTTGACATGGAGTATGATTAATTGCCTCCTTCTTGGTTTACTAGAACTCACTCAAACATTCATATTAAGCGAATGGTAGTAAGTAGTTGGTGTGGCTGCGATATGCAAAATAAAAATAAATCTGAAACATCAAGCACGAACGCATGTTGTTAACAAGAGCAAGTAAGTATACATACATACATACATACATACTAAAGCAATTTACAAGCATACTTGAAAAACACACATCACTACAAACATGTGTAATATTTTATACTTGAAATTGCCCTTCAACAGTTAAACCTAAATTGTGGGGGCAAGCGGAGCGTTTTTAGAGCCCTCTATTAAATTAAAGCGTCATTACTAAATAAAAGCGCTGGCTGTGCATACTCTCTACACAAACAAAAATAAAGTAAAAACGCTAAATTTAAAAAAATAGCTAACATGTCATTACAGTTGTTTTGCAACCAACTTCACTACAAAAGGCGCTTTCAAAATTCGATTTTCCAATTGCATGACGCTTGCTGCGTCAATTTAGGTATGACTGTAAATGAATGAGTACAATTGGTATGATACATGGATGGAATTATAGTCCACAAATCGGCAGGAGTTTGTGTGTTTGTAAATAAATAATTAAAATTTGTTAAATGTTCACATGTAATATCTGTTTCAAGAACCCAATCATTCAGGTTATTTATAAAATATTATTTCCTTTAAAAATCTGTCCCAGTCAGGTAGAGATCGAAGAGCGAAGCTCTTAAAAAAAGTAAGAAATGTGTGCTTTTGATGCACTAAAAAACATTTCATTAATAAAAAAAAACATTTTTTGTATAGAGTTTCGCTGTCCAATGTTTGGACCTGCATCTGTCTCCGCTGAGTAGTGGCAGTATTTCATACCAACAGTCGTAAAGGTCTGGAAACAGTTTAGTTCTTAATTTGACGAAATTAAATGCAACCGTGTAACTAAATATAATTTTATTTTCCACTGTTGCCGCTGTACCACGAATTAGATATTTTGCAATTGCCACATTTTAAGAAAATGTTAAGACTGTCACTGTGAGCATCGCCCTGAAACAGAGTCTTGCTAACACAACTTTTATAAATAAACGTACAAGCACCTGTAGTATTATGCGATATTTGTGTGTGAATACAGCGCCAGCTAAAATGGGAATGATTTTAACAAATTTTCGTATTATACGATATTGATTGAATTTGTTGAATAGTCAAATGAAGAGCTTTCAGTTCGATGCAATATTAGAAGTAATTAAATTCAACTTTTAGGTGGATATTTAGTTTACTAAATAAAGCAGTTAACATTTTAGGCGACGTTATACTTGCTAGTTATTAAATAGATTTTCTTTTATTTCATTTTTTGTTGCTAAAAGTTTGATACGTCTGACTATGTGACTTTTCTTTGGTTTTAGCCATGTGCATGCATATCTGTGTGTGTGTGTGTGTGTGCTTGTTGGAAACGACAAAGTTTATTTAAAATAAACTTACATTCACAAACTAGTAGAGCAACTTACATGCCTCAACATTTACAGAAATACTCAAGTCTGCGTAAAGAAACTCATAAAATACAATTAAATCAAATAAATTCCGTTTTAATTATCCGCAAGGTTTTTGTTAAGATCCGCTCACATGTTTTGTTTATTAACCCTGTCATCATTTTCTTTGGCATAAGGCTAGATTTCTGAACAAGAGTAGCACTTTATTCTACACACTCTACCACTCGCACTACGTTTGTGTCTAATTTGATTGTACTCATTTTAGATTTCTTAAAAGCATTGGAGGGACATAAATAGTTTAACACGTACAATAAGCAAGCAGGGGAGGAGTAGAAATATCTACGAAATTTTTTTGTTAAAAAAAGCTTTCTAATTCCTTCTTTGGCTAAGCTAAATAAAATAAATTGCAAGTGACAAGAACTCTTCTGTTTTTAAACAATTAAATATCTCTAGCCAACTTGAAATCAGATTAAATTCTCCAAGCACACAAAAAGATAATTTAATTTATTTCAAGTTTTCATTAAAAAAAAAAGGTCAAAGGCTAATCAAATGTTTTGTATGAAGGATTTTTCATTCTTATTAATTTAATTCAATTTTAAAGCAACCGCTCCCCCCACTGAAGCCATTATTTTGTTTTTTGTTGGCTTATTAAGGCAACATGCAACATGTTGCACAGCATTTTAATGAGCGCTCATAAAGTTATGCTCAAGACATTTTATTTTTTATTTATATTTAAAAAGCTTTTGTCCTTCGGACAACATGGGGCTTATGGCGGTGTTGTACGAGTATTATGTAGCACAAGTACATCAAACTGACTTGTGGCCATTTCAATCTAGATAAGCAAGATTTGCTTTTTACAGCATTTCGCCAAGCATTAAAACGATTTTAATGGCCTTGCAAATACACACAATGTCATAAAAGATTTAAATTTATAATTATTTTTAAGAGCATCTAAAATTTTAAAACCATTAAAAAAAAGGAAAGTAAAGAAAGGAAATGTATGCAAGTACGAGTTCATTAAATATTTATTCAAGCAATGTTGTAAATAAAATACAAATGTATCCTTTTATTCATTCGCCAGCTCGTTCACTCGTGTATGCTGTCAGTGTCCTCACTTTGAAATAAATATTTTTCTATTACTTTCAAATTCTTGTACCTTTTTGATATAAGCTTATGTACGAGTATGTTTGTATGTATGTCAATATGTTTGTATTTTTAAATTCTTTTTTTTTTGTCTACCTCTTGCTCTTATCTTAGTCCAGAGCATCTATTTAATTCGAGTTGTATGCTACATAACGACGGCACATTACTGACATTTTATTTTTTATAGCGGTCAGTGTGTTAGCCAGATTAGGTTTTTATGTCTGATTTGCTTCTTTGTGTTGTTGTATTTCTTACTTCTCTATAAATTTCAATGTCTAATGAGAATTTGTACATGGCATACGCCTGCGCTGGATTTGTTATGGTTTGACAGGAACTTGTTAATTAAAGTTGTGTAGAGATTGGAAGGAATGTTATTAACAGAACAGCATTGGCTGGAAAACCGTTATATGTAAGCAATACCACTTGAACAAAACCCATACAAAATGGTTAGTTAAGGCAGGAGTCAGTTAAAAAAATTTTAAAATTTATTTTACTTAAGCTGAAAGCAGTTAATTTTGAAATAAAAATCTGCTTAAAAGGCCAAATGGTTTTTCTGTTTATGTCTCCTACTCCAATATGAAATTTAAATTAATAAAATTCCCGCTACACCCGTACTTTGGTGATTTTCACAACAATAACAATTTTTAAAATATCTAATTTGAATATTTAAAATGTTTATAAATTCGTATGAGTATTTAATGAAGTAAAAGTCACTTACCCAGCTTCCTTTATATGAAATTCAATTTTCCTTGAGGCCTGTAATTAAACAAGAATTATGCAAGTTAGTTATTTTTTATTAGCAAATATTATTCAAGCTTAAGATCTCAATGAAAATTGTTTTTATTTTAATTTTCCAATATTTCGACTTTCTTTTTAAGGTCTTCTTCAGGGAAATTTATTAATAATAAATTAATAATAATAAATAATAATAAATTTATAAGATCGAATAATTTAATAAAATAATTAGTTATTTTACTAAAATAATATTTTTTTAAAAAGTTTCTTTGTCAAGCGCTTAAAAATTATTACAAACTGTAAATAAATTGGTGTGAAAATTAAATTTTTTCGAGTGAAATATTTTATCAGAGACACAAAATTCAAATTTCTAAAAATAATTTTAAAAAGCTTTTCTTTGGAAGTTTTTGCTACACACTTCATGTGCAAGAAAAGGCTGTAACAATTAATACCGTGAGAGTAGAGACAAACATCAGAAAAGCTTAAGGAAAAAATCAATGAATAAAAAATAGCGGCAAGCAGGACCAAAGGCTTATTTAGTTTACCATACTTTTACACACCTACATGTGAGCTTTATCCTGACTATCCAAAAAGTAAATTTAAACCCAAACATTTTAATTTTTGTTTTAATTATTTTGGCTTCTTAAAAAAATACAAATATATAATTTTTGAGTTGATACGGTTCTTAAAACTTCTGCTCATTGTACGTAAAAAGGAATTAGTTGCATATACATATACATACATACTTCTAACTCTTTCTATTTTTCATTTAATACAAATTACTCATTAATAATAGAAGATTACGTCTTCAGCAAGTTTTTTTTTTTTACAAGAGCTCAATTCTGATATTACGTTACATCTTCACTTAAGTATAAGTTTATCAAGAATAATAAAAAAGAAGAGAATAAAAGCTTTTTTGTTGTTCAGTTGAATTTTGTAAACAGAGAAATAACTTACTGAAGGCATACTCTTCTCTTGCATTTATTCTTGCAAATTACTTACAAGCACTTTTATATAAGAGCAACATTGTGTTTGCATACATGTAAAACACATGCTCTCATTTTTTTACTTTGCTTTTACTTTTTTTCTTTTATTTTATGACGCCATATTACTTGCATATTCACGAAATTCTAGATTTTCACACACTAATTTTTCATAATTTTCACAAATGTTCGGCAAATATTTTTAAATAAACTTGTTCTAAACAATATCAGCTTCATTTTGATAATTTTTTTATAGTGGGGGACAAACTATTTCTTGAGATATTTAATATTAAACTTGCAGACTTTTGCACACTACATTTTTTTCAAACGCAGCCACTGAAATTTAAACACGAACTAACAGAAGCAATTGATGTACACACAGTGAGTTTGGGAGAGAGAGAAAAAAAAGCAAAGTTAAAGAAAAATAATATAAATAGAAACAATAATATCATAAGGGAAATATGTAAATAAATGTATGTATGCAGATGTATGTATCTATAATATAGATTCTATATATATATACATACTTTGTATGAATTGAAATAATGATTAAATTAAGTGCGGACATTTGAAAAAATTAATTAAAAATTATAAAATTATATATTATAATAATTACCTATGGGAGCAAATGCAAAATATTTGTATGTATTTTCTGTGCAATTTTGTACTAACAACGTTGTAGGAATATTAGCATCGAAAGAACTCTTCTTGATTTGCAATAAACATTTATGTTAGGCCATTACAGGTATTATTTTTTTGAAAATGTTGTTGTTGCCCTATTTCGTTCTTTCTTTTAAAAATTATATTACCGTTCTAGTAACAATAAATAAAATGTATATTTGTTTTTAGGTTATAGAGCAAAATAGGGAAAGAAGTTCTGTGCTTTTTTTGTAGAAACAAAATCAATTTAATTTTTTTTTTTTTAGTTTTTAATACGAGTAAAATTTTAATACTTGCATTTTTTGTTGCTTGAAAAATATTTATTGTTTTTTAATTTTATTTCCAACTTAATATTTATAGAACGATTATTTTTTTCATTCTCCTATGAAAACTTTTACGTTCAAAATAAACTTTTATAAATAAAATACTTTTTTTTGTTTGTTTTCTATTAATTGTTTTTTTTTTTTTTTATTTATTTCTATGTATGAACTTCTAAAAACTATACAATATTTTGTTTATTTTTAATTATTATGCTTTATAAATATTTACTTTATTTTTTGTTGATTTATAATTAATAATCATTTTAATATGTTTATTTTGTAGGTAGTATATAATATAATGTGATTTTTCCGTTTGTTTTTATGTTTTTTCTTTGATTATTTTTCTTTTTGAATCTAGTATTTTGGGGGTTTTTATTCGTTTTATTTTTATTTGCTTTTCTGATCATGTAATTTATTTTTTTATTATTTTTTGGTAAACACAAAATTCAATAACAACAAATTAGAAATATTGCACTTGTAATTGAAACAAAAAAAAAAAAAAAAAAAAAATTGCAATCGAAATTGTTACTCGATATTGACAAACGAAGCAGAAATTTCACTAAACAAAAAACAATTACACACAGAAATATAAAACTTAAATTATTGTTTGGCACACACAATTATAAACTAAATGAAATTGGAATAACAAATAATATTTCATCTCATAAATATTGCACTTAAAGAATAAACGCTTTTTAAAGGAAAAATATCGCACAACTACTAGTAAATGTGAAAAATGCACACATTCACATAATGTATTTTGTATGTGTGTGTGGTGTGGGGATGGGTGTCAGGGTGTCAGGGTGTCAGGGTGCCAGGTTGCGTGCAGGTATGCATTTATGTAAGTATGACTTATAGTTTTGCTCTTTGAGAGTTTTCTTGTTTTAAGCAGTTTACATAAAATTAATTAACAAAGTTCTTTATCTTCTTCATTTTAATATTTTTTTTTTCACCATCATTTAAATTACTAAATAACTTACAAGCTTAGACATAGTACATCGATTCGTTAGTTCATTTTATAAAAAAGCAAATTTTATGAAACAAAAGAAACAAAAACGAAGTGCATTTGTTCAAGAGGAAAATATTCGTTTTATAAATTCAGTTTAGCCAGTGAATTTATAAAAGAAACTTTCTCTCGGATACAAAACAAAAAATTTCTAAAAAAAATAAATTAAAAAGCAAATTAAAACTTTCATAAAATAGTGTTTCTAAGCAATTACAAAGGCTCTGCTTTCCGAAAGTGTAACAAAATTTTATCGTTAAAATGTTTCCTTTAAGATGCTTTAGTGTTTCTAACATTAAGAATGAAAGAGTGCGTCATTAGTTGTTTTATTGTTGTATTTATATAAAATTATTATATAGTACTACGATAACTGGAAGATATATGTATGTATGTTGTATGTTTCCATATTTTTATGTATGTTTTTTTGTTTTTTTTTTTAATTAAAGTGAGAATGATCCCCTTAAAGCAATTGGGCAATAACGGGCTCTATCAAGCACATATGCTCGGCTCCTCTAACCGGTAAACGATTTAGGCAAAAGTGTCTAATCATATCGGGTACCGTATCAAATGGACGACTGAATTGACCCAGTATATATTGACCACATTCGTTGCGTTGTATACGCATATGCATAAATCCTTTAGCTCCTCTACAAAAAATAAATATTTAAATCATTCATTTAAATGGAAAGTATTTAGGATCTGCTTACTTTAAGGAGAGTGAATAGTCCTGCTTAGTTGACTCGCAATTACGTACCAAAAAACTCCCTTCCGTTAAGGGTCTTAATGTAGTTTCAGCTTCAATGCGCGTAATCGAACCATGATACCATCTGCGTCCACACATATCGAAAGAATTTTCAGGAATTTTTAATAGTTTGTTAGGTTTTTTTTTTTTTTTTTTTTTTTTTTTTTTTTTTTTTGTGATAATTTGACTTACCCTTGCCGTTCTAAAGGCATTGATACATCAATAAGATCAACTGCAGTCGCGAAAGCTGTTGCATTCAAATTTAAATTAAGTTCTTTGTTGTTTGTCAGTCCACGTAAATCTAAACTACCAAACTTATTGTTCGCTGGGCGTGGTTCGTTAAGATTCAAAGTGAGATTTTGACGAAATATGGCCGAGTCTAAAAAAGAGAAATTTTTTAGTTTGTTTAGGAAATACATTCTCAACACTCGCAAAACTGCATTTGTTTATGTTGTGCTTATACAACAATTAATACAGATTTTAGTTTGAATTTTTGTTTGTTCTTTTGAGGCCTTTTTGGTATATAAAAATATTTTTTTTCATTATTTTTTGAATCGCCCTTCATATTTACCCAGTTTCATAGCAGTTTTGTTATCATCTCTCATGGAATGACTAGATGAAGCTTGAGAGATTCCACTTGATTCTGTACTGTGCACCATGAGGTTATTTATTTCTGACTGATTGGCTCTTAAACGTCTTCTCAGTTTCGGCATATCGAAAGGTAAGTCACCCAAGTCCACTGATGTGGCACTGCCCGAAGTGCAAGCATCCTGCACAAGAGAAAATTAAATAGTCTGTTGTTCTACTAAAACTAATTTAAACAAGATGGTCTCTTGTTTTCTCTCCCTCTAGTACAAACCTGTTGGATGGTTTTTCTTCGTCTTAGTTTTGGCATATCGAACGGAAGATCTCTTAAGTCCTGCGGTAGTCCCATGCTGTTACTCATGGCTCCTACCGCACTAATATCACTATGGGTATTTCCCTTATCATTTGGAGGGAAATTTAATTTTGGCAGCGTAAACTTTTGAATCCCCATCAGAGGCTTGCCATCTTCTCGCGAATGCAATGAAATGCCACTGTCTGAGCCGAGAATCTCATCTGTTAGGTGCATTAATGTTTTGTTTGCCGGTGGTCTTCGTTTCTTCAAGGCATCTATTTGAAGCTGGGGCACAGATCGTACATTTTCTGTATCGCCAGAGCGCAGCTGAAGCTGCTGTTGCTGCTGCTGTAGTTGTTGATTATTTGTATTCGATTGTATAGCTGCGCCATCTTCGGGTGAAGCGTTTTGTGTTTTATTTTGTTCAGACAGTTCTGAGGCCGGTTCCTGGGAGGACTTGTCTGATATGGGACTAAGGATATGCAATTTAGAATGAATGACCACTGGTGCTCTTAAAGGAAAAGCAACACTCGAGCTACCAGATTCAGAGCTATGTGAGCTCAACGAAGTCGAGTGCCTTGACTCTGAACTGGACGTACTGCGATTTCCTTCGCTAGTGCTCGAGCGTAGCGATTCCATGCTGCCACCACTACTCGATGTTGCTATGCTTTCGGTCGAAGAATAATTATGTGGCCTTCGACTACCATTGCCAACATGGTGGTGGTGGTGAGAGGCGTGGCTTTTCCGCAGCTCCAGTACCCGCCCCGACTCAAGAACGAAAGATCTCGGTCGGCTGCGGGATCTAGAGCCACCTGTTATGTTATTTGTGCCTTGATGGGGTAATAAATGATGATGATGGCGACTGTTATGATTGTGGTGTAGACTGGAAGATGGCGGATTAACGTAGGCGCTGTCGGTAAGACTATTATCATTGCTGGTAGCCAGTGAGGAGGCTGTTTGTTGTTGTTGTTGTTTCAAATTAGATTGCAGTGGAAGACGGAGGTCGCGCAATCGCGGATGGGCCGGATTCGATGATGGCAGGTTGGGTGCGCTTCGTATGCTGTTCATAAAAAAACGTTCATGTTTACCAGGAAATTTCATTGGTAGCGGGGCTGTAGACGGAGGTGATGGTGTGTATCCACGCATTGGTAATTGTGAACTGGACGTTGTAGGGTTATTTTGTTGATCTAAATTTTGTTCTCGGATATGAACATTGCTCAGCTCAGTCGATAGGCCTGCCACACTGATTGGAGCAGCTTCTGCAGTGCGATTCACAGCTCCCGCAGTTAATGGAGAGCCACTGCCACTATTATTTCCACCTGAATTAGTTCCTTGTTCCTGGATAGCTTGATTCTTTGAATTCTTTAATCTTTTACCCTCTAAACGACTCTTCGATGTCTTAGGCGCACGTGAATCTGTCTTGGTAGTCGGTAAGTTTCCATTATTTAACTGCAGCAATACCGAATGATTAGTTATACGATCCACTTCATCCAAATCATCATCCGATTTAGCTACTTTGCAATCAAATGCAGTTTCGTATAGCTGACGAGTGCGTCCTGACATTTCGTCTTCGTCGTCTTCAGCAGCAGCTGAACTCTTGTCTAGAGCGTTGTCAGATTGAGCGAGACTATTTGCGTCCAAAGCGCTTTGAGAACTAGTATTTGTGTTTAAGTTTTTTGTGTCAGGAGCACAATCAACACACTCATGAACTCCATGTGGATGAACGTAGAAGATGCTGCGAGGACGAAAATATTCATCTAAGTCATCACCAATAGAGGGAGCAACACAGGCACAAACTGCTGGTCCTAGCAGTCTATGTGGTGGCATTGACGGCGATTCTTCTGGTAAATTGCCACAATTTAGTTCCACCGATCCCTTTTCACAAATATTACCAAAATCGGTAGTGGCAGCTGGAATCAAAGGCTGAACGTTACACGTCTTTCTTACCAGAGCCAGAGCCCGTGCATGCCATTCGCGTCGTTTTAGGCATTCACTGCAATCGGACTCCTCTGAGGTTGTAGTAGAAGGAGAATCACAACGTATTATGTGAACACCTTCCTCAGTAAAAGAGTAGCGTTTGGGTGTGTCGAGTGGGTTAGGAAGGACAGTGCTATTGGTTGGCTCAGTTTCATCAAAGTCGTCCTCCTGTTCTTCGCGTTCTTCAGATCGTTCCGGAACGTCGAGGCTAGTACTTTTTCGATATGGGCCACTAGGCTGTGGCAGTGTCTGTGTAGATTGAGGAGGCTCAGATACAGTCGATTGTCGACTTTTTAGTTTGGCTTCTTTATCGTTCGCCGCTGTTGAGGCTGCAGAATCTTTTGGTTTGTTAAGTAAATCAGAATAGTAATACGGTGACGGATTTCGTTTGCAGTGCTCTGATTGCGATGCTGTTAACTTGCGTGGACTCCTATGAGTTTGGGGTGGCAAAGGCCTTACCAAATCATCTGAGATGCTATCTGGAGAATTCAGATCAGGAACTTTTACTGATTGATTGTCTTCTTCGTCATCCGATGATTTTGGTGCTGATGAATCTAAAAATACAAGCAAATTTAGCTTATGCAACACATGGACTTATGTGTGTGTGTGTGTTTGTTTAAAATTGTTGATTGAAATGTTTATTTCATGCATGCATTAGCAAGCCACTGCTGGTGCACAAATGTGGTGCAAAGAAGAAATAATTATATTCCCAGAAAAAAGGCAATTATAGTTTTTTTTTCTTTTGTATTTCTCATGCTGTTGTTGTTAGCTCGAGCACAGAGTTGGTAAACAAATGAAGAGAATGTTTTTTTATTACTTTTTGCAAAAGTGGTTTAAAAGTTAATTTATATCATGCAGTTGTTGTCGAGAGCAAGTGAAAGTTGATTAAAATCGTTTAAACTTTGTTAAAG
Organism: Thelaira solivaga; assembly: GCA_947397855.1. Taxonomy (NCBI): domain Eukaryota; kingdom Metazoa; phylum Arthropoda; class Insecta; order Diptera; family Tachinidae; genus Thelaira; species Thelaira solivaga. The sequence continues at coordinate 355,604 of OX377612.1, read as the reverse complement.
AGTTTAGCCATTTGAAAAAGAAAAAAAATAATAAAACAACTCTGATAGATTAGTTGGTCTTTGGCAAGAAAGAAAAAAAAATATTTCTGATGAGAGTTAAAAAAAAAAAGAGAAATAGTGAAAAAATATACAAAAAATATGAACGGACTGGACCCCATGTGTAAATAATTGCCAATTGTTGTGTTTATGGACAAGAGGGTGAGTCTGACTCTGAGTGATTTTGTGTTCATTTCAATCGGAATGTGGTTGGTTGTGGGTTTATTTTTTTTTGTGTCAGGGATGATGATGAATTCTTCTTCTCTTCCACTCACCTGAGTTGTAATTGCTTCGTTTATCTTTCTCTTTGCTTTCAGCAGTTGATGTTAATGTTTGCGAATTATTGTGTTGTTGTTGTTGTTTCTGTTGCTGTTGTTGTTGATGTTGGTGGCGATTTTTATGAACACGTCTCTTTGCTTTCTTGTGATAGACTTTTTTATGGCGTTTAGTATCTTTGGGATCAGAATAGCCTTCAATAAGCTTAACAGAAGCTTGTTTAATATTGGAAATTTGGCTTTGTATGTGCAGTGGCGGTGGCAGAGAGGTAACAGTGGCTGTCGATATTATAGCGCTTGTAGGATGTGGTAAGCGCTGATGCGTCTGACTGCGTGTGCTGTGTGACTTTTGTATGTGATGATGTTGGTGTGGTTGTTGAAGAGTTTGTGATGGCTGTTGTTGCTGTTGCTGCTGTACAGCACCAGCTGCTTGTGTTGGTAAAGTACTATTATGAACTGTTGTTTCCTGGGCTAAAACATTTACTATATTTGCATTTGCTCTGGAGGGTAAAGTTGATAAAGGGGCCGGAGGTGGTGGTGCCTGTGATTCAGCCTGTTGTGGCTGATGTTCAGAAAATGTAGCCTGTTAAAAATATAATAAAAAAATTTTGTGCTTTAAATTAATTTTAGTAATCAACCACTTCATAACAAATAAAAAATTTTGTTAATAAAATTCAATTATGGTGAGTAACTAAGCAAATATTCTCATCAGCTGCATCAGACTTAATTGTCGTCAGCATCTCATTAATAACGTCGAAAGCTGTAGTTGGTAATTTAAATTATAAAATTAACACAGGAAGGAGGCCAATATGAAATAAGAATAAATTTTCTTAAACAAAAAAAAAACCTTTTAAGAAATTTAATTTGGAATTAAATTGAAAAAATAAATAAAATTGGCATGACATGGATTTTATGAGCAAATTTATCAAAACTCTTGGATGCTACAATTTTCATTTTTATGAAAATAATTTATGCGATAAATTGTCACATTTTACATGCATCATCATCCAACGCCATTAACAACCAAAAACGAAAGCGGAAAAACCAAACAGCCAGCTAAATTTAAGAGAGGAAACAACCAAATTGTATTCTTTAAATAAAAAATTTAGAGTGCAAAAAAAGACTATACAACCAGTATGAGAAGGATTTTCTCCACCAACCGCAATTTTCATATTTTTTCAATTCGTATTACAGGACAACCGTGTGTGTGTGCTAGGGAGTGAAAAGTGGGAGGCAACTTTCTTTTCTGAATAATACAATACAATTTTGTCATAGATGAAACTGCTGCCTTAAATCCCAGTACCAGCTATAAGGTAAAGCCCATGACTGGCTTTAAAATATATCGAATAAATTTGTCTATAAACAGTTTTAGAAGCAAAAAAAAAACATTAAGGTGAGGTTGGTTTCTTTGTAATTAAGTGAAATATAATATGCGAATGACTTGGCTCGAAAACAACAACAACCAAAAATTACATAAAATTAAAGCAACAATTCTCCTTCCTCATTTGAGGGGTTTTAAGGTATGAAGAAGGAGGAGAGTTTCTAAATGTGTTTCATATACACAAACATTTTAGATGGATGTATTTGTGTGAGAGTGTGTGTGTGTGTTTGAAAATATGTTGATAGAATAAAGAGACTACTTAAATATTATCTATTCACCATTATTTTGTAATATGAATAAAAGTTTATTCTACTGTTGCCTTAATAAATGACAAATGACATGATATTAATATTGAAAACAATAAAAAATCATCTACCTGTAGCCTGCCACCATTAACTAAACAACAACAAATGTCACACACATACAAAAGCACATTAAAGATTTGCCGAGCGTGATTAGTGTATGAAAAGGTAATGTTACATGAATATAATTTACGTTTATGTCTGTAACTTGGGTGCGAGACGGACGGAGGGAGAGAGGGGGAGAGAGCGAGCACTTACACCACCAGGCCATTTATAAATTGCCTACAACGTCATAAAGTATTTGTTTTTAGACTTGCAACTATGGATGTAAATGTTGTATGAGTATGAGCCAGTTGTCATAAATATCGATATCACAAAGTATCAGCCAAATGTGGTTGAATACTGCACGTTTTTGCCATTACCAGTATCTGTCCATCTATACAATTTTGTCGGGTTGTTATTGTATGTTTTTACATACACACACACATACAAACATGTCTGCATGGCTACAAGTATCTTTTTATGTATTTGTTTGCCTTTTTAATGTTTGCCGGACTCATCATTATAATACTTGTTAAAAGATAGAAATGACAGCATTCATTATTGTTCATTTTTAACCACAAACAATTGCACAAATGATTTTTGTTAGGTTTAAATCAATATACGAAACACACATACAGACTAATCAGCCTCATCATCGTCATCGTCATCAACATCATCAGTGCTTGAACACAATGTCATATTGTCTCATTCATCACTCCCATTTATTTCCATTATTATTGCATGCATTTGCTCTACCTGTACGTTTCATGAAAATGTTTGTCCAAATTGATAAAATTGAAATTGATACTTTTTGTTTAAAATTGAATTGTAAAGAACAACATTTGAAATTAAATACTTTGGAAAGCGAAAAGGGAAGAGCAAACGCCCAACAAAACTTGTAAACATTTTATATTTTCCAAAACTTGTTTCTACCATTCACTATCAGAAATGAGTTGCTCTCCTTTTTTTAAACATATTTTGGTGTCACAAGATCTAGTAGAAACATTAACTTGGAAAATATAAATTAATTTGTTTTTGCATCTAATTTAAATCAAATAAATGCGACAAACTTTGTTGAATTTCACTCGTGGTGTGTATTTTACACAAACGAATTATTAAAGAAAATTTAAGAGGGTCCAAGTCATCACACTCGATAGCTAATGAAAACAATCAAAATTTTGAATTTTTTGTATGACAAAATTGCAATATTTCGAATGCACTTATTTGTCTGAGTTATAATTGTTTGTTGTGTCCTTTTTGTCGCAAAAATTTTAATTTCTCACTTTTAATATTTTCCACAGATTAAAGTCGACTCTTTTTTTCTATTGAGTTTAAGTCATGCACTTGTGAATTTAAAAATCATGCAAAATATTAGCACTTCAGTAGGAAACATGTTCATTTCATTTGCACTTTTTTCCAGTTGTTATTGTTGGTTTTCCAAACAAGAAAATATAGAAAAATGTGTGTTGCAGTAAATACATGCATGCAATAAATTGTTATTAAATGGTAATTAATTTTGGTTATAAATGAATGACATACTCAGCTGTAATAAAATACAAAACGACCATAAATACTGTTCTTAACAGGTCTGTGCAAAATTGAACTGATAATTATTATTTAAAATTAAGTTTAGAAGTATGAGGTGCAAAGTATAAAAACAAACATGTGCATTGCAAGATAATTTGTTTCAAAGGTCATCAAGCAAAGAAAGTAAAATTTAAAAGAAAACAATTTTAAACCTATAAATTCTGCCTAAATTGTTTCAGGGCAAATTATATTTTTTTATCTACAATTATCAGAAAAATAGAGAGAGCTAGAGAGTAAGAGAGAGAGAAAGAGAAATATTTTAGTTGTCATTTATAATTATTTTGTTACTAAAAGTTTGAAATAATTTTTTTATTATGGGCCATGATACAACACCAACAAGCATTCGCTGATGAAGATGATAATGATATCTTGTTTATCAATGGAAATACTGGTATTTGTTAATTATTTTTTAATTTTCTTTAAGAAATTTAGGCTACAGAAAATAGCTTGTGCAGCATTTTTTTTTTAATTGTCTGCATTCTTATTTGGGTTTGTTAGCACACAATTTTATTAGAATTTCGTTATAAATGAAATTGTTTCTTTAGTCAATTAGAAAAATATTTTTCTTTGCTGCCCTGCCCCAACGAGTATTTTAATAATTTTAAAATTAAATTAATAGAAATTAATTAATAAAAAAAAACTTATCATACAAAAAATTAAATTTTGTAAAGGCTGTATTAAATTGTTTTATGAAAATAAAATACTTTTTGTGTCAGTTAAAAAAAAAAACAAACTTTTACTTATTTTCATTCGGATTAACTACGTATATACGATTGCTTGTGCACTAGTCGTAAATTCCTTAAACTCCTTAAGAAAAACGATTTTAACTTTTAGCCATTTACGATTGAAAGATAAAAGTAAATGAGCCTTCTAACTGTCACGTCACATTTATTAGGAAACAGTAAAATCAGAATCTTTATTTCATTTATTTCTTTTCCGATTTTTAATTTAAAATTCCGTTGCTCACTAACAGCAATAAAAGAGTTGTTCACTTGGAAAAGGTTGAATGAGATAGACGTACTGAAATGTGAACAAAACAAAAAATCAACAATAAATGCTAGATATGCCCTACCCAGCAAATACCTTTTAAGTTGAGTTTAATGTGAAATTAAGTCGAACTCAGTAAACAGTAAATGAAAGAACTGGCAGCTTATGCAACATTCAAGACACTTTAATCAGTCGTCGTCACATGCACCCTTAACAAGAAATTAAAAAAAAAAAACGAATGGACCTGCAGTAGGGCGAGGATGGTCTGATCAGAGAGCCCAGTTGAAAAATGTGGTGACAGTAATAACAGGCCACTGTTGTTTTAGTAACCTGCCATTGCTCTGCCTAGAGGAGCGGCGTAATTTCTACCTTGGGAAGCGCCACCTGCGAAGTCGACTATAGTGGCCGGCATGCTATATGATTTCGTTGAAAGTAGCAATTGGTTTAGGTGACGGACTCCTCTTTAAGCTATCCCAAAGAGCTTCTTTTTTTATTGGGGCGCTCTCTGCAACTTAAGTTAATCTAAAACCCGCAAACAGCAAATTATTACATAAAAAAGAAAAACAATAATTTTCAATTACACTTGTGTGTTTGCTGGGATGCTTTTAATGTTTATGTGTATTTTATGCGTATCACTCATATGCTTTCTTTACAACGATTGTGGAAACATTTTTTTTTATTAGTCGTTTCCTTTTTCTGCGTTCTTTTTCTTTGTCTTTATAAAAATTGGCATCCATGTGATTTTTGTAGCTGCTGCTGCTGCTGCTGCATACGACGAGTATGACTACACTAAAATATGCGTAATTTTATCTTGTTATATACGAGTGGATATAAGGACGAACAGAAAAATAAACGAACGAAATAAATAAAACGAAAGTACAAGTAGTAAAAATAGTAAATATCAAGAGTTAAAACGTGCATACACAGATGGTTGGTTGGTTGGTTGGTTGGTTGGTTGTTGGGTTTGTTGTTTGGCTGGTTGTTATGTTAGATGTTTAATGTGAATTGGTAAAAATAATAGAACACCATGGGGTACCATAAACCAGACCGCATCAGGAAAAAAGAAATCATATCGGCGAAAAAAAAATAAAACAAAATAAAAACCTATAAAAACAACAAAAGCAAAACAAAATATTCAGTTTTATATTCCGCTCTCACTCTCCCCCTACATTCCTTTCATGCAGCAAGATAACAAATACACTCACAATAGAAAAACAACAACAAAATACAAAATAAGTCTAGCACGTACAGGGGGGCTTCCGTTTTTGTTAATTTCAATAAATAAATGAAGCAACCAACCTAAACAAACTTTACACACACACGCACAGGCACTTACACACATCCATAAGAATATTATTCGAGTGTTTACAAAACATTTATACGAGCGCCATCAGCTCTGGCACCAGAAGGGATAATAATTCAGGTTTGCTTTCTATTTACTGATGAGGGACGGTTCACTATTTGAGTTGGAATGAGCCAAATCAAGATGAAAACAAAATTATAACTAGATTTAAATAATCTATGATCTTATTTGTTTTCCGTAATTTACACACACACACACACACTTTGGCTCATATTAAATGTTATTGGTAACAAATTGAAATCTCAAGACTTTCGCAGAACTCTAAAATACAAATTAATTTTGTTTATTTTTAAGTAAATGTAGACGTGAATGTGGAAGAGGCAACATCAAGAAAGTCAGAATTGCAAGACTTGCTGGGTTATTTGCTGCCAAAACCAATTTTTCATAATAATTTTTTTGAAACAGATTTAAACAGCAAACATACGCGTGCAAAACATCCTTAATGCACGTTTTTTTTGTTGGCCTCCAGCTACATAATAAAAATATTTATTAATAAATATTTCTTTCAATTTTACTACTTGATGTTACATTAATGTAACATTCCTTTCATTTTTAGCACAACTAAGACCCATCACCACATCAGCATATCACTATAGCACGTCTGTCGTATATCCCACACACACGCAAAATCTTTTAAAAACAAACCAAAAAAAAAAAAAAAAAAACTAAAGCCTCAAACCTTTAATCGGTTGGAGAACGTAGGGGAGAACATGTGGTGCTCAAATGGAAAACTACGCAAACATTTATAACTTTATGACATTGAAGCCTTAGGAATATTGAAAGCAAAATCAATGGTGTGCATTGATACTCACAAAATGGTAACATTTGCTTAAACAAAAGCAACATGTGTACGACGGTCTGGCTATAAAAATTGCGCGTTACAAAATTTTTTAAATTAAAAATTTCATAAATTTTAAAGTTTAAAAAATAAAAGTAAAACATAAAAATCCCCAACTACAGGTTGTCGTTTTTAATGGAAAATATTCGTTTGTACTTACAAATTCTTGTTGTGGACTAGCGGCAGCTGCTGTACCCCAATTTTCGGGATTTGTGGGTAATGCTTCTGCTAAACAGGGATCAAAACTGGACGGTCGTTTTTTTACAAAGTCCACAGGCAGACTATAATCATCACAGATGGCAATCTAAAATAATTAAATTACAAAAAAATTGTTAAAATTGAATTAAAGAAAGAAATAATTCAAGCATATTTTCAAAATCAGCTCTGCAATTGGAATGAACTGTTTTATTTCATCTCATTATTAAAATTTTGTATTAAAAAAAATGTTACAAGTTAATCAGGCCCTCTTACTGGTTGGCATTCGAACACAATGCAAGCACATACACACGTACACACATACTGGCAAAGCCATAATAGAACAAAAGCCTTAAGGATATACAGAGGAAATTCATGCCAACAAAACAAAAGAAACCAAATACTACTCTTGCAAAGGAAAATTAAAAATAAAAAACACTTTAAGAGAAGGTCAGCAAATGAGTCGTAGTAATTTTCTTAATGTGAAGCTGTTGATGTGAGCAACAACAAAAACAAAAACACAACCACAAAAATAAAAAATAATTATGCTGGTTAATGTTGTGAGGCAAGCTCATGTTGCTGCCACAACAGCATCGAAAATTTCCATCGTAAAACATAATTATTCACGGATTACAAGCAGAAGCAAAAGTAAAAGTATTTTTGTTTTTCATCATACTTGAATTCGCTCAAGCTCTGGCATGAGTTTGTGTATTGTTCTTTGCCCCCCTACAAATTATTTTTTATTTTCTCAACTTTTTTACATTTTGTGCTAAATTATTTTTCATTTTCTAAAAAGCATTTCCTTTGGAGTACCTTTTTGTACTATTAAAATTTGCCACATAAGAGAGCTTTTTTAATAGCTTCTTAAGTTTCAGAGGGGGGCTTCATTTGTTTTTTTTTTTTTTTTTTAATGGAGGAAATAATTATCATCTTTTAAAGGTATTCAGCTTACAGGGAGTGCAGCAGAAAACAAAAAATTCATGAATTCGAATGCAGAGATGCAGAGGTGAAATCAGGAGGGAGGAAACAAAATAAATTTCGTTCATCAAAATCAATAAAACAGAAACTAGTCCTTAATCAAAGAAGAAATTAAAGAAAATTCGTGAGTAAATCAAAATATGATAAATTTAGACCACCTTATGACTCTGTTGCTAAATGTGCTGTTTGCAGCAAGCGAAAATCCAATCGTCTAAAATATTTATAAAATTATTTTCGAGTGTTTTCCACTCGTCCTCTACGTGTTTTATATTTAATTCCACGATGATTTAATTAATTTTTTATTAAAAAGAAAATCTAATAACAAGCACTTTCCTACTTCGATTTAAAATAATTATTTTGCTACAAATTCACTCTAACAGACTTCATGTCAGTTTCCAGACAGATTGTCACAATAATCATTTACAGGGACTCCTTCACTTTATTAGATTTTCAACACTTGTGTGTGTGTGTGTGTTTTTTTTGAATATTTTTTTCAAGTTGAAGGTTATTTTTATTTAATTTGTTTGCTTATTTTTAGTCACGAAACGTGTTAATTCATTTTATTCTATTTAACCTTAAATGAGACGAAATGTCAAGGTTTGCATGAAATGTAAATCGTAATTTCAATTCACACCAGAAAAAATACCTCAAAATACAATTGCAAACGATACAACTGCCGACAATGCCAACAATACCATTCCAGTTCTTGATTGGTTAGCATTTCTTGTGCCACCGCATCTGGCATATCGACACAGCGATTGTGAAAAAACCAGCCACAAGGACCGGAACACTGAATAAAATGATCGTTTGATTTGAAATCCAACCAGCAGCGACGGCAAAACATTTTTTTTTGTTAATAATTTTTTTTTTTAATTTTAATTTTAATTATTTTTTTTTTAATTGAGACCAGGTGTGACCAAAGTGTATCAAGTGTCTTTTGAAACTGCTAAACATGAAATGTCAGAAGTATTAGCAGGCTGTTCTTTAAGTTGGCTTTCACACTCAATACAATTCCCTAGAGAGTGATTAAAAAAATTATTTAAAAAAAAAGAAGTATAATGAAAACTCAGGCAGCAGCTAAACATTTGCTTTTCTTTTGACAAAATTGAAAGAAAAATGATTTCAAGGATGTCATAATATTTACACAGCAGTTTGTTATGGTAGTAAATGGCATTTTTTAATGTGCCCTTAAGCTTGTCATCTTTATTTATTTTATTTTTCTTTGTTCATACTGTAGTCACTTGTTTAAAGAGAAAACATCACCAATTCATTGGCAGTGAATAAGATTTATAAATATTTAAACGGATCTAATGCAAAGAGTGCGTATACCAAAGCAGGAGTTCAAATCTCACCCACTAAATGTGGTTCCGACAAAACAGTTTACAACATGTGGCAAAGCAAGCAGCAACACGAACAAGAAAATTGACACGATTTTTGGTTTGGATTTGAGCCAAATTACAAACAATTTTGTGTAACTACTTTTCTCACACTTGGAAAAAAATCAGATGAAAAAAATTTACTAAAAGCTGCTATGAATCACTTGAAAAAAAATGTGTAAAGAAACTTTAAACACAAAACTGCTACTTGGTTATTCATCTGCTATTTATCTGTGGCCAAATGGTTCTAATCACAAAAGACTGAATAAACCATAAATGAATAAAAGCATAAAATTCTTTATACTGCAGCCCAGCTAGTTTTCCTTACAGGTTGCCAACACTGACTGACACCAACTTTTGTTTGCTATTCTAACAGCAACAACAAAAGCAGTGAGTGTATGAGTACTTCATTTAAAATTAATGAAAAAAAAATCCAATTCTATGCCTTCGAGAGAGAAGGAAAGAGAGAAGACAGAGAAATTGGGGACAAATTTGTGCCAACACTTGTTACTGTTGGGCTGCTTCTTTCATTTACAAAAAAAAAAAAAAATACTAGATCAAGATTTACAATGAAACTACATCTTCTGGAGAAAAGAAAAAATTACCTAAGGAAATATAAAAATATTATTAGAAAAGAGAAGCAGAGCAGTAGAGCACCTTGCACAGAACATCACTCAACATGTTGGCAACAAAGTAAAAAAATATTTTGCTAAAAAGAAATTAAAAAAGGTGAAAGGACGCGCAAGTAATTTGGTATCTGAATCATGAAAATTGATGACAAGATATCATTTTAATAAGAACAATAAAATAATTAAAAATTAAAGTCAATTTTTAGCAGTGAAAATAAAACTTGGAGCGCTCGTTTTCAATTTTTAACGAACTGACTGACCCCGTACGTATGCGGATTATTTACTGTTTATGCAACACCCATGCGTCACAGTGCACAATGGCAGACAAAAATTTATTCAGTTTTGCTGCAACGACAACAACAAAAATGTTTTCAAATTCTATTCCCTGAACTGTATGAATCTGCAACTGATTGCCAGATCAACAGCAGATAACAACACAAATTATCATGTTCAGTGTATTGTCTACAACAACAAAAATAAGAAAAAATCCATGTGATAATAATTGGTGTGTGGTTTAGCCATGTAAATAAAAACAGAGTTTAGTTTGGCTTAAAGCCAATGCAAAACGACAATAAAAATTGGCTGGATTGAACCCTCTGCCATAAAATTCCATTGTATAGCAGCTCAGCAATTCTGTACGACATTATCTCATGCTAACAAGAAAAAAGAAACGAAACACGAGAACTATTTATGTGATAATCAGAAATGCATAATAATAAGGAAATTTGCACTTTGGAAACCCAACAAAAAAATAAAAATAAAAATAAAAATAATTTATCATAGAGAAATCAATAGCATTTGGCTTAAAAAATTATTCTAGTTTTTACACAAATTAAATATAAATTATGAACCTTTTATAAAGGGAAATTAGATTACGTTTCTTGGATTTGCCAAGTTTTGCTGCTTAAGCCATCACTACGCTTTTTTTTATTAATTTACATAAGCAGGTGTTTTGTAAAGACAACAAATTAGTTTTTTTCTTGGCACCTGATTTGGAATGACACAAGCTGAAAATCATACTATTGATTGATGACTATCATTTTGCAATTTAATTCAAGCAATGCAGGGCATACCCCCAAAACAATTTTGTTCATATCCAGGAGTAAGCAAATTCTCTTTAAGAGTTTCACAAAGTTTTACAAAGAAAATTTATATGAATTGCAAATAAAATAAAAATTTCACATAATGGGCTGAGGCTTAATTTATCCTCTTTCAGTTAAGGCAGACTTGCTACCTACTGGGCAATTTAATTCACTAGACAAAGTTGTGTTTACGCTCGATTAAGTTTAAAGTTTTTTCTTTTTTGTTTTTTTTTTTTCATTCCATGCATTTTCTGTTCTATTGTAGTCACTGCTTAAACAAATACGAGTAAGAGCATTTTCAATTGATTATTTTTCCACTCCTGCCAACAATGTTTTGCAATTACAAAAAAAAAAATTCAATTGAGGTATTTTTTTTATCTGTAATTGAAAATAGAAAACAAAGCCCTACAAAGTAAACAATAAAAGTCAGGTCGTAGCAAAGTAACTAATTAGACTTGAAGCATTCTGAGTACAACAACAAATAGTTTTCTTTTTAATAAGAAAATGCTTTTCTACAAGAAATTAATTTTCTAGGATTCAGTTTGTACACAAAATGTGTCATTAATTGAATTTCTTTTTAAAGTTTGTGGAATAAAAATATTTAATTTTCTTTCAAATAAAAAGCTAAGACGGAAAACAGCTTTAACAATGGAAAATTAAAAATTTTAAAAGTCCTGCAAATTGAAAACTTTAACTTTCATATTTCACAGTGTTCCCTCTAATCAGCTGCTTAAATTCACACGATTGAAAACACAATTCACATTTTTAGGCACAAAATCCAACTTCATTTTAACATACATAAGCCACCAAACAAAAGTAAAGATAATGCTGATGATAAGTATCATATTAATCCCTCATTTGTAATAAACAATTCCAAAGATTCAACAATAATTATAAACATTTATTTGCCTCACAACAATTAAAAGGCTTTAGGGAGATGAAACAAACAGAGAAAAAAGTAAAAAAAAATTAATTAAAAGATTAAGAACATTTGCCATTACCAACAAATTAAATACTTCCGTAATGAATTTCATCAACACAATACAGCCAGCAGAAGAGACAGCAGAGAGAAGAAGGCTAAAGCTAAAACTAATCAAACGTAATGGAGAATAACACCTTGGAGATATTTGCTTAATAAAAATGAAATCAAAAACTAGAAAAACACACACAGACATCAGCTGAACCTGGAATGCAATAAAATGCTATTTAAATGGCATTAAATGGTTTTTGCTCCAAACGGAAGTTGACAATTGCTGGATTGGGGCTTAAGGCTGCAGCAGCAATTTAATTGTTACCACAAATCAATTATTTTGGGGGAGCAGCACACAAAACTGGAAATAAAAACATAAACCCACAAGACCTTTAGGCTACAAAATCGTTTCCTGATACGCTTATGCGGTACACATGTGTACCGGACTCCTTCCACTATTCGTTTGAGCACTTCCGTGTTGTATGAAAATTTATAAAATTTAATGAAATATTTTCTTCACCAAAATCTAAAAAGGACGGATGTTCCCAGTAATTACTTTTATATCTAGACGACCTAACGCTCACTGGCTGTTTAAACATGAAAATGTAATAAAACTCTTCCTCCTTCTTAACCTCCCAATGAAACTCATCAATTAGTTTTAAATGAGACTTTTTTGCAGCTAAAGGCGAAACAAATTAATTTAATATTAAAATACTGCAAGATTAAAAAAAGAAGAAGAGCCATCACACTTTATTTTGTATTTACACTAAAGAGACTTAGCACATTTTTCTAATCTCTTGCGCTCTCTTTGTTTCAAAATTCAACAAGATAGAAAGCGGTCAAATATTGAATTTTCATTTGTTTAAGAGGGGAAGCAGAGTATTGTTGCTTTTATTATTGTTATTGATGTTATTGTTGTTGTAATAACAAACGAATTTCTACCTCATTGATTTATGAAAATTTCAATTAAATTGAATCACGTTCAATCAATATGAGATTTTTTTTTTATTTGAAATAAAAAAATGGGAAATTGAAATGAAAGAAAAATGAATAGAAATTAATAAACAGAATTAATTAAATAACAACAAAAATTTTAAATAAAAAATCAATGATTAAGAAAACTGATTAATTACACTGGGACACATTCTTTTACTCGAGGCTTTAAAGTTGGTGCATTTTTGCTTAAAACTCATTCGCTTTAAAGGTCCTTTTCAGAATCATTAGCCATTACAAATTTTAAACCGCTTTCTTCAACACTTCCAAGGGGATTAATAGTTGAACAGGCAAATAATGAATGAAAAGTGAATTAAAAAATTGCAAGTGATAGAAGGCGGCTCACAAAAACTACCCTGATAAGGCACACACAGCCAAAAAAAAAAAAACCCAAAAAAAGCATTTAACAGACATGAAAATAAAAATTAAAAAATAATGAAAATAAAATAAAAAATGGCCAGTTTCCCTTTTCCTTTTTGATTCCACGTGGCTGTTGTTGCTTGTACTCGTATTGTAGAGTCAATGTTACTGCTGAATGTTGAAAATAAATTTTTTTAATTAAATATTTTAAAAGCCAAACGAAGAAATCCCATTGAGCCCAAACATTTAACCGCACAATGGGGAGTACGATATGCACAACAACAACTTCCCTCTCCTATTGAAATTGTCATTGAAATTTGACTGTGGAAATGCGTAACGGCATTACAGCAACAACAATTTTCAAAGTATGAGTATTCAAAACATCAATTTGTGTTTAAAACATTTAAAAAGGGCAGCAGAGTAGGAAAATATTTTTGTATGCAGATTCACAAACAGATTCATAACAAGAAAATAAAAATAAAATAAAATAGACTCTGAACAAGGTATCTGTTTGTTTGTTTGTTTGTAACTAATATCTATTCAGCTATCTGTGTGTGTGTGAGAGAGTTTTGTGTGTCCTTTACATATTGTTTATTTTTTTGCGAAACAACATTCTGAATTGTTTCTTTTCTTGCTGTTTTTGTGTGACTTTTATTTATAAACATTTAAGAGGGTTGTTTTACTTGATTGTTTTATGACAAAAAAAAACGAATAAAATAACGAAATACGACTAAAGTCAAATTACTTACAACTCTTCTGCTATTGTTTGTATTATTTTTAACTTCAAGTGCAAATCTGTGTGTGTGTGTGTGTAGAAAGGGTTTTTTTGTAGATGCTGTGACTTATACGTAACGTCTACAATTCATTGGTTTGCAACCAAATGTTTCTCTCTGTATGTGTGTGTGTGTGTGTAACAGTTATAATTGTGGTTGACTTTATTGTTGCTGGTATTTGTGACAAGAACTAAACCCTTCTACTCTAAATTCCAAAATATTTATTTTGTATTTTAGAATTCGTGTTGTTTTATTTTATATAATATCGCTTGCAAAATGTGTTTAGTCATTTATGCAAAGCATATGGGTGTGCAAGTATTTGTGATTATGATTTAAAGCAGACCACTTGAAACTTTCCAGCTCGTTAGAAAATATTTACCCTTCAAGTCATTGTAGCGTATACAATCTTTTCGGTTGCACCCTAATGTAGTGCACAATACTTTTGTTTATATTAATAACACAAACCAATATCAATTGCATGAATACACATAGATACATGCCCATGACCAATGCACACTCGTCTGCCGCTGCATATTCTTTAATGCATGCGACAGTCAAGTGGTCATCAAATTACACTTGTGCATTGTGTTTGATTTATGCTGTGTTATTTGTTTGTTGTTGGTGCACACGCCGATCAATGCGTTAAACCAACACTAAAACTCTTTAAAGAATATTGTAAACAAATTATTTAAAATATATAGATCATATTTCTTGGTTTGTTCCCATAATATTAAACACATGGGAACAAACCCAAATAAGTATGAATTATTAAAACCACTCAATTATGAATTTTGGAAACTTCCTAAATTCATGATTGCCTGGTAAATAATAATACATTAACATTATAGGTATAGTTAAGTATAGAATTTAGAAACTGAGTGCAACTGTAAAAAGTCACTCAGTTTGAGTATTTTAATTAGTATATAAGTTGACTAGATTGTTTAAGAAAATAAATTATTGAATAAACCTCAGCAGAAGTTGGAGCTCTAGTTAGCTCAACTTCAAAATCAATAATTGCAAAATAATTTCCATCTTTACATCATGTTATTTTTCAATCCCTGTTTGTTTTCCATTTTTTTTATTTACTGCCTTTGAAATAAATTTCTGATTTAACTTTAGTGAGTTGGAGCATAAACTGGAAGTTTTTTTCACTATAAAAAAAACACATTTCGATACCAGCCACCACTAGATACTTGAGTAGATTGTGTTGCAACAGCCAAACAGTTACAGTGTTGGGCATGTAAAAAAATGTTTTAAAAGCCAAAAACATTTTTTTAAATATAAACAAACATGACAAGTTTTGTAAAAGTTTTTTTTTTTGTAGTAGAATTACAGGGAAAATCAGTAAAGCGACTGATCATCCTATGGAAAAGAGGGCCCTTGTTAAATGTATAATTTCTATGGCTGACTAATTTCTAATTCAACCAAATATTCACATCCTTTCCTCTACCTGTAGCAAGCACTCATTTAAATACATTAAATGCATTTGTTGCTTAGCCTGGCAGCATCATTAAAAGGTTGTCAAACACACTCTCCTTTTGTTTTTTTTTTTTTTTCTAATGCAATTTTAAAACGATTACAGTAAAACTACTCAAGTATTTCTAAAGATAGTAGCTTGGGGCTGCATAAACATGAACCTTGAGTCTACATAATTTAAATTATTTGTACTTCTCTTTTTGTATGATTTGTGAGGAAAGCAAATATTGAAATTTCAAATGAGATGATTAAAATAATGTGAATGCAAAATTTTGTGTCTCTTTGAGAATGAAATTTAATTGTTGCAAACAAGTGTAGTGGTGGCATATTGTTATTGATTTTTTTTTTTGTATTTCAAATTGGTGTCACGTCTTGTAGTAGAAAGAAGAGTAAAAATAAACGTGTATTGTTTTAATTGAAAATGTTTGCTATTGTTTTTAAATCTTTGTTTTGCACAATTCGTTTTAAAACTATAGAAAAACAAAAAACAAAAAATGCTTGAAATATTTTATAGTTCGCTTACTTTTGTGGATTTTCAAATGGAACAATGACTGCACAAATCACAACTCTAGGTATTGTAATGCAATAAGGAAGTATTGTTGTTGTATTTTCAGTTATTTCGTTTTTTTTTGCCATCACCTCCCCCCGAGTATTACAACAAAAAGAAAAAGAAAAAGAATTTTAAACAAAGTTTTTACTGAGCTGATTTACAAAAACAAAGCAAAAAGAAAAAGTAGGAAGAGAAAAACAAGAGTTCTTTTATTTTAACCTAAATAAAATCTAGTAAGCTGCTCCTTGAAAAGAAAAAAAGGAATAAAATTTTGAAACACAAATATGAAAAATAAGAAAAATGGGAGTTACTGTTGCCAGAACTGTTTGCTGCCAGGGAGCTGCAAAACAAAAAACTAAACTTTTATTACAAAAATTATTTTCATTTGAATTCACAGACAGCAAGAAATTTAACAAAATAAATAAGTGTTGTCCTTTGACTTCAAAAAAAAAAAAAAATATCGGTTGCAGTCAATGAAAAACATTTGCAAGACCTGCAAACCCTAAAATAATTATCTTGTGCCAGATTGCAAATGGTAATCGAAGCACTTTAACTTTAGCAACGATTGTCTATGTGTTGGAATCACATCCTGGAAGCTCTGCTGTGGTGGCTCTCTAGTCTTTCTCTGTTTTAAATTTAATTTTATGCAGTCATGTGTTATTTACGGCCATAAATTTTATTATTTTTTTTTTTAATTTATTTTTTTCTTTTACATGAAACATTAAAATGTTGCAACAGCATTTTGCAAGTACCACACAATGAATTTTTACAAAAGTTTTGTTTTAATTTTAATTTTTGGTCAGTCAATTTAATGACTTTTTGTTGTTAGATAAGCCCCATTTCAAGTGTTCATCTATTTTAATGCACGGACAAGCACATCCATATGCAAACTTGAACCGGAAACAAATACCCGAATGCAAATTTCATTTCTACACACACACGAATGTTTTTTGTTGAAATTTCATTTTATTTTATTGGACATTTAGAGTGTAGCAGCCCTTAGATTTTAAAGCCATTAAGGTAAAGGTGTCTGCTCTTCTATCGCTTCTACTTGTGTGTAAGAAAATGAAATAAAAAACAAATGAGCATCCCAGCCATTCTAAGCAACTCTATACTTTTTCAAATTAATTTGTAATCCTTGGCACACGCGCATCCCTAAACTCTCCCTTGTTTAGCAGCTCTTAAGAACTCTCAACCATCATCAAATTAAGCCATACAGAGTAATTGTCTTCTGTTTGTATAGTCTTAATCTACAAAATATTTACTTCCTGCCTTTTGTTGTGCTCGTGTTACAATCCTTTTGCCATTAAGAAATAAAGGGCTGCACAAGCATACTTGCAATGGCTTACAAGCACTTTTTATTATAACGTATTACACATGTTTGTAGAGATGTGGGGCTTTCAAGCATGCTTGTGCACACAATTTCTTCTTGTTTTCTTCTTTTATTAATTACTAAGCTGATTTGCTTGTAACGAGCGACACGCTTTTTCAGTCCGTTTATTTTTTTTTTTCCTTTTGCAATTTAGTGGGGCTACCATGGCTTGCCAAACTTTAATTCACCAAACGTTTGTGGGTGTGTGTGCTGGTTTTATATTGTTTAACAAACACTCCCCACTTTCGTTTAATGTTGGCTCTGCGGCTCATTGACCTTTAGCCTGTTATTCCATTGCACTGAATTCGTTCGTTTCCTTTGGGTTTTATGCTTTATGGCCAAGTGTCACTTTGATGTTTATTTTAATTTTAACTCTTGAAACAAGAAAATGCTCTGCCACAAAAATAATTCGAGCATATTTTTACAGCCATCTGGCTTAAAACTGGCTACAGTTGGTTGTTGTGGTTGGTTTGACAGCGAGTGAAATAGTTTGCAACTCGTATGAAAAGTGACTCACACAAAAGAAACAGTTAGAGGGTTTTTTTTCTAGTTATTATTTACAACTATTAAAAACATAATCTAAATAACTTTTAATATGTGTTGCTGTTTATGGTTTCACTTCATTGTAACAGTGACCATGTGTGTGTGTGTGTGTGCAGAAGCACCACTACAGCATGTGTAATGAGGGAAACTTGTATTTTTAACAAGAATTTGTCAAGCATGAACAATTTCTTAGAGCAAAGAAGTGGTGATTAGAAGAAATGTTTACAGCGTTTATTTCGTTTATCACGAAAGCTGATTTCATGGAATCGATGTTAAGCTGAAACATGTTTTGTAAAAGCGTATTGCAACTTGGCTTCACAATCTAGTCGGGAAATCTTATACCAGGAGCAATTAAAAAACTCCTTTAATTACTATTACGGCCCCTACAAATTTGTTACCAACGGCACTCACAAAATGGGGAATCTGCAAACTTTGTTTAGAGAAAAACTTGCTTTAAAACAACAACTGAATGCAGATAATGAGAAATGGCAAGTTTTAATTCTCTTTTTCATCTTTACAATTGGAAAATAAAATTATTTTGAAAATCACGTTAAACATAATTTGATTTTTTATTTACAGAAAACTTTAACGAAATTATTTTAAAAGAAGCAGTTTCTACAAGTTTTGTTAAAAGAAAAGAAAAACTAAATTAGCAAGACACAAAACTATTTTGATTATCAATTGCAGATAAATTTAGCTTCTTTTGAAAGTAAAATAGGAAAGAAACTTTGTTTTTGTATGTCCTAAACAAAAACTTCTTTGTTGACAAACTTGCCATTTAATTTTACACCGCAAAACTTTTTTTCCACCCAAAAGCACCAGGGAAACCCTTAAACTTGTTTATTGTTTGCTTCATTATTATCTTATTTATTTCTTGTTCTATGGCGCTGTTTTTTTTTTTTTCTTTTTTTAATAAACGAATGAATGAATGAAGGAGTACAATATTAGCCAGCATTTATTTATGAATTTTCTTATTGCTGTAATAAGATTTTCAAAATAATCCAACTGAATTCATAACCAAGCTATTAAACTTTCCTGTCTCTCTCTCTCTCTCTCTCTCTGTTACACTCCCTCATTCCTCTTTAAATGTGCCAAAGTGAAAGCAAATACTAAAACGATGCGAAATAATTTTTAACGTTTTGACAATTTTTGTAAATAATTTCCTCCAGAGACCAAGAAACAAACAAACTCAATGAAATACAACCATGTTTATTAAACGGCTTATACCAATCTCCCATTCCCCTTCACCATAAATTCTTTTTGCTTTATTTTTGCCACAAAACAAAAAAAACACCATGACAACAGTGAGGTTGATGTCTGCAATGTCAAGCAAATCAGCAAAGTGAAAAGTAGCAGCCACAATAGCACATTCAGCAGCAGCAGCAGCAGCTGCTGCTGACAGTCATACCATAAATAAGCCCACACAAAAGAGAACTGTTTTTGTTACACAAGTTTAGAGCGTCGCACACGATGACTGCAGCATAATAAACAAGGAAACCTTCTAGGAAGTCATATAAAGGCGACTACTAAAAGCTTTTACTCATGGCCCAAATTTCTTTGAAGCTGTCAAACGTTATTACTGTTCTGTGCTAGTGGGCAGTAGGGCATTTGCATTGGTTTTAAGCCATGACAAATGCATTGGTTGGATGTTTTTATTCAAAAGCCTATAAAATGCCTTAAACACCCCCACCCCCTGCCGTCTTATGCAAAATGCAGACATGTTTACTTTTAGAGGAAACAATACGAGACAATATAAATTAAAAAAAAAAAGTTTTATTAGAAAAAAAAATTACTCACACACAAACATAAAAATGCACTTGATTAAAAAATGCTGTCAGACATAATGAGAATTTTTGTTGTTTTTTCTTTGTGATTATTAAAAAAAAAAGCCGAAGAAAAAATCCAAATATGAACTTGAAAACAATTTCATTTTCAAAGGACTTCCAACTGAAAGCAAAAGATCATTTTAATTATTTTTTTCTATTTTTAATTAGAAGCGTAAAAAAGGGGGTTTAGCAAACATTTTTAGAATAAAAATTAATTAAAAATAAAAGTATTTAACAAAGAAATTAAGATTCTATAAAGTGGGTACAACAAAAATTTAATTTAAATTCAATTGGAAGCCCCGAAGAAAATTTTTAAAAATTTCTACAGCAAGTGAAACCTTAAAGTCATTAAAATTAAAAAAAAAATAGAAAACAAATGCACGCAAGTGCTTGCGTTGTATTGCACAACTACAACAAAATTCAGTCATAAAAATAATTTTTCATCTCATCAAAAAATCATAACATTTTAATAATGCAAAACACTTATTATGCCAACACACGAACGAGCTGAAATACACGGACAGAACTTTATTACGATTTAATATTTGCGTGTGCAAAACACACACACACACACACACGCTTATAGCAAAAATCAAATACGAATACGTTCGTAGCACAAGTGGGCATGATACCACTTTACACATCAAACCAACAACAACCGCATACGAGTATGTGGAACATTTAATACTCATAAGTTTGTGTGCAAGTATTGAATTTAAGTATGTGTGTTTTGTGTGTGTTTGTGTATTCTTACTACTTTATCACATTTAGATACCCACAAGGGGATCAATAAACTTGTAATTTTATCAAATGTTCTCTTACAAATAAGATTCATATTTAGTTATTGTTGTTTGTACAGCAGTTGCTGTTGCTGTTATTGTTGCTGTTGCTGTTCTTGCCAAAATGTCTTTTTTTATTTCTTTATTTTCCTCGTTTACACCAATACCGTTACCAATACATTTTGCTTTATAATCTTTAAGCCATTTCCATAAGCTTGTCCCGTCCCCATTCCCATCCCGTCCTGTCTGTTAGTGGATGAGCGCAAGTGTTTTACAAAGTATCTTACAAATATGAAAGAAAATATTTTTGAAATTTATTTGCTGGGTGTAAATTCTGAACACATAAACGCCACATAAATCAGATTTATTTTTTGTGATTTTGTATTTTGATTTCTTTTCTTTCTTTCTTTTTTTCCTCCTGCAAGTATTTGATGTCTTTTTAGTTTTCGTTAAGGGCATCCACATGGAGCGCCGTTGAGAGGAATTCTTTTTTTTTTTGTGAAACATAAACAAATTTAAGGAAATACAATTTGTTGGTAATTTATGTAAATAATGCTCGAAGGCAACCCAGCAAAGAATCAATAAAAAAAAAAATAAAAATTCCAACAAAAAAAAAAAAAAAAATTTGGATTTTTAATTAAATATTTCCTGTTTTTGTAGAAAAAGTAGGCAAAAACGGGAAAATGTTAAAATTAATTTTTTTGAATAAAAAAATAATATAGAGGCAAACATTGTTGTAAATGTGTTAGCTGGGTTGTGCAAGCGACTGTGTGAAAGTGTATCTGTGTTTAAGTAGGTAGTGGTTTGCAGTGCATTACTGATGATGTTGCAACATTTATAAGCTCTTGAATATTTCATGATTACATGTGGTGTAAATGGCTAAAACATCATGTACATCATTTGTCTCCTTCTAATGTGTAACGTGTGGATGCACGTACATTTGCTGATTTTTATTTTAGTTTCCACTTTTCTTTTTTTTTTTTTTGTCTGTAAAACGTTTCCTTTTGTGATGTATTACATGTGTTTTACTTTTAAATATTTATTTCACTATGGAAGGCCGGCTAGAAATGACACATTCAGGATTTACACACACACACCACTATTTCATTTACATTCAACAGCAGTCAGTCAGTTCAACATGTTGTTTTTGTTTGTGTTTCAATAATGAGGAGGGTGCTACTTTAGGTGCATATTAAATTAGCCAACTTTGTGTGGCTGTATAATGAAACAAAAGTCTGTCCTGTCCGTCTGTCTGAGTGCGTGAGTGCGTGTGTGTTAATACACTTAAACTAAATATTTATGCAGCTTGAAAGTGGTTGCTTACAAAATATGAAATGGCTTTGAAAATCATAAGGAATTGTTGGGGCACAGCGAGAAAAATACTTGTAACTGCACTTGTACTAAATGCGTAACGAAGCAAAAGTGCGTAAATTTGTGGGGTTCTTGTGGTCGTTTTACGTTTTGTGTTTTTTTTTTTTTTTGTTTTATTAACTAAAACTTTTTTTAAAGTGTAGTGAGTGGCATTTTGAAAAAGAGGGGCGGCTAAAAAGTGTTTAAGCTTGTCAGGGTTAAAAATTGTTCAAAAATGCATGAAATGAAAACAAATTGCAGTATGTACTCATTGTGCTAAAAGTTTAACAACAGGAGTTGAGTGCCAGTGCGAGCATGAAAGGAAAAACTAAATTTTACCCAACAAAATCTAATAAATTTTTAACAAATCACTAGAATGAATGGGTTTACATTTTAATCCAAATGATTTGCATAAAAATGTTATTATTTCTGGCAACAGATTTATAGTGAGTGGCACACACACACACACAAATTATAATTTGAGAACGCACATTAAATAAATTTATCGCCATTGAATGAAATTCACTCGCAAATCTAGCAGTCACAATTTATTTATAATGAAAATATCTATTCAGCAATGAAAGGAATTGAGCTCAAGGATAACAAAAAAAAAAAAAATAAATTATCGGCGAAAAGCTGAACGAATGAATGAATGAATGACTGACTGAATGAATTTTTAAACAAAAGCTAAAATCCAGCATGTACAAGCACTTGCAACATCAACCAACAATTTCTAACAATTTTCAATTTTCACACACCCACTCGTGCAATTTTTAACAATGAAATTTTTCGGGTGTTTGTGCATTTACATACAATTTCATCATGACAACAGCCAGCAG
Organism: Thelaira solivaga; assembly: GCA_947397855.1. NCBI lineage: Eukaryota > Metazoa > Arthropoda > Insecta > Diptera > Tachinidae > Thelaira > Thelaira solivaga. The sequence continues at coordinate 332,702 of OX377612.1, read as the reverse complement.
TCAACACAAAAAAAGAAAAAAACTCTGGCTCATTGTGAACAAGTCGAGTGGAGAGCAACGTTGGCTAAGAAAAATAGGAAAACTTTTGTATTGACTGACTGGTGATTAACAAAAGCAAAGGCTACAAATAGTTGTGCTAAATAGTTGCTTAACAAAATTATTTCCAATGAAAACATAAAGTTAAGAGACAGACACTTTAAAAAGAACAAGAAAAATTGTACAGAAAATTTCATCTCCCCCATAAAATTGTCCAATTAACGACGAGAGTGGTTGTCAGCAAATTTAAAATATTTTTAAGGACTGAAGCTGCGATTGAATCAATGACATCAAAAAATTTTTTGAATTTCAATGTGTAAAAATTTTTATTTTTTTTTTTTATTTTAATTAAATTAAAAAACCAGGCAGCCATACATTTTTTTTTGTGATAGAAAAGATGGAAGTTTAAGGTACAGAAGATTTTGAGAGTCTGTGAGAACTTTAGGAAAGTGAATGTGCTGCAACCAGTTTCGAACAGAATAATAAAATTAAAGCAAAAGTTATGTAATTGCAAATAATTCAATGTTCAATTAATGCAAAAAGCAAACGCAAAATATTTTAGGTTTTTGCAGGGATTATCTTGTTTAACATTTGCAACGCTGCAAGTCACCTTGTTGACATTAAACCCGGCATCACTTTTATGTAAAACACAAGACAACAAACACCAAGAAAATAATTAATTCAAGATTTTAATGTTTCAAATTTAATTGATTGAATTAAAATTGACAAGCAAAAACAAGAACCTTCAAGCCAAACTAAATGGATTAAATGTGTTAATTAGCGTGGAATTGATTAGGCAACACAAATCTATTGGCCTGTAGTTTAACAGAACCCTAAATGACTGTCTGACAGACTGGATGTCAATGCTAGTAATTGTTTATGCACTTGAACAGGCAGACAATCTGTTGCGGTCGTTTAGTTGCATTTGATTAGAGGGCGTTCATGAATGAATATTCATGTTTTGTAGTAAAATTCTTTTAATTTATCGATTCAATTTGTTTCTATTAAAACTTAATTAAGGTACCCCACATTAACATGAACAGCCAGCCAGTATTCTTCTTTCTGCTGTTGATTACAAAGGATATTGAAAAAGGAAAACTTTTTTCTTTTCTTCTCTTTTATTTCATAAAACACATTGATTTCATATTTTGCTACTCCTCCCCCTCTTCTAAACATTTTAATGCTCCAATTAACAAATAAATGCAAATGGAGGCCAAGAAAACCTCTTTTGCTTCCTTAAAGGCTTCAAGTGGGAAACTCTTTCTTCGATTGGATTTTATTTTTTCTTATAAAAAAAAAAAGAAAATGTTAATTTATGGGCATTACGCCCAACTAATGGTGGCAAGAAAAGAAATGAAACGAACAAAAAGTTTTGCAGACATAAAATCCAATCACGCGTAAATGTGTTCAAAATCAAAGTAGAAATGAAACTTAAAAATCAAAAGTTTTTACCGCCAGCCGACGTGGAAAAGGCTGGTAAAGAATTATTCACAAAAACCGAGCAAATTTTGATCTAATGCGGGTTGCATTCTGCTGATTTGAATTTTTAATTTTTTTTTCGGAAGTTTAAGCCAATTTGTCATTTTGCTAGTGCTTGCAAGTGTTTTTGGCGCCCTCATTTTTTATTTTAATGTTTTGCCTTTTTTATTAGGAGGTTTTCTTAGAACTTATTGTTTATGGTGCATTAAAAATGCACCCCTTTTTTAACGCTTTATTTTTTTTTATGTTGCTACCCTGCCTCCCTCTACCAGTTGCTTCCAAATAAAAATATCTTAGAAGAAGGAAGCTCAAACTTGAAGCAAGTAGAACAACTAGCATAACAAAATATGAAAACACCGGAGACTCTTAAAAAACAATCGGCTAAAAATTTAACTGGAAAACTCAAATAAATTCAATCTGTTACATCTACTCAAGTTCAACTTGTCACAAAAATAAAGAAACTAAAAACAAGCAGGCCCAAGTGTTGCAGTTTTTCTTTTTTTTATTTGTTTGCTTGAAGCCAGCCACATACGATTATCAATGATAAACTCATTCATACTCGCATGAGTCCTTTATGATTTTAGATTTGTTTACTTTTCTGTTTGATCGTTATGGCTAAAGCTGATGTCTACACATTTACACGCCACAAGTTTAAAAGTGTTTTGCTTTTTAGCAAACAAACAAAAAAGGATACAAACAACTCAAGTGGAGATGTAAAGCATGCATTAACACAAACATTCACACATAAACACAAACAAGTTTAATCCATAAACAAAGTTTTTTCGCTCTATTCCTTCCACACACTTATCACTTTTTATCTTAAAAAAGAAAAGGAGAAACAAAAAACATTAACAATTTATTCCTAAATTTTGTCCGTTGACTACACGGAAGAATGAACAACTCTAGGGACAAGCTGATTCATAGCAACTCGTTTGTTTTTGATTGTAAGAGAAAAAAAAACTATCGAAAAGTTGATTCTAAAAAATAAATATTTTTCAAAGTTTTCTATGCTTTACGAAAATATAGTTGTCAAGTGGAAAGTTGTAAACAACAACAAGAGCATCAAACATCTCTAACTTGAGAATTCGCCCGCTCTTGTTCAAACATGCACCAGCAGTAGTTAACGAAAGTAAATGAAAAAAAACAAAACAAAAAATAAGTTTTTATTAATATTTCTTCTTCTTCTTTTTTTTTTAAATTTCATGTGTTCAAGTAAAATATTTTCCTGTTTATTTCGATATTTTTTTAATGTTGCTCTCACATCTTTTAAATGTTTTTTTGTTATTTTATTTTCCGTTTCTATTAGTTTTCTTGTCAAGTTTGGTTTTTTTTTTGAAGATATTTAATATGTCGAGTTATAAAGTCTTCATCACTTGAACAAAATAACAAGAAAACAAACAAAAATTTGCATAAAAATACTTTGGAAACATTTTTTGTTGTTGTATTTTTTGCTACAAAAGCAAACTTTTTCAATATTCAAATAATTTTTGTTTTTAAATCACTCATGTTAAATATGTATGTGTGTGTACTCGTATGATGAACATTAACACATTCAAATAATTTGCATAAACACTTTGCAGTAAAAAATTAAAAAAAAAATTAAATATTTAAAAAACATAAAAAACACGAAATCATATAAAGTTTTGTTGCTTTATTTTCTTAATTAATCGTCTGAAAAAGCGAATTTTAAATATCAAAAGTTATAAACAATCTAGAGAGAAAGGAACTTGTCTAGAGAGCGATTGAACAGGCTACCGACTACACGACTGCAAATGACAGCTACTTAATTATTTTGGAAACGGCAACAGCACATTAAGCAGCTGATCTGCTAATTTGACGTTTTGATATAGAAAAAATTCCTTTTTGTTATTATTTGTGTAAAGAAAATATAATAAATTTCGGCTTCACCAAACTAAGCTAAACGCAAACTTGATACATATTTCATTGGTGGTACGTTAAATTTTTGAATTTGTGTAAAAATAAAATTATTTATTCAGGCGTTTCGAAATTTGCTTTTTCAAATAAACACATTCATTTTTATATCTATAGATAAACTTATTTATAAACTGTATTAATGTAAAAACAACTCAATTCAATTCTTTACATTTTTAAGCTCTAATTTAGTTTGCATTTCGTATTATATTGGCAGCACTAAATTGTTTATTGCCGCCAACGTTGACGACATCAACAACAGTGGTCATGTAGTCAAGCTTCTGTGTAATAAAAATAATAATATTAACACATTTTGACAGGTTGAAGTCAGTAGCCTGCTCTTTCGATTCCCAGTTACTCACAAATAGCAAATAATTTAATGCAACTGACTGAGACCCTGAGTGTTTTTCCCAGACAAGCCAAGAAAGGCTATGCGTTGTTAAAATGACAACATGCTTTGTCAAAGTGAGCACAAACGTGGTTGATACACTATTGACACCGTTTGTGGTCATTTTGACAACGGATGCTGTCAGTTTTTCTCTTGGTGTTATATTTTATAATAAAAAGTGCTTGTAAGCCGTTTCAGGTATGCTTGTGCAGCCCTTTATTATAAATCATAAATATTTTTTTTAAGAAAAATTAAAACGCTTAAAAGCAGTTAATGTGACAAACTTTAAGCATTTTCTCTTCAAAATGTGTTGCCCATTAATTAAAGTTTTAAAACTCCTTTTTGTTCTGTTCATCTTGTGTCAAAAATTTGAGTGTTTTAAATAAATTGACTCACAAAAAGCACAACAAAATATTTAATCCCACATTTATTATTAAAAAGGTGCCCTCTACCCCCCAGAAAAAAAGGTTGCAAAGTGAGTAATTTGATCAGAAATTATTAAAAAAGAAAAATGTAACTCCAACAAGCACAAGCCCATCCATCCAATTTCATACGAGTACAAGAAATGTTTACGTTAATATTAGATTTCATGAATAATAAATAAGCAATTCTTTTTGTGGGCTTTATAAGGAAATTATTAGAAAAAAAACAGGGGTGAATTAGATAAGATTTGGTTTTTGAAATTTTTTTTAAAAATGACAGGAAACAGTAAGCAAGTGATGAAATAAAAAAAAAACATGGATCCATCATTAATAATAAAAACAAAAAATAAATAAATTTACCTGATGAAAACAGATAGATAAAAATTTTGCTGATATCAAACACCCAAATAAATTTGAATTGCGTGTGGGAAAGCTGCCCAATGCTCTTATTTGCAACAAAAAATAATAATTCTCTGAAACAAAATGTCACAAAACTGAACTTTTACTCTATGATTTTTTTCTCTTCTTAAACATTTTTGTTAAAAAATGTCTGTGGGGCTAGAAAAAAGGGAAACAGCAAAAGGTTTGCCAACCGCCATAAATGACAATTCTTGTGCTAATGATTAATGATGTCTCGAACAAACAAAAAACATCATTACAGCCTGAAGGCAGGTTTTTTATTTTTTTTATTTTTTTGTTTTGTTGCGACTCGTCTCGTCTTCACTACATTTTCTTGTACACAAAAAGGGAAAAAAAAGTTTTCAAAAAAGTGTAAAAAAAGGAAACATTTTATATTTTTATACAATAAACTGCAAGTGCGCGCATAAGATAATGAAGGAAGTATGTGTGTGTGTATGTCTGTATGTCATACATGTAGGCATGTAATGGCGTATCAGAACATGGCATGCCTGGGTATGATAAACTTGCTTTTAGCCAGGACTGTCATTACGTTCTGTCAGCTGTTGCAAATCTCAACATTGTGTTTATGCACGTGCCGCAGAAATTACTTAAGTCTGAATGACAAATGTTGTTAAGAAGTTGATATTATTGCAACTTACAATTCAAGGTATGTTTTGCACCCTCCGCCACAGGTGGAGGTATATTAACAATGTTGAATCGTATGGTCGCCAAATCGAACTACTTGGAACCTCTACATGTTAAATCAATAGGAAATTTCAGAAGTGAATTGTATTTAAAAGCAAGTTTCCCAGAGAAGAGCATTTTTTTGAGAAAAATATTCTTCAGAATATCCTTAATTCAGCTGTAAGTACTAAGTGCCATTTGCAAAATTTTTTTAAAGTTATTTCTGTGCTTAACAACTGCAACCAGTCGCCTACAGCCAGCTTTATTAATTTTTCTTGCTTTCTTATTTTCATTTACATTTTTTATAAACAGTTTTCCCCCTGCCCGCCTGCCTGCCTGCCTGCCTTCCAACAAAGTGTTGATAATGGTTTTACTTATACAACAATAACTTAAAAAGAAGGGAGTTAATATCCTTCAAGAAGGAGAACATTATAGAGTAAATTGTTCATTTTAAAAGCGTATTACTCAGACTGTCTTGCTTTTTGATTGCTGCCAGAGTCCTTTTTAACAAACTCTTGATAAGTTAAAGTGAAATGGTGTTAGGAAGGTAGTTTAAATTGTAAGCAAATTTTCTTTTTTTAGCCACTTGAAATACTTATTTTATTTCTGTTGTTAGTAAATGACATAATAATTTTAAAAAGAAAAAAGCTTTTGTAAAGGCTTGATTTAGAAAATGCGATCAACTTAGCGCATTTAAAGCAATTTAAAGCAGAAGAATTTTTTTTTTATAAAACAAATTTTAACTAAAATAAGGAAAAAGATGGTAGTAGGCTTACAAAGGTCCTCTTGTTAAAAAAAATATATAAAAAAAAACTCTCAGCTTTTCAGTAAAGAATCAATTACCTGTTTTACTGTGAAATGAAATCTTGTTAGGAAGTCTACTAATCAAGTCGATTGAAAGAATTCTTAATTCAAATGAGAATTAAAATTTATGTAGGTCTTACCACCAAAAGTACTTGGTGGCAATAAATTTTATAGGCTTCAGCGTAAGCAACAGTTCAAGTCAAGTTTATTACCAAACAAATAATCCTTTAATTCAATAAGTTGCAACGTACACACTAATTAACCATTTAACCAAATTAATTGAACGACAAAGACATGATTTCTACAATTTTCCTTAAATGAAAACAACGCATTTTATTTATGGTTGTTAATGTAGTTTGTTGGCACAACGAAACACGCACCCCATGCCACGCCACACCAAGAGAGACAAATGCTGGCGTTCCAGCACCTTAGGAACGTTTGCAGAAGAGGCACAAAGAAAAAGGAAAAAAAATCTGTACTACAACACCTGTATTTGATGTTGTTATTGTTGCTAATAATAGAATCGGGAAAGCCCTACTAGTAGGTGGCGGTGGGTCATAAAATGTATTAAAGCCCCTACCATGGCTACTGGCAACGATGAGTCATGAAGGTCATGACGACAGCAATACAAAAATAACAACAATAATAACAATAAAAATAAAACACAAACACAGACACGAAAGTACTCAAAATACGTCGTAGCAGGCACAAATATTATATATTTTTCGAACATTTAAGCAAATAGAAATAAAAATTTCTATTTGTTGAGGAGAGCAAATCTGAGAGCTGCAAGCAATTTATTAGAGATAGAGGGAGAGAGAGAGAGAGAGAGTGGCAAGCAATAGCCAAGAGAAAATTTACCGCTTTCGCATAAACATTTTCATCAAATGAAGATGAATCATTTAGCGGTATTTGTTACGAAGCCATTACACCAACAAACAAACGCACATACACAACAGTTGACAAGTTTATATTTAATGTTGTGCTACTGCTGCTCTGCGTGAGTACACGCTCATTATTAAATGGTCCTTTTGATGTTTTGCCAGACAGTATGGCAGTACAACTGTCATTATTTTTTGTTGTTTTTATGATTTTATTTGCTGTTTAGTAGTGTATCTTCTAAACCGGGAGTATTAACCTCAAGTTGTAAACAAAAATATTACAAAAACATGAGCGTAAGACCAGAGAGTGAAATACATTAGCTCTATTTGTGCCTTCATATTCCACAAGAGATGAATTTTTTAAAATTAAAATTAAACTAACACACACACACTCATACACTCTAGAAATCGTTCGCTTGTGTGAGTAAATTTAAGTTCGAAAAATCAATTTCGCAACACACATGAGAAAAACATTTAAGAAAATTATTTTAATTACAAAAATAAAACTGATACAACAAAACAATTAATTTAAAAAAAAAAAAATTAATTTTAATAAAATCTAAAAACCTGCAGCAACCTTTTGTAACAAGTTTTGCCTTCAAAGGAAGCACAATAATAGGATACCTTAACTCTTCAACTCACTCACTTACCTATTTTAGCTAAAATATTTCATTGTAACACACAAACACACACATAAATCATTAACTCATTTAGGAAAGTTAACTAAATAAATGTTAATGAAATTTTTTAATTGGAAATTGAAAGGCATATCGCAAGAGTTTCATTTCAACTAAATAAATTATATACAAATTGATATGTTTTAAATTGGGTTAAGTTTCTTCAAGTTTCTTTCTACTTTTTGCTTTTTCTCTAATAAAATTTCGTAGCACATCCGTTTTGCTGTTGAAACTTTTCTTTTCTTTTATTTTGTTTTTTTTTTTCTTTTTGTAATTGCAAAGTTTTTTTAATTCTTAATGAATTTTCTATCTTAAAGTTCTATTATATGAAATGAAATGTAAAGTTCTTGCGCTTTTTGGTTGGCCTTTAGTGGCTTTTAGTGTTTACACATTGAAATCTCCCGAAGAACTGTGGAAATTTTGTGCGGAAAGTGGTTTTAATGCAACCCTTACAACATTTCAAGAGGGAAATTTTTGCATACGAACACAATGTTGAGCAAGTCCCCAAAAATACAAAAACAAAAACAAAAAACAAACATAAATTTCCTTTAAACAAATAGGGGTGGAAAAACTGCTGAAACATGTAGCGGCTAATAATAAAACAAACAGCATTGCCAGGTTGAAAAAGTGTTTTTTTTTTTTAGAAATTTCCCAAAGCAAAAGAGCCCAGTGAGAGAATAAAAGAACGTGAGTAAGAGCGGTGGAAACATAAAAAATTTTTACTAGAGTAAAAATAATAGTAACAACAAAAATAAATAGCAATAATAATGATAATGACAAATAACGATGATAATAAGAAAACACACATACACACACACACACACTGCCACACAAACAAACAAACGAATGTTTGAGTTTTAGAATTTTTGCTTGTTGGTGTTTAATGGATTCTGTGCTCGTTTTCCTTTTATTGTTGTTGTCATAATTTCCATCATAATGAAGTTAATAATGACATTATTCCCATTGTGTTTTCCTTTTTTATTACATTTTTACACAAGCAATAAAAGTTTTAGGAAATTGCCCAAAATATTTTTGTGAGTTTCGGGTTTAAAATGTTTAAAATTAACAAGTTTTTTATGTTAAATACCAGCACAATGTGCACGATATAACAAATTAACTTTTATTTAGGCCCTTTTTCACTCAAAGACAATTTATTTTAAACGAAAACGTTTACCCAAATACATTTGCGTATGTGCGGCTGCATGCGTCGACTTTTTCATTTGTCTTTTTATTTGCTTTTCTTTGGTTAAGTGGCCGGTTTTTATTTGTCTCACAACAGGATATTACGTGTCTTGTATTTTGTTTTCAATTTTTAATATTGGCTTTAATGGTGGCCAATAACATCCTCATTTGGTGCCATTTTCAACACTTTTTGTTTATTTGTTTATGCAACACACGGTTGATTGTGGTAACTAGTGAATTTTAAGCCAAAAAATTAAATTTTTGGAGGCAAAATATTTTTGGACATTAAGATTGAATTGAAGTAAACAGACTTTTTTAAAGTTATTAAAAGAAATCATTTTGCAAAATAAACAACCGCCAGCTATCGTTCAAAATAAAAATTTTATTATTTTGGAGTTAAACCCAACTACAGCAGAGCTTATGCGGATTTTCTAATTAATTTAAGAATGAATTGGTTTTGAACAATCACATTTTTGGTTTTAGTTTTTTACTAAAATTTTGCTCCAATTGAGTTGGGGTTTTCAAATTGCTTTTTTTTATAATTTAAATCGAAAACAATGAAATTAAAACCAGAAAGGCTCTACCACATCCTTGGCATGAGATTTAATTTGACAGCCACAGGGAAATAATTTTAAGGATTTTCTCAATAAGAAAAAGTGCAATGATTTTTTTATCAGGCGACATAAAAAAAGAATTAATTATGCTAGAAACTCACAATTACACACAAATAAATTCACGCTTTTGAAATTCTGGTGGTACCATTCACAATATTATTATTATTAATATTTATTAGAAATAAATTCTAAAATAAAATTTGTTAACGATGGTAACTTTGAGCATCGACTCCCAGGATCTGGTCAGGAATTGAATCTGCGACCCTCAGATTGATAGCTTAGCACGCGCCCCATCAATATACAAGGCACTCATCATTCACAATAAAAATATAGTTAAAGAATAGAAAATTTATTTGATAATTTTTTTAAATAAATTTTTGCTTTAAACGGTTTGCAAACACCACTTCCTATTAAAGATCGCTTTCAGGAAATTATGTGGAGTGTGTGTTTGTGTGTGTATATGTGTGCATACGTATCCACTGAAATTTTTAATTAAAATAGTAAATTTTTTTATCTGCCGCATTCAACTCTGAAATTTTAAATGAATAAAAGAGGAAACCTAATATTTTTTTTCATTTTTTTTTCTTTTCTAAATCGCTCAATGCATGTTGTTGCAACTTTAAATGGACCAGAGGAAACTAAGCCAAATAATTAAGTTGTTCATTTCTATTCATTACACTTTTTATTATTTAATTTTTTCTGCTTTGCTTTTTACTTTCTGTGCAGGCAGCATAAAAAAAATAACGCTTTTTAAATTTATATTAGAAACTATGCCAAATGATGAAAATAAATGAAAAGGAGTGAGTTACAAACACATGCTCGCACAACACAAGTGTGAGCAAAATGTAATAAATAAATAAATAAAAAAACAAATACGACACATAATTAAGCAGAAAAAAACAAAATGAAAACTCAACATATCAAATAAGTTTTATTGAAAAAGACATCACGGACGACGGCAAGACCTAAAGCCAGCCACATGGCAGACAGCAAGAGCTACACTGAGTAAGACAGAATGTTTGAAAAAAAAACAGCAAGAGCTGCTAGTACGTGTTGTTACTAATTACTAAATTAACAACAACAAATTGCTCATGAATAAAATAGGAGACTCCAATTTAATACACAATTGATCAATGCACCCCTGCTCTTTGCCGAATGCTTTCCTTCACTTCCCTTTCCTCATCTTTATTCATTTGCAGAGTTATGGAAAATAAAATATTTTCAACTCTAATAAATCATTCGAGTTGAATTTAATTTTGTGTATGTGTGTGACTAGAAGTTGCTGTTGCATGTGGGAGTGTTGCGTGCTTTCCGGTTGTATATCCAGCATCCATCATCTGTGCTTTACACGATTTTTGTTTAAATAAACTTGAATAAATTGTTGTAGTTGTTTGTAATTATGGCTAAAATGTTGTTTTTGTTTCTGCTAAATAAATATTTATATCCCCAGACATTAAACGCAATCTGACCCTCTCGCCCCCACCCCCTGGCCTTATCTTCCTGTAATTCATTTCTTCATTTCAAGCTAAAACCTTCCAAATATTTGTTTTATGCATGTAAGACGATTTACTTTCTGCTGTCTTGGTTTAGCTTGAAAGCAAATAAATCCTGCAAACAATTCTGTCTTGTCGCTTTAATTTTGTTTTGCTTTTGATGAAAATTTATCATGTGCCTTAGATATCCTTTAATGTTAATCCTTTTATTATAACTTTAAACACGTTTCATATTTTTTGACTGAAATAAATGTTTTTAAAACTTTTTCGGTTTCAAATGTGTAATCAATTTTAAGATTTGAAAAGTTTTCTTTGTTTTTTTCTCGTTTTTGTGGAAAACAAAACGAAACAGTATGCAGAAAACTCAAACAAATTTTAAGTGTAAATCCTGTCATTCATTTAGCTAAAAATGCAATCAGGCATTTAGTTGGAAATCAATTGATAAAATTTATAAAAAGGAAACTTTAAAAGATTCAATGAAGCCCAAATAAGTAAAACAAAATCCATTAAAATTTATTCAACAAAAAAATTAAATTTTTAAGGCATTAAAATACACTGGAAAGCAAAAAAAATGTCTAAAAGAAAATATTTAGTGTGCGGGTATTTAAGTCAACAAAAAATTTATCTTATTTAGAAAAAAAGGCATGTAAAGAAGAATTTCCCTGAAGCTGATTATTATTACTGCCAAATTATGTCTGAAAATTATTGATATAAAAGGAATATAAAGGATATAAAGGAAATAAATCAAAGCAAGGGGCAGATCAAACTGGGTCTAAAATTACAGCTGCTAGTGTACATGCTAAAGGGCTGCACAAGCATGGCAGAAATGCTTTACAAGCACTTTTTATTATAAAATATTAGACATGTTTGTAGTGCTCCCACATGATGAACATGACGTAGGTAATTGGAAATTATAAAAATTAAAATACTTAAGCCTTTGGCGGCGAAGAGGAGTCTTTAAATTTTGTCAAGACTAGTTTTAAAATATTGCATTTCTGAGTGAGAGTACGTAAAAAATTCTAGCGAAAACTTCTTCGTCACCAAAAAAAAATTTTATTTAATCAAAAGCGGAATAAAAATTCATACACTTAAAATGAAAAAATGTTTGCTTCACTATTCTGATCTTCTTCAAATTTAATACTTTAAAAAATAAATATTCTGGTTATTTTGAAATTGGAAAAACGATTTTCTTTTGTTAATTTTTTTTTAAACTTCCTTCCATTTACTTATGTAACAATAACTCGTAATTTATCTCATTTAAGCAAATCATACAAGCGCAAGAGAATTACTCTTTCCAAGGGGAGTACTCGCATTAATAATGAAAAAAGACAGAAACAAACATATTGTCAATAATGTATTTTCTTGTCTTATCGCTTATTATTTTCAAGACCATAAATCTCTTTTTGCATACACAACACAACACAACAGCATGTCTGTCAATGCTACAGCATCTGTTGAGTTGAGCACGGCCTTTTAAAATGTATTTGTATCCAGCCTGCCTGCAAGAAACAATAGAATGATGCTGTGTGTCTATAACAAAATTAAAATAAAATTTAAGCACCAAACCACCCCTTAATCTCTTCGGTTTACAAGTTTTTTCCCCACTTCTTTTTCTAATTCTTTTAATGATAAACTTTTAACCCTGAAGGCAGAGAAATTGCGCTAAAATCTTTACAGTGAAAGTTCATGAAAGCCAATGACAAATGAAATGTTTGCAATGATTAATAAATGGAAAAACAAAACGACTTTAATTGAGTCATTAAATTCAAATAGATTTTTCAATCAGTGACAAAAAAATATTGGAAATTAATTGAAAATAAATGCCAACCCGCTTTAAATTTAATGAAATGAAATCTGTATGTGCTTGCACCGTGTTTTCAAAAACCCTATACCCTCGCCTTGCAAATTAAAAAATTCTTTTTCCTAAATCTTTTGCCAAGCTGCTTAGTTTTTTCAAAAATTATCAGAAATTATCATTTTGAATTGCCTTATGAAAACGAATACAAAGTTTATTTGCATGTCTGCTGGTTTTGGTTTTATTTTTTTCTCCAGTCTTATCAATCCATCAAATGCAACCAACCACTTCCTTTAATCTGTCAATTTTAACATTCATTGTCATGTTCAATTCTAATGTGAGTTTTCAAAAAAAAAAATAAAAAAATTCGTATGCAAAACACACAATCAGATGAGTCGAACGAAAATCATTTTCAAGGAAATACGCTGTAAAATGTTGCATCAAAACTCTGCTCATGCACTCAGAGTCAAGTCAGCAAGTTTTTATAGTAAAATTTTTATCATTTGAATACTGTGTGTGTGTGTGTGTGTTTGAATTACAATTTTGCTTAACTAAAAGGCAAACCATGGAACGATTGTTAGTTTAGAATTCCACACCCTTTGTGTGTTTGTTTTTCGAAATTTTCAAATTTAACATTAAAATATGATAATGAACCGTTATTAACGTTCATTACTAAGTAACAACAACAAAAGTGGAAAAAATTAAAAAAAATATGCTTTTTTCAATGCTCTACTTTCAAGACGTTTTGGTTTAATTTTTTTAGATTTTTTTTTTCAGCTAAAAACCTCAAAACGGAAGACGTTAACAGCAAATTGAGCTACTGACTGCATTTGTAGTGTTTAAAAGCTAAAAAAAAAAATTATTTAAATTCACTGCAGCATGAAATATTTGATGTGCACAGCAACTGATAATGAAAAAAACAGCAACAATAAAAACATAAAGTTTGATTTAAACACTTCACAAATAAAAGTTTGCTAAACACTTTACAACATCATCATTGTCATCATCATCATCATCATCATCATCATCATGAAATTTGAAATCTTTTCAAATTTTGAAATTCAAACAACCAAATTCTGAATTTCCCATTTAATTCATTCAGTTCTCATTTAACTCGACTCTAACAACAATTTTAGGTGCGTTATGACTTAACTTGAGCTTGAGTTATAATTAATTGTCTTTGTGGGTTAACAACAGCAAAAACAACAAGAGATTAATTATGGGAGTAGTTGAAAAGAAATTTGTTAAGTGTCAAGTTCAAGTTCATAAATCCCTTATTTCAACTCAAGTGGGAATTGATTTTAAAATTGAACCCATAAAATGTGTAAAAATAAAAACTGATGATTCAGAAAAAAGAAATATTTGTTGCCAAAGCACTTGAACGATCGAATTGGTAAATCGTTTTTAAAAATATTTAGAAAAAAAAATCAAATTATTTACGATGGAATAGAGATTCTACAATTCATTCATTCTTCATTGTTCTGTCTAAAATGATAATGATGTTTGGCCCAAAATGATAATCAAGTTAATAAACAAAATACACAATGATGAACTGACGACTGGCATAAAGAGAGAATGACTGACTGCATGTACTTTTAGTTAAAAAACTTAAATAAAAAATACGACCAAAAAAATGTTTTAAATTTTGCTGGTACTTGTTTGTCTATAAAATTGGCCAAGACAACCAGTGCAGACATTAGTTTCAAATAAACATTTCATCGTCATACAACTTGTTAACTAAAGAACACAAATAATCGAGCAAAAACAGCAAAATGAAATTTGTAAGGATAAGACTATCACAGCAAAACAAATACAGGATAATAATAAGCAAAAATTCTATGTCTATTTTCTATTTTAGCTGGAGACTATTTTAGTTACTGCCGTGTGTTTAGTGGGGCTTTCTGTAGCCAGCAGACTCTCCAATAAATATTTGCCACCAAATTTTGGCGCTGTAGGAACAGCGGGCTCTACCCAATATCCCCACTATCATCAGGGCGTTCTGTCTCGTTTAGGCTATCAATATGCAGCAGCTGTTTCAGCTCCTGTGACTCAGGCAACTTTCCAATACGGCAAAACTGGAGCTGCTAATGCTCAAATTCCCATTTTAAGAAACGAATACAACAACGATGGCAGCGGCAACTACAATTTTGGGTGAGTTCAATAGCATTTAAAAGTACATTAAGGCAACTGAGAATGTATGTACTCGCATGTTGTCTTTTCCAAGTGTTTTGTTTTAATTTTTAAAGTTTCCAAAACTCCTTAAGATTGCGTTTCCCAAATGAAAAACAAAATATTTTGTAAATTTTCTCTCATAAAAGTTTCGAAACTGGTCATGGCATTAAACGCGACGAATCTGGGCACTTTCAAGGCTCTTGGCCAGGTGCTTCACTAAAAGTTGCTGGATCCTATTCGTATACCGGAGAAGATGGCAAACTTTATTCAGTGAATTACAAAGCGGATAGCAATGGTTTCCATGCTGAAGGCGACCACTTGCCCACACCACCACCAATTCCACGTGAAATTCAGGAGTAAGTACTCCCATAAAATGCTCCACAAATGCTTTATTGTGCTTTTTTGTTGTGTTAGAACTTTGCATTTACATCAACATGGCAGCGGTAGTCAACGTGCTTCAGCTGTTGCTGGCCATCATGCTGCTGCTAGAAACTTTGTTGCGGCTAGCCAACATTCGCCTGCTAATGTTATTGCTCCCAATGCCCACTATTTGCCACCCCATCAAGGACAAGGTTACAATTATGGCAGACATTATTAAATTTAGGATTTCACCAAAATTAAACAAAACTTACCCCCAAAGCCCGCTGTTGACTTTCGCTCGTATTAAAACAAAATAAAAATATTTTTATTTTCTCTAGTAATTAAACAAGTTTTGTTGTTGTTGGTTTAATATAAAAAGAAGTTTCAACGCCTACCAAAAGCAATCGCATTTATTGCAAAACTTTTGAGGCAGGTGGCATAAAATAAAATAAAGAAGAAGCTAAACAAAGGACACAATCAATTTTATGAACTTTGGTTACAAAAACAAACAAAAGTAAAGAAAAAAAAAAATATTGTTGACTTTCTAAGCTCCTGTCTCTGTAAATGCATGTGTTTGCTGGCTTTAAATTTTCTACCAAAAAGTTTCACAATTTCATGAAAAGTTTAAGAATTTTTTTCTTTGATTTCAATATGAATAGACAAAATAGAAATAAAAAATCATAGTCACAAAAAAGTATGCTTTTATTAAGAGCTGACTTTTGTTTATAAAAATAGAAATTATATCTATTAATAAATCAATCATAAACGTTCAATAAAACTTAAAATTTTATTTTACTTGGGACAGACTTAATTTAAAATTAAAGTTTACGAAAAACAAACTTCCTTGTTTCTCTGAACATTTTAGTAACAAAAACTTTTGTTTGCCAGTCAATCTCAGTCTAAGTGACTTAAGTTTCTATTTTATTATTGTTGGGTCTTCTGCTATAGTTTTGCATGAAATCTTATTTAATTCCTTGAAATCCTTTTACAAAATTTATTGCCTGTTTTAGGTAGAAACCAACAAAGCCAAAGACTGCGCCATAAAGTGACATCTTTTTTATAAAAAAAAAAAAGGAAGGAAGGAGCACCCACACACATGCATACAGTTTGCTTAATAATCTAATATAACAAGGACAAAAGTAAATATTCATGAAATTGTTTGAATTTAAATACAGAAACAACAACCCTAAAAACCCATAAAACCGTTTCTTGCGTTTTTTTTTTAATTTATGCGTTTCTTAAAGTAAAAGAAAACAATACAACACCAACACCAACAAGTTTTTAATTAAACATTTTTTCTTCACAGCAAGAAGGTGCAAAGGCTGTTTTAAAGGAAAATTAATATGCAATTATTGACCTTTGAATCGTATTTTTAATAAATTAAATTTCAAGGCAAAAAAAAAAATGGAAAAAACCTCTCATCCAAAATTTTCCTTGATAAATTGTCTAGTGAAAAGCTAAAAAGAAAAAGTTCTTTAAAAATAAACAGTTGCAGTCATATTTTGTGCCGAATGTAAAAGAAAAAATTAAAAAAAAAACTATAGAAATCTTTTTCTTACAACAAAGGAAATTGACTTGAGTAAAAGCAGTGGGTGATTTCCTTATTGAAGAAAATTGAATATAAAAATATAAAAAAGAAATGGAAGCTCCTGCATAACTCTACTCTGTAACTGTTGTTAGTCAAAGGAATTAAATGTAAGGATTTATGGCAGGAGTTCAAAACGGGTAAAACATACCAGCAAAATAACAGAAAAAACTGAAACTTTTAAAGTTTAGCGAAATAAAGAAAAATAAGCTGGCAATCTAGCCAGCAGATTTAGAAACACACAAATAAAATTCAGCTTTTTCTTCCCATGAAAGACTAAAATTGCTATCGAAACGGCGATTTGCAGCCCTTCATGGAGTAACACTTTATAGAAAAATTTAGATTTTGGAGAGGAGCTATCAATCCTAAACAACAATTATTTTAGCCTAAAATTTTTATCTTTATCGTAAATTATTACAGAGAAAACCCTAGAACAAACCGAATGGCTTAAAATAATCACTTGCTATCTAATAAATATTGTATCTCACAGATACACTTCGTCTCCTTTCTCACGTCATGCCATCTTGCAATTAACTTTTATTAACTTTTCACTTAATTGTATCAAAACAAAAGTCCCTGACTGGGACTGGGTAAAACTGACAATTCCTCGTACACACACACACACACACACACTCATTCGCACTTAATTTTAATTAAACAAATTTATTTGTATCTGTACTTGGTGAACAGGCATATTATGCGTGTTATTTAATCATCAATTATAAAAGGTAAAAGCATAAATTTTTATGCGTTGTCATTAATATTAGAAAAGGCAATCGTTTTATTTTTAGGGCCACACAAGGAACAACAACAAAAGTGATGTGTGGACAAGAACGGAAATGAAATTTAAGAATTTTTCTAGCAGATCTAACAGGATCAACAAACCTATGTGGCGTTAGTCAGTTAATAAAAAGGAGTGATTTGTAACAAGTTATTTGTCCTGTGCCAAGTTCATGACTTTTATGGTTTCTTAAAGCACAGCTTAAGCTTAAAGCTACTCCCACTTATTCATGTATGAAAACTATTTCAATCTTTAAAACTGGTCGTGCATAATTTTCGTTACTTTAAATCCACTTGCACGCATGTTATTAACGAAATACAAGTTGTTGTTGCGGAAAACTACTTTTAACATGCGTTAACACGCAAGGTGCCTCACACATGTAGCGTTGACGGCAAATGCTTCTTAAATAAATTAATAAACATAAACATGGCAACGTAAATATTAATTCGAACGGTGTAAAATACTCGCAACGCCAACAAACGAAAATAAGGAAACCCAATTCCAATAAACTAATTTGCCCACGAAAATTATTCCATAAAAAATTCAAAATAATAATAAAAATGGAATAAATACGATTCATTCGAAACTCATTTACAACAAGAATAAAAATAAAAACACGCACACATAAATAACAACAATAAGACAGGCAGACAGACAGACAGACAAGCATACTGGATAACTGGCATACAAGTGCCAGGAGACGAATGCTTGAGGATTATATTTTACAGGATAATAAACTACTGAGGGAATTTCACAATCAGTTATTAATTTATGTGCCGACTCTATTCCTCTTCATTCTTTTTCCTTTTTTATTTTTATTTTTTATTAAAAAAAACACATGTTTTTTGTATTAAATCAGCCTTATGCCTCTCTCTCTCTCTCTCCCTGCATCTGTAAAATAACTGTTATTTTCTGATACTCCATATGAATATAAATCTTTTTCCACACTTCCACTTCTACTACTTCCATCTACTTAATAATACAAGAAATTATGATTTACAGCCTCCTCCGTATGCTAAAATTACATTTTGTACTCATTCGTTTGATTTCTTTCATTCCCTTCAATTTCTATAAATTTTATTATTTTCTTTCTTTCTTTCTTGCTTTTAATTTTGCATAGAAAACTGAATGGTAACAACTAAATAAATAAAAAGCATCAAATTATAGACTTTTTTGGAACAGCCTCATTTCTTTTCTTCTTCATTCTTTGCTTTTGCACAGACTTACAGCTCACAGTGAATACACATTCAGGAAGAAGAAAGAAATTAATATCGAGCAAATTTAATATAAAAAAATCCAGCATTAAATGTATTTTAAAAACTATACACACACACACACACACATACACAAATAAAAGAAAGTAAAAAAAAAGTCAGCAAATTGGAGAGAATTCACTAAATAAATGCAGAAGACAAATACTTGAATTAAAGCCAACCGATATTTAATGGGCACCAATAGAACCATGGATGGATCACTCAGCCAGATAGAAGCTTAAAACAACAAAAAACAAAAGATAAAAAAAGTTTTTAATTAAAAAAAAAAAAAACACAAGAGAAACCCAAATAATTATTTGTGTGCATGTGTAAGCTGCTGTAAAAAAAATTTAAGGAGTCTAAGGTAAAAATTCGGAGTCATGTTGCACTTTCTTTGAGAAGCAGTATAAGACAGTCGTCAACTGCTGATCACTGCGATGTTTGCACAATTAAATTACCTTACGCTTGGCAATGGCCTACCCATAAGTATGTTTTCTATTTAGCCTCTAAAGATTTTTTATTTTTTTTATAACAGAATTTCTACTAAACAAATTTTTCTTGACATTTCATGGCGTGCCTTGTCATGTGTATCATTTGTTATCAATTTGACAACAAGCTTTTACACTTAAATTTTTCATTTTTAAAGAAATTAAATCTACAAAAAGGTTTCTTCTATTCTTCCCTGTCATTAACATTATCAATTGCGCAAGCATTTCTCTAGTCATTTGGTGGGGCACTTGTAATCATTAATTTGGCTTTTACTCTCTCTCTAAGTGACTGTTATTTCAACCAAGTAAGTTGAACAAAAGCCAAGCAAAGCTGCGGTCAAAATCATTTTCCGCACAGTTCTATTGTGTTGTATTTGCTATTGTCAACAATTTTGATGGCTCATGCTTTTCATTATGTCAAGTCGTTACTCATGTCTCTACCACTCGGTTCTACCCTCTACTTATTAATGCGTCGTGCGGAAATTGTAAGTGTCTAAGCATCTAATGTCTCTTAAGTTTGTGTAATGCACCAGGATTTGCCACAAAATTGATGTTGAAAGTCATTCATTCTATTGATGCTACTAAGCCGACAAAGTTGGAGAAATTTTTTTTTTTTTTTTTTTTGGAAATTGTCTACTTAAAATGCAATACAACACGAGTGTGTAATTTTTTTGGGGGTCCTTTTGGAAGAACGACAGGAAGTGGGGGCAAACACAATTATCATTTGAAAGCGAATTGGGTAACTTTTCAAAGGATGATTTCAAATTTTTTTCTTTTTGTAAATAACAAAATGTTTAACTCCTTCGACAAGCTCTTTCCAAGTCTGTTTAATTTATTTATTCTCTATTTCATTTACACAGTTCCCTTAATCGATTTGAAAATTGGGATTTTCAATAACGATTCCCATGAATAAGAACAACATAAATTTAATCAAAAAAGAAATTTACAAATTTTTTTAAGCCGGTTAACATGCCATACAGCAATAAGATTTACCTGCCTGGCCGCCCTTTCCTTTTGTGTTAACGAAATCTAAAAGATTCTACTCTCTGCGTGTTTGTTGCAAAACCTTCGGAGGTGGTCCTGTATTCCATAATCAATTTCTAAAATGGTTTATTGAATTTTACATGGAAAAAAAATATTTAAAGAGTCTTTATGGAAGCAAATTGATACCACATAGGAAAATGAAATTACAGGGAAAATTTCTTATATCAGGAATTGGTGTAAAGAAATTAGCAGACAATTTTACTACTAAAATTCCAAAATTTTGCTTGGGAACAAACAAATATCCTTTTTGTTTTTAAAGTTATTACAAAACTACAAAGCAGTTAGGAATAGAACCCACGAACTTAGAAAATTAATTTAAAAAAACATCTTCCTAAAGCTCATTATGTAAAAAAGCACAAATAGTTTCCTCTAACCATGGAAACTGCGAGCACCTGAATGCCATCAAACATGTCAAGATTACTTTAATGTTTTAAAGAACAACAAGAAGGAAAACAAAATAAAAACACACGAAACTAATTTCACTTTCCCAGAATTTTGCACCAGATCCAGCTTTCAAGATAATTTCGTATATTGAAGCGTTTGAAGGATAATTAAGAAATACTTTTTTTATGTTCCTTTAAAACTCAAACCAGAAAAAAAAACCACAAGACAAGAATAACAGCAAACAGTTTACTTGCGAGTGCGAGTACTTAACAAAACGAAATAAAAAAATGTTACAGACGTTACATGAGTTTTATGTTTTATGCTGTGTAAGTGTATTTATTTTCCTAAAAGCTGCAACAACATGTTAAGAAACACTTAAGTTTTATTTGAAAAAAAGGAAGGAAAAAAGTAGAAAAATGTCAGAACAATTCGACCACACCATAAATCTAACAAAATGAGCGAAGCTGCCAGGGGATTAGGCAGCAAACAGAAAACTCTTCTTAAGCAAAAATAAGAAATTACAACTCCTTGAGTTAACTTGACAGTTTAAAAAAAAAAGAAGCGCAAAATACTACTGTAATAGAACTCCTTTACCCCAGAATCACCATTAAAACCTCCAAGCAAGATTGAAACAAATAAAAATGTAAGCAGAGTTACATTAACATAAACTTTTGAACAAGCAAACACACACATGAAATCAAAATGACAGGTAAGCCAATCAAACACCATCAACTTGCAATCGTAAAATAAGAAAAGAGAAAAGTTTAGACAAGATTCCTCTAGAAGTTGCTGTTTGTAGGAGCAACATGATTAGCAGAATGTAGTCAATCACTTAAAATTGCTGTGGGTTTGGTTTTGAAACTAATTGAAGGTGAAACGAATCTCATAAAAAATGATTGCACAGCAGTAACACACAACAACCTAAAACATTACTTAAGCCCAGACTTGGAAAAAGAAAGATGTTGCTGCAAAATAAGCATTAACGAGCCAATTTAAGTGTCTCTCACTCTGCTGTCTAGTGCTGGCAATGGAGATAAATATCTTGATGTCTCACTGGTCTTATCAAGAGTTGATAAAGACGAGTGGGCGAGAATGGTACGTGATAATCATGTGTTAAATAGTGCGGCCAAGAAATTGAAAACAGAATTGTGGATTTGATTTATTTAAACAATCAGACAAAAAAATATTTGATTTGAATTAATTTTCCAATAGACAAAATATGAGTGGAATACTTGAAAGTTATACCCCATTTTCCACAGCTGGTTTTTATAAAATGAAATAAAAATATGAAACTAGACAAGTTATGACAATGTAGTACCAAACTGTACAAATATTAAGGACTAGGTGTTTTGCCCGGTCCTTTATTACGTGATTTGGTATCCAATTTTTAGAAAGAGAATTTTAAAAAACCCATCCAAATATATACAGCCATTCACTACTTTATAAAGTAAGATTAAATTAAGTGCGGGTGACTAGTGATAATCGTTGAAAAGCGGGCGTAAAAATGGGCGTGGCCGTTTTAAAAGTGTATGGCGACCTTTGTTGGAGTGTAGACGTTATGTGTATGAACTTTTAGACAAATACGTTGGAAAAAAAATTTGTATAGCGAAAAAATAAAGAGAAAATTAAATTTATTTATTCTAGAGCTTGTAGGAGAGCCCGAAAAAAATCTGAAGTTTAATAATTATAAAGAATTTCCAAAAAAAAAATATATTTAGTTTAATTTCTTCTATCGAAATGAGTACGAGTGCCGAAAATTGAAAAGCAATCAAAATTAAGAAAAAAAGTTCATATTCTTCGAAGCAATTGTCACTGTTCTTTTTTTTTTTCTTTAACGGTATAAAATCATTTGGCTTACTGGGCTATGATTTATAGAAAAGAAAAATATTTTTTTTTTTACTTTTATAATATGACATGAAAAGTTAAAAAATAGATTTTCCTTTTTTTACTTAAAATGTCATAAAAATCTGTCAAAAATACTGTATTTTAGATTGATGATTCAGCAGAATTTTATAGATAAAAACATTTTAAAACAACAACGAACTAATAATTTATTTAAATACAAAAATGGTATCACATGGAGTAGTTGTGTCTGTGTGTGCAACAAAATTTATCAAAAACAATAAAATTCATTTCCAATAAAATTACTTTACACGAGTATTTGAACTGAAGCTTTCTTGTTTAATCTTCAATTTAAAAGTCAAATAAGTTTATTTTAACACAAAAGGGGGAGGGAAAGTATTTTTGAATTTAAAATAAAATAACGAGAGTGGAGGAATAAACTGAATTTATAATCTAGAAAAAGGAAATAAAGGAAAAGAGAAAGAGCTAAAGTTGTATTATATTTCAAGCAAAATAAAGAATAAATAGAAAAACGAAGCAAACAAACGAATAAATTTGTTCTGAAACAAACATATTTCTCTGGTAGAGAAGAGGAAAGAAGCGTTAGGCCATTAATTATATTAAGTAAATTGTTTTACAAACAACAACCACAAGTTCTTTAAAGGTTTTTCAATTTACATCACCTGACCAGTAAGCTTACATTCATTGGGGCTCTATACAATTTAATTTCCTTAATTTGGTGAAATATGCGCATCTATTGCTTTCACAACAAACAAATACAAAGAAAATACTACAACTGCTGGCTGCTTATTTTAATTTTATATTCATTGATGACTTCCGGTAAAGTTTTTCATTTAAATTCTCTTCTGTTGTTGTTTGAAAGTTGTTGTTATTTAATGGGCCATTAAGGTGTAACACCTGCCTTTCAAATATTTTAATTCACAGTCATATTCATACTGATTTAATATGGACTTTATAAAAAAAAACCCATTAAGCATATTTGGCTTAAAATGCTTCCAAAATGCTTCCATGTATTTAAAATAACTTTTAAATACGATTTCGATTTTGAAAACTGTTTGTCAGCTCGAAACCTTCTCAATATAGAGAGCAAACTAAAGCTTAGAAATTTTTTATTAAATTAAATCATTCTCATTCTTAAATGAGAGATTAAAATTATTCTTCGAAAGGAAAGTGTTAATTTAAAAAAATAATTATTTATTTAAGAAACGCTTTTCTGTATTTTGAGGGGAATGCAATTGTCTGAATGTTTTACATTTAAAAAAAATTTCTTTAATTTACCCAAGCAGAACCATCAGCCAAAAGGAAACAGTTTTCATAATAAATATTTAAACTTATTATTAATTAATTAATAATTAATTAACAGATAAAAAAAAAACATCATAAAAACCTTAAAAAATTTTAATTTGGTTTTATAAAGTGCAACAATGGCAATGCCTGCAACAGTTGAACGTTGGTAGTGCCACCTTTTGGAGCATTTGTAAACAAGTTACTAAAGCTTCCTTATACTTGATGATTAAAGCCTCATGTAAAGCTTATTTATAACATTGCTACTTCAACATATGTATGCACATCTCCAAACAGCAGCAGTTACACAACTCCCACGCAAAACACTCAAGAACTCTCTTGCTCTATCACTCTCTCTCTCTCTCTCTCTCTCTGTTTCTCTATATTTCACACTCCTACACAGTCCACTCTCAGCAACCCTTCAAAATACTGTTGCAAAACGGACAAAACACACCAAAAAATAAAAGGAATGAAAACTAACAAAAACCACTTCTGAAATATAACTGTCATTATTATAACGGTGCTTTCCTCTTTAAGCTTTACAAGTATTTCCGTTATAAAAACGCAAGAAAAGAAAAGCCATTAAAAAAACGTATTTTTTTTTCTCCCGACAACACCTAAAGACATAAATAAAACTTTATTACTATTTTTTTTTTCCTTTTTGTTTTGTCTTATTACACACTTTAATACAAAACCAACTAATTCCATTGTTGTGTGGCTAGAAGAACACTAAACCCGGAGAAAAAAGAACTTTTCCTCACAAAGAAAGTGTGTGTAAGCAAGTAGCACTAGCACTTTACTCAAATTTTTATGATTTAATTAGCAAATTGATAAATTAAACTAAAATTAATTGTACTCGTGAAAAAGTGTTTGCTCACTTACCTGCTTTTGCAATGTGTCCGCCAATTCTTCCAAATATTCTTTACGTTCAAAACGTTCAAATTTAAAACTGTTGGAACGATACAGCTCATTGTCATCTCTACGACGATTTCGACACAAGCGTCTGGTGATTATGTTGCCCCCACTGCCGCTTCTATTCAATTTGATCAAAATATTTTTTCAAAAGAAATTTGAATGTAGTGGTATGAGTAGATATGAAATGGAAAAAATGAATAAAAGAAAAGAAATAAATAAATAAAATGAATAAATTTTGTATGTCGACAACAAAGAGAAAATTGGCAATAAAACTTTGCAAAGGATTTATTTACAAGGAGATCAGCATTTGTCCACATGCAAATTTATAACTTTTTCCATTCACATTCATGTTTATTCTATTCATGCCTTTATTTGCTTTAGATTTTTTATATTTAATTATTTTATGGAAAGGAGATCCACAAAAAAAGTTTTATTTATCAACATAAAAAAAGGTACTTTTATGTTTGAAAACAAAGAAAGAACCTGTTCCATGTGTTACTTCCGGTGTTAGAACTAACAGCTTTATAATCTCATCATCATCATCATCATCATCATCATTATCATTCGCATCATCAGTATTGTTTGTAGCAATATTAAACTTGTTTTTAGTTGGGTTTGTATTTTTTTATTTTTCTATGAAAACCAAAAACAAAAACTGCATTTTTCCACCTACAAACCTTGTTTTAACATGCACCCATACATCCTCGTTGTATGGATCTAAATATTTTAAAGGGTATACAAACAAACCCAAGTGCTTTTGTATTTATGTTTAGATTGCTTGAAAACAGGCTCATTTTAATGTAAAACTGTTTGTGTGTAAGTAAGCCTGAATGAAATTATTATGCAAACACACAGCCATACAAGATGTTCTCATACAAAAAAATATGGCCATACAATTACGTTTTGATGTTACAGTAAAGCGCAAAACCAACGGTTTTTAACAGAAAAAAAAAAGACGGAATCTCAAGATGAGGTTTATCAGATGCAATCAATTTGAAAATTTTTGTGAACTGAAGACCTCGAAATCAAGTGTCAAACCATGAACCAAAAGTAAAATTTCTGGCTTAAAAGGCAACTTTGTAGTAGAAGTGCTTCATTGCTAATAAAATAATATGTGACAATTAAGTCTACATATAGAAAACAACTTTGGTTGTGCGAACTAAATTGTGTTATCAATCAAAAATTCATTTGTAACAATCAAGCTGTATCGGTATCGTCACAATTAAAAAGTTTGATTATCACAAGTGAATTTTTAATTGGTAACAAGTTTAGTTCTCACAACCGAAGCCGTTTTCTCACCCAACGTCTCTTCTTTTTAAAATCAACTCAGAAGATTTTAATTTTTTAATAACACAAGCCATTCACGTAAAAACGATTCGTTTTGGAATGATCTATCTCAATGTTCAGAATAGAAGGAGAATTATATTAGGCATATTTTCATCATACGCATACACACATATAAAATTGTTATGCTTGTATTTATTTAAGAAGTGAGAAAACGCTACAGAACTGGGACAAACACACATGCACAAGCAAACTTAACTAAACACACATTGAATGTATATGGAAACAAGCTAACAAACAGATAAACAAACATTTATCTTTGTGTGTGTGTGTGATTGCATGAGCCCTCAAGCATTAAGCCACATTCACACACACACACTTCTATTCAAGCATTCAGTCATCACACAGTACTTTTTGAATAGCTGCAGTCCCATACACAGAAATAATAATAATAATAATAATGAAAGAATAGTTACATGAACGTGATTGCAGCGGTAGGAGTAGTAGACAGATTCATCAAACACACACACACAATAACAAACAACACTAGAGGAGATACTAGATCGTGCATGCCACTGGTGTGCCAGTAAAAATAAAACAGATTCTTTTTTGATACAGCGATAAGACATATACAAAGACTAATTAATTGATAAAAATTAATTTTTTTAAGGAATTCATAAACAAAATGGCTAAAAATGCATTAAAGAAATTGTTTAGGAAACGCATAATTAAGAAATTCGAAGCTCAATTTTCTAGAAGAAAAAGTTTTAAACAAATCAGCTACTAGTGTGTATTAGCCCTCACAACACAAATATACCCTACAGCATTGGTAGTTAACGTTAAAATTTCAGCCAATTTTTATCTCGTTATTTATTTAAATATTTATTTCAAAAAAGTTTCGACCCTTTTTTTAAAGAAATGCAACACTTAGATACATAAATTGCGAATGAATAACTTGTGGTCAACTTTTTTTCTGTGCTTTCTATAGAAACACTTCCAGTCATTCATAACTCGAGTAAATCCAGTAGACGCAGTAGTTGCATTCCTTAAGAAAACAAGTGGATGTATGTTTGTAATTTTTTTAACAACTCTTAAGTTTAAAGCGTATTTAGGCCACAAAGTACTTGAGAACAATAGCAACAGCAGAACAGTAAATTAAAAAAAAAAAAGAAGTACAAGAAGCAGAATATCTATTGTGTGAATTTAGTGAAAGGGAAAAGTAAAATACATTCGAGAACACACACACACACACACATCCATACATAATGAAATAACTCTTCAAAAATTTACCTTTTGTTTTCAATATTTATGATACACACATGCACACTCATGCATACATACAGACACACTCTCACACAGAGGCAGAGTCACACACAATAGCCCATTAACCCGATATGTGCACCCAAGAATGAATATCATTTCAACTGAAAGATAATAATGATCAAAAATAGAAAGAAGAAGAAGAAGAAGGCTTTATTTGACACAACAACAACAACAGCAAGAGCATGCATAAACAAAACTAATCATAAATAAACACTTGAATAAAAAAGAAACCAAGAAAATGCTAAAATAGAGAAGAGAAAGCCGAGACAAACAATAAAATTTTCAAACAACTAAATACACCCACATGCATGACATGTAAAACATAAAAAGGACATAAATGTAACACACACACACACCTCAAACAACAAACAAAAAAACTAAAGCCGACCAGACCAGACTAAACCAGAAAAAGTGACCAAAATTTGAAAGTAAAAGTCAATTTCGCCAAGAATTTTTCTTTATGATGATAAAGATGACAAGGATGATATGTGACTGTTAAGGCCCAGGCTTTTTATTTACTTTGGCCTTTTTATATCTATTTTTCTTTTTCTATTAGTGAAACACACTTACCCACACGGTTTGCAATGAGTCATCTGTAGATCCCAGTTCAAATGAAAGTTAAACATACGCAATTTGGCGACAGCCCGTTGCCTTAAAGAAATATCCGGTGCTGCCGCCACTGCTACAGATGTTGTTTGCGTAGATGACAAATTGCCAACAGAAGTTGTTGTTACTGTTGTCGTTGTTGTGGCTGCTGCTGTTGGTGTCATATTTAACGTATTGATTAAATCACGTCCTGTATTGGGATTAGGATACATTAAAACGGTACCACTAGGTGCTGAGCTGGCCATTATACGCGTAGAACGATGATACCGATGATTGGATTCAGTGGATTCCTTAATGGTATAAAATCCACCGGAGGACCTTTTTAAAAAACGAAAAAAAAAATTTAAATTTTACAAAATGCAAAAGTTAATTTAATTTCATTCAAAGTTGAAAAATTATTAAACGAAACATTTAAAAAATAAAGGCTCTATTTAATAAGAAAATGAAAAATATGCTTCAAAACGGTCTCTACAATTATTGCATGAATGAGGGCGATTATGCAAATTCAAGTTGCTCATTTAAGAAAAGGAGGAAAACAACGCAAATAAAGTAGAAGGAAGTTTAAGCAGAGCAAATAAGAAATATTTAGTTAAGACGTTTACTACACACCCTACAGTTTTCTACACCCATTCCTTCACAATAATTTCATTAATTTGAAATGCTATTTTGTTGAGTTGAATTGCTAGTACTCAGCAAGTTGCTTAGAAATCAATAAATCATTTTTGAATGAGTGAACGAAATTCAAAAAGTCACTCATTTCAGTGAAAACAAGCCACTTACGAGTACTTCCCACCAAATGCAATTTTTACTCATAATTAAATGGAAGTGGTTTGTTTTGGAAAATAAAACAAACACACAGGAAAACATATTATTTTGCAATATTTTAAATTAATTTACACAAACCGCAAATGCATGATGTTTCAGAGCATTTGAATGTAAATTAGAGTTTCCCAAAGAACTTTTATACCCTTCACTGTGTTAGCGAGGTACTCAGATTTTTCATTTCTCACACTCTTCTTAAATATCAAAAACATACAAAAAATTAAGTGAGTGCCGCGTTATATATCAAATCACAAAGTTACATATATCCTTCTTGCTTACAGTGAAGGGTATAAAAAGGAACGAATATTCGTTTTGGGTTCAAAATAAAATATTCCAAATTATTTTTGATAATTTCTCAGATATAAAAATTGTGAAAAAATTTAAAAATTTAAGGAAAAAGTAAATGAATGCAAGAGTTTTCCTTTCATTCATGAAGCTCGACTGGTTTTATTTTTGTGAAAAGAATAAAATGTAAGCAGTTCTCTAAACCACTTTTACTAGTTCGCTTAAACGCTCTTTTTGGTTAAAGTCCTCCCTCCTCTCTTAAGTGTTAATGCCAATAGAAAAAAATTTATCTAAAAATGTCGTATTGCCGTTTTAAGCATATTTTTCAAAATACAAGTTTTGTCATATAAAAATTTCCACTTACGACATGTTATCTCCGCCGCCACCGACACAGCTGACTCCACTACGACGGGGCCGTGATTTTCGTCGTCTACGTCTGCGCCTCTCAGATGAGGCCGTACGTGGCTGCAAAACATGTTGACTTAAAGATTTACGAAATTGACCAGGCACATTTGCCGTTAAAGGATCTGCAGCGCAAACCCCTACATTGCTAGCAGCAGCACTAGACTGGGTTGCAAGTGCTGTTGGTGGTGGCATTTGACCACTTGTGGCCAAGCGTCTGCCGGTAGCAGAACTTGAGCCAGCGACTGCCACCACCACCTGGCCATCTCCAAAACCACACGCCGAGCCAGTAGTATCTGTAGCATGAGCATGTGTTTTTGAGGAACGATTGCCACCGAAACTATGATTCACTTTACGCCACATGCGCTCCATTTCTATTTTTATTTTTTAATTTAGATTTTTTCTTTCGTGTTTCCTTTTTTTTTTTTATTGGTTGTTAGAAAAGGGGGGATATTTTCTATCTAATTGTTAGTTAACTTTTAAATATTGACATTTGCGAATTCTTAGCAGCAGGAACTATAAATTATTCATGTTTTTCTTTTCTCTTTTTTTTTTATTTTATTTGTTTGAGATACGAAATTGTAATTTTAGTTTTCCCCTAGACTAGATATTAAGGAAGTTGATGAATGAACATGAAAAAGTTCAATTAACTTTGGGGAAGCAGCATTTGGTGTTTGAAACATGGCTGTTGTTGTCGTTGTTATACAAAATTGGTGTTTTGTGTTGTTGTTGTAATTTTAATTTTCTTTTTGTGTTTTATTTTTTAGGTTAAGTACCGCTTAGCTGTTGCTGTTGCTGTTGCTAATGCCGGAGATGTGCGAGTAGATGCAAATGATGATTTTTATTTTTTTCCTCTTGTTTTCCCGATTTTTTTTTTTTTTTTTTTTTTGTTTTTGTGTTACTAGAGAACTTATGGAAACTTGTTGTTTAATTGGGAAGAAATTATTGTGACTGCGGTGTATTTTCTGAATGTGTTTTGATTTCCCTGGTTTTGGTATTTTTGTTATCAAGAGCAACTTTATTTCAAAAAATCACTTTTCTATAATTTTTATTTTGCTCAGTTTTATTTCTAGTATTTTTTTTTTCTTTTCATTTTCAAAAAATTCTCTCACAATTCACAATGGAAAGCCATTTTTACACACACACACACACACACAAGCGCACTCAGTCACTTTCATACACACTTAATTACGAGTTTACTCCGCAAGGCTTAGAGATTATTGTGTGTTGTTTGTTGTTATAAAAGTCTTCCTTTCACTACATTATCACGCTTACTTTAGCACTGAAGTGAATCATAACGTGAAAGACAGAAAAAAGCATAAGCGAGCGAGATTTTTAAATATTTGATGTTTCATCGACACACATACATGCACTCATGCACTTGCTGTGAACTAGAATTTAGTCGAAGTAAATTTTAGGTTTGTGTGAATAATCAGTCTCTCCCAACAATTGTTAACTTGCACTAACACTTGCACTTACATTTCAACAGAATAATACACCACCTACAAAATTATGTACACACTGACACAGACTGACTATATGCAGGCATAGTCAAGCAAGTATTTGTTAAAGGATTCTGGCTAAATGGCAGATCTTGTTTCTTGTGGAGTGTGCATGTGTGTATGCACATGTAGCTTGTGTGTGTGTTTATGTATGATTTTTTTCTCTGTGTGTATGTATGCACTTTGTTTTTACTTGTTTGTAGTTATAGTGTGTTACGTTTCCGTTTGGCCCGTGGGAAAACTACCCTACCACACTTGACTTTATATTTCGAGCGGAAGGTAAAAAAAAATATATTTGCTTGAAAGAAGATAAATAAGACAGATTTTCGCAGGACTTGCTTCTTTCTTACTGCACTATCACAGCCATCGGCACTACAAACCACCGTATTAGAAAAAAGAAACACACACACATACACACAAGTGTTTATCGTTGATGTATACAAATTCAGTCTTCTTTAAATATGCTTATTCGTATCCGTATTATATTTTGCTGTGTATACAACAATTGATCCAAAGGAATTTAACAGTATCAAATTTTCTTTATTCCAGCACCCGCGCCACCCTCTCATCCTGTATACACAAACATTTTATTTCAGCATTTTTCTTTTCGATTTTCAAGAAACTCACTTTTATAAGACGTTATCTCTTTCACTTTTTCGTCTATTTGCTTGCAAAAATTTTATATTTAATTTTTTTATTTGCGGATATTCAATCGAATTTTGTTTTTTTTCACGTTCTTACTTTGCATTGGAAAAATTTTTTAGAAAATATTTGTCTACATCTACATAATTGCACGTTGCTCTGAGTCGGTGAAAAAACCTTCTAACGAAATGTTGGCAAAATTCACTCCAAAAATATTTTCGAACTCTCAAAGGCTATAAAGTTTGTGCATAACTCTGTGTAAATGTAAGAAAAGCTTTTTCCTTGCTTCAATTTGACAGTTCTCTCGAAATGTCAGTAAGTTTTAATGTAAATATGGTCCAACACCACCTGTCAGATGACTAATAAGCCAAACATTTTGTCCATTAAGGCGGCATTTATAAATCACTATTTCATCCTTTCATTCAATCCAATAGAGAATTCTGTTAACTAATCTCCTGCTCCTGAGCGCATGCTCAGTGCACACAGCTGCTGTAATGAACTGAAGCTGTTACAGTTCGAAAATAAAAGCTTTTAAAAGCTTACACAAAAACCAAATTTAATTTAAGCTCATGTTTTCTTAACAGCAAATTGAAAACTTTAACAGACAAAAGCTGTGCTTACAAAAGCTTCAATTGCAAATTGAGTGACCAAGCGTGAGATGTGGTGTGTAATAAAACAATTACAAGTTGGAATGTTTTACAAACTTAATTTTATATATATTTTATTTTCTCTTAAAATGTTTTTTTTTTTTA
This sequence comes from Thelaira solivaga, assembly GCA_947397855.1. Lineage (NCBI taxonomy): Eukaryota > Metazoa > Arthropoda > Insecta > Diptera > Tachinidae > Thelaira > Thelaira solivaga. The sequence continues at coordinate 300,169 of OX377612.1, read as the reverse complement.
TTTTATTATATTTTGTATGTATACATAAGCAATAATATAATTTTATATACAATTAAAGTAAATAATTATTTTTATTTCGTTTAGCAAAACTTTAAATGCTCGTAATTATTTTAAATTTCTGGTTTTTCTCAAAAAATATATTTATATTTAGGATGGACTTCGGTTAATAAGATGCAACACGAATAGCTCACAATAAATGAAATTGTTGCATCTTACAACACAAGACCACAAATATTTTATGTCGTATGATAATAATGATAACAAAATTGTATAAATAAACTACAGCAAGAACGCATATACGAGTTAGTAATACAGCAAGATTTAAAACAAAAGGTTCTCTTCTTTTGAACGGTCTTTCGATAATTAAATAATAAAGCTTGGAAAAATCAGGCAAGAAAATTCAATACGCAAAGTGCCCTGCCTAATTAAAATAAAGAGCCGAACATAAACAGATAAAGCAAGTGTACAATAAATGAAAATATGAAGGGGAATGTTATATTGTCATATTCTGCCGTCGCGTGACGTTAGCGTTAACGTACCCAGCATAATTTTATAATACTAAACATTTTATAAATAAATTTGGAAGAGGATAATTTTGTTTTCAGGATCTTAGGCATTTTGTTGTATTAAATTTTCCCACTGTGCTATTAGACCACGAGATGAAGGAGCTTCTTCCGGATCCAAATCACATAGTTGTGCCAAAGATACAGCCGGTTTCATGCCGCCATGCGAGCGAGTGTGTTGCTTGTCATACTCAGTGAAGGGTGAAATGCTATTAAAGATTTATTTTAGAAAATTATTATGATTTTTCTTATCGTTAGTTTATTTGTTTTTTCAAGCTTAAGTTCGAATTATAATATTTAATTACTTTTTAAATTTAATATATAATTTTTGACATAAAGAAGCAACACTTTAAACTTTCGATATAAAAATAAATAACTACAATCCGACCTTGAGCTTGCAAGAAAAAATAAACTAAACGTTTTAATGAATTTTTTTCTTTTTTTATTATCCCACAATTACCTTCTTGAATTATTATTATTTTGCGCATCACACATGTCTCCAATTGATTTAGCAGCTCGTAATTTTCCTGGTCCATAACAGTGTTCCACTTCAGAATCTTCATCGTCAGTTTCTACATTTCTAAAAAAACATAAAAAATTTCAGTTTTAATATCTGGAAAATATTTAAGAAATAATTGAAAAACTATCAAACCCTTTTTTGTACTTGATTATCCTGCAACTATGGTTTCTTGATAAAAATTTGATTCTTGAAATTCTTCTCTAATAACATCTGCCTTCAAATGGGTTTCTTGATTCGGTACTTTGATTCTGATATTTTTTTTTTGTGTGTTTCTTCATTTAACATAATTTTGAACACTTTTAATATGAAATAAAAAATATTTCGCACGTTTGAAAATGCTTGGAATTTCAAAAACATTTACGCATTTCTCACGTAAAATGGAAAAAAAAACTCACTAATACTTGATAAATTTAAAATTTTTCTTGCTACACTTTTACTACTTTTGTAAACACTGTTTCACCGTTTTTTTTTTTTTTTTTTTTTTTTTCAAACTCGATACAAGAAATGTTTTCTATTCGACTGTAAATACGAAAACTCTTTTGTGAAATGCAAAGGTTTCAGGTCAGTGAGTCTAATTTATTCATATATAAATTAGACACAAGTTTTAAAAGTTTTCAGATTTTCCAAGAGAATAACATCAATAAAATGATGTACTTGTTGTCAATAATAAATCAAATTAATTAAAAAAAACATATCAATCAATGGAATATGGTGTCTAAATATAATTTTAAGAAAAATGTGAATATAATAAATTATAAAATCTAAAAAAAATTCATAATTATTCTATTTTAATATAAAAATATTTCAGTCTAACATTTCGTTTCTCAAATTTTCTTCACTTTTATTCATCCTTCTTTTTTCAAATTTCTTTAAAGTGTTTCTTTTTTCTTTCTCTATATGGATTTTTATATTTAATTTTTTTCTCAAAAATTTCATCATTTTGGCTGACATTTTTTTGTATTCTTTTAAAACAAGTAAAAAGTATGAAATAGAATGAAAGCATGTACTCACTCGTTGTCTATGGAATCCAAAAGATCTGGTGTTGATTGTCGTATTTTTCGTATTTTCTTTAATTCACTTTCTCTGCTTTTCAAATCTTGTAATTCTCGTTGAATTTTCAATTCCACTGGCACATAGCCCGGACGTATTGGCCTGCCCTCTGAGTCACGTTCAATGACAGGAGCAGATAAAGTAAGTTGCGGTATTATAGCTACTGGATCACGATTTGCAAAATCTGTATTAGCGCCAGGTAGACCCACTGTCAGGGATGTCATTTGTGTGTTAGGTGGTGTACCTGGCGAATTTATGTTCAATACACTTGCAGCGTTTTTACCATTTAAAAAGATTTTATTTTTATTGGCGTTATTATTGTTGTGCATTTGCAGTTTGCCACGTGAAGCCAAAAAACGCTGCATGACCCCTTTGTGGGCGGGATTCACGGTAAATTGGCGTGGTGCCTTAATGGCATTCAGCAAAGGGGTGGATACAGTGCGTGTCATCAGTTTTTGCTGAGGCGGCTCAGGTGTTAAATTATAACAATTCGGTCCAATATATCTAGGCTCCTTATTAACTGGCGATGATGACGTGGATGTAACAGAAACAGCTTTATTAGCTTCATTGATTTTTTTAATATTAGCCGACACACCATTCACCGGACTGGAAGAGGCTGATATGCCCGAATCATCTGAATGATGATCTTCATCTTTTCCACTGTGCACACTTAGAGCCAACGAGGGCATACTAGAGTTGGTATCATCGCTTGACATCATTAAATTGTTAACGACTAGTGGGACAGGGCTCATTGATTGCAAGCTGTCGTTATGATTTTCATCTCCGCCATTATTTATGAGATCTTTATCAGTCGTTGTTTCACCGCACTCGCCTACTGTTATGTTTGTCACTGTAGAGATTAGTTGGCGATATTCCTGTTCACGCCTCTCGACCTCTTTAATTTCCTCCTGAATACGCATTAAGGGATCAATTTTCTACAAAAACAAAACAAAAAAGAAAAGAAAAAGTAAATGAGTGGAGAAAAAAACAGATTGCACGAAATTTGATATATTGGGAGACAAAATAAAAATATAATTTAGTAGGCTAAACACAGTTTATACATTTTGTTTTAATTAAGCACTTTAAAGGTTTTACTTACAAAAACAAAAAGAAAACAACAAAAAACTTAACACTTTTAACTCTTTTTTTAGTATTTACGAGAAATTTATGGGATTTCTTTTGCTTCAACCGTAATAAAAGCATAATTTATGACAAAACGTTTAAAACTTTTATTTATAATTAAGCGTAATGGGAGTTTGTTGTTGTTGCTAATTTTTTTTTTAACATAAAAGTAAAAGTCTTTGGCATTTTATTTTACATTGAGGCCATAAAAAATATTTGCATTTGCCAAAAAATTAAATAAAAGTGAATTTAAAAACAAAATTAAACACATGTTGCAACAACAGCAGTTTAACTTGGTGCAACTTGTTTTCACATGACATTCACATTCAAATATTGTGTGGTTGCAATCTCATTCGAAGCAACATTAAAGCAAATATGGAAGTTTCACAGCCATACCGGCTTTCGGCAGTCAAGATTTTAGTTTTTTTTTTTTTTTTTTTACTCCAACATTTTTGTTGGCATGCAGTCGATGACGCAGTGGCAGAGCAGAGCGTACAAAACCAATAAGTGAATTTAAAATAACTGCATAATTAGGCAACACAAAATGGAAAGATTTTTCATGTTAGTCATTAGAGCTGTACATACATGGACGTTTCAAATTTGTGGCAACAAGGTCATTTGAAAACTTTATTTAATTTTCTTCTTTTTAGTAGATAAAATATTTAATTAGTTAATGCAGGCGGGTATTGATGAAATGACAAAAACACAAAAATGCCTTTTAAGGGATTTGGATTAATTAAAATGTTTCGATTGCGTAACTTACAATTTTGATGCCAACAACCATGAGCTGCCATAAAATGTTTAATTTTAATTAAATTTATCAAATGAAAAGATTAGTAGGCAACCAGATTTACATAATTAAATAAAAGTTTTAATTTTGGTTTTTGTTTCCTTTAAAGAAATGCTGAAATTCAACTGTTGCAGAAATAGTTTCATTTAATTATAAAATTTCCACTGCAGTTGCTGGTTGTTTTCAATTGTTGTTTTTTCTTTTTTGCAACAAACGGTTGACGGGCTTATGCTTCGCTTGCTAGAGGTCAAAGAAGTATCTATCCAACAGTTAAAATGTCATTAATTTCAGTATGAAAAAATTCGTGATTTCCTTTCTCACTCATTTACACCACAAATTTTTAAAACTGTTTTTCTTTTTCTGTGCTTTCCTCTCTTATTTTATTACAAATTTTGTTGCACTTCTAACAGTATGCAAATAAAGCAAAATCTTTTCTCACAAGCCATAAAAAAAATAAAATCAACAACAACTGCAACAAGAGCAACTACAGCATCTTCATAATGATCATCATTACAAACAACTGCATAAACAACAAAGTAAAAGATACCCAGGGTTCATTTACCACAGATGGATTTCAAAACGAATGAAATACAAAAAAAAATTTACAAAATAAACTGCAGAAACCTACTGACAAGAAACAAAAAAAAAAAACGTATGGAAACACATAAAAAGGTCACGCATAAAGAATAGAAAAACAGATTGAAAACCATCTTAAAACAAAAAAGAAAAAAATTATCTTGTTACAAAGAAGTAGATACTCTAGTGCAGAAATGTAATCTGAAAGCAACAACCAAGTTTTGGTACTCGATATGTGTGAAGAAAAAACCAAACGAAAGCTTTAGGCGCTTTAGTTTTTATTGTATCAAATTGCTTTTCAAAACTTGGTCTTAAACTTCTAAGCCACGTACTACATACATTGCCCAATCCCACATACGAGTTCGCTAAAAGAAAAAAATAATTGTGTGCAACAGAGGTTGCAAAAATAGCACAAACAGCATAGATTATGGAAAAACTCATTTACCGCTTAATAAACAAAATTATGCCATAAACTTTCTGTGTTTGAAGATAAATACGTCTAGTTTTTTTTTTTAATATCGCATGCGATAATTCCATATACCCCAGTGCTATTGCTTTTAGCAACTTCCGGACGAACCAAAAAAGATTACGGGATGGGACATATATTGGTTTAAAAGGGAGGTTGTCCGGATTTATAATTTGAGATAGAAGGACTTGGCCAGAATAGCTTCATCTCTTTATAAGACCCTTCAAATTCAGTACAGTATGTGAAGAATATGCATGGAAAAAATTTTATCGCATGCTATTTAAAAAAAAAGTATTTATTTCACACATATATAAACTTTTTGTGCATTCAAAAGAACGAGAGATCCAGCAGAGGTTAAAATAAAATATTTGAAATGAAACGATTTTTTTAATTTAAATTCTAGAGAAATATCTAAATTAGGCGTTTAGAGCATATTTTTTTTAATTGGTACACAGCTGCGCCCAGAAAGAAATAAACTCGAAAACCTGGACAGATTCGAAACTCTTTTTTTTTTATAAATAAAAATATTTTATTTTTATTTTTAATTTAATAGTAAATGTCTAGCAATCCTATACTCTACTGTAAAAAACTAAAAAAATAAAACATTGTTTGGGTGACTCTTGCTGAAAAAAAATGTTTCATTTTTCTTTATTCTTTTAACCAACAAATAATGCGGGTTGAATGTTTCCACTCAAGTGATCAGTTTGCAGTTTTAGACCAGCAAAACACACAAAAAATGTGTCAAACTTAGGCTTATTGGATTGTTGGTTGGTCTCTTGTATGAGTGTTCGTATGTTAATTTAAATCTTATTCAGAATTTAAGTTGTTTTCCTGTTTGAAACTGGTTTTAAGCACGTGATGGCAAACAAAATAAAACCCTTTTTGTGTTTTAAAAAAAAAAAAAATTAAATAAAATAAAGCAGATCTGGGTGGGCGCATGATTTGGTTGACGGGCTTATGCTTCGCTTGCTAGAGGTCAAAGAAGTATCTATCCAACAGTTAAAATGTCATTAATTTCAGTATGAAAAAATTCGTGATTTCCTTTCTCACTCATTTACACCACAAATTTTTAAAACTGTTTTTCTTTTTCTGTGCTTTCCTCTCTTATTTTATTACAAATTTTGTTGCACTTCTAACAGTATGCAAATAAAGCAAAATCTTTTCTCACAAGCCATAAAAAAAATAAAATCAACAACAACTGCAACAAGAGCAACTACAGCATCTTCATAATGATCATCATTACAAACAACTGCATAAACAACAAAGTAAAAGATACCCAGGGTTCATTTACCACAGATGGATTTCAAAACGAATGAAATACAAAAAAAAATTTACAAAATAAACTGCAGAAACCTACTGACAAGAAACAAAAAAAAAAAACGTATGGAAACACATAAAAAGGTCACGCATAAAGAATAGAAAAACAGATTGAAAACCATCTTAAAACAAAAAAGAAAAAAATTATCTTGTTACAAAGAAGTAGATACTCTAGTGCAGAAATGTAATCTGAAAGCAACAACCAAGTTTTGGTACTCGATATGTGTGAAGAAAAAACCAAACGAAAGCTTTAGGCGCTTTAGTTTTTATTGTATCAAATTGCTTTTCAAAACTTGGTCTTAAACTTCTAAGCCACGTACTACATACATTGCCCAATCCCACATACGAGTTCGCTAAAAGAAAAAAATAATTGTGTGCAACAGAGGTTGCAAAAATAGCACAAACAGCATAGATTATGGAAAAACTCATTTACCGCTTAATAAACAAAATTATGCCATAAACTTTCTGTGTTTGAAGATAAATACGTCTAGTTTTTTTTTAAATATCGCATGCGATAATTCCATATACCCCAGTGCTATTGCTTTTAGCAACTTCCGGACGAACCAAAAAAGATTACGGGATGGGACATATATTGGTTTAAAAGGGAGGTTGTCCGGATTTGTAATTTGAGATAGAAGGACTTGGCCAGAATAGCTTCATCTCTCTATAAGACCCTTCAAATTCAGTACAGTATGTGAAGAATATGCATGGAAAAAATTTTATCGCATGCTATTTAAAAAAAAAGTATTTATTTCACACATATATAAACTTTTTGTGCATTCAAAAGAACGAGAGATCCAGCAGAGGTTAAAATAAAATATTTGAAATGAAACGATTTTTTTAATTTAAATTCTAGAGAAATATCTAAATTAGGCGGTTAGAGCATATTTTTTTTAATTGGTACACAGCTGCGCCCAGAAAGAAATAAACTCGAAAACCTGGACAGATTCGAAACTCTTTTTTTTTTTAATAAATAAAAATATTTCCTTTTTATTTTTAATTTAATAGTAAATGTCTAGCAATCCTATACTCTACTGTAAAAAACTAAAAAAATAAAACATTGTTTGGGTGACTCTTGCTGAAAAAAAATGTTGCATTTTTCTTTATTCTTTTAACCAACAAATAATGCGGGTTGAATGTTTCCACTCAAGTGATCAGTTTGCAGTTTTAGACCAGCAAAACACACAAAAAATGTGTCAAACTTAGGCTTATTGGATTGTTGGTTGGTCTCTTGTATGAGTGTTCGTATGTTAATTTAAATCTTATTCAGAATTTAAGTTGTTTTCCTGTTTGAAACTGGTTTTAAGCACGTGATGGCAAACAAAATAAAACCCTTTTTGTGTTTTAAAAAAAAAAAAAATTAAATAAAATAAAGCAGATCTGGGTGGGCGCATGATTTGTTTCGAGCACAGCTGGCAATTATTAATCACATTGGAATGAGAAACCAAACCAAATTGCAAAACTAAAAGGAATGACCAAAAAGAAAATCAGCTACACTAAGCCCTCCTCATGTAAGCATGTTTGTCAACTTTCAAAAGATTTACTTGCTCGTGTTGGCTTATTTTTCCTTTGGAATGCTGTGGGTTTTTTTCTTTTTCATAAAAAAAAAAAATTCACACATTCAAGAGCTAAAAACTCCTCATTAATTAAGAGCGTGTGTGAGTAATTTGAAATAAAAAGTTATGAAATTGTGAAAAAAGAAGGTTTATGTTTATTTGTTTGAAATAAATAAAAAAAAAAGTACTTAAAAGCACCCATAAAAGCTTTACTTGATTTAAAATTTCCTTCACGTAATACAGTCAAAAATAAAAGGTTTGAAAAATAACAAAATAAACATTAAAAAAAAAAAAGTTAAATGATCTCTATAGAAATGAAACTGGAGGTTATTGTGGTTGGAACGCACTCTGGCTGATGCAAATTGTATCCGTGTTGTGTTGGTGCGAGTGTGAATGTGAGTGTTACATTTAGTTAAACTCATTTATTTAAATGTTAATTTAATATTTCTTTTCTAAAATTTTTTTATTATTTTTTTTGTATCTATTATGTCATTCGTTTATCAGTCACTCATTTAATATGCATAACTAGGAAATCAATTTGCAATTTTATTGAACAGAAACGAATATGAGATAAACAATAATAAATAATTTGTTTATGTTTCGTGATTGTTTTTTGAACGAGCATCAGCATCTATTGAAACTCACCCAGAAACATATAAAACTACTTCTGTATTTTAATAAAACGTTCATCATATAAATTGAGATGATTGTCTGTCTGTCTGTCTGTCCAACTAACTGTCTCCTCATTATGTATAAAATATGGTCAACAAGAAAATTATGGCACAGATAGACAATTGGTTTATATAAAAATGTGTTCATATTTACTTTCAAAATGTTAATACTTTTACACAGTCAACAACAAGAAAAAATTTTGTTTAATTATTTCATTTGTAGAGATCATTGTTATATTTCTTTTTTCTTCTTTGTCTTCTTCTTTTTTTTTTGGTATTTTTAATGCTCTTATTGTCTTCACTGACCCGAATATGAAAAGAAATCTCCAATTTTCTTGGCTTATACGAGTTCTCATGAAGAGGTAAAACAAACAAAAATAAAAGAAATTTTTGCATTTTATATTTTAATGACGATTTTTTTAGTCATTTTTAATGATGAATTGAAAAATAACCAACCACTTCATGCACAAAGAAATTAAAAAGTAAATTTGAATAAATTTTGTTTTCAAAAATAAAATATTTCATTGAACTGTTGGATTATTTTGGTGGAAGTGTAGTAGTACTCCACTTAAAACTAACTGACTTATGTTACATGTCCGCCCAATAAATAATATTTAATTTCTTTTCCTTCTGTAAATTACTTAAGCTACAATCACATTACACAAATATTTGTCGAAATAAGTGTCACCAATATATCATGTACATTCGCATAGAATAGTTGAATCTTTCATTATCATTTTATTTAAATTAATTTTGTACAAGTCAAGTCAAAATGTAGTGGTTACGCTTATTTCAACAAATATTAGTGTAATGTGACCGTAGCTTTAGGCAATTTGTAAAGTTGCTTGATTTGTTTTTAAAGCATGAAACAATTTTGCCATCACGCTTTTTATTTTTTGCTTCTACTGATGTGGTTGTAGCTGCCGTTTTTGCTTTTGTTGTTCTTTTTCTATTATTCTTATAGATTTTTATGTATCCACATGCAAATCATGTATCAATATCTTGTATTTGTTCACGCTTCTTTGTTTTGTTTCTCTCTTTGATTTAGTTCTAAATGTTTTTTATTTAGTTCAGCTTAAGGCTTTTACTGTTTTTTTTTTATTTCTAGTCTAATTCACTCTTTTTTTTACTAATATTTAATGTTGCATTGTTTTAAACTAAAAACGTGAAATATTGGTCAATTATTATTTTGTTCATTTTACTGGTAAAATTAAAAAAAGAAATCATCAAAATTGTATGGAGATTTTATATGAAAAATATCACGTTTCTATCTGAGGTTAATATTACAACAACAATACATATCATATCAAGAAAAAAATGAAATAAAATGCAATATTTTTGTAACAAACCGGTTGATAGTGTTTAAGCTTAATTTAAACAGTTTTCTTGATGAGCTAATTAAGCAACAGCGAATCGCATCGCATACAATACATAATTTAGAATTCAAATCTGGCAATTTTATTGTAATCTTCAATAATTTTTTTTTTTTTTTCAAATTTAAAATAAAAGTAAATTAAAAAAAAATTTATATTTACCGAAATGCGTAGAATTATTTCGTGTAAGTATGCAAAAAACACAAAAATAATTTGCAAACACATTAAACAAATTTCATAAAATGTACTTTTGCAAGTCACTTCCATAATGATGGATGATCTACTAAAAGAAGTTGGTGTGTGTTTCCTTAAACAGTTTTATTTTATTTTTATCATCTGTGCGTTTCTATTTTGTTTCGTTTTTGACTTAATGATTATTCAATTCACTTGACTAAAATAGTTAAAAATGTAATTGGCAAATGTTAGTTCTAGTTAAACGAAATAAATGACCAGCCAACCACCAACCACTTAAAACCACAAGAACTTAAAAAAGTGCAAAATTAAAATGAATTCGAATAGCGAATTTGAAATAAATTCTCGTAGATTCGCAAATTATTTCAAATAATCTTTTTATAATCTATGAAGTGTTTAACGTTTATTTAGCTGATAAAATCGATAAAGATCTCATGGAATGCAGTCACTAAGAACCAACATTATAAAATGATTTTTAATAGTGCAAAAAATTTATTTATTTACAATGCAGGTGCAATGAGGGATTCTTACTGCAGATACGGCTACTAATCAAGTAAAACTACACATTTATTAACGGAAGTTTATTTGCTCCTGCTTTCAAGAGCAGTACATATGGACGTCGAAAATTGATATTTTTGTATAAAAGACATTTTGTAAGCTTAACAAAGAGCGAAAGAGTAAAAATTTAAATAAATGCAAATAGAAGAACGAAAATTGGCATTAACCTAACAATCTTTCAGACAATGCTTTAGGTAGCATTTGCCTGATGGACTTTAAGTTAGAAGCACGTCACCTTCATATTTCGAAATGCATGAAACGGAACTAAATAGATAAATTTCGCTAAAATAAGCAGACATTGGCAAAACATAACCAGAAAACTTGTGTTTTAATACGCTATTATCCACTGCATAGTTTAAAACAAAAACCCTCATTCATTAAATTAAATGAATTTTAGATTTTAAAATAATTCCTAAAAGAAGCAAAAAAAAATAACTTAATAAAAGCCAATTTAATAGAGCACAATATTTTTCTCTCACTTCTCCCAACAAGCAACAACACAATTTATTAATTTTTTATTTTCATTTCATTTTTTTTTTATTTGAATAAAAAAAGTAATTTCAATGACTTAAATGGAAAAAGTTGTTATCAAACTTTTTTCTTTTTACCTGCAATTCAATAACGGCAAATTAAATACAACAACAAAATTAATATCTTATCTAAAAAATTATTTAAGAAAAAACAATAAAGAAACAGCAAATAAAATATGATTAAAAAATGAATCATTTTATTGGTAAATATTTGATATAAAACGTTTGAAAAAAATAATGTTTTCATAACTATCGCAAAATTTGCTGCAGAGAAATTGTTTCAGTTAATTTGTAAAATATCTACTTCCTACATGTTAAAGTCTCATTGATAACAAATTATTGCATGCGCCAATTATTACGTTTTATTTGAAAAATATTTCATGGTCATTTTTTAAACAAAAAAACTTTTCCAACATAAATGCTCAAATGACTGACAAGCATCCCTACTTGGACTCGCTTCTTTTTTTTTTTTTTTTTTTTTTTTGATTTGTCAGTGTATACAAGCTTGCAGTATGACTGAATTTGTATCTTAACAGTTTCCTCCCAATTAAAGATTTAATTCTTTTAAATTGCTTGCCTGTTGTCACAAGTAATTTTGAATTAAAGTTAAGTATTTTTTTTTAGCGAAATTGTAAATTCATTTACAATTTACTAATTGTAGTGTTCGTTCACCCACCTTTCAAATTACCCATGTTGCATTTGCTGTTAGAGTTAATGTTGCAAATTTAGCATGCAATTGTTTTGCCACTTACATACAAAAATATTTTTCAAACAAAATGATTAATATCACTAGTGAATACATAATCTGCTTATACACACCGTTTAAGACGCTTCCGTATTTGGGGTAATAAATAAAATTCTTGAAAACCAAAACAAGACTCATGCAACTGTATCTTTCAAGATGATTTTCGAGAATGACAAAACAGTGGCTTAGGAACAACAGAAAATTATAATAAAAGTCAGTTTCAATTGAGCTTTTGTTTCGCATTTTTCTTGTATTTAAATCTAGATGAATGTGGGAATTTCAAGATGGCTGGGTTCTCTTTCTAAAATGTACGTACACACACTCTAACACGTAAATCTCGCCCGCAAATCTTTTGTTATTTTCCAACTCTTTAGTCGTTGTTGTTTTTTATTTTTTTTTTTTTGTTTTTTTACTATTATTTCAGTAAAAAGGTCATTAAACTACAAATTCTTTTTATGTTGTTTTAAAATAGAACTGTATATTTGGTCTTACTGGTTGTACCAAGAATTGCCAAGATTCAATTACAAATATGTACATGGAACACGCAACTACATACTTCTCTTTTTCTTTTTCCAGATGACACTTTTTTTCTCTTGTAGTTGTAAACTTTATATTCTTTTTTACTTTGCTTTTCTTGCTTTTATAGCATCGTTCCTCCTCAACATTACTAACATTGTCATCTTAATCGTTGCAGTTATAAGCCAGCGCAGAGCAGAGTCCAACGATGGCTTAGAAACAACAATTCTTAAGGAACTAGAAAATATTTACAAACAAACGCTTGTTTGGTTAGGTTACTTACTACTTTGTTGATTTTGTCTTGTTTGCTTTGTTGCTTTTCTAACAAAACATTAAGGGTAATCACAGATTAAACTTGTCGTATAAGACAACGAAATACAAGCTTAGAAGATAAATTCATCTGTCGTGAAGCCACCAGTTTTTCATTTTAATTTAAATTTTATATTCATCAACACTTGTCCGCCCATTACATTTCTTGTTTATTTGTTTAAGGCATTTCTTAGATTTGTCAACAGTGACAAAATTAAACACAAGAAATTCAAAGATAAAAATTAGTGGAAAATATGAAAAATGCTGTCAATAAGAAACGAAAAACAGACGACGCATCCCACTAAATTGCATACGTGTAATTAACAAAACCTTGAGATGAAAATAAATGCAAAACAGCAAAACATATTTAAACAGTCTATTAATGAATTCTTTTTAATAGAGTCGGCGGCATAGCTTTCATTAGCAAAATACATACGTAAGGCCAAATTAGTTTTGTTTGTTCATTATTAAATAAAGAAAATAAATAAATAAAGAAAACGGGTACGAATTTTTTTCATAAAAATATTTAAAAATTACTCAAGTTCAAATAAAATGGTGGCCAAAACAAAATTTAAAGTTTTTAATAACAAGTTGAAATTTAAAAAAGTTGAACTACAGCAAGTAGAGAGTTTAAAATGAACTCTAACGAAACTGGCTCCAAAACAGAACACTTTCTAAAAGCACAAAATTATTTCAAAAGCAATTTAATCACTTAATGCATTTTATGGAATGGAATTTCGCCAACAATTTACTTTTAATATAAAACTGAGAAAAAAAAAACAATAAATAAAAACTATTTTATTCAAATGAAACTTTTTCGAAAACAAAAACTAGTTAAGCAAAAGCTCGCTTAAATGAAAATAATTTTACTTATTTAAATTACATTTTAAAAAATTATTTTTATATAAAAATAAACTATTTTGTTGCTGATATTAGGCTGGGTTTCAAGTTTATCATTTAATTAATTAAGATTCATAATTATGTACTTTAGAATAATTTTTTTTTTTTTTTAATTTTAACACAAGACAAATCAATTTTGTTTTAATTGTTGCTTATCATGTAATAAAGCATTAATTAAAGGAAACATTTATTTAAAATAATTAACATGACTTTGCCAATGAATAAATAGAAAATACACTTGAAGAAATTAATTGAATTTGGAAAAACGTATGAAAAACTATAAGAAAATAAATTGTTATAACGGCCAAGACTTTTGTAGTCATTTTAATTTTCATTTAACTAAAATTTCTAATTTTTTTAAGACAAAATTATTTTCAAAAATTTAATTTTCTTTTTTCTCTGAGTGTATTTATGAAATTTAATTGAGGAAAAGATTTATTATGTGCAAGTACTCGTATGTCTATTAACACACATAGACTCATGAGTTATGAAAAGTGTTAATTATTTTTCTGCAAAAATATAATAACAACAAGCACAGTTAAGCAGTAACAATTGAAAAAATAAAAATAATAAAAGTGAATAAGTAGGAAAAGAAGAAAAAGAAATGTGTTAAAATTATCCGCCGCCATAATTTCTCTCAAAATTAAAAAAAAATTATTTACAAAAACTGCTGCACTAAAGAAAAAAGCAAAAACTATTAACTTTCCGGTAGCTTAGAAAGTTCATAAACATGTTGAAGAAATAACTTTTTTTAGTTTTAAATAAAACTTGCACTAATTTGTTATTGAAATAAGATTCAAATTTTTGTCAAAAGAATAAAATAAAATCTTGATCACAATTTCGTTTAAGCTAATTTTTGAAAGGTCACAACAAAAATTACAAAATTATATATCAAACAACCAGCACGTACTGTAATAACATAACGAGCACTTAAAAAATGTGTTAATGGTAACAATTTCCAAGCAAAAGCTAACTTTAAATAAAATAAAAATGAAAAAAATACCCAAAGCCAGTTAGTTGTATTTCTAATTATGCCAGTGTTGAATCTAACAACAACTACCACTATCAAATAAAAAAAAAAGATTCACTGGCTGTTTTCCATTCACAACATGGAAATATGATGCAATCACATCTTTAAGGTTTGAAGCGTTTTGTTAAAAATTATTTATTGTTGGTTTTTATTGCAACACTTTATAAATGATTTTTATTTAGTGCGATTTCAGACAACGTGAACAACATTTGTAAGTGATCTCATCAACTTTGTAAATCACAATAACAATAAAAACAAAATTTGTCAAAGCGCATTTTCAATTAAATAAACATGAACATGATGAAGGCCTATTAATAAGATCTGTTTAGACGTGCAGGTGAATGAGAATTTTCATTTTTTGCTCTCTGTGTTGTCGTGTTGTGCTTACTTTATAAAAAATAAAAAATAAAACAGCAAATTAAAGAATTTTTTTGTACGAGTATCTACGATGTTTCAAATTATTGGCATTTCTGCCTTGTACTTGTGCAGATGGTTAATATATTGTTTATGTACGAGTATGTGCCCGTTTTTATTTTTTCCTAATGTTTGTTCAAGTTTTCAAAATAACTGATTCCTAATAAATTGTCTTCTCTTTTTTTTCTACAAACACAAAATAATTTGAGCCTTATCTTTACGTGTTAGTTTTTTTTTTAACAAAAAAAATTTTAAATGTTTTACAACACAGCCAGAATTTCAATTAAAGCAATTTCAAGTGTTAATTATGTCATGTTATTGCTCGTCGCCATCAGACAAAAGAATTTTAACAAAATTATCGTTATTGAAAAAAAACGAATCGAAACAAAACAATTACTATTAGCTGGAAAATGTTCATAAAAAAACTAAAATCCCCATTTACAAACTCATTTGAATAGTCACGTTAAGTTGGCAGACCCATTTGTGACTTGTAATTTCAATAAAGGATGCCTACAATGCGAAAATGCCGGTAAATGTGATCACTGTTATTACTGTTGTTTCAAAATATAGAGAAAAACAGCAACAGTTTATTTATTGCCACTCTTATCTCGTATAATCAACTCTGATAAGATATTGATATCAATTTTTTTTTTTTTTTTGCAAAAATACACACGTACACAATGTACCAATATTTTTAGTTAGCAACACACATACATTTATAATATAAATTCTGTTTGGCAAATAAAAGCTTAGTTAATAATGAAAATTATTTAAAAATAATAATTTGTGATAAGTTTTCCTTTGTCAATACTGGAAAATGTTTATATTTAGAAAGAATAAATTTATTTCATCAAACACCACTGTACTTCATCCTATACTTTTTTTATACAAATCAAAACAATTTAAGCTTTAATCAATTTTACTTTTTAATTTGAAAGTACTCGTACAATCTATTTTTAATGATTAATTTACTTTTTAGTTCAATTAATTAATTAAATTAGCTAAAGTTGAGTACCAGACTTTAGAGAATTTAATATGGAGGAGCACAGTTAATAGCACGACCTGAATGAACAGAAATTTTATATACACATAATTACTATTAAATACCTATTGTAATTAAAAAAAATGCATTGAACTTTTCTGGCAGGTGATTAATCTCAATTTTAACGATTCTTTCCAAAAACAAAAAAGTATAAAATTATATCCTCAGGTGGTAGCGGTTTTTTTTTAATAACACATTCAAGTATTTATATCTATGTATGTATGTAAGCATGCATGTATACCTCTGCTTGTTTTTATTATTAAATACCTCATACAAATATTTACACTTTTCATGTAGGCATGCACGAATGTATGTATTTTAAGTCTTAAATAAAAATATTAAAAATCATAGTTTCTTTAGAGCCGTTATATTCATAAAACAAATCGCAGAAAGTGAAATTTACAAACAAATCGCTCCATATGCACGTACATATGTATGTACATACTCAATAAAAAGCTTGTAACAAGAGAAAAAAAAATGTAATTCAGTTTATTCGTGGACAAAGAAAAATTAGCAAACAATACCTATTATTACAAATGTGTGCATTTTCATTTGATTCTTTTTTTCTTCTTGCTTTTCCCCAAAGAAATTCATTTTTTTTTTTTTTTTGTTTGCCACACGTTAAACACACCAGCAACTACTTACTTTCAATCTCAGTTATTTTCACTCAATATTTTTTAATGAATTGACGTGTAATCAAATTTCATTTGCATATTTTACTTTTCTTTCTGTATGTATCCAAAGGTTGTTATGGAATAGTTTTGTAAATATTTCGGACAAGAATTTAATAACAAAAGAAATTTGTTTTAATCTTTTTTTAAAGAACACAAATCCCCCAAGCTTCTTTGGCTTGTCTGCAGAAAACACCCAGGGTGTAAACAGGAATCGAACCTCCGACGACCAGATTAGGGAGCTTTTACGTTACCTACTAATCTTAACGAGTTTTGTAACAAATTCTTTCGATCGTACATGATTAGCATTTTAATACGAGTGAAGATCGGAATTCAATACAATTTAAATGTAAACTTCGGCCGATATCAAATGCCGTAATTTGGCCCCAAAATTGCACAAACATAAAGTTACGCACATAAATATGGGACATTCAAATTCATAAAAATATTTTTCATTTATTGACAAAATTTTCTATGAATGCATTGTGCATTCACACAAAAACATTGTATAAATAAAAAAAATTGATGGATGCATTTCTGTAAGCATGAAATTGAATAATTTATTTTTTCAATGTCACACACTCGTTTTGTATTCAAAAAGTTTAGTTTGAAACTTCAAAATGTATGTGTAAATAAGACAAATTACTCAATTTCGTTATTGATTTCTTATAAATAATTTAAGATGACTACAGACGTAAAAAAATAATTCTTTCCAATACCATGATTTTAAACTAAAAATAGTAGTTTAAGCCAAATGAAACACTAAACGAATTAAACTCTTCTTCTGCACTTTGAGATGATACCAATTAAGGGAGTCCTTATTTTTCAAGTGTTGTCTTGCACTCTAATTTAAGATTTAGACTGTACTTGAACTTGTCAAAAAAAAACATTAAGAGTTCACGGAAAAATTCAATTTATATTTTAATTTTTATCTTGCAACTGTTTTAATCAAATGCAATGAAGCATACATACGTATATTTTTCTTACGTTCGAAAAAAAAATTATACTTTCTAAAAATAACAACAACAAAAGCAATAGAAAATAACAAAACTACAATATTATCATGGTTACAACTTGTATTGTAACCATTGCTTTTCGTCTAACAACTGAAGATTAAAATCTCTTAAGCATAAATTTAACAGAAACAAGAAAATAATGATATTCCATTTATTAAATAAAGATATTTTAATTTAAATAAAATGGTGTTATGCTCTAAAAATTATCAGATTTTTATTTAAATGAAAATATTTAATATCGTTAAATTGAAGATTTGCATAAAGATGTTTTATTTAGTTAAAAGGAAAACTCAAAGAGCCCTTAATAATTTTATTTTTGTGTAAATCACACAATCGCTTGAAAAATAATTTAAAAAGCAAAAATTAAATGCACCGAATGTGTGAAATCCTGAATTGATCGAAATTACTGTTGCAAAACTCATTCATTCAAAAAACTAGGATTTATGTTACATTGAAAAAACAATCATTTGCGGCTCAAAACTTATCATATAAAAATTATTTTAACCGCGTAGAAGTGTAAAAAAAGATCACAATAAAATTCTAACTGGGATCCCACTTTATTTTTTATTTTATTACAAAACATTTTAAACTTGTACATTGAAAGAAATGTTTTCTTTTTAATATGCCTACAGACATACGAGTACATAGCAGATATTTCAATAACAACTTTCATAAATCTTGTTGCATTTTTATTTTTAAAAGATTTTCTAACAATTGTCTCAAACATAGAAACTCCGAATTCTAAATTTTGATTTATTTGTTTAATTAATAAAACAAATCGTTCGTTGAATGGAAAATACATTTCTGGGCTGGCTTTTAAAATGTTTTGATATTAGACACAAGCTTCACTTTATCTTTATATATAAAAGAATAACGTTACTGACTGACTGACTGAATTATCATCATCGCCTAGCCGAAATATCTAAAGGCTATGGGCTTGAAATTCGATGAGCAGGTTCCTGTCCCAATGTGTAGGACGAATAAGAAGAAATTTTTGGAAATGCGAACATTAAGGGGGTAAAAAAAAGGGTAAAATCGAAATTCTTATATCTCCGCAACTACTACAGATAGAGCTACAAACGAACCATAGAAGATTGTGAGATGGTATATCATTTTAAAGGGGAGGTTGTCTAGATTCTAGATCTACTGCCCAAATACTCAGAAGTTACTTTGGATTATTTTTAAAAAAAATTTTTACCATTCGCCATTTTGCCGAAGTACCATTTAAGATTTAATTACCAAAATTAAAAAGGAATTTAATCTGTATGTTCTAAAATTTTTGGAAGTGTTTTAATATTTTCGGAAACTTTCGTAGTTTTTATTTTATGATGCAAAACGGAAACTGCAAAAAATCCTTGAGAACAGCAGCACTGGGGTATATGGAAATTTGAAAAAAAATTTACAAATAATCCAAAGTAGCTTTCGAGTAAAATGATGATATGTGTCCCATCCCGTAATTTGTGTGAGAGTCAACGTATTTATATACACTTGTACCCATGCACCATTTCTCACTTAAATTATATTAACGACAGTATGGTACTTCGCTGACGATGTAGCGAGTTAAATGCTCATTAAAAAATAAAAACAAAAACGAATAAAGCAAAAGATTTCCTGTTAAATTTAACAGCTGTAAAATTTGTTTTTTATTTTGATACAACAACAAAAATGCGTTGGAAACTTTATTT
This sequence comes from Thelaira solivaga, assembly GCA_947397855.1. NCBI lineage: Eukaryota > Metazoa > Arthropoda > Insecta > Diptera > Tachinidae > Thelaira > Thelaira solivaga. The sequence goes on along the minus strand of OX377612.1, from coordinate 280,557 downwards.
ATTAAAATCTTGTTTATGGTTATTAAAAAGTAAAATTTGTTGCTCCTCTTGCAACTGAAAGGGAAATTTATAAACTTGCAATGGATAGTATTTATTTATTTATTTTTTTACTATAACGACTACATAATAACTGCCGGTTAAACAAAGTTGTGGCTGAATTTTTCTACTCATATTTTTTCCATATGCATAGATATTTTACATAAAGTTTGCACAGAGCCCAATGCTTTTGAACCGGTTCTTTAAGTAGCACTAGCCAAACTAGACAATTGCTTAAATTTTTTATTTTGTTTATCTTGGAATATAAAATTTACGTTGTGGCTTTTGAGAGACATGTGCTCACTTTCTGTCCTACCCCATCATTAACAACCTGTTGTCTTATGGAAAATAACAGAAGCAAAAAACCACAACAACAAATCTGGTGAAATTTTAAATATTTAAGATCTAAGTGTAGAAGATGCTTTTAACATTAACAAGCATTATTTTATGCACACACGCAATCTGCAAAAAAATATTAAGAAACAGATTAGTTTATTCAGTGTCAATTGCGGCTTGTAGCTTCTTAAGTTGTAGCTTCTTAGGAAGCCATAAATAATTGCAGAACAATTAGAAATATAAAAACACATCAAATTTGAACTAAAAACAGACATTAAAAGAAAAAAGCAAACAATTGTTGAAAATTTGCTTCTTGCGTAAAGCGCCAATAAATCAATCAAGAATATTAATAACGTCAATTCAAAAGGCAATGAATTTTCTACTAACCAAATGTCGGTTTTAACTAGCAGTACTCCTATTCAAGTATGATATTTTTTTATTAAAAAGACTTGTATGAAATATATATTGACAGGGTTTGCTAAAATAGATGTTTATGGAACATTTACTATTTTCTACTTCAAAACATAGGCATTTATATTAATATTAATTTTTTACTAATTAAACCTAAACAAACCATTTATTTTTTACTTTTTTTTTAGGTATGAAAGTATATAAATTTTAAGGTTCTCTCTTTTGTTGTTGCCATCATATGATTTTTTAAAAGTTTTGTCTTTCATTATTTTACTTGTCTGCTTGTATTTCTTTTAATTTAATATGCGAGTAAAATAAGGCTCGTGTCTGAAAAAATTGTGTTTTCATCGTTAAAACTCTTTACTGTGAAACCGTATTGTTTACTTGCTTTTATTTATTTAAGTACTTGATGTTCTATTTTTAATGATTTAAATATCAGATCTCCCTATATTTTGTTGTGTTGAAAAAAATATTTATAAACAGAGACAAAAAAAAGAATAAATATAAAAATTTACAAAATGTACCTAAAATGCCTGTACATAAGTAACACCTGTACATTAAAAAAAACAAAAACAAATATTTCATCTCTCAGAAAAATATTCTACTCTTTTTTTTAAGTTAAAAAATAAACAAATAAAAAACATCCCTACATACATAAATACGTACATATATACATACGTAGTATGTGTATGTATGTGCAGTTGAGAGCTTAAATGGTTTAACCGTAGAATAACATAACAGGTAGAAGTATGTATGTATGTTTCACTTTTATTCACAAAGGCCCTTAAATAATGAACTCTGTTACTATTATAATAAATGAACGCAATTATATATTTTTACACAATTGACTCCCCTTTGCATTTCAGGTAGCAATATAAAATACAAAAAATAAAACAAGAGCAAACAAATATTCAGAAATTATTCATTAGAACGGACCGCAACCGTGTTTTGAGATCTTTGCTAGTTATAGCATGCATACATGATGAATGGACTGATGGTACAAAGCCACACACAAGTACAAACTTTATTAAGCCAACTAAAAGAGAAAAAGTTACATATACATATGTATGTATGTATGTATGTAACTCAAACTGAAGTACAACTTTAAAATTGAAAAAATGATGGCAATAAATTTACATGTGTATGTACATACAAAGTACATATATACATGTTGTATATACATATGAACTTACACAAAAAAAGCAAAGGGTCAAAATAAAAAAAATGCTTGAGAGGAATTATGCATTATGTATGTATGTGTTTGGACAAAAGAACCCTCAATCAAAAGTCAACAAAAATGTTACCGGAAATGAGGGAATGCAGTCAATAACCAAACTGAAAATTATTAGAAAAAAGTTAAATAAAGATCCAACAATTGCACCCTACAGAAAAATTAAGAAAAATATAAAATTTTCATTTTATCTGTTAAAAATAACTCCTCAGATAAAAAATCAACTGCTTTTAATGTGTACATCCATACACATCCTATAAAAAAATATAAACAGTACATAACAGTTACCCGTACTTTCATACACACATACTCGTATGTAACTATTTATATCAAAGATAGATACATAATAATAAACAGCAGTCGCAGAATAACCTAACGCAAACTAACAATAAAACCGTGCAATACACAAGTAAAAAAAAAACAACAAGCACACTATACGCAACAAGTGCTCCACAAAATAACATTAAAAAAAATTAATCACATTCACACTTTAAATATTCTTATATGCATGTGTGTATGTACATTTATGCATATTTGTCCGATGCAGAAAATTATAGTAAATTAGAAACAAAATAAAAAATATGCACATGGAAGTAATCTCACCCACCTCCAAAAAATAATAACAATACGTACTCGTATGTACATTTTTCAATAACTCTTGTTGAATAATTTGTGGTTATGTTGAATGCGCTTTCTTTAACGACGAAAATTCATTGGCTTTTCTTCATTTTGCAGTATCTTTTCTATCTTTCTTCTCAATAAATGCAACAACAAAAGCGTGACTTACCTCTGTAACAGCAATTTGTTTCATACTGCAGTTGTTTCTGTTCAGTTTATTTACAAGCTGCGAATTATTACCCTTGAAAAGTTTTGTTTTACTCAATGTATTCAGCGAAACAGGATCGATCACGCTCACTTTTTCCTATATACATACACTAATCATTTATTCTTTCTTCCGTTATTTTACATATATGTACATGCAAATTAATTTATTACACTTTATATGTATGTATATAATTAAAACACTACTTTTATTTAAAACATTTAAATTTTTAAATGAAATAACCTATTTTTTGTTAATTCTTTTTCACAAATTCAATTTTCTCCTCTAATTGTTATTTATTTCTCCACTAACTACTTTCACGCGTTACTACCACAATACTAACCAACTTCAATGCACGACCGTTTTCAACTGAATACATCAAAGCGAACTTGAAAAGCTGCCTAATAGCGTCCACTAATGTTATCACTAGTGTTACCAGCTTAGTTTTTTATAAAATTAACGTGTTTTATCGCATAACGTAACTAATATTTAAATAATGTAGCAAATATTTTTAAAATTATATTTTTCTTTTATTATTGATATTAAATTTTTAAGCAAATATATAGATAAGTATGAGTGACATTTAATAAGAAAGTTTTACAATAAATTTTTCATATATTAATTAATTTTTCATATATTTGACACTTTATGTTTGAATTTCCTTCTGGTAGCATTTAATTAGCTAAAGAGTTTCGTTCCACAAGTTACCTACATATAAAAGATACATACAGTGTGTGTATGCATACTGTATAAAACCAACAATTGTCACAATCCCAATATATGTCAGGATGGCCGAGTGGTCTAAGGCGCTGCGTTCAGGTCGCAGTCTACTCTGTAGGCGTGGGTTCGAATCCCACTTCTGACAACTCTTTATTTTTCAATTTCTCTGTATGAATGAATTTCCATAATTCCGTTTTAAACATTTTTTGAATTTAAATTTTAGAATTTTTAGAAATAAAAATAGCGATTTATTTTAATTATTTGTAACATATAAAATTATAGTATAATTCACATAAAATTTTCTTTAGATATAAATTTTAAACAAATTGCTGATTTTTATTTATTGAAAATATATTCTATTGCGCTGAATTTTTTTATTACTATAAAATTATGTATGTATTTATTTGTTTTTATTTCAGTTTTATTTCTCCAGATTTTGTTGATCCACACACGTACCCGCCCGTTGTTTGTTGTTCGTCTTTTATTTATTTGCCTTATGGTTTTAAAAATAATTTTAATGTAATAAATTTTAGATTGACCTTAGAGCTACGTATATATTGAAATATGTAATAAACAGAGCGTTAAACTTACAACTTTAAGTTAACGTCTAAGTTTCAGTCATCCATATGACATAATATTATTTTAACCCCTTTAAGAGGTATTTCGCCCTTTTTATCAAACGGAAAAACATATGATTAATTAAATATCGTCAACTTTAAATACACACTTAGAGTGTATTAATTATTAAATATATTTTAACGTAAACAGAAAGATAAATCAGAGGCTTGGCTTTTGAACTAATTTAGCTCAACTAGTTGTTGTTTGCAAGTCGCATGATAGGGCACTTTAACAATAGTGAACTTGGTGTGAGGCAAATTTTCTGCTAAAATAGATTCCACTTTGTCCAGGGGTAAAATTTCAATTTGTGGAACCTCCGCTGCAGCATTAGCATCCCCAGTATTTATGGGCGATTTGGGTTCGCAGGTTTTTTCTTCAGTGCCAGTAACTGCACCCGGTACAGGTTTTAATACCGGTATACATTCATCGAAATGATGTTTTTCCTTTTTCATTGATTCTTCACATTGATCTACATAGAGGGCAGTCACTCGCAGCAGTTCAACGGTTACACACCAGGTGAATACTTTTAAAGTTTCAGATACCTGTTGAACGGCACTTAGAACAATTTGATTGGTGGTCGCCGACTGAGAAATGTAAGTTGGAATGATGAGCAATTTACTTATGTTCACACACAAACTTAATTTCTCGTCGAATCCGGGTTTTATATCAAAGTTGACTAATTCCAACTGGTTTAATTGCACTAGTCGGGCCACTGCATCAAGAATTTCCAAAGTGCACACGTTTGTCACTTGGCTGTTTTCCAAACGAAGTCTTTGCAAATTAATTAGCTTAGGTAAGACAGCTTCTGCAAATGTTGTATCAAAATCTCCACATTCACCCAATTCAAGTGATTTTAAGGTAGTGAGTTCTCCCAATACATCAACGCTCTTGGCACCCAAGCCCTTAATGGATGTCAGAGAGAGATGTGTTAGTTTAGAAAGCGAAGCCATTGGTGTCAAATCTCCAGATAATACGCCTGCTTCACAAGTACGTAACCGTATTTCTTCTAAAGATTGCAGCAGAGCAATGTGCTCCAGATTAATGTTGTCATCATTTATGGCCAGAGCATTGATCACTTTCAAGTTGCAATTGCTTTGAAACAAACTCTCGACAACTCTGGCTGAGCAACGACACAAATCTATTGTTTCCAGAGAACATACTGTACCTATATTTCCACAAAAATCATTCCACATGTCCTCACTGCGACCACTGGGTAACAGCATTTTACGTAAATCCAAGTGTTTTGTTTCACCGCGACGTAATGCTCCCGCAAAACCAGACCAACTGCAAACTTTAGAATTTTTCATCCGCACTGTCTGCCAAAGGGAAGTATCCTTAGCAGCCAAATTCCATAACTTGCATACAGCAGCGGCTCGCGGGCGTTCCTTAATTTGTATAATGAAAAGAATTTAATATTTAAAAACGGAAAGAAAATATGCTTTTCATTACTTTTTACTTACATGTATTTTCAAATATTTTAAAATGCACAGTAACGAATCATAAGCATATGAAACGTTGGCAAAAAAATTTGTAGCAAATAATTTATTAGAGTGGTCAACAACTATGGAATTGTGTGAATTGGTTGCTTGTGAAGCACTGTCTAGAGAATTGTTGGATTGTTTTCTATTTTTTCGTATGCTCTCGTTTATTTGTTTCAAATCATTTTCGATATCATTAGCATGTCTGAAAAATACGGAAATAAATTTAAGAATAATGAAATTAGGAATATAGTTATTTTTAATTATTTAGTTAATTTTATTTAGGCTACATTATTGCTCGCTCTCAAGTTTACTTCATTTGATTTATTTATTCTATATTTTTTGCTTATTTCGCATAATACTTTACAAAACTCACTCGTTGGGTAGTGCCAATGATTTAGCCACCATAACGTACTTTTTGCCCTTAACCACAGCAATTGTCTGTGGAAATTTATTTTCTGGCCTTTTATTGCTAACCATATTTGCTGTTGGCTTATTCACTACCGATGACGTATTAGAAACTGGAGAAGACTTTGATATTGGTTTAGATAAACATGCCTTAAAGATAGAATAGAAAATTTACATGTGTAAAAATTGAAAGCAGAGTAATCTTTATTAAGCACCTCGCATATATATTCCTTGCCTCTATTAGTGATAATAGTGCGATAATCTGAGTTGTATTGACTAAGACCTAGACATTCGTGATGATGTAAGCACAAACATTTTGTACACTGTAATTGTGGTACTTGTCCCTGGGCTTTTGGACAAGCAACAGTACAGGGTTCTTTTGCTTCGACAGTTAGTGGTGTTTTCTTAACTTCCACCAGACTTTCTGTTTTGGATGTCGTTGATCTATAATTGAAAAAAATTTCAAACAAATTTCACATTTGACAAATAAAATAATGAAACGAGAGCGAGCTACATTTGCAAATCTTAAACTAGTAAAGATACTCAATAGATTGATATTAAAAAATAACTATAAAATTAAATCAAACAGAAATCTAATTAAACAGTAATAACGGACTTACTTTTTTGCTTTAAAACTCTTTGTGGAATGAGTAACATTAGCATGCGAATTGTCGTGTTTTCGGTTACTAGGCGGCGTAAGTGTATTGGATCTACCAATTGAACCTGTACTGCTTAGCAGAGCTGCGTTATTGACTTTCAGAGCTTTGCTGGGTGTCCATCCCTGAGGTGGGGGACTTGCACCTTTAGGGCCTTTTGGCTTCGATATACGTTTTCCTATATTCGGTGCAGGAGCGGCAGCCAATGTAGCAGCAGTTACAGCGGCACGTGATGACTTAGCACTTCTTACTATCTCCAATTCGGGGCTAGCTCCTAATGGCTCTCGCATAAAACAGAAGTGGTCTATAGTCAAGTCACCTTCTAGCAATGATATAATTTCGTTTCGACCTCTCATTTTTTTCCCGGCTGGTGATATGTAGTATACATCTGCTTTATCTTTACTCTGCTCTGGATGAGCACGATAGACTAATTCACGCTTCCAACCATATTCAAAAGGTTTTTTATAAAAGTTGTCTTGTGGTGATAATTGTTTTTTTGGTGGCACCTGCGAGCTTGGTTTAGGTGGCGTCGCCAGTACGCCATTGATGTCTTCACCATCGGCTACTATATGAGGTTTAGGTGGAGACTTTTTAGCTAATTTTGCAAGTTGAGTCACTTCTAAAGGCGGCGTTTTGGGTTTGAGTGTTATTGGAGATTTGGAGGCAGATCTAGTGGATTGTAAAATGGGAAATGACATTTTTGTTGCGGCAATATCCTAAAATAAATGTTTGTAAGATTAAATTAAAACTTAAATAAATGTACGTATATATAGTTTTATATTTTACCATTTCAGCTAGTTCTGGAATATTTTCCGTGACTTCTTTAGTCACTGTGTCACTTTTAGACAGCTCATTCGCAACATTTTGCTCTTCATGTTGTTCGGGCTGTTCCTTAATTGAGGTAGTTAGTTCTTCTAACACCTCTGATTTTATCAATTCTGCTTCCCCACTCAACTCATCAAATCCTAAAAGACACTCCTCGGAACCTGACCTCCGTACTTCATACCGTTTTCTTTTAATTGCTAGTTCTTCCAGATTTTCCAATCCATCTTTTGTGGATGTATCGTCCTCCAGGGGTGTCAATGACAACTTCCTTCTAATGGCTGCTTTAGATTTACCATCATTCTCATTTTCTAGCTCATCTTCCGATCCAGACACTTCTAATTTAAATGGTGTAGCTGTTGCAGTATCACTATTTTGAATATCTAACGCGCCAGGTGGTTCTTCTTTATCATATTTAAGTTTAGCACGTTTCTGTTTAGACGATGTAGATGCAGTAGGTGTAATTTGCTCACTTCCGCAAATACCATCATCACCTACATCACCATCAAGTACAGTTTTTTCTTCAATAGGTTCTGCCATTACTATTGCATCGTCTACTTCCATTCTGATGTGTTGAAAGCTTTGTTTTCTTTTGGGTGAAATCTTTGCAAATTTTGTAACAAAACTGGACAATTTCAAGATATTTTATTGCAACCTTTTTCTTAGAAAAATTTCTATTTCAGAAAAAGGAATTTCAATTACTTTTTATCGTAAACAAAATTATTAATGTCAGACTTGCTACAAGATTTTCTTTCTGCTGTTATATGTTTAGTACGCGCGTTTTTGACGTTTTCTTTTTTCGGTATACTGTTTGCAAATCGAAAAAGTAAGGTTAGTTTCTATTCGATTGTTTTTTGGTATATTTTTGTTCTTTTTGTTGGCAAATTGTTTTCTTCAGCTTCTTGTTGGTAGTTATTGTTTTTATGTTTTGGTTACGGAGTTTATTATTTTCTCTATTTTAAACAAAATCAATCTCACTTAACCGAAAGAAACAAGTCAAAAGAAGTCAATGGCGGCAAAATAAAATAATAACGGCGGTATTGTCAAAACTAAGTTTGTCAAGGAATTCCATTAACATTAAAAAATGTCAGACGAACTGTAAAATCCAAATATAAGACATATACTCGTACTCGTATTGAATTTAAAAATTATCGGGGACAATTTTTTAATATTAATTATAAAGTTTAACGGTAGCTGGCTTGAATATTACGGCGGCCAGTAATTGTAATTATCAACTTGTGCTGTTTTTTATGCTTTGCTACCAGATAAACATAACAAGAACATTATCGTTTAATTTTCTAGCAAAAATTTTTCAAGATCAAAGAAAATTTTTTTATTTTATTTACTTTTAATATAAAATATATTAAAATTTGGAAGTGAAATTTTGGTAAAGAAAATTGAATAATTTACGCGACTTCATAATAACGACAAAGTTTCTGTTGCTCAAAGCAATAAATGAATAATTACACATTCTGTTTTCTTGTATGCAAACAAAGGGGCAATACCACGCGGTAAAGCAAATAAGGCAGCTGTACCGACATACATAATTTGCTCTCCATCATTTTGGCTTCATAGCTGTCAAAATTTGTTTACATTCTGTGCCAATGGCTTTTTTTTTTTTCTTAAAATACATAGTGTAACATTTAATTTCCTTCCACTCCTTTTTATTTGACACATACTATATATGGTTTTTTTGTAATTTAGTTCTTTCTTGTAAGCAATACATGCCATCCTACTACACCAGTATATCTGCCATGGTATAATAAAAAATACTTAATTTTCATATAAAAACTCTTGTGCATATACCCCATTAAATACAATATTTGAATGGGTTGGCAATGAAGATTCGATAATCGTAGTGTGTTTAGTAAGCATTAACTTCGAAATTCGAAGTGTGTTTAGTAAACATTATACTTATCGACTACATATTTTTATTGCGAAGTTCTTTTATGTTGCTTGGTGATGTCTATTCGCATCATCAACATTTATGACCAACTGTATGAGAATCCTGTATAAATTTATTTATCCAGTATGTTATAGTTACCTTCATATTTACCCTGAATTTGTAGTAAGATCGGCTTCAAACGATTCATAATTTTAATGAATAAAACATTTTCTTTGTATATTTTCAGATATTTATGCACATGAAGATTTTATCTAGGCGGTGTCACTCTAAACTGGGTTATAAAAGACAGAATAGTCTCAAAAATATCAAAAAATAATACAAAAACCCGGAGGTTAGCGGTTCAATCCCTGTCCAAACCATGATTTTTTTTTATTATAATTTTTTTAATAGTTTTCATATAATTCCAAACTTTGTTTATTTTCAATTTATATTCATTTAAAAAACATTAATAATTTTAATATTGAAAATAAAATAAAAAAATTTAAAAAATGTAGCACCAAAAAACGCGGAGGTTAGTGGTTCAATCCCTGTCCAAACCATGATTTTTTTTTTCTTTTATTATAATTTTTTTTAATAGTTTTCATATAATTCAAAACTTTGTTTATTTTCAATTTATATTCATTTAAAAAACATTAATAATTTTAATATTGAAAATAAAATAAAAAAATTTAAAAAATGTAGCACCAAAAAACGCGGAGGTTAGCGGTTCAATCCCTGTCCAAACCATGATTTTTTTTTATAATTTTTTTTTTAATTTTTTTAATAGTTTTCATGTATTTAATTCAAACCTTTGTTTATTTTCAATTTATAGTAATTTAAAAAAAACATTAGTAATTTTAATATGTACAGAACATAAAATTATTTAAATAAAACAAGTTTGCATTAATGAAAACATATATTTCCAGTAATATTGAATGTACATACTGTAAATAAATAATAATAGTTTTATTTTGGAAACACAATATGAAAACAGTAAGTAAAAATAACAATTATTTAATAGATAAAGAATAGAAAACACATCAATTTTTCATATAAAATACTCACACAAATTGCAGTTGAATGTGTTTGTAAATAAACAGTTTCGAGACTCGAAATGTGTTTAGTAAGCATTAACTCAGAGACAAAGTTATTTACCACAGTAAGTGTGGTGAGACTAGTAAAACCAAGATTTACACCTTCACGTATAATAATAACTTGTGGCTGAGTTGGTTAAGCGGCTGGTGTAGCAGACAAGGGACCCAGGTTCGACTCGTAATGGCGGCAGAAATTTAAGGTAAGTACAAAAATAATTTATAGTTTATAAAATTAAAATTTAAGATTTTTCTCGCATTTGATAGAGCATTAACAACAAAGTATCTACAAACAAATAACAACAACAACCACACGCGCGACAAGACAGTAAAGTACACAGCCCAAAATAAAAACAAAACACGTGTTGTTGTTGACAAAAATATTATTTTTTGCATAATTTTCTCCGATTATTTGCTAAACCCTGCTTAAATTTAAAGATATGACTCCAGGAGTGGTATTTATACGCTCCAGAGATCATGTATATTCCATTGGTGGCCAAATCTGACCAAAAAGAACCCATTGGTGACCAAAGCTGACCAAAGCTGACCAAAAAAACCCATTGGAGACCAAAAGCGACCATATATAGGCCAATACTAACCAAATTTGACTAAAACTGACCTATATAGGCCACTGGCGGCCAAATTTTACTATGAATAGGCTATTGGTGGCCAAAGCTGACCAAAAAGAACCCATTGGTCACCAAAAGCGACTATATATAGGTCATTACTAACCAAATTTGACTAAAACTGACCTATATAGGCCATTGGCGGCCAAATTTTACTATGAATAGGCTATTGGTGGCCAAATCTGACCAAAAAGAACCCATTGGTGACCAAAAGCGACCATATATAGGCCAATACTAACCAAATTTGACTAAAACTGACCTATATAGGCCATTGGCGGCCAAATTTTACTATGAATAGGCTATTGGTGGCCAAAGCTGACCAAAAAGAACCCATTGGTGACCAAAAGCGACTATATATAGGTCATTACTAACCAAATTTGACTAAAACTGACCTATATAGGCCATTGGCGGCCAAATTTTACTATGAATAGGCTATTGGTGGCCAAATCTGACCAAAAAGAACCCATTGGTGACCAAAAGCGACCATATATAGGCCAATACTAAACAAATTTGACTAAAACTGACCTATATAGGCCATTGGTGGCCAAATTTTACTATAAATAGTCCATTGGTGGCCAAATCTGACCAAAAAGAACCCATTGGTGACCAAAGCTGACCAAAAAAAACCCATTGGAGACCAAAAGCGACCATATATAGGCCAATACTAACCAAATTTGACTAAAACTGACCTATATAGGCCATTGGCGGCCAAATTTTACTATGAATAGGCTATTGGTGGCCAAAGCTGACCAAAAAGACCCATTGGTTGCCAAAACCGACCATATTAAGTAATTAGTAGCCAAATTTGATTAAAACCGACCATATATAGCCAAATTTTACTACAAATGGAGCGGAAAATGACCATTAATCGTCGGAGGAGTCACATTTTTGAATCACAGCAGCTGGAAAAACAATTTGAAAGAAATTAAAAAATTTTTTTTTCATTTTCACACGTGTTTTGCTTTTGTTAGTGACGATGCATGCAGTGGCAGAGGTTGGTTATGGGTTTGGAGAGTTGCGCCGCTGCCCTCTTTTCTTGTTCTTAAATTAACTACATTTACTTTTATTTCATAAATAATTTTATTTACACTTACCTTAAATTTCTGCCGCCACTACGAGTCGAACCTGGGTCCCTTGTCTGCTACACCAGCCGCTTAACCAACTCAGCTACAAGTTATTATTATACACAATGGTGTAAATCTTAGTTTTACTAGTCTCACCACACTTACTGTCGTAAATAACTTTGTCTCTGAGTTAATGCTTACTAAACACCTTTCGAGTCTCGAAACTGTTTATTTACAAACACATTCAACTGCAATTTGTGTGAGCATTTTATACGAAATGTTGATTTGTTTTCTATTCTTTATTTATTAAATAATTGTTATTTTTACTTACTGTTTTCATATTGTGTTTCCAAAATAAAACTATTATTATTTATTTACAGAATGTACATTCAATATTACTGGAAATATATGTTTTCATTAATGCAAACTTGTTTTATTTAAATAATTTTATGTTCTGTACATATTAAAATTACTAATGTTTTTTTAAATTACTATAAATTGAAAATAAACAAAGTTTTGAATTATATGAAAACTATTAAAAAAATTATAATAAAAAAAATTCATGGCTTCGACAGGGATTGAACCGCTAACCTCCGGGTTTTTTTGCACTACATACAGGTATTTTTGAGACTATTCCGTCTTTTTTAACCCAGTTTAGAAGGACACCACCTAGAAAATAATCATGTGGATAAATATCTGAAAATATAGATACATGAATAAGCCTTTATTTCATATCCATAATTCAATTAAGTCCATACCAGAGTTCTCCTTCTTTCGCATACTGGGGCACTCTGCCATTAAGAACTGGGAAGTTGTTTGTCCGCTAGTGTCATAACATTGGTGCGGTGCAGGTAATGATAGAAATTGGAATATTTCCTTACACTATGGTTTTCCATATTATCACTGCTAATGTTTTCATATCTTAACCATGGATTGATTTTGTGGATGTTCCGTAAAGCTTGCAATTTAAATATTCTTGCAAATAACTGTATGTTACTTCTTATACTAAAAGAACTTCACCTTACTTCTATAATTTCTGTGGTATTTTTAGAAAGCGGCCATGGGAGAAGATGCCAAAAAGCGTCTCAGGAGATTTTGTAGCTTTTTTCTTTGGAATTTGGCTATTTTTTACGCTTTATCAGATACTTTCGCCTAAGTGTCGTTGAGTGAAATTGTTGGCACCAGCGTATTTGTGTTATCTATAAAAAAAATCAAATATCAGATTTAACGAAAAAAATAAATAAAATATAATCTAGTGGGATTAAAAAAATTGCTGTTAAAAATAAAACAAAATAAAAAGACGGTTGAACACGAATAACAGACTTACTTTTATGCTTTAAAAATCTATGTGTGAAATTAGTAACACTGGCGCATGAATTGTCATGTGTTCGGCTCGAGCTACTTCCACTGGAGGTATTTGCTGTTTGCGTGTTTTTAGTAATTTTAAGAATGATTGCAGAAAAAGAAAATAAGTATTCTTAAGATTAATCTAAATCGAAAATGTTCATTTTTATTTTATAAATTACCGTTTTGTTGGTTCTGTCAAATTTTCAGAACTTGTTTATCTACTGTCCCGTTCTTAGGTAGTTCCTTAACGCCTTTAAGAGAAATCAGAATTCCCGATTCAATTTCTCAACTACCAAAATGCCTCATCAGTTCATGGCCTTACTAAACTTCTTTCTTTTATGTAACAGATTATCTAAATCTTCCAGTCCATGGTTGGTTGACATATACTCCTCCGCGCGTGCATGTCTTCGCCTATGTCTGCTTAAGAATTGTTGTCGTTCCGATACATTCAATTCATTATAAAATTAACACTTTAAGCGATGTACTTAGATATACTTGGGACAGACAATCCGTTCTATTCGGCATCGTCACCTAGACCACAGTCAAGGACAGTTTTTTCTTCAGTAGCTTCTGCGATTATTAATGCATTAATTTTTTGTTTTCTAAATGGACAGCTTCAAGAAACTTTCTTTGTTAACTTTTTTCTTACAATATTTTCTCTTTTACAAAACATTTAATGAAATTGCTGAAAATATGCTTAGCACGCGTGTTTTTGATGTTGTCAATCTCGAGAGTTAGGCTGCCGGATGTAACTGATGAACTTTGGCAATTTGACGATTTTGAAACAAGCGATTTTCTTTCATTTTGTATTTTAATAACGTATGCGTTTTTGCCCGGTTTTTTTTGGACTTGCCCCATCCCTCCGTGTGTAGGAATTCTTAGACTAAATAGATTGTATAACTAAAATGAGGTTTTTGATTAGCTGTTTTTACCCGGTTTTGCGTAAAAATGAGATTGACTGATCCTAGAACAAATAGTTATCATTCTTTTGGAATATATTGATTTTATTTACCAAATTAAAAAAAAAATTGTTGGAAAATAGAATTGTAATTGTTAAATAATGGACGTGCGCTCGCTGATAATGCAGCTTTATAGTTTGGTCAGTATCCAAACAAAATACAAACAAAAATACAAAAAGAAAACTTTCTTCTTTACAATATATGTAAGTATAGATAAATTATAATTATTTAATTTAATTGTTGTTTAATTTTGTCATCGGCTTTAAACCTAAGCCATGAGCAACAATTTGTTTAATATGCACCTTTAATCATAGCAGTGTACTGAAATGCAGAAGGCAAAGCTCGTATATGTGTAACAGAGTAGAAAGTATGTGAATTGAAGAAAAACATGAGCCAGGTTCGAATCCCAGTTAAGGCAGCTTTATTTTATATTATTTTTAAATTTAAAAATTAATTATTTAATTAATTTTAATTATTTTTTTTTACGACAAGGTAGCCTATTTTGTCTTGCACCCGTATTCAAGTTGCCTTAAGACAGCCTGTTGGGTATAAAATAACGTATGGCTGAATGTGCATGTATTGTTTTGTGTTTTACTATGATTGTAATTCTATTTATAGAAATTACAAATATTGCACTTGCACGAGATAGAATTAAGCCGGTTGGCTATGCTAAAAAAAACTTATGTACATACATAAGTCTGTACGTATGTATGTACAAATAGCATTTGCCTGGCAGGCAAGTTGACTTTGTTACGTTTTGTCTGACTAATAGTCGGGTGTGCATTACAGTGTGAATTGATAAATCTGCATACATTAGATGCTCTGCAGCGCAAAAACAAAAGCTTTAGCTTAATAGGGGTTCGCACGCCCCCGAGCTACATTGCTGTTTCTTTTATTTTTTTTTTAATTTCAATTTGTTATTTATTTCACATTTTTTGCAAGTAAATAAAAAATAATTAAAATTCTGTATGACTCAAGCCTTGAATAGTGCTTTCAGTGAATTGAGTTGGGGGTAGGTACTTGTATTGTATCTAAGTTTATTTGTATAAATTAAAATAATAATTTATACGAAAATGTGTATGGCTGTGTGTGTGTTTGTACATGTGATACGAGTATTTATTTTATTTGCAATGATTACGATATGTAATGAATGCCGATAAAATGCAAATTAATTGATCGAATACGATTCGTTCATTTGACTGCCAAAAATTTCTATGTATAAATGGAAATTTCAGTTTCTAATTTACTGTAAATGAAGCAAAAACAATGTTCATTTTATTTTGACACTTCCCCATACAACTGCAAGCTTTAAGCCCTTACACAATCATTTAATATATTTTTGCTGCGATTGGCTGACAATTTTTCTGTATGTGTGAGTGTGTTCGTGCATCAGCACTGTTGATTGATATTAAAAACAATAAAAATATTAATTTTATTACAACGGAGAATCATTAAATTTATGTAAATAAGTATGAACGAATACTTACATAAGATGAAAATTTATAGAACACTTCAGTGCGCTTTTGTAGTAACAAAATGTACTTGCTGGTAAAACGGAAATGCCGATATAGTATTTTTGATTGAAGTAAAACAACTTGCTCTTTTCTTTCTCTTTTAAATAATCATTTGTAGATGCTACATACTCGTGCATCCACATATCGCTTGATCAGGTATGGTAAATTGAAATATTTTGTCATTTCATTTTAAAATTGTATAACTCGTATAACAGAGTGCAATTGTGCAGAAAGGCACGTTTATTATAGAAAAAAATTGCATTGACTTTATGTATGTATGTACGTTATGACCAATATCAGATCTTTTGCAGTAGATATTTATTTACATCAAGGAATAAAAATCTCAATTTAAATTACATATTGAATTTGATTTAGGATTTTACATGCAGCTAACCGACACCAACTTTTAAACACCCTAAATTATACGTGCATGTATGTATGGTGTGTGTAGGTGCATTAACACCCCGTTGTTCCGTGATGTCAAACGTGTGCCTTCGACTTCAGTTACAACAATAAAAATCTCTTTTCAATGGAGCTCTGCTTTTTGTTTGCAGCAAAGGACTACAAAAATGTTTGACACTCTGTAATGGGTCTAACCGAAATAATTTCCGTAAGTGCTCCAAACGGTAGATAAATTACTTAATTTAAAAGAAAAAAAAAACAATTAACAAGCGAAATATTTAAAAACAAAACAAATTTGTTGCAGCAATTAATTTCTTATTTGCTTAGTTCTGTCACATGACTTCGTTAGAACCAAAATGCTTTTTATTTCCTCTGAACTGAATTTTTTTCTTTTTTAGTTACATACATATTCATGTGTGAATGAACATACACATCTACGATTGTATGTTTTCATGCAGTAATTTGAATGTCACAGTAAAAGATCACGATTGAGATTGAGATTCAACAAATAGTTATTGACAATTTATGTGAAGCAAAGTGGCAGAAAATCACATCCAAGCCAGACACATTTGCAGTTCGTGTCATAATACACAGATAAAAAAAATAAAACATTGCAAACACTTGGTGAAGGTGTCATGTATCACTTCAAATGTAATGAAAAGGAACAAGATTAAACAAAAACAAAAAACAATTCGTTTGTTTTAAACCAATTAAATTTGTAAATTTAAGAAATAACAACAAAGCACTTGATCTTTCTACTGATTTCACTTATTCATGTGATGATTGTGAAGTTAGACACTTGTGGCACATGCCAAATTAATGAGATTGCGAGAGTAAGAAAAATGATGTCACTCTCAAGCAAAATTCGTTTGAAGCTGCATATGGGAGTATGTAATTCTTAAGAATTATGAAATTGACTCCACACACTCTACATATTTTGCATTTGCATGAGCAATTTGTAATTTATAAACGTTCAGTGCAAATAAAATCAATGAACTGTTAGTTCTCAAATTGAGGTGGACTGAATTTTCGGTGTATGTAATTAGTTGAAAAGAAATATGTTTGCTTGTATGCACACACACACACACACACACACACACACACACACACACACACACACACACACACACACACACACACACACACACACACACACACACATAAATGATTAATCGCATCAACTATATCAATCAGGTTTAATATATGGAATATTTCACAGCCTTGGAAATTATTAATGAACAATTTAAAACGTACACACATGCCGACATACATACATAGCAAGCAATTAGTTCTTTTTGATTAATTTCTTTGGGATGGGATAGATGTACTACGTAGTTGCAACTGCATACATACATTCACACATCTTCTCACACCTTGTATAAAAGTTGCAAACAAGTTGTATGCATCTACACAAACAATTTCTTAAGGTCTTTGTAATATTTCAACAACAATATTCAATTAACAAAAACCTAACAAATTATATTGTTTATTGGCTGTTAATTAATAATACTAAAAATAGAGTTTGCACGCGAGCCACACTGATTTTTATACTTAATAATTTAATTTTTAAATCTATTGGCTTCAGTTGATTTAAATATTTATATTTTTGTAACTAAATCCCATCATTTACAGCTGCTTATTATTATCGCAAATATAGGTCAGGGTAATTTTATTTAAATGTGCAATACCTGCGCCTACCTACAATGCACACACACACACATACATACATAAGTTTGGGCTTTTATTAAAATTACTTGTGCGAAATTGTTGAGTCATTTGCTAAGCAAAACAAAATCCTCCTAACCTTAATTTTATTAATTACATTAAAGAGCGGCTTAATGCTTTTTTTCTTTTATGGCAAAGTAAAGGAGCGTTTATGATCTGTCTCCAGTGATATGATGGTGACTTTTTATTGGTTTTGGCAGGTACATAAAGGGAATTTATAAATAAGTACCTACATCCAAAAAAAATTGTCATGAAGTTAAGGTTACATATTGTAAGCTTACATGTACATATATACATATGTATGTATGTATGTATGTCAGTTTTTTCTCTTTGCGTTAAGTCTACATGTAGTAAATGCTTTAAGTGTGTTTTAATTAAATTAATAAAAAAGAGAAAAAAAATAAAGTATCCATCCAATTTACCACTTTGTCTATATTTTTATAGAAATTTGTTTTAATTTGGAAGTGGTAATTATTCAACGCCAGCTTTTCCATTAGAATACAATTAGACACTCAACTCCACATGCCTCCAGTAGCCGTGATCGTCTAGTGGTTAGGACCCTACGTTGTGGCCGTAGTAACCCAGGTTCGAATCCTGGTCACGGCAATGTTCCGTACAGGAAACATTGTCACGGTGGAGGTTAATTTTTTTTTTAAGAATCATTTTTTTTTCAGCACAATAAATAAATTTGTTTTGTTTATTTCATTTACAATGCAGACGGGCCATTAGCTTTAATTTTATTATTAACATTTTTAAATTTGTTTTGTATTATTTTGAATAAAAAGAATACGTTTGAGAAAAAGTTCATATTAAAAGTTAATTATGATTAATTAGCTTTGTTAGCCAAACTGTGCTATTTTTTGTAAATAAAAATTAAAAACAACCATTCCAGTATGACTAATTTGTTAGCAAATGAAAAACAAACACAACAACATACTTGCACACACACAAATACAAATGTATGTACGTGTGCAAACACATTTTTAAGATTCGTTTTCAGTTCCAAACACAGTAATCATCTTATCACTGCCTTTATGTAACCTCACAATTTTGAAACTTTAAAAAAAAGTATTTCCGATAACCGCCAAGCCAAAGTATATTTTCGTTAATGAAATAAAAAATTAAGTGAATACAAGGAAGTTACTTGATAAAAATCAATAAATTTAAATTTAGTTGACTAGAAATACATACATGTGTGTATAACCACCCTCGACCTGAAAGTGGGTTATTATGCATAAAACTGCGTGGGTTTTTTTTTATACTCACAGAATCGCATCTCAATAAAAATAATTTCAATAGCAAAATTAACGCTTTTTTATTGAAATTTTTATGATCTTTTTTACCATTTAGTTAAAATTTAAATGAAAATAAAATAAATACACCCAGCATACCTGCAGGTTTAGTTTTAATTCACTCGTAAAATCCAATGTTTGCTCTTCTGCAATCTCTATTACTGGATTTTAGATTAAAAACTGCATGTAGCCGAGAATAAAAAAAAATAATAAGAATTGCTTTTCTTATCAACTTATTTAGATGTTTGCACCAGTATCTCATTTAATGTGGAATGCTCACCTATCATCAGCGATGCAACTGAACTCAAGCGATTTTTCCATATTAGCACAGACATGCTAATAATTTAATTATTTTTCATTTTGGTAGTTAACTGCCATAACCTCTAACAAATAAAATAAAAAAGGTTTTTAGTGGAAACATATTTTGAATGATAAACTGTATGCTTGCTGGGTAAATATGTAGGTACATACACACTAACTGTAGGAAGAAATAAATTTAACTTTTAATTTTTGTAGCAGCTTGTTTTATTTGAGTGTATTTGTTTCACAAAAAAACGTAAGAAATTAAGGCACTAAAAAGCCACTTCAAATTGCCGCAATTAATTCAAGTATGTATTTCAAACTTTACTAATTTTATACTAAAACGCAAAAACAAAGCCAAAATTAGTTTGTCAAGGCCATTTAAAATGACACTCATTAAAAATAATCATCATCATCACCATCATTTTTGAAAAGGGGGGAAATTAATAATAATAGAAATAATTATTATGAGTAAAATACTCAGTCTTTTGGAAAAAAATTTGTTTTTCTATTTCCTTTGTTACAAAATAATCTTCCTGAAATATTTTTCAGTTAGACAGACAGTTAGACACATTTTAGTGTGTAAAAAATTTGTATGAAAATCGCTTAATATTTTGAATATTTTTCATATAAAATATCCAGACGAATTGATCGCTTGGGTTATAAAAACAGCACATAAAACTTTAAAAACATGATTTTGTTTATTTAGAAATTTTTTATTGTTTTTATCAAAATATTTTTTAAGTTTTAATTTTGATCATAAAAAATATTTTTTGTTTTTTATTTATTGCGACATAATTTAAAGGCAACAACGGGTACCTTTTCAAGCCATGGGTCCGCGACTTTTTGATTGGTCATGGTCATCAAACCATCCTTGACATCTACTTAAGAACGCAGTTTTTTTCTAAATACACTCGCGCACTTGTGTGTATGTGTTTTAGTCGGCCTTAGAAAAACAAACAATTTACCTTTTTTAATAATGTTAATTTGTGTTTTCTTTATTTTTTTTTTGTTGCTTCTCTTTATCATACATTTAATAATTAATTTGTGTCTTAAATTAAACTTTTTTTACTTCTTGATTTCGCAAACAAGTTTTTTTTTAAATTTAAATAATTTTTAATTTAAAATTTTTTTCCACAAAACTACACATAAATTTTGATTGTTTTTGTTTTTTGTCAATTATTTTTTTTTTTTTTACAAATATTGCTTAAATTATAAATAAAGATCGTAGAGCGTAATAATATAAGGCTTACGTTTATGTATGTATGTAAGTATGTGTGTGTACTCGTATAAAAATAAGAAAATTACAAAATAAATAAATAACATACAGTTAGTAAAATAATTAATTAGAATAGAGGGTTTTTTGTTTTTTGTTTCTTGGTTGTGTGTTATTGGTGTGTACTCGTATTTTATTTATTTATTAATTTTTATTTAATAAACGTTAGATAGATACCTACAAATATATATGTATGTACATGTGTGTATAAAGTATTTTAAATGGGTGTCTTAAGCGTGCTTGAAATAAAATTAATTAACATAATTGTTAAATAGAAATAAAACTAAAAACAAGTAACAAAAAATGAATCAACGAAAACTTAAAAATATTATTCATAAATAAAATAATAATAATAAAAAAAAACAAAAAAGTCATGAATATTGCAACAGTTTAACTTAATAGGACAGGCACAACAAAAAAAAAAAAAAAAAAACAAAGAAAAAGTGGAGAATTAAGGAGACAAGAAATAATTACATACAAGTGAAAATATTAAAAATAAATTTTTGCTCTAGTCAAAAATAATTTAATATGTGACGAGGAGTGGTTTGAAAACAGATTAGAGTAAAGTAAGCAAGTGTTGTTACTGACTGGATCTGCCATTGTTATGAGGAAGGAAACCTTTTTTTTTATTTTATTTTTACTGGTAGCTGTGTATGCATGTATTTTTTTTTACTTTGTTAGGAAAAGATCTAAACAAGACTTACAAATGTAGAGAAATAAAGGTGAAAGTTATTACAGTTAAATGAGATATTTAACAGGTACATTGGTAGCGCAATTAGGCCTCCGAACAGCCCTGGTATTTTATTTTATTTAATTTTTATATTTTACTTTCTAAAGTGATGATAACAATTGTGTTAGTTGGGGTGGTTCTTAAACTCTAAAGATAATTATAGATTTTATTTGTATTTTGTTACAAATTCTATTTAGAAATGCGCCACTTAGTTGTGATGAAGAAACAATTATAAAGTTTTGTTTTATTTTTTAATATTTAAGAAATCCAATTCACAAAAACGAGTAGAACCAGAACCAGGACCAGATAAGGCAATTTTAGGTGCACGGCAATTTTGTTTCGGCAATTCATTCAGCATTCAAGCAACTTGTCTTCGGTTTTTTACAGCTTTAAAAGATACGAATAGAGAACGAACACGAAATTCTATTCTATTGAAGAATCGCCCAACTAAAATTGCCATGTCTGGTTCCAGTCTAGCATGAAAATTGTAATTAAAAAGAGAGAGGGAGAGGAGAGTATCTGTTAATTGGATTCCCTGTAAAAAAAATTAAAGAATGGAAATGGTTATTTGTAAGCCTTGTTGATATTCTCTGAAGTTTATTTTTTATTTTTAAATTTAGTTTCTTTTTTTGTTTTGTTTTCTAATAAATAACAACAATATACGCTTAGAGATTTTTTTTAATACATTAAGATTTTTAACTTTAATTTTTTTTTATGTTTTTGGATTTGTTGTAATGAGGTAATTTGATGCTTTGATTTGATTTTTTTAATTAATTATTTCTAATTTATGTTATTCTTTTTGTATACACATAAATATTTAAATATGCATCGCTAACCTATTTTAAAAAAATAGGCAGAAGGCATTTTATTATTTTTTGTTTTGTTTTTGTAATTGTACAATCGTTGCAAAAAGCTTATAAACTGCTGCAATAAAAAAATATTTATTTTTTTTTTAATGAAATTTTATCAAAAACTGTTTTGCATTTTGAAGCATAAAATTTTTGTTTTTCTTAATTTTAGTGTAAAAAAGAAAGGAAAGTATTTTATATATAAAGCACTTGATTGATTTTCTTGTTAATTAATTTTAAATATCTAAATCATTTAATATTCAGTTGATTAATTTTTCTGTTTGTGTATTAAGGCTCCTTAGTGTTTAATTCAACTTAAAAAAATTAATTATTTTGAAGACACTTTTTGCTTGTTTATTGGAAATCAAATTTTCTACACAAGTAACAATTTTTTTAATCGATAATTATCAGTAAAGATTTGTTTTTAAATGGATTTTGTTCAAGAAAAATGTTTGTAGTGATAAACACACCTACAAAGGATTAATTAATATCTTCTTTTGTTTTTAAATTTAGTTTAGCTTTAATAAAATAAGAGCACATTTATTGAATTTATTAGTTTTTTTTTCTTTCTTTTTTGTGTTTTAAGTTTTATATTTAAGGCATTTTATGTTAGTTTGTTTTTCTTCTTTTTTTAATAAGTTTTATTAATGAAAACTGTAATTTGTGTTAATTTTATTTATCACTTACAATGAGATATACATGGTTAAATATTAAATATCGTAAATAGTACATTTAAAGCCAATAAAATATTTTATTTTTCTCATTTATGTTTTTTTTTCTTCTCTTTTTTAATTTTATAATTAATCTCTGCTATTAAGCTTAAAAAATAATATTTTTTTTGTTTAAAAATAATAATTACTGTTGTAGGTTCAATTTAGTTATTGATTGATTGATTCGTCACTATTGTTATCTCTGCAATAAATTAAAACTTTTTAATGGAATGCATTTTTAAAATTATTTCTTTATAATTTTTTTTTGAGGTAGTTGAGCCGTAGACAAGCCTCCAAAATTTCAAGGTTTACAGGGGAGGGGGTTGAATAAAAACAAGAGCTGCCCTTTCGTTTAAAATTATATTCGAGTTACTATGGCAACCAGGTTTTTTTCTCTTTGAGGAGTCTTTTTTACGTAAAATTAAAAAATCTAAGCAAAATATGTGTCTCAGAGACAGTTTTACTAAACATTCAGAGCTTGGGTATATTAGGAGCTTAGTTTTGTGGAAGAGTTCTATTATTTTTTCTTTTTTTTTTTTTTTGTTTTTAAATAAAGGTGGGTTGTTGTTTTTTTAACTAGAATTTTTGTTTCTTTTTAAAGCAACATTAAGTGGAAGACAAAAATTGTAATTTAATTGTTTAAAAGTTAAAAAGAAAGCAAATTAAGTTGAACGTTATTGTTTGTTTCTCAAATAAAAAAAAAAAAAAGACAAATCGAAATTTTTATTTCAAACCCTCCCGAAACCTTGATTTTTTTCTAGTTTAAAATTTGGAAGTTAACGAGGCTTGTGTAATCATAGCGATCTTTCTTATCTCTCTCCACATTTTAGATTCCAAACTTGTAGTACCCAATTTTTAATAAACTTCTTGAGAATTACTTAAGCCTCAGTTTTTCCTACATCGTTTTTTGACAAGCAAAAAATAACAGAAAACAAAGAAAATATTTTCAAGTAAACTCGATGCATTGTTTCCGAGAAGCTTAAGCGAGACAACCGCCATTAGCCATAAATGCAGCAGCTACTCCGGTATCCAGGTCAACGAACTCGGCTGCTTCTCCTGTTAGTTGCGCCAACAAATCGGCTTCATGCAGATAATCGTTTTTAATTGAGATTTGATCGTGAAACGAAACAATGCCGGAACCATTGCCGCCCATTAAGGAAGTTGAGTAATCCAAGATATTTCCGCCTAAATTCGTGTTTTGTAGTAGAGTGGGTCCTCCATGATTATGGCTGATTGCTTGGTGGACGTTCACAGCATGTTTGATGTCAACAAAACTATCACAGTTGCTCTCGAACAGAAATGTTTCGGCTGAGTGAGCGGTGGTGTAAGGGCTCTGGGAATCGACGAGTTCATTTTTCACAAAATCTGAGGCAGTGGTTGGTGTCGAGACGCAAGACATTGGGCTGGCCACACTAGCTAATAAAGCACTGCTATCGCCTCCATTGCTCCCAATTGGTGTTGTGCAGGTTGTGCGTGTGTGTGCCAAAGTGAGTCCTAATGCACTGGAGTCACAATTCGGAATGTAATCAGACATGCTGTGGCCCAATAGAGTGGAAACTGAGTTGCTAATCACTGGCTGGTGAGCGGTAGGTGTCGTGGAGGTGGTAAGATGTGTAGAGGTCTGCAAAGCGGCCATACACATGCTTGTACTATCCTGAGAAGATGAATTTAAATAACCCAATTCCTGGGCTGTAGGCGAAGGCTTACAATAACCATTAGGTAATTGGTTAGAGTGATGATTTAGCGTGGAAGTTTGCGCCAAGTGGGGAAGTTGAGACACAATGGAAACAGGATTTGTTAGAGCGGCAGAAACGGCAGCAGCAGCCTTAAAACCATTACTGCGTGAAAATTTTATAGTTGACATCGGTGGGATAACGGTGCGTTGAGTCTGTGAGCTTGAGTTAGACGCAATTATGGAAGAATTATTATTGTTATTAGCAGGTGAACTAAGGCCGTTCATGGAAGGGTTACATGGATTATCATCCAAATTTAAATCGGCCAAGTACTTGTAAGCTGGTGATTGCAGTAGTTTTGAAGGTAAATTTAGACCCTCATGGTGTACACAGGCCGGCTCATGAGTCTGAAGCATTTCCAATAGTTTACGTCTTTCATTTTCTAAAGTACGCACTTGACTTTTAAGGTCTACATTTTGGGTATCCAACTGCTCAGCTTCTTTTATCAAGTTCAGGGTCCGTTCTCGTTTCTTCATGCGACACTTTGTGGCTGCAATTTTATTGCGTTCTCTGCGACGCCTGCGCCTGTCCTCATCTTCCGGAGTTAGACCTTTTGGCAAAGTGGCTTTCAAATCACTTTCATCATCCGTGGTCTCTTCAAACTCCTCATTTGGTCGAGAACATTTAGTCATAGGCTGCTCTGAACCTGAACTTGAGTCGCATGTAGACAGTTTCCGCTTGCTTTGTATAGTCAATTTGAGACCAGCTTTAATTAATTGTGAGCATGTCTTCAAAGAAATTAAAATTGAAACAAAAAGTAGAGGGAAAATTAATTGAATTTCTCTTTCATCGGTGTACTTATTTACTTAGCAATGACTGTGTGAATTTGACCATGTGATTGTGCATAACACGTGTTAATTTAGTTGTTAATGTATTTGATTGTAGTGGTTAAAAGCAAAGATGGATCATAAATGATTTTCAATTATGAAAAAGCCTGGAAAAATTTTTAATTTTCACATGCACACACACTGACTTATTTTATCAATTTTTTTTTTTTTTTTAATCAGGATCAAGCAAACTCACTCTCACATAAACAAAATATAAAAGAAAATAAATAAATCTTTCTTTTTTAATTTTTTTAAATTTTTTAAACTAAATTAAAATAAAAAAACTCAAGACAAATAAATAACACACACGCGACTTTATTCACGAACATGCTGATCATACACGCTTTTCCTATTTGGTACATGACATTTTGAATTGAATTAAATTTTTCTAAAAACTCTTGCAAACTTAAAGCAAATCCTGTCAATTGTTTGCACTAAAATTAAAAATTATAAGCAAAAATTTGTTATTTTATTTCAAGTTACGACCTTGAATGGGTTTTATTACTGAAAGAAACTTTTATTCAAACCTGACTGACGCCTGTTTTGTGAACATGCTGTAGCTGGTTCAAGCTTAAACTGTCATAAGCTTAACTGCGTCTTAAATCTGACGTGTCTCTGCGAGCATTAAAAAAACTCGTCTGTCACCAATACCCAAATCCGTAAAAATGTGTGATTTTTATTTAAAGTGTTTTTATTTTGTTTTTAATAAAATTAAATGTAACTTATGGTACACTCGGCAAATGTGCTGTGTAAAAGAATCAATTTTAATTTTAATGCGAAGTGGAAACAAAGTAATCACTTGATTTTTTGAGTGTAAGTCTCATTTGGTACCTGCGCTTAACATAATGGCCAAAAACGGCAACTTGCCCAAAATGTTTCAACATTACGGTTTATGGGATATGCGAGCAGTGCACAGTGAGCAGAGCGCTAATTCGTTTACAGCAGAAAAAATAGGAATGGTTGCGACATGAATAATCGCAAATAAAATTGAAAGTTTCTTCAAAGGAAAAGCAACACAAGTTGAGTAGAAAATCTTGTGCATACATTCAAGTTCCAATGAAATTTTGTGACAAAAAACAATGTGAAAAGTGTTTTTTGTGTAATTTTTGTCGTGAAAGGGAAACCACTGTGCAACGTAAGTGCCTGTGATTTTGAAATAATTTGCACTTAAAAGTGCGCTGCATTCAAAATGTCAAAAGAGATACAAATCGATAGATACTCGTGTGTGTGTGTGTGTAAAATGATTATCTTGAAATGAATAAAATTTTTAAATTCTCACGATTACATTAAAATAAATGTTTCCATAAAAATCATAATTTAAACGGCAACAATTTAAAACATTTCAAAGAAAAATGCAACATTACACACGTCTTAGCATTTTTGTTTAACATGAATTATTGGGTGATTTGTGTTTTTCTTTTCATTTTTGGCGTTAATCGAAAATTGCGGCTGATAAGCTTTTGTGAACAGACACACCCTAATAACAAAAAAGAAAAATAAAAAATTAACCCTTTTGCGTGCTTCTAGTGTCACTTGATTGTAAAACAAATATGACACAAGATGAGAATTTATTGGTCAGACCCAATGACAAGCAAACACTTACGATTCATAAATGTGTTTGCCAATTCTGATGGCCTACTAAGCCCAGCACCAGCAAAAAAAAAAAAAAAAACAAAACAAAACAAAAATGTTGTTAAATCATTTAAAAAAATCTTGATCACGCATTCGATTCGATGGAAATGTAAACAATTCCATAACACAAGCAGCCAGCCATCAGTAGTAGCTGTAGCAGCAGCAGTCAGTTGTCAAGCATGACCTAGATTTAATAAAAACCACTCTGTACTTTTTCTCACTTACTTATTTATGCACTCATTCACCAGCAGCAAGCACGTTGCACATTTTAGCATTTACACGCCACACAATACTTGTACATTCTGATGTGACAACTGCTGCTCTTTCAAGGTGGTGGTGGGTGGATTCACATGTACAGCTTTTGTTGTAAAGGGAGAGTGAGTGCATTGTGCTGCCTGCCTTACACCTTATACGGAAATGTCTTTTAATGACTGACTGGCTGTGTATCTGTGTATCTGTGTATCGATAGGCAGCACTCCAATGAAATCAAGTCATTTGTGTAGCTGCTAGACGCCGTTAAGATTTATCCACTTTATTGATTGCAATAACTGACCGACCATATGGTTGAATTGATTATTGTTTTCTTTATCAATAACAAAAGTGTATTTTGTTTTTGTTTTTACTTTTAATTTTTTTTTTTACAGATAAATTCAATGCTGTTTATAAAAACCATTAATTTTGATTTTAACATAAACTTTTTGTTTTGTTTTTCTTGAGCGCGTATCATAAACTTCGCATACAGGTTTCGACAGCCTGTTATTGAGTGCATAAATAAAATTAATTGTCTTGACAACATGCATTAATATTAAGCAGAAGCAGCAGACATCAAGTCTGTTTACAGAATGTGTAGGGAATAATTTTGTTTTGTAATTGAATGTTGGAATGGCTACGGTGTCGGCGGTGGCATCAATTGTGCTGTTTTTTTTTTGCTGCTTTTATTGAAATGACCTTTTTCGTTTTAGAAATCAAGACCTATTTTCCCTTTCTTTAAATAAATAAAAAACTTTTTCTTTATTTTTATTTCGAATATTGAATTTGTGTTGTGTTTTTTGTTTCTGTGTCCTCTTAATAAGAGCAGCAGCAAACACTATTCATTTTAATTATGACCACCATATGGTGGATGGCTGTTTTATTGCTTCAAATGTAAATAAACTTGTGCGACAGCAATTTTGTTTTATTTTGATAAAAGTTTTCGGCAAAGTTTATAGCCAAGAATGACACAAATATGCATGATGATTCATGACAAAAAAGAGAAAATGTTGTTTTTGTTTTTGTTTTCATTTTACAAAATAATTATTATTATAAATTCGTATGCCATAAATTTTGGCCGCAAACCATGTAAATCATTTCATCAATCAAATAATATTGAGGAACATACATGTTAAGAAAATTAACGATTTTAATAAAAAAAAAAAAAAAAAAAAATAATTCAGCATTTTTAAAAAAACAAACAAAAAAAAAAAGCTTCTGTTTAATTACTTTTTCGGCTCTGTGCCACTTTTTTCTTGTTTATTTTTTCATGGTGATTGCAAGCTCTGTCGCTAGCAGGCTTAAGGGTGTTAAAAATTATTTGACAGAAAAATATACACTTTTTGTTTACGACTTTGTGTAGTGTGTATGGATGTACGAGTATGTATGCAAGCAAGTACCCAGCAAGCGTATGTAGCTGACAGCTCATGCAAATCATTGAAAACTTTTCTTTCAAAAAAATAAGACTTGAATCATGCATGACAATATGATTAACGAATTCGAAATAAATAAATGAAATACACACACACCAGTTTCTCAATCACTCTTCTATTACTTTGAAAAGACTAGAACTGTTTCTGTCTGGTAATAAGAAAATGGAAAAAAGAAAATGTCGTCCAGTTTTTTACATTTAATTTTTATGACCTTCTGCTTAATTTTTACATCAAGAAAGATTCTGTTGGAAGCAGTATTTCTTTAAATTACGACCAGTTAGTAAAATGTTTTGAATGCACATCACCAGCAGCCCGCTGGGTATTTACTTTATTTACTTTATTCACATTAAACAGCAGATATTGCAATTGCAGACATAAAATCATGAAGATAGTGTTAATTGCCAGTATAAATATTGACTTTGTCGTGCAGAAATATCCAGCCAAAATGGCAGCAGCAACAGTTTATTATTTAATTTACATTTACCAAATTATTATGCAGCATCAGCAGAATTCGCAAAAGTACCAAAAATTATTTAAAAATAATTAAAGAAATTAGTGCCGGCTTATGTACACAAGAAGCTGTGAAATTCCTTAATGAATCATATTTACTTTAATGCATTCAAATTGGCAAAATAAATATTCAAATGCTTGAATGCAATTTGAAATTTAAATGAATTCTGTTTCTGGAATAAGATTTGCAAGCAGATCTTTTTCGAAATGCTAAATTTTAAATAAAAGCAAATTAGAGTTTCAACGTTAAAGTGTTTTTTTTTATAAAAAAGAATTGCAAATTTTTGCAAAGCACAATAAATTTGTTGGATTTTATTTTAAAAAGAAATTAGCAGTTGCTTATTTAGCTTATTGTTTTCAGTTGTTTTTTTTTTGTTTAATATCTGTGTTCTATATGGTGTAAGTACTCACGCGTACGCACGTGTGTGTGTGTGTAAGCATGTTTTAAAATAATTTTTTTTATAAATAAAATTTGTAAAGAAACGATTGATGCTGAATGGAAATGGAGACAAGATTTTGCTTAATCTTGTTTATTTAAATTCATACCAGCAATTAAATTTCATTGAGATGTCTTAACACTAGTTCAACTACTAAAAATGATTAAAAATTAGTGGGAGCGAAAAAATGGAATTAAAAATTAGTTCAGCTAAACGATTTTAATTTTCTTAAATTATTTTTTGTTTATTTCATCTATGGAAATCAATATTAATAAAAATCATTTACTTATTGCACTTGTCATTTATTGAACGTGCGTTGCGCTGTTTTTTTTTTTTAGTTTTGTTAAGATGAATTTACACATTCTATGAAAATTATTGAGCTTTGACTCTCGCTCTATCTCTTTCTCTCGCGATGTCTATGCATGCACATTTGGTTCTGCCCCCATCTCATTCATTTTAATCACCCTCTTTATATCTGCTTTTTTCGAGTAAATAAAGAATGATTAGAATTTCAAGTGAGTGTGATGTTCCACACAAAAATAAAAACTGGCAGGCAACAGCATCATTAAGGCCAATGTCGTTGTATTAAAATAATCATTTGATGTTTTTATTACTCTTATGTATTATATTTGTTGTTCTTGTTGTTGTTATAAATTTTCTCTATATTAATTTGGTTTGCAGTGTGGTTTTGTGCATGATGCACGCATTTAGCTGTCACTTCTATTCCATTTTACAATTTCAATTTGTTTGTTTGTCTAATTTTTTTTTTCGCCAGTTTATGTTTCAAAACAAAAATATTCATAAAATTATTTAAAATTTAAATAAAAGCGAAAATTGCCTTCACGCCAACTAAAAGTCAACTCAGGCCAGGCCGAGTGTGGGCGCATTTTGGCAAGCATCTCCAATTAAATGGCAGCCAGCAAATAGGCTTTATTTATTTTATTTTATTTTTTGTGAATGAATATTTTTTATTAGCTGAAACACACACACACACGCAAACACAGGCATACACACTCTGCAGCTTGTTTTTTACGCTTTTTGGATCAATGAAATAAAGCATGAGTAATGATTGTTGTGAATTAGTTAAAGACAGAAATGAAAATAAAATTGTAAACTCATACCTGCTGCACACTGGGTGTAGTAGCATTTGCGCCAGCAGGTGAATCCAAAGGTGTAGAAGAACTGCTAGAATGACTACTATCCTGGGAGGTATTCTAAAAATTAAAATAAAATACAAGTTCAGGCACAATTAATCAAGTAAGCATGTATGTGTATGGTTGGAGATAAAATAATAAAAATAATTAAGGCAGAGCCTTTGTTGCATAAGTTTCACCCACCTGTGTGTTTGCATTGAAATTTCGCACTGTTACTGAGGCGCCTGCTGCTGTGGTATTAGAGATATTGTTGTTGTTGGTAAAATTGTTGGCAAAATTGTAATTATCCAAGGGATTTGTCATGGCAATTAGAGAATTAAGAATTTCGGGTGTATTAGGCTTGGAGCATAAGCCACCAGAGCACTCCACACCCAACAACGATGAAGGTGGTATATTCAAATTGAACATTTTAAAATAATAAATTTTTCACAACAAAACAAAACAAAAACACAAAAACAAACAAAAAATATTTAATTTAAAACTAATTGCTTAAAACACTTATCAATTAAAATCACAGTTAAAGGCTTTGTTACGGAGTTCTCACAAAATGTTCACACTTTTTTTCTTCGATGATTTTATTTTGTATTTGCTTTTTCCACTAAATTCCCTACATTTGTAAAATTTTTAAAAAAATATGCTTGGAATTCCATCACATTAGCAAACAATCCAACTGCAAAGAAAAATACAAAAATAGATTTTTATTAATTTAATTTAAAAACAAGTGTGGAAAATGTGTGCGTGTATGTCGACAATGTTCTTGAAAATTTATTTTTAATTGAAAATTATACTCGTACGTTAGATTTGTACATTTTTAAAATGAAAAAAAAAGAAAAAAAAAACCAAACAAACTATTTAAATAAATCAATTAGGAAATTGTTTCAAATATTTTAAAAAGATAATTAACTTAACTCGAATATTAAGAGTTCCAGCTTTTTAATGAATGCCCTGTTTGGCTGGTTGGCTGGCTGTCTACGCTTAATCCATTAAATATTAATTAGAGCACAAAAAGAAAAATACTAGGTGCGGCGGTATTCTATTCTCTTGCTCTACCCTTTGCATCTGCTATACGTACAGCGTTGCCTTATTTTTTTTAACTTAATACTTCTGATGGCAAAAAATTAAAAAAAAAATCCACAAAATTCTTTTATATTTAAACATTTTAAAATAAAAAAACAAAGACACTAAAAGCAACTTTGAAAATATTCTCTTTCGAGTAGTTCTATACGGGAACAATAACAATAACCCATAAATCATATTTCTTTTTTTTACTTCTCTATGGCGGTCTGAATGGAGGGAAATATGTTAACAAAAATAAAAATTAAAAATAAAATTATTAAAAAAGACTAAACAAAAATTTGTTAAATACATACACACACACACACACATACATACTACATACATGCAAAAGTATTTATACATAGATTTAGATGGAGGCTCTGTAGCAATTGTATGTATTTGTATTATGTACTCAGAGATACATGCATACACACACATGCCTGTATGTAATTTGAAAATAAAAACCATATGGGATGGGATGTTAGCACAAATGTGGTTAATATTTTCTTAAAAGACTTTGCGTGTGTGTTTATCTACGATATGAAAAACAAAGAAAGACAACGAAAAATAACCAAAAGCAAAGCAACAACGTTAAAAATATTCCCAAAAATAATAAAGTTCATTTTATAAAAAATAAATTTAAATGTTTTTTACACATTTTTTTTAAAAAGCACTAAACTCTTTTTTTTAATTATTTTTCTTTCTTTTTTGTTGTTCATTTTGAAAAACATTTGCCACTTTGCTTTAGAAGCTGAAAGCCATTCAAAATAGTCAAAGAATTTATTATTTTTTATTTTTTTTTAATTTAAATTTAACAAAGTGCTATAAAAAAGTCATTGGTAAATCATCAAGAAAATACATAAAATATGCGGTGTTGACAAATGCATCCATCATAAATACCTAAAAATTATTTTCTCTAAATTGTAAATTTTTTATTTTTTTTTTTAATAATATCTACTGAAATACTCACACACAAGCATTTAATTTATATTAATCTTATCAGTCATTCATTGATTTAATGAATAAATTCAGTATTTTATTAACGAAATGTTTCGTAATTGCCCAATGTGCCTACGCTGAAGAGACGAAGAATTATGTTTAATACCTGACTGCCTGCTGAGTAACTTGTCTTTAAAGGTTCCACGACGACCAGTGAGCTTTTAATAATAATTTCGAACAAATTATGCAATGGCGGACCCAATAAGAAGGCTTTGTTGTTGTTTGATGGAAATGTACGACTTTATTGATTACTCACTCAATCTAAATGTTATTGATCGTAATTTAATCATTTTTTTCAATTGTTGGTTTTTAGTCTGCAAGGATTTATTCATAAACTTTTAAAAAAGTTATTCATTTTTTAATTCCTTCCAAAGAGCTGAAGCCGGTGTGTGTGATTTATTCTACACACAAAAAATCGTGCACTACATTTGATTAAATCTTGTTTTAGGCACGATTAAGAACTGTTTGTTTTTTATGCTGTTCGACACGATTGAAAGTAAAAAGCAAAATGCAAACATTCAAAAAACACAAATATTGAAAAAGGCATTAAATCAACGATCGCATATATTTGAAAAAAATTTCCCTTTTTTGTGTGATTTTGTTTGTTTGCTTATGTGTATTTGTTATTATCAAGGCATATGCATAATACCCGTGTTGGAATTTTGCCTTTTAAAATCAATCGTATCGAACAGCATAAAAAAACGATCAGTTTTTAATCGTGCCTAAAACAAGATTTAATCAAATGTTGCATACGATTTTCACTCAAATTGTTCTTTTGATTGATTCTACACAAAAATTTGTAATCATTTAGGATACATTTTATTTTTGAAAATGTTTCAAATGAAATTATGAATTTAATTTTTTTTAAACGATGTTGGTATTAAAAGTTTAAAGAATGAAACTTTTAAGTTTAAATATTTAATGAAATCAACGTCACCGCTATTCTTTAACAACGTATGTGTCATGTGGCATTTTTACGTTAATTTTAATTAAACGTTTAATTCATGCAATAATTATATCAGGCGTCTTTAAATGTGCACAAAAGCCATTTTTCCAGCCATCAGAGGAACTACTCGTACCAACTTTCTATTATGTTTTGTTGTTGCCCATTTTGAAAAGTTTAAATGACAGTTTCGTTTTTATTGAGCTAATTTTGTTAAAGTTCTTTCTATTAAAATGATGCTCTCTCGCATAGACAAAAGACTGTGCGACCTCCATCGGTTAGCTATTAATTCTTACGATTTTCTAATTAATATCACTGATACCACTGAGTGAGCACCCAACAACAACAGCAATGGTAAAGTTTATGAGTATTTTTCCATCAGCTCCCTTCCCCCTGTCTTTGGCTTTATGGAGAATCATTCATTTCTAACTCATTACATTTTAATACACTTTGTACTCTATTAACGGTATTATTTATAACGAGAAAACTTTGAAATTCAGCAAATTCTTGATAACATACAAAGTATTTGGAAGAGTCACTCGTGTTTATTTCAATAGATTTACAGCTTTTTTTTTTTTAATTTTGTGCAAAAACAAAAGCTGTTATCTTTGTTGTCGACAGTAACACTGATTATGTATGGTGTGTGGTGGTGTTGATACGGGTTTTGTAAACATTAAAGTTTATTTGTTTATTACGACTCATCAATAAAATATTTGCCATTTTTATTTGATTACTTTTATAGACTTTTAGTTGGTTATTATCGCTTTCGTTCTCTAACACTCTCACTCTGCCTCTCTCCCCCTGCCAATTCAATTTCATCCTTCATTAGTATTCTGCATTTTAGTGAAATAAAATGGCCGTCATAAATTTTTTTTCTGGGTTTAGTGTTGAAGCATTTAAGTTTGTATTTAATTAAATTAAATTGAACCACAACTTTCATTACTGAATTGGAATTAAACTTTTTGCCAAAAATGTCCTGTTTAATATGAATTGTGTTGTTGCCATGTTTACTAAATTAAATGGAATGAATGTTGGCTGTGTGTTTGAAATTTGCATTAATAAATTTATTATGTACGAGTTTGTATCTAAATGAACCGTATAAAACCCTCCTTTTAAGTATGTTTGCCGTTTCTTTTTTTATTTTTTGTTTAATGCGATTTTTATTTAGGCGTGAGTGTTTTATGAAATTTCATCACGTTTGTGGGAAGTTGTAAACGCAAATGTGTGTACGTACATGCACACAACACACACATTCTTAGCGGTTTATTACAAAGTTGCTGATGTGTGTTAAAAAATCGTGTTGTGTTGTTAACTTTTTTATGTCCTAAACATGCAAATATTCCCATTAAAAAGTGGCTAAAGTGAACAATAAAAGAAGAAGAAAAAACATCTGCTTTAAACTAAATTTTATTTGAAACCCTGAACTTTTTTTTCTTTAAATAAATTTTAAAAATAAGTTTATGGGGATGGGACTCCCACAAAACGATATTTTATTTCATTTCTGATATTAAATTGTTGTCTAATTGCAAATCTATAAATTGTTTTTGAAATGGTTTATGTTTCAGCAATAAAACTTAATATTGTTGAAACAGTTCCACACAAGTTCCAGTGCAAAAAGAATGCAAAATATTTGTTTTTATATTTTCTATTGCTCTTGTAGTTCATGCTGTTATTTTATCCATAAATATGGGTCACAGACAGCACGTCTGCATTTTACTTATGAATTGAACATGACGATGGCAGACAGGGCATACATACGAGTACACACACACACACACACGTACATAGATCCAACTAAAACTAATTCATTTTCTTTGCTGCACAAATTGTAGTAGAGAATTTGTTTATTTTAAAATAAATTCCTTTTTTTTAATTGTTGGTTGGGATGCTTGGCTGCAGAAACAGAAGGGTCATCAAGTCCCCAAGTGTAGCTGCGGTTGTGTATGCGTGTGTGGTTGCATTATTATTATTTTACAAGTTAAATATTCTCACAATTTATTCATTAATGTTTATAATTTTCTTTTTTTGTTTTAAATGACACGCGTTTATAGAAGACATTAATTTGTTCTGACAAGACTCAAACCATAAGGAACTTTTATTTAAAGTAGAGACCACAATTAAAGATTTTTTTCATTAAATAAATAATTTTAAGGTCTTGTCTTGACATACTTAATTTTCAAATGATATTTTTAAAGCGACAATTTATTTTTAAGTTTTCTTTTTATAGAAGAATGTTCAAAGAACTTTTAATTTTTTTGTAAAAGCAACTCCTGCAAGAAAATTTATTTATTTAAAAGAAAAAAATTTAAATTTTGTCTATTTAAACTTGTTTATTTAAACTATTTTTACCTATTGTCATTTCTGTTTGTAATCAAACGTTGAATTCGTAATTCGTAAGGATAAATATTGAATGTTTATTAAACGAACTGAAATAATCAAAAAATATTAATTTATTTTCAACTCAAGCACAGTTTTTTTCTTCAACTCTGGGGATTTACGGAGGACAGCACAACATAGCGCACACCTCTACAGCCTTTAGAGTGAAGTAATATGAGTGAGTGTGTCAGCCAATGTTTTGAATTCATTAGAAATTGAAAAAAAAAAAACGTTCTTGACCTTAAAAAGTATAGGCGATTCTTTTGCAAAACGTGTTGTCTGAAGTTGCATTCAGAATTAAAATGAAAAAGTTAATACTCGCAAACTACTTTGAATGCACAACAACCAACAACACCACGTTATTACTGATTTTTTTATTTTTTATTTGTTGTAATTTTGTTTTCTCAAAACGATTTATAAAAATAAGTGTAAAATTAAGTAAATAAATCCGCTTGATTAAATATCAACATTGCGAGTCTTAGAAGAGATATTTTCATATTGATAAACAAGTTCCCATTGCATACTCTGCCTTTGTTAGTTAATAAATTGTTTAAAAAACAAACAAACGTACAGGCAGGCAGGCAGGCAGACCGATAGAGAAACAAGAGACGTTCCAACGAATTGTTTACATACGAGTATTTACTAGGCACTACTAGTGTGTGAAAAAGGCATTATCAATAAATTATAAATATTTGTGACGAGTTTTTGCAAAAAATAAACGCGTACACTGACAGAAATGAAACAAGAATTTGTGTAAAAGTGAAGGAAAAAAATGCAAGTAATTGAAAATATTTTTTTTTTTGTGGAAGTGTCAGGCAAACGGCCGAGCGAAGACTGAATGTTGTGCCCTAAACTACTGGATAAAAAATTTTAATTGACTGTTAAAGATGTGGGTTTTTAAAAATTACATTGAAAGTTTTCTTTTTCCCAATATTTTTAATGGTGTATCAGTTTACTTATTTTCTTTATTAATTA
Organism: Thelaira solivaga; assembly: GCA_947397855.1. Lineage (NCBI taxonomy): Eukaryota > Metazoa > Arthropoda > Insecta > Diptera > Tachinidae > Thelaira > Thelaira solivaga. The sequence goes on along the minus strand of OX377612.1, from coordinate 242,925 downwards.
AACTTTTTTTTTTTTGTATAAAACATTTAACAGGTTTTGCTATTGCAACTCGTATTGGAATTGCGTTCATTTTTTTGTTCTGCCTGTGTTATGATTTAGATGTTATTGTTGTTTTCATTGTACTGTTTATGCTGGACGACTAATGAATTGCCGTGACCTCAAAAATGTTATACAAAAAGCATTGAATTTTACGCACTTTTAATTTCTGTACTAGACGCCACAAAAGCATTTAAAATATTTTAAATTTTTGCAGTTTTTGTGGAACGTGCAAATAAAATTCCAATCAATTAATTGTTTCAGCACTAAATCTTAAAATTTATCAAACACAATACCCTGAAATATGAATTGAAATAATAATATTGATTGAGAAGAAAAATCTAATCATTTAAGTTTTAAAGTTTCCGATAAATATTTCATTTTAATTGCTTTTGCTAGTTTGCTAGCACATTTTTTTTCACACAAAAACGTTTAAGAATTAGATATTTTTGTGTTTAATAGACACTTGAATGGCTGAACTGAAAAGCAACAACAAAAACTAATTTAATTTAGTCACACACAACAGCGTTTTCAATTAATTATTAAACAACTTAATTGTAGCTTTTATCAAACCTTTAATTAAATAAATTATTTATAAACATTTTTTTCTGTTTTTATTATTTGAGTATTTAAAAGAAAAAAAAAATAAATTAATTCAGTCTGTATTGTTTGTTGCTGGCTGGCTGGCTGGGCCGCTAATAAAAATTTTAGTAATTTATTTTAAAAAATTCATTTAATTTTTATTTAATTTTATGTTTCTTCAGTTAAACACCTACTTATTAAAAATTCATAAAACAATGAGAAAAAGAGAAAAAAAATATATTTATTTAAATTGTCATGCAAACGTGTTTTGTTTAAAATTTATTAATTTAGAACTTCTTATTGTTTGATTTGATTGTATTTGCAAAATTGATTACGTTTAATTGCCAAAAAAAAAAGAAAAAGTAAGCACGTTTTTTTCTGCTACATATTGAACAAACTTGTATAATTTTAGTAGCCCAGCAAACAATGAAATGCTTTATGATGAAGATTACTTAAAGTTCCTTCTTTTTTGAATCACAAAAAATTACAAAATTAATGTAGAAATAAAATGTTTTTTTTTTTTTATTAATTTCTAGGGGTTCCAAAAAAAACATTTTATTTTTGTATAACATAAGAAACAAGGCGAATTCATATAAGGTCAACTCGCTTTATGTTTTATTTCAGTACTAGCAAGTTTGTATGGGATATCATTTGAAAAACTCAATAATTTTTGCATATCAATTTGAGCTTATTGATTCCACAGTAAAAATAAAATAGTTTTTCACAACACGACAGAAACAGATTTTTCTTTTGCACTCAAGTGACTACCATTCGCCTCTTCACTGGAAATTTTATTTGAATGAAAGAAAATATCAAATAATTAAATTTGGTAATTTTTTACATGATTTTTAAACAGACAGACTAGAGATATTTTGAAAAACTGAATTTGTTAATTGGGTTGCATTTTTTTTTTGTAGCTTAAATTTTGCCATTTTGTGTCTCACAATCATTAAAACAAAAAGTACAAACAAGAACAGCAAATAAGTTGCATTTAGCAGAATTTTATTTATTTAATTAAAAAAAAAACAAAAAAAAAAGCAATAAAAGAAACTGCACAGCCAAAAATCATTTGGATTCTTAATGAATCATCTGGTTTCTGTTAAAACTGAAATAAATAATGGAAAACCATAAAAAACATTTTTTATTTTTTTTTTTTGTAAATGTGCCAAAAGTTTCAATAAATAAAATCCGCTAAAAAATAATATTTGCCATTTATTTTATCGTGTCTTTAATTATAAATTTCATAAACAAAACTAATTTGCTTGTAATTTTAAAATGCAGAGTTAAGGTGGCACAACCAAAATGCCATTTTGCTGCCACTCACTGTGAGTTTTAACGTTTTTTAAAATTTTTTTTAAAAGCAAGTAAAATAATTTACTTGATTTGTCTGAGTTGTTTTCCATTTTATTTATTTATTTTATCATTAGAGATTCGTTTGAATTTATGTTTGTTTCTTTAAAAAAATTTTTTTTTTTGGAAAATCTCTACTAAAAATTCCGAAAAATATTACAGACACATTTCGTTCAGAATTATAAAACGAACTGGTAGTAAATCAAAAAAATTTTTGTTAAATTAAAATTGTTCAATGAAAATTAATGAATAAATTTTCTTTTTAGCACAAAAAAAAAAAGAAAAAACAAAACTAAAATTTTGGAATTTAAAATGTATTTTTGCATCAATTTTATTGCAGAGAATGAAAAAATATCTATCTTTTAATTTAAATAAGTCGCCTCTTTTAATTCTTTAACTATTTAATATTTTCTTGAAAAAAAAAAAAAAAAAACATCTTGATTTTTGTCTTTTCACGACTAAACGCAGTTTTTTTTTTTGTTTTTTGTTAATATTATCAGCAACTCTAATCAGGAATTAATTCCATAATTTATGTAATAGAGCACAACAGTCAGTCATTCATTTACTTTTTTTTTTGGCAAAATATTGAAATGAATTTTGTAGGTTTTCATGTTTTAAGTAAAATGTTGTGAAATATTTTTTTGAAAATTTTGTTAAATGGCTGATTATTTAAACATCTGGAAGAAACAAAATTTTATTTTTTATGGAATTTTTGCACACACAAATTTAAAAATTAAAAAAAAAGAAAATAAGTTAAACAAGTAAACAAAAAAGCCGACAAAAATTTCATTTTCGAAAGAAAACAACAACATTTTTTAAATTTATATCAACACAAGAGGGGCATGAGAGTGAGAGTTAGAGGAGAATTATAGAGAGAAACAGTAGAAGAGGGTATTAAGGCCCAGTAATTTAAATATTTAAATAATAGAGTGGAAACAGCTATAAAAAGCACACACACACCCGGAATTATAATTAAACGGGAAATACACTTAAGCACACTCACACACAAAAGAGTAAATATGCAGCCGCATGTAAGTATGTGTGTTTGAATGTGTGCATGTTCTACACAGGCAAAAAAATGGCAATAAATTATTCTGAATGTAGTAGTAAATTGTATATAAGAGTCACAACAGTAGATTGTTTTATCCTGTCAGGGTGTGTAAATGTCGTTAAAACAGTTGAAATCCTATTTTTTCAGGGAGTGTTGCACAAGTGCCACCGCTGACTGACTGCAAATAATATTAAAAAAAGGATATAAACTCTACTCTTTTCGTATGTATTTACGTATTTATGTATATTCTTTATATATAAGCCTGTGTGTGTGTGAACAAAGAAGTGAAAGTAGTCATTTTGCATATTTACTGGCGTGTCTTTCAGTCCTTACAACTAAAATTAGCAAGTTATTTATCAAATACAACGCGTTACATTCCGCCTTTTCTCTATTTTTTTAGTTTAAACTTTTTTATTCTCGTTTAGATTTTTTTTAAAATGATTTTCCATTTTTCTTTCTGTTTTTTTTAACCTTGACATAATTTAAATTCTTTCTTTTTATTTTAAGTAAATGTACGTACAGTTTTTCCTGACACGTAAGTAGTTTGTGTTTCTTTTAACTTTAATACAAAATTTTGTTTGTTTTATTATTCCAGCAGATTCTTTTAAGTCCATCAATTTGCTATTTGACTTCACAATTCAGTATTTTTTTCTTTTTTTGTTTTTGTTGTTATTTACTTTGTACAAACATGCATGAATGCCTGCATGCATGTACGTATATTTTTTCTAAATATTTTCTTATTTTTTATTTTTAATTCTAAATAACCCACTTTTGTATGGCTTAAAACTGTTTTAAAAACGTGTGCCTGCAAAATGCCGGTACACATACACACACAAATACACTTGCAAAGTAACTAGGAATTGTTTTGGCTTCGTTTCATATTTTTTTTTACTTCTTTATTTAGGTGTTTTTCAGTGAGCTGCATATGTGCTTTGAGAAATGTTCAAGTAAAGAAGGTCCTAATTGCTCGTGTGCATGTTTTTGTGTCCTTTTTTTTTTTAATTTTTTTTTTTGTTGGTAACCTGACTCTAACGCTATTTATTTAGTTTCTTTCACAATGAATTTATTTTTGAAAAGCCAAGAAATAAAACGTTAATTGAAGCACCAAAAGAAGTGATTTTCTACGTTACTTGTGTATGCAATGATATTTGACATTTAAATTCTAAAATTTCTATTTAATTTGACACAATTTCTCAGGAATTATTGTAAAAAATAAGAAAGAAAAAACTATCCACTTACAGGAAATTCCAAGAAACTAAAAACTATATTAGACATACACACACATACACAGAATTGTATTTCCTTTTTTAATTGCTAACCAGTAGTGAGATTCATTATTAAATTTAAGAGCAAAATGTTTGGTTAAAAATAGTTAGCCACGAAATTAAAGACCTTGTGATTCAGTAACTGTCAGTTGTGTGGTTAAATAAAAGCCAGCATTTTGTGTGGTGTTTAGTTAACCGCAAAATAAAAGTGAATGACTCTTAAGTAATTTGTAGTCTTTTTGGTTGTTGTACTCGGTATTCATATTAGTGGTGAATTTTTAACTCCTAAAGTTAACAGAAATTACTAAATCACAAATCGGAAAAATATGGAGTTAAAAAGAATAACTGAATCGCACTACAAATGAATATATATATATTTTTTAAATTTTTTAATTCACATTAAATGAATCACAGTTAAATGAATTTAAAAGAAGGCATGGTCTTGCCAGTTACAGTAATTTTTATGCATTAAAACTTCTTCCTCAGCTTGCATTTTATATGTGAATGAGGCAGTGATGACACCCTCCGATTAACAATCAAATTCTTATAATTCTATTTAAAATGTTAAATTAAAATATCATTTACAAACAGCAATTCATTTTCCAAACGCTGCTAAAATCTTAATTATGTTTTTAATTAAGAAACTCATGCATAGCCAACCATTAATAGGAGTGTGTTATTTTTTTAAGATTTTATTTCCATTTTTCTCTAATTTTATTAAACACAATCTCATTAAATATTTGAATCTATTGACCTAAAGCTATGGCACCAACTACCCATCTATTCAATCAATCAAAATCAATTTACAACACGCCATCAATTAATGAACAAACACACAATTATAACAACAAGAAAGTTTATGCAGTACGTATGTATGTATGACTAGGAAAATCGTAGTTAAAATTTATTACAATTCGAACAGCAAAATGTGCGTGATGACTCAGTTTGGAAAAGGAAAGTGAAAAAAATCTTTTTCATTTTCCAGGCTGTCTGTCCCATATAAAGGACAACAAAATACTTCTTAATACAAGTACTTGTCACTTCTTAGTTAAAAAAAAAAAATTATTTAAAAATCTCTAAAGAAAAAATCTCTAAAAGAAAAAAAGTTGAAATCGTTTAATAAAAACTAAAAATATATACCGAAAGCACTAAGCTCGTAACACTGTTTGTTACACAAAAACAAAAAAATGATGACCTTCCCATGTTAAAGAGAAACTAATACAGGAATGAGAAATTTCTCTCTTCAGGAGCACTCACTCAGTCGGTGAATACAGAGAAACAACAATAAAAAATACAGCACAGCACATCCTTAAAAAAAAAAAAGAATATCAATAAAGTCGGTTAAGGATTTTCCTTTTTTTCTTTGGGAAAGGAAGCAAAAGAAAGCAAAAGTTTTTTTAGTGCGTATTTTTTTATACAAACATTTCTCTGTATTCGAGAACTTTCAAAGTTAGAAGCTCTCGAATATTTGATTGTGTATGTGGTAGTTTATGTGCAAAAGCCGTTGTATGCATGGTCGTATGTATGCACGAGCACATTTATTTGTTTATGTGTTTGTGTACACACACAATTATTTGTGATAACAAGTGGAGGGGGTATTCCAGACAATCAGGCGCCACATTAAAACGTGTATTTGTAATAGAGTAATAACTTCCTCAAATACAAAGAGGACTGACTGACTGACTGACTGACATTAAATTTTAAAGGCTACAAAATTATTTTCTTTTAAGAATTTAAATGTTTTAAAAATTGTTATGACTTTTCTTTTGTTTTCAAATTTAATTTATTAAATTTATTTCTTTCAATGGGTCGGTCACGTACTCATTTTCAATTGACAAACATGCAACTTAAAGTTTCTTGCATTTTTCCTAAAGGTTTTTCAGGCACTTCTTTTCATCAACAATTTCAGAAATTCTGGTTGCAACTGTGCTATTATGATGAAATAAACGCCACATTAATGTTCAACTAAATGTATTTAAAACATGCACTGAATTTGTTTGTATTTTCTTAAACCACAAAAAAAAAAATTGTGATAACGTAGGCGCCACAATTTCCGTTTCGTTTGTTTAATAACATTTTTTTTAATGTGAAATTAATTGTTTTTTTTCTTTATTGTAAATATTTGAAAGAAATGGTGGTCAATATCTATAAAATCAGGGTCATAAAGGGGGGGACGAACTGTCAATTAACTGCAACTGAAAAACTTACCGATTTTTTTAATTTTGCATTTCTGAAAATAAAAAGAAAAAACAGAAACATTTTTTTAATAAAAACGAAAAACATTTACTTAATTAATGAAATTAAACTGAAAGGAAGTTAGTCAACCAACATTAAATTTTAATTAAGCAAAGCAATAACAATAACAACAATATAGTAATTTAGGAAGTTGCCTCAACTATAATTTGTTTTGTAACTAAAAAATCTTAAAATTAAGAAGTTTTTTTTTTTTTAATTTAAATAAAAAAATATTAAAAAAAAAAAAAAATTCTAAAGTCAAAAAAAACTTGTCACTGACAAGCCCTGTTTGAGCAGAATAAAAACTATATAAAACCTTAAGAATTTTGAATAGTTTTGAGGCTAATTTGATTTGTTATGGGAACACTAAAGCACAATTAAAATTTATTGTAGTCATAATGTGGGCTAAAAATGAAAAAAAAAAAAAATTATACTGATTTTTGTTTAATAAAAACAAATTGGATTTTTATTTACACTCATAAAAAAAGTTAATCTTTGGATTTATAACAGACGCCCTGTCATTAGAAACAAATAACTCATGTCATTGGATGAAAAACCAAAACATTTTCAATTGTATTGTTGAAACATTACATTTTTATTGTGAAGAGAATGTCTAATTATTATTAATTATTTGACTTTTTATATCTTATTAAAATGAGTGTTTGGAAGAACTTATTTTAATGAGCGGATTTCTGAGCGCTTAAGGAAAATCATTAAATCATACCTACTCGTGCTTACTACATGTTGAAAGCATATTTCACAGCCATTAAAAAAAAAATTTGAAAAACAATTTAAATAATGTGTGTGTTTGTGTATACAAGTGTACTTGTATAATAAATAAATAATTGCTGCTACTTTGTAAGTTTTACTGCCGATATTATGAAAATTTTACAACTTTAACAATAAACTTTGCTACTTTATTTATTCGAAGGCCAATAATAATTTATTTTTCAATGCAAAAATACACATAAACATAAACATGAAAATTCATAATAGACATTTACTTTTTAATGCGACAAATTTATGTTCATCATTGGAAAGTTTTTAATAGAAAAATTTAAATTAAAATCATAAAGAAAAAACCTAAACAGTTTTGTTTGTTTCTTTGAAAATTAATAATCTGACATCAGCGGCAAAAATTTAATTAAACCAAACGGTTTACAAAAATTCCAGAACCTGTGATAACAAATATTGATCCTTTAAAGCAAAATAATTGCAAATTATCGCCAACACTCATTTTACTCTGAGGAGTCGATCACTGTACGGGTTTCTGTTTTCTAAAAAAAAAAGACGCCAAAATTAAAAGTAAAAGAGGAAATAAACTTAAAATTGACGTTTGTTATTTCAGGTAGCAAATTGTTGCTCATGCAAAATAAAATAGTTTTCAAATCCTCTTTTGTATTGGCAACAATTAAATCAAGTTTTTTTATTTTTTTGAAAATGAATTTTGGTTTTTTTTGCTACATTTTTATTCATTCATCATTCTCATTGTAATGATGCTGCTTTAATAGAGCATTCAAGTCCCATTCATCACACAGTGAATGAATTTAATTTATTTCAAGCGCCAAAATGACGCTTTTCAAAACAGCAACAAATACACAATAAGAATAAAATAACACAAGTGTGCCAGTTTACTGCAGCACGTTGCAAACAGAAGAAACAAACTGAAAGATTGTAAATAAAATTTTTATTCAATAAAAACTAATATTTTTCTTTCACTCTAAATTACGAATCACAAAAGGTCAGGTCAGCTAAAAGCTTTAAACCTCAAGGAATAAAACAAATTGCGATGCTGCTGGTGTTAAATAGATAAAACATGTCTCATGTTCTTAAGAAGAAGAATGAAATGAAACGCTTGTTCACTAACTAACGACATCATTAACTAGAAAATTCTATTTAGATATCTAAACTAGTCAAAGAAGAGTTCCATGCCACTTATGCATGCTGTACTGCTTCGGATTTTGAGTCCTAGTAAAACAAAAACACGACAATGAATGCCAGCCAATATCAATTTCATTGAAAAGAATAGAAAAGTATAAAATAAAAGAGGAAAACGAAAAGTCAATTTGAAAAAGAAAAGTTAAGAATTTAAGTACTTTTTACTTGGCATAAATTCAAATAAAAAAAGAGGAAAAAACATGAAACAAAGCAAGAAATAAAAGAAAAAAAGTTAGTGAGTGAATGGGTCAAATATTTGTCACTAGGTTTTGTTGTTATTGTTGTAGCAGGGCATGTTGCCACGATTAGCCAGCAACTATTCTATTGAAAAACAAAATAAAAGACAAGATTTGTTTAAACTATTTAATAAAACAAGTGGAAATTAAGAGCAAAGTCCATTCACGTAAAATCATTGTTTAGCTATTTTGCCAAAAATTAATTGAGAAATAAATTCAGCCAACTGAGAGAAAAATCCTCATTAATTTTATTTTTTCCTTAATTAATTAACAAAAATTTATAACTTCTCTTTTGATAAAGAACTCATAATTTTAGTGTCTTTTGTTGTGGGCTATAACCGCACCGTAAGAAATAACACTCGAGTAGGTGATGTCTCCTACAATTAATAATCTTGTTGTTCTTATAGGGAGAGTGGGGACAATGTGGGTAAAAATAAAAAAAAGTTTAGTTTGTTTTTAACACATTGTTGTTGCAAAACAATTTTATGTTAATGCTCTTCCTTCATAAAACTATAAAATGAATGCAATCAATTCAAATAAATTCAAAGTGATAAGCAGTTGCACCATAAAAAACTGTTCTCACGTAATTATCAGAGTATCTATCATTAAAATACTACAATTTAACACATTTTGCATTTGAAGACATTGTAAAGTCAGCACTGCCACATTATCGCCGTGCTCAACCATCTCCTTAAAAAAAGTTTTATGACTGAGACAATCATTTTTACTTCCTTTCTTTTTTACTAAATTATAGTCCAAAGTGTGATGACAGCGATTCACTCAGAAGATGTAAAAATGAAAAACAACAACAAACATTGATGAGGAAGTCAGTTGCAATATTGACATTAAATAGCTTTTATGACTTGTAATTTTAATTCATTTACATTTTTTTACTAAAATAAAAATCAAATAAAAAAACTTGTAATTTTTGAAAATATCTGGTAACAGAAAATTACATTTATGGATCATAAAATGCAACAATTTAGTTGAGAAAACACTTTTCAATTACGTATTTAATTGTTCATCATTTACCAAGGTTGGTTGGAGCAGATTTTATTTACAATTAAAATGAGTGATTGGAAAAAGAGCCATTCTTGCAGCAGATGAGAGCATTACAGCTCTTTGCTAAAAAATACATTTTATATAGACTCTGAAGTCTGTCTAAAAATTATTTCAATTTCAAAGAATGTTTTGTCATTTGCTAAAGTTTAAAAAAAGCCATTTACAAATTGAATAAATTCTTTGATTACAAACTGGTCCTGTAAAATACAAAGATTTTTAATTTCTACATTAAAAACGCTTTAAAGTTTTAAATGTAGACTTTAAAGTAAAATTTCGATAATGTTGACGTTAATTTTTTTGGATAAGGGGGTTACTAATTAAGATAAAATTATATTTTGTTGTCAAATTAAAACCGGTTTCAAGATTTTATTTATTTTTTTATCCCATTTGTGGGCTGGGATAGTTTAAACTTGAAATTTGTTTAAAACGAACAATTTTTATAAACAAGTTATCATCTGCTTCCACACAAAAGCAACACTTTTGATTAATTTGATTAATAAATTAACAAATTTGGAGAATGGCAAAAACTAAAAACGAATCTTGTATTAAATTTGAAAGAAATAATAGACACGCATAAATTAACGACTTTGAAAATACGCACGAGTATTTACGTCAATGTCAGATAAGATTTTGCAAGCAAAAGTTATCGTGCTATTTTAGAAATACCGTTCTTTAGACACAAGAAACATAAATTTAAAAATGCCCAAAGTGTGTTAGAGATGAGCAAGAGATCTCACGTCAAGATCATCAGCAACTGCACTGAGAAATCAACTAAATTTGTTTCCAATCCAAAATTCAGCTGTGCTGATCAAATTTGTTCATTATTGGTGAAATATCTTTAAGATAACAAAATCTTGGTCTGTCATATCGAATTGTGGTTCCTACAACTAAAATACTTGACTACCACAACTAAATTTATGATTGCAAACAATTTTAGTTCTCAAAACCGAAGTTGTTTTTTTATGTGTGCAATAAAAATTTTTATTTTCAAATCAATCTGTAAACTTTTTCTTAACTGATTTGGTTTTCTTTATTTTTAATTTATTTCTTTAATGTAATCTGCCAAGCTTTTATGCTTAAACAAACAAAGAAATTAGAAATCATTTCATATATTTGGATAATTTAATTCTTTATTTGTTTTTGGCTGTAAAACCAAACAAGATTGGTCAGCTATAAAACATCCTCCACAGTTCAATGCCCTTCATTCGCTTCAAAAATGTTTAACCCGTAAAAGAAAAGCAAATGACCTGATCAATCAACAAAAAACTACTCTTTCTCCACTTTCCTCTCTTGCTTTTTTGCTAAAACTTGTAACACAAACAATTCACTAATTCCAAAATTATTCACACTAACGAAATGTCTCAAATCGTGCCTATAAAGAATGACAAAAAATTGTTTTTGTTTTGCGCGTTAGCTATTAATTCAAAGTCAGAGTTAAATTTTGAGAAAAGGGGGTTGGTACCACCCCCCCACACTTTAATACTTTACTTTTTTTTAAAGGCCTCCACACAAAAACAACATGTTTCTTATGTGTTGGGAAGGGCAACAAACTGCAAAAAGCGTAATTTGCAATTAGCCATGTGTACTTTGTAGTCTTTTAAGAAAACGTTTTAAAAATAAACCGACATCAAACAAAATTAGCCGCCATTCGGTCAAGTAGAAATAAATAACTGTTTGCAGTTAATGGCTCTACAAAGTATTAAAAATTAAGACACCAAAATACATCGTCAGCACTTTTATATGCAAAATTTATTTTCGTCTGTTTTGCTACGATGTGATAGAACAGAGAACAGAAAAACAAAACCCACCCAAACGTAAAAGACACAACAAAACCAAATAAAAAAAAACTTTTTTCTAAAAGCCTTTTAATGTTTTTCTTTGAAAATGCATGTAAAGACCATAAAACGATTTAATAATACTTTGTTTCCATAGGAAACTACAAACAAATATTTTTATAAACAAAAATTATTACAAGAAATGTGAAAATAAAGTTCTAAAATAAACACACACACACAAACAAAAAAAAAAACGTGCATTTTAGGTCATTTAAAAAAAAGTGAAGCTTCATAGGCATTTGTTTGTTGTAATAAATGCACTTTTAATGTGTTTTTTGTTAAAGGCCAGTTCGCCTGACAAGTGGCTCAACTCATACTCGTAACATGTTGGTTCCCCTTAGAGTTGTAGTGACAGCTGTCAGTTAATAAAAACACAACAACAATATTGTTTGTTGTTCCTATTGCTTTTATTTACGCTAAAATTTTATTTTTCTTTTTTCTAGTATTCGTTTGTCGTAATTGTTTTCAGAACAAGTGAAAAATATTTCAAAAAAAAAAAAATTAAATGAAATTATTGTGATCAAATATCAAATATCATGATATAAAACATGTTAACAAACATTTCAACAAAATTATTTATGTATGTAGAAGGTTGCCAGTGAACATGCACTCACACTCACACTCACTCACTCACTCACTCAAAAACAAATTATTTCTATTTTTTATATTTTTAAATCCAGTTATTAGCATTTAAATTTGCAAGTTGATTTTGAAAATGTGTTCGTTAACAAAATCTATTCAAAATTATTTTTAATGAAAAACTTCATAATTAAAAAGACAACGTTTGCACTTGGCACACACTAATTAACTAAATTTCATGAATTACATTTGCTGAAAGTGTAATCAAAAAATCAAAAAATGGTAAAGCGTTTCCCAACAGGGAGGCGAGGAATGGGATGCCTTAAAGTTTATTAAAAATTTAAATAAAAAGACAGTTGGATTTTAATAAATCCTGTAGGAATAGAAAATTTAGAATGGTTTATTTAGCTGCACACAGACATTATTTCGCAACAACCACACAACTTCATTAAAAACATAAAAAAACACAAAAAATTATAGAAAAGCCAACATAAAATATTTGAATGTTTAACGAAACGTAACGAACAATTTGCTCCAATTCACACACAGCATGCAAATTTATCAACGACTACAACAAATTACTATGAAACAATGTAGAAGCAGCACAAAAAAAAAAAAAAATAAATAATGAATGAATAAAATGAAAAAGCAACAACGACAAAAAAGTTTAATTAAATTTAAATTTACAAAAAAATTATGTTCATACACGGATAACTGCCACATACAGACACACGCACTTTAACAATATAAATCACCCAACAATAGAAACAACAACAAGAATATATTTTTTATTAATGGCAGGAGGAAGGAAAGGAAAATTAATAAATGTTCAAATCAGAGGGTAGAGGTACGAGTTTTGTTCTCAAACCCATAAATTACAGCCAGTGAGTGACGTACAAACGAATTCAAATTTGAATCTATTCTTAACAAGAAAACAAAGCACAACATTAAATGTTAAAACTTAAATTTGATTTTATAAAAATGTAAACACATTTATTTAGAATAAATTAATTAAAAATAAAAATAAAAATAAAAACAAATAAATTAGGAACAGGAATGGGAATAAAATCAAAATTAATTTAATTGAATGAAAGACTAGTTTAGATCTTTTACTAGTAGGCCGTATGATTACGAGTATAATCATCATCATGATCAAGTTATTAAGTTGACAAACAAGGTCATCATTAGCATTAAAATAATTCACACAACAATAACAACCAATTCAAGAAGAATGAGTAAAAAAAACAAAACAAATACAAGCATGAAAGAAATTAAAATGAATTGCAGGTCCATATCAAATAATAAAAAAGAAAATTAGTAAAGTTTGGGACCACAACAACAACAAGAGCTTAAAACTCAAGACTGCTGCTTGCGTCAAAACAAAACATAACTAGAAACGAATTTAAGAGAAACAGAACAAAAGATACTTTATTTTAGAGAAATAATTCAAAAATAAATACAAAATAATAAATACAACTCAATTAATTAAAAACTAAAGTTAACGCTTAGACGTGGGTGGTTGGTTGGATGTAATTCATGCAAAAAAACTTCACGCACACATGCATTTCACAATTAACACACACACACACAGAGCGTAATTTAACACGTTTGAGAAATTAACAGCTTTTAACCATCATTATTGTTGTGTTGTACTCGCATGTTTCTTTTAACAACAACAAAAAATTAACAAAAAAAAAAAATAATTTGAAATAAAAACCCACCGGATTTCCGTAAAACAAAACAAAAGCAACAACAACAACTAAATGACTGCTATGAAATTTGATGTTCAATTTAGTAAAAGACTTTAAAATTGACTTTTGAAGAAAAGATACGGATTCTTCTATATTAGCCTAAAGGAAAACAAACACACATGTCCATACAAATTAAAAAGAACTCAAACTTAAAAAGACATGAAATCGAAAAATATTAAGGTGGCCTTCATTATGATAGTGAGGGAATTATTTTCCAAGGAAAATTTGGGAAACCTAAGTTGCAGAGTTTTTTAGCGCTCTCTATTCATATTAAAGCGTCATCTCTAAATAAGAGCATTGGCAGAGCGTATTCTCTACAGAAGTGTTGATCATCTTGTTTAATAAAGTCCACTAAAGACAAACAAAAATCGGGTTAAAAACGCTAAATTAAAAAAAAAAAAAACAAAAACCAAAATTGTTTTGTAGCCAACTTCACTACAAACTTGGATTTTCCAATTGCTTAGCGTTGCCGTCACTTCTATGTTAAAAAGGGAGAAATTTTTTTATGATAAAAGAAAAGCGAAAAGTGAAAAAAAAACTCCCGGGGAATTTTTATTCATAATTGGGCTGTTTATTTTTCATAAATTTAAAGAAGTTTTGAATGAAATTAACATGAACAATTTCGTAAAAAATTATAATAATAAATTTAAGTGTTTCCTGAACAAACAGTTTTCAAATATACACAATTAGGGGCTATTGTTTCAAGATTTTTCTAACATTCCAGCAACAAAAAAAAAATAAAATAAAATTATTCCAAAATACTTAATTGCAGCCTAAAGTAATTTGAATATTCAACTAGGAAATATAAAAATCAAAACTCATGCTGACATTCCTTTTCAAATTATTATTTGTTAGAAATAAATAAATAAATTTTTTAAATTTTTCTTATGAACTTTATGATCTGCCCTAATAAATTCGAAGGTGTATCTTCATAACTTTACACTCTAAGAAAATAATGTAAATAATGTGAAATAATTTATTTGTTTAAGAATTTCCTCAGCTAGCTTTGGATCGTTTGACTTAATTTATTGACGATAATGATGTGATAAGATCAATTTATAAATTTTAAATTTTAAACAGAAGAGATTGGCCAAATTGAAATTGTGTGTTTATTATTATTCACTTTCGAGTGTAGCAGACCATAATACTGGCAGAGGAGTGGCTTTACTTTTTTACCGCACATTTTTCTTACTTTACTTTCTTACTAGTGTAATTCTATCTAATACTCATTCATTTACTTTTTATTTTATTTTATTTTATTTTTACCCCCTTCTTTAAAACACACACACTCTCTAATTTAAAACCGACTTTTTAAGGCAACACTGAAGCAGTAACTGCAAATGACCCATAAATACAACTTTTAACAATTGGGTAGGGTCATCACTTCTTTTGCTTTCTCTTTTTGTTTTTGTTTTTTTTATTCATTTTAATATTATTTCTGACATACTTGAGAGAAAATAAACTTTAATGTGTTTGAGCTTCTAATGAAGTTTAACATTTTTCATTCATAAAAGCATGTTTGTGTATGGTTGTGTGTGTGGTTGATAAAGACTCCACTAACAGTAGTAACCGAGTAATTATTAAGATATTGAGTTACTGCTGTAAACCCACATAAAATATTAATCTTTATGAATTTCATTAAATTTATTTTTATAAAATTCAATTACACAGGCATGATTTTGTAGGAGAACAGAAGTTTGTCGATTTATTTTTATGAATGAATTTGTAAACTGTTAGTATTGCTGTGTCCATCATGTAAAATAACACCTCCGCTTTACACAGGGTGCTTCAAAAATTAAAAAAATTTTTTTTTTTTACGTTCTCAAACTTTCAAACTTTCAAACTTTTTCATAATTTAATAATTTTCAGTCAGATTGAAGTGAGTGAGTGGTCTACCCTGTTAGACCGAATTAAGAAAACTAATTTACAGAGTGTAAAAAATCGCCCACAGAAAACTTGATGTTTTACCTCGAATTTTAAAAACACTCACGCAGAGCCACGGGTTGTTTTACAAAATTATGCAGTTTTTTGTTGTTGTTTGTTTTCGATCAAAATTAACATTGACACCAACACCACCGATTGTTGCTGGTGTTTTGTGTTTTAAGTCCCGCCTTCTCAGCAATTTGTTGAAATATAAAAAATCAATATCGAATTCTTCTTCTGTTGCTTCCTTTTGTTTTATAACTGTTATTTGTTGCTGTTGTGTCTATGATATGTAAAATAACTTTTTGTAAATTTTTGTTTTGTTCATTTCTGGCAGTTCAAAAAACTTTAAAATAATTGCGGAAATGTTGTTTATTTTTTAAGTTTTTTTTGTTAAAAATAGTAAAAATTCTTTGCATTAATTAATTAAATGTGCTGGTTAAATATTAAAAAAGATTTTAGACAATCGCTTTGAAAATCACAGAAAGGTGTGTAAACACAATTAGTCAAGACTTGTTTTTTTTTTGTGTTTTTATTTTGTTATTTACCTTAAGATAATTAACATATTTAAAAAAAATCGTTTTCTAGTTTGATGTTGATCTTTTGTTAAAATAAGTATTTTTTAATTCAAATACCAGACAGACCCACTATAAATTAGTTTGAAAACTACATAAATTTAGTTGAATTTAGTGATTTCTCATTTTGAAATAAGCTAAAATTTTATGAAAAATTTAAAAACTGAAAAAAAACAAGGTGTGAAAACAAAATCGTCAGTTTGAATTAAACAAAAATTATTTTATATCTGGAATCCACTAAATATTATTTTTGAGCTAAATGAAAAAAATTTTAATTAATCAAGTAGAGCAACCAATTTCGAAAAAAAAACCTTTCTTTCTTCATCATCAGCTGTATTAGTTAGTTTCATCAATCTCTCTTTTTCATACCAATTGTTTTTTATTATTATTTAATTTTTATAAATTTTTAAAAACAAAAAACTAATCGTTTATGGGAACTTAAATGCGCATTTTTATTTTATTTACATCGATCACAACATGCTTTAAGTCAAACTTATTATTAAGGCCATGTTTTTGCTATTCTAAACACTCGTTTTACAACTTATCTCAATTTTAGCCAAATCCGTAACGTGTAAAAGTTCGTAATTACATTTTAAAAACAACAAATAGTAGAAAAACGCCCACTTAATTTTTGCCAGGAGGTCTGTCTGATACAGAAAGATAACATTTCAGCCAACTAAGCTTGCAAAAATTAATTCACTTTAAAGATCTCCGAATTTTGATAGTCTTATTATAACAATTGAAAGTATTAAACTAAAATGTTAACAAACTTGTTAAAATTCAATAAACATAAAAATTTTATTGTTAATAAGACTGTTTGTTAAACCTCCCTGGCTCGTGTAATAATTATTAATTTTATTATTATTATTTTTTGTTTTTATATCGAAATGGAAACTTGTAAAACAAAAGTCTGCATTAATTGAACTATTAAGATCAAAAGATTGCTGATTAAAGCTGCAAGGGAACACAAAAAGTATTAAAATTCAAATTAAATTTAAAATAACTTCAAGTTAGATTTTTCGCTTCTTAATACTCAAGTTCATTCAGTGTGTTTTCAACAAAACACACACACACACACACACACACACACACACACACACACACAAAAGCAATTTATTTTAAAATCTCTAGGAAAACATTGAAGAAAATAAATTTAAATTTGAATTTTTAATACCCGTTCATGTTCACGTTCACTTGAAAATGTTTGTTGCTTTTATTGTTGTTTTATCTTAATTAGTGATCTTTTAGACTATTCGCATGGCTTGTCCTGGCTCTCAGGGGAGCCAAGTACTCGTATGTATTTTTGTTTTCCCTCTGTTGTTACAAACACAACCAAAGCTAAAGTGAAATCTTTAGCAAAATTAACTTTTAGCTGTCAATTAGAAAAACAAAACAAAAATCTGAATCGATTGTGGAAGAAAATATTGGAAGAGTAAAAATTTTCATCCTTCTATCTACAGCAAAAAAAATTATTACGAGCAAGAAAAATTTACGAGATAAAAGAAGAAAATCAATTTTAAAATTAATTTTCTTTTTCATGAAAAAGAATTATTTGAAGCAAAAAAAAAAAAAAAAAAAAATATTAAATTTTGCAACAACAACAACAGCCCCTAAAATCTTTCATTAATTTAAATAAACTCTACTCGAAACTTGGAAATAATTATCTCTACAATAGCTTGGGGTTGTGCAATAAATTAGAAAACTATAAATTCCAAGTTGTAAAAAACAACTCAATCTCCAAATGACCTAAACATTTTTTTTTTTATTTTTCATAATACCTCGACAAGTACATTTTCACTATAAACTTTTTATTTAATTTTTTTTTTTTATTTCATTTTACGAAAACAAAAATTTCAATGGCGTGAACACAAACTGTTCAAATGCAATTAAGTGAGGAAAACAAGAAAAACATCATTGGAAACATTAATTGCGTGCCAGTGAGGCAATTAAAAGTCGTGGGTGGTGGTACTAACAGTAGTGACGGTGAGTCGAGTTCACTTTATGCTTAAGCCAAGCAACGCTAACAACAATAAAAAAAAAAGGTGGCGTCTTGGCCAACTGCCGCCGGCGTTTAAAGTTAACGTGTTATTAGTTTTGTAAATAAAAAAGCCTTTTATTAAAATCTAAAACTGTCTACGTCTGGAATGTTTAATTTAATTTTTAACTTGTTATTTGATATTGATTTCAGTTGTTCATGTATTTTATTTTATTATCGTGATTCGGTATAATTTTTTCCAACATTTAATTTGTATGCAGTTAGATTTAAGTGTTTCACTTTGTCTGTCAGTTACTCACTTGCACGGCCAGGCCAATTTAAATGTTTAGCCTGAGACATTTATGACCAAATAAATTGTAATAATCTAGATGATTAATTATTTTAACATTGATTTTAAAGCTACAGGTGGGAGGGAGAAATCGTTACTAAATGTTTTACTTTTATTTTTTCTCTGTATTAATTTTTGCACACTTAAATTTACACACAATTTTTTTTATTTTTCCTTGAAAATTATTGAAATTATAAATCTGTGGAGAAGCTTATAAAAAATAGACGACAATGTTAAACAAAATCTTAAAGCTGGTATTCAAAATGCTTAATAAAGACTTGAAATAGAAATTATGACAAAGTTTTCATACAATATCTATTTGTCACAATATCTATTTAAGTCTTCTTTATTTTTCTTTGAATACAAACCTAAACTTTTATTTTGAATCAGCGAGATTTTTTAAAATTTTTTAAATTTTATGGCTTTAAATTTCTAAACGTTTTAAAAACGTAGTTAATATGTAGTTTTGGTTAGTTTGCTGCTACTTATTAATTGCTTGAAACTGAAAACGTACGAGTTTTAAACTAAAATACTTTAAGCCTTTAACAATTATAATTATGAGTTTCATTAACAAACAAACAAAAAAGCGATGGGGTGCCCACAACGTGAGAATGTCTGATAAAAACCAAGTTTTATTCGTTATAGAAATTATACCGAAAATATTTCCAGATGTTTTCTAATAACTCAATAAATCACAGAAAAAAATTACTAATATAAAATACAATTTCCGTTAATAGTTTAAATTTAAGTTTTGAAAAGAAATTTACTTTCTTTAGAAAGTTGATTCCTGCTTAGATGATAAGGAGAGGGTTTTCAACCCTCCTCATCGTGTATGATGAATGAAACGCCAGGGAAAGTATATAAAAAACAAGAAAACTAAAACTAGAAATGTACAGATACACACAAGTTGTAGTTAATTTTTTATAGAATTTTTATTACTGTTTAAATTTAAACCCTTAAAAGAAATAAGGCTACAAAGCGTCACGAACGTGACTAAAAACAAAAAATGATGTGAAGATATCAAAATGGTACTAACTTTAATGTGATGTGTAATTAAAAAAAAAAATAAACATAAAAAAAGTAATATGTAAATTGATTTGTAAAATGTTTATTGAACAACTTTACTGTGGATTTAATTTTACATTTTTTTAAATTAAAATATTTTAATCTATATAAATAAAATGATTGAAAAAAAAATATTTTTTAATTTTAAATAAATTGACGCGATCCTAATTGCTGCTGTAAGTTATCAAAAATAATGGCATTAATTTTAGCTTTAAAAAACCATAAAAATGTTGGATAGGAAAACAAAAAAAAATTAAAAATTTCAAGGTTGTAACAAAATATGTGCAAACAAAAAACTAACTAAATTTTAAACAAAACGAAACGATTTAGAAAAGACAAACTTTGTTATGATAAAAAGTTTTGTTATAGGGGCTGGCTTTCTATTGGAAAAGAAACAAAAAATTAAATTAAAATTTTAATTCTGTCTTCTCTTAATTTTGTGTTATTTGGTGATAAAAAGTCATGCTAAAAAGTAAAAACAAATAAAAAACGAAAAATAAATTTAACTCGCACTCAACTTTATAGAAAAAACATTAAAACCAGTTTAAACCAACAAAAATAATAATAATACACATGTGTGTGTGTATGTATATGTTAATGTACATAAATGTATGTACACACACACGCACTGTAGACAATAAAAAAGTTCTAAAAGTAATTTTAAAAATTTTAATGAGGGGTTTTAAATATCACTAATAAAAAAAATGTAAAGAAAAACGAAAAAAAGGCAAAAAAAAATAAATAAATAAAAAATTTCAAAGTTTACTCATGCAAATGTTGTTGTTGTTCAGTTCTAGTACAAACGGAAAATAAAATAAAACAAAATTTTACACACTTTTTGTTTTTTGAAAAAAAGAATTGTTTGAAATTAGAGACAAAAGTCCGTCTACAAAATTGTAAAAAACTTTTTACTGGAAAAAGAAAACAAGCTAAAAAAATATTAAAAATAATGAAATTTAATTTGTGAATTTTTGCTCTGGGAAAAATATAAAACACAAACAAAAACATCAAGCACTGAATACGTCTAATGACTTTTTCATTTAGAAAAAAAAAATCAATGGCATTTCCACCGGTAAACTTTGTTTTTCGGCCTTCGTAAAAGGTTCTTCTATTAAAATTTTATCTTTTTGAAAATTTACACACTTTATTGTATTATAATTATTATCTTCTTCTTCTTTTAATAGCCATTATGCCTACTTTATTCAATTTAAACGATAAACAACTTAAATCGATTTAAATTTCGTGTTGTTGTTTTCCACAGGGGGAATTTGATTGTAAATTATGATTGACAAAAAAAAATTATTTTTTTTTATATAAAATAATTTGTTTATTTGTACTTCTTTTATTATTATTTTTGTTTTTTTTTTCATTTTTTTCACAATTTGTTTTCATGTGTTTAATGGCAACCAAAAGAACCAAATGTTTATGATGTATTTCTGAAATAATAGTTATTGTTTATAACAAAAACAATAAAAAAATTTTTACATCAGTAATATTTTGGTTTTACTTTGGTTGGGGTTTATGGGAATGTATTTTTTATTAATCAACAAAAAGTTCTACAATAACATTAACAACAACATAAATGAATAAAATAATGAATGCAAAAAAAAGCGTACAAAATAAATGATTTAAATATCAGGTTTATCGATGATGGATCTAGTTAGAAAAAAATAAAAAATTCCTTGGCGGAACATTCAAGCCCAACCAAATACAAATTTCTACAACAGAATTTTAATTGATAGTTCGAGGCACATAATTTTTGTTTTTGTTTCTAAGATTATGGCAGAGAAAACAACTTTTTACAAGCATCTTTTCTTTTTGGTTCAAAGAAACAAAATATGTTTGGATCAAATATATTAAAAATGATTTTCAACTGCAGATTTCCAGGTTCGAAATCCGATCAGGTCAAAAAAAAACATTTTTTTTTAATATGTATACAATTTTTATAAACATTTTTTAAATACATTTTTTTACAGTAATTTTTTTTTTTGTATAAATAAAAATGTTTGTATTTATTGACTTTATTTGGGGCTTGATTTTTTTTTTAAATTTTTTTATGCAGTTAAGAAGCACTAACTCGCCACTCACCCACTTCAGCTCCAGAGCTCAATCGAACTTTAACAATTTACTTTTTTATTTTCAACTTACTTGATTTATACCAACCAAAATTTATTTTCAACCATTTTTTTTGTCCTATAATTAAACATATCATGTTTATGGTAATCATATCATGTTTGCCATAACCATATTTATAGATAAATTCAACCATATTTATGAAGATAAACATAGTATGGTCAAAAATAACTAGAAACATGTTTATGGTGGCCATAATAATTCAAATCATATTTTTTACTTTGCGTGTAGCAGATGGAATTCAATTATTTTTTGTTATTGAAATTTAAAATGTTTATTATTTTGCCACTCACACGCGCAAGTAGTTTTCTATCATTAATGCAGAGATGGAAATATCGCAATATTCCCCTGATTGAAAATAAGTACTCTTTTATGATTAAAATGGCTGAAAATTAATTTTTGCTGAACATATTTTCATCAAAAATGTATCTTTTAACAATAACACGTATTCGTGTAGCAGTCAGCGCCGCAGTTGCAGCTTTAATTGGTAATGCCCAGTAGGCCGGTAAATCAATAGTTGAGGAATATTCAATAACATAACCAACAAATGTGACTTTATGATTTTAAAATATTTTTTGCTTTATTGTAAGCAAATGTTTTGCTTTATTCATTGAGTAAATACGAGGGAGCTGTATTTGAATTTTATGTAATCTTTAAAATCATTTTTAAATATTTTTATATGACTGTTAATCATAATTTAAGTACGAAACAAAGAACGTATTTTGTTTAAAAGCTTTAAGATAAAATAAAATCTTATGAAAGAAAGCGTTTGTTTGTATATATGCAGCATTACATTACCAGTTGTGCTGGTATCCATGTATGTATGAGTAGTTAGGCTGGGTTTACAACGGCAGTCATAAATCAAACTAAATCATCTAAATAAGTCTGTCATATTCATGTTTACTTGTTGGTATCAGCATAAATCTATTCTACATACGCCTTTTTTTCCTTAAGACATGCAAACATTTTTCTTGAGTTCTTTTTTTTCTAATTTATTAAGAAACGGATCTTTAAATGTTTGCGCATAAGAACTTAACGTACCATTAAGTTTTTACAGGCTTTAGAAACTTAATCAAACACACATGGAAATTAAATACAACACATACGAGCGCATAATACAAATAAGCAAGAAATATATTAAGATTTGGGGAAAAATCCCTTAAAATTTAAATCAATTTTTCAATGAGAGTCTCCCTCTTCGCCTTCTACCCGGAAGAAAGCTTTTTTCGATATAAAAAGTCACTATTACAACATAGTTTATGAATACCACCCTCCCTTTGTATTCATAGAAGATTTTCAGTTGAATTCAAAAACAAAAATTCATTTTTTTTGCAATTCGTTATGCACACACAATCACTCTTCTTGCACACATGTTTTATAGTCTGAAACTAAAATGTTTTCAACTTAATTTTGTTTAGTATCTAAATCTCACCCTCAACTTTATAAAATATTTTATTTTTATGGGACATTTTCATAAAAATGTTTGTTACATGTGTTAAAACTAAAATCAAATGGCTGCGTTCTGTTGCTCAAGGGGTTTTTATTCTCTTTTGATACACATTTTTATCACGGAAATTTCTGCGGCCATACAAAAAGAAACGCCAAATTTTAATGAATAGAGAAGTGAGGGGAGAAAGGGAACAGGGGAACAATAAAGAAAACAGAATGTTTTTAACACAATATTTTACATTCACAAATGTTTGGATTGTTATTTCTTGTTATATAATTATCGTCCAAAATTATTGCTAATTTTTTTCGTTATAAAAAAATATATATTTTTTCTGGAATTCGCTGCCCTACATTTGTATTTAAATATTCTCGAAACCTATAAATTAATATGGAGATTTACACTGCAATGCAAGTGTTAAGATTTTCATTCGATTTTGTCAGCTGTTTTTGTTATGCAATAAATGCAGCTCTGCTACAATGAAAAGTATAAACGTTTAGAAAATTTTCTAAAAATAATGAAAGCCATACGACTGTCAAATTTCGATTCGTAATTTTTCCTTAATATTCTTATTAGTGGAAAAGTAAAAGCCATTTGAATTGAATTTCTGACAAGCCATTTTTCTCAGTAATATAGAGTAAAACCTCCATAAATAATCAACAGCAGGCTATAACTAACTAAAATCAAAGATTCCAACAGTTTATTTTTTCGTTTTACTCTTGCAATTAAATTGGAAAAATTTATTTTTATTAAAAAAAAATTGCTTCAGCGCGTGTGTTTGAAATAAATTATAAATTATTGCACAAAAACTAAAAATATGATATGAAAACAAATAGAAAAATAAATTTTATTTAAACAATAAAAATTTAAACAGCGTGAGGCCACCGTTCGTTCAAATTTTTCAGCTACCGATCGATAGTGGACACTATAAATAACATATTTTTCTTTGTTTATATTAAACAATGATAAGAAAAAAGTAAGGCAAAAGAAAACACCTGTTAAAATATACAAACACACACATACATTTACATTTAATTTTGTATTAATTAATCCATTATATTCAAAATAGTGTTCTTAGTGAAAATGATTTTAAATTTAGCAACAGACAAAATAATATTTGATTAATTTAAATGCTTTGCCGTTCCCACATTCACACGTCTCAAGACAAACATTTTAATAATTAAATGTGCTAAAAAATCTTTCTGAAAATGTTGTAGTTTCCGGTGTTGTAAATTTTTTGCAATTTCGTGATTTTGAATAACTTTTTTCGGTCGTAACTAATTTTTTGCAGTGTGTTCTTTAAAAAAAATTAAACAACTATTCTTGGAAATATTAAAAAATTTATAATTTTTTGTAGTACATACACATACACGCACATATAAACACCCACAGTTTTAATATCCATTTTGATTTAAAATGAAGCTAGAGAAAAATACCGTTATTTTTTTAACGAAATATTTTTATTTGATAAAACTTAATTTTTTATACACGCCAGTTCGCAGTGAAATTAAAATGAGTTTAATATTTTTAGCTTTTCGAAAAAAAAAAATAGAGTAAAATTCCCTGATAATCAGTGATAAATGGCTATAAAATATTATGCTAATGAGTATTTAAACCTAGAAGACCTTCTTATTTTTAATATATTTTCTTCGATTACGCCTATTTTTAATCCGTCAAAGAGCCAACACAATGTAAGAAAATTAATTTTCTTATATATCAATTTAATTTAATTTTTATTCATAATACTAAGTTTTAGTTTTATTAAAAAAAGTGAAAATAAAGTGCGTGCAGGGTTAAAATTAGTTAATTATAAAATAAATGTTTTCATTTTATAAAAATTTTATTATAATTAATTCTTTCAACTGAGCAGTTATTATGGAAGAAAATGATTAACTTTTGGGGTGTAACTATGGCAATGGAATCAAATAAACTTACCGGAATTATTTGTGTTTGTTGCCTTTTTACTGGCAGTTTGCTAATCAGCTGATCGACAGTATTGCAGCACACAAAATCACTCAAAAAATCTTATATTGAAGGCAAAAATATATCCAAAGGCAGAATTTGTGTTTGTTTATAATTTTTATTGCAGTTGCTTTTGTGCACTAGTTACAGTGAGGCAAATCCAAGTTATGTAACTTTTTCAAAACGTGCTGAATCGTATTAAATTTGAATAATAAAGATTAAACGTACGCATAATTGGGGAAGTCCAATTCGTTAAAGAACTTCGTTATTGTAATTGTTTGATTATCTTAAAATTTTAATTTTTTTGTGGGGAAACTGTTACTTTTTTATTTTTGTTTGTTTTTCATTTAAAATTGCACTTTGTGATTAAATATTTTTTTCTTTATCAGTAGGCACTTTATTTGATTTTCTTAATAGATAAAATTTTTGTTGTTGTTTTTCTTTTTTTTTTTTAAGCACATAAATAAACGTATTTATTCCTTTAGGATTTAATGGCTTTCAATAAACCAAACTTTAAAGGCTACAGTGGGATTCCTTCTGAAATACATATAGGTATATTTTTTTTTACCTTTCCTGATTTGCACTTTAATAAAATTTGCATGTGTGTATGAGTGTATACATGTATGTGCGTATTTTTCATATAAAAACAAATATTTTAAAATATTTTCCAAAAGGCAATTTATGTTTTAATAATTTAAGATTTTAATAAAATTTATTTTTTTCTTATTTTTCATTATGAAAAATTTTCTATTTGTTCAAAAATGTTTATTTTACGTTGCTTGCTTACGCGTCAATTTCAGCTTTTTAAATAAACGCTGTATTCATACTAAACACTCGTCAACGTTTTGCGAAAAGCAATATTGTATTTGTATTTTATGAACGTGCTGTGCTCTATACTTATAGTTCTAAACAGGAGAATGAATGAGAATGTTGGGTTGGAGAGAGGGAAGTAGGGGTGTTTTGTTTGTTTTTTTTTCTTTCTTTCTCCTTTTTTTTTCGACAGTTTGACGTTTGGCTTAACTGCAAAGCGTTTGCTCACTTGGGCGACACACAATCTAATAAATTCTTATGAGAATTAGCAAAATGTTGAAACCCAAAAATACATGCATACGCACACACATGCACACATACTCTCTCAACGCAATTAAAAGTAAACAAATTTCACGAACCGTACAAACATATCCAACTTAACGTAACTTTAACTCAACGTAGCTCACAAGAATTCACTTATAAAATAAGTAAATACAATTCATTCTATTCTATACGATTCTATTGTATATAAACAACAAAAGCACACTTACAGCTATATAGACGAACGATATAACATACACATATGCATAAGTAGATGTAACGCCGAAGTGTTTTCAAAAGAACAACTCAAATGTTCGTTTGACCGCAGTGCTTTCGTTTCACATATCATTAGATAAATATCTGCTTTTGTTGTTGTTATTTCTCTTCTACTACCACCACTATCACTACTACTAAAAACTTGTTGTTTTTGTTATTAAATGTGGGGGTTGCTTGATTCAAATTCTCTCGTTGTGAGAAATTTTTATATGCGAAAATTTCAAATAAACAAATTAACTTTGCTTTTTTGTGTTTGCGATTGCGTTTATGTTTGTTTGTTTATATCTATTATTCTAATTTATATTTTATTTTTTGTTGTGGTTGTTTTTGTTTGTTACACATATTATGTCTATTCAACTACATTCGAGTATATCGAATATCTACAAGATACGTTCATGACTACAACTTAAAAAGAACTGAAACACTTATTGTTGTGTTGTTTTCAAAACAGCCAAGCTGAACGAAAAAAAAATATGCACAAAAGCGAACCGCAACTACAAATACGAGTACGAATAAATAAACAAACACAAAAAAAGAAGAGAATTCCAGCGCGTATGAAAAGGGAGAGTCGACAAATGTATTTTATAGTTTCTTTTTTGGATACCACACACACACTATACACATAAAATTTGATGAAAAAAAAAAAATAAAAATAAAAAAGCTTTAAGACTCTAAAAAGAGTAACAATTAACAACAAGTAGTTAAACTGTTCTTAAGGCAGTAACAAACATGCGACTATGTCAGTTTCTAATCACAAGCACGACTGTAATTAAGCTTGCACAATGTGTGTGCGAAATATGAAAAAGTGTTTGAATTGTTGAACTGTAAGAGAAGAAATTTGACCCTAGCGATGAAGATTCAGCCTCTTTCTTGTTTTCCTTTCCTTTTCTTATTGTAAACGTATAAAAGTAGGCTTCTAAAGTTTGCTTAACTTGGCTATAACAGCCTACAAACTGCGTAATATGGCATGGCTGAAGAGTTTGGAAAAACGAAGGCTTAAACATTTGGAAAAGGGACACATAGTTTTAAGCTTTTATAGGTTTTAAAAAGTGCATACACACAAACATAGATGTGTATGTGCATCTGCATCTATTTATCTACTTGTATTCGAATTACTAGAATTATGCCAGCAAAACACACTAAAGCTACGGTCACATTACACAAATATTTGCCGAAATAAGCGCAACCACTACTTTTTGTCAAATAATTTTATACCATAACATGATATAGTATATATTATTTCATATAATATAATAAAAACTTTAATTACTTTAAGCGAAAATTTCTTCAAAATACAAAAACGTATGTAGGTAACATAGTGGTTATGTTGATTTCGACAAATATTTGTGTAATGTGACCTCTTAAAGCTTAAGAAGTTTTTAGAAAATTGTTATTTTATAGCACTTTTTATCTAACTATGCCCATTGTGTGGCTGTAAAGTATGTACTTTTATTTGTTTTTATGGAAAATTCTTAAAAAATTAACACAATACAAACTTCTAAATAACAAATAAATGTTTGTATGTATATACTACATACATACGTATTATACAAACATGTGGACACATAAATGAGTAACATATCCCTTTATGAAAAAAACACATTAGCGAAACACGTTCATTTCTCATGCTAAAAAGCAAATGCTACAAAAAAAAATCAAGAAGAATAGTGGGTTAGACAAGTAATGAGAAAAAAATATACCCAAAAAGACAGAAATAATTGTAAGCATGTACACATGTAGCTTTCAATATGAAGCAAAGCTTTTTTTTAGCTTTATTCTCTGCTCTTTATACTTTATACTTTACACTGTTTACCACACTGTAATACTCTTTAGCACACAACCACTCACTAACCCACACACACACACACACATACCCAACGACTTCACCAACACAAATACTTTACTAATGCCGGTATAAGAAAACAATATAATAAAATTAATGTTAAGAAAAGTTGATACTTTTTATATGACACACTCACACAAATTGTTTTTCTGAACTGCAGTAGATATTTTTTTTGGCAAAATTTGTTGCTGCTTTTATTTATTTCTTTTTACTTCAAACTGAAGTTGAAGGTCAAATTTCGTTCAAGCTTCTGTTAATTCCAAAGAGAATATCTGCGCTTGAACAGAAAAAAATCACCTCTCTTCACCCTCAATCTAAATTAATATTTAAGTTGCGCTTGCGCTTTTCTGCATTTAAAAGAGATTTAGTCATCAAAATTAAAATGGTTTTTAACACACAAATGCACACATTGTGGGGTAGATTTGTATATATATTGCCGGAGCGTGATTGTATTAGAATTTTTAGGTTTTCTGAATTGACCTTGAATTTTGTTTATGGCAATTGATGTTGCTTTTGTGCTTTTGATTTGATTTGGCAGCCAATAGAAAAACAAAAAGGGACTAAAAAAGCTAAAAAGAAACCGTAAACCAAAGCCTAACGAATTTTTTATAAAAAAAAAATAATTTATGCAATCGCTAATCAACTTCAAAAATTAATTATTTTTTTAAATAAATGTGAAGTTTTAACAAATATCGCTGCTAACATGGCCTTTTCAAATAGAAACTAGTGCAAAATATTCATTTTGGATTGCTATTGATGAATATATTTCACACGAGCTCATATTATTTTTCATCGTGTGTTTATTTTCATTATCGAAAATTGTGAAAAGGTATGTACCCATATGTACATACGTACATGCTTATATAAATACTCCTATATTTTATATCTTATCTTTCAAACTTGTACATGTAGGCAACAAGAGAGTTTACAAATTTTAAATATTTTTGTTGAATTTTCTCTGTTTATGAAAATAATCTATTCAAAAGATTAGGTTTTCAAAAAGTTTCAGCAATTGGAATATATTTTCCATGGATTAAATTTTTTCCGTAAATACGGCATATGTATATTTCATAATGGTCAGGAAGATTTTCGGTCAAAACATAAAAGTAAAATTATAATAATAAAATCACACACAGCAAGTTTTCTTACAGCAGTTCTACACACAGAAAACAACTTCGATTGTGAGAACTAAATTTGCTTCCAATCGAAGTCATTTGTGATAATCAAATTTTTCAGTTGTAGCAACTAGCATTTGATAATACAGGCCAAATATTAGTTCTGTTAAATATATTTCGAGCTGTAACACCGAATTTCTATTGTCAAGATTAAAAAATTCGATTATCACAACTGAATTTTTTTATGGAAACAAATTTAGTTC
This sequence comes from Thelaira solivaga, assembly GCA_947397855.1. Taxonomy (NCBI): domain Eukaryota; kingdom Metazoa; phylum Arthropoda; class Insecta; order Diptera; family Tachinidae; genus Thelaira; species Thelaira solivaga. The sequence goes on along the minus strand of OX377612.1, from coordinate 213,008 downwards.
TTACAACCGAAGTTGTTTTCTGTGTGTAGTTTCGAGCGAGAAAAGTAACAGAGAGATAAACATTCATATTCTGATTTATTTTTCAATGATATAGGTATAATTTAGCATAGAGTTTGAAAACTCCAATTTGCGAATAAATAAGGTAAAAAATTATTAATTTTAGTTTATGTTGACAATTCCCGACATTAACAAAATTTTCCATTTAATTTTTTTTCGTAAATTGTTTTTGTCTATTTAATAAAATTATATATATATATATGTATATGAAGAAAGATAGATGTGTTTTGTGTTTTTTTTAACAAATAAAACAAAATACAAATTCCCTACTAATACATATAGGGAATGAACAAAATTTTCCTCTCTGGCTTAACCAACCGTAGACTATGAACGTTTAGAATATATACGCGTCCGTCCATCTGGTTGTGCTTTATATACAAAATGTTTACTCACTCAGTAAATAAACATACCTACACATACATATACATACTCGTATATAAGCATGCATATACATTTACATGCATGTACTAAAAAAAAGTTAAGTACAGACTTTCTCTGTTTAATCGCGAGCAATTGTTAACTTCTTTCCCAAAAATTGCAAATCAACAACAATAATGAAATCTCTTTTTAAAAAATTAAACATAACAAAGCAGACCAGAATATTTAAAGCAGCCGAATTGTTTTTGACAGACCACGCAAAAAAATGTACTTAAAAGATACTTGTTGGATCAAGCAGATTCACAAACAATTTGGGCCGCATACGTTAAACACACATGTGCTAAATACATTCACACATTAAAATAATTTTATATCGATTCTTTCTTCTCCTTCCTCCTGTCCAGCGTGAAGTGAAAAAAAAAATTAAAAATTACAAAAACAAAATAAAAAATTGCAAACAACAGCAACCGGTCTAATGTTCAAAATTATAAATTAATAAAAAAAAAATTAGGAATCACACAAACACAGTTTTTAAAATACAATAACATAAAAAAGTAACACAAAATAAAAAACAAAAACACTTAAATAAATAAATACAAATGCCAACGAGTGGAAGAAACGTAAAAACAAAAACAAAAAACAAAAATAAAACTATTAAAATCCACACACAACTAACACATATTCTAAACGACTACCAACAACATGCCTACATGAACAATAGTCGGCAACTAATGCCCCCAACTACTCCCGCAAAATCATGATGGGCCAGCGGAAATTTCTGTAGATACTAAGCTATACACACAAACACACACTAATTTATTCTAGTGTGGATGTACAAGAAAAATAAAACAACAACAACGTTATAGCGCACGCCAAGCCAAACCGTCAAAATGTTAGACCGAAAGTGAGTCCAATATTCATTAAGACTCGTCAAATGTTTGTGAATGTGAAAATTCTATTTTTAGTCCACACTCTCGTCATCGTCTTGCAACGATTTGCCATTGATCACGCTATACTGAACGCTGATTGGTTGAAACCCGTCCTGGCGTCGACTCCGCTAATTTAACGACAAACGACGTACAAACAAAGCTCCGATAGTCGGGTTAGTCAGTACAATCGCGCATACCTAGAGAAACACTATCAACAACAGAAGAAAAAAAATCACAAATGTATTTAATGTGTATTAAGAAAAAAAAATACAACAGCAACAACAATAACAATAACAGCAGAAAACTTTCAAAACACAGCCATACAATATTTTATTTGATTAAACAAATACGAATACATACCACGAAGACTACGACTGCGACAACAACAGCAACATCAACAACAACTCTAATAAATATTTTGCACTGCACCATCAATTTTTATTGTACGAAAATCATTAAAATGTCTGTGCAAGGGAAGGGAACAACGAAAGGTGTGCAACAATAACAAAAGTAGATTTATAGAACCTCTAACAGCTTGAATACAAATGCAAAAATTAAATAAAAACACAAAAACACAACAACAACAACACAAATAATAACATTATTTATTAACAGACACCTCGTTAAGCTCTCCTCTACCTTGCTAATCCGACTAAAAAAGTTCGAAGAGAGAACCTTGTCTTCCTTCTCATCGCATACAACATAACAAAAACAATTAAACAAATACGAGTTTGTATGAATGTGTATGCTCGTACGCGTATGTATGCAGAGTAACTGTGTTTAATGTTTACTTTTTTACTTTTATTCTCTTATTCAAAGTCCTCTTCTTACGAACACCCACCCCGCCGCTAAAACAACAACATGTTCTTTTTTAATTCATAATCAGCGTTGCCGTCTGGTAAACTATTAAATAAATTTGATTTATTTATAATTGAATTAAAATAATTAATATTAAAAATTAATTTTTAAAATACGAACTCAAGACTAATAAAAAAAAGTCAAATAAACTAAAAAAATATAAAATTGATTTCTTTTTAATTTTGGTATCTAAATAGGTATATAGTTATCAAGCTTAAATTCCTAATTTTATTTATCAATATTTCATTTCGCATAAGCGATATTTATTTAATAATTTATGACGTTTATGTAAATAATTATGCATGAATAATTAATAAATAAAAATCAGAATTAAAATTATAAATAACTGAGATGGACATAAGCTCAGTGAGAAAACCGTCCCCGAAAGCTAAGAAACAAATAGGTAAACATTTTATTCCTATCAAGATGTAAAATATTAATTCTGGTTATTTTAAAAGAAATTTTTGTGGCAACACTGCTCATGTTTGTATTCCTAAACATTTAAGTCAATTTTTTCTTTTAATGTGATGGAGTGGGTTCTTTTCTCTTTGTTGCTAATTGTGTTTACAAGTCGATTTCTGAACAATTATGAGCGCCTGCTGTTTAGCGAATACGTAAAGTATGTACAATATGTGCCGAGAGTACCAAAGAGAAAGATGTGTGAGTGAGATAGATAGATAGAAAACATACGTTTGATGATAGATACACTATGCTTAGGAAAATTTTTAAAATCTAGAAAATTAAATAAATAGCTGGAAGAAATTAATTGTTGTCTATGTCTTTCTTAAACTTTTTAGAGAATGATGATAATTTTCTACAAAATTAATTAAGCAACGCCCTCATTTAGAAAATTTTGTTTCAATTTAAATTACTTTGTGACCATTCATTCACACTCTATTTAATTGTAACAAAAGAGAATCGCAATAAACGAGATGATTTAATTGCAAAGATTGTAGTTTTTGGACACACGCATTTTTAAAGTCGCAGTATATTGTTTTCTTCTAAGTCTGGATTTATGTTTTTTAACTTTTTTTTTTCGACACAGTATTTCAACTAAAGTTATGAATATTAATATTCGTTTAAGGCTGTTTGTCTGAATTTTTTCGTTAATAAAGGGAACCTTTTTTGTAGCGTAGTTCAATATTTGTCATGAATTTCTTATACTTTGAATTCATAAATACAAAATAAATAAAAGTAATTTGTAAAACATACATATTTACACATATTTCACACATCAATACATACATATCTGTATTATTGTGTATTAATATCCTTTCAAGGTCATCTATGTATGAATACAAATTCACATACGTAAGTATATTTTACAAACAAACAAGTAGCTAAGCACACAAACACACACAGCCATATGCATACAAACAAATTTCATTAGTGATATTAATACGATTTAATGTTTAAATTGTACACCCGTACGTATGATTACGATAAATTCCTAAAATTTTTTTTATTTAAAGGTAAATTCCATGCCAATAATAGGTAGTGGGTACATATGTAATTCAGAATTGTTTCTTATTTCACTTGTTACAAATTAAATAAAAAAAAAAAAAAAAAAAAAAAAAAAAAAAAAACCAAAGTCCTTATTATGTGTAGTGATTGTTACATAAATTAAATAAATAAGAAAGTTTTGGGGTGTTTTTTTCCGTCGCAGCCCAACATGCATATTTAATACAAAAAAAAATACACTAAATTTAAAACACCAACGCTTTCGAGAATCACATCAACTTCAAAATAGAAAAAATAAATTCGACCAAAAGCAAGAAAAAGTAATGAAAACAACAACGACAAGGCCATAAAAACGGTTTTGGTGCAAAATGGTTTGCAATATCAACCAACGTAAAAACTAACACAACTACAAATTGAAGTCACAGTGGGACTCTTTTAATATTACTTTTTTTTTCTATTATGTTTAAATACATTTGCAAAGTGTGTCAGTATTTGTTGAACCTTATCAACTGGGGTTTGGTTTTATTCTTATAACCAAGTTCTCTGGTATTCGACTCAGTTTAAAAACAGGACATTTAAGTTCGTGTTAAACTTTCGTATTTGTGTGAGTGTGATAACTTGCAACAAAAACAAGTATAAAAGCAACAATTTTCCAACAGCCATACTGCCATTATAATAAAACTGTGGCGCCAGTTTGACGTGGCACAATGGCGGCTGGCTCAATTTCATTTTCATTTCTTGCCATGTTTCATGCTACATACATACGTACGTACATGTTGGAAGAGTAAGAAAAATTGTAGTAAATGGTTTGGGTACATACATTCACACGCATTTAAAAATGTTTATTTTACTACACACACACACACGTACACATTCGTATTTATGCAAGCTAAGTTGTGCATGTATTCAATTCAATTTTTTCTCCAACAACAACGTCTGCCACTAGCTATTTAGGATTGTATTTGTGTTTTAAATAATGTTGGCGTGGAATCGTAAAAACAACTGGCAACAAAATGAAATAAAATAGAAAAAAAAGTGTGTTTTGCGTGCGTGCATGACTCCGAATGCTCGTAAAATTTACAAACATACTAAAGGCTGTATGTGTTTAATTATAAAATCACCCAGCCCCATTTCCCATTTTCAACACACACTAGGTACGTTAATTCCCTGTTACAATTAGTAAAGGACCTTTAACTGCTGGTTGTTGGCTGTAGGATTTCATTTTTTGTTTGCTTCTCTCTTTTCCTGTTCAAATTGGATTTCCTAGAAAACTGAATCAATAGTGAGTGAACCTTGCTCTTTTGTTTTGCGTTCATACTACAGCGCAAGTAGCGAATTTATGTGTGATTAAAGCAAGCAGAGCATCCAAGCTACACAAATTAATAAATACAATTATTTTCAAAAGCGAAAGCACTACAAAGGCTTTCTTTGCTATTTAATCTGTGTTAATAACCAATAAACTAACTCGGCTGTTGTAAAAAGCTTATTTGATATTAAAAACCCAAGAAGGAATGGCTCTTAAATAATTCCTAAATGAGTACACACACACACACACACACACAAGTAGCAGAATAATTCGTCAAGGATTAAGTTCAAGTTTCTAAGCACGGATTTCAATAATGAAAATTGTTAATTCAATTCAAGTTATTACACATTTTTGTTTTATTAAATTTAAAATTTTTTTCTTCAGAATTTATTGCTTCCCTAATAGATTTCATTATTTATTGTTTGGTTGGCACATTAAACATTTTAACATAAACAAGTTTCTGTGACTGATCAATTGACAAATTATTAACTTATTCATCAAAACAATGTTTTTTTCTCTTTTCACTAAAAAATAAATAAACAAATTCTATTTATAAACGTAATTACACATTTTTTTGTTGTTGATAATAATTTTTCTAAGCCTCATACAAGGACTTTGATTTGGGCAGTAAGATATTTTTGATAAATTCACTAAATCTTTTAATAAGACGACATTTTTACAAGACTTGTTGTTCTGGGCAAAAGCAATATTATTTCATTACGTCGTTTTATTGAATTTGGATATGGCAGGCAAGTCAAGTGAGTCAATTGTTTTTGCTTTTCTGCCATTTATTATACGTCTTTTTTTATTTATTCTTTAATTTTTTATTTCGTTAGGTTGTGATCTTGAACTTTCAGATATTTTTTTTTTATTATTAAATTGGTGGTTAATGGGCAGACAGTATTGTTGAGGCAAATACGATTAATCTTATGATGAATTGTTTTAGCCAAATATTGTAGAATATTTAATTAGAATGCTGGTGGTAGTGGTGGTGTTGAATAATGTGACCAGCAAAGGCGACAAAATAAATTATTAAAAATATGACTTGTTTGATGATTAATAGACGATTTGATCTGTCGTTAGTATTTTAAAGCGTTCACACGTTAAAATTATAAAAAAAAAATCAGAAGCTGAATTCAAATCTACACTTGGTTAAACTCTCAATTATGAATAAATACATAGACACACGCATGCAAATGCATCGTCTATCCACTCAAAGCACTAAAAGGAAGTGCAATTGAATAAAAAGAATAAAACTATTTTTTGATTGTGTTAATTTTGTGATTTATTTAAGCAACGTGTGATATAAACCGGGAATTCAAGCTGTAATTAACAGTAGCAAATACTAAGACAAGATTACGCCCGCTAGATGACATAGATTGTCTAGAAAACGCCAATTGAGCTACATGCGCAGAAAATTTCAATTTTAATTGCGGGATGGCGTAATCTTATATTTCTATCATTCTACCAGCAGATGCGAACTTTTAGACAAAAAAAATTATCTTTGGCGTGGATTAGATTCATCAATTTTCTAACTTGATCTGTGTGTGTGTGTGTGAGTGTGAGTATGTAAATCAATTATTTTCGTTTACAAACGAATGCAGTTGCAATTAAAAGTTTAGCCTCTCCTTCTCTTGCAGTCCCAGATGTGAAATAAATTTCAAACCAGATTTTTATTTCGCGTTTTTTATTTTATTTTCTCTTTTATTTTTATATTTGGTTGTTTGCCCAAAATAAATATTTTTTTTAATTTTGTCGTTAATTTTCTGCAGCAACACATCATGTTTGTAATTAAATAATTTGTTTTATTGGATTTTAATTTCAAATAACGATTTTTTTTCTAATGAATTAGTTTGTTTTTATTTTTCTCTAGCTTTTGCATTAAAAGACCCTAAAATTTCATGTTAAGTAAATAAATTTTAATTAATTTAATTTTTTTGTGAGAGATTTATTTACGCTAATAAATTAAATTAGCCCACAATGGAATCTGAAACATAAAATCGACATGTTGCATTGTTGAACTGACATTTTTGTCTTTTGCCATTTACCTAAGAAAACTCATTGCAAAACAGCAAAAGCAATAAAAATAAATTTATTTTCTGAGGATTGAAAGATTATGTTTGTAAGATTTCATAAAAATAATTGTGATACGATAAGCCAGGTGAAAATTTAAAAAAATTGACACAAAAAGTATTTCATATAAAAATAAATAAATGTTCAACAGGATAATTCCATGACCTTAAATACGTGTCTAGTTATAAATGAACTTTACTTTAATAAAAAATTAACAAAGTCTTGTAGTCAGACTGAAATGGAATAAATTTTCCTTTAAAATTCTTGAGTTTAATTGTTAATTGGGTGTGTTTATGCTTTTTTTTTTTTGTTTTATTTTTTTGTTTTTTGCTTTCCGAGTAGCTTTAGTTAAATTTTATTAACCTAATTGAGATTTTATTTCTTTGTTTTTAATTGTTTGATTCTGAAGATAGTGTGGGCGTCGAAAATTTTCAAAATACAAAAACTTTTTTCATTTCATTTCATCTTTTTCTTTTACTTTTTAATTCATTTAATAAAAATGACTTTTTTAAATTATTATTTATTAGTTTTTTATACTAAAATCATTGAAGATGAACACACACACACACACACACACACACACACACACACACACACACACACACACACACATACAAGCTCTCAAGTCTGTGTCAAGATGACCAAAAATGAAATCAATTAAAGAATTAAAATAAATTTTTATTTTTAGTTTTTTTGTTTCTTTTTGGATAGAAAATAAATTATCAAATAAAGTTATTGTAGGAATTTGTAAAGAAAATTTATTATGGATTAAAATCGTTTAATTTTTTTGAATTTTGAATTTTGTATTTTACAAGTTACGGCAGAGATAACAAACGACTTTCTTTGTTTTTGTAATTTATTTATAATACATCAAGTGGCCTTAGTTGTTGTTTTTCTTTTAAGAATAAATAATTTACATTATTTGTTAAAATCGTAAATTAACAAATTAAAATACAAAAAATATTTGTTAAAAAAAGAAAATAAATAAATTCAATAGGATTAATAACTAGAAGTGTGTATGCTGAATGTTGAATAGAAATTTGTTTATATAAAAATTAATCATTTTTGAGAAGAAAAAACCTGAAGCAAACGCTTTTCTTAAGCACTTTAGCACTTGTTGGTGAACATTAGTCAACATGACGAATTAAATTAAATTTATGCCTGCCTCAATGTGAAATTCTTCTACAGGAAAATAATTAAAAATGTAAATTATTAAATGAAATGCATTTACTCATTTGGCCTGGGGTGTGTTTTATTTTATTTTTTGTGTTTCCTATTGTTTATTGTTACCAATTCTAAAGTGTGGGCGTTTGCTTAACAATTGAAATTGAATTTATGTAAATTAAATTTATTGACACTCCACACTCTATTGGAGAGTAACCCCTACTACCTGGTAAGTGTTTGTTGAAAGCTGACTGATATCAACTCAGTGAGGCACAATGTCACTAACAAAATAGACAAACAGACAGATCAACAGACTGACAGAAAAAAATCATTATGATTGCTTAAACGTTAACTTACTTGTTCAGATAAAACTTAAGGCCATTTTGATTTATTATATGAAACTTTCAACTGATTGACACCCAACAAAATTTTATTTAATTAAACGAAAAAATCTCATTGTAAAATGATCGATAATTAAAATTTTTTGATTTTGTAATGCCAAATTTTGTAAATTGCAAAATTATTCAAAGAAAATAAAAAAAAATAATTTCAAAACGACAACTCAACACACAATAACGGACATTTTTTCCGAGTGTAAGTACTATACAGCCAACTTGTATGATAAGCTTTAATTTCTTTTGAATTTTAAATTGATTAAATTACATGCAGTTCTAAGCAAAATAAATATGTATTTTATTATAATAAAAACAAAAAGAGTGAATATATTTTACAAAAAGGTTTTTGTGATTGTTTCTTGATTTAACACCATTTACCTGGGGGGTGTCAGCATTAATCATCAATATATTTATAGGACTTTTAATAATTTTCGATACTCTGCTACATACAAACATACATGCATTCGTAGAGAGAATAGACGACAGTTAAACAATCAAATTTAATAACTTTAGTTTAACTAAATTAAAATAATTATTTGCATATGCATATGATGGTGATAATGATGATATTAATTATCTATTAAGAAAATTTAGAATTTTAGAATTAATTGCAACCAGCCGATACAACGAGTGTAAACAATCCTTTAATAAAATCGTTTAAAAAATAATTCATTTAAAAAATAAAAATGAATTTATTGATAAATCTGCTGCACGAGTATGTGTATGAAATGTTCATTAATCGAATGAAAATTGTTTCATCAAATGTTTTTGTTTGTTCTTGTTGTTCTTGTTGTTCATGTTGTTCATGTGTGAGCGATGCAACCACAATGTTGGTGCCTTAAATTAATAATTTGGTATTTTTTTCTAATTTCGCAAGTTGCTTTATCCTTTTTTGTAAACATTTATCAAGTTTAAAATTAGAGTGCTGAATGTTTGTTTATGGTGTTAATTCAAAGACAAACATTTAAACTGTTGTTGTTGTAATATAATGCATGTACAAGCAAGCAAACAATTTTTCATTTAAAAATGAATAACTGACTGAATGACTGACTGACTAAATGACCTCCAACATCATTTAGCCTTCATCCAATGCGTTTTGTTGGGCTGCACCTTAGAATTTAATATTTTTCAGTTAAAAAATAGTTGTTGCATTTAAATTGATTTTTTTTTTAAATAAAAAATAATTTTAAAATAAAAAAAGCATAAACAAACAAATTGCATGAACTGATGATAATAGCAAATATTTAATAAAATCATGATTTTATTATTGTTTTTATTGTTGTATATTATAAGAATCAAAAAGAAATATTTAAATACACTTTCAAGTTCAACAAGATTCAAATGAATTGCCTGCGAGCTGAGTGCAGTATTAAATTGTGCAACTTGTAGCTCATACGCAACGCAACGTGCTCGTAAAAATGTATGCGAGTCATGAATGAAGGGCAGATTGTAAAAACGTAAATAAACAAAATCTCGAAAATAATATTTAAAGACTTTTTCATGAAAAGTGCAGCTGAATCATGCATGACAATATGAACGAATTGCATATTGTTGCCAATACAAAATATCTGCCCTAACTTAGGCATCGAACCAGAGCTTTAATGAGAGAGAGAAATGCTTATAATCATTTTTTAGGCAGGACAGATTATATTTACAATTTGGCGAATAATTGTAAAATTGATACCGATTGCAATATCGTTTATTATCACTTTGAATTTCAGAGAGCAACACGCAACTTGAAAAAACCCCAATTCTGATTTATTGAATTAATGAACTATGAAATATTAAAAAAAAAAAAATGAAATACAAAAATTCACGCATATGAAACGGCTAAACTGTTAAACAAAACAAATTAATCAGGATTTGAATAGAGGCCAGAACATTAACAAAAACCATTACAACAACACAAAAATAAAACGAAACAAATAACTTTAGACTGACAAATTGATTGTAACCTCAACAACATTTATTGCAATTAATTAAAATAGTTTAAAAAAAAAAAATACAGAACAGAACAGAGCAATTTAGCTATGCAGCATACTTTTCCCAACAAGGTGGAGTTTACCTATGTTTCTTTAAATACCAATTTATAATACATAAATAATATTTATTTCTTTTTTATTTCTTTAGCACCAGCATTATGCTACTCACTCATACCAATCGTGTGTTTTATTTATTTATTTTTTTTTTGTTAATGCAAAAAAAATGTTAATGACAATGACACTAACGACACTGTGCACCAGAAATATTTTTCTTTATTTCTGTTTGCAACCCAATAAACAAAGTTTGTTAGATAATTTGAATTTTATTTAGTTTTTTTATTAAATTATTTTTCAAATGTTTGTTGGCAAATTAATAAACAATTTTAGACAGTTTGACTGTGTTTAGTTTTAAGTTTTCAAGTTGTTTTTCTAAATATAAAAAAAAAATGTCCAAGCATTTATGCATTTGCTTGGACGAACGAACTCTTGACTTTTTATTCAGTTAATTTTCTTTACCAGCTGATCTGCAAAACAAGTAGTTTCTTTTTTATTATAAACCAAAATGCAACAATAAAAGCAGTTTTGCTTTAATTTCATAAAAAAAAAAGCATTTCAAGTCAAGCACCAGCATGAAACCACATCATGACTCATTGGCAAATAAGTTTATATAAAAAAAAAAAAAAATTAAAAGTTTAGACACAAGCAGAGAAACATTTAAAACATATTTATGCAAATTATGTATTTTGTTTATTGACACCCATTTCTAAACTCATTCAAAATACCTCTGCGGATCAAGAGAACAAGACGTAAAAGGAATAAAATTATCAAGAAACTGTTTTTACCACAAGAAGCATCAAAGCTTAATTAATTATAAATTTATTACAATTACGATTACGGTTACAGTGTGTGAAATGTCTCGTTTACATACACACACACTTTTTGTTTTGATTTTTTATAAAAAGATCTCAACTCTGGCATATTGTAAAGCTAAATTGTTTTAAAATTTTCTATTTAAATGCAAAGAATATATTAAAACGGAAAGAAATGCATAATTTAGTTGCAATGGGTTTAATGGCAAAAATGTATGTATTGTGTGTATGTGTGTATTTGCAAAACAATAAAAATAGCAAAGAATACAAATAGTTTTATTTAATTTATGCTCTTTGTTTTACTTGTTTGATTTTCCAATTGTATTAAAATTTTCAATTTAAGCGATAAATTCACATGTTTTGCTTTAAGCCCACAAAACAAAAAAAAATTTAAATAAAATTATTTTGAAAAGAAGTTACACCGTTAACCTTCACCTTCAAAGTGAGCATAAAATTTCAAGTTCCAAGCCGATCCTGACATGAGCAAATTGATTTTTAATAGTGGCAACACATTCACTCTCTTTAAAGAGACCCTGTTGACTCATTGTCTAGCGTTTAAATTGCCAGCAATGGAGCAAATAATACACTGTTAATGACGGATACAACTTGATTATTTATTACCATAATGATCATCATCATCATCATCATTGTCTTTAAATATTCGTACACTTTTATAAGTGTGTCATATTTATTTTCTAAGTCTTTGCTAGTGTAGACAACGACTGACTATGACTAAAAAAAAACTTTTTTTGTTTTTCAAATATTTATTCTACCACTCATAATTATTTCTAAGAATTTACAAACAGTTTCGTTGAACAAAATTTTTCACAATTGTTCTTTTACAAAAATAAAGCAAAACTCTTTGATCTTTTTCAGTCATTTGTAAGAAAAATCGAAAGAAAAATTTTTATTTTTGCTTAAACGCTGCAATTTTCTTTTTTTTTTTAAATGCAAAATGTGCAAAAGAAAGAAAAATAATGTGGTCATAAAAAAATTTTTGTTTAAGCGAAATGTATATAGAAAAATAACCAAAAATCACGCTTTTAAATGACATGCAGAAAATTTTTTATTAAAATATTTTTATAAAAATGTTTATTTTTCTTCTGTATTGCGATGCGAAAAAAAACGGTACCAAATCGGCTCTTTAATGTGTTTGATAGTTTACTTTTTTTTTTGCATTTGTCTGATAGTACCCCGCTCTGTAATGCCTAAGTTCATGTCAACGTCAACACACAAATATCTTGCGATAAGCAAAGAGCAAACGCAAAGCAAATTTTCACATTTGGAACTATTAATGCTTTTGATTGATACCCAGTCGCAAAGCAAGAACTTGTCAAGTTTAAAAAATTTTTAATTAACAAATACAAAAAATTAGAAAAAAGCCAAAATAATGTGACTAAAACTTATTGTGCAGCTAAAAAATTTTCAAATGGGCCAACATTCAATTCTACAAACATACTGGGATGCGTGTATGCATGTACGACTTTCTAAAGAGTAAATCTATACAATTTTAAATAAACAAAATATTTTTTTTTTTTTGACTTATTGGCCTAAAATGTCTAGTAATTTATAATACAGACATAATAAACACTAAACTAGTACACAACGAGCATACAAACATGGATCTACTTATAAATGTTGGTGTGTATGATGTATGTCTGTATGTATATAATTGTTGACTCCATCCCACACAAGCACACACAAGTAAATACATTCTAAATGCAATTTTGTCCAAACGAACGTTGCAATGCTAGTGGCAAAAATCATATTGGTGAATTATCACACACTTTGGATAGGCCAACTTTAACGTTTAACTACTTAAAGACAACAATAACAATAAATAATTTATGAAAAACATACAAATGCACATAAATATCTGCATTTCAGTTGGCAAAAGGCCAATTTGTGTTTTTTAATTACTTTCGTGAGTGAAAAAAAATTGCCATGAGATTGAGATGATGCAGTGAACAAATACTTGAAAGTGCGTACACTTCACATGAAATAGAAATATAAAAGCTGAACTGTATTATAATTCTAAAATGTTGCATGAACCCGAAACGCCCTTGTGATTTGAAGCCGCTTAGTCCAACAACAGTTGTAGTATTTTTAGCGACTGTAACAATTGCAACAAGTATTTTGTGCAACCCATAAAATATATTTCTCTCCTCGAATTAAGAATCAATGTTATGCTACCGAAACGCTTTGACTCGAGAAGACAGCAACAGGTTCTGGTGCTAGATCTAACGTTGAATACACACATTCAAGTTGTTTTTATACATTAAATTTTTTAAACAAATTATTTTTATTTCTATGGCCAAAATACATTTTAAAATATAATTTTTTTTTATTTATTTGATTGTGTTTGGTTGGTGTGTATACAATTTATGTATGTATGTTTGTAGGCTCTTAATAAATTATGTGTATTTAGTGCTCGTACAAACACACATTTTTATTAGGATTTTAAATTTTGATTTACTCATATGGACGGCTTTGTTTCTTTCATCTTTGGTAGATCTTAAATGGCCCATGCCAACAATGTATGACAAATTATGCTCATTGGCAGTGCCAGCATAGACATTTCAGTCATCACTATGTTTATGTTTGTGTTTGTGTGTGTGTATGTGTGTGTGCTTTTTTATTTAAGGGAATATTGTAATGCTTAAAAAAATGTTTTGTTTCAAATGTTTATAATAAAAATGATTACAAATTAAAATGAATCAATTAAAATAAAACTTTAAAGGCGTCATTTTGAAAATATAACACAAAATATAATTCAACTTTTTAAAACACACACACACACACACAATTGAGAAGAAACTTTGCCTGCTTTTCATATGATAACAAATTAAACAAAAAAAAATTTTTTTTTTTCAATTTCATGATAAAAAAAATTTTTTTTTTGTATCTCATCTCCATTGGCACTAAGGACTAGGGCATTTAAAATGCGACGTCTGACTTAGCTTCCTTCAGAGATATCAAGTTTAATCTCCCTTTCTTCAGGCGCGTTCCAAATGCGACGTGTATGCATTGGACGTGTGGCGGACATGATCAAGGGTTTTTTTTTTATATTTATTTTAAATTCGTCAACTTGTTTGAAAGATGATTCGAACTTGGGACCATGCGAAAACATTTGCCTAACTGCTTAGACAACATGCCTATCGCACCACTTGGTTACTACTAATTTATTTCAATATTTTGCACAAAAAGACACAAATCACATAAAAATTCAACACATTAACAAACACAACTCTAAGGTTCTTGTACTTGCTTATTTGTTGACAAAAGAAAAAAAGAAAATGATGACACTTAGATGGCGGTAAAGTAGTCTCAGCAAACGTATCTGCACTAGAAAAGAAATACGTTTAATTTAAAGCAGCTAAACAAAAAAAATGTAAAAATAAACAATTCTGGATTAATTAAAATTTTTGAAAATACGTTAGTTAAAACTTCCTCCACCTTTTTTATTTTGATTTTAAGGTTAAAAATTCAAAAAAAAAAAAAAAATAATAAAAATTTCCTAAACCGAATGCTGTTAATTAAAACGGCAAAAAATGTTTAACAAGGACAAGTCCTGGTGTTTTGTGTAGGAATCTTGTATTAATTAATGCAAAACAACTGCGTATGTTGAGTTATTAACAGTAGTTTTTGTCTCTCTCATAATTTTCCTAAAAAAATTTTTTATTTTGCTAATTTTTCGAGTAGCCGCATGCGCTTTCAATATTTATCACAACATTTAGGGCGGAAACTCTTCTATGATATACACGAAATTCAAAGGCATTTAAAAAGTATCGAACGGTTTTATGAAGCGGTCATAGACAGCTCAAATATAAAATTTTTGTGTAAAAATTTAAATTCATACTTTATATATACACACTTCCACATACACAGAATTATAAATTTTTTTTAACTAAAATATTAATTCACACAACGTTCACATAGAAAATGCAAATTTGAGCATCAAAAATTAAGAAAAATTCAATTAAATAAATAAATTTCACAAAGGAAAGAAAGGTGTGTTATTAATACATTCTACACATGCAAAAATTGAAAATGAAATATATGTAAATACCTGCATACACACATGCACACAAATCAATTTATTTATACAATTTTAAAGGAATTTGTGTATATTTTCAACAAAAAACAAAATAAAAATGTGCGTGTAAAAATCTGTGCAATTTAAGGACTCCAGATTCTAAAAATTCCCTGTGTTTGTTGTAATGAAAAATTAAAAAGAGGAAGAAAAAAGCAAAAAAAAGTGTAAACCTTTTCCAAAGGAATTTATTTTTTTGGTTATAACTGCAAGTGGTGCTCCCAAAAGAAAGAAAATAAAAAAAAAAATTCAACTTTAGCATTAAAATGTAATTCAGTCACTCTAAAACCCTAAAACGCCTAAGGTCTGCTATGAAAAATCTTTGAAATTTATAAAAAAGTTTGACAATGACTAGTAATGTTTGCCTAGTTTGGAAAGGTTTGTCTGTTAATAACCTTAGTCAACTTTTGACAAACTCACCTCAACTCGCTCTCTCTCTCTCACTGTGCAAAAAAGAGATACCCAGTTTCAATAAACACTCGCTGGAGAATTTTTGTTTATTAAAACTCTTTTAGTCTCTATTTTGTTTTGCAATTTGCACGTGATATTTTTATTTCTACCGGCAAAATTTTATCCAATTTTAAAACATAAACAAACAGACCAAATCCCCTATTCCCCTTTACTTCGCACTAACCAACAGGGGTTTTTTTTTAAATTTTGCATATGGTGAACAGGATCATGCGCCAAAGAAGAGAAATGGTGTTTCAGAAAAAGCCCTGCTCTAACATCAACGTAACATTCATGAAAACAAAACCCGAAAAAGTAAAAGAAGCGTCAATCGCTTTTGTTTTAAGGAAATCTAAATTTAAAAAATGTTTATCAAATATTAATGACATTTTATCTCAGTTTACATTAAATTTTTTTCTTTCTTCTGCTTTTCATCATCTAGTTGATATGCACGAGAACAGCCTTCCTCACCATCATGTTTAAATATGTGCTGCACATCAAATATTTATTTTATTTTTAAGCACAAGAAAGTAACAGCACTCTTACTTGTCCTTACAAAAGTGCACCGTAAAGCAGACAGCAAAGGATAGACTTTTCAAGCAAATTCCTGTTTTTTGTTTGTTTTCTTTTAATTACTTAAATAAAAAAGAAAACACAAACACTACCAGTACCAGTACCAGTACCACTACCACCAATTAAAAAGTGCACACGTACTTGTGCAACATACAACATTTTCCTGTAACTATTTAGGCTTCAGCCTGGTCTGTGTGTTAACAAAATGTTAATACGTTGGAAAAGCAAAGATAAAAGTTCACCGAACCCTACAAATGCCAGTGGTGGCAGTAGTGGTTCTGGTAGCAGCAGTTCCAAAAAGAAACGTAAAGGACGCGAAGGCGGTAAGTAAATATTTTTATGCATTTTTTCTCTTTGTTTTTTTTTTCTTTTTTTTTGTATTTTGTGCACTTGTGTTTTGTTTTCAACGAAAGCGCAATTGAAATCTTTCATTAAACTTCCTTCCGTCTAATGTTTATTTTGTGGTGGTTGGCTGTTGCTGTTTGCTGTTCGCTATTCGTTATTATTCATTCACACGACAGCAGCAGATGAAAACTGGCAAAACGATATGAAATCTGGTCATATGCAGAACATGGAACAAGGTAAATATTAGTTTTTCACATAGACAAGAATAATATTATTTTGCACTTCCTCACCCTCACACACTTTAAACTCGAGCCGTGAGATTAAGTGAGGAAAGAATTTTGTATCAGCATTAAAAAATAAATACGAAAAAAGAAAAGGAAATACTTTCATTGTGCAACTTTATTTTATGTCCTTCTTAGGTGAAGAACGAAGACGTGGCATGAGAAGAGAGGATCCTCGTAGACATACTTTAGGTGGGGATATGCTCGCCTACACTAATCAACAAAATTTGCAACAGCAATCACAAAAGGCATTGGATTTGGAAGTATGTACGAGTGCGATGAGTATATTTACAATCATTCGTTCATATAATTTTTTTTTTCATTTCATGAATTGTTTACAATTCACTCGACACACTTTAACACATTCTGATATGTGTGTCTGTGTGTGCGACAACATTTAGTAGAAGTAATTATATGTACTCGTACACACATGCAAACATCCATTCTTAATTTTACAAAGAAAAAAAGAAGCATTTTTTATAAAAATTTTAAGTTTTCATGGGAAATTTACTGTATTTCAAGTAACTGTGTTTGTACATGCTGTGCTTCACATATACATTAACACTTTAGTTTTACCTTTTAGTACTGTGAAAAATTCCTTTTAAATTTTTCTTTTTCGTTTTTCAGATGGGAACTCGAGTACCGAAAAATAAAAAGGTATTTAATTTGGGGAAAAAAGAATAAAAATTATTGTTTTAATTGGTTTTGTTTGTGTTGCAGATGCAGCCTAACCGTGGTTATGTGCCAATTAATCAAGGACCCTTATTTGATGATGATCCGGGTATAATGTCTGAGGTAGAGACAGCGAGTACGGGTTTTAGACGTGGTGGTAAGCAACGTTCTTCGTTACCCGTTGTGCGTACACCCTCGAAAACCTTAGAAAGACCTCTAGGTATGGTGTCACACACACACACAAATTGTCCTTCCCAAATGCAACAAAATGAAATAAATTGAAAATACGTTTTGTTTCTAATTGTTGGGCAGGTTTGGTTTTCTTGCAATATCGTTCGGAAACAAAGAGAGCTCTATTGCCAAATGAAATTACTTCGATTGACACTGTACGAGCTCTATTTGTACGTTCGTTTCCTCGCCAGTTAACCATGGTTTACCTAGAGGGACCTAATGTAAAGATCTACATCCATGATGCCAGTAAGGATATGTTCTATGAGTTGGAGGATGTGCGCTCACATTTACGGGAAATAAGAGATCGTTCTGTTTTGAGACTATTTGAATCAACTGAAGTAGCAGCCCCACCTCAGATACTACCAGGAGGTCCCGGTATTCCCCAACCCCTACCACAAACAAGTGCTCAACACTGGGATCAAGATCAAGTAATTTCATTTTTTTATTAAAAACCCGTGTCCCATTCAAAAGTATGTTTTGTGTTTGCCTTGTAGAGTTACTTCAGTGAGCCGGAGTTCGATTCTGATTATAAAAATCAACACATTCACAAGTCCAAGGTGAGTGGCAAAAACTTGATCTCAAGAAAAACTAAAAATGTATTTTTTATAAGTTTTATTAAATAATTTTACATGTCAAGTACATTTTACATTGTGGAAATGAGTGAATGATGTGTTGCTGTAGAACCTCTCGAGTGGTCTGACCAATTCAATGAATGATTAAAAACTAAAATTGTGTGTGTTCCCTGACTAGTGGCTGAAAGAAACAAAACCCAATAAATAAGACTGCTGCTTGATTTTATGATACACGAAGTGGCATAAATAAAAATTTGCAAAATTTGATCATGACCTACGTATTTGTACTAAAATTAATTTTATATTTAAATATTTCTAAAAACGGCCACAGCCTCCCACACTGTAACCCTTTAAAACGTTGTCTAGCTTCTCATCGGCCTCCTTCCAAGCAAATACTATGGCACCTTGGAATGGCTCTAATTCGCAAGCGTCACAAAAGGCCATTACGGCTTTCACTTCTTCTTCGGCTGGTTCATGATCATGTTCCATTATTTCATCTTCAATATCAGTTTTTTCACTCAAATCGTGCTTAAATTGTTGTCCACCAAATTCAGCCAAGCCATCGTACGTGGAGCCACCCGCATTATCCTCAAGCAGGGGATTGTTTACTATTCTGCCATCCTCTAAGAATAGCAAACCACGCTTTTTCACATTTTTTCCATCCAGTTTCATGGCACCGTCCCGCTTTGCACTTGAACTAATGGCCTGGCGCTTGAAAATTATTCTTGTTTCGGTTTCATCTACAAACTGTATTTTCGAAGGATTAGTTGGATCATACACAGCCTGTGTGACAGCAGTTTGTGTTGCTTGTGGATCCACAGCTAGTTTGTGGTTAAGTCCCACAAGTTGTTGGGCTACTAAGCGTGAACCCACATTTATTTGGCCATTTACAAAGTTTGTGTGTATGGTCAAGGCTTGATTGGCAGGTGAAAATGTATCTGCTGCATGGGGTTGTGCTAGATTTATGCGTACTTGTGTTGGTATTTGTCCATTAGCCAATAAAGAGTGCATTGGCAGTGGTCGATTTATCTTGAAATGTTTTCAAATTTAATTAAAAATTATCTTTGGCACATTCGTTTCATTTATTATTTAACATACCACTGGTGGTGTCTTTGTAGTGAGTTGTATTTCTTGTCCTTCATGGTCAAAATGATGGGCGTGGTGATGTTTGTGATCACGGTGAGCCTTGCCTGCACTCAGAGCTACACGATATATTTGTATTAGCGTGACTTCAAAGTGTAGACCTTCACAAATGTCCCCAGTAACTGAGGCGCCTCCAGAATAAAGTTTACCACTGGCTGGAATCTTATGTCCCACCAACTAAAAACGTTCACAATTTGTAAATGAAAGTGAACGCATAAAAAACTGTTTATTCAAACACTAGATTTTATGTTTAAAGGATTTCTAAGGGATCAAAGGTTGTTAATTTGTTGTGAATTTTTGTTATTTTTCTGTCACTGTTAGTCAAAATTTTGCACCCACAAATGTTCCACTTAAATTAAATTTGTTTTCTTTTTGCTTTTGTAAATTATGATTTGATCGTGATGTTGTTGTTAGTGTAGGCTTGTATGGCAATTAAATTGGCTGAGTGAGTGAGTAGTGAGAGGAGTGAATCAGTTTTGTTTAAGTGAATGTAGTTATCTAGCAAAATAAAAAAAAAAACTTACGGAATTATGAAATCCCCGCCCTATACGTTCGGCCTTCAACCAAACTTGCCATTCACCCGTTTTGCCATTCCACGATGTGCAAGTATGATGCCACTGACGAACCCTTAACGGATAATTAAGTCTATGCAAAGCAAAAATATGTGAAAAAGTTCAAACAAGAAAACCAGAAAGCAAATAAAAAAAATGTTTTAAAGTTTGTTTGAAATAAATTATTGATCTGTTGACTAACGATAGTTAAAAAAAAAAAAAAATTAAATTGATGTTAAAACGTTGTTGGCGTACAAAAACTTTTTTCATAAATTGAAAATGCATGTAGGAACTTGTAAAAACTCAAATCAACGAAAAGTTTATGTGTTTAGACACACAAATAATACAATTTGAAAAACACCCAAACATGACTTTGCAATTTTAATTGAATTCAATACGCTCGAACAACACATACATACACACATACGTACCTATAAATTTGTTGACCTTTTATAGCCATCGATATAAAAGTGGAATTTTTTGCATTCGCAACCCAAAATTGAAATTCTCTATGTACGTCCTCAGCTGATTATAAAAACAAACACAAAAAAACATAATTTATTCCACATTATTCGATTTAAAAAATAAAAAACACACACACACATCTTACACAACAAGTGCCAAACTATCAAAAATAATAATTGTTTAGAAAAACAAAAAATCTTTAAAATTGTATGTGAAGGATTTGCACCAGTGCCAGGCCAGTTGAACAATAATTCGATTGAAATTATTAAACAAAAAGTTTTGTTGTCATTTTTCAACGACAACTTTACTTTTCTGTGAAATTGCTTAATATGAAGTCAAACAACAATAAAAAAAAGCCATGTTAAATGGATGAAATCAAGTTTTCTATTCACAAACAAATTCAAAGATCAAAAAGATCATTAAATATTGTTGCGTTTATTTACGACTTTTTAATGTTCCCTAATGGCACTTGGCTCCACACACACGCATAGTTTTTATTAGTAAAAGCTTTCGCTGAGGAGGGAATTCATATACTGACATACAAACATACTTTATTATGTAAAAAATTTCCGACAATATCAAACATAAAATTTGAACGTTTTCGATAATTAAAATACCAATTGGCCATAATGAAAACTTGTCGTTTATGTAAATAAGTGCGACCGACGCCAAACAACTAGAAATACCTGCATGCGGCATGCGAATATGAAGATCAACTCATTTATCTATTACCTGACGTTATTTAATTATATTTCGTTGTTTCTTCATTTCACTATTTGAAATATTGAAATAAAATAAATTCGCTTGCAAAAATGTTGTGTACAAAACTGACGTGTGCTAATTTCAATTAATGCATGTAATTACGTGTATTTTCCAAATGATTAATTGCACGGCTCACTTACACATTGTGTACTTCACATTTGCATCTGCGTCTGTGTTTGTGTCTGCGGCTGCGCTTGCATTTTAATTTGTATTACCAGGCTAGGAGGCTTGTTTTATTGACCCACTAATTAAATTTTGTATTGTACAATCGGGCATACATATTTCTTAAATTTTGTTTCACATACATACAGACAAATTAAATTGTGTCAATTGCAGTGGTTCGTTCTTCTTTACGACTCCATAAAGTTACAAGCAAATTTTATGTTTGTAATTTTATTATTTTGTTTTTATCTGGCACAGACTAGGTAGGCTAAATTGAAATCGAAACCATGCTTTTTTATTTATGTAATACACTTCATACTAGACTGTTAACATCACACCAACAACACAATAATAATGAAAACAATTATTATGAAAAAAGCGTCTTGTTTTAACTTGAAATTGACCATTAAGTAGAGTGTTTCTGAATTTTGGCATCTCTCGCTCATTTAAAACTTTTATCTGCAAACGTGCGCGCATATACACACACACATACACATAAATAAATACATGCTTAAAAAGAAATAAAAACAAATTGCAGTAATTTTAAAATTGCCACAACATTTTTACGAAAAATCTTATGCGAAACTCATGTGCACAGGCTGACTTGCCTCTTTATGCCAAACTCGTCTAATCTTTTTTTCTAACAGCATCGTTATAAACTATGAATAACGATGTTTTGTTTAACAGGAAGATTACTTCCTTTCACTTTTTTTATTTAGCAAAAAAAAATTTTTACGAGTTTAAAAAAAAAAAAAAAAAACTCTTGTGCAACCGAAAGATGTGAAGAAAAAAAAACACTTTCAGCTTGATGTAATAAACATTTTTGCAAAACAAAAACAAAACAAAAACATAATTTTAGCTTTTAAAATTATTCATTAAAATAAATATTTTTGTTGAATTAAAAAAAAAAAAAAAACTTTTGTCTTTAAGAGAATAAATTATTTAATTATTTCCGTTAATGTGCAACCGTACGTTAATACCTAATTTAAAAAAATGAATTTTTACCATAATACACTTTCACACAGCCAGCAAACTTACTTGAATAAGTTAAAATGACATGATCACCACTGTGATTGGTAAAACGCATCCAAAAGCAAGTAGTAAACTGTGTTAGTTCTGGTAATTTATTTTCGAAATGTACGACTCCGTCTTGATTGAAGGCGTATTTTTTTACAGCACAGCGATCCTTTAAAGCAAGGAAATTACGAAATTACATAATCAACAATAGATACATTTTGTGTTTCTTTTTGTGTGATTGAATACTACCTCTTCTTCGTAGCCTGATGGCTTATAGCCAAACCTGGCATCACCAAAATTAATGCTGCTGGGAACAGTAGCAGCTACTGCTGGAGACTTGTAATTCTCTTTTAATGTCAACAATTCTTCTGTTAGTGGCTGTTGTGTTTGCTTAACATCACTCTCTGAAGCATATGCCATTTCAGGATGCGCTTGCTGTAAACTAAATGAACTTGTAAATGAAGTTGAAGTTGCCTTCGAGCCTGGAATGGCAGCTTGGCCCACTATAGGTTTCCAATCATGGCAAATACCGGTGTGAGCACTTAGTAATAACAACAGCCACATAAACTGCATAACGATTTTATCTCCTTTTTTAAGTCACTTTAAAATGTTTGCAAATTTTTGGCCACAATTTCTTTGAGCAGGTATTTGTGGGCAGATTTCAGATAATTTTTTTACCTCTTTTGGTTTGCAATTACGTTAAATTTTTAACGGTTTTTTTTGTTGTTTTGTTATGTGTCTTGTTGCCGCGATGGTTAACACTCAACTACCATAAAAAGCCTTTAAAACGGAATTGTGCATACGCGCATGCGCAATAGCATCTACTAACTATATACGTTTACAATCAAATCGAATACAAATTTATTCAACAAACACAAAATGAAAACAAAACCAAACCAAAAAGAAGAAAAAAAAACATTCACATGAAAGCTTTGCATAAAATAGAAAAGTGTTAAAAAAAAGCTTTAACGTTCGCGTCTGATTCATTGAATAGCTTAAGCAGTTACATTAAAATCATTAAGTTGTCGTTGTTGTAAGCTGTGCTTTAGTGTTATTCGTTGTAACTTGAAAAGCTTTTACCCGTACGAATTGTAAAATGTGGAAACATTCCAAGAAAAAAAATGCTCTTTTTAGCGCAGAGAACACACCAACAAAAAGTGTTTGTGTTAATGATTGTTTTAATATTTCTATTCTTGTTATATGTTATTGTTTTTGTTGCTACTGGATTAACAAGATTCCATAGATTATAACAAAATTAAAATGGTTCGAACCATTTATCATGTAATTTATTCATTTCATTCATAAACAATTACTGTTTTATGTAATTATTTTGTACTTGTAGTCAACAATTTCGAGTTTTTAAAACCTACAAACAAAGTTTTATTAAGCCGCAACAAGGCATGTAGTTGCGAGTAAACTAAATCACTTCACTTCTCACACAGAACTTGCAAGTTTTTGAATTAAAAATTTATTTGAAACAAGATTGGTGTGTCATAAGAAGCTAATGCTTACATGGCGGACATTACAAGACGCTTTACCTCCCCTTTCTTTACATACGAGTACATACACAAAAGACAATGATTTTTAAATGGATCTAACTCATAAAGTATAAAATTTTCTAATCTTTTGTGAAGAAACAGACTTTAGCGAAAATATACGTTTGTGTGTATTTTTGCCCCATATAAGTACCACATGGGTGTATAAGTTTCATTTTCTATATATATTTTTGACTTAAGTCTTTTCTCCAACAGAGGCTGCCATATGGGACAATTGTGCAATTCTTCATTCTTTAACAAAACATGCATAAATATACAAACAAACATACATACAGAAATACTAGTTATTAAGCTTTTTTAGATATGTTTGCTGGAAAATCCTAAAACACGATTTATTTTGTGGAAAAACAAAAATATGTAATTACGACAGATTTTCGAAAGTAAACAATTTCAAATATTTTACAAAAGGTACGTTGCAAGATTTGCTATCGTTTGAAGACTGCAAATTTTAATCATGCTCGCTCACAATACTATCTGGCTCAGAACCTAATGACAACAATGCGATTTTACAATCTCCTTCTCTTTTTTTTCAAGCTATTTTAATAAAGATTGTGAAAACAAGAAAAAAAATGTGTAAATATGAACGACTTTGCAAGATTAAAACAAAAATAAATTGGCCATATTGAAAGTTGTTTAAGTCTTCTTAAATTAAAAAGTAGGGCAAACATTCATAACAGATTTTTGGGAAGGAAATTTATGCAAAAATTATTTTGCCAGAAAATTTAGGTAAATTGTTCGGAAAGTAAATCGATATTCCTTTACTGACAAAAGCTTTAGCAACATGGCCTGGAACATTGCCGTGGTAAAATGATAAGTATAAAATATTTGAACTAAAATCCAGATAAAAAGCTGCCAGATTTATAGTCATTTTGGTTGCAGCAACAAAATCTTCTGCAATAATTTGTTTTCAAACAGCATAAACCTTCAGAGGAACGACTTTATTATTGGCTTGTGACTTGCAATTTAGCTTTCGATTACTCAGTGTACACATACATTGAATATTTTGTGAAATTTGAATTGTACTGTGACACTGTGACAATAAATAAGGTGAGGTGTTCAAGCTACAAAAAGTGAAAATGTATGACAATTATTTTCTCTGAAAAAAAAAAAAATCAAAATCTTGGTCAAATGCCAAGAAAATATCAATAAATAAAAAATACAAAAGCAACAGTGAACATTTTACATGTACGTACACATGTACAGCATAGGAAGTGCATTCAACCGTTTAAAAATTAAAGAAAAATACGCAACGCAAAAAAATTAATTTAAATACGTTTTCTTGACTTGCAGATTGGTAAGCAACAAGCTCCTTATTACGTGGGAGGTTCCCAAACGTTGCCACGTGGAATGTATACTGATAGAAATAAAATTCCAATGGGTAAGTTTGGTTTAGATTTGCATAATCACGAACATACTCGTATTTCGATTTCAATTGATATAAAACTATATTTTCCAAATGTTAATCTGTATTTAATTCATTTAAAATTTACCAAATCAAGTCCTATAGCTATTATTCCAAAAAAGAAATTGCATGTTTAAGTTCTAATTAGAATCTATTATATTTCCTGTCTTTAATTTTTTTCTTTTTTGTTTTACATGCTCAAGTACTCAAGTCATCTGTTTATCCATTTTTGTTGTCTTCATTTTATTTGTCCCATTCCCAACGTTCCATTTCAATGAAAATCTACTCGTACATAATTTTGAAACATTTTCTTTTTTGTATTGTGTATGTGATTGATATAATAAATGTAACGTATGTATGTAGGAACACCATTGAAACCTTTAAGAACGCCCAACTCCAGGGGTAGCATGGAACCCTTGTTTCCTTATCCCCCGGATCAGTTATACAGTATACCAGGTACTTAATCATAATTACAAACACTATCGCTTCTATAACACAAAAAAGAAACATTTTGTTTAACAAATTGTAAAATTGGTTCTCCTTATTTCTGACATCAGCCGTCAGTCAATCAACAAATTGTAGAATTTATTGCTCACATTTAAATACTCTCAATAACTTAGTTGTCAGATGTGTTCATATTGAAAATGATTGTAAACTTTTTTCGTTTTGATTTAGATTTTGTTCATATATTTGTGTTTGTTTCAATTTGTAATTTATTGTTGAAGAATGAATGCCTAATGTACCGCTTTTGTATAAGAAAACTTGTAAAAAAAACACACTTAAAATGCTTTCCAGATGGTTACACAAGTTCACCAGAACGTTCAACACGTGGTAGTTATGAAGAACCCTATTACAGTCAATACGGTACTAGAGCTAACGTGATAGCACCAGTTATAGATGAAGAACAAGCGTAAGTCTAAAGCAAAATTACAAAATTTTTCTATATTTCTAAAATTGTATGACAAAATTATAGGGAAGTAGCAATGAATGAAGATCAATATGCTTTGTACGGCATGAAAATGGGTCCCGGCCGTCTGCCTCGTACCAATCAATTATATGATCCTACCAGGTATGTATCATGTCTCGTGCTTCACATCATTCGTCTCCTCTATATTTTGCCTGATAATACTTGTAAGGCTCGTTTGCATTTTGCTCGTAGTTATTGTAGTCGCCATAGAAGTTGTAAGGTGTTTGTGTACCTTCAATTGGTGGCAAAGACGAACGACGATTTCTCCTATAAACTTTTATACGTTTTACACCGGTCATGGTGGTCATAGTCGAAGTGGCAGGATGAAAATAAGTAGCGCCTAAAGAAGACATTGAAATTTATACGAAATTCTTACACGAAAACTATTTTTCTGCAAACCTTTGTTTCTAATGGATTGAACTATTAAGCACAACAAGTAACCACCAAATGATAAAAACGCCAAGGCAGTTACGCTTATTTGGAAAAGAGTTTGCAATTTGGATGGCTTTTCTTCAGGTTGCCAAGTTTCATGACTGGCATGTGATGAACCATCGTAGCCTCTGCAGATGATCAATTGGCAATACGTTTCGCACAAACAATATATTTACAAATATTTACCTTTCTTCTGCCACTAAAGCCATTGTGGCTGGCTTATCGCAGTTTTCGTTTGTTGTTTCTTTACACTTCATATCAGGAGGAGCATTACGGTAAAGATTTTCGCCAGTTACCTCTGTAGCCTGTAGGGAATGCTTTAATCTCAGTAGCTCGGAAACACTCAAATCTGTTAAACAATTTTCAAATGAAGTTGTTTCGAAAACTAAAAGAAATTAAATTTTTTTTTTTTTAATAATTTCTTGGAAATCTTTTATGAAACAAATGTGGGAATATTTTTACCGCTACAGTAGGACATTTTGCTCTTTTTCTTATCTCTTTTCTGTTTTCGCCAACAATAGAAGAAAAATGTTTTCACTCTTGTATTCAATTCCTAACTAAACTATGAAAATTTTCTTTTTTAATTAAAAAGTCTAGAAAAGTGTGAATGTGAATGTTTTGTTTTTGCAATAATAGCAACCAGCAGCAAGCAGAGCGTGATATTATTTATTCAAGTCACTCTAGTGTAAATTGTCAAATTCATATTGCAAAATTTACACGAATTAAATTAAAAAAAAAAAAACTTGAGTTTTATTACTTCATTGCTTTTGCTTAATTTTTAATTTTTTAGACCGGAAGATCTGCATCGCATACGTGTGGAGCACATGGAACGCCAATTAGCAAATTTGACTGGTTTAGTGCAGAAGGCTTTAGTAAACCAGAATCCACAAATCGCTCCAATACAAGTGCCAACATTGGATCCAAATTATCTGGTAGTACCCACACAATGTCATGGTACGTTAAACATTTTCAAAACTCAAGTACAAGTTGTCTGTCAACCTTAATGGAATAATAACAACAATTCACACTTCATGTCAAGCTTCTATTTGTTTCTGTTAAAGAAAAACATTTTGCCAATTCATTTTTCATTTATGCATCTGTTTGTTTTGTTTTTATTTTTGTTTTTGTAATTCCATTTTAAGTACATTTTTTAATTTCACCTTTAAAATCACAGTATGTATGTACACGTACACTGTAAGAAAAGCAAAAACACAAATTTGTATTTTTACACACCTTTTTTATGTTTTTAGTAAACGGTTCCGGAGAAGATCTTTATGTTAGAGAAAAGGCTCCCAAATTGGGCAAAAATGCCTGTCGTAAGTACATTTTCCTACTTTTTATTTGTAGTTTTATTTTTTTTGTTGGCAAAAATTTTTTAGAAATAAATTAAAGCAAAAAACAACAACAAAATCCAGAATTCCACAATATATGAATATTACAAAAAATTTGTTTTCAGAAAAATCGGTATCTTTCGAAAAAAGTGTCTCCTTTAGTGACGATATACAAGGCATACCGAAATCGCACAGTCCTCAACATGCTGGTAATTAATTTTTAACAAAAAAAAAAACAAAAAAAAAATCTTCTTTCTCACTCACTTGCATGTTTACTTAGAATCATTTTTAAGTAGAAACAATTAGATTCATAAACATAAAAACTCAAATCAACCACCATCACCCACCATAATTATTTAGTTTGTAGTTAAATTTACAACAACAACAACAAAAGCCCATTTTACGCTTGAGCCCCTCAGTACAGAACTCAAATTCGTAGAAAAAAAAATTCATTAAAAAAGAAATCTTCAACTCCATTCAGAATTGTTAAATTTTGTTGCATCAGTTAAAAAAAAAAAAAAAAGTGAAACTTTTATAATGAATTCTGCTGCATGCTTTGCGATATGAAATAATTTTTAATTAAAATAAAACTAAAATAAGTCTATACAAAAACTTGTCTATCAGAAGAACTAATGAAAGCTTTATTTTATGTATTTAAATATTTGTACAAAATTAACAAAAAAACAAAAAAAAAAAAAAAAAAAAAAAAGCTGACACAAAACCCACAAAACCAGCCATCAAATCCTCCACTTTGCCAAGAACCTCATCACAAGGTAAGTGACGATTTCTAATAAATAGAGCACTTTCAAACACAATAAAATATGAAAATTTTAATGAGATGGGGCTTTAACTAAAACAAAAATTTCACATAGAACGTGATCGCCTTAAACCACCGCCACCTCCGAAGCCCATGGTATTGGCTCAGACTGCCCACAACAATTACAGAGCAGATATAGCATTGGCACCCGAGGTCTATAATCACCTCAGAGGGCTACAAAAGAAAGCTAAGGATTTGCGTACCGAAGTACGCACGTTGCGGCGTCTTTCACAAGCTCAAGCAGTGGCTGTTCGCGAAGATATTAAAAGTACTTTTATGCGCATACGCGCTACACTATTGGCGAGTAGCGGCAGTATATGGGGCCATCAAGATCAAGATGCTACACGCATATCACGTGAGGAAGAATTGTATAAACAAGAGGTAATTCGTTTGGAAAAAGATCTTAGCGATTTAGAGTCGTCTGTTGAAAGTCTAAGGGGAGAGGTTATCAATCGGCGAACAAGAGTGAATATGACTGCTGTGGAGGACATGGCTTTGGTGTTGAGTAGAGCCAGGTGGATGAAATTTAAAAACAAAAACAAAGCAAACAACTTAAGTTGTCTTTCTCTTTTATTTCAATAGTAAAACTGTGGCCGAATTAAAAATGAAATTTCCAGCCCTGTCCAATGGATTACGTTGCATTTTGTCCAGTGAAATGGAAAAAGTGGTGCGAGAAGAAAAGTTCCTAAAAGAAGAACCTGATCGTTTAGAGTCAGCTTTAAGAAGATGCAAAAAGCTGACAGGCACTTTGGTAACTTTAAAAAGGTAACTGAACAAAAGCTCCAGCTTGCTTATCAAAATTCTACCTAAAGAATTTTCAATTTGCTTTAGATTGGCCAGCGTACAAGAACAAAGATTGCCTCCCACAGAGCCCCAATCAAATGAAGATCCTCCCCGTTCTGCTGATGTATCGGTAGCAGACAAGGTAAGTGATTCCTATTTGTGAAAGACAAACCCTTTCAAAACCTTTAAAGCACTTTTCACTAGTTGCTTCAATGAAATAAAATTCAAATTAAAAAAAAAAATATATATTTACATACATACCCGTATTGTACCAAAAAGAAAAATAAAATTAAAATCAAAAAAGAATTAATGAACACAAATATCAGTATCAACATCAACATCATCATCATACAAATTAATTTGATTTTTGCATATTTAAAAATATATTTTAGTAACCCAATAAATTAGTTTAAACAAACCTATGAAGTTCACTTCACATTCGGTTGTAATTTGGATACTTTGAGTTGATTTAAACTGTTTCATTTTCAATTGAGTTAAAGTAGAACTTAAATATAATTATATATTGATTGAAAATCCCCCCCCCCTCTCCAAAAAACCCCACCTATGCCTTCGCCTTCGCCCTAGACCTACCCCCTCTCCGTCTCTACCCTTTCCCCATTTCAAAATATATTATAATAAATCTATCAATATCAATTAGAAAATGTGTATATACAAAATACATGCATACATATTTACTTATTTATTTATTTATTTAAAATTTATTTAATGTTCTATTTCTTCTTTTGAACAAACTAAATTAATTTTTATTTAGTTTTCTACTATTTTTTCTTTTAATTTCATTTTAAATTATACTTATTTTGCAATTGGCTAAATTATAACTAAAACTTGGATTTTCATTTTCAATCATAACGTTTTCTCCTTTTGATTTACCAAAAAACCAGACCAAAGCAATTCTAACTATAAAAATATAAAATAATTGGTGAATTTAGGTTAATTATAGTTTCAAAGAAACGCTTCACCGATTCACCCAAAAAAACAAATAAAAAATGATTAACAAAAAGGAAAATAGAAAAACAAAGAAAAGACAAATCACTAAACTAACAAAAACTAAACGTCAATGAACTGAATCGGTGTTCCAACATTTAAGCCCACTTTATAATTACATTCACAAAGCAAAAAAAAGAAAAATAATAATAATAAAATGCAAAATATAAATAGAATGAATATAGTGTAAAAATTAGCAGTTTTAAATTATAAAAAAAAAAATCTGAAATAAGAAACTAAATATTTGAGCGACCATTTTTCAATTGATTTAATTTTCATCAAAACTTGAATAGTTTCCGTTTTTTTTTTCTTTTAATTTAAAAGTTGTTGCGACTCTACGTCTAAAATAGTCTCCTTTTTATATTTTTGCTTTTTCTTATGTTTCTCGTGGTTGGTGTAAATGCGTAGTTTAACTGGCGCTGGAGTTCAAACTTCAAAGAGGCAATTAATGAGTAATGAACCCTTTTAATATTTTTTTTTTACAAAGAATAAATATCAATTAACCCTTAAACAGTACTATCATTTATATATTTATTATATATACATACAAATATATAATTATTTTTTTCTTTAATTGTTACACACACCATTTTATTTGTTATTTCTAATCGTATAAAATCAATTTATTGAATACTTAGACCATTCCTTTTTTTAAGTCTATCTTAACTAAAACTCTATCATATAAAAAAATTAAAATCAACTCCAAACGATAATAAAACCAAAAAATAAAATAAAATTTAATCAATTAGGTGGATGTTACAATCATGTAAAATATTTGGAATCAAAAAAAGAAAAAAAAATTACTCTATCAATTCTCTCTCTCTCTCTCTCTTTCTTTTCTTTAATATGTTTAACGCTTGTTAATGTTTTCCAATATTAGTTCTATTGGTTTTTAGTTTTTAGTTTTTTACTCTTCTTAAAAAGACTTTCTTTTTTTTGATTTCAAGTTTTCATTTTATCACCAAAACAAATTCAAATAAAAATATTTTATTTGTTTTACTTTTTCTGCAAACAAAACCTTTCTTTGCCGTAATGTATTGTTGATTGACTTTAAAAAGGCACAAACTATTTTTTCCTTTTTGTGTTTAATGTTTTAATGTTTGCATTTTGTTTTTACTTTGGTAAACAACGTCACAAAATACATTCTATGTATATTTTAAATAGTTATTCGACCATTCATATTCGCATTACTGAAACATCAAATATCGCCCGCCACCAAAACTACTTCTTCTATTTCTTCTGTCTTGCTCTTCATCATCAAGTGTAGCAACTAAACTCATTCATAAATTCATAGCCACATCCAATGCGTCCATTAGTTTTTAGAATCTATCCATTGTAACTACTAAATGTTGATGTCTAGTAATAATTTAATCATAATTGTCTATAAACCCTGTGTACCATCTAATATTACATACTCGTACATGTGTTTTTAAATGTAACTTGTAACAAATTGGCCACATTCCAATATGATTTTAACATAATAAAATGATGTTGCCTACTCGTATCTAGTCGGTGAAGTTTTCTTGTGAAACAAACAAACAAACAAACAAAAATTTATAAAAGCTACAAGCACACAAATACATACGTCATATATATTTTATTTCATGTAAATAAAATATAAAAAAGCCCAAATGGATGTTGCTCATTTACTAAAAGACCGCCTTAACTCAAAAGAAAAAATGATTTCAAAGAAGAATTCTTTATGTGACAACAGTCTTGTAGCAAATGAGCGCTTTGTATTTATGTACTGTAGATACACACATACAAACAAAACATACATATTTGATTTATAAAATGCTTAAACAGCTTTTAACTTTAGTGTCCTTAAAGAGAAGGGGAGAACAGCAAAACTCAATTTCAATTTAATATTTTTTCACTAAAATCCCAGTATATTTTATTAAGTTCTTTAAGTACTAAAGTTAAAAAAGCAGTTAAGCATTGATCCTGAATACATACAACTATCAGAGGATAATCTTGAGTTCCATTTTTATTTATGTATTTATTTGTTATCATCCATTTCTTTCATCACCTCTCTTTTAGAAAACAATAAAAAAAAACAAAAATTATTTATTTGAAATTCACGCATGTAATTTTGCATAGATTGAAAAAAGAAACACCGAAACTTACAAAACGAAGCTTTTTCCTCCCATTTTCTGTTCTTTTTATTTAGTTTTTCTTCTAATGATTTCATTAATGTATGAATTCCTATTTGTTTTTATTTAACAAATTGAAAATAATGAATGTTTTTATAGCAAAAGCTTTCAATATGCCAAATCTTTATAGTAAATCTGTAATTTATTGTAATTAAATGCAATTCTTTCAATAACAAAAATTAATGTTTTTCATTATTGTTTTTAATTAATGTTTAATAAAGAAAAAAAAAACAAACCAAAATGTTACAATAATTCTGCAAATACTTGTTTTTAACCAACTTTTTGTTATTAATAATAAAAAAAATAATTTTTTATTAGCCAATCCCACAACCCAGGATGGGGACGTTCACTGTCAGCGGGGGAGCCCCACCAGAAAACGCACTCGATGCTTTGTTAGATGAATTAAAAACATTTTCAAAACCTCTAATTCAAAATAACGAGGTAATAAAAGTTAAAAAGGCTTTTTGCTATGCCTACATACATTTTTAAATCTTTTTCTCTCCATTTATAGATAAGACCCGATGATTCCACTTCTGATGATAGTACCGCTATGGTGCAAAGCACTGTCACTACTCAAATTTCCCAAGCACGTCTGTATAACCAAACTGAGGCAGGCACACCACCACTTTTAATGGCCTCAAATTGTGTCAGCGAACTGCAGCAACATTTTAATAACATTGCAATCAATAATCAAAATAACACGACTTCTATGCCAGTTCCCTTGATAAGCGCCACTACTAACGTCTCTAGCCTAAGGCGTCTACATTCGATGCCCACTCAATGCGAAAGCGACGTCGTACCAATACCCATAATGCGAAATATTAACAAGCCCCCGGTCCCAGAACGCAACGCTGAATTAATTATGAAAGTTGGCGGTAAGCGCATTCCTCCACCACCACCACCCAGGACAAGTTCACGCAGTCCCCTTGCCAGCCCCACAAGTCCAAATATACCAAAATCGATGCCCACATTAAATGAAACAGATACCAAAACACCATCGGTTCATGTTAACAGTAACGTGGACAGTGGCGGTGACAATTCAAGCGGCAACGAATCCGGTAACGACAACGTACAACGCCAAGTTGCTTTAGAAATGCGCCACCAAGAATTGCTTAAAAAGCAAAAAATGCTACAGGAACAATATCAACGCTTGCAGCAAATGAGCAAAATTCCATCAGTTGACATGTCAACTGGTGGCTCTGGCTCGAATTTAGATCTCAATAATCAACAACAAATACTCAAAAAAATGGGCAGTGAATCAAATATACAGCAAAAGCTCAATCTAGCAATTAATTCGAACGATTCTTCTTCCAATATCATGAACATCAATAATATATCATCAACATCCTCTACAGAACTGGTTAATAATCGAAATCCAAATGATAGATTTGTGAATGCGAAACTGAACAACAGCAATGGCGGGGGCAATGTTGCAGGTGCTAGTAACAGTGGTAGTGGGGGCGTTGGTAGTATTGGACAAACTACCAATTCAACCACTACGAAACAAGTCTATGAAACAGAAATACTTTAACATAAATCAAAATTAACCTGGAATGAGACGGCAATTGATATTTGAAGTCTCAAGCAAATAAGAAAACATAATAATTTTGAATTCATTCTTACCCTAAACAAATAGTAAAAGTTTAATGGAAACCAATCAAATCAATTAAACTCAAACTTGCATATTTAACATACAGAAACAGTTTCGTTCTAATATACGAACGCATTTAGTATGTAAAAGTAATTGCAACAACTTGTTATTGATATTGAAATTCTATTTTGTTTCTTTACTTGTTTTCGTTTACATTTTAGATTAAGATTAAGTAAGTGCACATTTCCTGGAACAAAAACAAAAAACAGTATGATAATAAGAAACAAAACGTAAAACATTCGTACACATGTATGCTAGCGAATGATCATTTTAGATAAACGGTAAGTGAACGTGCTGAGTTCAACGGTGCTGATTCCGTGTGAAGAGGCATGTATGTAATCGATCAGCTTTTTGTAGTTAAATTTTTTCTTTTTTTTTATTCAAGCATTTAATTTAATTAGAACCATTCTGTAGCATTAATAAACAAACACAAGAGATAAAAAATGAATGAATCAATTTAAGAAAAACAATGAATTCAATATGGGATTATTAAGGGGATTCAATAGACATTGAAATGTTGCATAATTTCCTTTTCCTCTTTTTAATGAAATGAAATATTTAAAAAAAAATCACAAATTCATTATTTACACACTATTAAAATATGAAAGTTAACATATTGTGCACTAAAATTTCTTTTTGAGAAAAAAAAAATTAAACGAAATGAAGAGAACTAAACAGAAACAAAAGTAGAAGAATGTATAGTTTTTAAGAGACAAAATTGACGGCGTAGTAGCCACTGATAGGTACACAATCGATACTCCTCTGACTCTCCCCCACTCACAAGTACACAACTAAAAAAACCCCGAATTGATTATAAAGAAACCCTCTCTCCCAAATAGGATTTGAAAAATTAAATTTAAAAATACAAAATAATAACAAAGAAAACCAATTAAATCAGCAAAATAAGTACGCGTATGTATGTATTTATATATTTTATCAAAAAGTATTTAACAAACAAATTAGTAAAAATTATTTTATAAAAACCAAAATATAAAAACAAATTTCTTATTTAGGCACGGAAAGTGAGACTGATAGTACTATACAATATCTCATGCATTAAAAAATAATACATACACACACACACACAAACACCTACACATACACATACACATGCCTACAGGCATATAAAGAAAAATTAAAAATAATAAACTTAAACCAATTTGCCAGCAAGCAGCCTTCGACCGCATTCTCATAGACGATTTCTGCAAGCCATCAGTCACCAATAAAAACGACAACCTCGTGCTTAATATTTTTCTTACAACTATAACAACACAAGCCAAGCCGACCACAGTATTAAAATCATATTTTCGTTTTTCCTTGAATTTAATTTAAAAGACTCTACACTTGAGAATGTAATTCATAATCGGCCCCTTTTCTCAAGACAAGGTTGTATTGAAGACATGGCTTGCTGGGCAGACACAAAACACATAAACACAACAACATACGAAATTAAAAAAAAGAGAGAAAAAAAAAACAAAATAATTATAATTAATAAGAAATATTTAATTCTTCATAATCTCACATAACATTATACATACAAACATTCTAACACAATTTAAATAAAAACTCTATAGAAATCATACATTTGCATACTCACGATTAAGAAAAATAAATAAGAAACTTAAAAGAAAGAAAAACATTCGTTCAAGTTTGGTACACAAAATGAATGTAAAACTCTTGCACATTATCCTATTATCTCAATACTTTAGAACACATTTCTAACAAATAACCCAGCAAACATTTATACATACACTATTCAATAAGCAACTTGTAGCAATTAACTACCACTAACAGCAAAACTCAAGACAAACAAGTTTTGAGTTTTTTTTTTATAATTTTTTTTTTCATTAATAATAATGTACTACATAATACATACATATATTAGAAATAAATTAAATTAAATTAAAATAAAATAAAATAATTTTCTTAGCTCATTTTTTAAATCACTTATAAGATAATTTTTTAAAGCCATTTTTAAATTTTATTTAGTATAAATTTTGTTATAAAATGCTCAAATGTATTTAAAAAAAACAGACAGACACACATCTTTACTAAAACAAAAAAAAAAAATAAAAAAAAAATGTTAAAAAAAATTATAGAAATAATATGGTTTTGGCTACGAGCACTCATTTAAATGAAAAAGAAAATCTTTCAAGAGGAAGAAAACAAATAATGGTCTTTTAAAAGGCACAAAGAACAAACATCTGAACAACATACTTAATCAAATTATGTATTACAATAAAGAAAAATATCATTCACAACGATTGAAACATTCAATGTGTTTTCATTTTAATTATTTGTTCGTTATTTAAAGCTGATTTACAAAAATATTCCACAAAATATTGCGAAGCCTTTACTATTTACAATGAATGAAAACAATTTACTCTTCCAATTTTATTTAATTTTTCTAATCATCAATAGACAAAGAGGAAAAAAATATACTATGCAAGGCTGTGTGTATGAGTATGTGTGTTTAAGTACGCCTGAGAGAACTTTTGCACGAGAAAGTAAATTAAAAATACAATAGCACCTATACAATGACACTGAAAATTTTATTTTTATCTGATTTTAGATCATACACTCGCAAAGTACCTCGTCATTTTTCTGTAGACATCTGGCCAATCAAAATTGATGGCTTTACAAAGGATAGTTACTTTTGACACGGGTCATTCCTGATCAATCTTGTGTGCATCTGTTTCATCTATACTTGGGATACAAGAAATAAATCTTATAGAAAATTGTGCAATTGTTTCGCATTTTATTGAGAAGGACTTAATGTCAAAGATTTCCTTTTTCTTAATATTTCATTCCGCCAGTTGTTGTTCGTTGTTAGAATAACTTAACTGTGTTCTTTTGAACACAATTCACATTTCTATTTCAATTCAAATACCCTATTTATGATGAAAAGATGTTTGAACAGGGAATGAAATTTTTGCAGAAGCCTAAATGACTTTTATCACTAAAATTAATAACATCTTAAAGGAAACAAATATTGTTAATACTTCGCAATTCTTCACAATTCAACTATTAAAATTTGAGTTTTCTAAATCAATGAATTCTTTTTTATTATGTGCTTTCTATGTGTGCTTATGTGTGTGTTGTGTTGCTGAAAATTTTGTGGTAAATTGTGAAAGGAATAAATAATTTACTTTAGTAATCACAGTGACCAATGTGGAAAATATATTTCAGTCTTTAGTGTCTTTCTTTTGCCCTTGTCTAGTTTAAGTTTCTTATTATTTTCAAGACAGTTTTTGTCACCATTTGAGAATCAATAAATAATGCTGCTTCCGTTTTAAAACCAGCTGTGTTTTGTTTTAGTACGTGTTGGATAGATTTGCAATATTTTCCAGACAAATGGAAAAACTAAATACTTGTTTTTTTGTTTGTTTTTTATTCGCACATGTATAGGTGAAATGAAAATACAATGGCTGCTTGAAATTTGTCTGCACATTGTACAATGAAAAAAAAGTAGTTTGTTCGTTAGTAATGAATGTTGGTTGTCCTTTTAAAATCTTATTTCATGCCTTTAATTGATTTTTATGGGAATTTAAAAAAAATATGTTACGAGTGAGCAGCATCAATGAAAATCAATAATTAATTAAACACGTACATACGTAATAAATAAAAAATTAGATGAATTTATATTTTTTTTAGCCGCAATTCGAGAAATCACTGAACTCCGGTATAAAACATTCTTGTTAATGGTTTGGCTACATAATGAAACTGAGGCAAAGACGTTATTTGGAAATGGTTTTTAAATATAGGCGTGGCACCTCCCATACAAACTGAATATTGATTTTCCTACGCTTTTAGATTTTTGATATTTTTTGTAGCTGAAGTATTAAATGTGTAGTTAAAGTGCAAATGAAAAATATTAGAATAAAGAATCGAAATTATTGTTCCACAGGTCCGTTAAACTAAAAATCTATTTTTACCCATTCATATACATACATACGAGTACATGCAAAAAAGGAAGAAAAAACATTTATAACTGCGAAATGTGTTACAAAAAGCAGAAAAAAATTCTCTTAAATGTGAATGCAGGGTTTAACAAAGAGAACTTCTAAAATGTCAGGGTAGTTGCAAACTAAAGAATATTTGTTAAGTAGTTAAGCACTGGCAAGAGCATATTTTCATTCAGATACATTTTGAAGGTTCAACGGATAAGACGTGTGTGCGCGAATGTGAATCGAAAAAAAAAACTTAAATACCTTTAACAAGTACAAATGAAAATAAAAGTTTAATTTAATTAATAAGAGAAATTTAATATTAAAAAAATATATATATACACAAAATAGTTCGAACTATCGCTTGCTCTTTTATATAACACAAGTGCTGAATTTTAATTTTATTTGGGGTAAACTAGATTTCAAACGCTTGATTAATAATTGATTCGAAAGTCAATTGTGTGTAAATAAATTGAGTGGACTGTAAATGCTTTCAACTCTTTTAAATAAATTGTTTCATAGCTACTTGAAAGCCTCTTCATGGACACTTATTTAAATCAATCCCCTTATCCACCAAATTTTGCAACCTTCTGAATTTCAACTTTTATAAAAAGCAAACACACAACAAGGAATGCTAAGCTTTAGATTTGTTAAATACCTACACACTTGAGCGTATGTGTATGTGATGTGCATGGGACGTGTATGGAAACGAATATTGCAAATTTACATAAATTACCAAATTTATATCGCATTTACAATTGAAAAGGTTTTACTTATTTGAATTGTATACGTTTCTTGTAGGGAAGTTAATCATTTGTAAAACCTGAATTCCTTTCATTGTGCTTTATGACTACAAAAACAAATGCTTTTTTTTTCTTGTTCGCTCACACAGCTGGAATTCCTTTCGGGAGTTGAAACACAAAAAGGGCTTTTTTGTTTCTTACAAAAAATCAAACACAACACAGAAACATACGCAACGAAACTCCCAATTTACGTAGTAGCTTGCGTGTGATGTGGTTCTTTAAAAGATTCTTTTCAGGCTTAAAAAACAACTTGAAATTCGCGCGCAAAAAATTATTTTTTTTCTGCAAAAACAAGTTTTATTTTCCTAGCAGATCAAACAATCTTTTATTTGTAAATCTTTTGAGTCTCTTACTTTTGAAGCTTTGAAACATTTCGTTTTTTATGAATAAACCACTAAAAGAAGTCTGGTAATAAAGAAACATGCATTTTCTATTATATTTTTACATATAAAACCTGAATTAAATTCATCTGAAGTTTAATAATCTTCCCATTCAAATCGTTTTATTATTATTTTTTAGCTGTGACCAGACATCATTTTAAAATGTTGAAATGGGCAGTGAATTGTCCCCGGCAAACTTATTTACAAAATGATAAAAATGTAGAGTTTCCAGTTAT
Source organism: Thelaira solivaga (assembly GCA_947397855.1). Lineage (NCBI taxonomy): Eukaryota > Metazoa > Arthropoda > Insecta > Diptera > Tachinidae > Thelaira > Thelaira solivaga. The sequence goes on along the minus strand of OX377612.1, from coordinate 172,759 downwards.
TCCTGCCTCCTCAACGCACGAACAGCAAAGGAAGCGAATAAAACGCACATCTTCTGATTTGAGTAACCAACAAAGATCATCATGGTTAGATAAAGAAAATCAGTATACATCGACTCCTTTACAAAGGTCTAATAAAAATTTATTGTTAGAAAGTTCGTCAATTAAAATGGGTAGCTTAAAGGATTTAAGTAATATAGTGCCTCCTGCCACACTGTCATTCAATTCTCCATTAAGCGTGTCCGCTAAAACATTAAAAACTCCTGAAAGCATACAAACTCGAAAAAATCTTCCTAATCTTCCCAATAATTATGCAACCACTTTACCTACGTTCGATGTAGAATATTCGCCTTGTGCCTTGATTCCTGGTCCCATATTGGCATTGAGAGGTGTTGGCATACCCGACAGTTATTTTGAAAAGCCCAGATATATAACAACTCACCCCAAGGGCGACGGGGAGGAGAACGATGAAAGTTTTTTAGAAGCCAAAACAATTCAAAACCCTGTTAAATCGATTTTAAAATACCCCACTCATATGGAAGAATCTACTTTAAGTTCATCTAAAATGGGAGATGCCACCTTGGAACGCATGATTGATGCGATTCTTGAAAGCAACCACAAAGCAAGAAGACCACAGAAATCACAAAAACATATACAACAACAAAATTCTAACATGTCACCTACCTATACACCAGCCGAGGATCCAGCAAGTGATTTACACGAATTCTGGGACTCGGAAAAAGCTCGCTACAGACAAAAAGAACAAAAATTCAGAGCAAAATTAACTAAAAGGAGTTTATTTAATGAAAGAGAAATATCTTCATCACAATCGCAAGAATGTTCAGATGTTGGCCAACTAAGAAGACAAGGCGGTCTTAGAAGAAAACGAAAAATCATTCAAATTACAGCGAGTGTCATGAGTTCTGCCCAAAAATTGTTAGGCAAGAGTACGCCAATACCAACTCATGATATGCATTCCCACAACCCTCACATATTCCAAGAAACTAAATTGGTTCAGGATGAAATTTATCCACGTAAACTTTTTCGAAATCTTAGTCCCGACAGTGGCCACAATTCTTCTAGCGATTGTGAACAAGCTGAAGATGATTCCACGTTAGAGCTCACAACAGATAATTGCAAAACTTTGACCAATATCCAAAGGTGATTAAGTTTTTCAATAAGAAACTTAAATAAAATATAATTTAACACTTTAATTTTATTTTGTTAACTAAACTTTGTTATTAGTCATCCTAAAAAGAAATATTGTGCGTTCAAAATAAAATTTAAATAAACGTTACATAAATTATGCTTTTATGCAATTCACCATTGAATTTTAAACACTTTTTTTTTCAAAAATGTTTCTTTGCAACAGCCATCTGTGACCAATATGACCTGCAAAGTTGCGACACTCCTACAACAAAACTTTTCTTTTTCTCTCGTTTCCTTAAATGTAGTTTCAGAAAAAAAGAGGAAAAAAGAAAATACTCTTATGCTAATGATATCCTTCCGGCCGTACATGGCAGTAGACCAGAACTAAATTATTCACAATTGAAAAAAACAAAAAAATATAACCAACTAGCAAAGCATTGATCAGCAAACACAATTTGTATTCTACCCGAAGGTACGAGTAGTAACTTATATAGGACATCACAGAAACAAATTTAAGTTCAATGTATACATTCATTTCTTCCATCCACATTGCAGCCTTCAAAACAGGTGTTTTTACTTTCTTTCACTTCCAATCATTCCGTACTTAATTTTCGTAAGCTGTAGGTCAAGAAAAAAACCAAACAAGATAAAACATCTATTGAGTGTTTAGGTACGAGAGTTTGTTGATCTAAACAGGTGTTTTCCAACAGTGATGTTTAACAAGTCTTTGATACAAAACCATGAAAACAAACAGACAAACAAACATAAAACCAAACATTTGCTTTCTGTTCAAAATATTTTCAAATTTCGGAAGTTGTTTTCTGCAAACGTTATGCGATCGATTAAATAATTATTTGTACACTTTTTCTTTAGAAAATACTCGTCTGCAAGCATTATTTTTATTTATGAAGTAATGACAGTCTTGTTGTGAATCAGCAATATTTGCGCGGTGTGTGCATGTATATTTCAAAAATAAGCAAAAACGAAATGCAAAATAAAAAATCCCATAAAGACTTTGAACAAATTGAGCACAAATGGGAAATTAAAGACATCTGCCTAAGGAGAGCACGAGTCAAGGATACTTCATAATTCGTTAATAAAACTCGTACCAAACAATTACACAAACTACTTACTTGTGTTCAAACAGAAAACGAAATGATGTAAAACGACATTTGATTGTTCAACAGGCACACATGCACAAAGAATACGCTCAAGATAATTTTCTTTGTCCCAGAAAGTATCCTGTTTATTTATAAATACCAGTTGTAGGCGATTAATGAAGCAGGAGTTTTATAAACAAAAGAAAGGAACACTCATGCCTTTGACACACATACACACTCACTCATACGAGTACATTTAGGGCACGAAACACAACATTAACAATTTGTAATGTTGGCTCACATTCCAAATGAAATGAAACAAATGTAAATTTGCGCGCCAAGATTTTTATTCTTCTCTCAAACAACAATCAGTTTTGTATAGAAGTTGAACTAAAATATTCCAAATGCATTAAATGATTTTTATTCAATCAATAATGGGACCACATTATGCGACATTTTTAAATTATTTCACACATGTCTTACCTTTATAATCGTTATTTTCTATTGAGTTGTACCTTTAAGACACAAGAACGTGCTTGTGTATGTGAGTATGAAAGTGTTTTTATCGCTTTCAGAATTGATAACACACATTTGATTTTTATTCATCAAGTACAAATTCATGTTTACGAATTAAAAAACTGTTGTAAAAACCAAATTTATATCAGGGCTAGTATTTGCTTTTAATTTTTAATTTTATGCATTAAATTAATGCAAAAAACGGCTATTTTAAGGTAATGAAAAAAAATTAGTGCTACAAGTAATGTACACACACACATACATGCTTTAGAAGTTCACGCTCTGTTAAGTCTTAATAAATAAATAAAACAAGACATGTAATATGAAAGCAATTCAGTGCATGGGTCATGCAGGAATTGCATATTTTATTCATTCTTGGTAAAATATTGAGGCATGCTTGTAAACATTTACAAAACAAAATGCTAATGTAAGATCCAGTGGTGACCGTTGGTCAATTTAACAAGAAAAACAAAAGTATACAGCAACACATACCCTTTTTTCCCAAATCATAGTACCTTTTCCGATACAAAAGAATATTAATTAACATCGACAATGATAACCCGAAAGCAATTCAAAAGGTTTCTTTAGTTATCAAGGGATGGATGTTTGGTCATTTTTCTTTGTTCAATTATTATTGTTGTTATTTTGTTTTAATTGACGTTGAAACTTGCAATTCACAAAGTGGTGATTTTACGTGCTTTATTTCTTGTAAAAGTGTCACCAGGATGACACTCTTGCAAACATTATGGATAATAAATTATGACATCTTGTTTTGGAAAATTTTATTATCATTATGACTCATGGTTTGAAATTTACTTACAGGCAGAACCAGGTTCAGCTTTTGGAGAAAGAAATTTTGTAGAGTTTTAATGTCAAAAAAAAAAAAAAAAATATTCTTCTAGGTTTGGAAGAAAACATTTGTATTTTTTTCTTTGCCCTGCATCGGTACTTGTACCGGCAATAGCCTCATATGTGTATTTCTTATATTTTTTATCAGAAATTAAAAATAAAGCAAATCAATTACATAATGTTTGTGATGCTTAAATAAAATTTTTAGAAAAAAGCAAGAACGCTCATTCGTCTCAAATCTAACGAGTATTAATGAAGCCTTGACAAGGCTAGAATTTTAATATTTCTCGTTTACTTCATATCCCTTTAAAGAATTTTTTAAGCAACATTTTTAGATTTTACTTTCATGTGGCATATGGTCTCTCACATTAAAAATTCAGTTTATGAAATCCTGTATATGCATTCGAAGAAATTTACATGTAACCCTTTTTAATTTAAATTCATGAAGGAAGGATATTTTGTAGGTACATATGCTCATAAAAGACACGGACTAGATAATAATAAGATATTTACATAAATACCTATGTGTGTGTGTATATATGGTATCCTTTTTTGCATTAGAGATTGTGATCTTTGCATGGCACACAAAATATTTATTAAATTAGAAAAAATAACATTTATAAAACATGTCAAACAAACACACATATACACACACACATAAATATTTATATGTCCTTTGAAATAAGCTCCTTTTTTATAGGACATTTATATAAACCGAACGACGTGGTATGTCTGGTAACACGGTAACATGGTATGTACACATGAAACAAAGATGGAAAAGTGTTCACATTTTTGTTACATTATTCTTCCGGAAAGGTGTCATTTCAAATAGAGGCATTCCAAAAAATAAGTTTTCCATCTCTGAAATAAAGATTTTGACACCTTTTAAGAAGCAAAAAAAAAGAAGGCAACTACTAGTTCATTTTTTTACATAGTGAACAAGAAATTTTAAAGAAACTGGCCCATAATCATGGTCACACTAAAGTCGGATATTTTTTTTAAACGATTTTTAATTCATGAAGTTCGTACTAACAAAAGTCAGCTCTTAATAAAAGCATACTTTTCTGTGACTATGATTGTGGCCCAATGTTTTCAGTTTTTATTAAAAAACACAACAGCGAGAAATATTTTGTTATCGTTTTCACAACCGATTTTGCCAAAATTATAATGATAGTATTTTTTGGTTATTTGCAATCTTTTACTGGTACTTAAAACTAAGTTTTGTAAGTTTTCACACATGAATAATTAACTAGCGGTTTTTTTTTTTTTTTTTTTTTTTTTTTTTTTTTTTTTTTTTTTTTTTTTGCTTTTCATATCAAAATTTCAGCCCATCCCGCAGAAAATGTTAGATTTTTCCGTGGAATCACTCAATCATATAAACATGTATGTATGTATTTCATATAGACATACAAATGCAATTTTCAGGATTGGATGTTTTAATGATTTGGCTATGATGTATTTACAAGTCTATAAGCACAAACTTTTTAAGGACAGACAAGCACCTTTACCCGCATATAAAAGGAAAAGCAATAAAGAAATACAATTTAACAACATTTCATACAAATATTGTCATCTGAATTCAGTCAACATTGAAATGTCAGGGGATTCAACAACGAATAGCAGCAATGATCAATGAAAGAATGAACAAAAAATGGGAAATAGCAAACATGTGCAAAAAGTGTTGATTAACAGAAGAAAATAAGAGGTTGTCAATTACTCGTACTCGTACGTTTCCACACTTTTTTTTTTTTGGGAAGAACATACCCGATATTAACAGCAGCAGCACGCTTACATACTAGTATGTATGTAAATATGCGCATACTAGTACGTACATAAATACAATACCAATAATATACCATTATAGTGTGTTCTTTCTAAGAGGGAATTTCTTTTAAACATTTGCAAAAATGCTGGTAAAGGTGTACCGTACATTTTTGTACATTTTGACAATGAGCGACTGTCTTATCTCAAAATCCTAATACAAAACATAAGGCAAAATTTGCAATATTGCAAATAATTGTAACAGCATAATTATTTAATAAATGTTGCTAATTCTTAAAGTCAGGCGATTTAACAGGCTATCCCTCTCAAACGATGTTTCCTTTACTTTCGTTGAGAAGGATAAAACGTATGAATTGAAAAGTAAGAATCTGAAATATACAAAAATTTATTCAAACAAGCTTGGAGCCCGACAACAGCGCCACTTGAGGCCCAGAATATTTTAACTGTTCAAAAGAGTAAAAACTTTGTTTTTCTTCTTTGTTACTATTTCTTTTGTTGAATATATTTTCTACATCACATTCTGGTCATGTGACAGCACCTGTTGCATTTTTCCCAAACATTCGCTAGTAATGATAATGATTTAAAATCAATTGCAATGTGATTTCGAACAAAATAAAGTTTAAAATTTAGTAACGTGTTTCTGACTTATACCAGTATTTTTTGTTTTTTTTTTTTGTAGGCAGGTGAAAGGTAAACGAACAGTCTTCTCGTTTCTAATATTGTGTACACCAGATAAAGAATCCTGTTGCTTCATTAAATTATTTGGAATTGTAAAGTAATTTTTCTAAAATTTTCCATGAGAATATCATGGAAAATAATGCATTTTGCACACCAACATAAATTGAAATTAAGCACGAATAAAGATTAAATTTTAATGTTCCAACACTGTCTTCGCTCAAGTAAAGTTGCATCTAATATTAACGATAATTAATTGGAATTATATGCATACATTTGTGCATGCATGCATATTTTAAAAATTGAGTTTAAGGGTATTCCTGGTTAGTTTTTTAATTTAAATCCATTTTGCTCTGATGTAGCATGAGTGCTTTGCTTTTAATTAGTGTTTAGTTAACAATTTTTCATAACTCAGATGGGTTCCACAATACTGCATCTACATGCACACAAATATTTGTGAATGTTTACATGCACACATACATATTTTTTAAATAAATACTTCTTATTATGAATGCGAAATCTACTCATAATAAATATGAATTTTTAAATGATTTTTAGCACTTTTTCACAACTCTTCCTTTATTAAAACTGGGTCTATGTACTCGTATACCTCGTACCTACTTTTTAAGAAAAAAAAAATTAATTTTTAAAGATAAAAATTCAAATATTGCGTGTCCTGCACATACTTAAGAAAAATCAACAACTGGTCTGGTCTCCTCTGTTTACCTAACTTACTTGCATTTGTCTGCATTATTCAAGTTTATTAGGCATTAAGTAGTTAATTTATTTACTTGCAGTTTGTTACTTTTGGTTTATTTTTATGAAATGAAATCATTTAAAATCGTTCTCTTCAGTGCAACTTCCCATTCCCATGCTCTTCGGTCATTCACACAAATCGTTCGTCAGTTGCAGCGAAGCGTAAAACTCGTTTTAATACAATTTATACTGTCTGCTACCCCCAAAAAGAAGTCCTTATCCTTTGACTGCAGTTGCTCATTTTAAACAACGACCATATGTTTAAACAAAACGTGCTAATCGTTTAAATTGCTTGTAAAAAATTTGTAAAAACCAACTCTATGTACATACACATACGTACATACTTTCATACACATTGTTTTTAGATCATGCATGCAAATATTTTATAAACGAATAAATTTAACCAAAAAAACTGTTGTAAAATTGTCTATTCACATTTAAAAAAAAAAATTATATAAATTAGGAATAAACAGTTAAATAACTATAAATGAGCATTGGAACTTGAAAAATGCTATATATTCGATGATTTAAGCACATGCCGAACATCATTTGGTACAAACACTACTTGGCTGGCTCACATAAAAAGAAAGATTTTTAAGATAACGATGGGTGGTTTTGTTTGGTCATTCGCGGCTTATGATAAGGAATGTCAGACATAAATAATTTATTTTAAGATTTTTATAAAGGTTAAGTGGTTTGTCTACTTCTATTAGAACAGAAAGTACCTTGTAACTAGAAGGACTACTACCTACACATTAAAGGTAAGCTGGACAATAATTACATACAATATACTCTTTGTAAGAAGAAACAGAAAGCAAAAGAAAAGAGAAATTCATATCGAACAAATTATTATTCTAATTTAAATATAATAGCTAATTTAAATTTTTTTAAATATTTCAATTTTATGTATGCATGTGTGTTCGCATGTTGGTGTGTGCATATCTTTAATCATCATTATTGACGAATAATAAGCCAAGAATTTAAATTAGAAATGAGCGCTGCAATGTTTAGTCGTGTTTTACATCATCATTAACTCTCTATTCATTCACACGGATTTTTTTTTAATTTTGAATGCAAGTTTCTGTCGTTGTTTTTCTTTTCTTAATTAAATACGTTCTTTAAATTAAATATTACACAAAAGTCAGCATTTTGAACGATTTCATTATTTGCCACCAAGAAGTTATAGGAAGTTAAATAAATTTGCATACGCTTTAATTAATAGTTGAGATGTTTTTTATGGGTTTTCAATAAAACATTAACAGAGCGAATAAGTTTCACATACATGATTATGCCGAATAGCAGAGGGTAGACAAGCAGACAGACGGACAGACGTTCAGTTCGTCATCCAGACATTTTATTTAGTTTTTTATTGTACTTTTTCATTGAGTTGAGAAAATCGCAGCTGCTTAGGTTTTGGGAAGGTGTGATTGCATGTAATATGAAATCTTAACAGATTTTTAAACATTAAGAACAAATATGACTTTGTAATGTTTGCTCCCTGCAATCGGATACACTTTGTTTTCCTTACAATTTTTTTTACCGTGTTTCATAATATCTTATTCAGCAGATGCTCGAGACCTAACACAGCCACATCTACATACATTTGTTTGAATTTTTTTTTTTTTTTTGTTGGCAAAATAGTGCATATAAAACTGTCACAAGATACTACGAATTTGAAAAAGATTAAGAATTTTATATAATATAATGCATGTCACAAAATACACATTTATGATAGTGATTTGACAGACAAATTATTTTAAAAAAAGTGGTTAATTGATGTGTCTGATTTGATGTTCAAACAAGTCTGACCAGGGGGGTTACTCTCTATTGCGATGCGAAAAAAAACGTATCGCAACTCAATGTAAAAATCATACAGATGCGAATGATTTTTCTTTCGCATCGCAATAGAGAGTAACCCCCCAGTAGTTGAGAAGTTTTCAGGTGTACCTGTATGTACAATTTTTAGCATCGCAAAATGGAAAACGACGTTAACTGGCGAAGCTCTCTTCAAGCGCATTTAAAAAAACTTTATTTTGCCACAATAACTGAATATAGACAAAAATTCAATTTAAGATTATAATTATAGAAAACCATAGAAGGAGAAATAAATCACACCCTGACAATAACTTATGGTCGTACTCCAGACAAACAATAACTGCAATAACAGATCATCAATGTGTTCTATCCCATACAGAAAAAAACTATGCGCTAATTAAAAATTTCAGTTAAAAAAGTAATCAAATTTTTTAACTTTTTAAAGAATCAAATAAATAATGAATCAATACACTAAAATACGATCATTTATCAAGTGAACACAAAACTTTGATAAAATATTTAATGGAATAGATTAAAAGTTTAATCAAGATGGATCGGGTTTTTCATATTAATAAAAATAATAAGCAAACATCAAAAAATATTATCAATTTTATCTAGTCTCATCATGATATAATTAATTAAAAAGTTTATAAAATAAAATAAGTAAATGTGAACTGACCTGTTTCTTATTATAGTATCATGACGAAAGTTGATAAATTAGAGGGGATACTTATAATACACTGTAGTTCAAATTGTGATGGGGACATACCACCTTGAAACCCGTGAGGGAAATCACAATTTTGCAGGTTATTCATTTTTTAGTAAAAGACAGTTTATTATCGCCCGACACTCACGAAAATCAATTACGATCGCGGACTCCTTAACGTTAACGTTCACGCAGGCTAGCTTTTAAATGCCATCACTATTACTTCCAATCACGACCAGACAATTTCGAATCACGTACGTAGACGACCAGTATCTTTGTACTACCGGTACACACCATGAAAACCTAAAATTAAATAAAAAAAAAAAAAACTAATTAGTTTATAATAATGATGCATGTATATATTACATCCAATAAAATATTTCGGGAAAAAAATTACGCAATATAAACTCCTTTTGCAACCTTTACAAAATTCTAGTGGAGAATGGACAGTTAGTTTTGGAAAAAACAGTTATGGGAAAACATTGGGCATCCCAAAAACGCCATTATACTTCTAAACCCAACAGCTATAATTTGAGCACTTTTTTATCTTAATTTTTCATGTGACGATGCGAAGAATTTACGAAAATACTTTCTGTTGACTTTGGTCTTTGCAGAGAGCAAGACGTCTGAATTTCAAAATATCGTAAAATTTTAAATGACTAAATATTTTGTGTATTTTTTCATTTTTATCAAAAGCGGATTTCACCTTTTGAAGTGTTTTTACAATTAATGGATATTTACCGAAAATTTTAGTTACAAAACGTGATCAACTTTTTTCTAATAATTGTAAACTAATAAAATGTAAACAACTGTGGTGCTAACATATAAATTTTTAAGCACGTTTTATCTTGAACTAAAAGTTGGCACTATTTTGCGACAGCTGTTCTACACAATTGTAGAACGTATTTAGTAAATAGTATGACAGATTTTGTTGTTGTGTGTAGAAAACTTTTTACATTTGCACACTCAATACTAGGGACTTTACACTGAAGCGTGAACTCTGCTATTGTTTTTGTGGACATACTACAATTCTTTGTGGATTTAATTTCACAGACAAACCACCCACAAAACTAAGCAAGTACAAACTTCTGATCACACTTTATTAATACATAAATATGTTCGCTTGTATGTATGTCATATTTATCTACATGCATACATACAATATTGAAGTTCATACGGCATGTGACATATATTTGACTGAGTCAAGGTAACATAATAAATATGTAAATACTGCAATCGAAAATTATCCAACACACGTCATTAAATTTAGCATAAGGTTAAATGTAGAGCATTAAAAACTGAAAAGTAAATAAACATTTAGTATAACCGGAAATGACAAGTTGTAACAACAATAAAATACGTCATATTTATGTATGAAACAAAAAAAAATTAATTACAAAAACATGCAAAATAATTGATTTTTCCGATTAGTGTAATTACAAAACACTCTTCTGAAGAGGGTTAAGTAAAAAGAACAGGCAGATATTAATAGTTGTTTTCTATTGGAATAAATTCATTAATTTTACTGTTTCGTAATTGTTAAACAATGAAAACAAAACGAACTAATGACAACATCAAGAAATTTCGATAAATATGGGTATGTCAGTTAAATAACGCACAAAATACAGATTTAAATTGCGAAATACCTAGTCAATTGTGCGAAATTAATGTTTATTTTCTGGATGTCATATTCTGCACAAAATTTAATATCCATTTTATACCCATTTACCAGTACCTACTGCAAAACCTTGTATAGTGTACACATGTTCATTTAAGTACCTCTAATAGTTATCTTTTAACTTCAAATTATTATGGGCAATTGTAGTCCCTTTTTTTAACTTTCACAATCGCCAGCCGAAATCTACTTTAAATGATTAATTATAATTTTTTTGTTTTGCGTAAAGAGAAATTGTGTTTGAGTAATTAATTGCTTCACTTACTTTTTTTAGAAACGCTTAATGTTGTATAAAATATTTTAAAAAAGAAAATTATGATGAGGATGTTAACCTTTCGGTTAATAATTCAAAATGCAACACAATCTTCTTGGGTGACATTTTTTTAAATGAACTTCTTTTTTATTCGAACAATAACAAAACCGCTGCATTTTCATTCATAGAAAAATTTCAAATTTTTATTTAATCTCTAGCATGAAATTCTTTTACATCATTACGAAACTATGTACGTATTTAAAACAAGACTCCTTTTTTTAATCCTTGTAAAAATAAAACAAAAAGTAAACGGATTAAGGAAACCTAAAAATGTATCATTGAAAAAAAAAATTAAGAAAAATTTAATTTCTGAAAGAAAAAAGATTTCTTCTAATCCCTGAAATTTTAATCAAATTTAAAATAGAATTTTAATTTATTTATTTTAAAAACTCAATTGTATGCATGATCTCTTTGTATACAAGTTTAACGAGTATGCATGGTTGTGTGTAGATTTTTGCATATTCGCACATTTATGGACGAACCTACTTACTTGTGTATACTTTCTACATTAATATTTTTAATCCTAAAGTGTAAATTATGGGAAATGTTGTCTTTTAGAGATTAGTTGCCAATAGGCAACTATGATATTAGAGCGATAATTAAGTGTATACTAAGTTTCTAATTATTTATACGAATAAAGCCACCTACTGCTTAAAACACTTTCTTTCAATCAGATATTATTTAGAATTTCAAATCATTTACTTTCGCATTTAATTCCAAATAAAATATTAAGCAAATACTAAAGAAATACTCATCTGTAAATGTTTCAATGTTGCGAATAGAAAATAAATACGTATCTAAATATGTACATATGTATATATGTGTGTATATTTATACCTATCTAATTGAAATCGATGTAACAATTGTGTGGATTTACTAAAAAATGTCACGAGAAGTTGCTACGTGGTATATGTAAGTATGTATTTACATAAATAGTTGATCAATAGCTCCACAATTAAATTATTATACCTACTAGGTATTTACATATATGAATTTCTTATAAAGGTTATAGCAGCTGCCAGTAATGAAAATATGTTTGTATGTTGTATTTTCATTAATCATAAAATAAGCCCCACTGAAAAAAAGGATTTTACCCAAGAGAAATGTGAAGTACGTATAACATGATTTCTGTATAATTATTTTCAATTAATTTACAAAAGAAGCAAACATTATGAACTATTGATGTACTGAACATTCTAATGTGCGTATATACACACATATTATGTATTTGCAACAAAATAAATTATATATGTACATAAATCGTAACTTCAAAAAACAGAAACTTATACAGAAAGACCAAGAAACTTCAATCACAAATCAAAACGTAATTGAAAAGAAAGAACACACGCAGTTATGGGATGTGTTTTTTTGTTTGGTATTACCGACACAACACCCTAAAATATATTCCTCCTTAAGGATAAACGCACATTTTATTTGCCAACGACACCTTAAAATTGAGACCATTTTCAAAGAAATCATTACATGTTAATCTCTATTAACGCATTACATACTATTTATAAATATTTCGTCACACAGAAACAGACACAGTTCTGGTTCGTCAAGATGCCAGATTAAAGGGTGAATTTTTCACTAGAGCATAGTCTAATAAACTAAGTTGACGCAAATCATCATGTATTTATAGTTTTCAAGCAGATATTTTCTTTCAGCTAGATTATTTTCTTCTTTGCGTGTGTCGTTTTTAACAATTCAATTCACTTGCGCCCGTAAACAGAGTTGCAGATGTATTTCAAACGTAAGAATTCTGATTGCTGTGCAAGCCAACCCCCTTAAGAAAAGAAGTTGTGCGCATTTCGATTCATTCTTACACTCCTTATGGGTGTTTTATTATATATAGAGGATGAAAAACCATCAGCACCCAGTAATGTTTTTTTATGTAAACGTATTTATGTATGCATGTGCCAACTACATCCATATATACAATACAAATGTATAACTATGCATGTACGAATGCATTCTGTACGACAAAACAAACAGATCACACATACTCCTATTATGTACTATGTAGAACGACATATATGTACGACTATACACGTTAAATATCTATTTTTTTATTCTTAAGGTAATAATTTTCCTTTTTGCAGCTACTTTTTTTGAGCACATGCACAAAGATTTATATCTATATATATAGATATGTATACATAATTTCCTTTTTTAAATCATTGAACATGGGACTTGTAAAATCTCCACATTCATGCGCAGGAGCGATTTTAAAATTAAGGAGTATAATTTACATGCGCGAATTGGGCACTGTATTTACCTACATACATACGTATGTAGTATGTATATGCGTATGAATGTATGTATGGAAAAACGCAAAATCGCCAAAATCTTCTTCCAAGCTTTTCCGAGCCAGAAATTGCAGCAAGAAACTTCTATACCAATGAAAGCACCCGTTTTTCGCTATCAAAAAAAAAACTCTTGGGGGTACCACTAATTGCAAATGGAGACACATTTTCCTCTAAAATTTGCATATACTACGTACCATCAGGTTTTATTTTGCTTGTCGTTATACCTATCTACTGCTACTTTTTATGCGCTAAGCACAGTGCCCCATTCGTCCATCAGTAGAATTTCTTCAATATATGTATGCCACAAAATATACACCAACTTTAGTTTGAAACATTCTCATGGTTTCTGTTCTAGGGTTATAGTGTAGTTTTAAAGAGGTAAAAAAGAATATGGACTCACCCCTCATCAACTTTTACAAAGAGGGCTGCTGCTATTTCACCGTTGGAGCACCTTTTGCATTTTTCCAATAAAACCTATTCTATTTCATTTTAAATAACTTACATTTACACTTTTAAATGATTTCTATACAATTATGTTCACTTTCAATTAACTTTTAACTTAATTGTTCTTCGCTAATTAAATATTTCACAATTTTTCACAAAATAACCAAAAATAGCGTCAAAGCAATTGGATTAATTAATAATAAAAAAACACGCTTGCAAATTCAGCAAGAAAACTGTTTTGCTTACAAAAAGTTCCACATGTGTATTTTGTTATAAAGGCGAATTTATGAATTCGCTTTGAGTGCCATCAAAAAAAGAGACTTTTAGATTGCGAATATTTAAACAGGTGTATGATGGAAAGCGATCGTTGTGAAAGTTATGTGATGAGATTTTATTGATTTTTACAATACAATTTTAGACAATGTCACGTTATTGCATTAAATGAAAATAAACTAATAGAAATAAATACGGAAAATTTGTGGTATAGCCAACAAGTGTAAAATAGTAAATCAAACGACATCTTTTGTTGCCTTGCTGATTAATAAAAATTTGGATTTTTTAAAACAAAATATATCAGACTAATATTCCTTATAATCAGTCTCTGCATGTAGTAGATCAATGCACAAGTATACTTAAAAGGCATTACAAAATATTTAGGTGATGTCTGGCTTTCAAGTATACGGTGAAAGTAGCTATTTTATGCTCAGAAAACGGGAAAATATAAGTGCTCTCCGACCAGCTAAATCAAATCTTCCTCGAAATTTTTCCCCTTTTTCATATATCAGTAAATTTCTTAGACAAACAAGTAGTTTAAATTAATTTTATTAATTTTACAATTACTGCGGCAATATTTATATAGAGAAATGTTTGAATGTTTTAACAGTGTATTAACAATAAAGTATTAATTTTTGCAAACAAAATTCTTTTGCTTGTGTTATTTAACCTGAGTTGAACAATGATTTTAAAACAAAATAAATATTAGGTATTTCTTTTGCTATTTTGTGCTTAAAAAATATATGTAGTTAGAGTTACTCCTTAATTAAAAATGTTGTATGATGTAATAAGTAGGCATACTCGTATATGAATTTACGAAATAAAAATCTTAAGAACATAGCAAAATTCTTTAGCTTGACTTCATCGGTGATGTCTGTCTTCGGAATAACTATCAGTGTATGCTTTTGAACGATGGTGGTAATGATTGTGCTCACTTTTCTTGCGATCACAGTGCGATCGTGAACGTGATCTACTTCGAGAACGACTTCTGGAATGGTGCTTATGTTTGTGCTTTTTCTTATGTTTTTCTCTATAACGTTCTCTTTCTCTACTTGTACCTCGATACACACTTTCAGGCGAAGAATTTCTTTCTTCAAATCGTTTTGATTTATCTCTTGAATCACGATATTCTCTATTGGAAGAAGTTCTATAATCACCGCGGTCGTCATGTTCTCCCCTGTAATGTGTCATAGTTGTTTTGCTACGCCATCGTTCTCGAACATCATTGTGACCTTCAGATTCCACTTCAAAGTCTTCTCTGTTTGCACGCAAATTACCAGAAGTCGCGTTAGGCCCAACGCCTAACTGATGAACAGATACTTTATTATCCCGGCAGTATTGTTCAATTTTTTTTTCTATTTGTTTTTGTATCGGTACAGGGATTCTAGGAAACAATGTTGAAAACCAATCTAATTTTGTGAGAAATTGATACACCATTTGACCCATAGTAATTGCCTAAATTATTAGAAGAGATAAAAATAGATCACATTTCATCAGTTCTTAAAAAAAAATTTTTTTTTTTTTAAATCATACAATCAACCCACCTGTCCACCACCGGCTTTAACGTCGATTTCTTCTTCATCTTGCAAATAATCTTCATACCAGTCGTATAAATCAGCCGGTGGTTGAGTATAACGTAAGTACATAAAACCTATCATGAATATTATAGAAAAACACAACGCTTAGTAATTGTGATACAATGTGAAACTTGCAATACCAAGAGATAAGGAGAGTTTAAAATTTTTTGGTCATACGACTGTAAATTATATAAAGGAAAGTGATTGTGTTTCTTTGAATCTCAATCGACTTACCACCTACCTAATGCCCTTATATAGGGGGAATCAGTATGATTTATCAAACCGTTAACTTGCTTACGAGTCAAACGTAGTGTGTACAGTTTGTAGAGCAAACAATAAGCTGTTGAAACGATACCACCAGCTCCAACACCTCTTACCTAAAATTTTTTAAAAAGTACGTTGTAATTATATATATACATATATATTTTACTCCTAAAAATACAAATTCAAGGGTTCGTGAAGAATGTTAAGAGAACGAAAATTCTACTTTTTTTTTAAATTTTAAGTTATGCTCTTCACGTTCCTTTATAATAGCAAATAAATTCTTAATTTAAAAACGAAAAAGGTACATTTCATAAACTCACTCCGCCACACATGCCCGTTTGGCCACTAGTTTTCCGCGAGCCTCTCTCCCATGGCTCCATATGCTTTACTTGATAATATATTTCATCAACCACTTCATGGTAAGTCTTTAGCTTAAATAAATGCACTGAAATTAATCATAACCATTGGAACACAATTAATTTTGCGGAAGCAAAAATAAAACTAAATTTACATTATTGCTACTGTACCTTTCCGCACGTACCTTTAAAGTAGCTTGAACTCTGAATATTTGCCAATATCAAAGGATTTAAATTCATGGTCGACTCGTTTCCCCATAATGGCAAAGTATTATGCTGCTTGCCCACTTTTTTAGATGCAGACTGAGACGAGGAAGCCTGATAATAGTCTGAAAAATAATGCAAGTATTTGTGTGAAATAGTGTTAACAAACTATTTAACTGCATTGTTACCGTCTTCCATGTTATTTGTTTCTAGAACTTTTGAACAACTAATTAACAAAACAAAAAATTATTTTCTAATAATTTTCATCAGCAAACGTTTTCGTCGTGAAAAAAAAATTATTAAAATGCTAAGCGTTTACTCATGGTTGCTTACAAAGAGGCATTTTTGCAAAGGATTCGAAATTTGCAAGTTACTGAGTTATCAATATATAACAAAAAAGTTATCAATTTTAATCTATTTTCTATATATAAAATAATTTATTATTTATTTATGTATATAATATATTTATTAGTCTTTTTCTTTAAATTTCGAATATGAGATATTAAAATAAATTTACTAGATATAAATTAGTATACATGCTTTTAAAGGATTAATACAACTTTTTGTGCCCTATGTTTCAACCCTGAAAGTGTTGTCATAATGTGATAAAGCTACCATATTTCGCTATCTGAAATAGATGAGCGCTACCAGAATTGAAAAATCTGAATTTGTAAAAAAACAGATATTTTTATGTGAATGCACATAGGTCTGTATAGATTTAAAAAAATCTTCATACATTCATATAAAATATTAGTTCAGCAACAAATACATAGAAAATATATAAGAGACATTGTTTTCTTTTTATTTTAAATCATCACCGTTTAGGTGGCGAATTTATTTTTTTCTTTTTGAAAAAAGCATGATTAAATTTTTGTGAATAAGAGAACATAAAGCAAAAACTAAAAAATCTGTGATAAAAGTTCAAGGCGAAGTAATAATTAATAAAAATATATAAATTGGCATTGGGGTTTTGATAATAGATTTGCCGTTATAACATTTAGGGAATTTTGTTTTCATCCTTGGTAAGCAACAGACAATCTGGCACTCTTTAAGAGGTACGCAGTTGATCCTTATTTTACGAAAAAATTATTTTTCCTGTATAAGGATGTGAGATGGAAAAAAATATGCATTCTAGTTTACACATAAATATAAATAAATAATTAAAAATACATAGTAAAAGAGTTATAATAACTAAATATTATTCGGCGTGATATATTTAAAAGTTGAACTTAAAACAAGTAAATAGGTAAGCACTGTTTTTTTTTGTCGTTCCATCGCCTACCTATACAAATGTGCAGTAATCTGAAGACGTATTATAATCTATGTTATAAATAGCAGAGTTAATCAAATAATTTAAAAATGAAATAAATGTAATAGTGATTTAACTGAAAGCACTTAACAAAAATAAAAAGTAATTTCCCTGCAAAAATTTCTGCAGTTCGTCCTACGCAATTTTCCAACAGCCTTAACGCTACTTTTAAGTGGGTGCTCCTAGTATTACAGGTTTAACTTTAATATTAATTAAAAAATAAATAAACAATGACTAGTTCAGCTTCGTCGGATGATAGCGAAGAACTATATGACGGGTTGTCTGAAGAATTGAAAAATATGCAACTGGTTATACGTGTTACAAGAGAAAATATCGATGCGCTCAATGCCAAATTTGCAAATTTGCAAGAGCCACCACCTATGTATATTGCCGAATATCAGGAGTTAACATCGAAGTTGCATGAATTGGAGGCAAAAGAAACTGAGCTGATGGAGCAAAGGAACACACAACAGGAGCTAGAAGAAAAACAATTGACGCAACAAGCGTGCAATGATTATGCATTTCAATCTCATTATCAAAACCAACAACAGATACAAATGCAGCAGTTGTTTACAAGACCAGGCTATCAGGGAAATGATATGGTAAATAACTTGTTATGATAAATCAAAATTTAGGCAAAAAAAGTAATAAGACATTTCTGTTCTCATTAAAGACTGACAGTTTAATTTCTTCTCAGAGCACTAATTATGGTGGAAGTCAGTGTAGCACTTTAACACGGCAACGTAAAGTTTTGCTTAGAGCGCATTTACCTAATCTGCAAAGAACTTCTGTTGAAGTTGTTCCGGGTGTAAGGTTATGTGATGCATTAATGAAGGCCCTAAAATTACGTCAATTGACTCCAGAAATGTGCGAGATAACAACATCAGAAAATGGGCGTCAAATCATACCTTGGCATACAGATATTGGCAGTTTGCAAGTGGAGGAAATTTTCGTTAAGTTGTTGGACAAGTGCCCTATTATGACACATATATCGCATCAATTTATTAGAAAAACATTTTTTTCTTTGGCCTTCTGCGAATGTTGTCGCCGACTACTTTTTACTGGATTTTATTGCAACCAATGTAATTTTCGTTTTCATCAAAGATGTTACGATAAAGTACCAACACTTTGTCAACAATTTCCGGTAGATAGTTACTATCAGCGCTTACTGGCACAAAATCCGGAAAATGCTGTTGGAATTATTCATCCTGGCCGAGGAATGGTGGGTGACTTCTCGGTAAGTTGTATATTAAATAATAATTGGTGTAATGGACATAATTTTCTTTACATATTTAGAGCCGGCATCCCCGTTCTATAAGCCAACAAGATCGTTCCAATTCAGCTCCAAATGTTTGTTTTAATAACATTAAACCGCTTACAGAAGCTCAGTATAAATTGGTGCAAGCACACGGTCCTTTACAATATTCTGGAGATCATTCCAATTCAACTCAAGCTTCTCCTACTAGCACGTTGAAGCATGTCAAACGAGAACGAGCTCGATCTGCTGATGAAAGTAATAAAAATCTATTATCTTCTAGAGATAATCGTACTTCAGAAGAGAACTGGGTACGTTTGGAAAAAAAGTTTTTTTAAATATGTATTTATAGAGTAATAATTAATTATATATATATGAATGTATTTATTTATTTAACTTGTAGAACATTCAAGCAGAAGAAATATTAATTGGACCTCGCATTGGTTCTGGCTCCTTTGGAACTGTTTATAAAGCTCATTGGCATGGTCCAGTGGCTGTCAAAACTCTCAATGTTAAAACACCCAGTTTAGCACAATTGCAAGCATTTAAGAATGAAGTGGCCATGTTAAAAAAAACTAGACATTGTAACATTTTATTATTTATGGGTTGTGTATCCAAGCCTTCATTGGCCATTGTAACTCAATGGTGCGAAGGGAGTAGTTTGTACAAACATATTCACGTTAAAGAAACTAAATTCAAACTAAAAACTCTGATTGATATTGGTCGACAAGTAGCTCAGGGAATGGACTATTTGCATGCTAAAAATATTATACACAGGTTTGTTGCATTATATTCTTTTTGCGCATATATTTCTCTAGTTATAATATCTGCGCTTTCTAATTTTAGAGATTTGAAGTCAAATAATATTTTTTTGCAAGATGAATATTCTGTTAAAATAGGAGACTTTGGTTTGGCGACGGCGAAAACGAGATGGTCCGGAGAAAAACAAGCAAATCAACCAACAGGCAGCATTTTATGGATGGCTCCTGAAGTTATACGAATGCAGGAACAGAATCCTTATTCATTTCAATCTGATGTTTATGCATTCGGAATTGTACTGTACGAATTATTGGCTGAATGCTTACCCTATAGTCATATC
Organism: Thelaira solivaga; assembly: GCA_947397855.1. Taxonomy (NCBI): domain Eukaryota; kingdom Metazoa; phylum Arthropoda; class Insecta; order Diptera; family Tachinidae; genus Thelaira; species Thelaira solivaga. Next base: position 152,336 of record OX377612.1, on the reverse strand, counting down.
AACAACAAGGATCAAATCTTATTCATGGTAGGTAGAGGATTATTAAAACCCGACATGACAAGAATACGATCCGATGCTCCTCAAGCTTTAAAACGTCTTTCCGAAGATTGTATAAAGTATGATCGAAGTGAAAGGCCCCTATTCCGTTTGTTATTAAATATGCTTGAGTATATTTGGCGTACCCTGCCAAAACTACATCGTAGTGCAAGCGATTCAACTCTAACACAAACTCAACTACAACATGATGATTTTTTATATCCCTGTTCCAGCCCCAAAACTCCGGTTAATTTTAATAGTTTTCAATACTACCATAGTGCTGGTAATATCTAGCGATTTTGATCCGTTACCACACTTGTGATTAAAAGAATTTCAATCATTGACGACAGTACACTTATTAAAAAAGAGAAATTTTTTAAAGTATAAAGAAAAAAACGAGACAATTTAATTGTCGTAAGTAGTAATATACTTAAATGACGATCCATCGAAAAACGTTAATACTTATATTATGGAAATACAGAGCGAGGTATTTAAAATCTTTTAAATGAAAACTTTACTGTTTAACGTTCAAGTAATTCACTAATCTAACATTATCCTTTAGAAACTCAAATCAAAATATTAGATGCCTCCATTTTTAATCTTACAACATAAGATTAAAATTAAAGAAACTTGACTTTTTGTTAACATTTGTATATGTAAGTCTAAATACTTCTAACTGATTTTACTGTTAAATTTTATTTTGATTTAATCATTATTAATAAAAACATATAAAATATCTCCTGCCTATCATGCAATTAATTTATAACGTTTTACTATGTTTTTTTAAGTAATTTATTTTATTAATTTTTAATATAAATATAAATACTTATTATACCTTAATATTAATTTTATAATTTAATTTATAATTTTGAAAAGAGCTCTAATTAAATAGTTGACTAATATATAAATCATATAAATTAAATTATTAATAATCTAAATAAAGATATACATAATCATAATTGACATCGCATTTGTGAAAGAAATTAAAAGTCATCAAGTAATTTGTACATGTTCTTTTAATAGTAACTTAAAAAGATAATTTCGAATTAAGGCAACCGTCAGTCAAATTCTTGTGATCAACATAAGGAGAGTAATTTAATCTTAAATCTGAAATCATAATACCAGTTTTTTTTAAGGTAATATTGACTACAATAAGTATTGTATATATTTATGTACATACTTATCACTGCCAATGGAGTAACATGTAAAATAAAATGGAATTGTTTTGTTGCAGTGTTTTTATCTTATACGAGTATATAATTTTATTGTTTTTAATAGTGTTTTTTACCTTGAGCTCCGGTTATAATAACATCTATCCATATTCTGGCCGCTGTATCTGAAGATGCTTGTAGGTAATAACTTTTCCTTTTAGTTTTAACAATAAATGTAGAGTGGAATCGACTACTCTTTGAGATGTTTAAGTGATCGATATAAACCTCATCTATGGAAGAAAAATAGGCTCCTCCCCTTGACTTACGCGCAGATTTATTAGCATAGTATATAAAAGCATTACGTCGGTGGTCTAAAACAAACCAACGCTTGGACCAGGTATGAAACGTGGAACCTAGTTTATGGAGATAGCCTCGGCAACTGTGTGCATCCAAAACGATATGGGGGCAAAGAAATATGGGATGTCCAGCTAACTCTATATGGCGTTTCAGATTGAGATCTATGGCAAATATGGGCAAATAATGTGTAAGTGGCCTTTGTTGTGTATGTTGTTGAGTCTTTTTGCGACCGAACGAAACAGTTGAACTATCACCTTGACACGAAAGTTCATTTGATAATATACTACTTGAGCGCTTGTCGTCTATATAAAAACTTATTGGACTATCAGGTGAATCAAGCGAAAATTTGCTATAGAGTTCACTATTTGTGTCTTCTACATATTGTTGTTGAAGTCTGGGTGATGTGCTATTTTCAAGTGTTATATCTTGGACTGTGGTTTGTAGTCTAACATTTAAGTTTAACTTTTTTAACAGACCCTCTATTTTACGTTTTTTATAATGCAAATCCTCTAGAGCCTTATGTGCGGCTAATAACTGACGTTTGCACTTTAATTTCTTTATTATATTATTCATTTGGAAAATGGCAAGTTTGGCATTTGAACCATCTATATTTTGTTCTTCACTTTTATACGTAAATCCACTACTACGAAATTCCATTTTATTATCATAAAGCATGTTTTCTTTAACACTTTTTGACATCAAACTGTCGTTGCATGTCTTATAGCTTAAAATTTCAGTAGCACTAAATGATGTTTCATTTTTTTCTGATATATAAGAATTTAAGTTTATTTTTGCATCAAATTTTCCTTCCAAAAATTTAAATCGTTTCTCGCAGCGATTTAATTGTTTAATTAATGAAACTAAATGACTACTTAGACGGCATTGCTTTGCAGTGACAGTGTATGATGTTTTTAAAAGCAGGTTTTCAAACACTGATATAGATAATTTGCATTCTTCAATTTTTTTATATATGCTCTGCTGTTCAGAAAATAAATCATCGCGGCAAGATTGCCATTCTGATTCACCTTCTAAATACTGAAATTCTAAGTCTTCAAAAGTTTTCTTGTCATTTTCCAGCAGTTTCCTAACATTAGAGAGTTCTTCTTTTAAACACGTATTATGCGGTGTTTGCTTCAAAAGTTCTTTAAGTTTTTCCACTTGATCTAGTCTCATTTCTATGATGTGTTTCAGCTTGGATTGTTGATTTTCTTCTATAACTCTTGTAGCATTACGTTGCGCTTCTAATCTATGAATTTTTTTCTGTAACAATTGATATTCATTTTGCAGTTTTTGTTTAAATGCAGTTACTGATTGCAGATCATCGATTATAAAAGCATTTTCAATATCCATTTCCATGAGAGCTTCATTGTCTTGTTTTTGTAATAAACTCAATTCTATCTTAAGACTTTGTATTTTTTGAAGAAGATCTTCTCTTTCTTTTTCCATTTGCTCATGGGAAGACTGATTGGCACTCAAATTCGACAGACTTTTTGTGATAAGCCCATTTGTTTTATTTAGTAAAGTGGGTGAATTGTATGGACAAATCAATACGTTTGTATCAATTCTAAAATTATTTATATTTCTATTTGTTTTTTTGATTGTAGCTGGTAGATAATTACTAGACAGTGAATTTTTTGAACATGCAAAAGTTTGCGAACATTCTATTATAGAATTTATTTCCTTTTCAAAGTTTTCTTCAAATGATCTCATTAACTCTTCGTATTTTGTAGTGGGTTTTTCTAGTTTAGTGTCATTGCATATATAATTATTTATATAGCATTCCTTATTAGCAGAACTACTACCATTCGTTTTAATTTTAGTGCGCGGACTTTGTTTTACTATTTTAAAATGTTCATATTCGGAATAATTATTGGGTGCAACTGCATCAACGCAATTTTGTTGCAACAGCAGAACGTTTTCATGACCATAAGACTTTGGTGGTGGAGTTAGACATTTATCACTGTCTTTAAGTGATCTTTTCATATCTTGATAAAATAATTTTTTATCTCTAGGTAGCGAACCATTTGTCTTAATACGGTTTTGTACAATAGGCGAAGAGGTAATGCTGCTATTGCTGCTATAAGAGCGGTCTTGTAAGTCTGAATAGTCGGTATATATTTGAAGCATGTGTTCTAAAGGGTCCCTTTCATTCGTCTTCGTTTTAGCTTTTAAATTGGGTAAATCGCTGGACTGTATGGAAGTTAATGGGCTGCTTTCTTCATTATTTAATAATTTCTTTTCCGATTGTGCATGATTTGGAGTTGTATTGTAATCAGAGTCAAAGTTAACTAAAACTTTATTTTTATCTTTGCAATAATGTTCCGACAAGTTTTTAGCAAAACTTGCATATTTTTTCCCCAGTACATCTTTAGCAGACATATTAACTGTGACCAAATCAGTTGTAAAAACTTTTGGACATTGCCACTCCATAAATATTTCCGAATGGTTTAAATTGTCGTAATAACTATAAGTTGTTTCATCTGAATTACGGGAATTGGATGAAGATACAATCAAATGTTTGTTAAAATAAGTTAAGTCTTGATATCCATCTTGTGATATCTCTCCCATACCGGAGTGTGCTTGTAGTAATTCCATAGGATTGTTGTAATACAAGTAATAAAAGGCTGCTTTAGTTATCATGGCTCCTTGTCTAAATAACCTTCATTATTTATCAACTGGCAGTCGAATAAGATTTGGGTATTCCACGTTACTATGTATTGTTTTTGTTTACACACATTTGTATATATGTGTTTGAGTTTTATTATGGAATATATATATATATATGTTTATTATTATTATATATGATATTGAACACTGCCAAATAAGCGGCTAAGTTTGGCAGGATTTTTGCCTTTGTTAAATACTACATGCTTTTTCACTTCTCTCTACAAATTTCAGTAAATATGCGTTATTTAATAAGTTTATGCAGATTAATATAAAACTCGTTATGTTATTGTTATCAAAAATACGGTAACTGGACAAGTTTTTAATAAATATTAAAAATGATGATTAACGAATTTTATTTTGCTGTACCGAATTTTATATACCCTTCACCAACGCATGTCTGGTACAAAAATTGATATTATTATATAAAATATTTATTATTTGGAAAGTATTTTTCTCCTGTCAAATAACTTTCACATTGTATATTGTTCATTAATCAGCTGCGAGCAGTTTTTGCACAAATAGATATAAAATTTCCAATCACTATTTGAAATTGTAAAAAGTTTCATAAAAAGTATACTATTTCATCTTGGTTAATTTTAGAGATATAAATATGAGCAACAGAATGACACATATGTAAGTTATATTAATAAACAACAGTGTTGTGTTTTACTTAACGAAAATGTTCAGCAGCCATATTTGGTTTTCTCAAATGAACGAAGAATTTGAAAATAAAGCATACATAAAAGAAAATTGTAAGAAATAAAAGCAAAATATTTTTACTTGTCGCGGTGCTCTACAATAAAGTTTGTATGTATTTATTAATATAATATTTAAAAATATTTACATAAAAAAGGTTTTTAAAGTTTATAATATAAATATATTTTAAATTAAGAGTTTAATGCATTAATATTTGTGCATACAACTATAATAGGTATATGTTGTACATACACACATCTGTTTTTTTTATAATTTTTATGTATACAATAAAAATGATGGTATTTAATAAAAATATAATGAAAGAAAAATTATGTGTGTTAAAATGCAATATAAAAATTCTTAATATAAATACAAAATATTAATTTTATTTGTTCAGAAAGTGCGGGTGGGTGTGTGTTCTTTGTTTCTCTTACAACGACTTTAAATATATTTTATTGGCTGTAAGTTGATGGTTTGTTTGCCCTATAGAAAACTTTCGTGATATGATTGTGTGTTATTTGTTTATATACTTATAATGAACAATTTCCGAAAACTTGTTGCCATTATTAAGTGGACAAGTTTAAAGATAAATAGATATCGAAATTTTTATTAATAGATAGATAATTAATAAGCTAAACTTTGACTTGTGTTTTTAATCGTTTCTGCTTGGAAGTGTTGCAAATAATTATGTATTTAGTAATATGAATATATATTCATCGTTAAAAGTATTCGATCTATGAACTCAGGCACTTTTGAAAACTAAAGTAAAAATAATTGAAATCAAAGTTATAACCGAAAGTAAATAAATATATAAAGTAACGATTAAAATTATCCTTATCCAACCGAAGATATTGTAGCCTCTTATTTTTAACTTGTCAATAAAAGTTACAATTAACTCTCTTATGACAATATGGATACGAAGTTTCGCGCTCTTGTTTTTATTGGGTTTGGACGTTAACTACTATATTACAACACTTCAGTTTACATTTTCGCATTGTCAGGGCTAAACGCATTTTTTGAGATTGTGCTGTGTTGTGTGTAAAGTGATTTATTTTGTATGTGTAATTTCTCATTTAAAAATACTAAAGCGTATAAACTCATTTGTTAATGTATAATTTCGATTTATAAATAGATATCGTTTTTATCGTTGTGTCAACTTTATTAAAAGTATTGGTTAACTGAACAACAGTTGCAAACATGGAGGATCCAAATCGTATGATGGCTCATACGGGTGGTATGATGGCACCACAAGGTTACGGAATGCCTGGACAAGATGATGGCCAAAATACCGGAAATGAAAATGAGGTTCGCAAGCAGAAGGATATTGGTGAAATTTTGCAGCAAATAATGAGTATATCCGAACAATCGTTAGATGAGGCACAGGCTCGAAAACACACGCTGAATTGCCATCGCATGAAACCGGCACTATTTTCTGTACTATGTGAAATTAAAGAAAAAACCGGTAAGTTTTAAAATTTTTGGGAGTAATAACAGTATTATATACTTACTAATACTTTTGATTTGAAATGTATCTATATATTATTTTCCTAATATACTGCTTATAAGTATTAAGCATGGAGAAAGTATCTTTTAAAAATTGCGAATATTCTTTTTTAAGAACCACAGAGTAATATACGAAATCTATATTATTTATACAAAATGTGAGACGAGCTACATTTTGTAAACATTGTGTTTAAAAGATCTCTGAAATAAAAAATGCATATTAAAAAATGCCAGCATTTTTAGATGTTAATGGAATAATAACTTTACTTAATACAACTTCTTGGGAAGGAATTTTTGAATTTAAATTCTATATTTTATGATTATTTTATTGACTGTTAGTTACAAAAAATACAATCGAACAACATCACTTTAATAATGATAATTGGATATAAATATAAACAGAAATTTTATACAATAATTATGATTATTAAACCGGCTTTCTATAAATTCGTGTATTAACAAAACAAATGCAAGCAATCCCGCATTACTGGTTTACTTTATATCCATGTGTTTCATTCTTTAGCATTACAAGGCTACAACCTGCATAAAAGTACGTATCTTGTATGTAAATATTATCATATTCAATAGGTAAAGGATATAATTTAGAAAAATACTTTATTAAATTTTTTAATCATAAATATTGTTACAATTTTTCGAGTCAAACAAAAATAGATTTGTGGTTTGCATTGAACTATCTATCTAACCAGTATTATATATTAGTCTAACTAAACCTATATATAGAAATAAAATATAAACATTATGTATGAATATACATAATGTATATAATACTGGAGTAAATTCTAAATTAAATACGCAGATATAAATATATAAGTACAAGCATATAAAAATCGATGTTGTTTTGTTACTTTTTATGCTAAACAAAAAGTCGTACAAGTTTGTGATATGTAACGGGAGAGCAATTTCTTGTCAACAAAATGTAAAGGATTTTTATATTTTACACATTTGATTGTTATATCTTAATGTTCCTTTTTCTTTTTCTTTCTATCATGTATTTTTATTACAGTAAAATGCTTCATTAGGCAGTCAAAATCATTTTAAATCCATAGGGAGGTATGTGGGAGTTCATATCTTTTTGTTATTGTACATATTCTGTGATGGTGACGTTGAAAAAATATAATTTTATTATTTTAACGAAGAAGTTGCAATATGCCAATACATACATATGTATTTCATTTAAAAAATCCTCTTTTTGTAGACCATAAGTTCTTATTCAAATAGAAAATATTGCAGCAAATTTCTCAATATTCTCTTTTATTTGCAACTTTAATGTGTTCGGTTTGTTTTAAAGATTCCTTGCTTTTTGTTGATTGTGTCGTTTTGGTGGAAATGCCATTAATGGCACGTTTACTTTTTTTGGGATATAACATTAAAACTTTAATAGAGATGCAAGGCACACGTTGCTACGACAATATTGCTATTACACAGTTCTGTGTAAACTACCCTAAAATGAAACTTGTAGAAAGTTTATTGGCAATTTTTGCATGCGCTACAACGTGATACTCTTGTTTTACTTTTAATAATACTTTCTAACATCTGTAAATTTAATATCTTGTGGTTTGAAAAACTACAGTTGTAGCCATAAATTCAATAAATTAAAGTAATATTGAATGCTTTTTAAATGGAATGCCTATTATTTTAAATTAATTATTACTCTTCTTCTGCAAACAAATAGAGTACATATGTACTACGATTGACAAATGTTTTTTTCGTAATAAAATAATGAGATTTAAAATTATAATTATAGTTGTTAACAAAATAAATCACGAAATTTAATGTTAATGTTGTCAAAAATACTAATCAATATAATATTTACCTTAAAAAATCAACTGAAAACAAATACAATTATTTTTTTCTATCAATGCTGATGAATTAATTAATTAGTCAGTGTAATGAATTACTCCAACTTGAAAAATAAAACTTTCCTTTCATACTTTAATTTTTATTTTTATTAAATTCTGTTCAACACCTCTAATACATTATTTTGCTGATTCGTTTAATTTACAAAAAAGTTTTCCTTTTTTCATTCTTAATCTAATCAAGCTTTGCTGTAAAATACCGGGACGTGCGTTGATTGCTGAGTTTTCCTTAAATTCATAAAAAGAAACAAAAACAAAATACGTATGTAGATAATGGTGTAAAATATAAAGGGAGGGTGGCTATTTAAGTTAAGAAAGCTCAATAGAAATACGTTTACTTACTAGATATGTACATACATATATACCAGCTTGTACCATCCCCATTTGTTTGTTTTTTTTCTGTTCACAAACTTGGATTACAATGCTTGAGATTTTATTCTTAAATACATACATCCATATTTATAGAAGTATGTATGTATATATTTACGTATTGTGTACTGTAATAAAGCGAAATGTTTTTAATTTTATATACAAGTACATTTTTTAAAATGCATTAAATAGCAGTATTTGGGAATTTAAGAATCCTCCAGAGTATTGTATGAAAATGTTATACACCAGCATTTAAAGTCAAAGTAAGCAATTTTTTAGAATACCTTGTATCTCCTACAGTAAAAACGTCGGTCTATTTAGTGAAGAGTGTATGTATTATTAAATCAATGACTGTATTCATTGTTAATCGGCAAACCATGGAAATTGTTTTTATTTTTTGTTTTGCCACAGTTGGCATCGTCTTTGAAGCTTATTTATTTTTATTTCTAGTGCACAAATAAAATTTTATGAAGGTCTAGAGGAATATCTTAGTGGTGAGAAAAAAAGAAACATCAATATGTATTGCATACATTTAAAAAGAAGGGAATGTTTTTCATTTCGTTCATGCTATTTCTTATGAGAATGAAATGAAAATGAACATATGAATGTCGGTGATTAAAATAAGAAACCTGTTAGTAAAGTCTATTAAAAATTTTTTTCCTTTTTTTAATTTTTGTTCAACTTTTCTAATTAAGTTATTTAAATAAAGTAATAAACAATTTCTGCGCTTCATAAATATTTTTTGTGAAAAATATATTGTGTTATGACTGATTGGTTGACATATTCTTTACAGCAGACTATATAATTTTTTTAATAATAATAGTAATAATAATAGTAATAGTAATAGAAATTTTCTCCATCCATTTACTTTAGTGATCGATTCTAGTGATAATTTTTTATTATTCTAATTTACTAATACTTATAAAATATAACACAGATTTTGGTCAAGTATAGAACTTACAACTACCAGAATAAAAGACTTGCTTAGTGCTCACTAATATGTGAAGCAGATAATTATTTTAAGTATTATGCTTTTGCATTAAATAAATTTAAAATAATAATTTTTCAGTCCTTTCAATTCGTAACACCCAAGAAGAGGAGCCACCAGATCCACAATTAATGCGTTTAGATAATATGTTGATTGCTGAGGGTGTAGCAGGTCCTGAAAAAGGTGGCGGTGGAGCTGCTGCTGCTTCCGCAGCTGCTGCAAGTCAAGGTAAATTGAAATGACTGTATAAACTTGTACTATTTGCTGGATATATTAATTATATTATATTTATAAACTAAAAGTAGGGTCGTCGTTGTCTATTGATGGTGCGGATAATGCAATTGAGCACTCTGATTATCGTGCTAAGTTGGCACAAATTCGCCAAATTTATCATCAAGAATTGGAAAAATACGAACAAGCGTGCAATGAGTTTACCACCCACGTAATGAATTTGTTGCGTGAACAAAGTCGTACTAGGTAAGAAAGTATTTTTTTTGTTTTATTTATTCATTTACGAGTATTTAATTTCTTAAATATCAAATTACAATTTATTTAAAAGACCAATTACTCCTAAGGAGATTGAGCGTATGGTGCAAATTATACATAAAAAATTTAGTTCCATTCAAATGCAATTAAAACAGTCAACTTGTGAGGCGGTAATGATCCTTCGCTCTCGGTTTTTGGATGCTCGACGTAAACGTCGAAACTTTAGCAAGCAGGCATCGGAGATTTTAAATGAATACTTTTACAGTCATCTAAGCAATCCTTATCCTTCTGAGGAAGCGAAAGAAGAATTAGCCCGCAAATGTGGCATAACAGTAAGCTTTAAAGAATGAAAAAAAAAAAATACAAACTTCATTTTTATTGATCTCTTTCCAAGGTATCCCAAGTTTCAAATTGGTTTGGAAATAAGCGCATTCGTTATAAGAAAAATATTGGAAAAGCCCAAGAAGAGGCAAATCTGTATGCTGCTAAGAAGGCAGCCGGAGCGTCCCCTTATTCTATGGCAGGACCTCCCAGCGGTACCACAACTCCCATGATGTCACCAGCCCCTCCTCAAGATTCAATGGGCTATTCAATGGGATCCGGTGGCTACGATCAACAACAACCATATGACAATAGCATGGGAGGCTACGATCCTACTCTACACCAGGATCTTAGCCCTTGAGGACGTTATTTTGACAACAAATATTAATTGATCCGTTTAAACAGTTCATCTAAACAAACGTACTTTGATTATTAATTAGTATTTTTCCTTAATTTTATCCTCACTTATCTGAATGCGATTTCACAAGTTTAAAAGTATTTGGGTTATTATTACTTTTTTCTATAAAATTATTTGTTTTTTACTTATAATTATATGTAATTGTTTTCTAATTTTTGCTTTTTTTAATTATTTATAATCGCTTTACGTTTTAAAATCACACTTTTTTGAATCCTTTAAATGTGCTTCTTTTGTTATGAACACATCCATTCATATTATCATTATTTTTTTTTAATTTTTAGTATTCACGAAATTTAGCATAAAGTCTTAACACAAACAATAAGTATACTGTGGGAAAATATAATAATACATACATTTAATTAATTTACAAAGCAAAATTGAAACTTTCGATAAAAATATATGTATATGTACATACGTACACAATATGTAACAAACAAGAGTTATACGATAAAAAGCAAAAATCAGAAAACATAAAATCTTAACATGTATACGAGATAAATTATAAATTTATTTTTAATTTTGCATAACATTACTAAAAAACAAAAACTCACAAAATTTACTCCTACAAAAAACCGTTTCGAACATTAGTATTAAACAAAAAAAGAATTCTTTTAAAAAATAACCACTACATTCAATGTATACTAAGAAAAGTTGTATACCAAGTCTTAAAAGTATAAATATAATTATATATATATAATACATACCTATACACACAAACTATACTATATAAATCACTATATATTTAATAAAATAACGATATTGATGCAATATTTTTTAGATTTAAAAATATTAAGGCAACAATAATTGAAACAAGCAAAGTAACTAACAAACAGCAGCTATAAATAAATTTTGAAATACCACAAAATTTTTGTTTGTTATATTTTAAATTTTTAGATGAAATTAAGAATGAAACATGTATACGAAACAAATCACACATTTAAAAATTATACGACACATACTAACATATTCTGTCATCAATTTTTAGTATGACAATTTCTATATGTATGTACATAAACATGTACACGTAATATGTATCTATGGAATACACATACATATATGCAATATATTAAAGCAGTGAATCTTAAATAAAAACATGAAATTTTTCAAATAAATCTATTAAAATGTTCATAAATTATTATTAATCTGAGTTTTAGCGAACTAAGAAGCTCACTTTAATCAATAAATCACAAGTACATACATACATAAATTAAATTCTGTCTGTCATTGAAGAGAAACAATTGTAACAAGCTGATTATTTGAAATTAAACAATTACTATGCATGCATATAGCTATACAATAAGTGGAATTATAAAAAATATAATATAAAAACTGTGGCAACAAAAATAAAATGACTTTTATTTGAAATATCTAACTTTTGTTGTTTTAATTCAATCAAATATGGAAGGACATGGTGAAAAATGAAATCCATGGGCTTGGTTTCTACAATCATTATTAAATTTCTTATTTTATAAATCAATTATATATTTTTGTACTTCCGAAAAAAATAACCTGCTGTAAGGTTTCGATTATTCTAATCATACAAAAAAATTTTGCACAAAATAATATAAAAAGTGGGCCATAATCAGAGTCACGCTAAAGTCGGTATCTTTTTAAAAACAACTTTAACTTCATATAATTCTTATGAACAAAAGTCAGCTCTTAATAAATGCCAACTTTTGTCTTACTATGATTATGGCCCAATATTTCTTAAGCTATGTATATAAAAAATTAAAAAAAAAATTAATATGACATTCATGAAGTGTATAAAACGATAACAAAAAATAAGAATAAAAAAATATACTTCCCTTTAAAAATTATACTATCTAAATATTGTTTATCCTTTTATTACGACTGCGTACATCTCTTTAATTTCTTTCCGCAACCCTAAAGTTAGTTTCTATTTTCGAAAAATAACAACAGTCGATTTTTGCTAGTGCTTACAAATGCTTTTTGTAACCAATTTAATCTGTTTCACCCTGTTACTTAAATTCAATTTACGTTTCCTTCTTAAGTCTTTCGTTTGCATAAGAAGAAAAATAGCTATTTTTGTTTGTTATTTATTTTAAGAATAAAAAGGTAAACTAAGTAGAAACAACAAGTACATATGTTTGTAGCCTCTCGATTAAAACATATATAAGTATTAAACTGCATACAGAATTAGAGAGGAGGGAGTGAAAGAGAGAATGGGAGAGAATGTGGTAGTGATCGATCTCAATCTATGTACATACATACGTACAAATATGTAGGGGAAATTACAATTAAAAAACTAAGAAACATAAAAATAAAAATATTAAGCCATTGTAATAAAAAATTGTTTTATAATTCTAATAAATTTATGTATATTTATTAATTTTGTTTTGTGTTGAATGTTTTTTTTTTTGGGGTTTTCTTAAAAGGGAAAGCAATTTGTATATGTAGTTGTGTGATTTGCTATAACTATGGGCTTTATGGTGAGCAGAAAAGAACTCTGATTATTTGGATTAAGGTGTATAGTATTTTAAGTGAGCGCGCATGAATACCTGTTAGTTGACTGTTGACTGTTGTGCGATAAAGTAGTGTTTTAATATAGATGCGCTTAATAATTAAAATAATCGTGGATAAAATGAATTCAAATGAATGGTGGATTTACTAAAAATTATACATACATAGTACATAATAAAAAAAAAAAATAAAAAAATTCTTGTTTTAAAATACAATAAACGAAAAAATAACTTCTATATAAGTAAAAACAAAAAAAGAATACCTGAAATCTAGCAATCTTAAAGAATTTTATGCATTTACGATAAATTAAATGAAACATAAAATAAATACGATATAAGTTGTATATAAAACAAACAAATATACATACATACATACATATGTACATAAAAACATACATAGATAAAGGTGTGTAGAAAAATAATGTAACATATATATAGATACATACACATACAGACGTACATGCTGCATGTATATGTTAACGTACAAGTATTGTTGTAAAACGTATTAAATTAAACAAGTGACATTTCGGAGTAAACAATGGAATGTCTGTGAAATAAGTTGTACATTTATAAAGATGCATATACATTTACATATTTAAGTATATATTGACACACATACATACGTTTATATTCATCATAACAAAAATATTTTCGTTATTTCTATAAGAAATGGTCTTTAAATTTTAATCATGGAATTAACTGCGTGGCATGCTTGAGAATTTAACTTGGATTCAGTTGATAAAAATGCAGATAGATAATTTTTGTGCACCTACATATGTATTTTTATAATAGCTCATTATCATTTTCATCATCATCTACAACGGCACATGGGTATGTGCCTACGTGTTTAATATATTGATGACATTTTGTCTATAGATCAAAGTTAAATGAAATAAATAAAGAAATCAAGCCTCTTAATTATACCCCATAAGGAGTGGTATAATACCATACTGCTTCAAAAATATGGAATGCTATACGAGTATTAATGCCCATTTCACATGCATACTTTATTTATTTCACAAGAAATTAAAACCGCAGATTAGTGATACAAAATTTTAATTATTTAAATAAATGTGTATCTGTATCCATTTTTATATTTGTTATTTATATATGTGCTTGGAAATACATGCAGTTCTTTGTAATACTAGATTTCACGGCTTACAGATTTGAGTTCTAAATGAAAGTTATTAAAATAATTTAATCAATTATTTTTGAAAAAGTAAAAACTACGATTTAAAATTTTAAAAGTTTCTATAATAAAGTAAAACTCAGATTTACCACTTGAATTACAGCTAAAATAGTTCTATTTTAAGTATTCCCAACTCATTTTAATAACTAACAGAAATACATTTATATGTAGAATGAGAAATACATACATACATACTTAGTAAACCAAGTATCGTGCAAGGTACTCGTATTTCCTTTAATGATATCTTCCGAAAATTCAATTGGTGAAAAGTAAGATACCACATTTTGTTGACTTGTTGATTTGTAGGATGAACTGAAGACAAGTCTCATTAAATACGTTGTATATGCACGAATAATATTTTTTTAAATTTTAGACATTTTTCGTAAAAATTTTGGTAGGGTTTGCATTTTACTTAAATAATAAAAAAATCAAGGAGAAAAAAATTAAGCACCGATTATAGTCGAAAAGCCTTGGTACGAACCTTAGTCAAGACAGATTTTTTGTTTCATTCATTTATATAAACATTTTTTATTTAAAATTTGTATCTCATTAACAACAATGTGCAAGGTCTTATATGTATATCGGTTGTGGCCTACGTGTCATCAGAGACTACATGTTTTGCACGCGTTGCCCAGCTTATCTGCAAGATGTGACCTGCTGGGCAGAACAACTACATATGCATATACTACATACATACATGTAATGTATGAATATCTGTACATATTCGCCAATCGCCAATGCAAAGTTTACGCAAAACTGTGTTGTAAACAAGCACAGTTATGCACGCAAACACAATGGTCAAACGAAAAAAAAAAACAAAAAACAAAAATAAAACAAAAACTTGCCTTAAAAGAACTGGTTCCGGCCAAGCAACCGTAAGTCGCCAACTGAATAATGAATTAATATTTTTTATGAACAAATGTTAGCCAAACCACCAATACCGCAATTGAAAATTTCTAAATTCTTTTGGTTTATTTAGATTTCTTATACAGGAAATCAACAAATATGGAAAAAACTCATGCACACACAAATTCACGTGAATAGAAAAAAGCTTTAAGAAATTTTTGTTTTGTGCGCCTGTTGTCGAAATCTTGTTTTTTTTTATTATACCTTTTGGATTCGTGTTATCCCATTATTTTTGTAATAATTAAGAATTTTAGATAAATAGTTATTATACTCGTATTTTTAGAGTAAATAAATTTTGTTCGTAAGCTTTTGGTAGGCATATGTGTGTATGTTGTAATGTATGATTAATTTAGTTTGTTGCTTTATTGATTATTTTGTGATATAAATTTTCTTATTTCTCATTTCAATACATGAAAAATTTCTTTTTCTATTAATTCTTTCAGTCTGTTACTACTTTTGAGATTTTAGCAAAAGAGAAATTATTATTATTAATACTACTTTCTTAGTATTTCTTTTATTTTCTAAAAAATTTCACACAATCATTGAAGATAATAATATACATATGTATATATATACGCATACGTACATACATACATCAATACATATGTACATATTTATAAAAAGCTTTTCTGTTAAGTGTTAAGCATAACAAAAAGTGTTAAAAAATTTACTTTCTATTCGTACAAACCTAGACATAAAATATTTAAAATGCACGAATGAATGAGTGGCTGTCAGCAGTGCTATTCAAGACTAAAAGTACCTCCTTGTCGCAAAATATAAAATTTTGAAGTTTATTGCCGCATTTTTAATGGCATTTTCTTTATATTTTTATTTTCATTTTAATGCTGCATTATAACTATATCTGCTGAACGAACATCTACAAGTGTGTGTGTGTGTGTGTGTGTGTGTGCAAAAGTGATTAAAATTACAAATACCGACAAAAACTGACGAATAATTAATAATAAACAAACATTTATAATGTTAAATTTGATGTCAGTTTGACATTGCTTTTCATGGATATGTTTTGTTTGTATGAAAATTGTTTACTTCTTAGTGCCCATCAACTTTTGCAATTTTCATTGCTGCAATTCTGATGCATGTTTAACATCATATGAATAAAATGTATTAATTTTGTTACTTAGTTCATTCACATAAAAACCAGCAAATTGTTTACAGCAAAAGAGAAGGCGATACCATACATGTACGGTTTCAATTAATTATATTTTCTTATCGCAATTATATTAAATAAATTAATTATAATAAAACTTTCAACACTCATTTTTACTTTAATGAAAGAAAAATACAACAACAATTTTTCATCATTTATGCGTAAAGAAATGATATAAATCAATATTGTAATTAAAATCAAATATTTTTTATTAATTTATGCCATGAAACGTTTGTTTTTCTTTTTTCTTTTCCATTTTCCTTTTCTAAAAATTCATTCAATTCAACTGGTGCTGAAAGCAATTTTAAATTTTTTTGGTGAGTGTTATGATCATTTAAAAAAATTTTAACACGTTTTTTGTTTGTTTATTTATAACTATTTTTTTTCGTTTACTTTGTAAAATTCACTTTCAATTAACAATGTTTCAAAAGATTATCTAAAGTGCTTGCATTTGTGTTCAAAGTTTTCATGTGCATGTATGATTGCAGTGTGTGTTTCGATAAATAAATTTTAAAATTTTAGTTACTTCTATATCTTCATGTAGAGGGATAGATGATTTAGTTTCTATAAGACTTCACGCTCAACAAATCATTCGGTTCGATAAACTGTTTTTTGTGTAGAAAAATAAAAACCAAATAGAAAAATTTAAAAGGAAAAATTTTATTTAAGAAATAGTTTTTATTCTTTTTCATTTTGTTAATTTGATTCTTGAGTAAAATCAATGTAAGAGTGCATCCTGTGATATAAAACAATAAAAAGTAAAAATTTCGGTTTCTTACATTCTATTTGCTAGTTTGAGGAAAAGTAAAAATCTAAATTTTGTATAAAAAGCCATTCTTCATCCCTCTCAGTTGCGATGTAAACAAATACGGTTTTGTTTGCAAATCGAATTTACTCGAGTTTTAAAATCTTCACTTAGAATTGGTACTTGTTTACACTTAATGCAAATTTTAAATATACTCGTACGTAGAAGAATCCAACTCAATTTTTTTCCAACATAATTTTTTTATTTCTATTAATAGCTGCACCAAAATTTTGTCATGAAATTAAAAAAAAAAACTGAATACTAAAACCTTATCTTTATATACATACATCTTTATGTATGTATTTGTAATTGAAAATACTCAAAAAAGGGAAAAAAAATTTAGCAGCAGTTATAAATGTCATCACTGCAAAAGAATTCATTGACTTGAGAGTTTTGTTTAGTCTTTACTTTTGTATAGACGTTTAACTATTTGTTTTGGTTTTTTTTTTAATTTTCTTTATCATATTGTTGTTACCTGTCTTCAAGTATTGGAATGCGGTCAATCACGTCAGTGGTAAAATAGTTAGCTTTTTTGTAGCTGTTACAACCCTCTACAGCTACAAGCTACTGAGTAAATACGAGTAGAAACAAGATGAATAAAATTATTTTAGCAGTTGGAATTATGATGGAGACACACTAAGCACAATACAAGCTTGTCTTCTTTCAGAGTACAGCAAAGCATTTCTTTGATATTGAGCTTTTTTGATTAGGTATTTTTTCTGTAAACAAGTCTTGTGAGTTTTGCTTTGCTAAAAAGTCCACGAGAAAAATTAATTTTTTTTGTAGACACTATAATTGAACTGCCTAAATATGTATGTGTGTCCGTTTGTGTATGTGTTTGTATAGTGCATATGCATTCAGCCACACATACATATCATCATGTGTAGAACAAACTGTTTTATTTTTTTTTTTGCTTTTGTAAATATTGTTGTTACAGCCAAAATCATATAGTTACGTTTTAACAGGTGAAAGTTTTTTTTTCCATAATTTCACATACAATATTAAATTTAGAAACAAACAAATATACTTTCTCAGGCTTGCTTATGGTTTTAATAGACATATAATCTGTGTGTGTGTGTGTGTGTGCATGTTTTTACCTAAAATATATTTTATTTTATATTTGGCTTCTCTAGACCTTTTGTGTGTTACAATTGTTGGTGCATTAAAACTTCTTGCTCTTATTTTAATAATTGTTATAAAATAGGTTCACATTTTGTAAGGACAACCGCATTGCATTCGTAGGTGTATTTAAACTTAAAACAAAAAAAAATAATAAAAAAAAAAATTGTGTATTGCATCAAATCCTATCAAATAATTCTGTAAATAGTAAGAAAGCAATTAATCGAAAAAAGAACGCTAGATTCAGTCTTACCATTGAAAAATATTGAATTAAAAAAAAAAAATAAAAAATTATGAGTTGAGAATGAAGGTTCGTTTCTTAAGTTCTTTGTTTTCATAAAATTTTCTATGTGGAAATGACAAAAAAAACTGCTTAGCTCAAGTTAGTAGAACCTAATTTTTAACATTGAGTGAATTTAAATGTCCGCCCTCTATAAACGAAAACAAAGCATAAAAACCATTTTTATACACTCATTTGTGAGCTGATGTAATACACACTTTGAATCTTACAAATTAATTGAAAGATCTTAGAGTATGCACGATTAGGCTTAATACATATTTATGTAGGAGAACGTTTATGATCTGCATGTGGGCTTAAATTGATTAAATAAATTTTATTTTATTTTTTATTTTTATTTTTATTTTTAGAGACATGTCTTCAGTTATTTTATATATTTTTTAATTTATAAACAAACGTTGACAAGTTTGGAGTGGTTATTTGTATAAACAACACAAATAGAAACATAATGGATTGGTCTGAGGGTGATTTAGTGTGGTTTGATCCAGGGATGGGTCATCCAATACCAGGCGAAATACAAGAAGTTCATAGAGCGGCCCAAGTCATTGTTGTTCAAGCTGTTATTAAAGGAAAGGTGCGTATATTAAAATTTAATCATCAATTATGAAGCTTAACAAAAACTCTAAATTGCACATTTGATTGAAAATAAAACTTTACAGTTAAAGAATTTTAAAGTGGCTGCTTTAATAAAAAGAGTCAATTATTCAATCATCCTTCGTATCCATGTGAATGTACATGCTTATATACTCGTACATATACGAGTATGCATGTATGTATGTAATTTGAATTTTTTTTGAATCACATACGAGTAGGTATAACTATTTTGCTTTTTGTTAGTTAAAACATGTTAGATAATGTGTCCACCGTGTTAATAAAAATCGAAAAAAAAATAAAAAATAAAATTGAAATAATAAAGAAGAAATTTTTCTAGTTTATCAAGATAACTTACTTGGTACGTTTGTGATGAGCTGTGTAGAAACCTCAATGGCAATGGCAAGTAAATCTATATTGTACTACTTGTTGTTGTAATTATGTTGCTAAACATGTTCCAATCAAATGGCTCCTCAGAGAATGTTGCTGCATGGCTTCTGTTGATATAAGCCAATGATCTCTTTTTTAGTTGTAGTGGAAAGACGTTGATATCAAGTGGCGTTTTGCAATATTAACGGATTAATGTAAACATCATTTCTTTTGTGGTCATTCTGCTCTCTCGAATATGCCAAACTAAGAATATTTTTGCAAGAAATTTTTTTTTTAGTGATAATTACAACAGCATTAAAAGCAGCAACAAGACAAGAGGAAAAAGAAGCCAAAAGCATACAGACAATTAAAAAAAAAGAAAACAGCACTCTAAATGCGAATTGTGCGCTTTCATTTGGAACCATGGCAACGAAATGGCTCTGTAACACCTAGTCCAGCACCGTCACCTTCAGTTGCAATTTTGTCGCCACACATACTGAGGCGACAACGACCACCAAGTATTGAAGATTTTCCCAGCTTTGAAGAAAAAAATACAGAAACCTTATGTTCAAAGTTATTTATAGATAAAAAACGTAAAATGCAAAACCGTTATCCTCAAATAGTTAAGAAGTTATCGACATTGTGCAGTGACATGATAGCCAGACTTGTTCGTATTAAAAATTGCAAATAAATATGTAAATACATGCATACATAGTTTCAGAAATATATGTGTGTGTGTGCCTGTGTGTGTAGACATACTAATTAAATAAATATTTTTCTTTTTAGCCTCAAACATTTGCCTTGCAACCAGGTGAAGGAAATCTAAGACCCCGACAAGATTTGGGTAGCAGTGGGGTCGAGGATATGACAATGTTGGAAGACTTGCATGAGGCATCACTTTTATGGAATTTACGTTTGAGATATGATAAAGGTCTCATTTATACATTTGCTGGAAGTATTTTAATAGCCGTGAATCCTTATAAAATGTTTCCCGATTCTTATGGGTTGGAGGTGGCGAAACAGTATGCGGGAAAACCTTTGGGCACTATGCCCCCACATTTGTTTGCTATTGGAGCTGCAGCTCATGCTTCTTTGCCTTTACCACAAGTTGTTGTTATATCTGGAGAATCGGGTTCTGGAAAAACAGAATCTACAAAGCTGGTAATGCAATATTTGGCAGCTGTTGTTCCAGGTGGGGGTTCTGCTTCAGCAGTTATAACAGAGCAGATCTTAGAGGCCGCACCTCTTTTGGAAGCGTTTGGTAATGCTCGAACTACTCGAAATGACAACAGTTCCAGATTTGGAAAATACCTAGAGGTATACTTTAAAAATGGTGCTATTGTTGGGGCTAAAATTACCCAATATCTACTAGAAAAATCAAGAATTGTTACTCAAGCACCAGGAGAACGTAACTATCACGTCTTTTACGAGATGTTAGGTGGTCTATCAGAAGCTGAGCGTACAAAATATGGCCTCTTAGAGGCTGATAAATACTTTTATTTAAATCAAGGAGCTACAGATTGCGCTCCTGGTCGTGTTGATTGGGACTCTCTTCAAAGTGCTATGCAAGTACTAGGCGTATCTGAAAGTGAACGTGAGGGCATTATACGCATTTTGGCATCTGTATTACATTTGGGCAATGTGTATTTCCACCGTAGGCAGCTCAGACATGGACAAGAAGGTGTAGAAGTTGGTTCTGATGCTGAAATTAAATGGGCAGCTCACTTGTTGCACATTTCAGCTGAAGGCTTACATAGAGCTTTAACTAGTCGTATAACCGAAGCTAGATCAGAACGTTTACATACGCCTTTAAGCATAGATCAAGCCCTAGACTCCAGAGATGCTTTTGCAAAAGCGCTGTACTCTGGTCTATTCAATTGGTTGGTATCGCGTATTAATTCAATCGTACAAAAAGGTGGTACGCATGATGCACATAGAATTTCTATATTAGATATATTTGGTTTTGAGGATTTGGCTGAAAACTCCTTTGAACAATTGTGTATAAATTATGCCAACGAAAACCTTCAACTTTATTTTAACAAGCACGTATTTAAGCTTGAGCAAGCTGAATATTCTCGTGAGCGCTTGGAATGGGCTCCTCTAACATGGGATGATAATTTACCTGTTATTCATTTACTGGCAAAAAAACCAGTTGGTATATTTCATTTATTGGATGATGAGTCCAATTTTCCGCGCGCTTCTGATATGAGCTTTCTTGAAAAGTGCCATTATAACCACGCTCTTAATGAGTTGTATTCGCGACCCAGAATTGGAGCTCAAGAATTTGGTATCACTCATTATGCCGGTCAAGTTTGGTATTGTGTCGATGGATTTTTAGATAAAAACCGTGATGCTTTAAGGAGCGATGTTTTAGAGCTTTTGGGTTCCAGTAAATTGCAGTTAGTTTCAGACCTTACTAAGCAACTTAGAGCACAACGAGATTCTGGGAAGACATTACCTAAAGGCAATAATGGCCGTTTCGTAACTATGAAGCCTAGAACTCCTACTGTAGCAGCAAGATTTTCAGATTCTTTGCAACAGCTCCTGCAATCAATGGGACGTTGCAATCCATGGTTTGTGCGTTGTATTAAACCTAATAATGAAAAACAATCTCTTAAGATGGACATGCCATGCGTGTTGCAACAATTACGTTACTTAGGCATGTTAGATACAATACAAATTCGCCAGAAAGGTTATCCAGTGCGACTACGTTTTCAACATTTTGTGGAACGTTATCGGCACTTAATACGATCACCATTACCAAGAGGTACCCCATACAGAGAACTTTGCCGCATATTATTAGAATCTATGCCAAATACAGGAATAGAGGGACCAGATTATCAGCTGGGTGCAACTAGAGTTTTTCTTAGAGAAGCTGTACATCGTATGTTGGAAAGTGGTCGATCAGACCGCCTAAAATCTTCAGCAGTTGTAATACAAAAACATGTGCGAGGAATGTTAATCCGTAGACAATTGACACGTAAAAGAAAAGCTGCAACTGTCATTCAGGCAAAGTGGCGAGGTTACCGTGAAAAAAAGAAATACCGCAATTTACAAAAAGGAGTTTCTAAAGCTCAAGCACTATGGCGTGGAAAAATGGGCCGTAAAAAGTTTGTTAAGCTACGAACAGAATATCAGCGTCGTCTAGAAGCTCAAAGAGCTCAAAAAGAACGTGAAGCAAAAAAACAAGCTAAAGAAAACTTAGAACGCAGTCAAATATCTTATTTAGATATACCAGCAGAACTCGCCTTCATATTTTCTAAGAGCGAAGGTTGGACACCAATTCACGGAGATCGGCACTTAGTTAAAGTAGTTGGCACAGTACCAGGACCACCTGTAGCTGCTGAATTACCAAAAGATCTTGATCAATTTTCATTTGGTAAATTCAGTTCAGTCTATTGTAATGGCTTGCGGTTATCGTCTAGAAGAGAACCCATTACTACACCATTTTTAACAAGAGCTGCTTCAAGAGATCAGGACTTTCAAGATTCTTTGGCAGTTTTTAAACTAATTCTTCGCTGGACAAATGACAAAGCTATGGATGGAAATAAAGAAAAGGTTTTATCGGACTACATAGTCCATAAAGGTTTATCATCACGTGGCTTAAGAGATGAAATTTTAGTGCAATTATGTAATCAAGTATACAACGCTGATGATTTACAGGCTCAACGTATTTGGCAGTTAATGGCACACTGCTTATCTTGTTTCCAACCTGGCCCTGCATTCAGCAAATATCTGATGAAATTTATTATCGATAATGCCCCAGATTCCATGAGGGACATGTTGCTTAAAAAAATTTTACGTAATGTCAATTCAGCAAATAACTTTCGAAACTTTGCACCTTCCTGGGTAGAATGGAGAGCTATATCAAGAATGTCTGATATTGCAGTAGCCTTAACCTTACCAGATGATAATAATCAAACTGTGGCTATTGACTCTTGGACCACATGTGAAGAAGCTGCTTCTTTGGCAGTTTCTAATTTAGGTATATCAAACAGTGGATGGACCGTTGTGTTAGATGATGGAAAATTGGTAACTGATTCTTGTGGACTAGATTATGTGCTTGACCTTATATCAGAAAAGGAATTATGCCCAGCTTTTCCTGCACTACGAAGTGATTTAATGACGACAGGTGCTAAATTCAATAGAAACATATTACCAGATCATGACGCAAATACACCAAGAAGACCACAAGTACCACCACCAGAACCACCAAAAATAAAGATAAATCCCATAAGTGAGTCTTCAGTATCAGATTTAAATGATGAGCAGCCAATACGAAAAAATTCTCGAAATCTACTTTCAAGAAGTTCTGCTTTAAACGAACGCTATTTTGAACAAGAAAAACCCAGATCAAAGTCTCTTGATGATCTTTTGGCTGAGAATATAACTGATTTAGATCCAGCAACAGAACAAGAACCTTTAACTAATTTAGGTCTTTCAGAGAGTCGTCTCAATGAAAGGTATCACTCAGCTGAACGCCTCACCCCCATGGGAAAAGAAACAGGCCCTCGTTATCAGAAGTCACAATATGCTGGAAGAAGATCTCATGGAGGATCGCACTCGAGCAAGTATATGGATAAATCAGAATATGCTACACGTTCTTCAGCCATGTCAGATACAAGTGAAGCTCCTTCCTTGGCCTCACATGTACGTCGTGTGAGAGTACCTTCTCAAGCTTCAGACGTTGATCAGTTCTTAGACGATTTATTTAGTCCAGTATTAGATGGTTCCTTAGACGAGTTGTCTGATGCAAGATCTTTAGCCGCTAGCATTAGAGGAGGAAAAAGTGATTCCAATTCGAATTATGAAATGCTTGAAGAAGAGTTCTTTGAAGCGCCAAATATTGACAAGAATACCTTAATTTCTAATACTCATAGTTTAGTGCGTAAAATAAAAGGAGGTGGTGAAAATTCGATAAACTCTGAAGAGGTTCCGTCTGCTAATTTAGATGAATATATTACGGGCTTGTTTAAGCCAATTTTTATTAATGATGCTGTAAAAGTTTTAACTGAGCAGGCTGAACTAATTGAAACTATTAAGGGCGGTGGCACTACCCAAGCCCAATCGAGTGGAAATTCGACAATGGTTACTTCACCAATGAGTCAAATTGTCAAACTTCCAGCGGATGCAGATCCAGCGGTTTATCAACATCAAGTTCAACGGGCATTTTTGCAATCAGCAATGGCTCAAAACCTGCAGATTCAACAACAACTGCTAGCACAAAATCAAGCTTTGCAAACATTACTGAGTCAACAAGATACTGCTACCACAGGTACAACATCACCTCCTCCTTTAGTACCAGTTTTGACAGCAGTACAACAGTCACCAACATCATCTAATAGCTTTAACAATAAAATTGCTATCGCTACTAATGAACAGTCGAATGTCCGAAAACAAAGTGTCAAGAATAGAATATCTCAATTCTCTGAAAATGATCGAAATCGAAAGGTTTCTTCCGATAGTGGAGGTTCTGTAATTCCTCCTCCACCACCTCCACCAATGCCACCTCCAATTGAAATAAAAGACCCATCAGAAACAAGACACTTTTTGGATCCTTATGGACGGGCAAAGACAGTTCGAATTGGAAAATGGAGATGGCCGCCACCACAAGATGGGCCCCAATTTGAAACTGAAGAAGATTTTTTTGCTTTTAAAATGCGTCAAAATCAAAGAAAAACTACTCCACAATCCCAATTTCACAGTAGTAATGGTTCCTTAACAGGTTCAGCTATGGAGTGGGAGGAATTTGAAGTTAATGGCAATTCAAAAAGTCCATCGCCTGCAGTGGCGGTACCAATACACACAACACAAATGGTACGAACACAAATTAAAATAGAAACGGGACACAAAAGTTCAAATAAATCTCCGATGGAACAAAGTCAACCGCAGCAAACAGTTGTAATGGCTAAAATAGCCAAAAAAAGCTTTGAAATTGGAGCTGACAGGCCTCCACCAGGCAGTGTTGGTAAATTAAAATTGAGCTCAGAAATGAGACAACGTCTAGAACAGGTCACAGCTGGTCACTCAATACGTTCTACAGTGAGCACAAAATCAGAGCAACGTACTCCAGCTAAGCTGGAGGATACAAGGAAATTAATGCTACAACAACAACTGAGTGGGCATTTTTCTCCATTAGAGGGAAACAACACTTCTATGAACGATATGCATTCGGTTCGCTCTCAAGTAGAGCGCATGGAAGAAAAGCTATCACCTCCACCCACCTGGCCATCACACGTTCCACCAGCACCTAATATACCAGCACCACCTCCACCCATAAGACCACCTAACGTTGCACCACCAGCTCCGCCACCAGTGCCAAAAAGCCCTCCCGTGCGTATTGAACCAGAAGAAAATGAATATCGTAGTCAAAACAAGGATGTACCAGCATTTATTCAACGCCAGGAACGTGACACCTTCGGTGCTAGGCACAATTGGAATGGTTCAGATGATTGCAAGGATGTTTACGATTCTTGGGGAAGATCTGAAGCAGCTAAATTGGACATGGTATACGAAAAAAGTTTTAAAAAAGAAATTAAAAATAATCATGAGCGCGATCGTTCTAGATCACGCTCTCGATCAAGAGATCGTGACGATTTCTCTGAATCTGTATGGGATAGATCGGAAGTAGAAGGACCTGCTTCCAGCGGCAGCGATAGAGAAAGAGAAAAGGAGCGGGAAAAGCGGGACAGAATTTATGAGATGAGACAAGTAGAACGAGAAAAAGAAAGCAATAAGGTTTACCAACCAGCTCCCCCTAAAGTTATAACAGCAACTATAGAAAGACAAGATCATACTGATAGCTTTGTAACTGCAATAACTACAGAAAGAAAATATTCATATCAGGGCATGTTCTCAAACAATGGCAACAAAAGGCCAACACCAATAGCTCCACCTAGTCCAGCGAACTTAATAACATCGAACACACCAGCAACATTCCGTACTCATATGGCCCAAAAATATGAAAAAGAAAGAAAACGAAAATCCTCTGCCACTTCGACCACAGTATCGCACAGTACACGACGTGATGAAGAAACAGATGGAGGTGACGAATGGCCACTACCGGCTATACCAGCACCAGTTCCTGCTCCTCCATCGTTAAAAAGTCCTGCTAATGCATGTCTAACATACAATCGAGTGCCATGGAAGTTGAGGGTACGCAAAGAGGTATTCCATCCTAATGAACCTATAGGGCCACCCATAGTGCTAGATCTTTTATTTGCTCAAGTATCATCTGATGTATTTGGTTTAACACCCTCACTACGTATTTCACCTCAAGAAAAAGCAGCCGCAATTAACATGCTTAACGGTCATGGCGTAACAGCTGAGTTAATTCGAAGTCAAAATGTTCGCGCTATTGTTAAAAGACACCTAATCGATATGGCTAGAGAGTGGCCACTGTATTTTGCACGTCTCTTTCCAGTACAAGCAGCACCACAATATCCAGATGTTTCCATCATGGGAATTTCACACAATGGCTTCTATTTAGCTCGCCGTGATGCAGACTACTTGATTGTTGTCCAGTCGATACCATTCAATGAAATAAAAAATGCTGTTACGCTACCAAGGCCAGCCTCATTACAATTGAATCTGCGAAATGGTAAAAATGTTCAACTTCATGCGGCCAGGGCTGCAGCCATCCAAGCAATGATTACATCTTTTGTACAAGAATTCCGAAAGGTAAATGATTAACTGTTTCTTTTTCTTATTTTTAATATTTGAATCGTCCTAAATTTCCAAATTAAAATGGATGCCATGTTTTACATTTTCGTTGTCCAATTTATTTATTTCTTTTTCTACCTGCTCTCATGTGTCACGTGACATGCAAAAGTTCAAATTAGCAAAATACAAATAAAAAAATTTTAAATTAAAAATTAATAGGAACCTATTGATAGCCTCCTCAAAGAGAACGAGCGTGCAAAGTCAACTTAATAATTTATTTAAAAACGAAACCATAGAATTTAATTTGAAAACAGAATTCACATACGAAATATTAGTGGATACATACACACAGGCATACATGTGTACGTATGCAATGATGTATTTATCCCGTTGAACTTTGATAAAATGCACCCATTTTTGCAAAACTTATGCATCTCATTTTATATAAGTGTGCACGAGTATTATGTATGGCCACTATTTATGCCTTATGTAGAATTAATACAATGTACACGTCACTACAAACATGTGTAATATTTTGTAGTGAAAAGTGTTTGTAAGCCATTTCCAGTATGCTTGTGCAGTGCTCTAGTATTTATGTACTTATATTTTTGTATGTGCATATATCTTCTTCATTTACTCAATTTAAATTGAAATATTGAATACAAAAATGCAATAAAAAATTAATAAAAATTGCTTTACGACTATAAGTTGTAAACTTTAGTTTATAATTGTGATCGTGTGTATGTTTGTATGTGCAACAACTTGTGTAGAAAAAGATACCAATAGTAATACATAGATATTCTTTTTTGGGGAGGCTTACCGTACGTTTGTTCGTTACTATGTATGTGCACTGACTGGTTTCTGGATCAGGTTTAGTCTTTTATGTACATGTGTTTGTGTCTTAACCGATAAACGAAGAGTAAAGCGGTTTCGCCTCGAAACTTACACATTTAACTTATTTAAAAAACAACACAACAAAATAATAGTTACATGGGTTTTTTTTTCTTTTTCAACAACACATGTACACTAATGTCTGGTTCAACGAGCATTTTTTGTTATATTTTTTTACATTGTAAATACTTACTCGTACATAAATATGATTTCAACAGTTTTTAATTAAAAATTTAATACATTTTAAAATGTACAATTCAATTCATATTCATACAAGCAGAGAATTCAAATTTAAATTTGAACTTTTTAGCAGAATTTTTTATGTCACATTTATGCTTGAACTGACTAAGCCATGTATGCAAGTAGTAACGTTAACTGAGGCTATATAGATTTATGCGTATGTATGCATTTCTTTTCATATATACTTATGTGCATACATACATATATACTACGTACATGTTCAGATACAAGCATGCTCACATTAAACAAGTGTGTATATTTGACTCAAACATTTATAAGCTCCGCTGATTGCTCAGTGAAATGGTCAAGTGCCTTTTGTGGATTTACAATGCAATTCAGTTGAAGAAAACATGTCCACCAGCTTAAACACAAGCCGCGGTTAATATAAGAAGAAAAAAAAAACATTAGAAACAAAACATAAAACAACAACTGTCGGACATACATACATATTTCCGAAAAATTGAATTCCGTTTATTAACAAACAACAAGCCCAACTTAATTTTGTATACATAAACGTCTCTAAATGTGGTATTAAAAAGCTACATTAAGAAAAAAGTATTTAGGCAAACCTTTAATGTTCAGAAGTGAAATTAAGTGCAGAACAACAATAGTTTTATAAAATAAAACTAAAAAAAAAAACATCCTGCTTATGATTCTAAAATGACAAGTGCGCTGTCATGCTTAAAAATAATTAAAAATCGCAATTATCAATAACCTCTATATGAGTTAATAAATATAAAAAAAAAAAAATATTAAAAAATTAAACTAAAGCGTGTCTATACAAGTATGGACTGCAAGTGCACTTCAAAACTGTAAATTATTTATTTATTTATTTAAGCAACTTTCACTGCCAATTTTTTTTATTTAGTTTTGTTGTGTGGAGAATTTATATAATTCACTTGTTTTATTTAGTATGTGTACAAACGTACATAAACACATAAGTATGAACGAGTATATAAATTTTTTTAAATACTAATCGTAAATAAGATTGTTGGAAAACGTGATTGTTTCTTTGGATTTTTAAGTTTGGCATCGTGATTTAAGAGTTTTGTGTGGATGCAGTGCAGTGTGTGTATAAATGCAGACAGAAAACAAAAATAAAAAAAAACTAAACTCATACTTGACTTGAAATATTCAAACTGCGGCCAGTGCAATTGAAACTAATCAACAAAGCGGCTCATTGTCTGCTGTTCGTTTTATTATTTTATTCGTTTTAGTTTTGGTGCTACAATGTCAGAAAGCTTACGGGGCTCAAAGTCATCTAGTTCGCGTAATAACAGCAGCAGTAGCGGTAATAGCAGTCATAGTAAAAGCCATGATAGCATACCTCAAAAATTTAGCAGTATCGTCAATAAGGTTGAGTCTCTTATAAGTAAAATGAATTATGATAAACATAGTCACTCCAATCACAATGATGGAAACAAGTGTTTCACTTCTGACAAAGAGTCATCAAAGCATAAACCAAAAACCAAGCAAAACTATAGGCATACTAAATATGAAAATTGTGCTACATTAAATGGTGACCAACGGACTACATCCATAGATTCCCTAAATAATCTAACAGATATTGACAGTTTTGACGATCGCGATACGAACGACACCACAACAACTGACACTACCGTAACAGTTAATAATAACAATGACATATATTCTGATTCAGATGATACGGAAATTGCTCTCATAACAGGAACAACATCAGTTCAAGTTCATAGACGCATTGAATTAGATCAATTAACTGATGAAACAATACGCGAGTTTAACGAACAATGCTCTTCGCTTAGTCACGACATGGAATTCTATAACTCATGGCAGAATGAGGAAGAACTAGAACATAATTCCGGACACAAACAGTCAATTGAAAATATTTACAAAGATTCTACACAAGATGAATTAAACAGATGTCAACAATATTCAACAAGTACAACTACAACCACTAAAGACGCTAACAACAACGAGTATTCTCCTTTAGAAGCTGATACTCATGATTGGCTCAACAAACTGGAAATGGAAGCAATGCAAGAGGAAAAACAACATGATAATCTAACAGAAACAAATAGGCCTATAACACATATTCAACAAATTGTTAATAATATAACACAACAAGAACAAATATCTCATGTAAAGCAAAATTTAAATGAAATAGAAATCGATAATACAATTGACGATATCACCAATACTACAAACATTGATTTTACAAATCAAACTTCGACTGCAACTAATGGTAATATTGGAAAAACACGTCGTTCAAGTGTCGCCTCAAGTGGTTCTGTTGGACGTATGGAAACAATATTGGAAGAACCAACCGAGTGTAAAATTTCTGTTAAAGAAATTTTGCAACGTTTTGAAACAATGAACAAAAATGAGGTACATTTCATTAATAGGAATATACGTACATACGAGTATGTATGAATGTGTGTACCTAATATATATTTGTAGTATATTGTGAATAAACCAAACAACTTTATTCTATTTCACAATTAAACAAACAAATTAATGTATTTTTGTAAATTTACATATACATCATCAGGGCCAGAAATATAATTTCATGATTAAAAAAACAATTATTAATTGAATTTAAATTTATAAATTTTATAAATTGATTTTTATATCAATCAAACTACACACCTCCAAAGTGCATTCAATTGAAAGAAATGACAGAAATGCGCTTTAATGAGAGTACAGAGTATTTATCCTTCATTATATTGTTTTTGGTTCGCCGTGTTTACATTTAATTATGTTAAATAGTTTTATCCTTTTTGAAGCCTGAAATAAAATTCAATGAATGAGAATTTTTATTGCTCGTTTTTTAAACTCTAATAACGACGGTGTGTGTGCGCGCGCGCGTGTGTGTGTGTATATGTGTGTGTGTACACTTATATAAATCACATCAGTTGATTATCTATATGAAAAATTAAATAAAATTTTTCATTTATTTTTTTTTTTTTAAATAATACAAATGCATTTGCAAACATTTTAATTTTTAATGCTTCCAAGTTTACAATTATTTGTTTAACATTTTATGAAAACAAATTACACATACATACTTACTTGCGCTATGTAGATTAGATGTGAATGAAAGTTTAAAAAAATTAGATTAGAAATTTATATACCATACAGTCGGTCAAACGAAGATGAACTCACAGATATAAACTGAAAAAAAACGTACACATTTTTTTAATTTTAATTTTAAGCTTAGTAGTTGAAGAGCACTTGGTCAATAAACTAAACTCTCAACTGAACAAAGAAAAACGAAATATTTTATTTTACAGTTTTATTTTGTTTATATATCCATCAAATAAATATACACTTGTAATTATACATATGTACATACGTACGTGCATACATATCTATGTACGAGTATATGCATTGTTATTTAGTAAGATTTGATTTGAAATGTACATACGGACGTTCTTTTATAAATGAAAATCTCTATATTCTCTACATACATACATCTTATATGCATGTGTGTTCTTTTGTATTATATTTGCAATTGTAAATTATACAAAATTTTATAGTGTGTGTGGACGCTTTCACGCATCGTTTTTATTTTTAAGAAATATAATATGAAATTTTCAAAAGTTCATAAACACTAATGTACGTTTGTATGTATGCACATACAGACTTAAAATTTATAAGAATAAAAGCACATTCTATGTCTTCTATGGCCCCATTAAGAGAAAACGTGTGCTCTTGATTTAATTTGAATTGTTATAAAAAATCTAATTTTAATGTATCTTTTTATGTACGTACGAATATGACTAGGTAAATGTATGTATATATGTACGAGTATATTTACATACGCAAGCATAGATTTCAGATATAATTGAGATATTGGAAAAACAACCTGTATGTGTTTTTATTTGCTATTTTTTTTTTTGGTTAGCAAAATAATTTTTTTTACACGAAAAGCATTTCAAGTTTTCATTTTGAGGGAGCAGAAAAATAGTTTGAATATTCCATTTTATTATATTAAAAAAAACTGGTGTCATTACAAAATTTAAATTTTGTAACGATTTATTTAGCATCTATGCAAAATTATCAAAGTATCAAAGCTTCAAATCAAATCAATGTAAAATATTCGTTGCCAATAGATTTTTGCTGCTTTTACCAGTAAGTCTCTGATTAGTATTCAATGAGAATTTGATGGAATGTATTCAGAGTGTCGTCACTATTCGCTTCAATATTTGTGTTTCACAATTCCAAGAAACTTGTATAGAAAATTTTTTAAAAGTCATTTAGGTGTAAGAGTAAGAGAAGAAGTTGCCAAATAAATACTTTCTAAAGGTAAAAATAAATACTTTCGCACGTAAAGTAGTAAATAGTTAGCTAATAGGTATTATTTGTATGTGAATAAATGTTGATTTAAAATTATTTGAAATTGTTTTTTTTTAATTCAGACTCAATCAAAAGCCTCAACGCTTTCGTCGGGAGTTCGAGCAGCTGCACAAATACTCAATGTGCCTATAGAAAGACTGGAGTCACGGCAATCAAATCATCGTGAACAAATAACAAGCAGTGCACATCATGTTTTACCTGCACAGCACAACGTAGGTAATACTTCTCCAATGATGGGCGGTTCAGGGGAAGAACAAAATATTCATCTTCACCAACAGCAACAGCAGCAGCAACACCAACAACCACAACAGTCACATCATCATTTGCAGCAGCAACATCATCAACGTGAGCAATCCAGAGAACAAAATTCAAGAAATAACCGTCATGTCGTTAGCGACTCAATCGATCATAACACTAGAGTTACTCAAGGGCCGCATAATTATAATGATCATGAGGACGAAGACGAACGCTTTGATGAAAGGGAATTTTTCAATGAGCATCATCAGTTTGCAAAACAAGAAAGTTTTCTACATTCAACACGTAAAAATTCGAGTCACTATCATTCTACAAATACACACCCCCGTGATCATCACTCTTCAGTTCAACAAGGCCATCAGTCCCAGAATTTGGATACAAATTATGTGACTGAAGACCATAGTGGCGGAGCAACTTCACCATCTGTAACAAGATATTCGTTGTTGCAATTTGCTATGCAGCATTTTAGAAACGAGTACGTTTAGCTGTTTCACCTCAAAGTGAAATCTAGTGATTTTTCTTCTTATTTTTATTTTATTATGGTTATTTTCAGTCAAATTGTAGATTCGCGTTCTCATGGACGTGAAATATCAGACCGCTCTTCAAATCGTTCATATGCAGAACTTGTTAAGTGGCAGGGTACACCAATTCGTATTCCATTGTTACGTTTGCCTAATGACTTGGCTCCCTTAGCGTTAGAGTGTTTCGATTGTATACTACGCTATTGTGGTGACATACCAATGGAATCCGATTTGACAGAAGTTAAATGTGTCTACACGGTACTAATGGTATGTGTTGAAAAAAATCGAGAAAAAAGAGAAAGTACAAAAAATTGTTTTTGTTTTTGTTTTTAATTTAAGTATTTTATTTCTATATTTTATTCTCAAGCATTGTCATAAATATTTGGCTTTACGGGATGAAGTTTATTGTCAGTTAATGAAACAAACTACCGCTAATCGATCACCTTGTCCTGATTCAACTCAAAGAGGATGGCGTTTGCTTAGTATTCTAGCGGCATATTTCGGATGTTCTGATGCTCTTCGACCATACTTGATAGAGCATTTAACATCGGCTGCTTCAGATCGAAGAAGATCTTGTCATGGGACAGCTGCTGTATGCTTAACCAATTTACGTAAGACTGCACGCTGCGGTGGTCGGAAAAATGTACCAAGTGTGGAGGAAGTAACTGCTGTTTCTGCTGGTCGTTCAGCTAGGCGACAAATTTACCGACTTCCGGGTGGTGCTGAGCGTGTAGTAAATACTAGATGTTCTACTGTGGTAGCAGATGTAATATCTGAGCTTTGTGCACTATTGGGTATTGAATCGGAAACTGAACAACAGGAATTCTCATTATATTGCATTGTACAGGGAGATGCATTTACCATGCCTTTGGCTGCCGATGAATATATTTTGGACGTTACCACTGAACTTTTAAAATCAGGCCAGCCCTTTTATTTGATATTCTGTCGGTCAGTATGGCATTTCGTTTTAAAACGAGATCCTGCACCAACACCCCTCTATGTAGAAGTATTATTTAATCAGGTTGCACCTGACTATTTAGAGGGTTTGTTGTTGGAACTGCCTAGTAGTGGTGTTCCTCCACCTGAAATAGTTAGAGATATGGCCCGTATAGCAGCTTTGCTACACAGAGCAGCTGATTTAAATCACGTACCAGCTATGAAAGAAATTAAATTCCTATTGCCTAAACCAGCGTTAGGTATTAGAGAAATTAGACCAGCTCAATGGGTGGGTCTAGTGCAATCTGCTTGGCCCCAAGTAGCAAATTTAAGTCCGGGACAGGTGAAAGCCCAATTTTTAAATGTATTATCTGCATGGCCTTTATTTGGTAGTAGTTTCTTTGCTGTAAAACGAATGTGGGCTGAAGAAGGCCCTCATGTTGATGATAATCCGATCTGGCGAGACTTAATATTGGCATTAAATAGGCGAGGTGTATTATTCTTAGATCCTAATACACATGAGACTATGCAACATTGGCCATTTATGGAGGTCATATCAACACGAAAGGTCAGTTAACCAGTTTTAAAAACATTCTGATTTGCAATTTCTTTTTATCCATTTGCAGGTACGTTCTGAAGATGGTGCTTTATTTTTGGATATGAAAGTTGGCAATCTAATGCAACAACGAGTCATAAGAGTCCAAACAGAACAAGCTCATGAAATATCTCGTTTAGTGCGTCAATATATAACAATGGCTCAAATAAGTCAACGTGACAAAAGAGATATTAATTAAATTTTTATTCTTGTGTTTATCTAGAATTAAGTTATTATACATATATGTGTGTGTATGTACGTGAATATGTATGTGTGTACACTTATTTATTCCTTTTGCTATTTTATATGCTGCTAAAGTTAAAACAAAAATGAGAAAGAGAAACTTTGCCTTAAATTTGCAATACGTTTGTATGTATGTCTGCATGTCTGTATTTAGTACTTCTTTACGATTTTTGAAATCGTCAAAATTTTTAAAAAGTCATATGAATTCTTTTCGTATATGAAAATGCCATATTAATCGTTTTAAAAGGATGTTTGTTCATTTAATCAAAAAATAATTTTTCGATTAATTATTTATTTGAAATGTCATTTCGTTTTGATGTTGCAAGTGCAATTAAAAGAATTTTCTAATCCTTATACATACATTTAGTTAAAAAATTATTTCTTCTGTGTTTAAACAATATGCACACATACACAATAATGAATTCTTTTATAAAAATATATTTTGTATGTATATGTACTCGTATTATGTATTTTCAAAATACATATGTACATGTGTATTTAAGAAATAAATAAAATATTTGTAATTAAAATGAAAGCGTATAGACATTTCTGTTTTCTTGAACCTGAGCCTGAGCCTGAGCCTGAGCCTGAGCCTGAGCCTGAGCCTGAGCCTGAGCCACAAAGTACGTGTGAGTGAGTGTGTACAAGTTAGCTACAACTGGGTACAAGGATGGTCATGATACGAGTATGACCCAAAGGAAGATATTTGTGATGGTGCAAAATTTTAGTTTTCAAGCGGGTCCTTTGCTTTCCTTTGTCTCATTTAAGTTGATTATAATGTTAGTGTACTAAAGTCGCCATTCAATCAAAATTGAAAAAAAAAACATAAAGATTTCATTTGCATAACAAATTCAATTAAATTTCATTTTATTTCAGTTTTTGCTTTTTTCTTTTTCTTTTTGTATTTTACAATTTATTAAGCTAAAGTGTGAAAAAATGTTCGCTTTAATATTTATCTGGTTTAACCTTTGGTTTTATATAATTTTTTCTTGTTGTGGTATTAGTTACGATTTACTTTTTGTTTTGCTTTATTTTTTAATAGAAACTAAAAACTAAAATGGATATCTCAAAATGATAAGGACACAAATATAAAAAGATTTGAAATTCATATTTATAAGATGGAAAATTTATGTTAAAAGTTAATGAACTGCTTATTTTATTTTTATTATATAGAGATGATTTTAGAGAGTTTTTATTACATAAGATTTAAAAATTTTATTGTGCATTTTTATTTTGTTAAATTGGGATCATTTTTCATTTACTTTTTGCAAGTTTTTGTTTGTGGTTTCTTCTTTTTAATTTCAGGCATGGCTTAGTTTTTTATTTTCATTTTTATTTAAATACAATTTATCTTTTAAACTTAATTTAAATTTTTTGTTTAATATAAAAAGAAAAGAAAGATCCTATTTTAGAGGTTTTTATAAGATTCATATAAAATCCATTAATATTTTTTTATTTGTAAAAAAGATTCAAACTTAACAATTTGATTTTGTGTATTTTTTCTTTTGCTTTTTTTTAAAAGTAAATAGATGTGAGTTTATTCACTGTGGAAACAAACAAGGATGTAAAATAGATATGAAATACATATTTCAAGGATTTTTATTTTTTTTTGGGAAGATTTCAAGGTAAATGTATTCTCAGTTTGGTAAAAGGTACTGACAAATAACAAAACTTAGTTAAAAAAAAAAAGAAATTGAAACTCGGCTAGATCATTTATTATTTTCTAGAATATTGCTAATAGAAGTAAGCGGTTAGTAAGCAAGTATCAATAGGCATATTTAGCTGCAAATAAATAATTTTGTCGTAAAAATATTTATAACAAAATTGCTTCCTTATATCGTTTCTCTAACATAGCCGGGGAAGTTGCTATTCATTAGAGTTTCATTAAATAAAAGAAAGACATGGGTACTTCACTATAAAACTAAATTGAAAACAAGTTAATATATAGAGAATTCTCATATTTGTAGTATCAATAGAAACAGAATTCACAAGTACTAAAAATATAAAATAAAATGAAGCAGTTAACACTCACATATGTATGTACGTACGTACGTACGTCTGTTTATGTTTTTGGTGAAGGAAATATATGTAGTTACGCATAGAAAGTCATTATTTGCGTTAATGTCAATTGTTAAGCAAACGGATATAAAAATAGTTATGATAAAATTCATGTGAGTGAGTATGTCTGTCTGTCTGTTTGTATGTAATATCTGTTATACTCTGGCATATATATATATATTTTTTTAAATTTATTTATTTAACGTTCTCAGTCTATTTTTATATTTTAAATATCTGATTATTTCTGTATTTGTTTTGCTCTTTTTTAATTTAATTAATAAATCAATTGCTTATGTTAAAAGCTATTTGGATGGAAATATTTTTTTCTTGTTTCTCACATAAATATTTATAGCAAAAAATATTGTTTTTTTAATATTCATATCAGAAAAATGCTGTGTAATTTATTTTTATTAATGAAAGAGTGGCAATTTCACTCTTACAAAAATGTACGTATGGACATCATACTCATACATATGTACATAAACACATACATACATATATGAATATATGTTTGTATGTATGTTTGTACATATGTTCGTTGATGAATAATTTATAATTTTTGTATTTTCTATTTGTGTTTTTATTTAAAAGAAAAAGTGCAAAGGACGCTGCGCTATGATTTGTCTGAAGAATTACCAAAAAATACAAAATAAATTCCAGAAATCTTCTATTAGCCATATCCATGTTGAAAACAAAACAAACAAAATATAGTAATAAAATATGTATGTAAATATGTATGTATGTATGTATGTATGTAAAAGTTAACAGGTATCTATAGTTGCATTATTATTATAGTTGCAATATTAATGCGTAATAAGTATTTAATTAACAAAAAGAAACAAATAACAGTAACAAGATTCGTTCTTAACTTAAATTTAAATCCTTAAATAAAAAAATAATTTTAACATATTGTCTATTATAATGTCATATACACACACATACATACATACAAATGTATGTATGCATGCGTATTAAATAAGTATTTAAAACAAATGCTCGTTACTTTTTGAATTTTATTAATTTCTTTTATAGTTTTAGTATTTTAACATCACGCAGGCAAATTTTGTACGTAGAGATTTGTTTCTTGTAGATTCTCAGGTCGAAAAAATGTTTAAGAACTCGAAATATTTAATATCAATTCATAGTCAAGGAATAGGAGGGAATACATATTCAGTTTGGAAAGTATTTATTATTTATTTAAGCGAAATACGCAGGAAATTTTGAATTCATTGAAAAGTGTTAGGAAAATGTTCCTCCAGAAGTGAAACTAAAATAAAGTGATTTTAATTTTTACGAGACTCTTATGTAGGTAAGTATGTTTGTATGTTTTATGAATTTTAAGCTTGGCAAATAAAAAAAGCGATTTAAAAAAATTTTTTTTTTTTTTTTTTTTTTTGTTTTCTAATAAATCGGCGCCTTTACACACTAATTGTGGATGATTTATAAATTTCAGATAATCATTTTTATGGAGACTTTTGTATTTTTTTTTATTATTTCTTTATCTATAATGCATTTGCTTTGAGTTTTGTTTTGATAATGATTTTTTTTATTCTATTATTTTTATTAAAGACATTAAAGTTAATTTTTAATTTTTACCTAAATGCTCTTAAATCAGAGCTTCGTTTTCAATTTTATTTTAATTATTACTATTATTTTGTTGTTGTTTTGTATTTTAATTTTAATTAGCTAAACTTAAGATTAAGGTAATTTACAATGTATAAAGCTAGTTTTGTGTTTTTTTTTTATCATTCAGTTTTTTTGTTTTGTTATTATTTTATTTTTTTTATTAATTAATTAGAAATGTAAAATAACAAAAAAGCAATTGCTGTTGATAATTAAAAAGTTTTTTTGTTGTTGTCATTTTGTTTATGAAATCGCGCGTAATTTTACATAAAAAAATATAATTTACATATTTTTGCTTTTTCCCTATACATATATCGATTTATGAAAGTTTATTTTATTTATCTATTTTTTTTAAGTAATAAAGATTATTTTAATGTTGAATTTGATTTAGAAAACGAAAACAACTGTGAATTTCCTTGAGTTTTTATTTATTTAATTATTACTTGTTTAATTTATTTGAAAGCTAATTTCAATAATAAAGGCTTAATGGCATAGCAATTTTATATGTTTGTATGTATGTAAATATAAATGTAATAGTGACTTTTTACATTGATAGGAACAAAACGAGTGTCAACAATAAAAAAGAAGGGAACATAATATATTTAGGTAAAAGGTTAAATAAAAAAATTAATTATTAATTATACACACTTAAAGCTTTTTAGTTTTATCGTTATTATTATTATTATTTAATTTCTTTTTCAGTGAAATTCATAGCTATTTTTTACATAATTTTTTTTAAATTTTAATTTTGGTTTAATTTTTTTTTTTTTTTTCAAATTTATTTTTGTCTTAATTTCTATATATAGAAGAAGAAGCAAAAATAATAACGCGACTTTTGTTGTTTAGTTGATTCATTTTTTATCTTACTTTTTATAATTTGTTTTGAATTATTTTATAATTTTTTATTACTTTAATTTTTATTACAATTTTATTTAATTTCCTAAATGGCAATGTTTTTGCATATTGTTCCTTTTGTGTATGTGTGTGTGTGTGTGTGTGTGTGTGTAGTTTTTATTGTAAAGGAACAATTTCCTTCTTATTTTTATAAAATTCTTTATTATTTAATTATTTATGTATTTTTATTATAGTTAATCTACATTATGTATAAATTATTTGTTTATTTCTTTTTAATCTCGCCCGCCCCTCGCATGTTAAGAGTGCACTCAAGTTTGTTCTTAATGTAAAAACTTAATTTTCTGTTGCATAGCAAACATTTCTTTTAGTTTTTGTTTATTTGGTATTTTAATTTTACTTTAATTTGAAAAAAAAAATCAGCTCAAAATAAAGTTAAAAACAGATTGAAGCAGTTTTCTCTAATTTTTTTTGTAAGCGTTGAATTATTTTGTTGAAATATTCCGCGATCATGGTTGTTCTCGAATACGAAAAATTTTCATTTTTTATGGTTTTATTTTTAGCGCAATAAAACATAATGAATTTCCCTTTTGTTTATTTAAATAAAAAAATTTAAGTCTCTTTGTTGTTCAAAAGTAAGTTGGAGGATGATTCCAAAAGAAGAAAATATTGTTGAAATTTGAAAATGTATTTTCTTTTGTTTCATTAATTTTTTTTTCAAACATCCTCCAACGTGTAAGATAAACGAAAAGTGATAAATAAGCCAATAGCTTTCGTTTTTAAATGAAACAATTTTAATATCTTTTGAAACTGAAGTAACGAAAAATAATTTAATAAAAAAGAAAAATTTAATAACAAAATCAATAAATTACAATATTTATTTATAAAATGCTAAAGCTCTGTAATTGATTTGAAATGGTTTAAAAGAAATAAAAAAAATAATTTATGAAAAGAATTTAATAATAAGCCAATGAAATAAATAAAACTGTACGAGTATGTATGTGTGCTCTTTAAATTAATAGTAATTTTAATTCAATGTAAATACATTTTCAATTGGTGTCAAATTTGTTTTTTTTTTCTTTTTTTTTTTCAAATTTAAATAATGGCTGGTATGTAAGTGTATGCGCGTGTGTTTCTGTATGTGCATTATTTGTTTGTGTTTAAGTATTTTGTGATTGGTCGGGGAATACGCTCTTATGATTGTTTCAGCGGTTATGCTTTGCTGTCGATTATTCGTAAGACGTGTACAATTGAAACACGATTACATACATATTTTATTTCAGTAAAAAAAATAAAATTAATTATGTTCAGCAATCAAAAAGAATATGAAAACAATTACATACATTTACATTTGTATTTGCTGATATAATAGATACGTACGTATGTTGCACAAACATACATGTGTACGTATGCATGTGTGTATGCATGTATGTGAGTTTGTATATCTAAAATACTAGTGGATCTTTAACTAAAAGCTGCAAGTAGCTCACGGCCGTTAGCCTTATTTTCGTTCAATAAATGAAATTGACAGAGATAAACGTACAAGCTGCAATATTTTCTTCATAAGATATTTTTTGTGTGTGTTAACAAAAGTACGGTTAGGAATAATTTGAGTTGTGAATTAGGGATAGAATAGAATTTAAATTTATTGGTTAAATTCAATTTTAATTTGTATTTAAGTTAACGTGTTAAAATTACAATAACAAGGAGCGCATTGCTTCAATGTATTCTGTTTTGTCTGATTTTAGTTTCTGTTTTCATTTATTTCTCTTTTTTCAATTCAAGTCGCCTTATTACTTTTTAAAGCAAATCATGTGTCAGTGTGCCTGAGAGTGGTGTGTGTGTATGTTTGTGTTTATTATTTAACAAAATGTTTTTTGTCAGTGTGCAAATATAATGTGTGTGAGTAAATTAAAAACAAAATATTTAAAATCATTTAAATGTAGTAGAATAAAACAGTTATGTATGTATGTATGTATGTATGTGTGCAATATATTTAATAATTTCTCTTAATTTTATTGTTATTGACGATGACGTTTTCAGTTTCTTTATTGATTGATATCTTTTAATTAAGGTTTTGCTCTTGGAAAGTTTCTTTGAGAACTTGTTGTTTCATGTTTTGAACTGTTTTTATTGACATCATTGTTTTTGTCAGCATTTCTTTTTATCTTTTATTTCTTTGTGATTTTCTTTTTGTTGTAAAAGTTTTTATCGTTTAAGTAAGTCATTGTTTATCAAGTGTAATTAGTCTTCAGAGTTTGCTTTAAATATTTCTCATTTTTTTTTTAAACTTTCAACATCACAACACGTCAGTTTTTGTTTTATTTTATTTATTTGTAATTGCATAATTTT
Source organism: Thelaira solivaga (assembly GCA_947397855.1). Lineage (NCBI taxonomy): Eukaryota > Metazoa > Arthropoda > Insecta > Diptera > Tachinidae > Thelaira > Thelaira solivaga. Next base: position 109,979 of record OX377612.1, on the reverse strand, counting down.
GTATTATCATGTTTGTAAGAACATCTTTTTGATTTTTAAAACGTTTGTTGTTCGGTTAATTTCGAAGGATTTCTGCGCCCCAACTCCAAGTTTTCTTTTTCAGTGTAGCTATTTCAAAATATTAAGGATGTAGTGAGTGTTTTATTGTTTCTCTGTGGTAAATATGTATGTTTTGAAGTGTTGTGTTCATGTGTAATTATATTTAATTACATTTAATATTAGTTATTATTTTTAGTGTGACGTGCTTTCATTTTTAAATTTTAAAATAATTTATTTTACATGTTAGTAATTATTTACTTCTTTTTTTTTTAGTTTTTAATTTTATTTTTTTATAATTTTGTTGTTGTTTTTTGGTTTGGCAGTCGGCTTAAATTTATATACTTTTTTTTTCATATTTAAATTTGTTTCTTCTTTTGTTTAAAAAGCATATATTTGTTATTTTTATTGTTAAGTTTAGTATTAATTGTAGAAAAAATCATAATTATTATTATTATTATTTTATGTTTTTGGTTTATAAAAAAAGAACCCGTTTACAATACAATTATCAGAGCTTGTAATATAAATTATTTTGTTGTTTTATGTTTCTTTGTGTTGTTGTTTATTTTTTTGTTATTATACATTCTATATATATTTACATTGTTGTTAATAATAAAGAAATTAAAGAAAAAATATAAATAAACAATAGAACTTAATTCATTTAGATTTAAGAAAAAAAAAAAAACAAAAATTATAAAAAACACAAAAACAGAAAAAAAAACAAAACGGAAAAGAATTGAGGAAACAAAGAAAAGTGTAAGAAACTCGTTAAAAATATCTTCAATACAATAGTTTTGGTTTAGAGTTTGTTGTTGATTTCTTTTCTTACATAGAATTTTTGTTTACAATATTTGGTTTTTAAAATCTAGATCCGTTTTTGTTTTCTCTTTTGATGTTTTACTTCCGCATCCGCATCCGTATTTTATACTCAGCTATTTTTGTTGTTGTATTTTAAACTCAAAAGAATTATTTGCGCTTTTATTTGTACGGTATTGTTGTTGTTCTTGTTTATATTGTTGTTGTTGTTGTTATGTGTACATTGTGATATTTTGTTTATTAGCAGAAAATTAACGCTTTACTTCTCGCGTGCATCTTGGAGGGGGGGGCGAGGCCTGGCTCAGACATCTGCCGTTCTGGATGTTATGCTCGGCGATCTCGAGTGTATTACAACCTTGTGACCGTTTTTAGTAACAAAACCATCGCTCTCAACTAGAACAGCCGTTTGACGACCATTACTACCACTGCTGATGCAGCCCGGACTTAAGGGTCCCCCATTAGCACCAGTTTCATCATGTACTCCAGCCTCGTCAGAAAGAAGCACATCGCCACCTTCTCCGGCACCACCACTGCTGCTACCACCGCCTCTTCCGCTACCATTGTTACTGGCACCATCCGCTCCATCACCACCTTCTTCATTATCGGCGGGTTTAGTATCAACTGGTTCGCCATATTTGTAACGTCTCCACGCCGTCTGTATTAGACGAGCACAGTATTCTTCGCGCTGCCGCCACAGAGTTGAAGATACGGGATCGTAGCCTTCTGTGTCTGGACGTGCCGCTATTTCTCCAATTTCACCAGTTTCCTCTATAGGATTGCCCTTGCGTGCGAAAAAGTCTTTGGTAAGAGCATCTAGAATGTCTACGCAGTACATCATGTCGCCCCGACAGATGGGTATGTCCATCGATATAATTTTGTACTTGTTCGGCTTATGAATCTGTAGAGGCGGTTCCAAAACATCTAAGAACTCGGACAACTGTTCGTGCCGAATGTACTGAGTACCCTCGGGATCGAATTGTTGCCAAATCTCATAGTACATGTCGTAATCGTCATCGGTGAGACCCTCTTGTACATCCTCTGTTGCCTGGCTATAGTTCTCGAGAATGACAGCAATGTACATATTAATAACTATCAAAAAGCTTATAACTAGATATGAGAGAAGAAACGTAATTCCGACGGTCGCTGAACCACAATTGCCCGGATAGCCTTTGTCGTTGTCGGGTGGATCGCAATTTTCCTCATTGATAATGGCGTCTAAAACACCATCCCAACCGGCTGAGGTAGACATCTGTGTTTTCATTAAGAATACAACGTTATTCATATATTCATTCATGTTATTGTTTCAAAATTTAGTTTCATATTTTTTTTTGAGATCAAATTCAGTTGTATCGGGGTAAAACCACAGATTATCAGTTTAGAAACGGTTGGGTTGGCATGGTAGGTAAGTTGAATACATGAATAGACAGGTGGTCGTTCGTTCATGTTTATATTTAGAGTATTGTTTGTTTGTTTGATTGATTGATTGTTAGCAGTGAAAAAAGTTTGGGTAGAAATTGGTAGAAATATTTGGAATTAGTTAATTATTTCACAGAGAAAAATATTTTTTTTTGGTTTGTTTAGTATTTTTAGTACAATTAGTAAACATAAAGTAAAACATTTTTTTGTTAACAGAACAATCACTATAAGATACATATGTATTGTTTTGGTTTACTGATCAACTGATTTGTTTGTTGACTTCCTTTTTAACAATTTAAAAATATTGTATGCTGTAAATATGTATTCTAGACTATGTAGAATAAAAAAAATTTTTTTTGTATTTATTTTCTGGTAGTTAAAAAAAAAAACAAATAGAAAGCAAATGGCTTAATTAAACCATTACAACCAAAGATCCTAAAATACATATGTAATTACACGAGTAAATTGGAAAAATCAAAATTTTACTAAATTGTTGATTGTTTGTTTGTATTTTTGTTCTATATTTTTTATTTATTTTTTGCTTTTTTATATTGTATTTAGGGGTAAGGCCATTAGTAAGCAAAGTATAAAGCAAAAAAACAAAAAAAAATTTACCAAAACTATTATGTATTAACTAACTATTAACTAACTAGAAAATTGCTAAGAAAAAAAAAATTGGAAGAAAGAAGGTTTACAAAATAAAACCTTGGAAGCTCTTTCCCAACATATTTCTTGAAAAAAGTTATGATAAAATGATTTTATAGACTTTCACACAAGAAAGTTCTTATGAACGGATTTTAGGAAATTAACAAAAAAAAAAAAAAAAAAAAATATGTAGTCCTACGAATTGGTTTCTTATTTGCTAGAAAATATTTTTTGTTTGTAGTTCTGATTTTGTTTGCAATGGAAGCCTTGTTGGTCTGTTTCTATTTCAGTAGACTTTTTCCAGTAAGCTTTTCAAGGAAAGCAAAGCCATAGTTTTGTGAAATATTTTTCAGAAAAAACAAGTGTTTTTTTAAAGCGTCATTTTTCATCTTTTTTTTTTTCTTTTTAATGCTGTAAGCTGTTAAATGAGGAATTTTAACATTGTTTAATTTGGTGATTGTTGAAAGAGCTGAATTAGATTTTTGTTTGAATAGAGCAGGAAGCTTGAATGAAATGAATTTTAATAAAGCACAAACATAAATAAATAAACGAAAACCAACAAAAAAAATATAAAGTAAAAGAGCATTTTAGAATACAACTCAACAAATTAAAAAAAAAAAAACAATTTCATTTAAGTAGCTGTAAATATTATTAATCTAAGGCGAAAGCATTTGAAAACTAATGGAACAGAAAACAAAAACAAAAAAAAGATTTAAATTTTAAATGAATATTTTAAACAACATAGCAAACATAATTTACAGATATGCAGAAATGCAATGAAGTTCATATTAATTCCTAATGTTCAAAGGATGTGACATTACTTTTGGATTTATCCACAAAAGCATAATTATTATAAAAAATTATTGACTGCTCTCAATCCCACCACAAAACGTTTTAAATGGCAGAACCTGTCAGCAAATGAAAAATTTAACTTTTAGTTTTTTTGTTGTTGAATTCTGCATCTGCTGCCACTATAGAGCCCAATATGTATTGAACATTCAAGATTTAATATGTAAAAAAAGTACTAATATTAAAACTAAAAAAATTATAATTTAGGAGCAGCAAAGCTTTTTTACAGGATTTAACTAAAATAAATTAGTTCTAATATGAATGTATACAGATTTGGTTTTGTTAAGTAAAGATAAAAGGAACGCACTAATTTAGCTTTTACCAACAACTACCGCAGCTTGAATCAACACGTGATATTCCCTTTATCTACATTGTTTTATTTTTTCTTTTTTTTTTTTTTAGTAATTGGTATAGTTTATTTTGTTACTGTTGTTGGTTTGATTTGGTTTAGTTATGTTGTTAGGTTAAGTTCAAGACAGTCAGACAGAGACTTGATGTATGTATGTATGTAAATAATTCATAATTTATATCTAAGCAACAGTAGTTAAATCACAATTGGGTTACATATCCTTGTACACGATTAAATTAGAATCAAACGACACTCGTTAAAATTTAATCTGGTCCTTTGTTAAGTTTTCCAATTGAAATTCATACCATGACTATCTAAGTGGAGTTACATACATTTGCATTCATAGGTCTGTTTGAATGGTGCATGTCAACGTGTTAGATGGCGTTATTTTGTGAGAGTATAACCTTGTATAGATTGTTTGTGAATTATGTGTGCAAGTGTGTATGTGAATACATATACATATATGTATGGGAAGGTGTGAAAGGTTTAAAAGTGTGTGAATATTCATAATTCGTTTTCGAATAGTATACCAAAGGGAATATCACCCAACGACAACAACAATAGACAACATTAACCGTTTGAGAATTGTGGTAGCTTACCTGAAAGAGCAATATCATACTTTGGCCAAATGTCTTAAAATTATACACGTCATTAATGCCACTCTTTTCTTTGACATGCATAAAGAAGGACATCCCAAAGATGGCAAAGATGAACATGACCAAAAACAGCAGTAGACAAATGTTGAATAAGGCAGGCAATGACATGGCTAAAGCAAACAGTAGAGTTCTTATACCCTTCGCTCCCTTGACCAAACGCAGGACACGGCCCACTTTGGCCACTCTCACCACACGCAGCAATGTCGGTGATACAAAATACTTCTCAATGATGTCGCTGAGTACTAGACCTATTTGTTTTTATTTTTTATATATTTTTTTTGTTTATTTTTATTTATATTTGGAGAAGTTTTGTTGTTACATAGGAAGCCAAAAAAAAAAAAAAAAAACACAAAAACAAAAGGAAAAAGAGAGAGGGGAGGAATTGAAAAATGAAGTACAAAGATAGATAGTAGCATACAACTGATTGTTCAACAAAATCCATTTAAATTTTTTTAAGACATTTCGACATTGTTACACATACATATTCTTACGAGTACGTTAACAATTAATTATACACATAAGAAAATAGATATTCATATTAATAATAATAATAATAATAATAATAATAATAATAATAATAATAATAATAATAATAATGTTAACAAACAACAATATGTATAGTACACATACACATTAACACATATAAGTGTAGTATGTGTGTGTGTGTGTATGCAAGTATTTATTTAAAAGGTTGTAAATTAAAATAAATACTTATTTAGTGGAGAGCCCTTCTTAATAGCACACACACTTTCGTGCACGCACACATATGAATGTACATATGTATGGATGTATGCATGTGCGTATGCATAAAATGCTAAACTACCATAAATAGTAGCTGTAGAACAACTCAATTAAATGAATACAAAAACAAAAATAAAATATATTAACAACAACAATTTGTAAACATTTAAATATATTTTATGTGTATGCATGTAAAAGTAAATATTAGGCTGGGTTAGGTAAGCTGCTTTCGCTTTTCGCTTAGCTGAGCGTAGAATAAAGCTAAAAAAAACTGTTGTTTAGTTGCCTTAAGGACTCTCTTCTAATTGAATGAGTGTGTATGTAAATAGTAGGTTTTTTTTTCTTTTTTAATAACTATAAAAAAATATACAAGAGGAAAGTAAGAAATGTTACATCAAAATTAAGAGCATTTTTTTGTAGGTTTCGATTTTGTTGAGATACATTTATGCTTCACCAGATAACATTTAATAGATACAATAAATAGTTGAATGATTGAATTAAGAAAAATGAATAGTGTTGAAATACGTATTGTATTAAAATTGAGTGAGGGTGAAATACAATTTAAGGCAAGAATTGTATAGCATTTATTGCATGTATGTGTGTATATGTTTGTGTGTATGTATGTATGGATTAGTGTATGTAGTATATAAAAAGCTATATAAGCAAGTTGTGGCTTGACTCAATTATAAATAGGTAATAGCGATGTTAAGGAGGTTAGTTAGCTCCTGCATATAATTAGGTATTTGTTACAACATCATGATATCTTAATCTTTTTACTTTCTTTTGCGATAATTCGTAGCATATGGTTAGTAGCAAATATCTACTCAACATTATCACTCCACTCCAAACTTTGTTGTGAACTTCTTTGCTTAGTTCTGTTTCTTTCGGTAAAATTTTATTTTGTTAATATCGTAACATTATAATTTGGATTCATTTTATTTTGAATTTGAACTTTATTTAAACTTCCAATTGAAAACCTCAATATTTTGTTCATTGAAATGTTTTTTTTTTTTTTTTAAATGATTTGATTTGATTAGGAAATATTTAAACACATATTTATTATTTCTCATAAAATGTGTTAGAGGTTCTCTAATGGGGATTCAAGTTGCACTAATTAATTGTGCATTTTTCACTACTTCAACTAAGTTCTTCTATGAGGGAAGTGATAAGTTGAGTATATTTTTTTTTTAATAAAGGAAGAAAACGAAAAAAATAAATATTTCTAGTTCAACCTCAATATGAATATAGTTTTGTATGTAGTATTTTCTATGTTAGTTTTTTTTTTTTGGTAGTATCTACATATGGATGTATGGCTGTGTGTAGGTATTGTATACCTACATAAGTATGTATGAGTTTTATCTAAATGTAATTTTTGTTTGATTAAAATTAATTTGATTTCATTTGTAGTCATATGACGGAAAAGATTTCATACTGCCTGTAGTCATCTGACTGCAAAAATCAATAGAATGACATCTAATGATTTATGCTTCTACAATGCACGTACGTCTCTACATAAATAAGTATATATGAATGTATGTACTCGTATTCATGAACTAAATAAAGTGTCATCTTTCGCTAAATTTATTTAATATTTAAATATTTTTTATTTGAAACACGATTGTATGTATATAAATATTTATGTAAATTATTTGTGTTTCAATTTTTTTTTAATTAAAAAGAGACACCAAATATTCGAAATAATGCAGAGACTACTTACTAACTAATGCTGGCAATATGTTGTGTTGGATATTGAGTATCGAGTCTTATCCCTTTCATGCTTTTGATAAAGTGATTTTTTCAAGTAAATGTTAATCAATATAATAAAGAAACATTACGTGCAGACGTAATTTTTTAATCAAGTATCGGGTAGGTGAAAATAATCACATTTGCCAGCACTACTACTCACTACTTATGTATGAAGTATTATTGTTTTTTTTTTTTTTTTTTTAGAGAGACCCATTTGCGTATGTTTTATACGATACGATTTTGAACAAATGGGTTGGCGCATAAGTACGTACTCGTATGTAATTATACAAATTTATGTATTAGAATGATTCTCAATTTATGGCTAAATTATATATATGCGTGTCTGTATGTACATTCTTATTGAGGTTGAGTTATATTTTTAAGCAAAAAAAAAAAAAAAATTTATAAAATTAATTTTCTCTTATTTTACTGTAAGTAAAAATTATCTCGATTTAAATTTCGAATTAAATGTCAAAACAAAAAAATAAATATAAAATTATAGCAACATTAACAATTAATTAATTATACTTTATAGATTAATACAAATAAATACATAAACATGTAAATTAATTACGGAAAAAGCATGCATCAACGTAAAATGTACGATTATAATTTAATAAAAGTTTGGTAAGTACATACTAAATATCTTGTAGTTCTAGATTAGGATCAATACTATAAATCTACGTGGTAGGAGTGTAGCACGTCGATTGACTACATTAATGTAGCTACAAATGCTTCGTTTCATTGTTGTATAAGTTGAAATTTAAAGTATTATTTACGATAATATTTACTATTAAACTACAAGAGTTCATAGTAAAGTACATAATATCCATTGGCAGTATGGACCAAAACCATTAAAACGATTCAAACTTTTGTTGGCATGATTTCACAAAATTTGAATGAGTACAATACCATTAGCACCATTTTTATTTGTTTCAAGACTAAACACAAACGTATTTTAAGTTTAGATTTCCTGAAATCCTTAAATAACGTTTATGAAAGTGTTAGTTGAAAGCTTCATATACCAAGTGTAAAAGTTTATAGAGGTACATATGTATGAGTGCTTCATTTTACTGAGAGTCAATCATATTCGTTTATAGCTTTCACACTGAATGGAACGTACATGATGAGAGAAAATTTCGCAATTGATTCGTCGATCAATGCCTTTTTAAAATAGCCATATTTTATACATCGTACATTTTTCATTTATGATTTACAAAACAAGGAAAGCTTTCTCAATAAAGCAAAAACGTTTGTAAGTAGCAGATCCAGAGGGAGGTACATGGATAGGTAGACGCGATAATAATAATTTCTTAATTTGCAGGAAGACATTTAAATATATATTCGTGAACTTAAGTAAGGCTTTAGAGTTTAAGAGTTTGTATTAATATATTCGTCATTATAGATATCACTAAAGATCAAAGTATTAGTTTGTATGGTATGGCACCAAATAAGCTTTAAGCTAAAAAGCCTTTTCTAATAACTTTTTTTTTGAGTGGTTTTAAGCTTTAGTGTTTAAAATTCTTTTTGCAGGTTTTCTTTTTCTCTTAAAAACATAAATAACAAATTAAAATTAAAAGCTCATAAAAGCTTGGCGAAAGAAAAAAACGTTTAAATAACAAAGAAAATAACATTTATTTTTTAACATTGAAATTTGAACAAGTAAAATAAACATTTAAAATATAAGAAAATTAAGTTTGTAATTAAAAATGAAAAGAAAAAACTTTGAATTTTAAAACGTAGTAACATTTTAGAAGACGAAACTGGAGAAATCTTAGGAGCTTAAATTCGTAGCTATTAGGCGCATTTTAAAGTTTAAAGCCAACAGCAGAAATATTTTTTTAATAAAAAAACTTTTTTCATTTCGTATCTGTTTTGTTTTCAGAAAGAAAACAAAAAGACTCAAAAATGAATGGAAAGCTTTCTACTGTTTTTGAATGTAGTAAAGCATATTTTAAGCCATCTTTTAATAGAGCGGTAAACTTTATTAATTTTTTTTAAGAGTTGTCGTTTTATAATTAATCGGAACTTTGCTAAGCCATTTTATTTTTTATTTAGTTTAATTTTTTTTGTCAATTGTGCTTACGTATCAATTAAACTAGCGACATTCAATCTGGCTTTTTAAATTTTTTTAATAGGAATTAAATTAATTTTAATTTAACCTAAACGTATGCATGTATAGCAAAACCAATCCTTTTCACATTTGATATTATATCAAGAAGCTTTTGGTTGAATATCACTGTTTAAATTCTTAGATGGAAAACTCAAAAATTTTTTGCTTCCTTGTACACATAAACTTTAACATTTTCCAATTGAATATTTTTGTTATTTATTGTAATTACTTGTGTTATTGAGAACCCATTTCCGTGTTGAACGAACACAATTTTTTTTTTTTTTTTAAATATAATTTCTGTCAAACTTATTCTTCAACTACACTGATACTTAGTGATTTTGATGAAACAATGTGAAAAATATGTATTCTTACTTTTCGATCGTTTACATACATACATAATTCTTTACGGGATCTGATATTTAGCAGCTCTAAAATCTATGTGTACAAAAGCTTTCGGGAATAACAAAAGTTAATAATAATAATATTAAAAATAAAATAAAAATAACAAAACTAGCCGTTTAGTTATAAAAGAAAAGGACAAAAAAAAAATAAAATAAAAAAGGACACACAATATAAATCATTTTAGAATTTTCAAGTTAATATACAATTGATAAAGTCATCAAATGGAAATATACGAGATTTAATTTTTAGTTTATCTACATATTTTCAACATTACATACATTTATCACATATCTAGTATATTTTGTACGAAAAAGGACATAAAGGAATAGTGGGCATGTAAATAAAACGAAATCACTTCATGAAATCAATTGGACAGCAACAAATACCAGGAATTAAAAAAAAGGAATTTAAATTTATATATTTTTTTAATATAATCGACAATAATTATAAGTACAATGATAATCACAATAATAATAACATTAAAAAATATAAAAAAAATATATTTTAAATTTATAAAACTAAAACAAAATTAAAAGTTAAAAATAATTTAAGTATACTTAAGCACAACATTGAAGGTTGTAACGTTTACAGCACAACACTTACATTTAAAAACTTAAGGCTCTACAGTGAAATCAATGTTTGACACACCCAGGTAATAATATGGGGGGTCGCAACCAGAAAAATTCACCATACGCCTTAAGCCAAAATACTAAATAGTTTACGGTTATGTACAAATTAGGAGTAATAGTATTTTTAATGGGTTTAATTAAATATTATTATTATTTTTTTTTACAAAAACAACACAATTAATTTAACGGATTTTTTTGTCGTTTAAAGGCTTATTATTTATCTTGGTTGATTCGGTAAACGGATCAAACAAGCTCATTTCAAAATTTTGGTTACTTACCTAAGATGGATAAAATGACAACTACTACATCAAATAAATTCCATGGCTCTTTGAAATAGTGATATCGTAAAGCGAATATTTTTAATAGACATTCGCCACTGAAAATAACTACGAATACCGCATTGAGATAATCAAGGACAGCATTGTATGTATCCGATGCATCGTAACGATCAAGTGTCATGGTAAACATGTTTAAACCAATAAACAACATAATGATTATGTCGAATTTCTTATCTGTTACTATTTCAAATACTATTGCTTGTGGACGCCACTGTAAAATAGAGAGAGAGAGAGAAAGAGGGAGAGATGTGGAAGAAAAAAAAAGGCATGAAAAATATCTTCTTATATTTATAATTAAGTACAAAAAAAAGTTTCGCATTTAATATTTCCTTATTCTTATGGAGCTTTAATAAGTTGAATGACCACGTAATATTCATCTAGTAAGTTTTCTGTGCCTATCAAAATGCGTACATATGTAGATACTCTCGATTATTTTTTTTAGATATTAAATAAAAAAAAAACTCCGTTTGCCGGACAGATAATGTATGTATACTCGTATATGCATGCACATACATACGTTTAGTATTGTTATACCGTTAGTACATCTGTGCCAATAAATAAAACTTTATTTCATTTTTAATTCTTAAATAGTTATTTTTCATTTCAAAAGACGCTCTAATTGTACATAACTAGATTGTATACTTCTTGTATACTTTTCCTTTGGGTCGAGAAATATCGGAACTGCATATGTATAATATATATGTTTGTATGTATGTAATATATGTGTGACCAAGTACACGTGCATCTTGATTATTTTTACTGTAACTAGGTAGTAATAAGTATTTGTATTTGTTTGGAATAATTTAAATAAAATAATTAAATATATGTTAAATTGCATTTAAGTAGTATGTAAATAGGAATGTTTGCCTATTATGTACTTAGATATTTACAAAAAAAAAAAAAAAAAATTGTGCTTTATATAAAAAAGGAGAGAATAAAAAATTTCTTGCCGATTTTTGTTTTGTTTTTGGGAACAAGTTGGTGATTACAATTCAGATTTTTACATCTTCATAATAAATTTTTGTATGTATATGTAGCATAAAGTCATATGTATGTACGTACATACATACGTACATATGTAAACTATTTACCAATTTAATTTAATATAAAAAAGAGGAAATAAGATTGAAAATGTATGCAAGCATGTATATATGTAAATAAAGGAGATATAAGTTTATTTGTGATCTACTCGTACATACATATGTATGTATGTATGCAGGTAGTACATATATATGTAAGTATGTTTTTTATTCGATTTTCAAATGCAAATTTTTGGCATGCATTAACATGCTTGGTAAATTATTAATGCAAGCTCGAATTTCCAATTTACGTATGAATAGTATTTATGTATGAAATAGTTATACATACACATGTATATCGTACATAAGAAATATAATTTGTTTTTGGCCTATGATTTATTTTTGTTTGGGAGAGAAGGAAAATTAAGAGAGTAAAAAAACATGCCATTGTTATTATTTATTATTTACTAGTAATCATACATAGAATATAATCAGTCGTACATACAATACAGAGTGGAAAAACAAAAATTCGAACAGTGGGTTAGTTCGCTTTTAAATTTTTTTATTTTGTTTTCGTTGAAACATTTGAAAATCTTCAAATGGCAGACATAAAAATGTTTATTAACAGACAACCTTTTTCTATACGTGATATAAACAGAGAGAGTTAGGGGAGAGAGAAGGACGTTAAGTCACACAAACTAATCTTTCTTGGGGAGAAACTTTTTAGAACCATGGCTAATTTATTAAAGGAAAAAAATACATAGCAAGTACATACGAATTAATTTTATAAAATATTTAGTTTTTGTAATTGGCACAGATTTTAGTTACTTTCCGAATGTACAAAAGATACGCAAATTTATGTCTTTATAATTTGACCACGAACTTTTAGTTTTTTAAATAAATTTTTTTTTTAGTTTTGTTTGGTTTTTTCGATTTTTTTTTTTTTTTTTTTAGTTTTTGTCAAGTGTCGTTTCGTTTGATTTATTTTATTTTTATTCGAAGCCTTACCCTCGGTCTCGGAATGGCTTTTAATGGTTTTTTAGAGCCCATCTTTTTCATAGCATTATAGTACTTTTTCTGATCTTCTGTCATGAACATTTCTAATGATCCACCTGCTTTCTTCTTTTGTTCATTAAAATTATCAATGATAACACCAATGAACAGATTGAGTGTGAAAAATGATCCAAATATAATGAAGAATACGAAATATAAATACATGTAGATATTGGTTTCTCGTATCGGCTGCTTGTCCACCTGTGGGTGTTCCACATTATTGTTTTAAATTTGTTTTAGTTTGGTGTGATTGATTTGTGTGTATTCATTTATTCGTTTTGGATTAGTTGGGTAAAGTGTAGTTCATTCATAACATTAAGTGATTTAATTAATTGGATTAAGATTTTGGTTGGTGTAGTTAAATGTGTATGTATGTTTGATTTTGTTTTTCATTTATTTTTATAATTTTCAAAACAAATTATAGATTTTATAATTTCAATTTTTTAAAATGATTAATCATAAAATAGGGAAAAAGGTAAAAATAAAAGAAATCAATTAGTATTATTTTTTCTTTGTGTATACATATTCCGTTATTAATAAATAATTTTTTTTTTAATTTATTTTAAAACAATAAATAGTTTACCTCTCTTGAATCAATGGCATCATTCATAATTTGTATCCAGCCCTTAAAGGTGGCAACTTGAAATAGACAAAGATACGCATTACCTACGTGATCAAAGTTCATTGGTGAATTCTCCCAAGTGTAGTTCTCGCTTATACAGGCGTTACGATTAGGTATGATTTCGTGACTCAAAACCGTGTCATTGGCATCTAAACACTACATATAATACAGTACATACAAAATGTTATTTTATTTTATGTATATTTAATACACACGATTATTGAAATCTTATATTATAAATACATACATATGATGTATGTATGCATGTGTATATACTAAACTTATGTGAAGAGTTAATTTTTTTAAGCTAAAAGCAGCTAATTAGCAAATTAAATATTTTTGAAAATAAAAAAGTTTGAAAATGGTGTGTCCATTTTAGAGCCGTTTAGCAAAATGTATAAATTTTCCATGTCAGTATGTTTGGACGGCTTTTAATAAACTTAAACATACTGCGTCTATGTGTTTTTTTTTTCTTTTTTTTTTAAATTAAATTCATTTTAATTTAATATAATTCATTAAGAGGTTACATCATTCCACTCTCTTCTTAGTGTGGAGGGTATGGAAACCTTTTAACTTCTATCAACTATTTACGAAAAATAGATGTAAAGATACGCTTTTAGATTTATTATTAATATTATTATTGTTTTTTGTAAATTTAAATGCTAATTTTAAACTGCTATTTTAGAACTGATTTATATTGATTATGAAACTCTCAAGGAATTTCTCTCATGATTAAAATTTTAATGTGATAACGTACCTTAAAATATTTTCCAGCAAAAAGCTGTACACCCATTATGGCAAAAATTAGCCAAAATATCAGACACACCAATAGCACATTGAAGATGGACGGTATAGCTTGTACCAGCGCATTTACGACAACCTGTTTTGATTCAATTTTGAAGCGCCGGCATCGCACGTATTCGATTTTATTTTTTTAATAGTTTTTGTTTTTTGTGGAGGGTGGTGGCATGATTTGTTTTGCAAATGATGTTTTTTTTTTAAATATTAAAATGGATTTTTTAAAGGTGTTTGGCGTTGGGGAAATAGAAGATTTTATACAATTAATAATTCAGTCAGCTAATTATCTCTGCTAAATGAATATTAGAAATTAATCTAATTTCATATGTAATTAAGTGATTTCAAATTGCACAAAATGTATTTTATTTTTTATTGTATGTAAAATGATGTGATATTATTTAACTTGATTAAAAAAAGTTCAACATGTCATTTATGTAAACAAGAATTTGTGTACATATGTATACATGTATATATGTGTATATGTGCTTTGTCGACATGCAAACACTTTACAACAAATTATTAATGCAATTTTTAAATGTAAGATCAATTACAATTTGTTTCTGTTTTTAACTATGCTTATACATACATATTCAAGCAGTTGACTTCACAAACAAAGAGATAAGTATGTCGGTATATATAAAGCTAACTACGGTACTTGATGACATTTTATGTATTTACATTTCACAATGATAAAAATACATGATTGAATGAGTTTTAGAATTAAGTCGATTGCAGAAATCAATCTAGATCACTTTATTAAAAATGTTTATATTTTCTGTATTTCACATCTTTTTCTATTTATTTTGAAAAGCATAAATAGAATAATTTACTCACTTTAATAATCAAAAAAAAATCATAATTTGATGAAAAGAAAAATGTGAATGTGGAATATAGAAAAACAAATATCTCCAATTTTTTCATTCATTCCACTCTGGATACAAACAGCAATGATAAAAAAAAAACCAGAGATCAATAAAAATATAAGAATTTGTAAATAGAATGAGAGGAAGCAAGTGATATTTACATAAGTAACAGCAACTTATGCAAAATAGAAAAATGATATGTGTGCATGTATTGCCAAGCAATGAAAAAGTAAGCAGATATGCAATTGTGTGTACATATGGAATTATGTATGCATGTATGATATACAATTAAATGATACAATCTATAATATGTAGGCCAAGCAAGATGGCACACAGCAAACGATATAAAATCTCTTTTACACATGCATGTCCTTAACTATCAAATGAAATGTCAAATCGTTGCTCCTTTTGTTATTGTTGTAATTTATAATTTTTATAAATTTGAAATGATAACTTTTCATAAACTTTCCTAATACATATATAGTAGTTAATTAATGTATGTAAGTATGTATGTAATACAATAATCAATCTAGATACTAGTTAACGAAAACAAATAATAAAAATCATGTATGTGTAAGTATTTATAAAAATTAAATCTATCTACTGCTTTGAGAAATCATATGCATAATAATCCAAAAACAACTCGTGTAATGATGAAGCTCATTTCGAGAACAATAATTATTATCTATTGAAGGTAAAATTATGCATGATTGTATGTTTGTAGGTACTAGTTAGGTATGTATGTATACAAATATGTACGAGAATGTAAATTACGTAAACATTTTATTAAAATGGTACAAATAAAAAAAAAAACAAGAATAATACAACAAACAAAATAATAGATTGTAAATAAAAGCTGGAAACTGTAATGCAATTCAAAACTAAAAAGGAAAATTTTTCTTGGACAGTGTTAGAAAGTTTTTTTTTTAATTTTTCCACTTTTATTTTGTAAGGGTTTTTAACAATTTGTCCGTGTAATGTTGTTTTTAATTGACTGATATATTGATTTAGGGTTTGATTGATTGTTTGATTGATAAAAAAATGCTAAGATGAATTGAAAAGGAAAGTACGTACCCTCATGCCCTGCATACGGGACATGGCACGTAGTGGTCTCAGTGCTCTTAACGTTCGCATAGTCTTGAAGGCTTGTATACCACCAGCTCCAGCAAGTGAAGCAACGAAGTTGATTAGCGACACCTAGTTTGCCAAATGGTTATAATTGGGGATTTTAGATGGTTTTGGTTTTAAATTATTTCAATGAGTTAATTTAATTTATCAAATGTAAAAGCCATCAAATGTAAAAGTTTTCAATGGAAAAATATATTCTTGGTTTATATATTTTGTTTTGCTTATCGTATGTATGTATGTATTCTGTAGCAGTCATCTCGATTGTCAAAAACAAATAAAATTAAAAAAAATTATTTTAATATTTATAAAGAAAATTACACATACATATGTATAGAATAAAGTAAAACATGAAGTAAAATAGTAGGTAGTAAATTAATTAAGAGAATTAGCAATCATCAATATAATTTTCTTCTCTTTAGAAAAAATTCAAAACAACTCAAGAAAAAATATGTATTAACGAACTTACGAGTATTAGCTAAACTTTATACTGGCAAAATTTAATATCTCATATTTACTAATAACTTAGTTATTGAGTTAGTACTCATATCCGTAAGTACTTAAATAATTAAACCATATATATTATAAAAATACCCAATAAGACAAAGCCTACCTACCAGGAGCCTTGTTTTGTTTAAATAGTTTATTTCAATTCATTTGATTTGATTTATTCATTGAGTGAATAAGTATTTAATTGATTGTTAGTAAATATCGAAAACTCCGTATAATAATACATACAATATGATTAGATACATACACCTGCATAGCTAGTATACAATTACTTATGTGCCTATAATAAATAAACTGATAAATACCCTTTCAAATATGTACGTTGGATTGATCCATTATAAACAAATGCTTTTGAAATTATATTACACATATGCATAAATTAATGAATTTTTGACTTGTCGAATTGTGGATTATGTTTTTTTCTATTTTAATTAGAACGAGTAATTTATATACAAACATATTTTATTTACAATTAGAAAATGCTTGTGCTGCTGTTGGTTGACTATTCTCAATGAAATTGAAGAAAAAAAGAAAAAACATTTGTTTATTACGGATCTGATTGTAAAAACTTTTTTATATTATAAAAATTAATTAGGTTGGCTTGTCTTAATTTTGACAAATTTTTGCTCTTAACTTGGCTGCAGGACTCAATGGAGGAGTAGCTGTTTTATTTTTATTTTTTAAGTTCACGTATGTTTTTATTTATTGCATATATTGATCAACTTCATTATTAACTTCATCATTATAAGCAATTTTATTTAAAATTGCATAATTTTGTGTTACTAGTATAAACTAATTCCCCAAGACCAAGCGATTTATTGTCTTCTTGATATTTAAATTTAATTCACTAATTGCGGACTTTAGTTCAGTATGTTAGGAGTTTCATAAGTAAAACACTGCCACCACTGCGCAGGTTTGAATTTAGTTATAACAACTCTTGATGTTTTAATTTGAATTTTATACAGTGGATTTTCATATAGTATATATTTTTTGTTCAATAATTACAGTGGATTGGTTTTCGGTTTTACTTTTAAACTTTTATAGTGATTAAATTGATAAAATTTACACCTGCGTGATATCATGGTAATTAAAACTAGACTCATACGTCATTAACTATTTGATTTACTACATACTTGTAATAAATGTGAAAAGATCTCATAATTTTCTAATTAAGTACTTTTCCAATAAAGCGATCAATATAACAACAGCTACAGATGTAATTTTATGTTATTTTATAAAGTAAAAAGTTATCAACTGTCAAGGTAATGAATTGATGCTTTATACATATTTACTTGTAATGTTTTCAGCCAACTACGTAATCGTAATAAATATTTGAGCAAAAATATATCATTACATTTTTTTATTTTTGTTATCTATTACTGCTTTTGTTTTTTATTTTTTTTAAATTAATTATTCTATCTTAAAATATGAATTATTCTATAAGGAATTGATGTATATAATATCTACTATTAAGTATTTAACTATTTATGTACATATTTCAAAACTTACTTGTCTACTTATGATTATCGTAAGTAATTTCTACGTAGCTACCTATTTATTACTAAAAGTAATTGAATGACATATACATATATATGTATGTATGTATGAATGCAGAGGTATACACTAAAGTTTGCCAAAACCGAAAACAAAATAAAAAAATTATCAATTTCTAACTCATACATTTTGTCAATAGTTGTAGCTGTTTTATGTAAAATACATATATCTCTAGATCGAAACAATATAATGTATTATTAGATTTCGTAACTAAATTGAACGCACTCTAAGAATTTTCAGACTATTTCCGATAACAACTCATATATGTATGTATATATCACTCAAACTAACAATGAAATTTTTAAATTTCATTCTCTTCATATGTACATATCCATATGTATATGTATGTTTGTACAAATGTATATAAATAATATATCAAGTGAAAGCTGGAGCTGTGTATCAATCATAGTAAAAAATTATTAAAATCCATTTAGGTCCACAATAACAAAGCCCTTTTATATAAAGTCTATATTGATATTAGAAATTTGTTAAACTATGTATTTATGATTTTTGATATAGCAAGTAGAAAGGGAATACGAACTTGAGTTTAAAAATTAAAAAAAAACTCCGTTGTAAAACAAAAATTGTAATAAAAATTCTACTTTAATCAAATCGCGCATTTCACTCAATTCATTTCATTTTAACAAAAAACCTAGTCCTTGGCAACTCTGCTTAAAATAATGTAGTTCACTTTAGTTTTCTTTTAAACTCGTCGCTAATAGTCACGTCCGCTGTAAAGTGCATTTAGAATCTTAGAAAAGTGATCAATATGTTCTAATATAACAAAATATTAAATCAAATTAAATAAATTAAACTAAATATAGTGGAAATTTGATTAAAAAAGCATTAATAATTTAGTATTTTATGAAATAAAATAGTAATACAAATTGTGTATGTATATGCAAATGTATCAAAAGAAAAAAATACCTGCGAGTATATGCAAAAATTCGTGTTTTTTCATACTTCTTTTTTAGCTATTGTTGTTCTGTGTGTGTGTGGCCGACGACGGCCTTTTCATTGCAAAAGAAATGTGTGTGAAGTGGGAGCACGAAAATATATTTTTATTGTTGTTCAAAGAAAAAGTAAAGCAAAAAAAAAAACAGTTGATAAATAAAAAAAAAAAAACAAGAATTTACAAAAATCATAAAGTGTTATTGTAATTATGTGTTCATTGAAGAGTGAAAAATGTAATGCAGAGTTGCCAAGAATAAAAATATTTTAAATTAAACGGTTATCGGGTCACATATTAAAAAATGTAAAATAATACTGTATTAACGACCGTCATACAACTTTTTTAACCCATTTTGAAGGTGAGTGCTAACAATTAGATAAAATGTATTAAAAAAATTATCTATTTTCCCATTTGAAAGTATGGATGTTGTAAGTTTATAATATTTTTAGTGTCCACTTCTTTCAATAATTTTATTTTTTTTAACAAGCAGAATCATTGTGATATCTTGGTCAAATTAAAAATTCAAAAATAATATAGCCAACCTTTTTGTCAATTTTAATTAATTGATGTCAAATTATTTATATTTTCTTTACATGCTAAGTTTTTAGATAAAACCAAATTATTTCTATATTTATTTAAATAAATAATTTGCTGCAAAAATATACATACTCGCATATTTTTTCAAACAAAATAATTCAATATTCATTAGTATATTCTTACTAGACTGTTTTCCCTAAAATTATATGTGTACATAGTGAAATTTAGTTTGAAAGAAAAAAATTCGTGCATAAATTTATAATTAAAAAAGTATTCCTTATAGTTTTTTACGGCTAATTATTTCCATTATTGTTTAATCTGGGTACAATTTCATTGTTCGAAATTTTTTTGAAGATTTCATATTCGATGAATGAAAATAAAAATTTAAACATTCTTCTACATTAGTTACAAATTTCGAACTTTTTGTCTCTTCTGAAAAATATTAAATAAAAATACCCTCTCTCTTTGTGGTACACATTTATCTCTATGATGACATTACTTTTTTTTTACTGTCACACTATTTTTTGTCAGTAAATTATGTTTTTTATAACAGAGAATTAAGTATTTGTAATTAACTTGTTGGTTTAAATTAAATTAGGTTTGTTAGAGAGACAGCGAAACGGTCCTCTTTTACCTATTTCAAAACCAAAACCGCAATTTTTTTAAAGCAAACTTTTGTGTATATACTAGATTTTATATATAAAGTATATACATTTTTATATAGATATTTATGTGTATGCAGGTATGCCACTATATAATATACATTTTTCACTATAATCGATCATACTTTGAGAAACAATCTAATAAAATAATCTTTTGTATGCATATGTAGATATTAAATAAAGCTGAAGCATGTATTAATGCATTTTTGGATTTATGTATGTACGTATATATGTATTTGATAATAATTTGATAAAAACACAAATAAAATTTATACATAAAAAGGTATGTTCATATTAGTGTGGACTAGTATTTATGAATATTATTATGTATGTATGTACATAGTATGTATGTATATATGTTTGTATATCTTGCAAATTGAAGGAAAAATTAACATAACTAAAATATTCTTGTAAATCATAAATATTTTTATTTGATTTTAATTAAAACTGAAAAGAATAAAATTTAATTTAAAAAATTTCTTCGCTCATATGTAATTTTTAGATTTTACTAAAAATAATAGTTTTACAAAAAAAAAATACCTGCAACTATGAACTATTTGTAAGTAAAATTAGTTTATGGAATAAATAACTCACAAGTGTATGATCATAAAGTAACATTTATGGCCTTTATGATAGCAGAGGCAAGAAAATTGAATTAAAAAAAAAAAAAAGAATTAAATTCAATACTTGGTCAAAATATTCTTTATTGCATACAGATAGTCCATACATACATATACAAATTATAAAGAAAATATATCCATATATTAAGTATATACATGTACACAGTAATGAGTAATGGATAAAGTAAAGTTTTCATATTGAAAATTACTTGAATGTTGTTTGGAAAGCCATTTTTTGTGAAACAAACGATTAAGTAAGCTAAAAAGGTTTTGTAAAAATTTATTTATAAGGTAATACAAGTATCAGATATGTATATATGCATGTATGTATGTATATTATGTAGATATGTCTAAACATTTAACATTGAGAGTAATAGAAGTATGTATGTATGTATATATGTATCTCTGTACTAGAAGTTTTAAAATGTTAGTAAGTACATTTGTTTTTAGTAATTAATATGTAGTAGTAACAATGATACACCAGCACATCAAAGGTGGCAAGACAACATTTAGAATTTCATTAGTTTGTTTGTTATTTTTTTAATTTATTTTAAAATGTATGTTTACATACTTTTAAGAGCTCACATATTTAGTTTTTAAGTTGAGATTCTGTTTGCAAGGGTTTACTTACTTTCATGCCCTCCCATCTAGAAACAGCACGTAATGGCCTTAAAGCGCGAAGGGTACGCATAGATCTAAATACGGGAATATCATTTAAGCCAGACCAGACCGCGACCAAATTTATAAGCGATAGCTGTACACATCCAATTAAATTCAAAATTAAAAGTACGAGTATTATGCCAATAAACCGAAAATAAAATGTAAAATTCTTATATCATGTGTGTCTCTATGTATGTATGTATATGTATGTGATCATGTGGGCATTTATAACTAAATAATTTGACTCTGTATACGCATATGTTTGTACGTACATATGTATAAGGTTTTAAAATACATATACGCTTACTTTGTGATAAATACATAGGAAAATTTACATAGAATATTCTATTTTAAGTTTTCAACAGGAATCTAATTTTAACTGATATACATACATAATCAATTTAGTAGCATCTATATTTTATTAAATCGAAATCAAAAAAGAACGTGTTATTAACTAAAGCATACAGACATAAATAATAATAAGAATAGTCTGAAGTATTTGACTAAAATAACTAAAAAAAAATCAGTAAAAAAATTTTTTTTTTTTACAAAGTCAGTTAATTGTTAGAAAAAATATATAACAGTCCGTTAGTATGTGTTGGTATTATTTATTTATTATTATTATTTTTTTTTTGTAAATTTTTCTAAGAATATTAAAAACCAATTGGCCAACATAATAACTTACCATCACAATAACAAAATCAAGCCAACACCAGGCGTTTGTAAAGTAGACTTTAAAACCCAAAGCTAACCATTTTATTAACATTTCCAAGAAGAATATCACCGTGAATATTCTATCCATATAGTACAAAATGTCCTGTAGTATGGGACGATCTGGTAAATGGACATCTTCTAAGGCCTAAATATATAAAAACAGATTTTTAATAATAATATAAATAACATTTTACAAAACAGCATCAATGCCAAAAACATCTAAAATATAAACATTTAACATTTAAGGATAAAAGGCAACTTCGTAACGCTATGGTGTGTAAACATTAAAGAAAAATTTTCAAAGAAATTGAAGACAAAATTATTGAAGCTTTTTTGTTGGGATTTTTTAAGCATAAACAAAATAATTATTCGTGGAGGTGTTTTCTAAAGCCTCATCCAGAGCTTGCAAGTCAAAACACCATGAACACTTTTACTTAAAGACCGTTACGCTTTCAAGTAAAACACTTCATTTTTTCAATTTAATGAATTTTTTTAATAGAAAGTGTTTGTATTGACTTGTACGCTTGGAAAGACTGTTTTGTGAAGCGTCATTCTTTATTATTTGAATGATTTCTATGAGCGGAAATCATTTTAACAAATAAAAAAGAATATTGTAACAATAATAATATATATGTATGTAATATTTACAAGTTAAAGCCAAACTTAAACAACACAAATTTCAAAAAGGTCATACAACTTTGGTATAGTTTTTACGGTTTTTCTCAACAAGAAACTACTTTGAAATTTACAAAGCATTTATGTTTTTTTACAACAATTAGTGAACATTTTTTGCAAAAATTTGTTGCGTGTAGACAACAAACTCTTACGAGAAAAACTTACCAAAGCTAAGCTACTCATTAAAATCATAGTGATTACTGCGGTTTCAAAATATTTATTTTCAATTAATTGAAAAGTTTTCAGTCGTAAATTGCCCCATCCTTGCCAAAAAGGCGAATCTTCATCGCCAGCTAAAATTGGAAACTTCTTATAGTAAGAGTCCGGACAACAATCAGCGGGATAATCATCGATTATCTCATCATCATTGGCTGCATGAATGATAATATCACCATCCAATTGACCCTCCTCTAATTCACCCTCTTCATCTAGCTCTTCATCTAGACCGAGATCTTCTTTGCTGGCATCCCGCTTTTCTTCGCCTTCTATTGTTTCAGCGCTACCTTTGTGACTTTCGTCTTTGAATGGTCGATTTTTATGGCTACCATATGAGTTAATACTGGCAGTGTCATCGTCCTGTATGGACAAACCTCTATGGTTTAGCTCATGTTCCAGTCTATTGTCTTGGTGGTTTATTGAGTTTCCAATCATCTATTGAATCAATTACATATACATTTTTTTTTATACAAACAAATTTAATTTTATTAATTTAATATTAAAATATTAATTTAAGAGTACATACCTACATATGTACATACGTATACACAATTAGAATGTCATGCTTACATACATACATACAGAATATGTACATACATATGTAAGGATGAACTTTCACATCCTCAAATTAAAAAAGTCATATTGACATTCTGATTTTGATTCGCGTAACATAAATATTTCACTTACCGTTGTGTTATTTAAAAATTTTGACTTTTTCGGCTTATTATTCTTCATATCACCATGAATGGTAAATTCCATGCCATCTCCTATTGCTACTTCTAGTTGATTTTGCTCCTTCAGACCCTTTTTAATTAATCCATCAGCCATTATATCATCGTGCCCCAATTCTAGTTCATTATCGCCATGCTCTGCAGATATACAACGACAAATCCCTTTTCCTAACGTATCCATTCAACCATTTTTTTAAATTATTTTTATTTTGATCAAATCATAATTTAGAAATGGCAAATTTTTTCAGTATTTTTTTTTTTTTCATTTATTAATTATGTACGAGCCATTCATTCATACATATTTAGGTATGTATGGATGTGTGCATGTGTGAACGTACACGTTTTCAAGAATTTGATCAAAAAGAATATATTTGATAATTGAATACGTTCAATTACGTTATTGAAGTTAGATAAATTGAATATTGTAAATGAGCACGCAGATGTTGTACAGGCGATTATTATTTTGATTTAAGTATGGTGATGCAAACCAATTTAATACATTGTCAAATGATGCGTTCAATAACAAATTAGGTTTTTTGATTTTTTTTATTACAAAAAATAAATGAAATTTAATAAAAAGTCTGGATTAATTTTGGTTAAACTATAAAGCGTACAGTTGTTTACAATATAAAACATTTACAACAATTACAACTGAAATGATAAGTATGATTTAACAAATGGTTAATGATTAAATAATTAATTAAGATGAACTTGATCAGTATGCACTGTTTAGGCTTTTTTACAAATTTTACAAAAAAAAATGCATTTAAGATGAGATCAGGTGAGGTGAGTTGAGATTAGACAAACTATTCATAATACAACACGAGCTTTGTTATGATTGTAATATATAATACATACATACATACATATATATATATCTACATATGTATGTGTGTAGTGTGTATAATAAATAATAAACTTAAAAAAGAATATATATTTCCTTAATAAAAATTTTTAAGTAAAATTCAGTTTTTTTTTAATTTTTTTAAATTTAATTAAACTCTTTAAATCAAAAATATAACTTCATTTAACTACCCGAACGAGATGCACTTTTTCTAATCAGAAAAAAACTGTATTTTATATTTAATTATTTGTCATTTATCTTTGATAGGCAAATAAACATAAAATAAAAACAAAAATTTAATATACAAAAAAGAAAAACATTTACATATATCATAAATAAAAAAAATATAAAATTGAAGGGTAAAATCCACTGTTTTACATACATTAAAAAAAATTCAAATCGGTAACCACTAAAAGATTAAACGTTTAATCTATTATATATATAAACAGAAGTCAAAACACTATTTTAATATCTGATGATGGAAATTTACTTTTGCGCTAATATGAGAATTTCATTATTCTTTAGAATACATTTATATATTTATGTAGATGTACTATTATATTGATACATTTCCATTTAAATATTTTGTTTAATTATTGAAACTGATTGAACTAGATAAACGTTCCAAAATCGTCATTAATCTAAAGAAATAAAGTACTTAAAGTACTTTGGGTATACATTTTTTATTATGTTATGAAAGAAAAAGAACAACAATATGTTAAAAAGTTTGAATGTATTTACTCAGAAGAAATAAAAAATAAAATAAATAAATAAAAAAGAGCTACTAAGTACATAAGAATCATATACGAGTATATTATATCTACGAATTATATTTTTTGTGAGCTACGAGTATATATGTAGTTCAACTCAATAATAAAATATGTAAATTTGAAACGGTTATAAAAGAAGGAACTTTTACTAAACGAGTTTTTTATTATTAATGTTTCGGAAACTACATTAGAAAAATACAAGTGGTATGTACTATCTATGTAGTATATGTAGTTGTAGTGTTCCAAATTTTACATACTAAACGTGATATTTTAAATAAAAGTATGTATTATAGAATTGAAAAATTCAAAATTTAGATTTTGAACGTATTTTGTACGAGTATGTATTATAATATTTAAAAACAAGTGGATAAAAACCTTCGCTCCAAATCCAACTGATCTGGTTGATCCTCTCACCTGATGGTTGGTCACTTATTTGATTTGTCAATTTATTACGTATTAACTTAAAACAATCGGCAATATTACGTTTCACCCAATTCTTAAAACGACCAATACGATTGAAGGCTTCTGCAATTTTATTGGTATCATTGTCGGCAGTCGGTGCTGATAAACTAGAAGAACCGAAATTAGACAAAAGCAGGGCTAAGAAAAGATTAAGAACCTGAAAAAAATATAAATAAATAAATAAATAATCGTATTTGTCCAACATTGAAAGCTAAATTGCTAAAGATTTAAAGCTTACCACAAGATTGCCGATAACTACTGTAGCCAAGAAAAATGGTATGCACGATACGTCACCGACATACATGCAATCCCACATGGATTCTATCCATTCACCGCAAAGGACTCGGAATACAATCATAAACGAATGCATGAAATCAGTAAAATTCCATCTTGGCAATTCACCATCAGGAAACATATCCTTGTGGTCTAAACAATTGTAAAACATACATTCACATACAAAATCAAATTAAATTTCTATCAATTTTTAATATTAAATGATACTAAACTAAATGATACTAGTTAAAGCCCAGAAAAAGGAAACATAAAGCATTTTTGTTATCGTTCAACTACTGAAGCAAAAAAAGAAAAATCCAGCAAAAAGTGTAAAATTTTAAAATGATGGAAAATACGAGTAGTTTAAGTTTTAAGCAAAATTGCGAAAATCAAAATACTTACAGAGTTTGACTAAAAATAATGTAAAACAAAATTTAATATGCGTCTCCAATTCTATTAACAAATTTTTCAAAATCGTTTATATTTTTGTTGTATTCATAAAACAAAATTTTCTTGTAATGAGAGCGTTGAAAAGATTGACTTCCAAATTCGGTTTCCTTCAACAGAATTACAACTTGTGCAATTCCCATTTCGATAAATAAAACAACAGCCCATGAGCGTATGTAATTCAAATATTATATGCATCTACGTCTATAACGATTAGTTTTTATGTTCATTCAAAGTACATCACACAGTCAAAAATAGCCATCGAATTGATTGATTGATTCTTTCTTAAAGTCCTTTTAAGTTTATTTTAAGCATGATCGATTGTATTTCTGTAGAATAACTGAATCCTGTTCTTAATTTTTGTTTTTTTTTTAACAATGACAGATCCTTGCGGTATGTGTGGCTATTCTTTGTGACATAGTGTCACTAAAACTTGTAATTTTAACATAACACAACGCTACAACATATAATAGATAGAATATTCAGTAGGGCTTTCAGTGTTTAATACAAATAGACTTGCATAAATCTAAAGGTGAAATGTCAAACTTCAGTTCGCATTTACAATTTAGTGAAATCGTTTATATCAAATACTGAATAGCCCTGATTTTAAAAGCCAACGCAACAAGACAATCATACATAATTAAAAATTAGCCATAGATAGTATTAATTACATTTGATGAACTAACATAGTTTTTTTTTCTTATATTTTTCACACATAAACAGATGCATATTTTTATAATTTTGTTTCTAGTACATATAAGGGTGCAAAATTATTTGTTTGTTTGTCTGTTGTTGGTTGTTGTAATAAAAGTACTTACCGTGATAGTTCTTTCCGAATAGTTGCATTCCCATAACGGCAAATATGAAGATGATTATGCAAAGTACAAATGTTAGATTACCCAATGCACCCATTGTGCGGCCCATAATTGAAATAAGTAAATTCAGTGTAGGCCAAGATTTTGCCAATTTAAATACACGAAGCTATATGTTGTTTAACCACAATTTATAATTTGTTATCGTTTGCAGGGGGTTTCCGATTTTTGTACATTTTTATGGGTTTTTTTTTTTGTTTGTTTTGTAAATTAATAATTTTAATCATAAATATCGGGTGGTGTGATGAAGGTGTTTTATTTGCACGTTTGTTTGATTTTAATTTAAGCCGGGCAAAGCATAGTTAGGAAATTATTTTTGTTGTAAAAAAAGTATTTGTAGATATAAAGAAAATTAATAAAAATTCAAAGTTATTTAAATGTTTTTTTAATAAATAATTTTATATGTGAATAGGCGCAGCTCATACATGCCCATTCATCAAAATCATAAATCAAAACGTAAAAATATCGTTTGCAAATAAAAATTTTTCTTGGTTTTTAATATTTTTTTGTGGCACAATATTTCCGAATTATTGTATATGTCTCAAATCCAGCTACGTTTTTATAGAATGAAAAAAAAAAACAAATATTTAAGAGAGAAAAAGTACATACGTGCTTAAAGCATATTTTGATATTAAAGTTAAAAAGGTGTTTGTTTGTAATTAAAATTTATTTAAGAAAATTAGTTAATTCAAAAATATTAAAGGCATAAAGGCATATATAAGTCTATATGTATGCGTTTAAGGAAAAGTTTTTAAATTGGAATAGGTATATATATATATATATTTTTATATAAAATTACTGTAGGATGGCATTTCCCTTAATACCTGTATAATTTTTGCCAAATAATTGCATGCCCATCACGGCAAATATGAAGATTATAATACACAAGACGAAAGTCAAGTTGCCTAAAGCGCCCACTGTGCGTCCCATAATTGATATTAATAAATTTAATGTGGGCCATGATTTGGCTAATTTAAAAACACGAAGCTGGAATTTTTAGTACGAAGTTTTTTATATTATCATTTCCAAAATGTATTCATGTAAATTTTGAGATTGTACTTTATATTCGTACATTAGATAATTGTGTATATATGTGTATATACATTATGTACATACACACAGATATATAAATGTATATACATAGTATATATACATATATATGCATATATAATTTTGAATAAATATTTATTTATTGTACTTTAATACTCGTTGTTTAATTTCGACAATAAAACAAACAGAAACAGAACGCTATAAAAAGATACAAGTGTAAGTTATTAAAGGAAGAAAATAAGATCTTACCAAACGAAAACTTCTTAAAACTGATAGACCCTGGACGCCTTCAAGACCCAATTCCAATAATGACAAAGCAACAATTATGAAATCGAAAATGTTCCAACCCTCTTGAAAATAGTACTTCGGGCTCATGGCCATTAGTTTCATTGTTGCTTCTATCGCGAAGGTGGCAGTAAAGAACTGTAAATAAATTTATATACATACATACATACATGTTTATATATTTATATGTACATATGTATTAGTATATTTGTATATGTTGTAAATATATACACACATTCTTTGTTTCATTTCTTATTATTTTTTATACTTACGTAGTTTCCACTTTTCAAGACTTTTTCCAATTCGGTATTCATGTTATGATGATCCATGGCCATAAACATCGTATTGACTACAATACACAGTGTAATAAATAGTTCCACAAAGGGATCGAACACAATAAAAGAAACCCATTCCTGAAATTTTAACCACACCCAACAACAGTCCCACACACAAAAGATGTCTATACATTTTAGTATAAACTCGAGTGCTTTGTCCTTAAACGTTGGACCATCTTCGTCATCGTCTTCTGTGGGAAAATAATAAACGGAAACTGTACCGTAAAATTGCGAATTAGTGAATTTTGACATACTTTGACTCTGCCGTTTTTTGTTTCAATTTCGTTTTTGAACAAAACTATTCAATTAATACTACGAATAATGAAAAAGTATCGAGGTACTTATTAATTTCATTCTTATTCTATTAAGCATTACCTATGTAGTATGTATGTTATGTATGCAGATAAAAAAATTAGTAAAATATCACATGGCCGAAAATTTTCTTTACTATAATATAATACGACTACTCTGAAAAACTTGTACACAAACAAGTTAACATCATTAGCCCATAATCATGGTCACACTAAAGTCGGTATCTTTTTAAAAACGATTTTAAATTTATAAAATTCTTATGAACAAAAGTTAGCTCTTAATAAAAGCTTAGTTTTTTGTGACTATGATTATGGCTCATTTACTATTATTTTCTTTTAAATTCCAATCAATTATATGCGTATGTGCGCAGCAGTACTATCATTTGTCGAAATAATTACATACAGCCATATACATACGTATATATATTGACTACATATTACACATATTATTGTGTATGTGTGTATGATACATACGAACAGGTATGGGTAGAACATACTTTTCCTTTTTTTGTTATTTGCCCTTTATTGTATTCAGAAAAAACCAAAAAGGCCTCAACACAAAATTTTCCAAAAATTACTTCGTTAAAGTGTAGAATTTGCTGAGGAAGATAGAACATCACTTCATACACAGTTAGTTGCATATTTAAGCAAGTCATTATTCAATTAATTACTAGCAACGAAAAGTGTATGTATAATTACTGAAAAGTAAATGGTTTGTTTGTTTTTTTTTTAAATATTGGCATGATTAACTCAGAAATCATGATCGTATCCATATGCTCAAATCATATGTTCTCTTGTAGTATATTAAATACTTATTTACATATTCATATTAGAATTATACATATACATATGTACATACATACATATATACGTTTTCGATTTAATACAATTAAAACTGATTCAAAGTGTGTGTTTGTACATTTTGTAAAAAAAATTTACATTTATTAAAGATACATCTTTTATCAATAATTTCGTTAATAATCTAGTGTTAAAATGGGATTTTTGAACAATTTTGTAATAACACAAACCCATATGCATTCATATGTACATACAATGTAGATATTTATTTAAGTCGGAAATGTAAAATAACAAAAATTATAAATCTATTCTACGAGCTCTAAAGAAATCAGGTAGTTGTGCATAATATTAAATAAAAATTTCATCTCTACTTGGGGGAGATCTTCTTAAATTACACGAGCTTGTCTTCGATTCTTTATAAAAATTATTTCATTTGAAACTGTAGCACTGAATGCAATACAAAAAATGTATCGCGTACCACTGCTTGTGTAATTTTTCTATATGAAAGAAAGCTTTTTGCCATTTCATACTAACTGGATCAGAACAGAGTCAGAATATTTCTCTAACAAATCTCAATTGGAAAATATAGCATTAAATTAACGTATACGTATGTATGTAGACATGTACATATAAACGAGATTTTGGCTTTTAAAAACTACCTACAAACATTAGGAAACATTAAATTTTGTAGAAAAATCTGAAATAAAAACTTTGCTTTTCGAAAACAAAAATTTTAGAATTTTTAAATCTCAAATATTTAAGTTCTCAAACTTTTTTCAATTATGTAATTCTGCAATTTACGAAAATTGTTCTGTAAATAAACGCTTTCATAAAAGGTGTGAGTAGTGCTTTCCTAAGCTTTTTTGCATATACGAAAGTACAATAACTTAAGTAAACTGAAAAAACAAAGATACAAGTTTAAGAATACTTATATTTACGTTCAATGTTATCTAAAGCATGCGGTCAAGATCAAATTGGCACTAAATTGGTCTTAGGAATGTTTAAATTTCACTGACTTTTAGTTTTTTCATTAAACATATTAATTAAATTAAAAAATGCATGCAACTAATAAATCCGACTACTTTTTCATACTAAAAGTGAGGAAAAGAAACAAACAACAACATTTAAATGGCTTCAAAAATATGTATTTATGTTTTGCTTTTCTTAAAAAAATTAATTTATAAGTAAATTAAAAAAACAACAATAATAGTAATATACTAATCAATAAATAAAAGAGAATAGTAATTATTTTTCAATAAAATTTAATGAAAAAAATAAGCTTAGAAATTTTAAAGCTTTCATAGGTGAAATTATTGCATGATAGATAATTAACATATCTTGTCGTATATTTTATTTAATTGTATGTAATTAATCGTTATAATGAATTTTGAATAGCGAGCCTGGAGCTTGTGCATTAGATAGAATTTGATTTTAAAGCTTTTATCAATTTGCAGAGCAGACTTAAGAGCTGTTTCTTCAGGTGCTTTTCGTTTCACTATTGATTTAAATGAAGAAAAATTTTTTTAAATATGATTTATGTATATTAAATAATTATTTGTTAAATTAAGTACTAGCGACAGTTTAATGGCTAAAAAGAATTAATTGAATTGACTTATATTGAGTAGGTTAGAGTAGAGTATAAAATTGAATTGGAATAAATTTTTTAGGCAGTATGTGAGCGCATGTGTTTTGCTATGAAATTTTCAAATTCAGTAATTTTTGAGATTTTTTTTTGTATTGTTTTTATTTTATTTAGCATTACCATCAAAGGCAAAAAATGGACGAGTCAAAGAAGTCATTTTAAAAATGGGGAATAAAAATAAAATTTGAATTATAGTAGTAGTAATAGTAGTAGTAGTAGTAGTAGTAGTAGAGGCTTAAAAAAGAAACTTAAAAAAATTGGAAAAGAGAGTTAGAAATTAAATTTGAAAACATTAAAATGAATTATTAAAAATTAAAATAAAAATACAAAAAAGCATGCTCTGGATTATATCCATTAACAAACAATACATGGAAAAAATATCTTTAAGCTTTTTTCAAGGTATTGCTTTGTTTTTCAAGTGCAATTTCGAAAATGAAATTAAATCAAATAATTCCTGCCTTTTAAACAGATACAAAACAAACAAGCAAACAAATTATATATTTTTTTAGTTCAATCAATCATATTCAACTGAAAATTATGTTTTTTACTAAAAACTGAACATTTGAAATTCATAATTAAATTTTTAAAAAGACTATACCAAAAAAAATTTTCATAATCACATTAAACTCATTCTTCACATGTGATTATTTGAAAAAAATTTTGTAATTAAGTAATTATATAAATAAAATATCACTGCAAACAATAAACTTAAATTTAAATATGCACATTCCAATACAATATCTATCAAATTCAATCACAAATTAATTTTGTCTTTTTTTATACTCTTCGCCGCAAGTAAGAAGGAGAAAAGCCCACTTACTTATAACATTGTGAGTCCGTTTGTTAATTCTGCGCCGTATATGTACCAATCCTCTAAAAGGAATATACATGCACTGAGTCCTTATACACCGAAATTGAATTAGCATATCAAAATGTCAGTTATTGCTATCGTCTATTTTTTTAATAGTTCTTCAGTGGGGTTTTTTTCGATTTTTACCTCAAATACTATATTTGTACATAAAATGGCCGAGAAATATAAAATATTTGGTAGTAGTTTCCTTGGTAGTTGTTATAAGATTTCTCAAATTCTCGCAATATTTATGCACAATCATTTTGTGTTGATGTCTATAGTTATATTCGTCACGATTTCTTCTCTTTTAAACATAGCAAGTTGTCATGCATGTCGTTTTAAAGTTTTAGTTTAGCAATTTATAAAAAAAAATATTGAATTTTGCCTTAGATATTTATTTGGCAACCTTTATACGTTTATTTGCCACCATATATTTGTTAATTATTATAAGTACCTATTCTTATTAATAAAAACCAATTTTTTTTTTTAATTTTAGATTTTCATAAAATTGTGATTTTCCTCATGGGTTTCAGCGACCATATTAAAAAATAGTGCGCGTTTATATACATGAGTTTCAAGGCTACAATCAAACATCTCATCACAATTTATCAACTTTTTTCATGATGACATTACAAAAGAAAACAGGTTAGTTTACAAAATATTTCATACAAGATCAAAGGCTTGTTTATTATACCTTCCATGGTAAGAGGGGTGTATACATACATACTATGTATAATTTTGTGATTCCGTTTGTAATATGTTCACGTGTCTATTGCAGTGAAGGGTATATATATATATATCGGTATTGCCGAACTTGTTCTTTGTAATTTAATTAAACTGAAAGAGTATTCGCAAAACATATTCAAACAAAATTAAAAATTATTTACAAAAGAGACCAATGACCAATTCCTTTTTTTAATATATATAAAAGATGTTGTAAATAGTGACATATAGTACATACATATTTGTTTGAAAAAGAAGATTAAAAGAGAAATACCGAAATTAAAAATACCTTTTTTGTATTTACAACACAACAACAAAATATAAATAAATTATAAATGGCCAATTAAATTTCATAGACATACATTTAATAGAAATATTAAATTAAAATATATACATACATAGACAAACGTATGTATGCACATAAACAAACAAATACATATACACATACACATACATATAAAGATGTATGTATGTAATGTAAGTGAATACAGACATATGATAAGCAAACAATTAAAAAAAAAGAAAGCTAAACTTACCACCTCGGTCACTAGCACGACTATGCCGACCAGCGGCTTGTTCGATTATGTCATTTAGGACCATTACATCTATAAAATTAAAAAAATAATTATTATCATTATTATTAATAGTAACAAAAAGATAAGAAGTAGATAAAGATAAAGATGTTATAAAAATATAAATGACTGTATTTAACCTTTCATGTCTACTACTGTTTGTGTTTGGACGGGCTCGATAAAGGGATTGTCGTGGTGTTTGATTTTACCAGATTCATCTGTGTATTCTTGACCCATTTCCTAACAAGGGATAGAATTGAAGTGATATTGTTTTTAATAAATTAATTTTTATAACACTCGAAATTTTTTATAATTCTTATGAAAGGAATCAGACTTACATATTCACGCTGATGGTGTTCCTTATGGTTATTATCTACATATTGTGTACCACCATTTGAGGCACATATAGATTGATTGCGGGTGTTACGACTTCGCAATTTACTTTCTTTTGTCATTGTACTAGCTCCCATAGCTGTTATGCCACCCAAAAGATCACCATGTGATGTATACGAGATTCTTGATTGATGCGAGGTATATGAAGAATGTCTAGAACCTTTAATTATAAAAAAAATAAAAATTATAACATGGACGGCTTAATAGTGTGTCATAATGTGATATTAAAATAGTTTTTACCTAAATTACAATAGTAAACTGGTACTATAATGGCACCGTTCTCTTCGGACATGGGTGTTACGGCATTCGAATCATCAGCGTATGGCAAATGCTGCTGGGCATCCTGATATGTTGACAAAACCAAAGGTTTACGATCACTACCCGGTATACCAAAACGTCCACGACCATTTCGTATTGTATACTGAGGTGTTTTTTTATTTGAACTTTTCGTTAGTAGTTGCTTTACATTTTAACACACATTTAGGGTAGAACAAATGGTGAATAGTGGCAAAAATATTATGATGATTTATATTTATATTATATAAAAAGAATTGAATTGATTTTTTGTTGTTGTAGTGGGTTTTGTTTATTACATATTCAATTTTTTTTTAAATAATATTTAGAATTACTTGTAATTGTCGTATTTTTGCCCAAGCAAACATTAAACAAAATGATGATTAAGTACAAACAAAAATGAACTTAACACAACAAAAAAATATTTTTTCAATTCCATTTAGATAAGGTAACGTCCACATAAGTGACAATAAATCTAACTCAAAAGAAGCACGATTTTAATTAACCCTTTTTGAATATACAAGGTACCGTTGATACCGAATAGAATATTTGGAAATTTCTTGGTGTTTTCTTTAATTTCATTTGAATCTCTTTATTTCAAATTAATTATTTATTATTGCAATAATTATTGCAAATTGTTTCTTTTTTTAGTATCATTTTAATTAACAAATGTCTTCTTAAGATTTTTTTTAAATGTATAATAACAAATATGTATGTAAAAATTAAAAATACGAATATTTGGCTATTAAAGTGAAGGACACTACCGAATTTAGCTTTTTTTATTTTTTATTTCTTTTACAATGTATCTTTCGAAAACGGTAACTTGAATGCACGCTTGATCTTTGTACACACCATATACATACATACAATGTATATAACATCATAAATATATAATTAGTTCAAGAAATTAATAATCTTTTTATGGCAGCTGATTGAAATCTTTACCGCAAACGTACATATTGTGAATATGCATACACATCTAAGTATACAATTTACTCATATTCAAAAAAAGTCTTATCGGTTTTGAGCATGAAAGGGCTAAGGAGCTTCATAGTTGGCTTAGAGTTAATAAAAGTATTCTAATAAATACGTAGAACAAATTAAAAATTTTTGTCTGATTATATAAATAAAATATGAATTCATATGAAATACACATACATGCATACCATATCCACATACATACATATGTATGTATGATAATCAAGTTATGTACATAAATAATTATGAGCATGATGGCTCATAATTCAAAATAAAAACGTATGTCGCTTCGCTAAGTGGGCCTGCGATCGGCTTACAGAAAATGCTGATTTTGCCAAAAAAAATCATCTTTTCAGATGAAGCTCATTTTGATCTTGGCGGGTATGTAAACAAGCAAAATTGTCGCATTTAAGACACAGAAAACCCGCACGCATACATTGAAAAGCCGACGCACCCAAAACGAGTCACTGTTTGGTGCGGATTTTGGTCCAGAGGCATAATTAGGCCATTTTTCTTCGAAAATGAGGAAGGAGTGGCCGTTAGTTAATGGCGGTCGTTATCGGGCCATGTTAAACGATTTTTTGTTCTCAAAAATTGAAGAGGAGGATAGTGGCAACATTTGGTTTCAACAGGACGGCGCTACGTGCCACAACGCCGAAGCTACACTCGATGTTTTTATAGCATTTTAAAAAAAAAAAAAAGAAGTTATTTGGCGGACCCTATACATATTTATGTATACACACATATACATGTATGTATACTTTTATATAAAAATATAAATTTTACTCACTTGAAATCTTAAAAAGAACATAACAACTTTAATAAATTTTTTGGTTTTTTTTTCTCTATTAGTATGTATGTACCTACATCAAGAGAAGCTATAGTCATGTAACATTTGCCACAAACTAAACGCTTTATATACAAAAAAGTAACTAACTAAAGGAAGTGTGTATGTATGTATTTATTTTAAATTACATATAAATTTTTTAACACTTCGTTTAAATATCTTCCTTCTTGATGACAATTTGGCGCAAGTGTCGTTCATATTGTCACGAGCGATTTCCATATTAACATTTGTTTATAATAGTCAATAAAAAATTTTCATGTGCCTTAACAGCATCCTCATGGTCGTTCATATTGTCACGAGCGATTTCCATATTAACATTTGTTTATAATAGTCAATAAAAAATTTTCATGTGCCTTAACAGCATCCTCATGGTATCCGTATTTTACAACTTAAATTGTGGTTGTTTTAAGGAAACGGTCTGTTAAGAACAGAGAAATACACATGGACTTCTTTGTCTCAAGCCAAATAAGTCCATCAATTTACACAAGCATGAATGTGTGCAAATGTATGCACACAATTTGATATAAAAGCTTTAACTAAGGACATTGTATTAAATCTTGATCAAAGGATATCAACTGTAGGTACCGTAAAATTTCAATAAAGTAAAAGTAGATTAATTGGAAAGAAGGCGTTCGATAATTCCGGCAAGTTAAAGTTTGTCTCCATTAGAATTAAAGTAGAAGCAGACTTATGAAAGTATAGGTACATTCACTGCACACATACAAACATACATACATTCAAATATCTACTGATAAGTACCAGCGCACATGAAATGAAAAAAAAAAACTAATAATGCAGTCATCAGTTACACATGTATGTATCTATACATCTTTATGCATGTATGTGTGTCAGTTAATATTTTTTTGTTTAAAATAAAAATATAAATTTCCAAATCATATTAATATCATCATATATTTTACGCTAATGATCGATGAATGAATAAGTGAAACATTTAACGAACGTGTTGCGAGAGTCAACTAAATGGGGATTTCAAATATACATACATACGAGTATGTATATTAAGGCATTGAATACTTGTTTTTCTCCTTTGTTTCCCATGTATACAACAATATACACAAAACATATACAGGGGTGTACGCATAGGTGGTCGTACATGTAGTTTGCCCACCTGCAACCAAAATGTTTTGCGGTGAAGTGGCAAATAATACTACAAATCACTAAAGCCAATAATAAATATTTATAATAAGTATTTATACTCGTATATGTTTGTAGGAACTACAAAGGAGCATGGGACTTGATATACTTGATATATAATTACACAGGACGCCAAGAATGAAATCAATACTTAAAGCAATTGAATTTTTACTCAAAATTCAATTTAAAAAAATTTTTTTTAAAGAAATTAACAGTTTTAAAATCTATATTTCCTGTTTCCCACTAATAAATGCACTTGTGGCTCCAAAATTAAGATTTGAATTGCATGATCTTCATCTGATCATCCAACAAAACAATGCATTGTAGTATGTATAAGGTAAATACATATGAATATGTTCTTAAGTTTCTCAAAAACGAAAGATATAAATAATTAAAAAAATATATATTTGAAATCTACTTAAGAGAAATCGCACATCTTGTGGAAAACTGAATTGATTTCCTGTTAAAAATTTGTCTTATTTAGCAACATCTCGGCTTTTTATTTTTTGTAAATGATTTTAATGTGTCATGAAGAAGATTGGTGAAATACATTACATGAATGACACCCCTAAGTGTGTTTTATTTTAATTCTTTTTGTGTTTTTTCTTTAATATTAGGATGAAATATTATTTTTTAGTGTTGGAGCTGAGAATTCAACAAGTGTGCAAATTATGTTTGAACTCGATTTTAATTTTTTGTAATGTTTAATTTGTTTTGTACTCTACTTTCGGAGTAACATTTTCATCTTACCTTATGCGAACTACGTGATCCTCGGCGTATGTTAAATGGTGAACCAGGTAGGGATAAGGAAGTCTACCATTTTTTATATTAAAAACAAAAAACAAAGGTAAATAAAATGAAAAAGAATATATGGAAGAAGAAAAATAAAAGTATAAGTCAAATCATAGCCTTTTTTTGATAATCTAACTGATTATATTGGTTAGAAAAACGTAAAATTTGTATCAAGTGGGGTGAGTGTATTTTTTTTTTTTTTTTTTTTTTTTTTTGTTAATTTAAGGGAAACATTTCAAAAAGTGACTTTAAAACATATTGATTTAGCTTAGTATTACATTGTCATAACGTATTTACGTATTTTTGAATTGTTCGTTTTTCTTTTCTTTTTTATTATATTTTTTTTATATAAAAATACTATTTAGCTCACTACTTAACACTTTTAGCTAATAAACAAACATTCAAAAAACTTTTACTAATAAAACTAAATGTGATTTTTCTATTTACTTTTATCTATTGCCGCGGAAGAAACAAAAATCTATATGCATACGTAAATATGCAAGTTGTTCTTCAATTTAAGATAATAGTTTTGCTCTTCTCAGTGTACGATTTAATTGTCTGACTAATCACAACAAAACATTTCGCGTTTCCCCCTTTGACAATTAAAATTTTCATAATGTATATGCACATGCATATATATAAATTACATCCACATATAATTTTTGTATGCATGTATGCTTTCATTTTGCACTTTTTGAAATTCGGCAATTCACTTTTGGTTTTTCAAATATCAAATGCAGGATTTTTACCAACAATTATCTCGCATGAAACTGTACCAAACAAAATAAAGATTTTATTTACTCGTATATTATGGGAGCTTATGAAAATTCATGTAAATAAAGTAAAAGATTGAGTTTCATGATTTTTAATTTATATTTATTTATTAAATTAAGACGGCAGAGACTTTTCGTTACCCAATAAAATAAATAAAATCAGTATAAATAATTTTGATCCAGTTATACTGCACTCATCTTTCGATTCTAATTATGATAACTAAATAATTAAAAAATTTAAAAGCAGAGAGATGACCTCTAGAAATAATTTTAAGTACGACTTCCCTGACATACAAGAATAGAGTAGAATGCTTAATTCTCAAGCCAATATTTTTGTATCTAAGTATGTATGTATGTGTATGTAGGTATGTATGTATATGTAGTATCTACATATGCATGTGTAAATGTGTCCAATACAAATCAATTGTATTATTTAATGACCTACCTGAGCAACGTTGGAGCGAAACCAATTTGTAATTCTATAATTTTATTAACAATTTCACACATACATAAATACATGTACGGATATGTGACATGTTATTTTTGAAAGTGGTGTAGGTCTACTTATTTAAACAAATTAGTAAGCGGTAAATATAGAAAGCTGGTGTTTCTATCGTACTAAAATTACCGCTAACTCATTTTCAAAAATAACAGCTCAAATATAAGTGCATAATTCATTACAAATTGGCTCAAATATCGAATTAAGACTTTTTAATGGTTAAAAGTGGTAACAAGCGTTATGTAACAGGAAAGCCATTTACTTAAATAGTAGTATTGATTAAAAACAAAAAACAAATAATAATAGTAATAAGGAATAGGAAAAGTGCAAAGTTACAGGTAAAATTATTTGGTGTGTGTGTGTGTGTGTGTGATAATTTTGTTATAATTTCCTTGTACACAATATGTAAGTAAATATTCCTCTAGTAGGTTTAAAAACTGTGAATACATTTTTGAAAGTTTAGCGCAGCTTGTGATTAAGCTTAGTTTAATTACTGTTTATGTGTTGCCTGAGCTGCTGCGTGACATAAGAAATATTTAAAATAAGTAAATCCCTACTCTTTTAATAAATCCGCACAATTAGATAAGTTCCGATTAAAAAAAATTATAATAATTGAGTGGAAAGGATATTTTATATTAAATGATTCAGAATATTCATATTATTTGTCGAATCTTTTAAAATCTCAAAAAAATATCCTTTATTAAAAAAGCATGCGACTTCAGTCTTAAAAATTTGCAGGCATATCCAAAATGCTTTAAACTTAAAAATATATGTATTCAATGATTGCTAAACTGATTTTAAGGTCATGCTTAAATAAATGGTTGTTTGTACCCTAGACTCCTGAGCCTAAAATGATATACTTGCAAGTTTCAGTTAAATACCAGTATGTGCAGTCGTATCTTTTGAAATATTTGATTCTAATTATCATGTTGTTCAATAAGATAAATAAGAAGAAAATTCGAATAGAAAAATATATGTAACTGTAAATGGATTTGCATACATCAAGCAGCAAAATCAAATTGTAAACGAACTAACTTTTTTACAAAAGGATTTTCTTTTACAGAATTTTTCTTAAGAAAGAAATCTAGAAATATTTTTTGAAAATTTGTATTTGTCTATTCAAGTACCAAAGACTTTTCATAAGAATCACTTCCTAATTGTTTTTATTATTATTAATATTTAATAATACAAATTAATCCCAAGATTAAATTTGTTAACGAGCACTGGTAAGTTTGACCATCGGCTCCCAGAGTCTGAGCAGGAATCGAACCTGTGACCGCCAGACTGATAGGTTAGCACGCTACCCATCAATCTACAGGGCATCCTATAATTCTTAATTGTAAAATCTATTAATTATTTATTATTCCTATTACGATTTAAATTTTTTTATTTTAAGCAAAGGGTACCTGCACATGATCATATGTATATATGTACTAGTATGTAAGTCACTGACGATTAATACAAGCCGACTCGAGGCTTTCTTTACCTTGAGCGTAAAGACAAAATTTATTAGAAGAGCCAAAAATGAAATTAAACTGATCCGTTAAACACGATTTAAAACAGATCAATTCAATATCTCTAACTGATCTTTTGTACTTTCTTAATGGACAATATCCTGTCTTATCAAGTCTAAAACGAAAGCTCTCGTAAATTTCTTCGTTGCTTTCTTTTATGACATACATACATAAGTGAATACACATGCAGGTGTATATGTAGTTCAATTTAATGATTTAATTGTAAAATTACAGCAAGCATGCGACACATCTAAAGAAAATAATAAGAAATAGGAGAGTTTACATTAAATTGATCCGTTTTATTCTCGTTTCAAAATCTACATAAAATGTTTTCACTGTTTAAATTGAAAACTTTATTCAATTCAGTTTTATTTTTTTAATTGCCGAAAAAACTATCCCTAAAACTTTAATGAAAATATTTGTTAAAGGAATTGAAATAAATTTAACAAAAACTAAACTCAAAAATTTAGAAAAAACATAATTAGGATTTATAGAAACATTTTGCAATTAAGAGATAGACAGATATATTTTAGGTAGATACAGGAAAATAAAAAAAGGAACTTGAAAGCACATTAGCCAGCTGCGTTGTACTTACCGTACTAACTTTACGGACTTTAGTTGCGTGTGCTGTAGGTGCTGGTTGTCTTTGTATAACGCTCACCGACTCCGATTCCACTTCGACACTGCGTATGGACATTTTCTCTTTATTGTTGTCATCATTGCCCTTTTCACCACCAACAAATAGTTCATAGCTAATGCAAGAGTATGTAGGACTCTTTGCCATTTCAGGATGCAATGCCGCCTCAGCAGCATCAGCTGCATCTTTTGCTGCTTGAGCTGCCGCATTAGCCCGCTCTTCAAGTTTGGCTGCTTTAGCCGCTGCTGCCTCCTCTGCTTCCTATAATAGCGAATTGATTACGAAAAACAAATGGTAATTATCTATTAGCAAATTAAAACATAATTATATAGATTTTTTCTCTTTTGAAAACGTAACAACATTGAACTGCTTTTTATTTATTTATAGTTTCAAATTGAAGCAAAGTAACAAAATTATTGGTTGATAGTCGATTGGTTGCTTTTCAAATGATTCAGCCATTCCAAATGAATAAATAAAAAAATGTTTTCAATATCTTTTCGGAAACAGCCTTCCGTACTTATTTAACTAATTTTTGTTCTATTAAAAATAAAATACGAAAACAATCACTTGGCATTTATAACGTTTTTCGAATATCTCTAAAAATACACGCTAAAAGACATTTTTAATAAAGGCAAAAGAATAATTTAATTAAGTTAATTCAATAATTAATAATTTAAATAATAACAGTACATAATTAAGTATTTATTTATAAATATATAAAAACAAAAACTAAACTAAAAAAAAACATGAAAAACAGTATTTACTGAGAACAACAACTCGTATTTACTGTAACAGCTTTATAATTAGAAATGCATTCCTAGTTTTTAATAAAGACTAACATCTATTTTGAATAGACATTTTAATGCAATTTTTACACAGCGTAATACTAAAAAAATATAACAACTTTTAGCTTTTGATGTAAGTATGTAACCATACAATCCTCTACATAACTTTGATGCTGCTCTGATATAATTAACAATCTTTAGTTACCGAAGCAAAGATTCTACATTGTTTGATAAGTTTAAAATCGTCAACGGAAACATCAGAACAGCGACAATATGAATTGTTGTTGTTTTCAATTTTGAATACATAAATACTTGCAAAGTATTCATGTATTTGTTTTTCTTTCTATTTTTTTTTAATTTTAGTTTTAACCAAAGCATATCTATCAAAGTATGTAACATTATTAGGCCAAATACATATTATTCAACGCTCAGAGCTGTAAACGAATAATTCATATTTAGTTTTTAGACCGCCACAAGCTAAATAAATAGAACATTTAAAGCATTCCTTTTGCACAAAAAAAGGAACAAAGATTTAAAATTTTGATAATTTCATTTGAAAAAAAATTATTATTCTACAGCTCTTGGCACAATGCCGTGCTTGAATTTAAAAAACAAATGAGAAAAAGTTACTCTAGTTTGCCGCAGCGCGACTATCTGGTAAATTTGCCTTGGTTTTAATATAATAAGACATCAAAAAAATTCAAGACAAGAACAAACTTTCTAATTTTAACTGAAATCCAAATCGGTAATTCAAATATTTTCAATTCGAATTTTGCACAGACCAAACCAAAATTGGAAATTGATAATATTTGAAACCGATTAAAAACAAATTACTTACACGTATAGCTTCTTCTTCAGCAGCCTCTTCTTCTTCGGCCTTCTTTTGCAATTCGTCATAAGACATGGCAACAATGGCCAAAATCAAATTCACAAGATAGAATGAACCTAGGAAGATGATGACTATAAAAAATAACATGTGCCATGGACCAGCCGCTCTCAAAACGAGCTGATACAAATCTTCCCAAAAGTCCTGTGTCATTAGACGAAAGGCTGACAGGAAAGCCCAACCGAAGGAATCGAAACTGGTATAGCCATAATTCGGATTTGGACCAAAGCCTTGCAGACACACATAATCATCATCACATTGTCTAAAAAAAAAAATATTTAAATATTATTGTTATTTTAATATATTCATAAAATATTTATAATTTCACCGTTTCATAACTATGAAATTTGAATAACATACCCAGCTCCAGATATATTACCACACAAGGGATATGCTATACCATCTTCTGTATACCAATTGGAGGCATTTTCATTATGTAACTTCCAGTTCTCGTCTGTCAAATTACCCCAGCTACCGTCGAGGGGAAATTTTTTAATGCACTTTTGTGTAAGAACACCCATGTAAATTTGTAGGCCCATCAGTGCAAACACCGATAGGGAGAACATTGTCAAAATTATCACATCGCGTAGATTTTTAACAGATTCAATGACAGCGCCAACGATAGTTTTTAAACCTAATAAAAATTTAAAGCATTTAGTACACTTTTAATTTTTCTATTTTGTTTTTGTTTCTAATTAAGTATAATTCGTATCAATTTCTTATCAATTATGTAGTACATACAAATTTACATATTTTTGCAAATTTTGAATTGAATTTAATGATTTAACATCATTTTAAATCTTTACCTGGCACAATGGCTACGGTTTTAAGAGCTCGTAGTACCCTGAACGTTCGCAAAGCTGCAAGATTACCTAAATCTATACCCATGGTCACATAACTAAATCATTTGTGTTGTTGTTTTATTAAAGAAAGTGAAAAACATTTATATAAATTCCAACATACGTATGTATCTATGCATATTTGTGTATATATATATA
The DNA here is from genome assembly GCA_947397855.1 of Thelaira solivaga. Lineage (NCBI taxonomy): Eukaryota > Metazoa > Arthropoda > Insecta > Diptera > Tachinidae > Thelaira > Thelaira solivaga. Next base: position 65,147 of record OX377612.1, on the reverse strand, counting down.
TATATATATAGATGTGTGTGTGTATTTATATGCAGAATGTATACAATTGAATTTACGACAGATTAATTTTTTTATCTTGTTTTCAATTTGATAAATGATTAAATAAAAAGAAGACGACAATTTCTTTTTAACAAAAAATTAAAACTCGACCAATCAAGATGAGAAATGAAACAAAAAGCGTTTCATTTTCTGTTACAAAATTAAACAAAAAAAAATATAATAAAAATAATATGTTTGTTTGATTTTAATTACTAAAATAAAATTAAAGAAAAACAAAACCATAAATAATAATAAATGTGCAACAGATAATATATTTGCCTATGAGATTTAAGTATTGAGATACATAAATAAATATATATGAATTATTATTTGTGTTAAATGTATTTTTCTCATTAATATCAAATATATTTAAATTTTAAATGAAAAAAAGATAAAAAACAAAAACTACTTTTTGTATATTGATAATAATTGACTGTTTTTTTTATTAAATACTCGTAGCGCTTTAATTAAAATTACATTTAGAAAACTAATGATTAAATATTATTATTTACGATTCTCATTTAATGCTTTTATGTGTGTATAATATGGAATAAAGAAAAGGGAAAAGGAGATTCAATTCAAATATATTATGCATAGGAGTTTGTTTATATATTTTCTATATTAAAATAATTCGGGAAGTACACAATTATCATTACTTTGGAAAATAGTATATGAACAGTTAGTCCAAGTAAGTATTAATAAGAAAAAAACATAATTTTTTTGTGTTAAGTATAAACACTTTCAATTAACTAAATTTTATATTATTAATTAATTAAAAGTTTCTTCAAATGATAAATGAAATAATAAATAAAATGAAGGATCTCATGTTTTTTATTATATAAACATTTAAAAATAATAATAAAACTCACGCTAAAGCTATTACTACGAAGTCCAGCCAATTCCATGCATCTCTAAGATACGTAAACGGGCATAAAATGAAACCTCGTGCCATCACTTTAACAGCTGATTCAAATGTGTAGATTCCGGTGAATATCACCCTAAAAACGAATTTTGTAATCGTTGTTTTTTTCTTGTACATACAATAATACATAAATTAAAATCAAATGATAAATTAATAAAAACGAAAAACAAAATTGTTACTCAGATGTTAAGAAAAAACCAACAAACTAAAACAATTTTTAATTAATGAAATTTAATTTAAAACAATAATATACCGGACGAAATTTCAATTCTTATAGTACTCATAAGTATGTATGTATGTAAGTTTGTATTTATTGTTTACATAAAATAGTTGGCTTTTAAGAATAACAAAATTTTTATTACTTAACCTACACTAAAACCATTTAAAAACAGAACTTTTTGCAATAAAACCGTTATAAACTCTAAATACTTATCAAGACTTAAGGAAAGAAAAAAAAGTTTATTTAAAACGATATGAGTAGTGGATGAGAAATAGTGAATAGTTTTCTTTTGTGAACTTAAAATCTAATATAGAGCTGTAAAAATTTACTTTTGTTTATTCGATTACTTATCATTCGATCGATGTACACACAAGTATATTTTACCCGGATAATATTTTTATTAAGCCTTTAGAATTAATTGAACTAACAATAAATATCTAAGTCTTAAATCTAGTAACTTTAACGGAAAATATTCGATTTCACTCTTCCAGTTGGTATGGTAGGAGCAATCAAATATAGAATACGAGTATATCTCTTAAAACTCTTTAGGCCGGAATATTTGCTTGCACTTCAGACTTTGTCAAATAAGTTGATTAACACCCGCTTACTTTATAGTTTCGACATCGCTATATTCAAATTGTTTTAAATACACGAAACTTTTTGCCGTTTTGTAATCATTTTTTTTAGTTATCCCTTTTAGCTAATGCATTTATTCGATTAACGTTTGGAGCTAGTTATGGTCAAAATTTGTTTTAAAATGAATATGCAAATATTTGTAAATCCTGCAATAAATATTTTTGTACTGAAAAATTAAAAAAATAAAAAAATTTTTAAATGACCTACGAAGGCACTGTCTGTGAATGCCATTTACTCAGTGATTGCACATAATATTACGGACTGTGTCATTGTCATCGCAAAGTTTTACCATGAAAGTGATGCGCATGTAACCTACATTTTGTAGTTCGTTTCCTTTGGTATGTTTTATTGACACAAATCATGCCCACACATTTTTGCAAATACTCTAAAGGACATTTAATTTATGTGTGTATGAATTTGTCTTAGAGCCGCATCATCATTTTGTATATCTTGAATTTTCTATTAATAATTGATTAAGTTATTTAACATATATGCGTATGGGCTTTAGTTTTCAATTGTTGTTTTGAAATTCATACACAATTTTTAATACAAAATTGATGTTTATTTTGTAAATGAAAAACTTGGATTCAATAATAAATATTATCTTCCCTTACTGAGCATGTATTCTAGCTAACTATTTTTATACACAAAATTTAGGACTCCTCATCGACTTGTATATTTACTAGTATCGCAAATTAAAATAAATCCAATTCTTAAACATACAGAATTATCTAGGTTTCCTTAATTTACCATTTTTCAGTAATGAAACATCTTCTTGCTAAAGAAAATTTCTTTGGCTCATGTCTGCCTCTTACTTAAACATTTATAAATATAGTTTTTGTATTCATAACGGCTTAAAACTTATTTAACTCAGTTGAGTTGAAACTGAAACAACTGCTATTGATAAGTTATAACTTTCTTTTTATGTATTTGTCGGTAATAATATAAAAAAATTTTAACTTCAAAAATTCAACTAAAGTAGAGTAGACTAATTAATTTATTTTTCTTCTCATTTCTCTTTCTAGGTAAGTGCCTTCATTATGAATTTTCACATATTTTCAAATATCAGGTAAATTTCAAATATTTTTAAAACAAATATTCTTGAATGGAAAAATATAAACTTTTGTTACTCGTTTTTATAGAGAGAAAATAAATAATTTATTAAGAATTAAAATTACAACATTGTGCACATTTTAATTTGTTTTTGTAATAAAAATATATAAGATTCGAATTTAAATTCCAGTAAAGCTTCGTCCATCTAAAGAATTTTTTTTTTCATTTTATAATTCATATTTTTATATTCTACAACATAAAACTGGCACTCATTAAATAATTAGAATAATGAAAAACTACATTAGTGGTTGGTAAGACAAGTGGATAATGTTTATGTGAAAATAATTGTTGTTTTAAGTCAATTTTATCACCGCTTCTGCCGTTATCGCTATTTGCTACACTTTTTCTAAAATCCTTCCCTACTCGTGTTCTTCTGATTATTATTAAATTACTTCGGTAAAAACTATAAAACCTTCTGATGAGCACCCAAAACTAGTAATCAAGCAGTATAAAATATTAAGCTAGCTTACCAATAGAACAGACACAGTTTTTAATAGCCGCAGATCCATGAAATTAGAAATAGAGAAAAGTTTCCCTCTCAAAATGACGGAAAGGAATTAAACACCATTTCCCATAAAAAATGAAATGAAATAAAAATTTAACACTAATTTTTAATAATTGTTAATTTATAATAATTCATTTCAATTTGATATTATTATTATTATTTTTCGTTTAATTAAATGAATGAGACAGTAAATTACTTGTTAATAGAAAGAATTTTTTCGTATGGGTTATATGGGGTATAATTCTACCATATACACGTACATTTATATTGTTTTTAGCAAATAAACCTAAAGGAAAAAACACTTTAAATCAAGCAAATCGCTTAATATAATAATATTATTTATAGCAACCATTAATAAACAGCAAGTTTGAATAAAATATTTCTTATAAGTACGAAACAATATAAATTTGATGTTAGTAATTCGAGATACAAAGAAATTTTAGCCGCAAAATATCATCATTTGTTGCAGAAAGTATTTATTTTTGTTTTCATATTTCCGATTTTCTTTGTTCACTTCAATTTAAATGGGTGCCTTTTTCTGATGCCAAATCTACCTTAACAATTTTGATATCAGCTAAAAAAATGACGTTACTTTCAACTTTAAAATTTACTAATTTTTTTCTTTTTCTTTTTTGTAAATAATTATTTTAAAATTTTGTTTCACTATTTTGAGGCTATTATTTCTAGAGACAAATTTACAAAAAGTACGGGATTATTTGATGTTTGACTCTAATTACATACTTTCAATTTATAATTTATAATCTACAAAATAGATGAAAGCATTATTATCCTAAAAAAAACTATATATTTTACATGAAAATAAGAATTTTTTAAAGCATATTTGACAAGTTCTTAACAGTGGATGTGATTGTTCATGTTTTGCTATTAAAAACTAATTCCCCTGCTATTATATACAACATTGATTTCATCTTTTTTCAAATAATTACGACTACATAAAATAATATGGACAACTTAAATTAAGCCATCACACTCTTACTTACATATCTATACATACACACTACATGTATGTATATATAAATCATTTTTGACGTAAAATAAAACTCTAAAAACTCATTTCTTATTCACAATCTTTTTGAGAAGGTGTTTCATCGAAATGTTGGTAAATGCCCAAGCACTGAATATTGCAGTACATTTTCATTAAATCTTCACATGAAAATGATCAACAAATACATACGAACACATTAAATGTGTTCATTTATTTAATTGGCTTAATTCAAATTTTCTTAATTCTAATAAAAATATGCTTGAATATTCAATTTTTCATAATGAAATCTAGATATTTATTAAAATTATTTCTACTCTTACTACAATTTACATTTATGTATGTGTATGTATGTTTCTCTAAATGTCATAAATGTTTTCTTTAACTAAATTAATACACTAAATACAAATAAATGAGTGAACTTCAAAATAATATTATCTAATAATAATAATAAGCTCTATAGAACAAACCATTGTAATTTTTAGTTAATTTTTTTACATTGATTTAAATTTTTCAATAGTAAATCTTAGTTTTATATTCACTTAACTTTATACAAATAATTGTATCGATAGTCTTTATCAGACGAAATTTGTAGTAAATAAATAAACTACTTAGCACATACGAATACATTCTGTATGCATACGAGTATATAAATGCGTTGTTTCCAAATATTTATTTCTTGAAAGGTTTTTTATTCAAGTGGCCATGTGTTCCAATTAGGCTCCATTGCTAGTGGGTAGACTAACGAATTTGACAGATTATTTACCATGCTATATGATATACGTACGTACTATGTATGTTGTCAATTTTATAAATTTATATTGAATTTTTTATAAATAAGAAGTGATTGTATGATACCAATCTAGTACTAAATTTTAATAGAAAGAGAGTTGTAAATTAATATACTTATGTATGTATGTATGTATATATGTTACTTAAACACAATATATAAGTGAATTAAGCCTTTTCAATCGAATTGCGCCATTACAAAATAATGGACCAAGAGATCAATAAAAACTCGATCGGCAAGTAAAGCTTTTATTTTTTGACCACTGACCATCCACATTTGTTTGATTTTGGTATGTTTGTGAGAGCACTGTCTCTTAAATTCAAAGTAATTATTTCTTCAGTAGAAAAAATTTTGAAAGCTTAAAATGTAAAAAGGCGAATTTGATTTCGACTGTGCTTCCATTGTTTTCTTAATTTTTGATAGATTTCTGTTTGGAAGGTTGCTCAGAACCTGTGCATTTATATATAATTTACAAATTATTTATTTACTTATTACAAAGTTTTTTCTTTTTTTTTTCTTTTTAACTACAATAATGTATGATGAATCATATGAAAAAATTACAAGAATCAGATGGAGGATTTAAGAATTTTAGAATTTTAGATTCAATTTAATGAATATCGGTTTAATAAACTAAGTACATGGTCATTTGCTCTAAGAACATGACAACAACTTTAATATAATTTTTATTTAATTCATGTTACCTTTAAATATTTATGAGAATTGAAAACATTTATTCAATAATGTTTTCATTTAATTCGAAAAACACTTTAAATTAACTCTGGTTTGTTTGTAGTTTTGTTATTTTTTGTTATTTAAAAAAAGGTTAAAAGATTATAAAATTAATAATACTCTTGTTTACCATAAAATACAAAAACAATTAATAGTATTAAAATAATAGAGCTTTTTGCCTAAAAATACCATTTACGATTATACCATATACATATATTAAATACACTGATTTAATAGGAAAACAAATTGATTGTTTAATATATATTTTCGTTGTTTATAAATGTAGATTCATTAACCAAAACAAAAACAAACAAAAAATAACACATTTAAATAAATAAAAAAATAAAACACATTAAAAAATATAGCTACCAATAGATAATAAATAGTTAGTTTTAATTTAACTAATAAATAAATAATTATCTAAAAAAATATCGTTCATTTAGTACTCACTCAGTAGACTCAACGGTCGGCGTTGTCGGCATTATCATTAAAATACAATTAACAAGAATAGTAGTGATTATGAATAACGAAAATAACGGATGTACTAAAATATAAATGGCTACACGACGTATTGGATTAAATGGATCGAGCAACCACATTGCTTTTGAGGCAGAAAACCGAAAAATATCTTTTCCTTTACTTACAACTACAAATGTCTATAAGAAAAACAAAAATAGAATAAGAAATAGCAATGCAAGAGAAGCAAATAATAGATACAATAAACAATTATTTTATGTATTACTAGAGCACTTCAGAAGCATTCTTCACGCCAAACATGTAATATATTTTATAAAAAAATGTGCTTGTAAGTCATTTCAAGTATGCTTGTGTATTGCTCTTGTATGTATGTCAGTTTTGTAAAATATCAGTCTATTCGAGATCCTTAAAATTCAATCGATTTATATTCGTAAAATACGTACATACGTATACACATACTTCTGTAGAAGAGTAATTAAAAATACATAAAAGCAGTGTTCCAAGTAGAAAACTGCATTCCTACGGCTTTTCTGTAGCACATGTTCACCTTCTCGTATTACTTCTAAAACATACATAATTGCAACTAATGAAAGAGCTCGAAAGTATCGTTTTGAAGTAGTTATGATAGGGTTTGTTATATAGATTTTGTCTAGACTTCTAAAAGAGCACTATATACCAAATATGTGAAAGCTATGAGCTTGATTTATCTGCAGAAAACAGAAAAGTCTAAGCAGGAAATATACTAAATAATTACTCAATATTCTACAACTCCTCCTGATGGTTTTAGTTCAACATGTTACAAAATATGTATTGGAAATTACTTACATATTTTCCATTTTATAAAAATAAAGTTTACAATTGTTTTTTTTTTTTTGTTTTAATTTTTTATCAAATTTTGATTCCATGATGTATGTATTTAGTAATGTAGTATAAATTTAACTATCATTTTATTTTATCTCTCATTTCTTGATTCTCTGTGGCATATGTATATTTGTGTTTGGTACACATTTAGCTAGTAAATTATTAAATTTCCTTCAAAAATTAAACAAGTTGCGCATCGAACCTTCTAGGATTTTAAAACACTACGAGGGCTAAGTTTGAATACGCTCAAAAATAAATTAATTTCTTCTCAAAATAATTTTAAAAATGCAAAGAAATGACATTTATTATACTTTGTGTACACGGATACAATTCTATATGGACAGACATATGTATGTGTATACTAAAGGGCTGCGCAGGCATACTTGAAAGCCACACATCACTAAAAATATGTGTAATAAAAATTCTTTTAAGCCATTTGAAGTAAGCTTGTGCAGCCCTTTGGTGTATATATAAATATCTGTATGTATAGTAATAGCTACTTAACTTAACTACTTGAAATTTAATTATTTTTAGTGGTTTTAAAAAGAGTAAATATAATTTTGCAAAACTGACAATACATTGTAATTTTTTTAATTTTAAGAGTGATTTACCAGTATATTGTTGTAAAATGGATCAATATCCTCGAGAGGAGTGGAGGCCAATTCTGGCGGGAAGCTGCCCTGCAGTCGAACAGGTAAGGGCACTCCCTGTTCAAGTGTAGGATCCGGTTGTGGACCCTCATCCTCGTCCTCGTCATCATATCGGATCTGTTTTTCAAGTTTAAATTAATAAAATAACATGAACAAATTAAAATCAATTTGCTGAAATTCATAAAAAAAATTTTTTTATGCAAGGATAACGTTACTGAAATGAACAAAACAATATTTATATTAAAAAATTCAAATTTGAAATATTAAAACTTTTTGGTGAATGTAAAATGTATGTAAGTGTTATTATGTAAGTATAAAATTAATTTTTAATTTGAAATAAATAAAGTGTTAGTTTAAAATTGCTAAAAAAATGTAGTTAAGTTAAAGAGAAATAATTAGTTAAAAGAAGAAATTAAAATTAAATACCATAATAAAATAAAGCAGAGTATAAGTACACATTTTCACGAATCAGAGTACCTCAAGAAGAAATACTTTAATTATAATACATATAGTCTTTGTACATAGTTATATAATAAAGCGACATATGCATGTTTGCTTTCAATTAGCAGTAAAGAAGAGCCTTTTACAATTTCAAATTAAGAAAATTAAGTTTATATCTTTTAAGAAGAAATACTGTCTACTCTAAATATTTATTACAATTATTCGACGATACCGATTTTATAACTTTAAGTATAAAATATACTTTTAGCATAACAACCGAAGCCCACACCCAATTACTATTTTATGCCATTACGGATCAATCAATATTAGAATATATTTAATACTTTAGGTTCATGCATGAGTATATAATTGGATGTCTGAAGACTGTTCTAATCAATAAAATTGTACCATTTTAAATAAAAAATAAATGACGCTGTTATTTCACACCGATTCAGTTTTATATGATTTGAGAAAATTATATAGATTAAAATTTAACTATTTAATTTTATTTTCATTTCATTTTTATAGCAACATACATTAAAGTGTTTCTTTTGTCCGCTCGGGCCCAACTTCTTTTATATTGAAAATTTATTGACAAAGGCATTAACGCACATATGAGTTTTTTTTTTATTTATTTATACGAATAAAAGATAAATAAATCCACTTGAAAATGTGTACAAAAATGTATAAACTTTGTTTGTATGTATGTGGTTGTATTTAGTTTCGATACTATTAACACTACAAATAAAAATTAATATGAATTCTTTTCTTCACTTATATGAGCCACTTCCACAATCTTTATATAAAATTTTAAAATTTATGTTTCAAATACCAGCCGACGACAACCATTTCTGTACAAAAAAAAAAGTTATTTAAAATATATTTATGAGCAACATATAGACGAACGCACATTTAAATGTTTTCAATTAGATATGTATTTTTTCTTTCAAACAAGTTACGGAATAGAGAAGAATTCGTTTAAGCTTTGACTTTTTCAATAAGACTTTATTAGTCAAGAAGTTAATTGAATATGAAAAAAGTTCAATTTGCCAATTGCATACATAATCTGCATATTTTGTGGAAATTCAGTTGCAATCTAAACTCTATTTTGTCTCATATTGTGAAAATGGCCTGCAGTCAATTTGTTTCGAATTAATTTGTATGAATTCACTACAAATAAAAAAGTTATTTAAGTTTAAAAACAAAAGCTTTTCAACACTTACTTTCGTGTAAAAAATGCTTTAGAAATATTTTACCCACTGTGATAAAAAAATATAAAATGGTTACTACTTAAATGTGTATTCTGATGTTAAAAATCTCATACATGTTCCCGACACTTTGTTAAATCGTTATGTGTGAGCTGAATTTAATGCTTTAATTACTTGGCTCTTTTTTATATTTCACACGCCGACAAAAAAATCATCAAACATCTGCATAGTATGGTCAAAAGAAAATTTTTATCCTCACAAACACCCTGACAAAATTGTCACATGACTTTAACAAAATCTCTATTTTATTGTATTCAAATGAATGAATAAAAATAATATTAGTATCTGCACATTATCCATTTTTTTTCTTTCGTTTTTAACTAAGGGATTACTTTACTGACGTGTTTCCCTAAATAAAACATAAAATGTACTAGGCATGTGCAATTTATGGGCTAATCAATTCTTCTTACTAGTATAATAAAATAATTAAACTGTTATAATTGATTATAATTTTGATTAATTACACATAAATAACTTTATTCAAATTGAAAATTATTTAAAAACACAAAATTGATCACATGTATAAAATAAGAAATAGTGACGTTCGGTAGAAATCAAAATTAAAAAAATCAATGAAAGTGTTAAAACTTTAATCTAATTATTGAAGAAAAAAACTTTTTTTAAATAACAAAATTCTATTAATTTGAACTATAGTTTCAATAAGAAATCTAAAGTTGAAATAATGAGGAAGCTTGATTAGTCGACTCATTGCATATCCTCAATTCCTTCAGTTTAATGTGTTTCAGTGTTTATAATACTCGTGAAAAAACTTGCAAATTTTAAAAATATATTTAAAAAAGCAAGAGAAAAAGCTTACAATTTAGTAGATGCTAAAGCTCACACAAATAGAATGTCATTAAAATATTTAAAACTACATAAACATAAAAGTACAAACACAATCATCACTCTTCAAATACATACTACACTCACGTGTTCACTCACAAACGCGCAAACGAATACGTGTGAAATAGTGAGTTAAGTGTATATTCACTCAATTTTTGAATATTTTAAGGAAGTAAAAAGTGACAAAAGCGATTGCTTATGTACACAGGCATTAGTTAAATAAATTATTTAAATAATTTTACTGCTGGTAAATAGTTACAAGAAAAATGAGAATAGCAAATGAAAGCGAATAAACACCAAATTAATAAAAAAAAAGCAATAAAAGCAAGTTAGCAAAAAAATAATATTGATATTCTGTGCCTGTTTATGTGTGTGTATTTCTTGATAGCCCTTGGTTTCTGACCTTATTAATTTTTCCAAATACGTGGAATATGTGGTAATAACTCTGTACATAATTTTGCTTTTCATATTATTTCCTATTGCAGTCTCAGAAACTGTCTTTAGAGATTATCTACTTAAGTATGTATTCAAATGAAAGTTGTGTTTTAAAACAAAATAAAATATTAAAAATAAAATGTCACCTTAAAGAAAATAATGTCTGATGAAATATACATATACATACATACATATGTATATGTATAAACGTAGTATGTAATAATATTTATACATCACACTCTTGTAATAGATTCTATATCAGTTTGCAAGACACTCTTTCAGATGCCATGACCATAATAATAAACGCATCATTCATAGCAATCCTCTTTTACACAAAAGTCAAAAAAACTATATCGAACTAGTACAATACATAGAATCTCATAAAGCCATATTTTATTTTTTATCTGAAATACACACCATAAACTGATTTTTTAAGCGAAAAATTTAATATGTACAACACACAGGTATGCGCGTTCATATGTTAAAAAAAAACACAAATATTAACTTTTTTAGAGGCAAAAAACTATTTGTGTTTAATAAAAATAATAAAAAACAAACAAAATAATAAAAAGAATAGAATAGAGCAAATAGTAAAGTATTTATTAGTGTAGTATAAGTAAAGTATTTATTGACTCAAGAACTGGTGATAGGAAATACTTGAGTAGGAATTTTGCAAAGTCGTTGGTAAATTGGTGTATAGGTGTAAATTGAAAGAAAAAAAAAAAAAAAATATATATATATATATATATATATATATATATATATATATATATATATATGTATGTACATATATTTTAATTAATTCTCAGGATAGAACAAACAAAAATAAAGAAAGACGTGGATAATCTTTAAAATTGGTTGCAGCTGTAAAAACTCTTACTTCTTTCTGTTTTTTCTTGCGACCATATTGCGGCTGAAAGAAGATTTATAACAATGTGTGTTCAGGAAAGATATTTTTTTATATAAGTTTTTTTTTCCATATTTTCATTTAAAAAATGATAAAAGTGAAAAAAATTCAGTAGAGAAGGTTAATGGCGCATGGCGATGAAAGTAATTGTATACACATACAAAAAAGGGTATGTTTATACGTATGTGTACACGTGTTGATATCATGAATGTTTTTTTTTTTTTTTTTTTGGAACACCGATTTTGTTGACAACAATTTCATTATTAAAAAGGAAAATGGGTGGTAATTTGGAAGATGTTTAGATGGTTATAGGAAAAATAACATGTTTAGTTGTTGATATGAAATAGTTTAGTTTTAATTGTTTTTTCAATTAATTATATTTGTAGAAATATATAAAGATTTTTATATAAGATGTACATAAATATTACACGGCGAGTAGGGAAAAAGAGAAAGAGAGAAAAAAGAAATAAAAACAAAAAAGAAAGAAAAGTAATAAATATTTATGTAAAAAATGTAGGTAAACAAGAAAAATTTATTAAATTGCTTGCTTGTAATGAGCTCAATATTCTTTTTTTTAAGTTTTATTACATATAAAAAATTAAATTTTCAGATTAGAAAATTAAAAACTATTTATTTGCTTCAAAATGTAAGGATGACAAAAAATATTGCACAATACTAATAAGATTAAAATACTTTTCCAAATTTATATTTCAGTCATATTGAATTTTAATACTCAATGTTAATGAAAATGCGATTATTTACAATCGATCAACGCATTTAATACCCAATAGAATTTGATTTCTTTTGGTTTCTTTAAAAAAGTTTTATATACTCAATATAATATCTTTATGCTACATTCATTTTAATTAATTAAAACCCAATTTAGAATATTAAATAAGAACTAAAATAAATTAAGCTTGATTTAAAATAAATTTCACATAAATTTTTCAAACAAAATAATTTTTTGCCTTTGAAAACTAAGATTTAAGTCAAATACCTTTTTTTACCAATTAAACACTAATAAGAATTATTAACAAAGCCAATCATAGGTCAATCAAAAAATTATTTAAAAAAATAATTATTAACGTAAAAAAGAAAGAATCATACATACATATATATGTACATAATAAATGGATTCTGTTTTAATTATTTTACTTAATCTGTTATTACATTATCTAATTTCTTGAATTCGTTTGGTGTGAAAAAATAAAATTGGAGAGTAATTTAAGCTACTGGAATTTAGCTTAAATAAATTTGAAATATAAATAGTAGTCGTTAATTCTATAATCAATCAGATAGTGTAAAAACAGTACAAGTTTTTCATATCTTCTACTATAATTTTCAAAAAAAATATTTAATTAATACATCTTTGAACAACATTTAATTCTTAAATTAAAATGAATTGTGCTTAAAAACTGCAAACTTTTATTTTATCTGAATTTGTTGGTAGATAGAATATTTTATTACAAAACGACAAAACGATGTGATACATTTTAATGCACAAGTTTTAAAATTGACTTGAAATATAAAATTATAATAATTTCTTTTTACAATTACATTTCTTTATCTGCAAGTTAAACTGACTTACTTCCTTACATATCTTCATATGATTTCATTAAAGCTCCAAGTTAAATTCAACAAATTTTAGAGGAGAAGCCAAAAAAAAAACGATAATATGAACAAATTAACAAAACTTTTTGAAATTTTTCATTCCTACAATAAAAACTGAAGCTTAAAGAAAGCTTTTCCTCTTAAATTTTTAAATGTAACTTAGGGCTTTAGTGCAATCATATGACGATATGTATGTATGAATATTAATAAACATGTTTTAATAACTTTGCATACAGAACGACACACATATGTAATTCTGGGATTTAAAGGATAGAAATTTCTATTCATTTTTCATTTACTATTAAAATTAATTCATTTAATCCAATCTTATTTTTAATACAAAGTTAATGAATCCGAAGAAGCTACAATTCATTTCTGACAAACTTTACAATTCTAAGCTAAGTAGGTAATAGGGATAGAGAATTCATATGCATATAAATATGAACTTATTTTTTGTACAAAGGAACGGGAAACTTGAATAGGGAATATAACAATAACTAAATATTTTCAAATGCTATGTGGATGATGATTAGAAAAGAAAGAAAATCCAAAACGAAATGAAGCATATGCAAATACATAATAATAATACCAACAATTTACTAATTATTTTTATTCAGTTATAACAATAATAAAAAATTATTGAAATAACAATAATATACGAGTATATGTATGTACGTATGAATCGAATAACATTCCACATTTATTTTTTAAGGTTTTACTGTTTGTTACAGTTACAGTTTTAAATTATAAAAAATAAATGAAATATATAGACGTATAGAATAGGTAGTACATACATATGTAAATAGTACGAATATATATACATAGATTGTTAAGTATGTTTTAAAAATTTTCTTTTTTATATTAGATATCTATGTATGTTTTTATGTATTTGTGTAGGTATAGTATATAAACTGCAGAAAATCCAACACAATACACTGACTGTGTGGTTTCATATAAATTTAATAAATTATTGAATTAAATTCTTGATATTTACCGGCGCCTCTCCTTCAAGTCTCTTTCTTTCTTCTTCCTTTTGTTTTTCATGTTCAGCGATACGATTTTCTATTTGGAGCAATGATTCGCGGGTGAAGGGACGGAACAAACAACGTTCTTCCTCAGATATCGAGTCGGAATCTTCTGTCATTGTCTATGCGGCCAACGATGGGAGCCTCAGTTTTCCAAGGCCTATTTTTTTTTACAAATTTTCGTTCGATATAATTATTATATGTGCATTCAAAATTCAATTTAGTTATACATACTCGTACAGAAATGATCAAAACAAAAACCAAAAACTACTACTTAGTACTACGCACACTTACATTAGGCACATGTATGTCGCCTGCTACATCAAAATTACAACTATATCCAAGGCGCCATCTTCAAACAAGCGCCCGCCACAGACACAGATTCTATAAAAAAGAGACAAAACATACAATTATTAATTAATAATTAAATAATGGAACACCATAAAAGTTTTAAGCAACAAAAACGTTTATATAAACAACTAATAAATTATATGGAATAAAAACGTTTAAAAGCCAACATTAATGCAATTAAGAACTAAAAAAATGATTTACGTAAACCTAAAAACGTTATAATGAGTGTGAAACATTTCTATAGACATTTTTTAAGAGTTTGTTTACTAAAATCAATAGTTTTAAAAAATTAAGCACTTGGTAATAGTAATAGGTCTCATTGATAGTTCAGTCTAAATATAAATAAGTACAGATTCTCGTATTCGATTCGTTCACTACCACTAAATTTGGTTACAGTTGACAATTAAAGAAAGGCGTAACTGTCATTATTAAGTGAATTTTTTTTCAATATGAGAAACGAGCTTAAGTTTATATTTTCTTAAAATTCGCTGCGGAAAATTCTCCAAAATTTTCCTCTCCAAAAGTTTAAGCTGGATACGCACCTATACATGCATACACATGCAAATGCATATGTATGTCATTTACGTTTTAAAATTATTACTCATTATTATTATCATTATTTAGCTGACCTTTTCTTAGAAAAAAAAAACATGCATTATTTCAGAGATAAGAACAATATTTTTATAAATTGTGTTGTTTCATTATCATAAGAGGCACGTGTCAAATGAATGTTTGATTGCTAGCATAAGAAAAATTTTTTAATTTGCTAAAGAGCCTATTTAAGGTTTAAACGACAAAACATACTTATTGACCCACAAATACCCGCACATATTCATACATACTCGTACATACTTTTGTATGTAAACTGCATGAATGTATAAGATATTTTATGTACTATGAACTTGGACAATGAGTTTTGCACTTCATTCCAATATCTCTTTAAGGAGCGGATGGGTAATGTTTTTCTAAAATTTCATATATTTATAAGTGTGTATGGTACTTATGGTACTTATGTCTGTATGTATGCTTGTATTTATTTCTGAAATGAGCTCACAATGACAGTTTCTATGTTTGGCTTATGCGCAATGAGCATTAGATTTTGTGCAAATGACAGATGAATTGAATAAAAAAAACTTAACGAAACAATAGGAAAGGAAGAAAATAAAAGTCATATGTATATACAATTTACATACACAAAGTGAAAAAGGAAATGTCAAACTTTTGAAAAAAAATTTTGATTGAAGGAAAAAGTAAACGAGAGAAAAAGAAACAGTTAATGAGGAAGATAAAGAGCAGTTAATTTTAACATGAATGTTATTAAAATGTTATATCTACACGAATAAAGATATTTCCTGTCGGTGGAGTAGCGAGTATTGCATACACACATGGACACATGCATCCATATATATATAAATATGCATATAATAAGAAAAAAATATTTTCTCACTTTCTCGTGTATGCGAATAAAAATAATTTCATTGAATTTTTTTATACTTACTGTGAATCGATGCCAATCGATCGCTTTTTCCTAGATGTGCGTGTCTTTAATCCAATATTTTTTATATTTAATTATTATGTTAAATTTTTTATAACTTTAATTTTAATATTTTTTTACTGTATCAGGCTTACTAATTTGGTGTTAGTTGAGGATTTTCAGGCTTTTTTTCAGTTTATGAAAATACGTTAATGCATGTTTTTTGTGTATTTGCTGTATTTTTTGCCTTTTTTGCTGTTTTATTATTTATTAAATATTAATTTTCTTTTACCATTAATAATTTTTATGCTACATTGACAGGGTAAAAATATTTAGTTATTTTTAGATATTAAATTTATTATTTTTTTCTCGTAATTTTCTGGAAAAAAAATTAATCTTGCAATTTTGTCATATTATTTTTAGAAATATGTATATGATATACATTTTCTACATACATATATAAATGTTCATATATGTATTAAATTATTTTTTTAATAAATTGAAATTGTTGCACTTCTTATATAATACTCGTAGTATTCAAACATGAATTTATTTGCATATTCATAACTTTTATTCAAAGATTTTAACGTACTATAAGTATTTCTAAAATATATTTTATTGCCTTTCGTTTATAATTAATTTTGTTCTATTTTTTTTTTTTTTTTATTACCTAAAATAAATTATAAATCCATGTATGTATATATACCTAAATAATACATACATGTATAAATATTTATATATTTAAAGAACTGTATCAAGTACAAAAAACGATAGAAAATCAGGTTAAACTGTGTCAGTTTTTTTCGGTTGCTCGTGCATGTCCACATAAAATTTGAATATATTTTTATACGTGTTTGTGATTTTAACCTAAAATCTACATTTCAAAATTAAATCACTTACTATTTTTACTTAATTTTTTATACTTTAAATATACATTTTATGTTTTACTTTTCTTTAAGTTATATTATATGTATGTAGGTATATTATATTTATAAATTAGTTTTTTTTTATATAATTATTTTTTCTCTTTAAAACCAACCGTTCACACCAAACACCAAATCGTAACCAAAAGGCAAAACGTCATTGTAAAGTTTACTTAGTTAAAAAGAAAAGGAATGCCATAAAAATATTTTCATTCATTGTCCTAATAGTATATGAAAAACATGTTCGTATGTATGTTTAAGTATGTTATAACAGTCAATTCGCCGGAGAGGAATACTACTCTCTTTCTTTCTGCATCACTTTCTCTGCCTACCAATGGATTAAAATAAGACAAAACAAAACAACAACACAATAAAATACACTAACTAATGGTTACATTCTACAATCTAAATATAAAATTATTCGTGTTGGTTATTTTTTAATATCAATAAGAAAATTAGAAAATGAACATAAAATATGAGCACCTCTACTTACAGCTGAGGTAAAAAAAAATAGCTCTGAAGTCAAGGCTTCCCTTTTTTTATTAATTTTACTTTTGTTTGCTTGTCCATACAAACTCTCCACAATAATTAAAATCAGCACAAAAAAATTGTACTTTATTGACTTTTATGGAAATAGTTTACTAAATAGGTTAACACTCAAAATTTGACCGGTAAAAAAATAACACTATTGTTGATAAAAAAAAATTAAACTTTACAAAATAAAAAATTTTAACACAAAAATTGATTATTTATGTCAATGTATTGTTACATTGCCTTTGATGACACCAACTGTAGCGTAGCACTTCGGATTCGTGTTAGTCAGGGCTGCATATCCTGTTTTTGGAATGTTTTTACATGGCTCTTAACTACAGCCCAAAGTTTTTAGTTGATTTTTGTTCGGAAAAATTTTTCATAACTTCAGCCTTAAGATTTTATATTTCATTAAGGTCTGGCGATTTCGCAGGCCAGCCTATACCTTTAATATCATTAGCTAAAAACTGCCGACTCTCAACGAACGAACCTTTTTGTTAGTATCGTTCTAGTCGTTGTCTTAGAAGCAAATCTTCTTCTGAATAAGGCAGCATCATTTATGTAAAATATCAACGTAGGTATTTGGCCTCTTGAAGTAGTACCACTCGTCAGTCCATAAAATTTTCCTCATAACTAAATTTTAAACGTTTGCTGCTATGCTTTGCAGTTAATAATAGAAACTTTCAAGGACTATAAACTTCTATATTGTGTTCTGGCAAATGGTTATAACTGTCTGAAGAAATAATTTAATGTGTAATTCTTTTTGCTTATTAGACAATTGTCTTACTGCTACATAAATTTTGCCTTCTAAAATCTTTCTTTGAACAACAATTCTTCTTTTCTCTATGCAATGCTTCCAATATCAGATATCTGGCATTTTTTATTTTTTGTTTTTTATTTTTTAATAATTGATAAAATTGTTTTATACACACTTATTTTACAATAGGTATAACAATAAAGTAACAAATGTGTGCTAAAAATAGCAGGTCATCGTCCCCTGCTATTTTTTACCGACATATTTTAGATGCCAGTACAAAAATTGTTTCATATGAGAAAACCCGTTAACCTTAGGGAGGCTTCATATAACTTCAAATCACAGTGAAATCTAAAACATCACAAAAAGATTATACTAATTTTGTAATGACAAGGTCTTTTATATCACTTTTGAAAAGGCTTACAAGTACTTTTTATTTTAAAATATTCCACATATTTGTAGTGAAGTGTGACTTTCAAGTATGCTTGTGCGTACTCTAATGCATGCTTACATACAAATACATGTTAATTTATAACAATATGATATTAAAAAAAAAAAAAAAAACTTTTAATGAATATTTTAATACTCAATTAATTTATTTTGTATGAAAATCTGTGCTTTTGAATATTTAAAATTTTTCTGAATACACAAGTATATATAGGTATTTTCCAATCTGTATAAAAGAAATAAAAAAGAATTATAGTGCAACACAACCACAAAAGTAATTAACAGATGTAGTTCCTTCAAACTACTAATATATTCTCTCCATGGTGTTCCATAGCATGATTCTCTCATTTAAAAAGGCATACATATCTACATGCACACACAAATGCATATACATATATTGCATCTAACTCTCATATACTCTCACAAGAACCACGACAAACTACAATAACTGCAAAGTTTAATCATTTTTAATCCACACAAATACAAATACGTATACATACTTACAAGGCCAGAAATTTCATCATTAGCATTTGTAAATAACACAATTAAATGCAAACTACATCGGTACAAATATAAGTCGGCAAATTAGAGAATAATGATGCAGTACCACATAAAATATCTAGCAAACTGTGCGCTAAAATTATTCCGGTTATTTACAGATTTTCTAGTTTAAAGATTTTACTTAATTCGAATGATTCAATATGTACATACTACTATTATATCTATTACTATTGCTATATCACAATTTCATTCTTAAATTCTAAGAATATCACTTCATCCCAGCAAAAAAGCGTACCTATAAACCTTCCTATTATTTCATAGCAATAACTAAACGACTTCAAAGTACTGTATTTCACCATTTTAATTTAAAAAATAATAATGAATGTATTTAAAAACATTCAATAGTTTTCGTTTTAATCAAATATAAGTACATAAATATATTCAGAAAAATTAATTTAATATGAATGTGCATACATTTGACACATTCGTTTAAACTTATCCTAGATAGGTATTAAAAAATATTTGCCAAATTTGGGTGTCATGAGATGTGTGAGCTAAAACTTAATATTCAATTATATTAAATTCATAAATGTCACTACTTTTTTCATTTCTCTAATAGTCTTTCACTCAAGCGCAGTATAATTAAAATCAACAACAGTTACAACACCAAATGAATGAGGAAAGCAAGATAAAGTAGTAGGGCTTGTGTCTATTTGAGTTGTAATTTATGTACACATACATATATAATATAAATAGCATATTTTATGAAAAGTTTTCATACATAGTATGTATGTAGGTTTTGTGCCCCTTTGACACAGATAAATTTAATTTTTCAAAATCCAATTTTGCAATTGAGTGCACACTTTTATTAGAAATTTTGTTTATTTTTATGTTATAAAACAAATGTGATAGATATTTTTATTATTGTTATTGGATTGTTTCTTCCAATTAAAAGCAAATTAAGTGTGAATTTTTTCCTATATTTTCACTACGCTACACATATGTATGTAGATGCATGCATGTGCATGTATTTGCGTTTTTCTTTCGTATCGTGTGCATACTTTGAGGCGTATGTGTACGTATGACTAATATTATTCAGATATTAATTTATATCACTCATACATTCTAGCGTTTAATCCACAATTTTGTTAATACATAGAATTACATGCACATACCAGCATACTGGCATGGATCCATATCTATGTATGTGTACATTTATGTACGTACATAAAATGTACTTTGAATAAATATCCTGATTTCAAGTAGTTCAAATATCAATCAGTCTTCTATACTCGTATATGATTATTATTTATTCCCTTTATAACCTTTTAATTTGTTAAAGTTATGCTTTCATTGCTAAAAATTTATTATTTTATCGTTTTTAGTAATTAAAAATTGTTTTCAGTCTGTACGATGAAATGTTCTTTTATGAACTTAAAAAAACTTGTGCTTTTGTTTCTATTTTTAAACTTCGTACACTGCGGGCTTAAAAAGCGATACACGCGATGAATTGTATGGCAGCCATAAGAATTGATATTATAAAAACTTCGCACTCTTTACACATGTACTCGTAAAATAATAATAATAACAAAAAAACGGTAACATCGACAACGTCAACATTTCCACCATCACTATTCTCACACACAAAATATAATAACTAACACTATTTCAATTTCAAAAAAAATAACTCTGCACTCAAACATAATGCATACGAGCACACGTACACGGCATAATTTTTACGTTTTTCACGATAATGGTGAAGATAACAGTATAAGAGTACCAAAGCAGTCTGCCACGACACACACATTCAAACAAACGACTTACTAACGAGTTGAGCAAACCAAGAGTAATTTTGTTTATATGTACTCGTATGTGTTCTTTCTATAATAAAAAAGAACAAAATGGTCTTACACTTGGGTGGTCGTATCCTTTTTTATTTAGAATATAATATATACATACATACATGCATACACATGAAACTCGCTCTCTTTTTCTTCAAAGTCGTTTTATTAATTTTTCACAATGTATACATAACCTACCGAACCGAAAAAAATCGAATACTTTTTTAGTAAATTTTAGATACACTTCTTTTTTTAATTATTGCAAACATTTATACTAATGTTGCAATATATCTTGTGTTTGAATTATATTATTTTCATTATTTATTAATCATTCGTATAATTTTTATAGGTGTGTAGGTATGTATGTATATGTAGGTTTTCTGACCTGTCGCAAATCCATAGAAGCCACCATGTAGGTATTACAATTTTAAAATACAATATTTCGATACACAATAGGTATAAAAATGATATAAATATTTTTCAAAAAATACAAATGTTGCTTTTAAAGACTATTAAAGTATAAATGAAGTATTTTTAATAATTTTGGGAAAAGAAAAATCCCTTTTTCTTCTCCTAGATTTGCGTTAAACTGTCATACACATTATATACAATAAGAAATATACATATATTTTATATATGTATAAGTATGTGTATATGATCTTTTATATTTTTTATGGGACATCACAATATTGATTTTTTCTTTTCGTTTGGAAAATATATAGATATAATTTTTATTTAATAAATTAGCACACGAAAATTGCCTTGAAATAAAATCTTTTTTTGTAGTATAATTTTTAACTAAAATTCACAAAAAAACAAAAATAAAATAAATCACTATGTAACAAAGCTTTTCTATAAATTCCAGAAGAGACACAGAAGGTCGTTGTGTATGTGTCTAGTTTTTATTACAAAATATTAATCTTAATAAAAAATTTCCGCCGTTGATTTTACCCGAAATCCGTTCCTTTCCGTGGTTCGCTTAAACTAACTTTCGTAATCCACTTTTACCACTTACAAAGTTAAAGTTTCGTCAAATTTATAACAAATACATATTTGCCATTTAACGAAGCACATTGGCGCCCATCATTGCTCCCTATGACTCACCGCATCTCTCCATTGCCAAGACTAACTAACGATTATTCATGCATATGTGTGTACTTGGTCATTAGGACACTTTTTATAGATAACCAACATGCATATAAATCCTGCATTGTTCTACAGTGGTAAGATAATTCTTATTTTAGATTGAATTAGAAAATTAAATACATAAATTGATTGCTTAAATTTATTTGGATTTGTAACGGTTAGCTCTTTCGACCCACAGTTTCAATAAATTTAGTGCAAGCTTATCCATACACATACATACATGTAGGTACTTATATTCGTTAAATTTCGGTAAATCTTCGTTTAGTTTTCCTAAGAATGACATCTGTCAAAAGCCTTAATAGATATGTATGCGTGCACATATTGTGTACACTTTCTATATGTTTATATGCATGTACATATGTATGTAAATAAGAAAAAGTTGACTCATTTTACTCAACTCTACAACTACATAAGCGAACGGGCATATTTTCAAATAAACATAACATGATTACTAAAATTAGGACAATTTGTATATGTAAATACGTTATATATCTTGTAGAAATAAACATACAAATGTGCATATACATATGTACATACAATTATATGTAACTAAGTATGCATTTGCGTTATTATATGTCTACGTTATTCTCTGTTTGAGTATCTTTAAGATGTGACAAACTTGCTCTCTTTCATTTTATTTTAGTTTCAATTTAGTAAATACCTATTTCTTATCAAAGAAGCAATAAATTTGATTTATAAAAAGAGTTCCAAAAAAATTCAATAGAAAAAAGTTTTTTCAATAAATTCGTAGGTAAATAATATTTTATTTTTGTTGCTGTATTAAACTATCCTACTTACCTACATAAACAACTAAAACACATTCACATATAAATATGCATGAGATTTTGTTTGCAATGCACTCGTAATCAACCCTAGTAGGCCCCTAAATGCCATTTGTACTTTAATGTTACTAAATAGCTGAAGGATTTTAAAACTTTCAAATTAAGTAATTCAAGTTTCGATTCCTTTTTCCACATTTTTATTTTATTATTTAAGCAATGCCATGACGCCACATGTAAT
Organism: Thelaira solivaga; assembly: GCA_947397855.1. NCBI lineage: Eukaryota > Metazoa > Arthropoda > Insecta > Diptera > Tachinidae > Thelaira > Thelaira solivaga. The sequence goes on along the minus strand of OX377612.1, from coordinate 41,684 downwards.
TAAGAAGTTCAGTAATATATTGAATTAATATTAAATTAATTATTTAATATTTATAATAATTTACCTATAGAATAAACATTTATAGATATACTTATAGGCTTAGCAGATTTTACAGTATTCGAGTTTTAAAATTTTTAATAAACTACAACTTTATTCAGGACGTGGTGTAAAAGCATTATTAACTAAGAATATGTTTTTGGGGAGGAAGAAAGTTACTATGTATTTAGTCTTATTGTGCTAAGTACTCGTATCTTTATTTAATATACGGGATACTTAGTTATGCCTAGCACTACCATTCTCGGCCTCAAGCCAAACTCTATAAGTTTTGTCTCCAAGGTTTGCTTAACACCGGTTTCATTTCCACTGCACATACGTATATACAGCCATAAACAAGTATCCGAATTATCCTTTGTTAAGCTGTTTCACTTGTCATATAAAAGTATTTAACATATAGAGAAAAAATGATTTGTGTTGTGTTTTATTGCTCACATTGATGTTGTCATCGCAACAAAAAGCACAGTTGTGTGTATGTTAATGTAAACTAGCAACCGAGCTACAATACACTCAAACAAATAGTGACGAGGACAGTAAGTACTATAAAATCCATTCAAATATTAGGTTAAATGTTTTAGGGCAATCTAGTGAACTATTGAACGATTTAACGCATACAAGCATACATTTGTACATAAAAAGAATTTGTAATGAAAATAGTCAAAAGCGTTGGCAAAGCAAAGAATCATTTGTACATATCGTATCTATGCACTGTATCGCACAATATTTGTTGTAGGTATGCAACAATTAAAGAATACATTTCTTTAACGTTTATAAAATGCCAACGAATTTTACGTTTACTTACATTACAATTAATTTATAAGTATGTATTTAGATACATTTATGTGCATACCCGCGAATAGTTTTAAAGATTCAATAAATAGAAATTATAATGGGAAAACCAGGCGCAGAAATAGAGGGAAGGAAAAATTACATTTCAAAAGTTAAAACATATTTTGAGTAACCAGCAACGAAAGTAGTATATTAAATTCATATATACTTATGTGCATACATACTACATATATGTATATTTACGTTCTAGAAAAGAGCTTGGTAAATTTTGTAAAAGTAAAATGAATTCGTCCTGTGTATATAACGATTCTATACATATAATACAAATTTTTTATATTTATGTAACCATGTAACCGATTTAGGTTTTAAAAATTTAATCAAAAACACAGACCTGAGCTAATATTTTATTTAAAATTAACTCATTTCTGTTATTGAAACTGAAAAAATGAACAATTAAAAAAAAAATTATATGTAACCAAGCCTACATATATCTATGTGGATATATCATACCAAAACTAATTACAATGAAAAAACCTCGTTCCCGTTTAATAAAATATTTCATTCTAACTAAAAAAAACTACATATGTACCTATAATTTATACCTACATACATACATATTATCATATAAATTCATAAAAACCATCAGTGACATATAAAAAATTTTATAAGAGAACAAACAAATATCAATCAGCCCAATTATGAATAAAAATTTCCGAAGAGTTTTTTCACTTTTCCCTTTCCTCTAATTTTAAAAAAAATTTCTCCCTTTTTTAACATGGCAAGTTATCTGATTTAGGTGTATTTATCCCAAAAACCAAATTTCTCCCAGGGAAAAAATCCTTGGGAATATTCATAATTGCCATGTATATGAAAGATTAACAAAGCTTTATCAAAAATTTTTCAGTTTTAGGATGTTATTTTTAATTGTAGGCCCGTTATTACAACTTTCGATAGTTAAAGTTAGGATTTTGTAAGCAAATTACCGGCTTTTGGCTAAAATTTTAGAACCAACCAAAAGCGTTATATTTATCTTATAACTATCGCTAACTTTTACTAATAATAGAATAATACAAACACATGTTAATTTTAAAATATATTGATGACATCATACAGAATATCCACATTCACACGTGTATGAACATACACAGAGACACAATTGTATTTGTACTATATTTGTGTCAATTTGTATGCATATACATGCATATGCAATAATGTTTGTATGTATTTTAATGTTGGTTTTGTGAAGTTTAGATTGAAAAATTATGTACAATGACAACAGCGACAGTTTCAAAAGTAGCACATACTTCCTATAAAGTTGCAATAAAACTTCACAAAAAGTGATTTTTAAAATTCCAACTGATACTAAAGTCAACGTATACATGCATGTGTAATTTTCTATTAAATTTTCCTTTTCTTACTTTATTGACCATTTTTTTCTACACAAAGTATATTATTTCAAAATATAAAATGCATACATACATAAGTACATTACCTTACAGCAGCGAATTCAGTTTACAGAAATGGTGTGTAAAATGTTGATTTTGTTTGTGTTCTTGGTGTGGTGAGTGAAAGAGAAATTGCACTCAAAAAAAGTTGTGTAAACCAAAAGAATTTAAGTAGCTATAATAATGCAGGATATTGTCGATGGTACATGTAACCCACCAAAAATAAATCTTTACATACAGATCTCACATTTAATTCAAAAAACATTATTTTAAAATAGAACCATTTATAATTTTTAAATTTGCACTCTTAAGAGGAAATTTTAAAATATCTTATTTTGAAAAGTGCGTTTAAAAAATTTACTTATTGATTAAAAAAATTTTTTGGAGTTATAACACTATTGAATTAATTGAGCATTATGTGTGAATGTGTACGTTTTCTATAAAATTTACCCTAAGATAGTAAAAAAAAATCACTTGACTGATTTTGTCGAGACTAGGTTAAAAAATTTTATTTTATTAAAATACGCTGTTTCTGTAACATAAGTCCTCTAGAAAGTTTATATCAAGATTATTCAGAAAATTGAGTGTCGTCCATAAATTTCTTAATATTAAAATTTTTTTAGTGGTTGGATTACAAAAACAGCAAACAACATTAGTTTAAGGCAAAAAATCATTATAAATTACAAATAATTTTGTCTATTCCTTAAATTTACCAACAACGATGTCATCAAAAAGTGGATGACATCGAAGTTTTATATTAAGACGTGCACATAACAAGAATATGCCAGATAGTTTCCGATGGATCGAATAAATTTCTTCTGGAGGAGGACATAACCTATGTGACACCATAGTAGGCACTAGGTGTGCAATTCGCTCTGTAACATTCTATAATATTTTAAAATTTATAAAAAGTGTAGGTTTTTGATATAGAACAGCACTTACTTGTTTACCAAAATCGAATTCCCCATTATAACGGAACATTTCTCCCAATATCATTACAGCATCGACATGAGCTTCTTCCATTTGTTTGGTTTCATACCCAGTTAGAAAACCCATATCTTTAGAAATTTTTAGAACGCCCTGTCGGTTATTGTTAACAGCACACATTATGACCTTACAGAATTGAAATAGATATTAATCAAACAACCAAAAGTTTCTCTACAAACAAATTTTGAATAATGCATAATATATAAAGATATGTACTTGTACATACATACTTACATTTCTATAATTTCGAATAAAATCTTTTTGATAAAAGCGTGTCGACCCAAAATCAATTAACATAAGTCGTCTGGAGCTAGCATCGTATAGAAAATTTGACCAGTTTGGATCGGTTTGCATACATTGCAATTCGAATAGCTCTCTTAAGCAAAGTTTTAAAACAGATTCGCCTATATGTTTGCGATGATCATAGCTAAATTTTTTTTTTATACTACATAAACTATTTAAACAATTTACTGCAATATATATGTTACCTCATTTCAAAGCATTTGTCTAAAGGTACACCAGGAACCAGTTCAGTTGTTAAAATTCTAGCAGTAGTTAATTCTCTTATTACGCTGGGAACATAGTATTCTTTGTATGGCTCAACCATCTCTTTGAATTTCTCAGTATAGTCAGCTTCTCGAGTGTAGTCTACTTCCCATGTTAATTCACGCTTGGCCACATTTACTACGTTGTCTATGAAAAATCCACGTGGAAAAACATCCCACACTTTTAACATACCCACTAAATTGTCAATATCACTTTCAATACTTTGAGCAACTCCAGGATATTGCACTTTAATGGCTATAACCATGCCATTTTGGAGTTTTGCTCTATGAACCTGGCCGATTGATGCTGCAGCAAAGGGTTTACTATTAAAACTTTCTAGTAAACTCCGCCAATTAGGGCCTAATTCAGATACCATAACACGTTCAAGTTGCCAGTCAGGCATATAATCAGCTGCTTGACGAACTCTTTCAAAAGCTTTTGCCAACTGTGGTGATACTACATTAGAATCTTGTATAGATAAAATTTGACCAATTTTCAAAGCCGCCCCCCTTACTTTACATAGCGTATCAACGATTCTTTCCGCATTCGCAGAACTAAATAGAGCTTCAGAAATGTTTTTCGATCCTCCTATTCCAAGCACACCTTTAGTTAACTCATTTATAGTGCCAATTCCTAGGCCTGCAAACAAGCCACCAAAAGACGCCATTCTTCCTAGCCGGCTGGACGGAACTTTTCTTTGTTTGGCTTTCATACTGAGAAAAGGTACATCATATTGAACCTTTTCGTCAGTAATTTTGATATCTGAATTGGAAGCTCCTGAAACAAATGTTAAAACATTCCTTACATAGTCGGCATCAGCTCTTTGATGCTCTTCGTCATTTTCAACAGCTATTGTTTTAGCAGTTTGTTCCTTTACAACTTGCTTACTTTCTGTCACTGCCGTCCGTAAACTTACTTCCCTATCTTTGTGCCTTTTTGATAATATATCTTCAAGTTCTTTAAGTGTTATTGAAGAAATATCTAAATTCGCAGCATCCATATTGCGATGCATACTAACCCTGCTGTTATTAGACTGTGACGGTGCTAGAACTTCATCGTTAAAATTTTTACTGCCTGCAATTTTTACATTTATAAATTTACTTTGATTTAATTTGAAGTCTTGAGAAAACTTAACCGCAACCAATTGTTTTATACCCTCAGCTACAGAACAAGTCCTTTCACTTGATTCCTCAATTAATTCTTTTAGATTCTTTATTTCCCTTGTTGGATTTTGAATCGATAATTTTACATATTCCGTACTTTCGTTTATATTTTGCTCCAGTAATTCTCGGATACTTGAATTGTGCCACAGATGTTTGCTTACGTCCCGATGTTCGCGACAGAAAGCTTCCGCAACCAATTGTATACCCCTCAACACCGACAATAGATCGTTGACAGATTTAGCCATATTTCACTCATTTGTTACTTGATGACTGTAACAAAATATCAAAACTTTTAATTTTCTTAAACTTGTGTATTAAACAACTTTATATTATAAGGTAAATTATGAAATAAGCAATAAAAACAATAAAAACGTAACAGCTGGTGCAAATTTAAGTACAAGATAAAAGTTGCCGGACTATAAAAATAGTAGCACATAAAAACGGTGAATTCAAACGTGACGTTATAAGTGGTACTGCCAGCTCTAAAAATCACAAAGAAAATTAATAAAATTGGTTTATTTTGAAAGCTGGCAGGGCCATAAGAAAAAATAAATAAAAGCAACTCTATAGATAATATTGGCGGAACTTACCAAGAATTGTAATAATCTCAGCTAAACTTTTTTCAATATTCACTTTAAAAATAATGTGACTAAACTTGTAGAAATTTTTTGTTGGTTAATCTGTTTATAAACAAAATATGTTTAAATGTTCAAAAACAAATACGATATGTACTTAAAAACAATTAAAAATGTTGGCAACTGTTGTTAAGCCACGGAGAAGATTATGCCCACCGTATTATAAGTACTGCAAGTTATAAATTCTTAATAATTACATCTACAAACCTGGCGGATTCTATCTATTTCTGACAAATCTATATACCATATTTTTCTGTAAGTTGCGTAGGCCATGGCGTATATTTAATTTGAATACATGTATGTATACACAAATATCTGCGAAATATTTTTTTTTTTTAATTAAATGGTAAAAACAATCATCAAGCTTCATATATTAATGTCTACAGTAAGTAGATATATTTTTTTAAACATAAACATCATAATTTTGCTAGTTTAAATTGATATTAAAATCGCCCTGCACGTTCCAATTCGTCGTCCAGGAGTTCAATACCATGCCTATAACCTACCACTACTCCTGAAGTAACATCTTTTAAACGAAGATTAGGATTTGGCTTAGTATTTTTCTTATTTCCAATAGAAGTGTACCCTTTTTCATATAATTTGCAATATGGAACATTATATTTGTTTATATACTCCCAAACTTGTTGGCACTTCCAATCAATGAGTGGATTAATGCGCATTAAAGGAGGCCAGCCAGAATCCGTCATCTGAAAAGTATTATTTTCACCCATAAATATATTTATGTATATGTAATTATTAATATTAAAATAGGAATGTATCTAATATATGCATATACTTATACCTGCATAACTTTTAGTTCTTTACAAAAGGGATCAGTTCTTCTGCATCCCATAAACACAGCCTTAAGTTTTGGATTATCGTTACATAGCTCCCAAAGAGCTTGTTTTATGGGTCCTTTCTTTTTTACAAGATCTATTTTATATAAAATATTGCAATTATTAACAAACTCATCAATTTCTTCGAAAGCATCTGGATCAGTAATATATACTGTAGGTATTTTAGTATTCGTAAGCTGTAATTTTTTTTGAAAAAATGTATGTAGCATGTGTAAGACAACCGTACAATCTTTGCCTCCATTAAATGAAAGCAAAATTTCATCGGATTTAAAAAGTTGAAATACTTCATAAAATAGCTACGAAAATAAATAAAAATTTTAATACTAGTTCGAAAATGTATATTAACATTAATTATACCTCTAATATAATCTTTTCAGCTTCTTTTAAATTATATTCATTACCCTCAAGGTTTTGTTGCTTGGAAATCACATCATTTCTATCTAAGGTTTGTTGTTCCTCGGGCTCAACTTCCATTTTACGTGCCAATTTTTTAATTGTACTTATCAAAAAATATATGAAATATTTTTGAAAATACTCGCTATTGCATTACATCCGAAAGTATATTTTATAAATTTAAAAAGTTTTCTCAGGTTTTCCCAACTAGTTGTATATCTATGAAATGTAATTTTCTTTTAAACTTATGTGTACATTTTAAAATTTAATATTGGTCAAACAAATAGATACGTAAGTACTGAAATGTATACATACATGCAGTTGATATATATCAGCTGACTGTGTTATGACAGAACAATTAAAGCAAATTGAATAGTGTTAACGAGTTTCAGTAAAATATATTAGTAGTAGATTTATATATACGTCTGTCTGACTGACTGATTTATCATCATAGTATTTTTTTATTAAATTTTATGGTACTTTTCGATCTTGCAATGTAAACGAATGTAGAAGTACAAGATTGGGCTCAAACGGTCCTGAACAAAGTGAAAAACCATTAAACGGACAAATGGTACTTTTTGTTAATTTTTTTGGTACTTTTTGATATTTAATTATTTACAAACTTAGAAGTGCGAGATTGGAATTAAACGATCCTGAGCAAAGTGAAAAATCATTAAATGATAAAATGGTACTTTTAATTAAATTTAATGGTACTTTTTGATTATTTTTATGAAGAACCTAAAAGTACTTCATGGAAACCTAAAAGTACATCATGGCACACATATCATTTTAAAGGGGAGATCAAATACTCAGAACTTACTTTATACTATTTTTAAAATTTTTTGAAATATCTATATACCCCATTGCTGTTGCTTTCAGGGATTTAATGACTTCTGGAAGAACCATAGAAGATTACGGAATGGGACACATATCATTCAAAAGGGGAGATCGTCTAGATTTGTAGTCTACCGCCCAAATACTCAGAAGGTACTTTGAACTATTTTGAAAATTTTTTTTGAAATTATCTATTTCTGATGTTTTTGGATTCCACTATGATATAAAGTAATATGAAGCCTTTTAAGGAAGTTAATTTTATTTTCCCAAAGTTAATAGTTCTTCTCATATGACACAATATTTTTACTGACATGTAAAAATGAAGTCATGATGTGGGCTTCAAAATCGCCAGAATTTAACCCAATATACAATATTTAAGCTGAAGTTGGGAAAAATGTGTGTGGACCAAAAGCAACCAAAAACGAACAACTTTGGGCTGTAATTAAGTAGCCTTGTGAAAAGATATGAAACCCTGACTAAAATCAAGCCGAAGGGCTACGCTGCCGTTATTGCCATCAAAGGCTATTTGACCATATTCTACTTAATATTATAAAGCCGAATGTTTGTGAGTGCGGATGTATGGATGTATGTGAGTGGGATGTTTGTTCCTCTTTCACGCAAAAACTAATGAATGAATTTTAATGAAACTTTATAATAATTTAGCTTATACATCAGAATAACACATAGGCTATAATTTATAAGGATATTGTGTAAATTGTCCAAAATATAACGATAGGTGTCAAGTAAGTAGGAAAAACTTCTACAATCGGCGACATGTTTTGGCGTGCGCCGCAAATATCGTTGAAGTTACACATATATGTATAATGTATGAACGATATGCTTATCATAAATAGTCCTACAAAAAAGTCCGCGACAGCATATGTCTATCTCTTATGTGGAAGCAATTATCGTCAATATAGTGAACCATAATTACAATAGAAAGTGATCATTTATTTCTAATACTTATTTGTTAGTAATTAATGACTGTATTTGGTTCGTTTTTTTAACAAGTAAAATTCTATTTGTAAAGGGATGTCGCTAAAAATTGATACAAACGCTTTCTAAGGATACCGACCGGGCCGGGTGAGGCCGGACAAAAGCATCTAGTATTGGCATAAATAATCAATTTTGTTCAGTATAAAATGTTTTACAAACAACAGTGTTATTTTTTTGCCAGTAAAATTTTAAGTATTAACCCGTATTTAGTAAACTATTTCCAATCAAGCCAAATTTTTTTTTGCATAGCATACACATTTATACCTATTTTATTTATAGTCGAAAAATTATATCGACAAGTTAACAAAGATAAAATTAATAAAAAAGGCAAGAATTGCCTTCAGTGCTAGTTTTTTTTTACCACAGCTGTAAGTTTGTATATAAGGAGTACATATATTATTAATTATATACGTTTTTGTACAAATAATAAAAACTGATTAGATTGACCCACGCAGCAATAAATCAATCAAATAAAACTATAATAATTAAAAATTGAGTATAATTTCAAACCAATGAAGGTGTTATTAAAACTTAAATTGTTTCTTGTGCTTGGGTGGTGATGTAGATAAGAGTTTGCTATATTTATACAATTGTAAATTAAACAGAAATAATTATTGCAAAGAAATTACGAAATTATTGCTTTTAAAGATAAATGGTCAGAAAAAACCTATATAAAAACAAATGATAAAATAAAAACGTATACAATTTCTTTCCTAAAAGTTTGCAAATAACATCAGTTTTAATCTGTTGCATAAATTGGTTACTGCGAATTATACAAAAATGTTAAACCTAAACTTGGTAAGCATTTAAGATACTGCTCTTGATCAGCAATTTTTTTATTATTATCAATTTTTAAACATTTACAGTTATAACATAGTCTTGATCAAGTGTAATATGTACGTACATATGTTCTTGTTTAATATTTGGTTTTTCTTATTTATTTTAGCTGTCCATATTACTTACTATGGTATATACACCATCATTTTCTATTGTAACAAAAATTTCAAATGGTACAGAAACCAGGCCAATTGTTTGGAAATATCCTACTAATTACACAGTATCGAAAAATATGCAATCTGTTTTGAGTGATGACTTCGATTCGAAGAAAACAATTAATAAAAATTTTAATAAATCAGCATATAAATGTTTAACATTTAATATTCAATCATCAAACGTTTCTTTATATGACATACAACATGTAGATCAAGGCAAAGTTCAACCATTCAAACAGTTAAGTGAAAGACACAATTGGAATAGTTTTATCAAAGAAAGATTTAGAGAAATTCCTTCGCCTTACAAGCAGCAACCTATTATATTTCAACATGGATACCACTATAATTCACCAGCAACTTCATTATCAAAAACATATTTAACTAATGTTGCTTATAATGACTTAGAGTTAAATGATAGTCACAGCAGCATTACAAGTACTCGTAAACCAAATGTTTTTATGTTACGACAACCAGAAAAAGAGAAACAAACAAAATTTAGTTCCATATTGCGCAAAATAAAAAACCAAACAGAATTTTCAACTCATCAAAATAACATTTTAATTAATCAAAAATTTGGAAACACTACTATTTTAACCCCAGTTGCAAACATAAATTTCTCCTACACTCATTTTAAACCAAATGTATTAAATAACAAAAAGAATACAGTCAATGCAAATTACACTATTAAAAATGTCTATAGTAACCGAATTTGGAGATAATTTCCAAACGTAGATACTTGCAATATTACCAAAAGTCAATTCGGAAGGAATTTAGTGCCCAACTGAAAAAAGTCAAACTCTTCTTTTAGTCTGATATGTAAATATAAAAGGAATCAATCACGGTTGACATTAGCTATAAAACTTAAAAAGAAATTATTAAGGGGTGATGAAACATTTATTGTGTCAATATATCTCTTAATCTCGAACTAACTTTTTATACTTCAATTCAAGAAACTGAAACTATGAGTTCTAAGAAAAAATCTTCTGAGAACCGGTTTTAAAATTTCTTTCACCAACATAAAGCTCCATTATCACGCTATATAACATAACGCTACACTCACTTTTACGTCTATTCCCCAACAAATATTTTTTAATTTGATACATAAAATCAACATATTTCAAGAATAATCACCATTCTTGGTCCGACTCGCTCAATTTTACGCGGGTCACTTTAAGAACTTAATTTTAATTATGGGAGTGAAAATTGTTTTAGAACATGTCAATTGATAAAGTGCATAGTAATCAATACAAAGTCAATTTAGAACTTTTCTAACTTATTGCTTTTGTGAAACCAAATGTGATATAAACAAACCAAGTTAAGTTTTTTCAAATTATTCGCAACTATTACGGTATTCACATTATTTTTAAGTGTTTTACATACATATTTAAGTTTGTATGTATGTATATAATTGTTGTCTTACGCTCATAAATAAATATTTATATATGTTATATGATGAAATAGCAGCTCTTTGAAGAGTGTAAAAGTCAGTGTATCGTATTTCTTAAACATAAATAAAAATGTGTGTTCAACGCTTAGGCTATTAATTACATTTCCGGCGGAAGTTTAGGAATCTCGTATTTAAGGCTTCTTTTCATTATTTTGGACTTATTACATAGTTTTATGTTCGCTGTTAATTTCATATAAATATGGAGAAATATTTCAATTATGAATTAGTTGCTTAGTTAGCAAACAATAAACAATATGTTTTACAACCACGCTTTTATAATTGCGTATATAATCAATGTTTATTTTATAACCAATAATACAGCAGTGAATTTATCTTCCAGTCATAAGAAAAGAGAGTTGAGTTTCAATAATTATCCTGGCGGTGGATCAGTACTTAATCCAAGCCAGTTCAGTAACTATCAACAAAATGAAATTAATGATCCTGGTTACACTACACATAACGAAAATAATGTCGACAAAACTGTTTTAGGTGAAAGGAATATAAATATAACAAGTTCTCAAAATATAGGATTTACAAACCCATCTGGGCAATTGTTTCAATTGATATATATGCCTTCTCAACCACAAAAACGACAACACTTGCCAGTACGCCAAGATGAAATTAAGTATCATCAAAATATTAATGGGAATATTGAAAATTTGGCATATGCTGGACCCCATCTCTTTCCTTCACAATTGCCAATGACAAATCAAAATATACATCAGTTAAAAACTCCCATCAGAAATTTTAATGACACTTATCAAAATATTTTTTCAACGCATCTTTTTTTGAGGCCATATCATCAAAACTACATCAGAGACTCTGAAGCACCAACAAAAATGGAAGCTCCTTTTATACCATCACAATTTTTGGGTTACGATCATCAAAAACAATTATTGCCCCAGCAACATCAGTATTTGGGGCAACAAACTCAACAATCGCTTCCATTACAAAAAAACATAAAACAACAAATCCAACAAGATCATGTATTTCATGTACATAATTATCAGTTACCTCAACATAACCAAGTGATACAGCAACAACAGCAACATCCACAAAAAGTAGCATTAGTACATGAACAACAAAAAGAATTACCATATCAATCTTCAAATTTAATTTATATGGCCCCCTATAATATGTATGATCTTTACAGAAAACTTAACTAGTACTACCTCGTTTAATAATTATTTGTTTTGATGCATCAATATCTTCCTATTTATAACTAACTTTAATTTCTTTTGCAACATTTTGCAGATATTACCTATTTATTAATTAAACGAAATACCAAACATATGCATGAACACATTTTTTATTTAATAAATTGTAGCAACTTTCAATTCAGATTATGTCCCCTAAAAAAACAAAATCAACTCACGTACTCTTACTTGTACGATTTTTATTTCACGTGACTGAAAGCCAAAATGAGTTAAAACTATTCGTAATCACTCTTAATCATGTAAACAGTGCGCGACCTGCTGCAGAGTTCAATTTTCTTGATATGCAGACACTTATGAACTAACCACAATGTCGTTGAACAATGCTATTACTATACTATACGAATATGCGTACATTTGTGCATATATACCACCCACTGTTAAATGCGTGATGCAGTTTATATACAACATACGTTTATTATAAAGAGAGAAGAGAATACAAAACTTATTTGATTTAAATGATTTGGCCAACGTTATAAACAAATACGTTGAAGAGTAGAAATTAACTTTCATTGTGTGTAACACAATCCATTGACAAGAGTATATCTATATTTACACTTTTGTTTTAATTAAATTTAAATATTTGCCAAGGTTAATAAGTGAGAGTATTTTGTTTTTTACCTCAGTTTCATATTATCTGAAATATGCTTATGTATAAAAGTGCTTCATATTTACTACTATACACATAAGCATTACAGCATTCAAGCAGCACACATGTGTACAATAAACAATTTCGAGTCAGTACGAATTTTAAGGATTAATACAATGAAAATATTTGTAAGTACCTACTGTTTATATGAACAATAAGTATAAAAAATAAAAAACTTACATTTTAGATGTACTCGTTCTTAATAGCCAATTTGTTTTATTTGGCGTATGCCGATTCCGAAAATATAAAAGAAAGCAGTGTTGCTACAGATAAGAGTAATGATTTCAAAACAAAGCGGGATGCATCACTTCTAAGTAGCTCTTACCATGGTCCTTCAAATAGATATTTGCCACCTTCCACAGTTTATTCTTCATATGACTCTTATCCGAGAAGTGCTGGTAACTTCATGGGATTTCCCGATGGACTAGCTGTAGGAAGCTTATATAGCTCAGAAGATTCCGGTCGTGGTCATAGTCCTAAAATATTTACAGCACTTGCTCCAAATTATATTGCTAATCATTATGGTATTGGTGTTACTTCTGCCAATTATCCTGCTGTCCAAAAATCTATTAAACATTCTGGATCTGGCTTTAGACGTGGGTTAATTTCTCACGCCCCTGGTACATTTGGTATTGGTGGCCTTGCTATAAGTCGCCCTCATTCGTACACAAATGTCCACGCTTATGATTCATTGGGTTCCAGCGGTTCTGGTGTCAGCTATAAATCACATTCTGAATTTGGACCTAACGTTGGTGTGGGCAGCAATTATCATAAATCCAAAGAGATGATGGGATATATTTCTTCTCCAAGTTCTTTCAAATTTGGATCGGCAAATGAACTGACTAATACTTTTAGATCCGATATGTATGAAGAAAATCATAGAGATCATGTGCACAATGGTGAACAAGAACATATATACGTAATTCCAAACAGATCTTCAAGTTTTACTAATATACATGATGCTACTTTCGATCAACAAAGTAGTAACATGATTCCAAATTCCTCACATTTATTTCCAATAAAACAACATGCTTTACCTTCTACCATCAATGGTGAGCAAATTTCTAATGTTGCAGATTCATATAATACAAATTATCTTTTTGAAACTAATGAAGCTATAAAACATAGACCAGCTTATGCTGGTGGCTATAAAGGCTTAGGCTATTTTAGTTTTATGTCAAATAATCCAAAAGTAATACACCCTAGTATTTCGGAGATAAATAGGAAACAAACTTATTACTCAAAGGCGCCTTTCAAGCCGTCAACATTTTTAGGTGCAAAGTTTGAAGGTTTTGCACATAATGAAGCGTCAAGTCAACAACATCTGCCACTTTTGGATATAGATAATGATACCACAGGCAACTATCAAGAACCTAGCTATCAGCAGTCTACAGAAGTGAAGCAAAATTCTGTACGTGAGCTGGACTCTTCCTATTGGTCCCCTACAAGTAATGAGTCGTCATTTGATAAGGTGTCTCCAACGTCAACTAATATTTACCTGCCGCCGAGCAATATATATGGAGTTCCCTTTTCTCATTAGGTAAGATATTTTATTTATATTTTAAAACAGTGTTTAAATTAAAATATGTGCATAAGTATAAATATTCTAGATTTTATGGCTTGTAATAAATAGAAAAGCTCATTGTTATTTCCCAAATTTGTAGTTAATATAATTTGTAATATAATGAATTTCTTTCATATAAAGCAAAGATTGAATTTTAAAATAAATAAATAAAAGCTGTGTGTAACTAACAAATAAATCGTTTTAAAATTAAAATTCATCTCACAATTGGCATGATGTCAATTAACATAAAATAGCTTTCCCAGTTTGGCTGGTTCACAAATAAAACAAATTAATCAACCAGAAACTAAAGAAACCTTACATATGTATGTACATATATTCATACATACAGAGGTTGTCAAAATAAATAAAAAAAACTTATTTAATAATGTTTGCTATTTTGGTTTGAAATTAAAATGCTAAAAGGTGCATATAAAATAAAATTAATAAGACTATTTTTTAATAACGTAAAAACAAAAGGGAATTTAATTTTTCTTGTTATTTAAAGGAAAGTATTTACACATGTACACTTGTAATTCTTAATAATGAAGCGGCAATAATTAATAGTTACATGTCAAATATTTATCAAATGCATACATACATATATTTATATACTCGTATATTTAAAACATGGTTTTATTTATTGATATATCATATTCATATTGATTTTATCAAGGCTTGTGAAAAAAATTTTTAATTTTTTACAATACTATTAATACATAATATACACATATTTAAGTACACATGTATATATCTAGTTTCAGTACACTAATATTTGAAATATGTATTTATTATTTAAAATTAAAAACAAAAAAATAGTTGCAACACAGCGCACTTAATCTATTTAACCTATTATTGACGTGTATAAAAAGCCGTCATATTATTTCACTAAAATATAAAAACGTAAGAATATTTGATATACACAAGATTTAGCTAAAATGAAATAAATTTTTATCATAAGTTTATGGTGAAAGAATACATAGTCAGTTGATATTTACAAATAAATTTTTTATATCTACATATAATTGTTCACTTGCTTCAAAATACATAAGTGCAATCTTGAAAATTGAGAACTAAAAGAAGTAAAAAAACTCTAAAATATAAAAAAATTAATTTATTTAATCAAAAATAAACATATGTAATAATTTAATTAAACTGTTAGACAATAATGGGTTAACCCTCGTGCATTGAACTTGCAGTAAAAAGTTACGTCCGATATAAATTGTTGTTGGAGGAAATATTTCTCTGGGCTACTTTTATATTTGGTAACATACATGTACTGCAGTATACACTAGTTTATATAAAAGCAAATCATAAAAAATTGCTAATTAATAATTTTTTGTAATAAGTTGCTGCTAACATTGACCTCTAATTGGATAAAAAAAAGTAAAACCGAAGTTATTGTAAGCGCTCTTGTTTGTTTTATACTAGTTTTTGTTTTAAAAAAGCTGAAATAAGTTTACATTCATACATACATATACCTTTATGTTTAGTTTAGTTTTTCATCGAAAACTTTTGCTGATACGCTCTAACTTGTTTGCTTAATTATGTATTATGTTTCATGTTTTTCTTTGAATGGATTACAGCCTGGACTTGCAAATATCTAGTTATCTGCTAGTAAAAGCTTAACTCATACATATTACAAGTAATGGAGTTATAAAAGCGGTTGTTAGCTTCAAACCGAAGTTAAAGACATATCACAATTCGAAGGTGATGTAACAATAAAGCAAAAGGACTACAAGCATAAGTTAAGTCTGCAGAAAGTGGAGTAAAATTTATAATAAAATTTAATTAAAAAACATATGTGGTGCAACAATTTTTTAAATCAAGGCGCTATTACATACTCGCATTTTATAATATTAAAATTAAATATATGTATGTATGTGAAAAATAAATTGAAAATATTACATCGAAAAGAGTTTGATACATACATTTGATACATATGTATATATTTACATATATATATGTATGTATATGTATATATAAATAAATTTAATCAGAAGTTGAAGCATATTAATATGTTTTCTTAATTTATTTTATTATATTATAAAGGAATTTTGACTAAAGATGTACGTGAAGAATTGCTCTTTCCAGTTGATTTTGATTTTGTTAATTCCAAATCTTACAACTTCCGGTCCTGTTTCTAATCCAGAAATTTCTACCAAGCCAGGAAAACAAAATAATAATATATCGATACAGCAACAGCAACTACCAAAATTAAGCAATATCCAAGATGCCCAGCTGAATACATTGAGTGTTTATGCTTCAAATTATGATGTAATGTTGAACAAACAAAATCAAAATGAAAATTTTAAGCCATCGTATAAACTTCCTGAAATGGAGACTAATTTCACACCCATTCATAATAGCAATATCATAACACCTTCTTCTCTAGGCTCTCAGCCGCCAGTATTAATGCAATATTTACCGCAGACTATAAATGAGAATGGCATTCAGTATTTGCAATTAATTCCAACAAGGCCCATAATGGTGCCAATTGCTCCATACATAACTGGAAATGCTGGAGTACAATCTTTGACATATCAACAACATTTGACATCAGGTAATAGTATTGACTATGCCACTCAACCTCTTTTGTCTGCATTACCAGCCAATGTACCGCGACCTCCTCCTTCCCCTTTAATCGATGTACCGGCTTTACCCTTACCGTCTTATGGAATTCAATCGTACGCTGACAATACTTCCCCTTTTAAATTAAATCACCGGATTAATAGAGAAACTAAAGACAAACAGTTATTAGGACCTTTAAGTTTAAACCTAAATGAATATATACCATCCCTTTCTAGTCAACAGCATACCACGTTTAACATCCAAGGAAGACCTTAAAGATTGAGCTACACATATTATATTTTTTTAAATTATTTTCAAATAACCAAAAATTGCAGTTAATTAATAATATAATTAAGTGCTACTAATGGTAAAATTTTGAATGACAATAAGGAAAAACAGCTTCAATCGATTTAAGCACGTAAACAAGTTTTTATTAAACTAAGAATAATTGTTTGAGTGTGTATTATTTCTGGAAAAAATCTATAATGTATTAACTAAAGGTTAGAAAGCCAAAGAAACAAAAAAAAAATTACAAAATTATATATAAAAAAAATATTTCTTGCAGTCTGAAACTACATATTTCTCTAAAAAAAAAAAGATGAATTGAAATAAATCAAAGTAAAGCAGTTTTTCCTTATGTACCACAATGTTTTAAAGTATTTTTAAGATGTCTCAAATCCGTAAAGAAAAAGTTTTTATATAATTTTGTTGTATACTTAAAAACAAGCCAGCTTAATTTTTTAAGCTAAAAATAAATTAAAACTTAAATAACGAGTAAGTTTCTTTATATTAGTTCAGTAATGAATACTAAAATGAAAATATTTATCGCACCTACATCAAAACAACATGAAAATCTAATACGATCATGAATACAGACCCCGATTAAAAAAACAAAACATTCAGCAACAACAGCAATGACCTATTAAAGTATACATATATGCATATACATATATGTATTTTCGTAGTACATATTTATTTTGTTCACATTAAAAATAAAAACAGTTTTTAATTCAACACCAATATTTTTATAATTTAAAGAATTTATTTAAAATCAAAATTGATTTCTACCAGATTATCTTAAAATTTTTTTAAACGAGTAGCAACCTCTTCAATTATGGAATCTGTGTTTATAAATTACCACCAAGTGTGGATCATAACATAAAACAACGTATATAAAACAGCCTTCTTTTGAAAGTCAAACATTCGAGTTTAATAATAAAAACTTTAAAGACGCAAGAAGTAGCCAAAGAAGTTAGTGAAAAAATAGTTGAAAACAAAAACTTTTGTATCATAGTGATAATTGACAAAAAAAATGGTAAGACACCAAAAGTTTTCAATTTTGAACATAAAAATACAATTTATAAGCATCATTACATTGATTGTACACTATTTCTTGCATATACATATGTACATACGTATGTTTTTGCTTTGCCAAAGTGTTTAAATGTTTCATCTTGAAGTTGTAGTTTGTCAACAAAAAACATATTATGATTAAAAGTGAATGTTGTCAGTGCAGTTTTAAATAATGTATCACTTCAAAAGAATAATAAACTTACGTTTACCATTTAGTCATATCTATTAAAAAAAAAAGCAAGAATTTTTATATATATCTATTTTACAAATATTCTTCACATCAAATTTGCATTTAACTTAATAGTCGCATAATATTGTTATTCCTTTTAAAAATAAAAATTAATGTGCATGTATGTGTAGAAGAATGTATGTAAATATATACAAGTAAACAAAGTTAACAGTCCTGTCGTTAGGATATAAATGTCCTAAAATATTTTCAAATATTTATTACTATGTATATTTATACTATATTCTAAAATTTAAGCCTAGTCTTTACATAAACTTAAAGTAATTCTTAGGAGTGTTATTAAAACTTTCGATTTTGAATGTTAGGAGTCTATGCGGCAAATAACCGGTTTTTGGCTAAGACTTTTGGACCAAATTTGGGTGAATAATTAATGACACTATCCGACATTTTAGTTATCGACATTTTTAATTAAATGTCTAATAAAAAGCTTCATGTTCAACTTATAAAATCTTAATTTTAACTATCGGTATTTTGTAATAATCGCCCTAAGATTTATAATTTAAGGTTTAAGTGGCTCAAAAAACTTTTGCATATCATAAATCTAAGACAAGAAACGAAATATCTTACAAGTAGTACTAAGGATTGTCACCTTTGCCTCATTATTTAGTATTTGATAACAAATAATATTTCTTATTTATATTGTTTTTCTAGTATCAATATCACCATTTAATTTACATAGTCATAATACTAATGACAAGTTATGAATTTAGACTAGCAACAGTTTTTGCTGATAAAAATTATGTTAAAGAAATTTTTGAATCAAAGCTATCCACATCTTCTAAAACCCGTTTGATTAATTCAATTACAACATTACAAAGCAAGAAAGACATGCACCATCAGCAAAATTACAAATGGAGATTTTGTACACAAGAAAGTGGCATAAATACAATGGCGGACTATAATAATTTGGACTTTGTACATAGAATAGGCCGACAGCAGCAACAACTTTTAGCTCTAAATAATTTCAATAACCAGCATTTGGAAAGTATTCATGATTCAAAAGCGGTTAAAAGTTTATCGCATTTAAAACACCTACCAAATCAAAACGAACAACTGACTAAAGTTAGCATGCACATTATTTACGATCCATATCTGCTAGAACCGAAAGTAAAAGCAACAACCGACAGGTTAGTTTTAAAATAAAAGCTTAAATTTGTTTTTAACTTACTTTTCTCTATTTAGTAGTGGTTTGTGAATACACTCTGTTAAGAAAATACAAAAAAAACTTTGTTAATTTTGTATTTGAAGACGTTATTTTATTTTGAAGTTATGTAATGGCAAATTTATAGAAAACCTAACTGTTTTGCTTAACCAAGTATGAAATGTGAAAAGTGAAAATATCTTTAAATTTTAAAAATCTTCTGACATAAAAACTTTAAATATAAATTTTTAACGTCAGTATCTGAGACAAGCTATTGGAAAAGAGCACAAGCGGTTTTTTGTTACAATAAGTGTGGAGCTGAAAGAACGACATCAAAAAAATCCTTCTTTCTTTTCTTTCTATATTACAAATTATTTTTTTTTTTTAACTTTTGTCAGTTACACATTTTTAATAATGGCTTTAAAAATGTAATATTTTGTGTATTCGCATTATAAAATGTAATCATAATTTTGTTGTAATGTCAAATGCGGCATCTCATATACAAATGTATATATTCCTGTCGCTTATTTATTTTTACATTATATTTACATATATAAAATTTTTACAAGAACAAAACATAAAATGCAAATATTAATATAAGCCGTGTATATTTTATTCATAGTACATCGATAATTTATAAGTGGAGTTTTGTGAAAAAGTAGTACTATGCAAAATAAAGCAATATGTTTTATTGTATAATAGTAAAATAATATACTATTTTCATTAATTTAAAAGAAAATACATGCTTAACAAAAATAATGTTTACTTCTTAGAGTTTTCATTATTATTTTTTTTTTTACTTTTAAGCTCTAGTGATCACTTAAAAACACGATATTTAGCTGCATATGACACACCATCGCCAACAAACTTCGAAATGCACCCAAACTTCCATCATCAGATACCACAGATAATCTACCAAAAAGCAACAATTGTGTCACATGCAACAGGCAGCGAACCATCAATAATGACGACAGAATCCATAAAGCCGCTTACATCAATTAAAAAAATGCAATATGTTTTACCAACTACTAGCGATGAAAAGTTAGTTGTAAATAATAATTTAAATGATTATAATATCACCGCTAAACAGGTTTTTCATAATAACAGAGCTGTTCCTGAAGGTGGCTCAAAACAAAATATTTATGCGCCGTTGCATTCTTCATTAGAAAGAGAGCTACCATTTTCCAGTAACTTGCCTTATCCTCCTTCATTTATATCCATTACGACTACCGAAAATCCTTTGTTAAATTATAAGCCGGTTAATAATAAAGTACCCGATTTCTTTTTGCAAAGGCAATACAAATCGTTGTGGGACTCTTACATACCTAGCTGGCAAGTAACAAAAATGTTGCAACAATTAAAAAATGAGCCCAATACTTCCAATAAATATGGTTTAGAGACTTTGGCAATCGTAAAGCAATATAAAAAGAATATACAAAAGTAAAACATATAAATTAGGTATTTCAGTTGCATTAGTATTTATGATTCCTGAAACATATTAATTAATTATTCTATAAATAATTAGAAAATGTATTAAAAACTAAATTCGGCAAGTAGTTTCGTTAGAAATAAAGTAGTTAAAGTTTACTTTATGCAATCAGAGAAATGAACTGATGTAATTATATAGCCTCAATTAATTTAGTACAAGTATTGTTTTATTAAAATATTCATTAAAAGTGTGAAATTAAAAACTGTTTATTGATTCCGCAAAGTTTCACTCCACACTCACATCAGTTCGTTTTATATTTTCAATAGTTTTTGTTGTGTACGGAGAATTAACTTTTGTTTTGACTACTAAATTAATCACACAAATTAAAATAAAACACGTACTTCGTTTATTCAAAATTTATTAAATAGTATGTTTATATTCTAATACTTGCGGTATAACTGTTTTAGTTTCTTTTGAAAAACAGCAACAAATATTTACTAAGATCTACTAATGATCATAACCAGTTACGATCAGGTACGACGTTTGGCTATGAGAATGGTTCATAGATGCCATGTATATACTCGTATGCAAATATTTTTTTACCTTATACATATGCTTATATAATATAATATAGATATATTTTAATTTTAATGAATATGATGAATAACAGTTCATATGCAAATTTTTTATTGAATGATTATTGCTTTAATTATCTTTACAAAATTGTGTTTTTTAATCTATATAAATTTTGTTATGAAAATGTTTTTGGCCTAAATTTTTTAGAAGTGAACTTGAACTTTATTGATCATCAATATCATAAAAATAACTTTTTAAGGATTGCCAATTTTGAAAAAATGTGTGCTTTTGAAATTTAATAAAAATAAAAAAATATATTCAAAATAAATGTGTGTTTCTCTGCAAGAGAACTACAGATTTTCTCTTACGTTGAGCGAAACTATTTTTTTATGGTTTAAATATCTCTACCAGACTGCACACCGGCTTAAACGTAGCCAACACAAAATTTGTAGAGAAGAGGTATATAAAGCTATGCAACAAGCGCGCCAGCTGCAGTAAAAGAAGTTGTTATTAATAATAAACGTTAACGGATAAATCACGCAGTACATTTTATAATTTTCATAGTAAAAAATTAAGTGTGAATATAATATTAATAAATAAAAATAAATTTAAAGAAGTTATACAATTGATTAGAAGAAATATATCTTTTAAAGTAGTAAACTTATACAACATTATTGAAAATGAAGTTTTTGTTGGTGGGGGTAAGATTAAAAATAATATTTTTTAATTATTTCATTGTTTAAAAAATTTGCATAATATTTTCACTTGGGCTTATAGATGCATATGTTTGTTTTGCAAATATATATGTATGTATGTGTGTAGCTTATTTTTCAATGAAGTAAAAGTTGCATCCTAGTTTATCTAATAGTGGTTTCACTTGTTTAGCAACATCTTGCCAATTTAATGCCAGCTGTGACAAAAAAAATATGTTAAACTATATATTTCTGTGCCGGAAGTTTTCTTATGATGCATGTTTCAACTGGTTATTCAATCTGCTAAAATTGTTGTGCAAATGAACATAAAAAAACAACCAAATAATGTACCTCCTCATTTTTTAAGTCACTTCCAACAAACAGAAATAATTACATAAAACAATATTATTTGTATTGATATTTTAACTTGAAGGCAAATAAAAAATATTTAATCAGATTGCAGATTATATTCATATATCCTTCATATTGCATTATTTTTGATTGTTAAAAATAAATAAATGCATATATATCCAATTCAAACTTAATCGATTAAGGGTGATTCTGCCTCTATACACTTTTTTACGTATAATTATAACTCTTAAAATTTTTAAGATGTTTACATAACAGGTCTTAAAAATGATCGATAGATTTTAATTTTTCAGTTTCACGATAGATTACTGATTACTCCATTATAAAATTAGATTTTCATACGCATTCGCATACATAAGATCATTCATTTTACTTACAGACAATTGTAATATTAATACTACAGATTTACATATGCATATTTAATTACGTACGAATATTTTGTACACTTCATTTCAATTTTCTTATACATACAATAAAATTTATTTTTATTTGTGAGAAATGTTACAAGCAGAAAAATATAAAAAAACTTGCAAAAATGCAATATAAATACCAGAAGTAACATTACTCTAATCACGTGGAACAATAATCAAATTATAAAATAAACTTGGTCAATTTATGTAATTTAATTCCAAATGGTTATGTTAATATTTATTATATCATGACGATTTGCCTTATAAAAGGATTTTGGTCATTATAAAAATACAATAATACAATAAACGCTTAAAAGTTTACGTTCATTGCAAAATTATATAACCAATGATTGACTTATAATATGGCCATTTTCAAGTTTTGCTGTTTTAAAAAATCCTAACGATTTTGATTTTCAACAAATATTTTTATTCATTTGAAATATGTAGTTTTATTTACTTCAACGTAGTTTAATGCAATCACTACAATATATTTAATATTTTCATATATATTTTCAGATTTTTTTATTTTTTTTATATATAACTGTAGTCTTTACAGAAGACTTTAATTCATCAAAAAAGTTAAACTCGAAAGAAGCGGACAAAATTGTATATCCGAAAAAAGTGAATTCTGTTAAAAAAAATGTTGTAAGAACCTCTCTCAAAAAAATAGCAGATATTACGGATAAATTTAGAGATCTACCAGCTGATGATTTAGAATTTATTAAAGAACTGGATAAACAGTTTAAACTGCATGGTGGAAAATTCAAAATAAAGGTAGAAAATAATAATGGCACTGAATCAAAAAATAGTAAAAGGACTATAGATGCAGAATTGGGGTAAGTTTTTGAATAATGTTTGAACACTTTGAAAACATTTTTTTTTTAATTTAGTTATGGTTATACTCATAACGGATATCAGTATAATCCACCAAAGTTTATGTTTTACCCATATTCTCAACAAAACATAGGTAGTAATACTCAGAACTACTTGCTAGCCGGTGTTGGAAAAACTGAAGTGTCTATAGAACCTTCGTATTCATATGAATTGCAATCGCAAGCTTATATCACTCATGATGAACCACAGATAGATGTACCTAAGGCAGACCTTCAACAATACACGGAAAATTCTGCAATTCAACAACATAGCCCCCAAAAACAGCAACAGTATGAAGAGCCTGTAATAGTACTACGTATACCCGGACCGGCCAAATATGCATCACATTTACAAATGCTTTTACAAAAATATTTAGAAATTAGGGCCGCGCAGTATTTGCACATTTTAGAAGAAGTAGAACAGAGAAACAACAAACAGCAGATAGATTATGGGGACGGAAGCAATGCAATCGCTGATGGTCATATAAAACATGTAGAACATCAGAATTCTCCAGCAACAATAGAACAACATATGTACACACAACAAATACAGCAATACCATCAAAATGCAATAGCTCCTCAACCAGTAGAACATCCAGATATAGCTAATGTTTATCATAGTTACAAGAACCGACACTCCCCACATAATGAAAATGCTCAAGAGATTATACAGAATACACAACCATATCACACATCACAACAAAATGAAAAAGAACAAGGTACACCTCAGTATGAGTATCTACAACAACAGCAACAATATCAATACCAAGAAGAATTTACTCAATATCAACAGAAAGTACAAGAGCAACCCCAGTATTACTATGCACATCAACAACAATATGCTCAACCCGAAGGCCCTCCAGCTAATACATATCACCAAATATATTTGATATCCATGTCACCGCAGACACCAGCATCTTATGGAGTATCTCAAGTACAATCAGAAGAACCCCAGCCATTTTATGTTCAAGCTCAGCGAAATCAAAATAGCCATGTACTATCATTGCCCATTGCCGAAAACAATCCTAGAGCATCCCACACTAAAGTGATATTTACCAACAAAAATGAACACACTACTCATGATTATCAGATGCAACAGTTACCTTCAATAAAACCCCATGAAAGACATGCACCTACATCGACTCCTGATTATCACCAAGATTTTCAAAATCAACAGCTCTCCCATTTCCAGCGAAAACATAGCATGCAAGAAAGTTCTCTTAACGATCAGCAACACAATATAGTAGCTGTAGCTAATCCAGAGGTAGTAGCTATTACGCAAAGACCACATAATTATCATGCCCATAACATCAAAGCTTCAGTCAGAGCAAAAACAACACATTCGAGAAGAGCAGCAATGAAGGAAGCAGACAAAGACCTGCAAAAGATTCGTCAACTTGTACGAGATAAGCTGGGTGCTGAAAAAAGTACCGCTATAGAATTTAAGACTACACAAGTAGCAGCAGGTTAGATTTGAATCGAATTCAAATAAAGATGTTGCTGGCCTTTATACAAAACGGTGCTGACTTTTTATATTGCGTATAATATACATAGGTAGCCAAAATCAATTAAATGTGACCAATTTCAGAAAAAAATACATTTTAAAAAGATATTTAATAATTACAATTTTAAATAAATGCCAAATTAAGAAAAATTTTACCAATCCATCCAGTAAAATTCCTAAGACCATTGATATTACTGAGTTTGTTAACGCAACAAAAAATATAAATTTATTAATTAAATTTATATGTTTCTAAATTATAAAATTCATGAGTAGGTATCCTTAATGTATTACAAATTTTTTTTTTTACATTATAGAAAGTTTTGTTGTATGTGCTTAATGCTAAATAATCTTGTATTAAAAGATGAAGTTAAAAACTAGCAACTTAAAAACCCCACTACTTTCTTGCATTTTTTATTTCTGTACTCTTTTAAAATTAAAATAAGTCTAAAATCTTATTTTCAATTTATTTGTATACTAGTATTAATTCCATAAAATGTTAAAATATGTACATACATATAAATTTCTTAAGACGTGCAATATTTTATTATAAGATTAATTGTTTATTACTCGATTGTTTCAATAAATATGAAAATATTTTTACAGGTCTTTTTTCATATAAAAAAATATACATAAAAGATATATCAAATAGACGAGTACAAGGTTAGAGATGTAGGACGTTTGAACATTTTAGAGTGATGTATAACATTTTATCATAGTTAACTTATTTGGGGTTTTTAAACGCAGAAATAACTTACGCTGAATATTGAAAAAATCAACCTATTGAGTGATAATAATAAAAGCTTATGGTGTAAAAACAAAAAAATACTTCAGTTTTTAGTACTGTTCTAATCACAAAAAGTATGATTTTTGAGCGAGTAAAAGATATAAAAAAATTTACATCACTGCAGAATTAAGGTAATTATGTAATTTTATCAATATGTAGTGAATGTTTCTGATAAGCTTGTTCCATCTACCATGGTCACTATGATGAGCTTTGTTCAAATAAATTAAAAAAAAAAACACAAGATTGCCAATTTTCTGAATTATACGTTTTTATGTTTCTATGCAAAAAGTTGAACAGGTAATATATTTATTTGTTAAATAAACAAAAAAATTTTTGATATTATATAAAATAAAACTACTTTAACACGGGTTGCATGAAATTTTTTGAAGCAACTCACCAAAACAAGTAATTATTAACTTTTTCTTAAAATATTAATATGTATAAAGTAAAGTTCCAATACATACGTATTAACAAACAAACATGCATATACAATTGTAACAAGTTTTCCACACACGAAAAAATATTTTCTTCTATTATTTCGAATAACTCATTGACTAATATTTATTAAAAAAAAAAAGAAGGAAACTATTTATTTTTAATACAATATATTTTCCTCGAATTATTTATATTTTTATTGTTTTAAGTTTTAAATAACCAGCAAAACACACCTGCTACTGAAATAACTAATATTTAAAACAGTGCCCACTCCTATCAGCAATCAATGTCTAGTTAAACTTTCATTTTTTTAAATGAATATTAAGTGCGTGATTTAATGTTTGTATCATCTGCATAAAAACTTGGCAACTCCTTTAACCATTATTAAACTATATAAACTATTTTTATTGCTTAGTAATTGTGTTGCTGAAGGAAAAATAACAATTATATTTGCTTAAGAAAATTAGGCCGAATCATATGTATATTATAAAAAAATACTACATGTTCAATTAGGTAATTAAATACATTAGCAAAAGTATAAATAACTTAAAAATAGCATTTTAATATATAAAAATGCAAGTAAAGAATAATAATACTTTAAATCTTTTGGTAATGCAGCAGTTAATTGATATTCCTTAAAAACAAACCGTTTCGTTACATTGTGGGAAAGCGCTGATGATAGCTTATTGTTTCACTAGCTAGTAGCTACTACTTATGTTTGTTGAATTAAATTAGATAAGTTATCTGCGAAGAAAGGGATGAACAACTTTATATTAAAAAATTTTATGTTTTATAATCTAATGAATTTTTTTGAGAAGAATTGTAGAATAATTTCATAATTAAATTAATAACTTCCTCCAAATAAGACCAACATATTTAATATGCAAATTGCAAAGGAAATAAATTGAGTAGCAAAAATTTTAATTATGACATTTGAAGAATAAGTAAACAGTAGGAAATATACTCAAGGGAAATAATATTAAAGAAAGGCGTTTTAGCTAGTATGGGAAATATTACATTCATTTGTATATACGAATACATATCTAGTAACTGTTGCAAGAAGTTTAACAAAAAATTGTTATAATATTTAATAGTGTGAAAAATATATTCATATTTAATTGATTTTACATCATATGTACATACTAACTAAATTTTAAACAAATAAAACAAAGAAAGTAAACAAAATAAAGATTTTTATGGTGAATGATTTTTTCGTGTAGCCGCTTGTGTAATTGTGGAAATGTAAAAGGCACAATTTTTAAACAATGCGGCTGAAAAATATAAATTAAACTTTCATTGTGGGTGAATATTTTTATTTTAAAGCAAAAATATAGCAGTACTATCGGCAATGAAGTTATTTTATTTTAAGTGTGGCCGAAAAGTATGACTTGATAAATTACAACTGCTTTTGGTATTAATAATTTACATTTTTAATTTCATTTCTTAATACTAACAGATATTGAACTTGCCTAACATCTGCTCAACAAAACATACTTAATACTTGAAAATTATTAAATAAATTTAATTTGTTTATTGTTTGCTTTGTACAAGCATATTTAACTATATATCTATCTATTTACTAGGGTATAGAAAATATGTAGCTTACGCCGAAATAAATTATGTGCAATCCAATAACATGTATTCTAGTTAATTGACAATATGAAGTTCAATCTAAAATTAAATTAAAGTAACGAAGTGTGTATTTAAAAATTAATTAATTTACATTATGTCACAAATGCCTATTGATTTATTTTTCTTGAATTCTTATAATACATATGTATTATTTTTAAGCTTACTTTTAGAAAATTTGCCATCAAGGATTCCGCTCACAAAAAGTAAAAACTTTGCAGTCCATTCTGCATTTTTTATACTTAGTGCTGATTTTTTATATATGTATGTGTATATATAATTTGAATTCTCTTGTATGCAAATGTGTACGTATCGATAACTCTGAAATTTAATTTCTGTTTTGCAAATAAATTTATAGACATGTACAGAATAATATACTCGTAATTATTTATCAAATTTCTTGTAGCAAATGTATTTCACTTCTTTTATAAATTTGGACTGTGTTTAAAAAAAAGGTGGGAATATATTTTTTTTCTACATATATTAAGTTATTGGCAATAAAAAATACGCTACTTGAACGCACATTGCAAAAAATTCCACAACGCGTTATTACATACAAAAATTATATCTACGAGTATTAAAATACTCTATTGAATAAAGTGTATTAGTAGCTTTAGCTTTGATCCAAAAAAAAAAAATAATAGCAACTGAAATTATTTGAGATTATATACATGTATATAGCACCATCATACATTGTATGAACATACATATATTGATATGGATATAAAAAAAGTTGAATTACCAGCATGATTGTTTAACAAAACTAACAAAGTTCAACGTCATTGTCTTTGTAATACCAAATGTTCAAATGCAATCAAACACTTATCAAGTATAATTAAACAATATTTAATTAATTAAACAGTCATCAGCACTTGACAACTTGGTAAAAATAAAGTGTCACAGTTGTTCAATAATAAAATAAAAACTAAAACGTTGAAGAAGATATACATAAATAGATCTTAACGCTAGAAATATGAAGTAACATTTATTTATAAATACCTGTTATCAAAAAATTGTTTCATAGCCAAGTTTTTTAAACTTTTTTCTGAAAGTATTTTAAATGCACACATTTATATGCACCATTTTTTGCGTTTTTACCATAATACAAATGCATTATGCACTAGTATTGTATAAAGTGTTCAAAATGCTGACTGCATGTTTACATGCAAGTTTTTTTTAATAGGGAAAATGTTGTATGCTACTTACGTTGTAATACACCACTCAAAAAAGAAATTCACATTATAAAAGCTTTGATTTGGACATATTGCGAAAACAATTGAAGTTTAGATAGCATAGTGAAATGTACGCGCTACAGTTTAAATTTATATACATAACCTTGCTCATTGTAAGTAATGTTACGGACGGGATAATGAAAAACAGTGGAATATTTGTAAATATCCTGTGCCACTCAGAGATATATTAAAATAATTTCAAAAATAAAACGTGAAGTTTATCATTGAAAAGTTACAATATATTTTTATAAAAGGAGTAAAAAAGTGGAAATATTTATGTACCTAACCAGTTTTATTATTAAATTGATTTAATATTACTTAATAATAATTGATTGTCTTGAAATACATATTTGGTATAACAAGTATAATGACGTTGAACTTTTTTAAACACCAATAACATTTGGTATAGTAAAATGTAATGCCAGGACGATTAAAAGTTGTTTGAAATTTAGTGTTTATATTGTATGAATTTCTTAAAAAACTAATGCAGTGTTAATAAACTATGAATGGATATTTATGTTGGAACATATAATATCAGAACAATTATTGAATTGTTTTCAGAGTATTGTTTGTAAAAATTTAACTGTAAAATATTTCGAATGCAATTATAAGTTAATAAACTGTACAGCAGCATAATGTTATTTATATACAATTTTTCTTTGATGCAATTTAGTAGTGGTGTTGGCGTTAAATTTTACCCAAGCGTGATAAAAATAAATCAAATATAAATAAAAGCGAAAGCTCTTGGTTTCCTATGTACCATGATATACTAAAACAAACAATGTTAAAGTCAATAACATAGACATTAGGATTGGTCAAATCCAATAATGTTTAAAATAACAAAATAAAAAGTTATAGTTACTTATTATTTATATTCACACAAGTTAGTTACCTTAACTTGTAAATTTCAAAAACCACCTTTGATATGTATCAATGTAGGTGTTTTTTTATGTTAAATAATATTTTCAATAAATAGTTACATATATTTTTCCAAATGTTACGTGTATATAAAACACTTAATTTAATTTTAAAAAATTTTAAATAGTAGGGAAATGTATGTGTTTTTATATAATTTGTGCAGTACAGCAAACTAACTTGGTTTTTTTTACCTTTATAGGTAGCATACCTGAGGTTTAATGAAGCTGTAGCAACTGGACGTGGCAGACGTCGTTTCGGTGCTGGCAGTACCAAATTGTCTTCAGACGACACAATTGACAACTCGCCTGCAGACCAAATAATAACTGCATCAACAAATACCGAACCTAATAAATATCGTCGTGGAGGCGCATACTCCACGGATGCGGGAGGTAAGTTCAATGTTTGTTTGTATATTTTTTTTAAATATATCTATGCTTATGAAACACTTTTCCTCCTGTGAAGACTATATATACAATACGGCTGATATTAATTTAATACAGCCTGAGAGTAAACCCTTGCATACTAAAATAACAGCAAAATATACAAGCAGTATTACAATACCTCACGATTCGCTAGAAGACACTGAAACTGCGGAAGAATATGTTGCAAAAGCAATAGGTATGTATGGTTCTCGATTGCGTGAACCTATACGCGTACCATATGAAACAGAATCAACGCAATCTGAACAACCTCAACAGCACCTAGAGCAACAACAAAAAGAACAAGATCATTTGCAGCAAAAGAATCAACAACAAGTAGATCACCGTCATCAACTTGAGCAACAAAAAGGAAATGAAGAACAAAAACAAAATAACTATGAATATTATTCTTATACCCAAAAAGAAGTGCCACAACAACAATATAACACTGACGAAGAGCAATCACCACAAGAAGCTTACCATCAATATTCCTCTCGACCAACTTCCGAAAATGATGCTAAGCATCAGTTAGAAGAACAAATACAAACTCAATTACAGGAACAAATACAACAAGCACAACAAGAAGTAAAAGATAGAGAGCAAGAACTATCACAACCACAAAGAAGTGCAACTGATGAATCACCCGCTCCTGTATATGAAAAAGATCCCGTCACCAGATCCTACAATATATATGAAGAAAATACTGAACGGTACGATCCGTCGCAACAAATGGTGATAGACCGTAACTACCGTACAAAATTTGTTTACAAACCTGTGCCACAATATCAAGAAAATGCTAATGAAAATGAAGAAAAAATACGCGTTTCAGCTTCTACAGAAATACCAAAAGCTGAAATTATGAAACAAATAGAAAAGTCTGTTATAAAATATATGAAAGAGTTGGAAGCAGAAGGTAAAATTATTGCAGCTCCTCAAAATCAAGAGCCCAAAGCATATTTTAAAGTAATCACTGTTCCGGGAACTGATGAGAAACGTATTGCTTCTACAACAATTAAGCCAACCAAATATATTTCCCCTGTTGCCGGCTATCAGGATCCTTACAAACCATTGCCATCTCATTCTGTGTCTTCAAGTCAAAAGTATCATAAAAATGCAGCAGCCAAACATAATTACCAGCCAGAAACTGAAAATACATATCAAGCACCCGCCCATGAAGTGGACGAGCTGGCACCAAATGTTGAATTTATATACAAAATAAAAACAAAAGCTCCTTTACATACGGCCACAGTAAAAACTGTATCTAAACCATATAATTTACCCATAAAGTCATATGAACAATTTGATCATTCATCGGCTTTAAAGAATTTAGAAGAATTTGATATATCCCATGTAGTTACAACACCTGATCCAGAGGAAAATCAAAGTGCTTCAGCGGGGAAACCAAGCAAATTGTATTTTAATTCGGAAATTTATCATGATATTAATTCATTGCCATATAAACAGAAGCAGCGAGCAGAAGCTGAGTATCGTAAGTTAAAAGCAGCAGCAGCAGTAGCAGCAGCAGAAAATCATTCCGACTATAAAGGTTATGCAGCTAGTAATTCACAAAGTGGGTATTATGCAGAACCACCATCCGATCGTGAAGCAGATCGTGAAGGATCCAATTCTAATGTTTCAGAGGATGGCTACCCAATAATGAATCCTTATCAACACGTTTTAAAAAAAGAGGCAATTCCCAGTAAATATGATGATTCCAATAACAGTTATGAGCAACAACAGCCTCGAAATCATAAATATAAACCTATAGAATATGATAGCTATAATCCAAAATTTAATAACAATCCTGAGGGATACGGATATCAACAAACCTACAAGACACACTTATCAAACCGCCATGCACCCGGCAAAAGGGGTAAACGAGGTGGTTCCACTCATCCAAGTGCCAACAAGAAATCATCTCATCGTGCTTCTTTGAAAGATTACGAGGCTAATGTTGCCCTACGTCCACCACCAAAAAATTGAATAGCTAGCCTGTGACTTTTTATAGAAAGCGCAACAATACTTATTTAGCAACTATTTTTTATTTATTTAAATGTATGTATCTTAATAAATTATTTTGTATGTATTCGTATTATTTCCATATAAATAATTGAAAGTAATAAAGGCCCTCTTCGGCCAACGGTTCTCTGAAGTTTCCTTAAAGCCTTGTTTTTTTTTGTGATAACAATTGTATTAATTTTTTTATTGGTATACTTTACCATGACATTCGGCTTCTTAACAAAATTGCATTGTTTGCAGTAAGGCTTCTGCCTAAATGTCAGTTGCTTCGCAGTGGAAAATTGTAACATGTTCCTTCTTTTCTGTTTTCAAATTCAGTCACAAATATGTGTAACTGTAGCATCAGTTAGATTGGCAATAATTGTTATATATTTGGCATTACAAAGCAACTAATATTTCCGAAAACTAATGTGTTGATGATGGGAAACGAAATTGACCAAGGGAAAAGATCGCCAGTTTGGACAACAGATAAAATGTATTTTAATGGAATATTGGAGAAAAAAATATCCGTAATAGTAAGTGGGGAGGAAAATCAATTCGTACCTTAGCTTTGACAGGAAAGAGTACAGCACAAATGAGAACAAAGCTGAAAAGAAGGAAAAAGTTATAATCGAATGTGGCGAGCATAAAAAAGGAAGGTCTCCACTTTCATTCGTCTGGAAAATTATACGGAAACTATGCAAAATGTTTTGAAAATTTTATACAATTGTACGCAGTCAGGGCAAATCTTTTAAGTTCTTTACAAAGAAATGTGTACTCTGTCGAAAGTAACTAATATTACAATAATTCATAATATTTTCCGGTATTAAATATTCCAAAAATGGACCATTGACCCACCGGAATAATATTGGAGTCCTCTTAAATAAAGCATAGAGAGCCAATTGCAGTTCAAAAGCAACGTCATTGTCATATATTTTTTAATTAGCGCATAGTCAACGCAAGAAAGACTTCATAAACACGGCTTTTGTTTTCGTCTGTGTAGTCTTGGTCGCAAAGGAAACTTGTGAATTCACAGTGACAAAAATATTTTATCCTGATAGAAAATTTCAAATGCAATTATACTGGCAGGATACATTAATTATTGTTCATTTATTTTTTAGATGGCGAATAAGAGAAATATTTCAAATATATATAATAAAACAAATTAAGATCACTACAATAATTTACAAACCAACACCAGTTCTACAACAGCAAAATATCGTGACCAACACAGCTTCACTTATTAAAAAAGTAAATACCAAACACCCTGTGTATTAAGAAAATCATTAATCAGTTGGACAACTGAGCCTACCTTTTAAGTTATTACTAAAGATGTGAATTACAAAGCTCCGTTTTAAACGTCACTGATTGAGCCATATATTAACTTGACCATTTAATAAAATAATCACATTTTTCGCGTGCAGAAAACAATTATAAAAGGTAAGTAAATTATAATTTGTATTAAATAAATGTTTATTAGCTTATGACAATAAAAAAATTTTACTCTTTCTTTGTAGAGCTGCGAAAAACAAGTGAAGGAAGAAGATGCAGAAGGATTTAACGCAACTATGAAGAACGGACGGACACGAATTCCCAGAAGATGACGAAATGTAAGTTGAAAATTTTTTTAAATATGTACTAGATGCTTTTGAAATAGATATTCACATTTGTTTTTACTTTTCTCATAGATACAACAAGAAACAGCGTCCGGGGGCGTACGAAGGCAAATTTCTTATTAGAAAAGGCAGCCAAGCCAAGAGAAGAAGTGTGTTGTATAAAACTAGATTCCAACAAGTGAATAAAATCAAAATAAGAGAAGGAAGGGTAAGTAAATGTTATTTAAACATCTGTGTATGAATATATATTGGAATCATGAATTCATATTGCTTTTTTACTACTTCTTAACAGTTTAACTCAGCCGTCAGAAGGAATACGTGTAAGGACTTTAAAAAAATATGAAGGGCAGAGGGATGGACGGACGCCAATTCCTTGAAGAAAGATAATGTGATGTAAGTAAATACTTTTTACACATAAAAATATATTAGATTTTCATTACTTTTTAGAAACATTTATATAGATTCGCCAAGAAATAGAGCCAGGAGGAATATGCTGAGTTAAGACAGACGGACGGATGTGAGTTTCTGGAAGCAAAGATGCAGCACTAAAATTTGCCGAAAGGTTTTGCAAAAAGGTTAGAATACACAGCAAATAATTGCAAAAGGTAAGTAAATAATATTTTATATTAAATGTAAAATAAGATATTAAATTTGCATTACTTTTTTAATGTGTTTATATATATAACCAAAGATTGGGCAGAATGGCAGAAGACAAATGCTCCGAGTTTTAATGCAACTACAACAACAAGGACGGACACGAATCCCTTAGAGATGATTAAATGTAAGTATATAGATTTTGAAATAGGTATATTTTTTTATAAAATATATATTCATATTATTGTTTATACTTATTTTATAGATAGGATTTTAAGAAGATGTACGAACGAACAAAAATTTATGACAGAAAATACCAACCAGCGCAATGGAGGATGCTTTTCATAGAAAACTGTATTGGACCAAGTATTTATTAACAAAATATGTCCAAAAGAAGCTGATCCAGTGGAAGTAAGTGCTATTTTATATGTGCGTGCATATTTTTGTTTATTGCAATCAGAGATTCACGTTACTTCTACTACATATTAATAGATTAACAAAGAAAGTGCCAGCAGCAATATGCCGTGAGAATAAACAAAATGGTAAAGGACGGACGGACACAATTTTCTTAAAGATAAATACTGCGATGTAAGTAATTACTTTTATAGGTATGTTAACTTTTTAAATGAAAACTTTTCAATATTTTTGTACACTTTTTTATATGTACATTAACTAAGAAACAGTTGTGAGAAGTATATGCAAAGAAATTTAAGAGAAAGATGGACAGGCAGACAGAAACAAAATTTATTAAAGCAAGTACTAGCTGAATTGCAACTCATAAACATTATTGCATGTTGCAATTGGCGAAAAATATATCAGAAGTTTTAAAAGGTAAGTAAATATTATTTTATATTAAATATACTCGTATATACACTTGTGTATTAAAACAATTAATTAACATTACTGTTTTTTAATAGATCAATAAGCAAGAAACAGATGGCAGGAGGGAGGAAGATGTACTGCAATGTAAGTATATAATTTTATAAGAGTGTTTATATTTTTAATTCTTTTGTTATTACTTTTTTATAGATAAGTTAAGATAAGAAATGATGTCGAGAGAAGTGAAGTAGGCTGAGAATTTCAACAATAAGATGGACTGGTGAACGTAATTTTCAGGCAGTAAGTACTAGCTGAACGGCAATTAATGGGTATTTTTATTGGATTCTGCCTACAAATTGGAAAAAGTGCATGTGGACAAGGTGATATTATTGTGTAAGTAAATGTTATTTTGTACATGAGTTTATTGAAATTATAAGTTAACATTACTATTTCACAGATCAAGTAAGGACCAGCTAAGGCCAGAATGTTTTAAACATAAAGACGAAGGACAGATGGACGCAAAGGAAAATTTTTTGAAGGAAGGCGGACAGGGTAGGGCAGCGTAAGTAAATACAATTATAAATAGGTATATTTGATATTTAAGGTAATAACTTTATATTATTTTCTTATCCTTTAATAGTTTTATATAATAATAATCAGTGTCGGTAAATGAGACGGGAAACTGGGTGTAGAGACAATGGGACGGATAATGGGTGTAGCGATTTCGCAACAAGATGCAGTGAAAGACGGTCGGACGCAGACTACTTTAAGGAAGTACTTGCTGAAATGCATTTGATGCAGATACTTATTGTTGACTGCAATTGACAAGGGCATGTGTGTGTGTGTGTGTGTGTGTGTGTGTCTTTCGAGAAGTAGATGATACAGGGTAAGTAAATGTTATTTTAGATCTCTTATAGGTATGGAAGGCAAACAGATACTGCAGAATTGTGAACAATGGGTATGGCAGATGGTCGGATTAATTAGAATGCAGCGCGATTTCAATGTGGAGTGGAGCGAAATGTGATGAAGCTTAGAAGAGGTACAAGCTATTGATAGATAGCCAAATTGATGGGAACAGAACACCACACCGTTGCTTCCAATGTCCGGTGTGTTAGATATATATTAAGTTTATATAGTATATAGTTTAAATGTTATATAGTATGTAGCTGGCTGTTGACATTTGTAGTGTCTTTTTCAGAACGTAAGTAAGGTGGGAGGGGGGCAAAGTAATGTATGTTTGTTAGCTATCCCTAATCAACCCACATTAGTTTAATAGTTACATGTCATTATTGCTTTTAACTTGCCGTAAGCTCGATATCACAATCAGTTCATGGCGCTAGATGACTAACAACCCCCAATCCTTAATGGCATGGTTCCCTAGGATGTTAAAGGGGTTGCATCAATAGTGTCCATGACGTTTACAAAATGTAAACTTTTGTGATTCGTTGGCATCTGGTTATGCAATCTGACAAACTACCCCGTACCTACTACTAATGTGTTAATGATGGGGTAACAAACTTGACCAAAACTATTTGGACAGTCCGGAAAAATTATTAGTAAAAAATTTGTTAATAGGAAACAAATGTGAAAAGAAGGCAAAAACGTGAAGAAATTGGAGGAACAAAAATAAATACATGAAGGGGGGAAAGTGAGGAAAAAGAAGATCACCACTTGACAGCGGAAAAAAATTTCGAAAACTAAATAAAAATATTTTTAAAATGTGTATCTGTCATTTATTGATAGTTAAATGTACGTTAATAATTAAATGTATTTTTTACAATAAACTGGGCACCACTTTTCCTGTTGTACATCTGCCAACCTTGCACTCTACAGCGAAGAGAATTACATAGCTCAATAATTCTTTATTTTTCTTTCTTTATTTCACAGGTGGTACTGCTTGGCTCTTTAAAATCAAACACAATTATTATTGCATGTTGCAATTGGCGAAAAATATATCAGAAGTTTTAAAAGGTAAGTAAATATTATTTTATATTAAATATACTCGTATATACACTTGTGTATTAAAACAATTAATTAACATTACTGTTTTTTAATAGATCAATAAGCAAGAAACAGATGGCAGGAGGGAGGAAGATGTACTGCAATGTAAGTATATAATTTTATAAGAGTGTTTATATTTTTAATTCTTTTGTTATTACTTTTTTATAGATAAGTTAAGATAAGAAATGATGTCGAGAGAAGTGAAGTAGGCTGAGAATTTCAACAATAAGATGGACTGGTGAACGTAATTTTCAGGCAGTAAGTACTAGCTGAACGGCAATTAATGGGTATTTTTATTGGATTCTGCCTACAAATTGGAAAAAGTGCATGTGGACAAGGTGATATTATTGTGTAAGTAAATGTTATTTTGTACATGAGTTTATTGAAATTATAAGTTAACATTACTATTTCACAGATCAAGTAAGGACCAGCTAAGGCCAGAATGTTTTAAACATAAAGACGAAGGACAGATGGACGCAAAGGAAAATTTTTTGAAGGAAGGCGGACAGGGTAGGGCAGCGTAAGTAAATACAATTATAAATAGGTATATTTGATATTTAAGGTAATAACTTTATATTATTTTCTTATCCTTTAATAGTTTTATATAATAATAATCAGTGTCGGTAAATGAGACGGGAAACTGGGTGTAGAGACAATGGGACGGATAATGGGTGTAGCGATTTCGCAACAAGATGCAGTGAAAGACGGTCGGACGCAGACTACTTTAAGGAAGTACTTGCTGAAATGCATTTGATGCAGATACTTATTGTTGACTGCAATTGACAAGGGCATGTGTGTGTGTGTGTGTGTGTGTGTGTGTCTTTCGAGAAGTAGATGATACAGGGTAAGTAAATGTTATTTTAGATCTCTTATAGGTATGGAAGGCAAACAGATACTGCAGAATTGTGAACAATGGGTATGGCAGATGGTCGGATTAATTAGAATGCAGCGCGATTTCAATGTGGAGTGGAGCGAAATGTGATGAAGCTTAGAAGAGGTACAAGCTATTGATAGATAGCCAAATTGATGGGAACAGAACACCACACCGTTGCTTCCAATGTCCGGTGTGTTAGATATATATTAAGTTTATATAGTATATAGTTTAAATGTTATATAGTATGTAGCTGGCTGTTGACATTTGTAGTGTCTTTTTCAGAACGTAAGTAAGGTGGGAGGGGGGCAAAGTAATGTATGTTTGTTAGCTATCCCTAATCAACCCACATTAGTTTAATAGTTACATGTCATTATTGCTTTTAACTTGCCGTAAGCTCGATATCACAATCAGTTCATGGCGCTAGATGACTAACAACCCCCAATCCTTAATGGCATGGTTCCCTAGGATGTTAAAGGGGTTGCATCAATAGTGTCCATGACGTTTACAAAATGTAAACTTTTGTGATTCGTTGGCATCTGGTTATGCAATCTGACAAACTACCCCGTACCTACTACTAATGTGTTAATGATGGGGTAACAAACTTGACCAAAACTATTTGGACAGTCCGGAAAAATTATTAGTAAAAAATTTGTTAATAGGAAACAAATGTGAAAAGAAGGCAAAAACGTGAAGAAATTGGAGGAACAAAAATAAATACATGAAGGGGGGAAAGTGAGGAAAAAGAAGATCACCACTTGACAGCGGAAAAAAATTTCGAAAACTAAATAAAAATATTTTTAAAATGTGTATCTGTCATTTATTGATAGTTAAATGTACGTTAATAATTAAATGTATTTTTTACAATAAACTGGGCACCACTTTTCCTGTTGTACATCTGCCAACCTTGCACTCTACAGCGAAGAGAATTACATAGCTCAATAATTCTTTATTTTTCTTTCTTTATTTCACAGGTGGTACTGCTTGGCTCTTTAAAATCAAACACAATTATTATTGCATGTTGCAATTGGCGAAAAATATATCAGAAGTTTTAAAAGGTAAGTAAATATTATTTTATATTAAATATACTCGTATATACACTTGTGTATTAAAACAATTAATTAACATTACTGTTTTTTAATAGATCAATAAGCAAGAAACAGATGGCAGGAGGGAGGAAGATGTACTGCAATGTAAGTATATAATTTTATAAGAGTGTTTATATTTTTAATTCTTTTGTTATTACTTTTTTATAGATAAGTTAAGATAAGAAATGATGTCGAGAGAAGTGAAGTAGGCTGAGAATTTCAACAATAAGATGGACTGGTGAACGTAATTTTCAGGCAGTAAGTACTAGCTGAACGGCAATTAATGGGTATTCTTATTGGATTCTGCCTACAAATTGGAAAAAGTGCATGTGGACAAGGTGATATTATTGTGTAAGTAAATGTTATTTTGTACATGAGTTTATTGAAATTATAAGTTAACATTACTATTTCACAGATCAAGTAAGGACCAGCTAAGGCCAGAATGTTTTAAACATAAAGACGAAGGACAGATGGACGCAAAGGAAAATTTTTTGAAGGAAGGCGGACAGGGTAGGGCAGCGTAAGTAAATACAATTATAAATAGGTATATTTGATATTTAAGGTAATAACTTTATATTATTTTCTTATCCTTTAATAGTTTTATATAATAATAATCAGTGTCGGTAAATGAGACGGGAAACTGGGTGTAGAGACAATGGGACGGATAATGGGTGTAGCGATTTCGCAACAAGATGCAGTGAAAGACGGTCGGACGCAGACTACTTTAAGGAAGTACTTGCTGAAATGCATTTGATGCAGATACTTATTGTTGACTGCAATTGACAAGGGCATGTGTGTGTGTGTGTGTGTGTGTGTGTGTGTCTTTCGAGAAGTAGATGATACAGGGTAAGTAAATGTTATTTTAGATCTCTTATAGGTATGGAAGGCAAACAGATACTGCAGAATTGTGAACAATGGGTATGGCAGATGGTCGGATTAATTAGAATGCAGCGCGATTTCAATGTGGAGTGGAGCGAAATGTGATGAAGCTTAGAAGAGGTACAAGCTATTGATAGATAGCCAAATTGATGGGAACAGAACACCACACCGTTGCTTCCAATGTCCGGTGTGTTAGATATATATTAAGTTTATATAGTATATAGTTTAAATGTTATATAGTATGTAGCTGGCTGTTGACATTTGTAGTGTCTTTTTCAGAACGTAAGTAAGGTGGGAGGGGGGCAAAGTAATGTATGTTTGTTAGCTATCCCTAATCAACCCACATTAGTTTAATAGTTACATGTCATTATTGCTTTTAACTTGCCGTAAGCTCGATATCACAATCAGTTCATGGCGCTAGATGACTAACAACCCCCAATCCTTAATGGCATGGTTCCCTAGGATGTTAAAGGGGTTGCATCAATAGTGTCCATGACGTTTACAAAATGTAAACTTTTGTGATTCGTTGGCATCTGGTTATGCAATCTGACAAACTACCCCCTACCTACTACTAATGTGTTAATGATGGGGTAACAAACTTGACCAAAACTATTTGGACAGTCCGGAAAAATTATTAGTAAAAAATTTGTTAATAGGAAACAAATGTGAAAAGAA